>CM074282.1:25091954-27491954 GCA_037194245.1 Opsariichthys bidens
GGTCTAAAATAGTCCCAAGATAAACACTTATTATGGGCGTACCGTGATTCAGGTATGGAAAATGGATTCATTATGTACTTGTTCATTATATACATTTTGTTCATTTTGAACACAAAAAAGTTACGCACTGCTGATACATCGTTCTGTTACACACGCGCAAATTTAACATGATCACGCACTCGCACAAATGCGACCACATAAAATTTCGCACATTCTCAAAAAGTGGTCGCAGTCTGGAACCCTAGACAGTTAAAATACAATAAATGGAAAACAGAATTTGAGAAAAAAAAAAACATTTCATAGAAGTAAACTTTTAATAAATTGTATGCATTTCATGATTTCAATTATTTAGACAAGCTTTGATTACTCAAATATTTAATTTAACCATTAAAACAGAGTCCAGAAAATGAAAATGGAAAAACAAAAAGTTCTTTAAAGGTGATATTTCATTGGGCTCTAAATAGTAAGAGGGACACATTGGCCACTTATGTTGTGAACAGCTTCATTTATTGTCCATGAACTTTTGCCGTGTCACCACACTTCCAGTGTAGACTCCACATCAGACAGCGATTGTGTGTTTTTTTTCTGTTACAGTATGTTGATATTTCCCTGTGTTGCTGTGGAGCTGCCATTGTTCTCTGTTGGATACGTGCTTGCATGAACGTATTGATATTATTGTTACAGAAAGACGGTACAGTACAACTCTTGTTCTTACTCATTCTCTCTTACTGGACCACAAAAGATCATGTTTTCCATTTTAACGGTCTCCTCTTATCATCTCCCTCAAGGCTTATTCCATAGGGTGTTTTTTTCTCCTTCTGAATGTCAAATGAAATATGGATGAACTGGGCTCGGAGGGGCCCCAGAGCAAAGTTTGTGTGTGTGTGTTCATGAAAATAAGTGGAAAAAGAAGGTTAACAAATACACTATGACCATATACAAATTGTATAAGAGTCAAATAGCTTGAAGAGATTCTGAATTTAGGTTTCAATTACTTTTCGATTAATCGACCAGCCCTCTTGTCTGGTTTCGGCTCTCATAGTTGTTTGCCGCCTTATTAATTTCAACAACATCACGTTATTAACATGCATTTAGAAGATTGTTGAATCGTTAGAAGATAGACTCGTGATTTCATATGTAAATCACCTGTAACGCACACATATATGCATTAAAACAGAGCAAAAGCTATAGGGAAATGAAAGATTAATGAACATGTTTTATGGGACGCATCGAGAGGGAACTCATGTAAATGAAGGTGGGAAAACGGAGTTTGTTGAACCGCTTGAACTTATTCCTTCAGGCTCAGAGTGTCTGTTCTCTGTTACACTGTTTCCCCGGCAGGTTGAAACAAGACAGCGACACCTCCCACGCTCTTTCTCATCCGGATCTGTCCCTCGCTCCATTCCGCCTTTCATTCAGCCTCCTCGTGCCTCTGAGCGTCTTTCCACGATCTCTTTCCACAGCCTTCCGAGATCTCACACATTAATCATTCCCGTCACACCATCAGGCTCACCACGCAAACACTCAACCTGACATTGCCTCGCAAGACAGACACACGCGAAGGTGATGTTGCCCTTCTGACGTGTGGTTTATGAACATCCACAGTCTTTACCCTCAGGCGAGCATGACATTGTCAGTCATGAAACATCAACAGCCTGAACATTGATGGTCTTTATCTGCAGTTTTACACTGGTGTTCAGCCATCTGCAGATGGATAGAGCGAGATTATATCATAAACAGACGAGGTTACGTGTCCGCAGAAAGCTCCATAGATTCACCTGTCACTTCTACAAATCTCCCGTTTCTTGCATTTATTAAATATTTTAGGACATTTTATTAGGCTGTCAGCTGTTAGTACTAGTATTGTACTCTTAGTTCCCCTTGAGACATTTTTACCATGTTTCAAAACAGAAAATGCAAAAAAAGGTTGCAGATTGCTCATTTTCGGTGCTGATTTCCTTTAAAAATAAAATTAGGACTTTCCCATGTTTAAATAAATTTTGAAACCATAGATGCAGAAAATCCCACGGTTTATGTGTGAAATTTGCATAGCATTTGGAGGCTATTGAATGTATCAAAGATTTATCAAATTAATCCAAAATAAAGTAATTTATCAAGTTATAGTACACTACTGAAACATTTGTGTATGTATGTATATGTATGTGTGTGTGTGTGTATATATATATATATATATATAATATATATATATATATATATATATTATATATATATATATATATTATATATTATATATATATATATATATAATTTTTTTTTTTTTTTTTAATGCATATAAGTCGCTAGGAATATGCAGAATTTCATATTTTTGCGGTGTGAAATCTGCAGTGTTCTGTGGGCGAAGGTTTCGTGTGGGTCTGTTTATGAAGCAGTTTGGGTGCATTTTTCTTTCTGTGGAGTCATCCTCTTATTGCCATGGTAACATAATTGAAACAAAAGCTATAGCTACATATGTTGAGAATTGAATATTTATTTTCTGTGGAAATTCTGAGTCATACATTTTTTTTTTTTTTTTGCATTTATCGCATTACTCATGATCTCGTTGACAATCCAGTAGAAACATGTTTAAATTTGTAGATTTTTTTTTTTTTATCCGTTTCACAATTCCTGTCTGGTAACAGTATTTGGGTTATTTCTTTGGTATCGGTGGGTTACCACTCTAAACGGTTTAAGCGTGTCACAATTTTTTGCTTGTTTGTGACACGCCAGAGCGAATGGCTTCAGTTCAGCCTTCAGTCTATTGACTGAGGAAGCTTGTTCTCCTTAATATGCCGTAAAGGTTTTGCTGGCTTGAGCCATGTGATGTTTTTAAAGCTTATTTTCATGTACGTGAGGGAAAGAAAGCTTGACGTCTTGCTTTGCATCTGGCCTGTCCCACAGTGCCATGTGGTGTCTGGTGTCTGTCGTGTCCTAAACAATCCTCTCTAATGACCCCACACTGACCTCTCTGAAACTTCAGCTGCAGCCCATTTCCTCAAACACATGCAGCTGATGTTGTTTTTAGTCCTCTTTGTCGTATGTACAGCACCACCTGGTGGATTTCATATTGATACACAGTTTGTTTGTCAGGTTTGTCTCGTATAGTGTTTCTTTAGCTATATTCACCCTTTAAATGACCAGTTTAATTTGTTCATAGACAATGTCTTACAATTTTTATACATGCGTTACAGGAAAATTCTTTGTTCGAGACGTCATTTCCTACACATCTCGAATCATTATTCATTTTGTTGTGAAATTGACATTTTAAGTGCTTTACAAATAAAACAACAGACTCCTGTGTCTTGCTATGGCTGATTTCATTACGAAGAATTTTATGGATCCTAAATATAGCCTACTCAATTAAAGGGATAGTTCACCCTAAAGGGAACACGTATTTACTCATGTCGTTCCAAAGCTGTGCGACTTTCTTTGTGCTGTGCAAAATCAAAGATCATTTGAGAAATGTCCATGCTGTGGAAGAATTCACACCTCGGAAGAATGTTGGTTTGGTTACCAGCATTCTTCAAAATAGATTTATTTTGCGTTTTGCCGAAGAAAGTCAGTCAGTTTTGGAATGTCACATGAGTAAATGATGACAGAATTTCACTTTTGGGTGAACATAAATAAATAAATAAAATTTTTTTTAAATAAAACATCCAGCTCATAAGTGATGTTTACCTTTTTCATCCCTCATTTCATAGTTCATATTTCATCTCAATGTTTTCACTGCTGTTAACAGTATCATTTTAGTATAAAATTTTAATTAAAAATATTACATTTAATTTTAAATTTTTCTGTTTTCATTACATTTTTTCAGATATATCCAGTTCAACTTAAATTTATTTCATGCAGTTACATTTTTGTTTAAAGTTTTTCATCTAATAGTTACATTTTATTTATTTTTTCAGCTTCATTTCTTTTTTTTTCCTTTTAAATGTTTTTAACAGTTTGTTAACAATTTGTAATCAAGTACGGTAACTTTAGGGTGCAGTGTTGGTTGTGGAAATAATTTCACAAATTGATCATTTTTCTACAGTAAACATTGAATTGATTTAGGTTTATTTAATTCTTTGTTTAGAGCATCAACGTTTTAAATGTGTAATTTATTAATATTTTTGTATTTAATATATTTTAGAGGAAGATGAGGGTAAAACAAATTTGTACTTGAAAAGTAGCAAAACATTAACAAAGCCATGGTAAAAAGATTTCATAATAGTTTTGTGACCGTCAAATGAATATAAATAATAATAATAATAATAATAATTAAAAAAAAAACATTTGCACGCTTGTTAGTCTATAAAAAAGTCAGCCGTTTCTGTAGTTGAAAAAAAACCTCATATAGGCTGAACGCTGCAACTGTAGTATTTGCTTCTTATAACTCTTCTAGTCATAAGATGTGTTCGGTTTGGTAACGTTCTCTCTCTCTCTCTCTCTCTCTCTCTCTCTCTCTCCTTTTCTTTATCCTTCTTACGGCAGGTTTTGTTCAGCAGAGGATTTCCAGTGAATACAGCCGATCGAGTGCAGGGGAGGACAGAGCCGTCACGATGTGCATTTGACAAATACCCGGTAATTGAACCCTCTCCGTGTTTGTGTGTTGTTCATATAGCACACCATATAAACTGTTGTTTTGCAGCCTTTTGCCAAATGAAAGCATTTGTGCTGGTGTTATTTGCTGTGTTTGTGTGACGTGTGAATTAGAGCTGTGATTAGGATTAGTCTGCAGTTTGGCAGTGCCGTAAAGTCGAACAAACTCTCAGCAACACCTGTTATTACACAACCGTAAATCACACACATGCATATACTAATGGCTCCGTAGCACCTGTTCACTCTCGGAGCAAAACACACCACACACACACACACACACCGTCATTGTCGGCCCCATTACTATCTGAACACCTGCTTGTTTTATTTCATGTGTAACCAAATGATGACTGCTGTGTTTTTCATAGTGAGGCCAGCAGTTGTAGTGTTAATCAACGTGGCTGAGCAGGTTGTTCTTTGGAAGCGGTGTACGGTTACATCGCTTCACAAGAACGTTAGATTAACAACACACCCAACCAAACATGACCAGTGTGTGTGTGTGTGTGTGTGTGTTTCAGAGATGAGGATCTCTCAAGCAGCGGTTCACTTTAAATCATTCTACAGTGTAACAAATAAGTCAACAGCACTTTTCACGTTTGGTGATTAGAACATAAATTGATTTTGATTAAAAAAAAAAGAAGTAAAAATCAGGTTCTGAGTTTGTTTTTTAAATCTATCTTTTAGGGGCCGTTTATATGGCACCAGTTTCAACTAAAAACGGTGAAAAAGTGAGTTTCAAAGTGCAAGATTTTGAAAACGATACCGTTATTGCCTTTCAGGGTAAAAGTCGATCCACATTTTTACTTAAGGTTAACTAGTATTCCTGGCTTACGTTGTGTTTTGAGTTTGCAGGTTGTAGTATTGAATTGTATGTGTTACAAAATTGGGTGGTGTAGAATGATGCAAAGACCTGGACCTGCTATTGGGTTGTTTTGTTATACAGCAGCAAAACTTGATTCATGAATAAAAAATTGCTTTTCCACCATTCCATTCCACTTTGATCCTGCCCAGCAGGTACGAATGTGGTTTTATTTTCCACTGTGACGTTAATAACAAAACTCTTTGGTGTGTAATTCAAATCAGAGTTTACAGATGAAATGAATAAAATGTTTGTCCAATCATATCCCTCGGCCCGACACGCAAACATAAGTCATACGTGAGACACACCATGTCCTAACTACACGCCTTGCAACATCACAACATGTGATAAAATGTATCTTTTCCATGTTAATCAGTTTTTGTCCCATCTAGCCACGTTCTATTTTTGAAACGGTTGCTGGAAACAACACAAAGTATGATAATTTCAAGTACTATTTATGTGCTTTATTTTTTCTTAAAAGCCTCTAATGTTCGTTTGAATATCATTTTGTATTCTCTGCTTTGTAGCCCCACTGAAAGTAATTCACCTTAGATTGTGAAAATAAAAAAAATGGTCTTAAGAACGTTCAAACTGTGAACAAACAACTGTATTATATGACAAAGATTGTTTCAGTCACTCAGTGTGCACTTTAAATAAATGTGTAATATTTATGAATTTGATTACGTACTCATCCATTTCATTGTGACTGCCTTGCGCTTCACAACAGAGCCCACCCTCCCGCTCTTCTGATTGGCTGTGGTTTTTGATTGATTTTGTCTTGTGTCGTAGTCACGTCGCGCTTGGTGTGGACAGACAAACTGCTTGTCGCTAAAATCTCATCGCATCGCGTTCGGTTAGTACACGGTGTAACGTCCGTCTAGCGTGTTCGCATAGAAAAACAATGGAAAAGGAACAGAATCCGTTTTGTGTGAACGGCCCCTAATAAGACAGACGTCAGTCACAAGCACCACAACCAAAACAGCAGCCACGTTTTTTTACAGTTCTTCCACGAGCTTGTTCTGCGTTCACGCCATAACTACTGTAATTTGTAAGAGATGGAACCCTGTGGCGTTATACTCAGAGCGGTTTGTGACTCGAATTTATGCGTTTCAGTGGCAACACTGTCAACGCCGAAATGAATCTGCAGCAGGTCAGTGCTCTGTTACTTTTTTACGTTTGTTATTATTGTAATGTTATGTGCTTTGAGACATGAAGTAGTTTAACACCGTCTCTTGTGGCACTTTTGTTTGTTCCCTGCTGTACATGTTCATGTGTTTTGGAGGAGGTGTGGCTTTGTTGAAGGGAGGGTGGGTAGCTTTGCTTTCAAAGCTAGCTCACTATTGCTAGCATCTCCGAAAATGACCTACCATACCTTTTAATCTCAGTGTAAAAAATAATTATAATGTATTGTACTGTCTTGTATTGTATCGTAGTATATAATTGGAACCAATTTCTGCTCCAAAACCAGAATCCTGTTGAAAACACTGCCAAGGAGAAAATCGAGACTCTTCCAAAAAGAGCATTTAGGAAGAAAAAGACGATTTTCCAGAAGAACATTACTGTCTGCCACAAGTTTTATAAAAGCAACTGTTGGATGAATGTGCTGCTGATGAATGAGACAGTGGAACATTCTGGCATAAATGAAAAACATTTTGTCGGGTGATAATGAAACTGAACTGTATATCAACAGAATCTTATCCAAGCACTGAAGTGAGAGTATTGTAGTTTTGGGTTGTTTTATGGAGCCTGTGGACCTTAGCGGCTTGCAGTCATTTAGACCTACTTTATACTTATACCTGCAGTTTTATGCATTTAGGAATGGTCACGTCACAATTCAGGCCTGAACTGAAAAGTGTGTGTTTGTGTGTGCAGGGGGCCATTCAGGCGAGCTGATGAGGATGACGATGGTGAATGAGCTGATGGTCTGATGGTTTGGTAATAATGGACGTTCCCAATGGCCAGCCCAGCGTCTCCACCTTCACGACCCCGGCCTCAGAGGTCAGCTCATACTCAAACATCATTGCCAATGAAACAAATACTGATTACCTGCTTTACCTTGAATGTTTTATAAGGTGATCTAATGATGAAAAACTTCTTTCATTCGTTTGTAAGTCTTTATCCTGTCATTATTTCCATGTCTTTCCCTCCAGAGGAGCAGCAGTTCTGAGTCCCTCAGTGAGAAGGGCCCATCAGAGCTCAAGAGCTTTGACGCGGTGGTCTTCGACGTGCTGAAGGTCACGCCAGAGGAATATGCAGTAAGTCAAACCAGTGTGCGCCTGAGGCTTTGTGTTTGTTCGCACACTCTACCAGATTTCATTTTCCCACATTACACCTAGTATTAAACAGGGATTTGATTTTTTTTCTTTTCTTCCATATTTATGATATTTTCATATTTTCCAACTTAAAGTATGATCCATGTGAAAAGTGAGCTTCAGCGAAGAAATTAAGTTGTTTTAGTTGTAGAATAAATTATTTACTGTTGTTCTGTAAACTAAAACCAGTACGGTTTTTATATACTTTTTTTTTTTCAAGACAATAGTATTATTGCAGTTCTAATATATTTCTTTATTGATGCATTTAATTTTTATAATTCAAGTAAAATATTAAATAAATTTTTTTTAAATGATAATATTTTTTCATATTTTATTGTCATATAGTTGAATGAGGAAACAAAAGGTTTGATTAAAGGTTTAATCAAATGGCCTGCTTAAAAGAACGTTTTATTCGGGGTGGGGGGGGGGGGGGGTTGAAAAAGGGGTGGGGGGAAATCAATTCGCATTTGAATCGTGATACTATCTTTTAACGATTCAAATCAGTTAATAAATTTCAAAAATCAATAAACGTCTGTTAATAACGTTTTGTTATTGCAAACAGAGGCTTGCAACAGAGGACAAATGAAGCTTAATTAACATGAACAGTTCCATATGAATATTTTAATTAATAGAAGAGTATAGCTTTAAATATTTACTGGCAGTCCGGCACGGCAAACCTTTTATTTTTTTAAACTTGTTACACACGAGATGCGAGTTCAGCATGGAACTGTACTGGGCCACAAATATAAACAATGGATCAGGCATAACATTGAGAGAGGTGAAGTGAATAACACTGATTATCTCTTCATCACGGCACCCGTTAGTAGGTGCAATTTATCAACCAGCAAGAACATTTTGTCCTCAAAGTGTTACAAGCAGGAAAAATGGGCAAACGTAAGGATTTGAGCGAGTTCGACAAGCGAGACACCATTCGACACCAAATTGTGATGGCTAGATGACTGGGTCAGAGCATCTCCAAAACTGCAGCTCTTGTGGGGTGCTCCCGGTCTGCAGTGGTCAGTATCAAAAGTGGTCTAAGAAGGAACAGTGGCGAACTGGCAACAGGATCATGGGCGGCCAAGGCTCATTGATTCAGGTGGGGAGCGAAGGCTGGCCCGTGTGGTTCGATCCAACCGACGAGCTACTGTACTGTCATGGCCAAAAGTTTTGAGAATTCCATAATTATTGTTTTCACAAAGTTTGCTGCTAAACTGCTTTTAGATCTTTGTTTCAGTTGTTTCTGTGATGTACTGAAATATGATTACAAGCACTTCATACGTTTCAAAGGCTTTTATCGACAATTACATGACATTTATGCAAAGAGTCAGTATTTGCAGTGTTGGCCGTTCTTTTTCAGGACCTCTGCAATTTGACTGGGCATGCTCTCAATCAACTTCTGGGCCAAATCCTGACTGATAGCAACCCATTCTTTCATAATCACTTCTTGGAGTTTGTCAGAATTAGTGGGTTTTTGTTTGTCCACCCGCCTCTTGAGGATTGACCACAAGCTCTCAATGGGATTAAGATCTGGGGAGTTTCCAGGCCATGGACCCAAAATTTCAACGTTCTGGTCCCTGAGCCACTTAGTTATCACTTTTGCCTTATGGCACGGTGCTCAATCGTGCTGGAAAATGCATTGTTCTTCACCAAACTGTTGTTGGATAGTTGGAAGAAGTTGCTGTGGGGGGTGTTTTGGTACCATTCTTTATTCATGGCTGTGTTTTTGGGCAGAATTGTGAGTGAGCCCACTCCCTTGGATGAGAAGCAACCCCACACATGAATGGTCTCAGGATGCTTTACTGTTGGCATGACACAGGACTGATGGTAGCGCTCACCTTTTCTTCTCCGGACAAGCCTTTTTCCAGATGCCCCAAACAATCGGAAAGGGGCTTCATCGGGGAATATGACTTTGCCCCAGTCCTCAGCAGTCCATTCACGATACTTTCTCCAGAAGATCAATCAGTCCCTGATGTTTTTTTTGGAGAGAAGTGGCTTCTTTGCTGCCCTTCTTGACACCAGGCCATCTTCCAAAAGTCTTGGCCTCACTGTGGGTACAGATGCGCTCACACCTGCCTGCTGCCATTCCTGAGCAAGCTGTGCACTGGTGGCACTCCGATCCCGCAGCTGAATCCTCTTTAGGAGACGATCCTGGCACTTGCTGGACTTTCTGACCCCCTGAAGCCTTCTTTACAAGAATTGAACCTCTTTCCTTGAAGTTGCTGATGATCCTATAAATTGTTGATTTAGGTGCAATCTTAGTAGCCACAATATCCTTGCCTGTGAAGCCATTTTTATGCAACGCAATGATGGCTGCTCGTGTTTCTTTGCAGGTCACCATGGTTAACAATGGAAGAACATTGATTTCAAGCATCACCCTCCTTTTAACATGTCAAGTCTGCCATTTTAACCATTTTAAAGAAAGGTGCCAGAATACACAGTGTATTGCAGTTTGTTGCGTATGGAGCTGCACAGCTGCAGACCAGTCAGGGTTCCCATGCTGACCCCTGTCCACCACCAAAATAGTGGGCACTTGAGCATCAGAACTGGACCACGGAGCAATGGAAGAAGGTGGCCTGGTATGTTAATCCAGTCGAGCATCTGTGGGATGTGCTGAACAAAGTCAGATCCATGGAGGTTCCACCTCGTAACTTACAGGACTTAAAGGATCTGCTGCTAACATTTTTGTGCCAGATACCACAGCACACCTTCAGGAGTCTTGTGGAGTCCATGCCTCGACGGGTCAGGGCTTTTTGGGCAGCAAAAGGGGGACCAGCTCAACATTAGAAACATCATAATGTTATGACTCATTGGCGTAACTAGTATTACCAATATCCTAAAACATTAAAAGGCAGGAAATGTCATTTATTTTTTATGAATAAAATGGCTCAATATCAAATATTTAGAAATTATAAATTGATTGATGTAAAGCAACATGAGATTGAAAAATAATTCAATACAACTTTAATTACAGTTTAATTATTCCCTATGAGTTGTATTTAATAATCATTTGGGGGCATAATTTCTGATATATTGGCATAAGGAGGAGGGCTTCAAGGAAAAGAAATTAAATAAAATTCGAAAACAATTTAGAATCAAATCTAAAATCAAATCTGTGCATATATCGAATCAAAATTAGATTCAAAATTGAGTCAATTTTAAATCGAATTATCACCCCAAGGATAGATTTTAATCAAACTGTGAGATTGCAAAAGAGTTTGAAATGACAAAAATGTTCCTCTGTGATTTGTAGCAGTGGCCCCGGAACCAAGTGTAAACGGAGCCAAAGAAACATAAGAAAAACACATGGAAAACAGAAAGACATGGAGGGCAGAAGGAGATATGAGCACAGACAGAGGAGTAACTCCTTCAGCACAGTTTCAGTAATAATTAATGGTCATTTGGCAGACACTCTCACAGTGCTCTCTAGAGTTTGAATTAAACACCAGAATCCGAGCAAGGCTATCAAACTCCCCTCTCTCTGGTAATTCGTGGACTCAACCTAAACTCCCAGCTGAACTCTCTTAAGAACTTGAGGAAAAGATACAGTTGCTTGTTTACTCATACTTGCTTTAACCCTACAACAATCTTTTTTTTATTATTATTATTTTTCCCTGAAGTCCATTTAGAATGTTGCTCAAAGTTTCTTCCACTACAAACATTCATTATTAATTTTTTCATGATCATTTACCACCTTCTTTATAACCCTCAAAACGAAATCAAATGGGCTGTTTTTGCTACTGTACCTTTAAGACTTCTATATGTAAATGATCTTGCTTATGATTGGCTAATCTCTTCACATGTGACAAGGCATAGTTCACATTACAGAATATTTGACTGTATATGCCACTGATTTGATTCTGACTTCATTTTGATTTGATTTGAGGAGAAAGTTGCACGCTATGCCATTTATTTTTAAAGATAGCTGAGGTTTGTGGTCGGCTTTCATGATCTGCAACTCATTCTGCGCCATCTGCTGGATGGGAGATGCACTACAATTAATTAACATTTTGAAACTTTCAATTTTTTCCCCTCAATATCAGATTTACCAAATGAAGATAAAACCAAATTGCTGAATACTGAAATAGTGTTGATATGTAAATGTGAGTGATTTTCACCATTAAATTTTAGCAATATTTTTCTCATTTACATTTTTCATCATTTAGCAGACGCTTTTATCCAAAGCGACTTACAAGGGGAGCAATTAGGGGTTAGGTGTCTTGCTCAAGGGCACTTTAGTCATGGTATCAAAGGTGGAGAGAGTGCTGTTTATTCACAATCCCCACTTTCAGTTCCTGCCGGCGTGGGAATCGAACCGGGAACCTTCAGCTTACAAGCCCAACTACCCTATATATACCCTGTATGTTACATAATTTTAGGGATTCTCTGTCCTTCTACGAAAGGCAAAAGGTTCTTGATTCTAGTCAGGTGTCAAAAACAAGCAAAGCTTATGTTACCAGTGGAAACGGTGTAATAAATACCTGCGATATATCTCGTACTGTCACCAGGGGACGCTGTCTGCGTTTCTGACCACTAGTACACCTGATGTAAATGCAATGACCTGATTCTCCACACGCCTGCCTGAAAGTGTCTCTATCTGGGGTACAGAGTTTCTTTCTGGGCTTTATTTATTAATGGCCCAACCCATTAACCTATATACAGCACATCATTCCAGTCCCTTACTCGAGCCTGCGCTGAAGTGTGTTTTATTTATGCTCACATCCTCTCCACGGTGACCCCACATGCACGACATTTATGCATGCGTGAAAAATGTCTTATGAATGGTAACTGAGCAGTGGATAAAAGATGATGTATTATTAATGTGTCTGTTAGACAGTGTGTATAGAGTATTCACACACTCTCATGTGAGGATGGGTAGTGAAGTCGACATTGTGTCTTGTTTCAAATAAGTCAATAAATCCAGAAACTCTACTGTAGTAAATGCTCACGCATAACTTTTCAAAGGTAACGTCTGTCAAATTTGCGGACACTGACCTGAAGAGAAAAAAAAAGAATGTGAAATGCTTTACCTTTTAAAATAAATAAATAAATAAATGGTTCCAACACGGTCTTCCATCATATGTGATCCATATTCAGTTATGATAATGTGCTGATGTCTTGTGTTCTTCTGCAGGGTCAGATCACTCTTATGGATGCTCCAGTGTTCAAAGCCATTCAACCTGAGGTAAGTTGTTTTTTTTTTGTTTTGTTTTTTCCTCTTCTCCATTATTGTGTCACTGGTGTACAGGGTCCAAAAGTTACTCTTTGTCACTCCTGCCAGTGATGGGTGAATTAATAAAATGTACTAGACATGAATTTTTTTTTCAGACCATGATATTATAGTTTATACTGTTTTTATTCAAATAAATGGATTTTTTTTTTTTTTTCAGATTACAATATAATTTCTTGGCTGTTTTTTTTTCCCTTGAAATAGTTCAAAACAGTGTGACATTTTATAATTTTATATTATAGATGTTTTTGAAATGCCTTATATATTCATATATAGCACACATATGGAAAAAAAATTCAAGGTCCTGGAAAGTTTTTGAAAATAAATGTGCATAGAGACAGGTCCTTGAAAGTGCTTGAATTTATTTTGTGCAAGAAGTTTTCTGGAAAAAAAAAATCCATATTATTCCATCCGCTAATGTGTTATTTCACCAACACTTCATGTCCTATGCATACTAGCTTGCTTGATTTACGTTAGTTATGTGCATTTACACGTTACATTAAGTGTTTCCCTCGTGATTCACTTTGTGTTGTACGTTTCCATGACAAACACAAAACTACTACAAATTGCTTTGCTTGTCAAGATGATGTAAACCCATGAGGTAATAAAAACTTAAAAGCATATTCATATATCTTAAAACTTCAGGTTACATGAGCCTTAGCTCTTTTCATGTAAAAGTTAATATCAGACCATTTTAGAATGTACCAAATATTCTTCAGTTTTATGCAAAACAGAAAGACGACAAATAGAATATTAGATCTCTATCATATGGCCAAAAATAAATCCAAAGATAAAAAAAAAAAAGCTTTTGCAAAGTTTTGGATGTGAAAAGTCCTTGAAAAGGTTCTTGAATTTAAAGTTATTTGTTTATCATGTTTAAGGTGTGGGCACACTATGTATGTTCTGGTTCGTCCTGGTTCTCGATTCTGATTGGCTGGGAGCCTTTTCCAGCCAAAGCGAGTGTAATGCAGATGAGCAAATGCTATAATTTTACAAATACTACTGTTGTTGTGTCACGGAATGTCGTTTTACAAGGTGTGAATGTAGTTATTTAGACCTCAAATATGCAACTTGCATATATAAGCATAACGCCTTAACAATTTGTCAAGACATTTTCGGAGGTTTGATATCCAGATTGGACCTGCAGAGAACAGCTTAATCTCTGCCAGTCCTTTGGGAGTTTGTCGCTGGCTCTTATGTAGACAGTGTTTAAAAATGCGATCTAATTCATTTTGGCAATCTTTGGTCTAATTAATTTGTTACTTGTTCCAGACCAAATAGATTTGCCAAAGGGCAAAGTTAAGTTTAATAAATTTATATTTTTATTTAAGTGAAATCCTGTACTATAACTAGCGCTACTTTTTACTAAACTATTTGCTTGTTCATTTTATGTTGTACAAACTGCTTATACTTTTATAATGGCTAATATTGTAATATTAATAACAACATTGGTGCATCAGTTTTGGTTGAAGATCTTGTATTGATAATGCAAGAGGTGAGCACTCTGTAAAGTCTCCTCCAGCACAATCCATAGACTTACAATGAATTTAAGGACTCAGTGGTGCCAATTCATGTGTCAAAATGATTCTTCATGCTCCCTCCCAACCATTCTTTTACAGTTTGAGCCTGATGAATCTTGACATTGTCATTCTGAAATATGGCCATTGTACATCTTCCTGCATGGTTGTTTCAGAAATTAAAAGCTACACACTCCATCCATTAGGGTTAGAAGATCTGGTGCCAAACATAAAACATGCTAGAAACATAATAATCTCTGCAATAATGATCTAATCATAGACTCTTAAGCATTTGCCAATTTAAATTTAAAGTTTTTGGCTCTTTCAGTTAGCTTTCTTCCTTGGATATACATCACAATAGAGAAGAAAAGCCAGTTGCAATTTCCTTTTCATGACTTTAAAACAATCGCCATTTGTGTCATCACTTTGAAAAAAAAAAAAAAAATAGATAAACCTCTGATGGTTAACTTTCCACTGTGGGAAAAGTTGTTGGAACATAGATGCTTTAATTTAATTTGAATTGCTCACTCCACTTACATAAGTGAGGTCAGACTTCTTAAATCATATAATGTTGCAGTTTCTAATACAGTTAGCAGCCAGCTGGGGAGTAACTGTGCTTACATGCCAAAGGCATTTTTCACTCTCATTTGGTGCTTGCTGAGTGTTTGTTTTGGTCAGCGTTTTCTAAAGTATGGGTCCTGAACCAAATTCGTTTGCGTGTGTGCAAATGTTTCCTTAAAGGAAACTAACTGAAATGGCTGAAAGCCATTGTTTTGTGTGAGTATTGTGTGACTGACTCATAGTGCTGTCACTGACTAAAGAGCCTAACACAGTGTGTTACATTGCCCGTTTTTTTTGTTGTTGTTGTTGTTTTTGGGACCTGGTAAGGTCACCTGTGGCCGTTCCAGAGTTTCCCAGCAGAGGGCAGTAAGCACACAGTGAAATGTTTCTGTGCTTTAGGGCTCTTCGTCTATGGCTTCTATTGGACTGAGTATACAGGTGCATCTCACTAAATTTGAATGTCATGGAAAAGTTCATTTATTTCAGTAATTCAACTCAAATTGTGAAACAGACTGAAGTAGTGCAAGTCTTTGGTTCTTTTAATTGTGATGATTTTTGGCTCACATTTTACAAAAACCCACCAATTCACTCTCTCAACAAATTAGAATATGGTGTCATGCCAATCAGCTAATCAACTTGAAACACCTGCAAAAGTTTCCTGAGCCTTCAAAATGGTCTCTCAGTTTGATCCACTAGGCTACACAATCATGGGGAAGACTGCGGATCTGAAGACAATCATTGACACCCTTCACAAAGAGAGTAAGCCACAAACATTCATTGCCAAAGAAGCTGGCTGTTCACAGAGTGCTGTATCCAAGCATGTTAACAGAAAGTTGAGTGGAAGAAAAAAATGCACAACTAACCGAGAGAAAAGCAGCCTTGTGAGGATTGTCAAGCAAAATCCATTAAAGAACTTGATGGTTAAATGAAAGTTGAAAAGAAAGTTGGTTAAATGTCCATGGTGTTGGTGTGGTTGACTGGCCAGCAAACTCACCACACCTGAACCCCATAGATTCTCAGCGCTCTTATTGTCAAGTGGAAAATGAGAGACGGGAGAACAAAAAATGCAGATGATCTGAAGGTCACCGTCAAAGAAACCTGGGCTTCCATACCACCTCAGCAGTGCCACAAACTGATCACAAAAAAGAGAGAACATATTACACCCGTGTTGTCATCACTTCATTGGCTACCTGTTCGATTCAGAGTTGATTTTAAGGTTTTAGTATTTGTTTTTAAATCGCTTCATGGTCTTGCCCCTTCGTATATTTCAGACCTTCTCCATTCGTATTCTCCGGTAAGAATGCTCAGATCGTCTACCCAGATGATATTATATGTTCCAAGATCTCGACTCAAATACAAAGGTGACAGAGCTTTCTCAGTTGTTGGTCCTAAGCTCTGGAATTCCCTACCCTTGTCTATTAGACTTTGCCTTACTCTCTCTACTTTTAAATCTTCTCTCAAAACATACTTTTTTTCTCAGGCATATGTGTAATTTGATATTATTATGATTTAATGATTCTATCTTAATTTTATTACTTTTGTTTTGATTTCTTTTCATATTTTATTATTAGTATTGAAATTCTATTGTGCAAGGATACTTTGTTTGATATGTTGTGCAGCACTTTGGTCAGCATTCATGCTGTTTTAAAGGGCTATATAAATAAAATTGACCTTGACCTTGATCACCTCCATGACACAACGAATTGAGGCTGTAATTGAAGCAAAAGGATCCCCTACCAAGTATTGAATACATATACAGTAAATGAACATACTTTCAAGAAGGCCAACAATTTACTAAAAATGTTTTTTATTGGTCTCATGAAGTATTCTAATTTATTGAGATAGAATTGGTGGGTTTTTGTTAAATATTAGTCAAAATAATCACAATTTAAAAAAAAACAAAAAAAAAACAAAGACTTAAACTACTTCAGTGTGTGTGCATTGAATTTATTTAATACATAAGTTTGAAAATTTGAGTTGAATTACTGAAATAAATGAACTTTTACACAACATTCTAATTTATTGAGATGCACCTGTATACTTTAAAATCACACAAGCATCTTGACACAGGGATTTTTTTAGCTGTTTTTTTTTTTTTATTATTATTTGTGACAAACGGCACATATCACTATAGCAACATAACACACAAAGCAGTCTCCATCTCTCAATAAAACTGCATCTGTCACAAAACTATGATGATGTATCATGATTTTGTTTCACGTAAGTTTGCCTTAGTGGGTAAAGGGGATAGTTCACCCAGTTCTTTTATGTCGTACAGAAGAAAGAAAAACAGTGTTTGAATGACCTGAAACCCACAGCTATATACAATACCAAATAAATGATGGCAGTTATTTTGCCTATTGACGTGGACCTCGTTCTCCATTTACACTCTCTCTCTCTCTCTCTCTCTCTCTCTCTCTCTCTCTCTCTCTCTCTCTCTCTCTCTCTCTCTTTCTCTTTCTCTTTCTCTTTCTCTCTCTCTCTCTCTCTCGCTCTCTCTCTCTCTCTCTCTCTCTCTCTCTCTCTCTCTCTCTCTCTCTCTCTCTCTCTCTCTTTCTCTTTCTCTTTCTCTCTCTCTCTCTCGCTCTCTCTCTCTCAGAACGATTTATTAGCACAGGCATGTTTTATCCACCGTCTGTAAGGTTGGGCTGTAAGCCACACAGGCTGTGATTTATAAAGCATTTGATGAGGCTACCACACATTGAATACTAATGTTGCGTTTGGGGCTTTTTGTCTGACTGTAAGAGACAAAATCAAGGCGACTGAGGGGAACTAAATGTTATGCGATTTGTTTAATGCGTTTGTGGGAAATTGTGGCTGGCATGAATTTTTTTGTCATTATTTATGGTAATTACAGTAATTTGTGTAATTATGTCTACCGATTTCTGTCATTGGATGGTTTGATTGATTAGGCTGGGTTGTTTGGCTTTGATTGTCTTGGCAGCAGTTCTTTGGATGCGCGCACGCTTGCTTTTTGAAAATTTGAGTGTCTGGTTCTCTGGATGACAGAACTAATCTCGGATTTTTAATGTCTGGGATCAATTTAACTGGTTTAGCCAACATGCGTATCAGTTGACAAATTACGTGTAAAGATAATGGTTCTTTCTGGATTTTCTGGATCAGATCTGGGTTTCTGTCTCACTTTGAGTATATCTGGATGTTGGGTGTTTTAGCTTTGTGTGGAAAGGTTTTTTTTTTTTGAAGGATTACTGACGCGTTCTCTGAATGTGGCAGCACATGCATTACCTTTGTGGTGTAACATGAGAGAATAAAAGGCAGAGGTTGATGTAATGTGAGTGTAAATGTCAGGCTTCTGCTATGTTATGCAAGTTGTTGTTTCTGATATTTCTGCATTGTAAAGTTTTTGTGTTGGAGCTTGGACAAATTAGGCTGTATTGTTGATTTATTTTTATTTTGACAAAAACATGTTTTGTTTTGTGGTGGTTTAATTAAAAGATAGTCAAAACTTGTTTGAGACACTTAATAGCAATGAAATTATGCTAAACTTTATTGTAATTCTTTTAAATCAAAGGTGCAGTAAGTGATTTCTGAGAAACACCGTTGATATTTGAAATCTAACCAAACAATCACAGCCCTCTCTTTATTGCTCCACCATCAAAATGCACAAACAAGATATGCAAAAGCAAATACCTCCTTTTATCATAGCTGAAGCGAAACAAAATAATACTTCATGAAAAAATTATGTGAAGATGATGAATGAGCAACAAAGAAAAACAAACAAAAAAGGTGCTGGTCATATAATTAGAATATAATCAAAAAATTGGTTGATTTCACTAATTCCATTCAAGTGAAACTTATATTATATTTATTCATTATACAAAGACTGATATATTTCAAATGTTTATTTATTTTAATTTTGAAGATTATTACTGACAACTAAGGAAAATCCCAAATTCAGTATCTCAGAAAATTAGAATATTAGGTTCAATATTGAAGACACCTGGTGCCACACTCTAATCAGCTAATCAACTCAAAACACCTGCAAAGGCCTTTAAATGGTCTCTAGTTCTGTAGGCTACACAATCATGGGGAAGACTGCTGACTTGACAGTTGTCCAAAAGACGACCATTGACACCTTGCACAAGGAGGGCAAGACACAAAAGGTCATTACAAAAGAGGCTGACTGTTCACAGAGCTCTGTGTCCAAGCACATTAATAGAGAGGCGAAGGTAAGGAAAAGATGTGGTAGAAAAAAAATTGTACAAGCAATAGGGATAACCGCACCCTTGAGAGGATTGTGAAACAAAACCCGTTCAAAAATGTGGGGGAGATTCACAAAGAGTGGACTGCAGCTGGAGTCAGTGCTTCAAGAACCACTACGCACAGACGTATGCAAGACATGGGTTTCAGCTGTCGCATTCCTTGTGTCAAGCCACTCTTGAACAACAGACAGCATCAGAAGCGTCTCACCTGGACTAAAGACAAAAAGGACTGGACTGCTGCTGACTGGTCCAAAGTTATGTTCTCTGATGAAAGTAAAGTTTGCATTTCCTTTGGAAATCAGGGTCCCAGAGTCTGGAGGAAGAGAGGAGAGGTACACAATCCACGTTGCATGAGGTCCAGTGTAAAGTTTCCACAGTTAGTGATGTTTTGGGATGCCATGTCATCTGCTGGTGTTTTCTGAGGTCCAAGGTCAGCGTAGCCATATACCAGCAAGTTTTAGAGCACTTCAAGCTTCCTGCTACTGCCCAACTTTATGGAGATGCAGATTTCATTTTCCAACAGGACTTGGCACCTGCACACAGTGCCAAAGCAACCAGTACTTGGTTTAAGGACCATTGTACACTGTTTTTAATTGGCCAGCAAACTCGCCTGACCTTAACACCATAGAAAATCTATGGGGTATTGTGAAGAGGAAGATGCGATATGACAGACCCAACAATGCAGAAGAGCTGAAGGCCACTATCAGAGCAACCTGGGCTCTCATAACACCTGAGCAGTGCCACAGACTGATTGACTCCATGCCACGCCGCATAGCTGCAGTGATGTGTGTGTATATATATATATATGTATATGTGTATATGAATGTATATATGTGTGTATATGTATGTATATATGTATGCATGTACAGTTGTGTTCAAAATTATTCAACCCCCACTGAAATTGATTGTTTTGGCCGGTTTGACATTGATTTTGATCATTCAGTCATCCTGCTTACAATTAAATCAAAGAGGCATGTGTAGGTCAGACAAATATAACATAACATTTATAATGAAATAACCACAAATGTCTTTTCTCTGCTCACATCATTATCAGTTTTATTCAACCCCCAAGTGACATTCAATCTTAATACTTAGTACAACATCCTTTTACAGTTATAACAGCTTTTAAACGTGAAGCATAGCTTGACACAAGTGTCTTGCAGCGAGCTACGGGTATCTTCGCCCATTCATCATGGGCAAAAGCCTCCAGTTCAGTCACATTCTTAGGCTTGCGCACTGCAACTGCTTTCTTTAAGTCCCACCAGAGGTTCTCAATCGGATTTAAGTCTGGTGACTGCGATGGCCATTTCAAAATGTTCCAGCCTTTAATCTGCAACCATGCTCTAGTGGACTTGGAGGTATGCTTGGGATCATTGTCCTGTTGAAAGGTCCAACGTCTCCCAAGCCTCAGGTTTGTGACGGACTGCATCACATTGTCCTCCAATATCTCCTGGTACTGAAGAGAATTCATGGTACCTTGCACACGCTGAAGCTTCCCAGTACCTGCAGAAGCAAAACAGCCCCAAAGCATGATTGACCCCCCGCCATGCTTCACAGTAGGCAAGGTGTTCTTTTCTTCATAGGCCTTGTTCTTCCTCCTCCAAACATAGCGTTGATCCATGGGCCCAAACAGTTCTAATTTTGTTTCATCAGTCCACAGAACACTATCCCAAAACTTCTGTGGTTTGTCCACATGACTTTTGGCATACTGCAGTCGACTCTTCTTATTCTTTGGAGACAGCAAGGGGGTGCGCCTGGGAGTTCTGGCATGGAGGCCTTCATTATGCAGGGTGCGCCGTATTGTCTGAGCAGAAACTTCAGTACCTACATCTGACAAATCTTTTCTCAGTTCCTCACCAGTAAATGTCTAGAAGGAGCTGAGTATCACAGTCATTTTAAAGCTGCCTAATTGGTGCTTATTAGGGTTTATTGCTGCTCCCTGACATCCACAGGTGCTTTCAATTTTTTTTTCAGAACCTGATTGAAAACACTTCAATGGACCTCTGTTCTTCAGATTGGTAGTCTTTAAGGGGTTGAATAATTGTGTCAATGAAGAATTCACAAAAGAAACATTTACTACTGTATTACAAAACCAATTGATGTCATTTTAGTTGCATATGCTTCTTTAAGAAGTCCTTGTAGGATTTCATTCTGAATTCAATTACAAATGTACTCTAAATTCTCTAAAACCATTTACAGCATTGGGGGGTTGAATAATTTTGAACACAACTGTATGTGTGTGTATATATATATATATATATATATATATATATATATATATATATATATATATATATATATATATGTATATATATATGTGTGTGTGTGTGTGTGTGTGTATATATATATATATATATATATATATATATATGTGTGTGTGTATGTATTTATATAGATATATATTTCAATATGAAAACATAACATAATAAGTTTTACCACAGGAATGGCTCTATTTGGAAAGAATTCATTTATAAATGTTTGGGTGATTTTGTAGGGGAGTGAATATGCATAGAAATTCAATATAATAGAACTAATATACAATTGAAATAAACTCATCAAAGTCTTCAGCCTAAGTTTTTCAGTTAAGTCTAACAATATTTAGTTGGAAAAATTTAATAATCAAATGTAAAATAACACTGCACAGTCTTCACTGTATAAATTAAATGTAATTAATCTTTGTACAAACTACAAAAGTGATTTTCTCCAATTTTTACAGATTTACACAGTTACTGTCATAACTTATTTTTTCATGTTAAATTTATTGAAATGTATATGAAATAATTAAGACATTACTAACAGGTAAAGTAAATATAATGAATATAAAGCTAATATAGTAAATATATTTAGTGAAATGCTCCCTCTAGAGTTCATTTCACTAGTGAACTAACATGCTGTGGACACTAAATGACTTGCCTGAGGTAAATGTAACTATACATGAGATGTTATTCTCAAGCTGTTTTATTGATGTCTTTCCAAAGTTGAAACACCGGTTGCATAGATTGTCTGTTCTTCTTTTTCTGCAACTTTTTTTGATGTGGCTGTTAGCAAATAGCCTTGCAATGTAGATCGCATGTGACTGACTGTTGCGTCATCTGATTGCATGCTCCTTACTGTGTCGGTTCAGGACGAATGCATGTCATTACTCCCCTAATATATATTATAACATGCATGCAGTAAACATGTATTCATTTATGTCGCTTTGTTTTATATGATTATCTGATTTCAACCCCCAAACAGTCATAAATGGTCAACTGTGGTTGTTATCTTTACTTGTCCCCTTCCTCTCTAAATGGTTGGCTCCTGGCAAAAAAAATGCAGCAAGGTTGACCAGACTTTATGCCTGTAGTCAAAAGTGTGCCTCTGTAACAATGCTCACACTAATAAGGTTCAGATTGAGTGTATGGCAGCAGTATGAGCTCACGGCTGTAATGCAGACCAGAGTCCTTAGTGCATGCATTAAAACACTAAAACTTCATGAAAATGTCTTATAGAGTGATGTGTGAAATTGCGAAGCTTTTGCCAACCTACATACATACCGATTTGTTCTCTGTACCACCCCATTATCCTTTTTTACAGGCACTTATAAGCACGCTCTGTCCCACAATGCCCTGGGTGGAATGGAAAGGTTTGTTTGATTTGAGCAGAATAATGAAATGATATCAGTGAACTGGCAGTCCTGCCCTGTTTTTCTATACTATTATTGGTTTGCTTTAATTGATGAAGGTTTTTTTAATTCACTCTGCAGATGTTGCTAAAGACTTTTTGATTTCAGTTGAAGTTGTTAAACATTGCAACAGAAGCCTGCTGTTTCTGTTTTTTTGCCTGGGTCGACTGCAGTTCATTGTAGTTTTTGGTTGTGTGTGTGTGCGTGCGCGCTTTTGTGATTTATGAGGACACAGATTTGTATAATGACATGGGTATTACACTGGTATTATGATGTAAACATGAAATATGAGGAAATTTCATGAGTCCTCTTTTTTTTTTTAAATAGCTTTAAAAACATACTAAACAAGTTTTATCAAAAATGTAAAAATGCAGAATGTTTTCTGTAATGGGTAGGTTTAGGTGTAGTGTTAGTGTAGGGGGATAAAATGTATGGTTTGTGCAGTATAAAAACCATTACGCCTATGGAATGTCCTCACTTTCATAGCAAAACAAACCTGTGTGTGTGTGTGTCTTTGCAGGGGAGGTTAATTGTCTTTGAGGCTCTGGAGGCAGAAGAGATTTTCATGATTTGTGCTCTGCTGAAATGAAGTGAAGTCAGATGTGTGTGTGAGAGAGGGCAAGCAATAAAGAAGCAAGTGGTTCTTTATTCAAAAACATTGTTCAATCTGAAGGTCACTTTGGCTGCCTTACCTTCTGTGTGAAAAATGAGAAACCAGTTAAAAAAAAATTATGCGCATCATAAAAATCACATTAAAGTGCTTCATATGACTCCGGCACTATATTCCAAGTATTCTGAATTCTTATTATGGCTTTGTGAATAAAACGGTTTTTGTATTATTTGTATCCTATAATGGTATTTATTTATATTTTTTTTAGGTCATTTTTTAAAAAATAAATACTTCCTGTTTATTTTCAGTTTTAGTTATTTTGTTGGGCTTTTTATATTTTATATTCATTTAAAAAAAATATTTCAGTTTTTAGATAACTATATATATATATATATAGTTATCTAAAAACTTAATTTTTTTTAGATTATATATATATATATATATATATATATATATATATATATATTTTATAATTTAAAAAAATATATTTAAGTTTTTAGATAACTATAACTATAAAATAAAATAACAAAAATCAAAACTGAAAATTAACTGAAATGGTTGTCTTCCACCACAACTCTCAAATCGCATTCTATGGAAGCTTGTTACTGCCACTAAATAAAGTTTTTTTTTTTTTTTTTTTATTCCTCACAACTGTGAGTTTGTCTTGCAATTCTGACTTTATAACACAACTGGGTTTATAACTCACAATTCAGACTTTATAACTCACAACTGTGAGTTTATTTCATGCAATTCTGAGAAAAAAAGTCAGAATTGTGAGTTAAAGTCACAATTACCTTTCTTATGTTTTATTCTCTGACGGAAATGAATAAATTACATCTCATTCAGTTCAAATGTGGCACTTTGTGGCATTTTTAAAAAAAATATGTTTTCTTTATTTTAATTCGGTAATGTCATTGGTTATTGGCCAAAACTTCTTTATTTTATTTATTTATTTTAAATCAGCAATTCGACATCGGCCAGAAGTCAGAAGTTTAATCTTGCTATTTATAACTTGCTCTTTGATTACGCATGCAGCCAGGTATTGACATTAATAATGGCAAAATATATAAACAAATACTTTAATGTGGTTGAGATGCTGATTTTAGTTAAGCCTTTGATAACCTGTGGTTTCCTCTTTGCAGAACTGCCTCAGGAGAGGCTCTCATTTGGGTTGAAGGATAATAGATCAGCATCTTTAATCAATTTGCAACACAGAGCCACATGAATATTGCACATGCATGTTTAATTGTAAAATGGTCCATCTTAGTTGCTCTGTAATCCATCTGTAAGCTTTAACAGAGGAACCAGGGTTTCTTTGGCCTTCATGGCTATGACGCAGATTATTGTTCAGTCTGGCAGTTTTTGGCTGCGACGGAGCAACATGTTGCATACGTACTGTTGTGAAGAATGTTGGTAGGGTCTACGAAAAGACCACTGCAGACACACGTGAGCCAGTTACAAACTAGCTGCACAGATCACATGGCAGTCAGCCCGACACATGGATATGATGCATAACATGAGATATTATCTTAATACCAGGAGTCTGTCTTCATGTTCTGCTATACACTGAATGCAAAAAAACATGGACGAGGGCCCAGCAGGTTTTCACATTACTAGAAATGGATATTTGTCTGTGAGATAATGCATGTTTTCATGTAAATTTGGGTTTACACTTTTTTTAATTTAATTTAAATTTTTACATGCAGTATCTGTTGTTTTAATAGACAATTGACAAAAAATGGGGATAAAATATTCACTTAAATTGTTTTATTAATTAAAATATTGCATTAAATACTATTTATTTATGATATATTTATTATTTATAATAAGCTTAATTTGCTTGGCATGTTTATCCTGACAAGAATGATGATACCTTAATTTAAATACTCTGCAGTGTATCAGAGCATTTAAAGGAGCTGAATGTAAGAATTTCCATGTATTAATTGCTTTTTTTAATTGTGAGTGTGTGAATAGCTTGTAACGAAACTTAAAGGCCTTCCTGACTTTCTCAGTTGTCTGTGAAAGCCTGACTAATTTTTATATGAAGGACTCAGGAGATTTTTGCCAAGAAAATCAAAAGGATGTAACATTGACTCACGCTTCTGACAGCCTCTCTTTCGTGCAATCACATTCAGTATCTTGTATTTTACGTGTGCACGATGCGAGCATGAGAAGTATGATGGCTGCAGTTCTTTTAATGTCGCTAATAACAGAGGTTTCTGAGTTTTGCATATAGTTACTTTTAAAAGTAATGTATTACAATATTGTGTTACTCTTAAAAAGTAACTAATTGTGTTATGTTTTGTGGAAAGTAATGCATTAATTACTTTTGCGTTACTTTTTCTCACCTGGGCTGGGCTTGCTTGTTTTTTTTGTTTTTTTTTTAATAACAAAACAAACAAAAAAAGGTGTTTTTGGCAGATGTAAAATTGTTTTCACACCAAAGGTGAAATGAATAAGCCTCAGCCTAAAGGAAATCCAAATTCACACCTCTACAGTAGAGGGCGCAGCTCAAAAAACACTTTTAGCTGTGCTGCAATTCTGGACTGCAGAAGAATAGGACGCAGGACAAGAAAATTCAACACTCTTACTTCAGCAATGGAAAAAATGAATGGTTGAATTGGATCATTGAAGGTCAGCAGCAAAGGCATTGGTTAATAAACTGAGATTAAATACATAAAGTATATGTATAGTGTTTAAAGCCCCCTGTGGTGAAAATCTGTGGTGTCTGTAGTGTTTATAATGTGCTTTTAAGACAAACCATGTGTAAATTCATAAGTCAGTATCACTGCTGAGGATTTTCTCCTTAAAATGGTAGTGAACCAAAGACTGTCTCAAAATCGGTTTCAAATCGCTGGTGTTTCTGATATCACAAACTAGCGAATTTTAAATTTACAACAAAATATCTGAGGTACTTTTTCAAATCAGTAACGCTAGTTATTTTGATCAATGGAAATTGAATAATATTAATGCATGGAATAAATGGAAATTGAAGGTAGTTTGTGACATCACAAACTACCTTCTAACTAGGGCTGTCATTCGAGTAAAATATTTAATCGCGAATAATTGCATGATTGTCATGAGTTAACTCGTGATTAATCACAACTTAATCATGCCATTTTATCTGTAATCTTTTCTTTTTTTCTGTAACTAAACATCAAAAACCCAGCCAAACAGCTTATCATAGCTGTACAGGGCAGGTTTTTATTTCTCAACTCCATATATATATATCTGGTAGTAGAGCTAATGCAAGGGCTAGAAATCAGTTGGGGTTATCCTTTGCTGAAACTTCCTCTGTGTCTTGGAGAGCCCAGTTCATAGTTACATAGCAACGACAGACGCCACAGGAGCCCAAGCGTTTTGGAAAGGAGGAGAAAGCAGCGTGGCTGCACTTTTTCACCCATTTTTAGATGCGACCAGATCAGCTCCTATCTTTAGCGAAGCGGCATGGTGCGACGAGCCACTTCTGGGACGCTTGTGCAAAGTGGCACAGCTGGTGTGAAAACAAGCATTGATTAGTGTGGCCACGATCGACTCTGGTGGCCGTGTCAGAGCCGTAACGTGTCGCAGACTCGTGCAGTGTAAATACGGGGTAAATAAGGGGTTATCCTTTGCTGAAAAGCAGCAACAAGCCACGGGAGTGCAAGCGCTTTGGAAAGGAGAAAGCGACACGGCTGCGCTTTCCACGCTTTTTTAGACATGACATGTGAACGGCCCCAATGGCTGCATCTCCATTTCTCCAACTACGGGCTCTGCCACGGGTCAAACAGAAATTGCATGCTGCATTAATCGCGCATAAATAAAATTAGTAACATTAAAATGAATTTGTGTTAATGCGTTAACATGTTAATTTTGACAGCCCTACTGATAACCAATCACACATCTGAGCTGGTGTGAGTGAAGGCGGGGCTAATTTACATATTCATAGAACTGCGTGTACTAAATGAGGCAAGGGTGTAGAGTTACGTTTAAGCAATTGTAAGCCATGCTATTCCTTTCTAAAAGGAAAATACATGTGAAATTGCGATTTTAGTGATCAAAGATGAGATTTAAGAGATAAAATTACTGACTTTAGCTTAATTATTGCAGGTTAATGTAATATTCTGAGTTTGCATTTCATTGTTTTTATTCATTTTGAGGAATACTGAATCTGTTTTTATACAAGTGAAATCAGCAAATGGAAGTTTAATTAGCACAGACAACACCTGCACTTACAATTTCTTTCAACATGGGGCACAGGACACCGGACGGTCAATAAATGAGAAAGCAAAATAACTAGCATTACTTATTTGAAAAAGTAAGTCAGATATTTTGTTGTAAATTTAAAAGTAATGCCTTACTTTACTAGTTACTTGAAAAGTAATCCGATTACGTAACTCGCATTACGTAATGCGTTACCCCTACACTAATAGCCTTCTAAAGTGTTGCAACCGTTTAGTTAATTCTCCTCTATTGTGTGTCTCTATTTCGCAACAGTGTTCGGAGATCTTTTCCCCTGTGAAGTCCCACATATTCTTCCATTCTGACCACATTTGTGCAGTTAATATTGTAGCATGTGCTTGGCGGGATGCCGTCTGATGCAGGCTCTATAGAGCAGTTCAGATTAATGGACGGTACATATGGCATGTTCACTTTCCCTCTTGTGCTGTTTTTACAAGACAAAACCTCTTGCGGCAGAGAGAGAGAATCGCTGGAACACAGTTTCTAGGGAAAGTGGTCTGTTTTAGATTTATTATCTTCAGGTGAAGATCTATTTCAGACTCACGTGCAGAAATTGTTTTTCTGGATTTGCAAAGTATGTTCTTCAGCAACAATTTGTGGTGTTGGTAACTTTAGGAATTTTTTAAATAATAATTTCTTAACTCATTCTACAGTTATTCTCAAGTAGTAATAATAATAATTATTATTATTGTTGTTGTTGTTAAATTGACTATTACTGTAGATTATTTTGAGAAATGGTTTGATTTCACCACAATGTTTACATTAAATGCTAAAATGGAAAATCTCTGCTTTTCCACTCCCAATCTAGTATTAGTATATCTAGATAGTATTAAAGCCTGTATATTTTTACAGCCCATATAGTCCTGGCTGTAGACGTCCACATCCTCGTCAACTAAAATTCCTTTCTTTGATTTCCAGCTCCCCTGTACGCATCTGATTTTGAGCTGTGGTTAGATGGGTGAGCTCCAGGTTTCCAGACAAGGTGCTGATATTAAGGTTCAGATAATGTACAGTGAATTAGTGTCATATCACAAATCCTGCTCAAGGCCAGGGTTGGACGTAGCTTATATTAAATCACCTCTGCACAGCTCTGGCTCAATTACTGCTCATCTCCCATTATCTTATCCATGATTCTCAGCTGCTTAATCAGTTTCCACGAATACCTCCTGGACTGGTCTCAGAGCAGCCTTGTTTTGCTGTTTCAGTCTGGAAAAATGTTTGAGAATGGATTTAAATGCTTTTAACAGCTAGATGGTTGCCAAATGATTTTGTCTTTTCAAGGCATGATGGGCTGTTCTGGTGTGTTTTAGTGGGCGTCTGTGCAAATTCTCTTACATAGATACGTCAGTGCTGCTACATCTTAAAATTGTTTCATTTTAGGGACAGTAAAGGCCTTTTCAAGAGAAATAAAGAACATTGGAAGAAAGGGAACATAAAACACTGCTATGATCCTTTTTCCATGGACTTCCCACTGCTTTAAAGACTTTTGTGCGATAGCAATGCTCCCTGTGAACAGAACCAATTTCCTCCTGTTTTTATGTGAAGGCTTGATCTATGAAACTGAGAATCACAGAAAATTCCCCTCCCGTCAGACTCCTTGTCTTTTTCCTTCCCTTGTTTCTGCTGTCCTCCATGGGTTTCTCTGGGCTCATTTCCATGCACATTATTCAATTGGTCACTGCCAAAATAAGATACTAGGGCTGCACAGTTAATCCAAATTTCTAATTGGTGTTATGATTACTAGGGGCGTGACAAGATCTCGTACCACGAGGTGAGAAGTTGTCTCGTCGTGCTATCAGTGTGAGGGTGAAAATTATTATTGAAGATGCCCCTGCCACTTTCAAATCGTTTGTGTGGAAACATTTTTGGTTTTCCAGTAGAAATAATAAACGGCGAAAGAATAAGAAAACTATGCCGTACACCTCGGCCAAGGTTGTACAGACTCTTAGGGGCCGTTCACATATCGCACACATTTTCATTTGCGCAAAATGGAAGCGACGCGCATGCGGTGCGGAGCGCTCGTTTATTCCTGGCGCGCCTGTGCCGTGGCGAGATGAAAACATCTCAACTTTTCAGAATGCCGCAAGCGCACCGCAGGTCATGTGACAAGAACCAACCGATCAGCTTCGACCTTTCCGTAACAAAACATGGAAATCTCAGCCGAACAGCTGATCATAGCTGTACAGGGGGGTTGTTATATCTCGTGTCTCGTCTCGTGGGATAGGGGTCTCGTCACACCCCTAATGATTACGTATGCCACGATTTCGTAATCGTTGAAAGGCACAGTTAGAACAAAAAATATCCAATTACAATATTCTGTATCCTTTAGAGGTGAGTTTAGAGCATGTTACTTTGTGAGAGGCGAATCACGACTACTTCAATGTGTTAAAGGTCTAAAAAACATTTATTCCACAAACTAACTCTACAAACATGAAAAACGGTGATGGATGGACCTCTCAACCTTACCAAGAAGAAAATCCAGCGTGACTCTGAACAGACCAAGCTAATACTTTTTCATATACCGTCTACTTTCTTTGAATAACAGTTCTAAACGTATTTGACAGGACTGTTGAGCAGATCATAAACTAATGAAGACGGAGAATGCAAGCACTGTGTGCTCAGGCTCTGGCTGAGCGGTTCTCAGCGGTGTCAAAATAAAAGTCAGTCGTGCCGACAAAACAAAAATCACAACAACAAGCGCAGTTTACAGTGTGCAAACAACCAGTAAAATGGCCAAAGGTGGAACATTAGTTCTCAGGGAACCCCCTGGTGGCTAGTTCCTATAAGTTCCTAGAACAACATGGTGCGAAAGCCCTGTTATTATTACATGCATATGTTTATTTTTTTATTTTTTTACTTGACATTTGAGGCTTAATGCTATAGAAAAGCAATAAAAATGACATTTGACATTATTTTGTGTGTATTTGACTGTTTAAATACATTAAGCAGTGAAAAAGAACTGAATTTAGCTCTGAGGCTGCTTTATATGTGCGCTCTTTGGGTGTGTTTTTTTTACAATTCCCAAACCTAATTTTCCTGGAAAAAATTGTGATCTGATATTTTTGCCATATTGTCCATATGGATTCTAAGTTTTGATGCCATTATCTTTGGCAAATTCAGCAACTTCCTTGCACTTGTCTGTAAATACAGCCAATGAGATTTTGAGAAGACTCTTGCCATTTTATCATACAATGTGAATTTTTAGGCAATGAACGAACCGTGTTATTTGTGGCTGAGATAACTCTTATAGAGTTTTATCCTGCAACTTTTGATTACAAACCCAAATATTACTACCACTACCACTTTTGGAGCCTGTCACTGTTTTGAAGAACTCAAAGATAACCTTGAAAACTGGCCAGCTGGACCAGTTAGGTTCAGTTAAATTTAAGTCACTGTTCAGTTCTACCTTGGTCTCAGAGATCACAGAAGAAGAATGGAAACAGCCATTAACCTTTTTCTCTTCTGAGTTGGGTAGCAATTGATTTCATTAAGTCTCAGTAGGTGATTTTCCTCATCGCATATTCTGAAGTTGGGGGTTCAAGCTGTAATTTGGCAGATTTGTTACACATGGAGAAATTGATTCAGCAGAAGTGATTTCATTGGCATTTCTTGGTGGTTGTTGTTGCTGGAGACACAATGCAAAAAGCACACTTATTTAGCTCTGTGTATGTTGGCCATTATTCTCACATCTGTGTTTGTGTGTGTTGCTAAGCTGCTACCTCCACAGGTTGCTGACTCATTAAGTCACCGCTTGCTAGTGTGACCTCATGAGAGATTGCGGTTGCGTTGGTGCTGAGTTGAAGTTGGGTACATTCCTGACGTAAAATCGAGATGAATATATTTGATGGTTAATTTCATTCTTCTTGAAGTTCCATCAAGCAATCAGGCAGCTCTTCTCCCATTTACTGACAGCTTACAGGAATCAATAAATCTGTCCGTGTGGTTGAATACGTATCAAAGTTGTGTTTTAATGGGGCTAACGGCTCAATTTAAAATCTATTTTCTACTGGAAAATGTCTGAACGCTTGGCGTGATTACATAACGCACGGTTGCATAATTATGGTTGGGAGTTTCCAAATATGAATTTCCAAGCGTGGCCATCACATCGTATATTAGACTGTCACTACGGCTTTAATCTTGGAGCTAACAGATCGTTTCTTAGATGACAGAACAGTCCGAGTTGTGTTTTCACGTCCATGTCTTAGAGAGTTAGCATGTCAGATTGATGTTTATCCAATGGTGTTTCTGGCAAATACACATTGTTAAATACTGTTTTATGCGTTTTTCCATTCTCATTCACGTCAATCACTCGCACCATACAAGTTATAGGATCAACACAATTTTCGGGCGATTTCCATCCAAGTCTGTGATAACTCCTGTGTTTACTTGATGCAAAATTAACCGTGTAAAGTGTGATGGACCAGGAAATATTATAACTTAAAAGCCCAATTACTGCTGCCTTCTAGGGTCACTGGTCATGGGTGACTCTTTTGTCCTGAGTTGATTTGTTTTAGGCACTGTGGACCACTAGATTTTTTCTGTTGTTCTTGGTTCATTGATTGTTTTTGTCCAGTTTTTCAAATCACAAACCAACTGGAATGCAGTTTTATGTGACCTTTTTTTTTTTTTTTTTTTTTTTTTTTTTTTTTTTTTTTTTCTCAGGAGCTCTCTAGTTGTGGCTGGAACAAGAAGGAGAAGCACAGTTCAGCACCGAACGCCGTGGCCTTCACACGACGCTTCAACCAGGTAAACCACAGACACTTTTTGCTGTTGCCCCATTACTTTGATACTAAAAATGATAGGGATTAACTGTAGACTTCAAGCTAAAGAGGTTGAAATCCACAAAATTGGACCCCGCAACTGCGCATCTGTCTGGGTGAATGTGTAGTGTCGAGCCTTTGGCACTTTGGCGAGGGTCAATGGAGTGCGAGGTGCATTGTGGACATGTCAGTGGCAAGTTAAATAACATTTTAATTTATTTCTGATAGTGATATATGAATAAATGGTAATAAAGATTTGAAGAAACATGTCATTCTTTGAGAATGAAGGAATTAAAAAAGACTATAGAAAACAAGGCAAGTGAACAGAGGATATAGAATCGATATAGAATGTTATTCTCTCTTAATTTTTGTTACATTTGTAATAAATCGCAAAAGATAAATACAAAATTACAATAAAAAATTTGCATACACTACTCTTCAAAGGTTTTGGAGTTGGTAAGATTGATAAATGTTTAGTAAAAAAATATTTAAAAGAAACCGTATTATTGTGAAATATTATAATTTAAAATGGCTGTTTTCTACTTGGATGTATTTTAAAATGTAATTTTTTTTTTTTTGATGGAAAAGCTGATTTTTCAGCATTATTACTCCAGTCTTCAGTGTCATACAAGTCACTCTACGATGATTTGCTGCTCAAGAAACATACACTATTATTTTTAATGTTGAAAACCATTGCGCTGCTCTATTTTTGTGGTGAGCTCTAGGTCTGCTCTAGGTTTTTGGTCAGCAGGTTTACTACGGCAGGAAACACGTTTATTACCTCTGTGGCTACATGCATTCGAGAGTTGGTTTGTATTTAAGTATTTAAAGGGAGTATTTAAAAATGAGATGAGTGTAAATTTTTCAAAGGGGAAATAAGGTTTCCAAGGGCTTTATGTGTAATAATTCTATTTGGCCTCAAAGTGCAGAAAAGGGGTGGTCCAGGTAAGTGTTCAGGTCAAGAGGGGTGGAGGCCTCCATAGTGGCTCAACTTCCCAAGCTGGCATGCTTGTAATGCGCTGGCTGAGCATTAGCACCTGTTTGCCAATGAGTATGTTTCTGCACTAAATCACTTGACTTTATTACCTTGGATTGGCTGGGATGGAAAATTACGTCGCCGTCAAGGTTCTTGTTAACAGAATTTGGACTCTGTGCTAACACAACACACTATGCACAAATGTGATTGTATGTCACAGTCACTTTCAGGTGAATAAGACAAGTGGGAAACTGGTCTTGTACTGACATTTTTGGCTCTAATGTGAGAAGGTAATGGGGATGTTTGAAGAGGTTAGCACTGCACTGAGGTCTGAGCAGAGATGTTGGATTCACACCGGGGTTGGGAAACACTGACTTGATCCAGTTGGCCTTTGAAGAAATATGTGGCCCCATTCGAGTGCGTACAAGTTTCTGTGCAACTGTTGCTTCATTATTGGCAGAAGCTGACGGTGTGTAACCAGAAGGGAATTGTCATCGAATAAAGTTTATAAGCAAAGCAGAAGTTGTTTTTCACGCCTCAAAATCTTCAAGACTTAAACAATCCCTCATAGACATAGACTCTCTTCCATGATAATATGGCCAGCACTCTGCAATAAATATGATAATATCAGTGAGGAATTTGTGTTCTGTGGAAACTTTTCTCAATGTACATCCTCAAAATGGCTTAAGCGGCTGTTCAGGAACCCACACGTGCTCGTCTGCCAACACAAATGTTCTTTCTGAAGGATGATGCTTGGAAAGGTGAGAACAAAAAGTTCTAAACAGACCCGGAACATTAGCTGGAGCCTAATGTCATTTAACAGCAGACTGTGTGCGTTTTTATGTGAGATTATGTTATATATATATATATATACATGTCTGTGTTTCAGTACTAGAGGGCTGTGTGTTTTGTAATGCCAGTACTTTTATTATCTTTCAGTAGTAGGATGATCATCTGTAGATTTGTCATGTAATTGTTAGCTGATTATGTATACTTTTTTATCACACAAGTTATGGCTTGATCATCATTTAGCTGTTATTTGATAATCAGTGTTTTTGTCGTGATTCAGTACTGGTCAGTAGTTTTATCAGCTACCAGTATTTATCATTCTGTAGTTAGCAGTCATCAGTTGTTTTTAATATTTACTTGTTAGCTAATCAGCTAATCAGCAGTAGTTTTGTTATCAATTAACAGTTAGTACTTAGTGATCGTTGCAGAACTTCAGTAATTTCAGTACTAATAAAACATTACTAATCAGTATCACCATTTAATAGTTAGCTGATCATCAGTAGTTTTGTGACCTTTTAGTAGAGATAAGCTGGCCATTAGTAGTTTGTACATTTAAAAGTTAGTTGTTCATTAGCGTTTTTGTAGCATTTTAGTAATTAGCTAATCATCAGTAGTTTTGTCATTATTTAATATTTAGCTGATTATCAGTACTTAATAATCTTTTTAGTCCATCATTTCATTTAATGATTAACTAATCATCAGTAGTTTTGCTACCTTTTAGTAGCTTCTCAGTAGTCATTTAATTGTTAACTAATCGTCAGTAGTGTTGTTACCTTTTAGTAGCATATTAGTAGTCATTTAATAGTTTACTAATCGTCAGTAGTTTTGTTACCTTTTAGTAGCTTATCAGTAGTCATTTATTAGTTAACTAATCATCAGTAGTTTTGTTAACTTTTAGTAGCTTATCAGTAGTCATTTAATAGATTACTAATCGTCAGTAGTTTTGTTACCCTTTAGTAGCTGATCACTAGTCATGTATTAGTTAACTAATCAGTGGTTTTGTTACCTTTTAGTAGTCAGCAGTAGTAATTTAATAGTTAACTAATCGTCAGTAGTTTTGTAGCCTTTTTTAGTAGTTAACTAATCAGTGGTTTTTTACCTTTTAGTAGCTTATCAGTAGTCATTTCATTTAATAGTTAACTAATCATCAGTAGTTTTGTTACCTTTTAGTTGCTTATGAGTAGTCATTTAATAGTTAACTAATCGTCAGTATTTTTGTAGCCTTTTTTAGTAGTTAACTAATCATCAGTGGTTTTTTACCTTTTAGTAGCTTCTCAGTAGTCATTTAATAGTTAACTAATCATCAGCAGTTTTATTACCTTTTAGTAGCTTATCAGTAGTCACTTAATAGTTTACTAATCGTCAGTAGTTTTGTAGCCTTTTTAGTAGTTAACTAACCATCAGTGGTTTTTTTTACCTTTTAGTAGCTTATCAGTAGTCATTTAATAGTTAACTAATCATCAGCAGTTTTGTTACCTTTTAGTAGCTTATCAGTAGTCATTTAATATTTAACTAATCATCAGTAGTTTTGTTACCTTTTAGTAGCTTATCAGTAGTCATTTAATAGTTTACTAATCGTCAGTATTTTGTTGCCTTTTTTAGTAGTTAATTAATCATCAGTGGTTTTTTACCTTTTAGTAACTTATCAGTAGTCATTTAATAGTTAACTAATCATCAGCAGTTTTGTTACCTTTTAGTAGCTTATCAGTAGTCATTTAATAGTTAACTAATCATCAGTAGTTTTGTTACCTTTTAGTAGCTTATGAGTAGTCATTTAATAGTTAACTAATCATCAGTAGTTTTGTTACCTATCAGTAGTCATTTAATAGTTAACTAATCATCAGTAGTTTTGTTACCTTTCAGTAGCTTATCAGTAGTCATTTAATAGTTATGTAATCATCAGTAGTTTTGTAGCCTTTTTTAGTAGTTAACTAATCATCAGTAGTTTTGTTACCTTTTAGTAGCTAATCAGTAGTCATTTAATAGTTTACTAATCGTCAGTAGTTTTGTTACCCTTTAGTAGCTGATCAGTAGTCATGTATTAGTTAAATAATCATCAGTGGTTTTGTTACCTTTTAGTAGTCAGCAGTAGTAATTTAATAGTTAACTAATCGTAAGTAGTTTTGTAGCCTTTTTTAGTAGTTAACTAATCATCAGTGTTTTTTTACCTTTTAGTAGCTTATCAGTAGTCATTTAATAGTTAACTAATCATCAGTAGTTTTGTCACCTTTTAGTAGCTTATGAGTAGTTATTTAATAGTTAACTAATCGTCAGTAGTTTTGTAGCCTTTTTTAGTAGTTAACTAATCATCAGTGGTTTTTTACCTTTTAGTAGCTTATCAGTAGTCATTTAATAGTTAACTAATCATCAGCAGTTTTATTACCTTTTAGTAGCTTATCTGTAGTCACTTAATAGTTTACTAATCGTCAGTAGTTTTGTAGCCTTTTTAGTAGTTAACTAATCATCAGTGGTTTTTTACCTTTTAGTAGCTTATCAGTAGTCATTTAATAGTTAACTAATCATCAGTAGTTTTGTTACCTTTTAGTAGCTTATCAGTAGTCATTTAATAGTTAACTAATCATCAGTAGTTTTGTTACCTTTTAGTAGCTTATCAGTAGTCATTTAATAGTTTACTAATCGTCAGTATTTTGTTGCCTTTTTTAGTAGTTAATTAATCATCAGTTTTTTTTTACCTTTTAGTAACTTATCAGTAGTCATTTAATAGTTTACTAATCGTCAGTAGTTTTGTTACCTTTTAGTAGCTGATCAGTAGTCATGTATTAGTTAAATAATCATCAGTGGTTTTGTTACCTTTTAGTAGTCAGCAGTAGTAATTTAATAGTTAACTAATCGTCAGTAGTTTTGTAGCCTTTTTTAGTAGTTAACTAATCATCAGTGGTTTTTTACCTTTTAGTAGCTTATCAGTAGTCATTTAATAGTTAACTAATCATCAGCAGTTTTATTACCTTTTAGTAGCTTATCTGTAGTCACTTAATAGTTTACTAATCGTCAGTAGTTTTGTAGCCTTTTTAGTAGTTAACTAATCATCAGTGGTTTTTTACCTTTTAGTAGCTTATCAGTAGTCATTTAATAGTTAACTAATCATCAGTAGTTTTGTAGCCTCTTTTAGTAGCTTATGAGTAGTCATTTAATAGTTAACTAATCGTCAGTAGTTTTGTAGCCTTTTTTAGTAGTTAACTAATCATCAGTGTTTTTTTACCTTTTAGTAGCTTATCAGTAGTCATTTAATAGTTTACTAATCATCAGTAGTTTTATTACCTTTTAGTAGCTTATCAGTAGTCATTTAATAGTTAAACTAATCATCAGTAGTTTTGTTACCTTTCAGTAGCTTATCAGTAGTCATTTAATAGTTAACTAATCATCAGTAGTTTTGTTACCTTTAAGTAGCTTATCAGTAGTCATTTAATAGTTAACTAATCATCAGTAGTTTTGTTACCTTTCAGTAGCTTATCAGTAGTCATTTAATGTTCTCAGTTTTGTAGCCTTTTAGTAATAGTTTTGTCATTCAGTAGATAGTTGATTGTTTGTGCTTTCATTATCGTTCAGTAGTTTAGCTGATCATCAACACTGGTTCTCATCTTTCAGTATTTAACTCATATGTAGTTTTATAATCTTCTACTTAGCAGATCATCAGTACTTAATTATTTAGTACTTAACTAGTAGTTTCTAGTTTTGCCATTTATTGGCAGTTACTCATTAATTCTAATGAGTTTTTCAGCAGTTTAATCAAAGTTATTGACAGTATCTCTGGTTCAGTTGTACTGTGTAATTCACTTATTGTTTAAAAGGAAATGTTAATTTTTAAATGACTATAAACACCGGAAAGTGCTCTCTCCATAAATAACCCCTCAATTCTCTCCAGCTAAACCCCTATGGATCCCACTTCAAAGACACACACAAGCAATTTTAGCCAATGAATTGGTCTGTCATGCACAAATATGGACTGCATTTATATATGGTCTCAGTGTAGGAAATAAAAGAAACTCTGGTTAAAAAAAAACAATCAGAACCTACAGATTTACCCAATAACAGATGTTAAAAATTAGCCACATATGGTTATCTTTTACCAGGGATATTTGCATAATGTCTGTTAGCCAGTAGTCCTTCTCTTCTTCTGTTCTTTTTTCTTTTCTTCTTTTTTTCCTGTCATGTTTTCCTTAACTTAAAATGAGAGGTGTGCATAGATGAAATATATTCTAATGGAGTATGTGGGGACAAGATTTAGATGTCTAGAGGCTCAAAATCAGTTTAAAAAAAATCCATTTCCTCCTCTTGTTTTATGCAGGTGCAGGTGTGTGCAATACAGCTGCTGGTGTGTGAATGAGACGGAGGTTTTGCGCTGTAGGTTTGAGGATGAATTTCTTCAGTACTGTGCAGCCTTTTCTCTTCATTAGTCATTAGAATTAAATCCTTTCAACTGGTTTGAGGCATTCTGGCTTCATCCAGAGACGCTGTGATCCAATCTCTCAACAACAAACACGGAAACGCACAGCAGGGGAGATGGTGAAACAATGACTTCACTGTGTGTGCGTCCCAGTATCAGACATGTGGGAAGGAACGGAGAAGGGGGGGATTGTGGGAAGGAAGAGCCTGGAAAATCAACTGGAGAAATGGAAATGGGGGGCTGAGGTTGGCAGGGGTTGGAGGAGATTGAGCAGGGTAGAGATGAAGAGTGATGTTCCAACAATCCATGTCTGCAGTTACATAATGTCTGAACCTTAAAATATAATGTCTCTTCTTGTCTTCAGTTCTTTGCTTGTCTAATTCTGTTCATGTCTCATTCAGTCTTTTTCTCTTTTTGTCTCCACCCATCATGTCTCGTTTCTCTTCTCTTCCAGTTTCATCTTCTCTTATTTTCTTAACCTCTTGTTTTTCTTCTTGTCTCCTCTTAGTCCATTCTCTTTTTCACTGTGCTATTCTTATCTTGTCTCTTTTATTTTTAGTCTCATCTCCTCTCACTTTCCTCTTTTTTTTTGGTCATCTAGTCTTGTTCTCTTTTTGTATACTGTCTCATCTTGCTATCTTTTTGTCTCTTCTATTCCAGTCTCATCGATTCTCATTCTCTTCTTGTTGTGTCTCCTGTCTCTTTTTATATCAATTTCTGTCACTTTTATACCAGTTTTCCTCTTGTCCATGTTGTCTTACCTCAGTTTCTCGCATTCTCATCTCTTCGTTTTTCCACTTAGTCTCTTGTCTCACCCCATCTCTGCCTTCATGGTCTTGGTTTTCTCTTCAAGTCTCGTTTATTGTCTTTGCCTCTGTTTTGTCCCATCTTGTGTCTCTTTCCATCTCAATCCCTCTCACTCACTTGTCTTTTCTCCACGTTTCCTCTTAATTAGTTTCCTCTCTTCTTGTCTTGTCTCTTTTCTTCCCATTTCCAGTCTCATATCCTCTTATCCTCTTTTATTTGCTTCTCCACATGTTCTCTTCTTGTCTCATGTTTTCTCTTCTCATCTCAGTTCCTGTCATTCTCTTTTTGTTTTATCTTTTATCCTCTAATTCTCTTCTTGTCTGTCTTTATTTTGTCTCTTCCCATCTCACTTCCTCTAATTACATTTGCTCATTCTCTATTTTCCTCTTGCATTGTCTTGTAGTTTTACTTGCTTGCTCATTCTCTCTCATCTTGTCTCATCTCAATTGCTCTCACCTGGTCTTTTCTTCTTGTGTCCTTTTTATTCTCTTCTTGTCTCCTCTATCCTTGCCTTGTCGCTTTTCTTCCAGAATCCCCTCTCGTTCTCTTCTCTTTGCTTCGCTTGTCTCTTTTTTTTTTCCTCCTCTGTTGTCTCTCAGCCTTTTTTTTGTTGTTTCATTCTGTTTTTCATCGTGTCTACTCGTTCTCTTCTTTTTCATCTCATCTCTCCTCAATCTTGTCTCTTCTATTCAAGTCTCATCCCTTTTGAAAGTGACATATAGCCAAGTATGGTGTCCCATACTCGGAATTTGTGCTCCATGTGCACAGTGAACAGTGAGTATTGAACACACACCCGGAGCAGTGGGCAGCCATTTTTTGCTGTGCCACCCGGGGATTGTGATTGGGGTTTAGGTGCCTTGCTAATTGTGGGTAACGAGAGTGGAAGAAAGCGCTGTTCGTTCACTCCCCCACCTACATTTCCTGCCGGTACTGAGCCTCCATCCCGCGACCTTCGGGCTACATGTCCAACTCTCTAATCATTAGGCTACATTATATGTACAATTTAGGTATGACTGTGAAAAAATGTCTTGACTCAGCTCTCAATGTCTCTCTTATGTTTTTGTTTAATGTTAGGTGAGTTTCTGGGTGGTGAGGGAGATTCTTCATGCTCAAACCCTGAAGATCAGAGCAGAAGTGTTAAGCCTCTATATCAGAACAGCAAAGGTAAAAACACTCCGTACAGCACTTGTGTGCTTCTACTTAAGTGATTGTATTTTTATGTGTTGCTAACCTTCTTTCTCTCTTCCTGCAGAAACTGTGTGACATGAATAATCTCCATGCAGTGATGGCGGTAGTATCCGCTTTACAGAGCGCCCCCATCTTCAGGCTCACCAAGACCTGGGCTGTGAGTTATTTAATATGCTCCATATTACTCCATATTACTTGCTAAAACATTTAGTGACAATGAACTTAAAGGATTAGTTCACTTTAGGATGAAATTACCCCATGATATACTCGCCCTCAAGCCATTCTAGGTGTGTATGACTTTCTTCTTTCAGACGAATACAATGTTAACAATCACCCTGATCCTCCCTAGTTGCATCAGTTACGGTTGTTTCATAAGTTGAATACGGAAGGCGCATGATGTAGCGTAAGCGTTTTGAACTGCGAGAGGTGTTATACTTGCTTCGTAAGTTCAATACGGAAGATGTTTATAACTCTGATTGTATTCGTCTGAAAGAAGGTAGTCATATAGGATGGCTTGAGGGTGAGTTTTCATTCTAAAGTGAACTTATCCTTTTAAGTCTTTATATATAATACATTTATTCATAATGTACATTTATATTATTAAATATTTTCATAAATAATTGTAACCAAAGTTAAAATGCATTATATTTGCACATTCCTTGTAACAACTGAAATTGGTCGCTTGTTATGCGTTATAATGAATTATACTTTCTAAATGTGAAACAATGAATAGATACGTATTATAACATATTATAACTGTGGTTACAATTATTCATGATATCATATAATGGATTATAAGGTGCATTACAAAGTCTGATAAACGCATCAAAAATACTTTTTGTAATGCATTATACATAAAAGCTTTAAGTAATATGTTACCAAGCATAGTTTTGTATATTTACTTTTTTCAGATTTTTCTTCTCTTTAATTTATCTTGTCTTGCATCAACAGTGCCTTGCATCAAGACATTTTGTAAATAATATTTTGTTTTTGGGTCAGCTGGTTCATTATTTATCATTCTGTCCAACCCAGCTGTTGCTTGTATCGAGATTTCTTTCGACTCCATTTTCATGTGTTTACAGGTTGTGAAATTATCCCGGCCTCCAACACATTCTCAGTTAGTTATTGATGATTTGCTGGAAACTACTAACAGATGAATCACTGCAAAACCTTGAGCTGTTGCTTTCCAATACTCAGACTGATGAACAACAAGAAACTCTGTTTAGTTTCCCCTCGTTTTTTTTAGTCTTTACTGGAATTCAACCATGCATTTCAATTCCCAAACATGATACCTTCCATCTGCACACACTCAATAGTGAAAGTTATTTTTATGCCCATATAATTTATTAAAGTAGCATAAAATGTAGAGTCAAGGCAAGTCACCTTTATTTATATAGCGCTTTTTGCAATGCAAATTGTGGCAAAGCAGCTTTACATTAATAATTGGCAAATAATTTTTGGCTGCACAGCAGCTCTCAAAGAAAATGGTGTCAGCATTTGGTTGAGCATTGAATATTCTATCTAAGGAGGGAAACGTTGATGTTAATGATATTATTATGAACTAAACACTTCAATTTCTTTAAAGATCAATTTCCTGTGCTAATGCTAAAGCTAATACTTAGGTTCCAAAACACTTGTATGTTTCTACTGTAAAATGGGCTTACCATCTATAAAACAGACACTATTGCTCAGGTTTTTATAACTTTACTGTCTGTTTGCTCACGAATCCATCTCTAGATGAGCATCTGTGCTGCACTTAGGTTGCTAACGTTCATTAGCATTGTTAGCATAGTTTTCATTAGCAGGTTTTCTTTAGAATATCCCTCAACGCTTTTAAATGTAAATGCCCACAATTGTAAATGTTACGTTTTGATGTATAGGAATCTGCTGACCAAACATGTTTTCATAACGCCCAGCAATTGGACATTTGTTGAATATTTAGCTTGTTTGAGACTGTCCTTTACGAAAGTGTTATAATTAGTGCCTTTTATTGTGGCTACTAAAACCAAAAATGCTTACATTAAAAGTGTGATGTTTATTCAATGTTTTAATAGTGCTTTTTCACCTGTCCCAGTAAGAAACCACTATCTGAAACACCCTAGCAACCTTATAGAATGCATTAAAACCAATCGCATGGTAATGCCCTGGCAACCACCCAAAACACCCTAGCAACACATATGCAATTCCAAACAGTTTAAAAGCCATATAACAATGCCCTGGCAGCTTCCAACAACATCCTAGCACCGTGGTGGTGACTTTTACACGTGCAAGCAGTATTTATTAGTATTTTGAGCGGAACTATGGTTACCATGGTTAACTTTTATAAGGATCAGGCTATCCAACAGCTTTATGTATCTGTTTCTCCTTTGGAAACATTGTCTTGTCTTCAATCACAGCCAGCATCCTCCTCCTCCTCAGTCATGTCTCTAGTGTACCATTTTCTCTCTAGTGTACCATTTTCACTCTTTTACATAACTGGAATATTCCTCTCCCCCGCCTTTTCTGTCAGATCTATGTTTTCCATGGCTGAATTGAATAGACTAGCTTTCCTCGGACATGGTCATACACACAATCCTATGTTGTGGGCTCCAAAAGTCACAACATACTTCAATTATGCATTTTTTGTAAATTAATCAAATCATTTTCATAATAAATTGCTCTCCAGTATGATTTGAGAATAATCCAAAGGACATCTTGTGCTTTCATGTGTACAAATTTATTTATATGATCAATAGTCAGAATTTTCCATCCAATTCTTTTTTTGCAAGATCAAAAAAGGTTTAGTGTGTTAAAATGTTTACCAATGTGGCTGATGGAAATGCTGATATATACCATTCTTTTAGTGTCGACAATTTTTTTTTTTCTCAGTTTTTCATTTGTTGCAAAAAAAGTTTGCATCAGTTTGGAAACACAAAATAAGTATCGATAAAAATTGAATGCAAATAAATGTGGTGTTACGTAACAGTATGCATCTGTATGTTGTTCCCATTAAAGAACTGTTTCTCTGTGATTTAAAAGGGTACGTTAAATCTATTCTGAGTTCAGTGGGCAGATACACTAAAACTTTTGCAATAATTAATTTTTTAAGGATGATGTTGTTTTGCACACAATTTTACTGTTTAAGGGAAAATTGGAAGGAAACAAACTGTAGATTGGAAATTATACACCTTAAAGGGGACCTATAATGCCCCTTTTCACAAGATATAATAGAAGTTTCTGGTGTACCCAAAATGTGTCTGAAGTTTCAGCTCAAAATACCCCACAGATAATTTATTAAAGCTTGTCAAATTTTCCCCAATTTGAGCAAAAATATTCAGTTTTTTTATTTGCTCCTTTAAATCCAAATGAGCTGCTGCTCCCGGCCCGCTTTCCAGAAGAGGATATGCCGTCTTGTTTGTCGTTTCTGTAAATCCAGCGTTGAATTGACCCTCGTTTGTGAAGCAGTCCGCCGTAAAATTATGGCATGGTAACAATACTCTACTACAACAACTCTTCCTCTTCTCTAAAACCATGGGGGATTTCCACAGAAAATAAAATAAATCCACTGCTCTCTTGTCTCCTCTGAGGCTGGGACTCTACAGAACAGTTAACCTGCTTTGCTCAAACTGTCGCCATGGCTTTAGAACTGGTACACTGTTGTCGCTTGTGAAAACAAAATACAGGTGCCATGGGTGGAAACTTAAGGGGCGGTAATATTATAATAAAAATCCTCTTGAATGAATGATTATGATACAGATGATGCGAAAATTGGTGCTCTTGAAATTTGTTTTTATAGACTGGATTGTTTTGAGTTCATTTAGATGATTTACTAAAGGTTTGTGTGTCTAGAAACGCATGCAGACTTGATAAAACTCACAAATCCATACTATTTCTTTGATATGTATGCTGTTCAAGCTAAAATGGGTAGTTATGTAAAAGAATTTGTTTAATGTTTTTGTTAGAAATGTTCTTTCTTGCCTTCTTTCCTACAGCTTTTAAGTCGGAAGGACAAGGCCACATTTGAGAGGCTGGAGTATCTGATGTCGAAAGAAGACAACTATAAGCGCTTGAGGGATTACATCAGCAGCCAGAGCATGACGTCTTGCATCCCGTATCTGGGTATTTTTTCTTTGCTCTTTCTTTTGAACACACACAAACATAACCTCTTGGGGAGATTCTTTTTCCAGTCTGACATTCGTAATAAAATGCAATTATAAATAGAACATCTTCACACACCTCAAGTCTTCCAGACATTTTGAAATGTCTAACGCAATAACAAAAAACAAAAAAATTATGCACATACACATAAACCCATAAGAATTATGTTACCAGAACAGTTATAATATATCTTCTTCTTTTTTTTAAAGTTATTCTATTTAAATATTTGAAAATGTAATTTATTTCTGTGATGCACACGGAATTTTCAGCATCGTCACTGCAGTCTTCAGTGTCACATGATCCTGCTGAAATCATTCAGCAAATGTGCTGATTTAGTGCTCAAGAAACAGTTCTTATCAATAAAAAGTTATATATTATATTAATAATATTTTTAATTTCACATAAATATAATTAATACATGTCTGCAGCAGTGTGTTTTGTACTCTGAAGATACTGCAGTGAAATTTCCTCCCTACAAGGTTATCAAAACATGTTCACTCATGCACTTACACACTCCATTACATGCATTTCTGTTGCTCTGTGCCATACTTATAATACTTTTATATAAGACTGGCAAGATTTACCCAGTATCAATGTGTTGGAGTTACATCATCATTTGAACACAGTCCCAGTCCAGCTTTATTCATGGCTTTTAGAGCTTATGGGCAATGGGAGATGCTTCTGAGCCATTGGCTACACATGCATCGGTTACAGCTAAACCTTTTCCCCTTTCAGTGTTTTTCTTTTACTTTTTAAACTGGCAGCACAAACTGTCTTGTGCGGATTTGAAAACATTTATTTTGATTGACCTGAAAAAATGTGTTTTGACACTCTACTATCAAATTTTTCTCAGACGAGTCTTATTTCTTGCGTCTTTTTGGCACGGTGATCATAGAAATGCTTCATTATGAACAAGCCATGATCACTCTGTCCTTCACTCCCCACACCCACACTTCCTGCCGGTACTGAGACTCGCAACTTTCGGGTTACAAGTTCGAGTCTCAAACCATTAGGCCAAAACTGCCCTGATGTGTTTGGTGCAGGGTTGGAGGACTCCCAAGCTTTTTGGAAGGCACAAAGGAAAATACTGCTTTCTTGTACAACAAGGTCTAAACTGCATTGAAGAACTGCCAGTCTCTTTCCTTGTAAATCTGCTCAAAGAAAAGATGGAGGAATTTTAGGCAGAGAAGTGGAGGATCCCTTGCGTTCTCAGACTTGGCCGTATTACTCAAACAGTTCCTTTTGACCTGCTGGATGTTCTTTCACCTGTGTCCCCATTGTCCATCTGTCCATATCCGTATTTCTGTCTTGCTTACCGATTAAGTGTCTTTTCTGTAGCTTTTTGCAGAACGTACCTTTCACCTGACAGCAGTATAGTTCAAGGGTGGGCGGTATGATCGAAATCTTGGATAAGTTATATTACTTAACAGTGACTATATATATCACAGATTAGCTGTTGTTGTTGGAAAACCCAGAAGTGTTTTATATATTACATGATCATGAAATAATGCCTGCTTTTTAATAATTTAGTTTCTTAAATCTTATATAGGGTATGCTTAGCCTAAACCCTATTGTGTTTGGTTTTGTTTTGCATTTTGTTTGTCTGGTTTGGTTTGGTTTGGTTCGGTTCGGTTCGGTTCGCTCTTTTGACTTGTTCTTCTAAGCAACCACCCAGAACAATGGAAGTGCGCTAAAAACATAAAGAAGAAACTTTTGAGGTAGAAGAGTGAGAAGATTGAGGAAGATACATGTTACATGTTTATATAAACTAGGGTTACCCCCTAATAGTTGACCAAATGAGAAGAGTCTTTGTTTTGAATTAGTCGGTTAGTTGCGGAAAAATAAAAAATCCAGTGGAAGTGGCAAAGTGACAGTCTGTCAGTTTTGGTCATACAGATAAGACTAAGACAACATTCAAAACTATAATCAGTTATCTTCTAATCTGCTTTACTTGTGTAAACTCACAATTACAACAAAACTGTGCTTTTGTAAAATATGTGCTTTCTAACGTTTTGGTCTTTGTGTTCTGGAGCGTGTCACAAAAATTAACCGAAACTCTGCGTATACTTGCCTCACAGATAAATATATACATAGATCAACATATTGAAATGTACTTTTAAAAAAATTCTCTCAAATTTCACTCAAAAGGCACGTCCACCAATACTGCAAGATGGCGAGTCAGCCTCATCGTCAACCTCATCTTTGCAGCGGACACCGACTCAGAGATCATTAGTTTATTAATAAATCATTAAAAATTTATTTTCAAAATGTTTTTTTTTTTTCTTGAGCCATTCATAATCATTACTTTCATTACTCAATCATTAATCATTACTGTGGCAAGTTTTACATGTGTGCTTGATTGCTTAATTTATATTTATTATTTATTCATTTACAAAGGCTCCCTATTATGGTTCAGGTTTTCTCTGTAATGTAGAGCTAATATTAGCAATGTTATATGTAATATGCTTTACGAACCCTGAAACTTTCCGACACCAACCACCCCTCTCTCCAATTTTTATTGGTAAGTAATTAAATTAATATCATAAACATGCGATTAGTCGAATATTGGCTTAAATGAATGACGACTAGTCAACTAGACAAATCTTTAGCTGGCACACATTTATTTATTTATTTAATAATTGATCACATTAATATGTTGCTTATAAAGATTAAGCTTATTAAATTGAGCATAACTTTAAGTAGCATATGAAGCTGGATGTGTCACGTGATCTTGTGAAAGTTCCTGGATTGCAGTGGGGTTGTGATTTGTACAGTTCAAGCGAAGTACGACCAATCGAGGAAGTCTTCATCTGCATTTCAACCTATACCTAGCACTCAGAACTGGCATGCGAGATGTGTCATTGTCCCATGCAATTGATGTGCCCAATCTTCATGATTCTTTTAGTGAGCTAGAAACTAGAAACTACACAGACTATGCATGTTAGCTACCCTAACTCATTGTTGGTGAATTCTCCCTTTGGTCTTTTCACTTCTGCTTTGGCAATCAGAGTCAGTGATTTGTGATGTGTTATGAAAGCGCTCAGGTGGGGGGGGTGAGCTCTGAGCACATCCAGACGGCCTGATCATAGTCTGAAAGTGAGAAGCTGGCTGGAAGGCTATTGAAGAGAAGATGAGGTAAAGGATCGGGTCATTGTCCAAATGGTTTGTGTGTTTTGATATAACAGGATTTTCCTGCTGAAAACACTGGATCATTTCGAAGCTTACAGCGGGACTCTGTGTGTGTGTGTGTGTGTGTGCGTGCGTGCGCGTTTGACATGGGTATGACACTGGTATTACAACTTCAACGTGAAATATGAGGACATTTCATATGTCCCCACTTTTCAAACAGCTTTAAAAACATACTAAACAATGTTTAATTAAAAATGTAAAAATGCAGAACGTTTTCTGTGAGGGTTAAGTTTAGGGGTGGGGGGGGCTAGGGGGACAGAATGTACAGTTTGTACAGTATAAAAACCATTACGCCTATGGAATGTCCTCACTTTGATAGCAAAACGAATGTGTGTGTGTGTGTGTGTGTATGTGTGCACAGTTATCTTTATGAGGATTGGTTTGACTTTTCGACCATCGGAGTGAGGACAAAGAGAGTAAAACAATGACATTTTGGCCAGTTCTCACTTTCTGAGACTCATTTAAAGGCCTGTTTGAGGGTCAAGACTTTGTTTTAGGGATAAGGTTAAAATTGGGTAAAGAGTAGGTTTAGGGTAACAGTTCAGATTTGACACTCCGTTGTGATGGGTAGGGTTAGGGTAAGGAGCTAGAGTTTGCAATGTCAATGAATGCCCTCACAAAGATAGATGTATTTTACTAGAGAGAGTGTGTGTGTGTGTCTGTGTGTGTACTTGTTTTCCTGACATTGTGGGGACCAAATGTCCCCACAATGTAAGTAAAACCAGTAAATCTTGACATTGTGGGGACCTTTTGTTGATTTGTACTGTTTGTACAGTATAAAATCCATTACGCCTATGGAAAGTCACCCCAAAACACATAAACACAACGTGTGTGTGTGTGATATTATATCCTTCCTGGCTAAACGGTTGTAATATCTTTCCAGTGGAGCTGACAGGTGCTCAGTTTCCCTCTGGCCACCAGACAACCGTACACACACACACGTAATGCCAACACACCCTGCAGAGACACTATCTGGATCTCCCATCAACCCCCCCACACAGAAAGTTTACACGAGGTCAGAGAATAGTGTATTTTAATAAATGCAATAATGAAACTGTTGTAAGACTATGAAAAACAGCTCAATCATATCAATAGAATTGGATCTGATATTTTAGTATTCATTATATACTGTACTATTATTGTTTTTTGTTAATATTTTGAATTAACTTTTTTTTTTTTTTTTTTTAATTTTCAGTTTTCAGTTTAGTTTAGTTTTAGTTTGTATTTATTCAGTTAGTAATTTCAGTGCCTCAACGTAAACTAAAAGGACAATTAGAAAAGGGCAACTGAAATTAGTTCTTCATCTGTTTATTATATTTTATTTCAGCTTTATTAAAACAAATGTTTTTAAGAGTTTTAGTTAACAATAATAACCTAGATTTGGATCAAACCGAATCATGATTTCAGATGACACGATTCATTAACTATAGAATCCCTCTCAGTGCAAATATTTACTCATGACCTCTTTCATTAGTGCTATTCTTATCCAGATGACTTCCAGAGTGTTGAATTCTGGGACACGTAAATCTCCTGCATGACATTTCTGAAGCTAACAGCATGTGATGCGCCAAAACTTACATTTACCACTTTAACGGTTGATGAGTTTAGTGGCCGTCAGCCTCTAAGAAAAACTTTTACGAGACCAAAAAAAATAATAAGAATAATAATTCACGGTTTACGGCCTGATGGTGACTGCGCTTGTTGTCTAATTGTGAGTATTTACTCTCGTGGTCCACATGTAGGAGAGTGCGAAAGCCTGTGATCAGTGTCCCATGGGAAGATGCATGCTGCGAAACAGACGGAAGCTCCTTAAGCCGCTCGCAGAACTTCATCTGCCAGTGTCATTCTCTCCTCTCTGAGTGTGTGTCTGTGTTCTCCTGATAGAATTTGATGCTTGGCTGTGAGTGATGGGGGAACGTTTTGAAAGATAGTCCCGCTGGGGAAGCCGGGAACAGGGAAGCATAACTTTTATGAAATACACTTTTGTGGAGCTGTAACCTAAGCACTTTATGTGGAAGGAATGTCTTGCTCTTTTGTCTCCATCTCTCTCCCTCCCTCTGGATCCCTCTCTTTCTCTCTCTCTCTCGTCTCGGTCTCTCTCGCCTCCATTCGTGACTGGACGGCAGAAATGTGTTTTTCATTGTCTCTGTGCTGTAGTCCTCCTGTTTTCACATGTCTGCATACTTTTGACATGAAATCTCTGTTTCTTCCAGCCCCTAACACTCTCGCACATACACTCCTGCTCATATTGCAGAAAAATCAATTGTGTAATTGAAAAGCCAGCTGTGACTCCATATGTACTGTGTGAAAAAATGGTTCAGTCAGACTTTTGGACGCTGTTTTATTCTGTGTTGCAGCGTTAAGATTCAGAGATCATTTAAACAAAAATGAATTTCATTTTGTTCGTTGCAAAATTACATTCGGGCATAAGTGTGTCCGTTACCGTGTCGATAGAGTAAATCAGTTCGAGTGTTTTTATAAGGGAAGTCTACCATAAATTCTGCAAAGTTCAAAGGGTTTTCTCTAGTTTTGCATGCATGTTTGAGAGCCAATCAGTGATGTAACCAAATATTGAAGACTGGGGACCAAATTAAGTAAACATGAAATCAAAATCAACCACATTTACTTACATAATTATCATTCATGGTCTTATTGTGACCTATTCATTGCACATCTTTCATTTCCAATGTATTAATTTGCTCATTGTGCCATTTAACTCTGATTTCACTTAGGTTGCAATAATTGAATATTTGAATCTTAGAAAATACAATTAATATGAATTGAAATTCAAAGAAACCCATACAGTATATTATAACTACAAGAGTAGCAAGAAAATTAAGCTTCATCAAGACAAACTTTGAATGATGGCTTGACCAAGCCTTGTCTGAAAATTATACAAGTCTATTCAGGCCTTTTTAAGGATTTTATACTTCATTTAATAAATTAACTTTTGTTCAATAAATTCCACTTTCTGTGAAGCATGACCAATTCAGTTAAAATTCCAACTCATTGATGGAAATGAAGCCTATTCCTGAGTTCTGAATGCTTAATTTAAAATGTAATAATTTGCTCATTATACTTTGAAACGACTTTATCTCTGACGTCACTTTGGCCACACAAACTGTTGGATAATCTTAGCTAAGTTAACTGTTTAAACTCATATTTGGTATGGCTCCATTATGTTATTTAACATCCAACTTTCACAGTCCAATCAACTCCCACTAAATGAAATCAAGTCATTCCCTGGATTTTTCTTGTTGAATGTTTTTTCACTTGAATATATATTACATTGTGGAAGAAATAACATTGACTTTAAGATTTATGCATTTATGAAAATGCATGTCGATTGACCTCTAAACTGGATGTTGGGAGTTATGTCCCTTTAAATTTCTATGGTGGTTAGTTTGTCAAAAGCACAATGGTACATCATAATCAGGGATAAATAGATGATTGGAGTATTATAACTGTCATAAATACAGATCACTGATATATAAATAACAAATGAATACTGCGGATTGGAGATGAGTCCTTAAATTAACTCTTACAAAAACAAACAATATAAAACATGAAGTATATTTACAAACCAACATTACCCCCTAATGCAGACTGGGCCTGGCGAACAGTTCAGCCCAGTGCCAGTCCTGTTACAGACACGCCTCCAAAGGTAGAGGCCAAAATCTGGTTAGTTGTGAAGATCTTGATTTAAAAAAAAAAAAAAAAAAAAAAAAAAAAAAATTCGAGGCTTTGAAGTCATCAGTCCAAGCAATGAGGAAGAGTCAGGAGGAACAGACAGCATTGAAGATACTGCAGTGGAGAAGAAAGTAAGAAGAACAGTAAAAGAAAAATTAAGCAGATGAAGAAGAGCAGGTGATCCTGAAGTTGACCATGTTGTCACATGACTCCAACTTTAAGTTTCTAATGTCGTCTTCTCTGCATTTCGATGGACTGTTCAACAGACCAAAGGACATCGGTGTACGAGTCTGCATAAACGCATGTCCTTTAACTCCTCCTTTTCAAGATTTTTAATGCTGTTGGTACCAATGACGACTATACTGTGCTATACATATCAATCCTCATAAACATGAATGTGTGATTATAAATAAGTGCTGAAGTGAGTTATGAGTACATTCAATCAATTTAGACTCATTCGGGTTTGATATGAGGGTGAGGTCCTGGAGTGAACCTCAGTCTATTGGCCGGATCATCATACGGACTGATTTGAGCGAGTAGAACCCGCCTCCATACTCCGCCCAGAAGATCCCATCTTGGAACTTGCTGCGATACACACCACCGGAGTACCACACGCCATTCAGATTGGTTTGACCACATGCGTTGTACCACCAGCCGCCTTTGTGGAAATGAGCGCAGTTGCCTGGGATGTAAAAAGATGGAGAAGAGAATACAATATGAATGACAGAACCGGTTGCCTTATTTGAACCTCAGAAAACCCTTATCATTTGAACTCAAAAACAGTTTCTTACTGTGTCCCCTATAAAATGAACCAAGAATTTCTGGCAATCAAATCTGTAGAGGGACATTATTAACTTATTAGCTGTCAGGGTCATGTTGCATTCAGAAATGATACTTAGAAGGCCTTTTCAGGGTTTTATAGGCCTTGCATTTTGTTTCATAAACCAAAACTCTTGATTTCCCAGAATGCATTTGGAATTGGAATGGAATTTTACCTAACCCTTGTAAGGATTTAGATAAAGCATTTGGTAGCTGGAATTTGTGATCTGCATTTCACCCATCCAAGTGCACACACACACGCAGTGAGTACTGAACACGCACTGTGAACACACATTTTTTCTGCGGTGGCCGAGAGTGATTGGGGGTTTGGTGCCATGCTCAAAGGTACCTCAGTTGTAATGAGAGTGGAAGAAAGCGCTGTTCATTCACTCCCCTCATTTCACCTACATTTCCTGCCAGTACTGAGACTCGAACCTGCAACCTTCGGGTTACAACTCAGCTGCCTATTTATACATTTCTGACCTGTAAAGGCGTCTTTATCCCGGTCGAGTGTTGTGAAGGGTTTTCCGTTGTGGCTTGTGAGGGAGTCTCCAGCATTGCCCTGATAGGTGCCCAGTCTCAACCTGAAGGCCTCACTTTCAGGCTCCAGATGGAAGCTGCTGTACTCTGCATAGACCTTCTTCCCAACCCAGTCCTCCAACTCCACCAGCAATTTGTAGTCCCCCTGCTTGGCTAGGTTATAGATGTTCTCCAAGCCCAGCCAGTGCTCTCCATCTATGTTCCCAAATCCTTTCTGTGTGGGAGAAGGAGGGAGGAAATGAGAGAAACTGTAATAGAGACAGACTATGTGACAGAGAAGTTTGATCTTTTGTCCAATGGAAATAGTTCATCTATGTCTTGAGTGCGTAGTGGATTTATGTTTGTTCCCTCAACTGTGGAGTTATTCTACTTGTTTCTAATTCATTTGTGTCAGTGAGGAGAATTGGAGGTGTGTTTCTGTAGTAGGCCTTCAACTCTGGACTTACAATTCACTCATTTGGCAAGTGAACACACTCAACTTTGACTAAATCGGTGAAGTCACACTCCCAAGACAGACTTTGCAGGGAACTTGAGAGCTACTTTATAAAGGCATAACTAGATTTTTCCACTGATTTCAGCAGTGTACAAAGGGGGAAAATGGTCATTTTCGAGCCATTGCTCCTGGAAAGGGAATGAATTATGTGCTTTGGGTCTACAAGCCTCCTATATATCACAGCTATAGTTCATTTGTTTCCCCCAACCACAGGTGAAATGTCTTTTCCTCTTCAGCACTAATGCTGTAGAAAATGTGTTGTGAAATACATGGCTTAGATGGTTTATTTCCAAGTAATGATTTATTACCATGCACAGATGTTATCAAACTTCTAGCTGAAATTGATAAGACAGTAATTACTTTCATGTAAGGGTAAATAACCTAAAACCCAAATACTACAAATCTGTATTACCTCATCTAAAATAAATAAATAAAAATACAATTTAATCACAGTGTTTGCACCCAAAGAGATGTAATTTTGCTTAAAACGAAACAAATTTTTAGAGAGATGTTGTTCATGGCGTTACTGGCCTGAAAATTCTTGAACTGAACTAGTAAATCACTGATGGGCCTCACTGGGAATCTCATCACACATTCCATCTATTTCACCAATTCACTTACACGTACACACTCACATGACAGAGATGTAAATGCAGACAGTGGGGCTGTCTCCAGAGGTCCCCTATTTCCCTGATTCTTATCAGATGTTTAGACTTACTAAAGTTGGATAAAGAGTCAGGAAAAAGAAGACTTTACTTCGTATTCATTTTGAATTTTTGCACATTGTTTGGCCTGCAGCATACTCTGGTCTTTGTGATGTGGGCATTTACCTTGTAGTTCTCCCAGTTCCTGAAGAAATTGACTGAGCCATCTTTCCTTCGCTGAAAAACGGTCCAGCCCCCATTGTCTAGTTTATGTTCACACCAGGCCTGAATCAGTCTATCACTACCCTCTGCCTTCAACAGATACATCCCACTGGTGCTGTGCCCAGCCTGCCGCACCTGGAAACAGTCTCTGAATGGGCCTGAGGAAGACAGGGAGAAACGTAAATTGGGTTTCTCATTTCAGCATATAATATCTGGACAGTGGTAAAGACAACTTGTATTCCCAATGAGACTTTCACATAAATTAGTTCTGTTTCACTTGTACGTTCGCATTATTTTGTTGTAAAATTATGTTTGTGTTGTGTATTCTCTATATCTGACTAATCGTGCAGATTCATCCCCATCAGTGACTACTTGGAATATTTGAACCAATCATATTCTTTCTAGATTTTTCTTAAAAAATGTTTCTACATGGTTAATTTCTTGCAGCGTTGTTTCTTTTTTCTTGTCACATTTTCGTCAGCAGTATTTTTAACGAAAGTCATTTCATTATCGTCATGATGGTGTATGTCTCGTTTTTGTTAAAAAAAAAAATCACTTCACACCAAAGATGAAAACCTGAAAAAAAAAATATTAAGTTTCAATAGTCATTCCAACTCTATGACACCAAGTCCACACCACAGTTATACCAATTATGTCACAGAGGAAAAATAACATTGGAATCTCATTCAAAACCAGTTTCATCCAGCTGATGAACAATATTGACAGCCAATCAAAATCCACCCAACTCTAAAGGTCTTCAGCATTTAAAGCAACAGGCCATGTAACTGTAGAACATTCTTATAATGTCTTGCTCCTTTTGGAATGGGCCTTAACACTGTAAAAGGTGCTTTAATCGGGATTCAGGCCTGCAATCTTATGGACTCTTAAAGGTTTAGTTCACCCAGTCATTGATTTCTCACGCTCATGTTGTTCCAAACCCTTAAGACATTCGTTTATCTTTGGAAGACAAATGAAGGTCTTTTTAATGAAATCTGAGAGCTTTTTGTCTCTCCATTTTCAGCCTACGCAGCTACCACTTTCAATCCCCAGAAAGGTAGTAAAGACATCGTTAAAGTAATCCATATTTCCCAACGGTTTTAACCTCAGTTTTATAAAGTCAGATTCAGATAAAGATAAAGTGGCGCGAGTGCTTTGTTTGTGCAAAAAACACAATTTACCACTATTTACAAAATATTATTCTCCAACATGCATTCACGCAACGCCTGCTCTCGCATCAACACAACACGCATGCGGTGTGCTGCTCTCGTGAACGCATTGCAGATTAATATTTAGTAAATGACCTAAATTATTTGGTAAATTATGCTTTTACGCAAACAAAGCGTGTCGCTTCTTAAAGCTAAGGTTAAAGCACGTCAAATAGATTACTTTTATGATGCCTTTACTACCTTTCTGGGGTTTGAAAATAATAGTTGCATAGCTGTCAATGGAGAGACAGAAAGATCATTAAAAAGATTTTTTTAAGAACGCAAGTCTTAATGTTTTGGAAGGACATGAGGGTGGGAAATTAATGAAAGAATTTTAGGAATTATTGGGTAAACTAACACTTTATATATAGTGTAATATATAGTGTAGTCTATAATATAGAGGTCTCGGATCAGTTTAGCGAGTGTTCCTGACCATAGAGGGACACTGTTGTCTTAACTGAAAGCTCTTCCTGCAGGGTCTTCTGATCTCTGGACTCATCGCACTTCAGATTTGGCTGAAAGATAAATACCCGTCTTTGTCCTGATGAAGTTACCATGCCCACACCAGCTCAGGTCTTGTGCGACTCCCTCTTCCTTTGGTTATTTTCCGCTTATTTTTCTTTTTCCTCTTTAGTTGAGCTTAAGCTAAAATCATTATCAGTCATATAGGGGTGAGCCAGCGATGTAGAGTGAGAGAGGAAGAAAGAGAGATTCCCCTTTGCCAAAGATCCTTTTGGGCGATATGGTTGGTGTGTTGTATAAGAGGAGTTTTCCTGTGTTGAGGAAGTTCTTCAGTAGCTCTAGCTGTGCTGAAACAGCTGTGTTAACCAGCCAGGTCCCAGTGTGGCCCTGACCGCCTGTCCATGAATGACAGCCATTGAGCTCATACAGATAGGCATTGTGCGGGGGGACTTCGAGCGGCAGGCATCGGCAGAATGGGTGGGGGGGTTTCTCTGCTTGGGTCCAGGAGGACCCTCAAACAGAACTGCATCTTAGAGTTATCCAAAACTACTCTCTGAGCAGCTACTGTGTCTTTTTTTTCAATAATGATACATCTTCAATTGCCCAAAAAAACAAAAAAAAAAACTGTACAACCCCAGAGGTTAGAGGAGTGTTTTGCTTTGGTCAGCTGCGGTTGTAATTGTCTGTGTTCTGGGGTGAAGTGGGCTATACTGAGCTGTCATTAGTGGTCAGTCGCAAGAGAATCAGGCCCTATTGAATTGCGTTGGCTGCAAGGCTGGACTCTGGAGCCATTTGCTTCCGGAACATAGAGATTTTTATCATTGTTTAAGTCCTGAGTTCAGACTGAAGATCTGCTGGATAAGCCGTGGAGATTGTTTATTGTGAAATGTGGGTATGTGAGAGAGATGAGGAATTGAAGAGACCTTCCACTGGAGGTTATGTTTGTAAAGGTTTGATGGTTGTAATATTTATGCACCTACTTTATGCACAACTTTATCACTAAAGGCTGTAGTCCAAAACCACCATCTCACACTTTCACATGCCTGCATATTTGGCCTACCAGGTGTGGGGTCTTAAAAAGTGTAAATGCTTCTTTGGAGAATTGTAGATGTTTTCCATTGTGTTGAAGGATGTCATGAGGTGACAGTCAACATTTCTTTTTTCTCTCTCTTAAGACATCGACAATGTTCCAGATAACATTTGTAGGTGTCATAGGTGTGCTGTCTATGTGAAAGCTAAAAGACGCTGCATTAAAGAGACCTTGTTTTGGCCAAATGTTAAGGCCACATTGCACACCATCCCAAAGTACTTTGTGGCTAATATTGTGAACAGAGTTCAAGAAAAATGTTTATTTTAAACACATTTATATGTTAGATTCAGTATTAAAAAGTAAAGCTAGTACTGAGAGTCATTGGCTTAACAGCATGCCAATGTCAGTGGAAATTAGCAATGAGAGTTAGCCGATTCTCGACAAACGCTGTATGCATTCAGGTAGGTTTACCTTTCCCTTAAGTTACAAATTCTATTAATTACTTTTAATAGACTTGCACGCTTCATTTCCAATACACACACAGATCACTCCCCCTCTCCATTTCATACTTAGTCCTCTGTGTGTGCAGCGAAGTTGTGTTTTATGGTTTTTCCTTTTACTGACAGTTACGTGGTTGTAAAACCTGTCTTGCAGGGATGTGGTCTTGAAAGTGGCAGCATAAATGTCAACTGTATGCCTCTAAGAAGGGCAGAAAGAGAGAGAACAAACTCAGACAAAACTGCATTTCTAAATGCTTCATAACTGTTTATGCCATTAAGCTGAGCTCTGTAACAATGCAACAATGGTGTATCTGATTTACTATAATAGTACAGTTAAAAAAAACATTTTCGAGAACATCATAATTTTCTAGAATGCAAATTTCATATGTCCTCTCAAAGTATGCTTTCCTCTCACTCTGTCTTTTAGTAGTCATAAATTATGGAGGGTAAGTTGTATACTTAGTGGGGTGTACTCTTGCTTGTTTATACCGACACATTTTTTTTTTCCCCTCATTGTCTGTCTCATGTCGAATGCTTCCATTCTCTGATATAACAGCTTGCTCCATTTTTGTAGCGACCATTTTCTCAGAACACTTGGTTATGTAAATTGCTTTCAAGTTTAGATTGGTTAACAGATGTGGCATCACTATCTTGCACGTTTAGGAAGGGGGTAACTGGGTAAGTGCTTGAAGACACCTTATAGCTTTTATGTTGCATGTTCTTGTTCCTATCTGAATCTTCACTCCTCACTGGAAATCTATATATACAGAAGCCTATCCAGCTTAGACTTCAGTTCCTCCACTTCACTCTTCTCTGGCCCTCTTTAATCTACAGTTTTTTCCGGGAGGCTTATGTGGGTGCATGTTTTCAAGTGTGCGCTCAGGAATCCATGAGCTCATATTTTGTTTTCATGGGCTGCCAGAGAGGATTCTGCAGGAGCGGAATAGAGGATTCTGTGATTTGTCTCAGTAACTTTTGGCATTACAACAGTGCACTATCTGTTCCTGGCTATGTGTTCATGCTTTAAGAGGATGAGATCTCAGTGCCACTCTCAGTGAAAACACGTAGTGCCACCAGGCTAGATGCAACATCTTTAGTGGCACAGCTGACCGATTTGTTATTTTAGGTTTTAGAAGGGTGGTCACAAGTGCCTCCTTTGCTGCCACCTTTTGCAAACCTTTTCAGAGCCCGCAATGTTATTGGCTCCTGACTGCGACCCAAGAGTCTTTGAGACAGTAAGTCACCAAAGTGTGGTTTCGGAGAAGGAATGTGCTCAGAATTTTGGACTAGGCCAATGAGACTGTTGAGAGAATGGGATGTGGGAACAGAACTGGACAGAAGCCCATCAAGTTACTTCTCTACATGTATGGAGCATGTACACTAACTGTTAGGTGGCATTGTTCCATGAAGAGATATCACTGAAAACCTAGTATTTTAGCTCCCCTAAGACTATCAATTCATAGAAGCTGTCAATGTCAAAATGTCTCTTTTTTTATTCTGTGGCTAGATTGAGAAAAACCAACAAGGAAAGTGGATTGACTTTTCAAGATCTTTCATAACTCTGCTCCATATTTCAAATGATTTTGTATCCCTTGTCCCTGGTCACTTACCATCTGAGGTGAGGGTGCCCTGTGGGGGTGGTGGAATTCCCAGTGGGTCGGGCGTTGGGGTGTCCATTCGTGATCCTCTAGGAAATGCTCGGTTGTTGTTGTCTCTCTGAATCTCATTGGTGAATCGGTTGTTGTTGGTCGGAATGCTCTCCGGTACCACCTGCACCAGTGGTGGCACTGCTGGTAGATCTTGACGTCCATATCCACGGAGACAGCGGTCCTCCAGGGCGGCGATGAGCACCGATTGGTTGTTGACTGTGGCAGCAAGGCCTGCGAAACGCAGCTCCAACTCTTTGTAACGGGAGGCCAATCGGAGCATCTCTGTTGTGACGTTCAATATGCGGTTCTCCAGCTGTGCCAGTTCCAAGGAGTTGTCCCTCTTGCGGATGATTTCATGAAGCAACTGCATGTACAGCTGCGTCACTCTGGAATTCATGTTACGAGACTCTTTGCGTAGAAGCTTCATCTCATTTACCAAGTTCCCGTCCACGTCTGCCACAAGTTGCAGCATTTCAATCTCCCGTCGCTGCTTAGAAAGGACCTCCCGCACATCAGCAATGTCCATACGTGTTACCCGGTCTTTGTCTGGCTCAGGTCCGGTGGCAGAGGCACATATCGGGCCTGTGATCTTCTGCTGGGGCACCAGGAAAGTGTAGGAGCATTTCTTGGAGTCATCGGCAGGTGCTCGCCGCTTTCGAGATTGCATGAGTTCATTTCCTGAGTGGCACTTGCTGAGCAAGCAGATGGAGAGGCAGAGCATGATGCCCATGCACCATATTACGCATCTCATGGTTACTTCTGTTATCACCTCACCTACTTTTTGATTGTTTTTTTCTTCTGTTTAATCTCCAGACTATGGTAAACCCAATCCTTTACCTGTAAAGAGAAAGAAAATGAGCTGTCAATCAGCAATCATGCATCTCATCAAGTGCCAGGCATGTACTGGTGTGGAGTTTTACCCAGCAGACCATGTGGCAGAGTGGAGGATCACGAGGGCAGAGTTTTTTTCCTTGTTTCTTTCAGTGTTTTAATGGAATGCTGCCATGAACAGTATGTGTATTAGCAGTTCAACATGGTGTACAACCTCTAACCCTTCTGTTCTCACAGGCACCCTGGTGTACCATTCAGTCTCTCTCAGACACTTAAATCAAACACGTATGCTTCACATCCTCCTCTAACACATGCCCATACCCAGATGTTTCACATCCTTTGCTAACAGATCATCACTCCTCTGATGTCATCTCCATGGCATTTTATACACAAAACCCATCTTCAGTGTGGACTAAAACCATTCTCCAGCCCTTGTACCTCCTGCTCTATAACTCTCTACCCCCTTCTTTCCAGGGTTCAGTGGATCAAATTCCTAGGTGCACTTACATCCTGCTGTGTATCCCACTCTACAGGGTTCAGTATTTAACAATCTCCCACTCTGAGTATCCCGGCATGTCTTCAGTTTTTGGCATAGCAGCCCTCTCCGGGAGCTGCGTTATGCTTCTCTAATCCCAGTATCACCTTTCCCTCCATGCTGAGCTCTGCTTTTCATCAACACCTAGATGTGTTCACTCTGGATTCCCCACCCTGTTTATACAGACACAAATTTTTCAGTCAGCAGTTCTGCCATCTATGCTGTTGCACCAAAGATGTGTCTGCAGATCCAATACAGTTACACATACGAGGTGAGACTGTCTTTCCAACATCAGCTCCACTGGAATGCTGTATTGTCTCCTAAAGGAATGTGTTGTTGACATTTTAATTTGCAAGAGTTAGTGTCACTATGACCCATAAGCACAAAATGTGAATATTTTGAGAAAAGAATCTGTTAATGATTTTTTTTATTTTTGTCTGATTGAACCAGTTTGCTAAAATCAGACTTTTTAATGCTAATCGGGGCCTTATATACTATAGTCTGTAAGTAGTTTAGCATGCCTGGCCCTTACTTGTTAAACCAAACCAGGTCAGTGGCCTCTATAGAGTTTTTATTCTATTCTCCTCCTTAGTTCCTTTATATTATAGCTATGTTTTGTTAGCTTGAAGGCTCTGCTGTCTGGTGCTATCTGGATGTAGTCAGTAATCTAAAGCTAACCTATCGGTTTAGGGGTCGGTTTCAAAATGACTGGCTCGGTTTTTCAAAGCGTAAAGTGAAATGAAAGCCACAGTCAAACGCAGCCTAATCGGCTCTGAACTAATCATACACGGTGAAGCAGTTTGACACTGCAGGCTATGGATTTGAGAAGCATGCTCTGTGGAGTGAAGAGATTAGAAAGTGAGAATGGAGTAAGACAAGGTTTTAAGGAAAAGTCTGAGCTATAGTGAAGAAAGTGGGTCACATACATAATCGTCCTTCTGGCTGGTCTGCCAAACAAGACACCTGGCCTTGAACCTTACTTTAAGGGAAAAGAAGAGCTTGTGCAGTCCAGAAAGCTGCTGATTTGTCTCCATTTGTGTCTTTCTCTATTTTCATCACTTTCTCTCGCTCTCTACTAAAGGGACCTGACTTACTCGACCTAATTATCTCTAACTATCAACGGACACTAAGTCAACTGGTTTCCCTCCTGTCATTTTTCACAATCAAATAGGAAAAACAATTCAAAATATGGCTTGGGCGTAGTAATGGGCAGCTAACATATCCAGAACAGATGTGAGAATGCCGGCCCACGCCAAAACAGAAAGATTCAGGACGTAGTGGTTCGGAATGCTAACCTGAGGGATTGAGAGGAAAACTCTTACCTTCTAATTTGCTTATTTTTCTCTCCCTCCCTCCAGCCATAAAATGGAGTTCTGCATTTGTCTCCATTACGCAGTCTTTCAACCTTTCACCATCACTAATAAATAGTAGTATACAGCTAAGGTATGTGTTTGCTCATGGGCTACACACAAGATGTGAGTGTGCACCTCACTGTAAAGCATTAATATACCTTATATATCTTGCAACTCATAACAAATTTTGCTTTTGTTTAACATTTTGATTTAAAGAATTTTTGGTGAACAGTCAGAATTTTCGCACTGTAGACTAGCGCTCGCAATAGAGCTGTCAGTAGCTAAGACAACAGTTAAATAGCAAGCATATATTGGTTTTTAAATGTGGCTTTTGTCAACTTTGATCTTTGATTTGGCGAAGGCTCAGTACCACCACTGCTCTATGGTGATCACAATGTTTCCCCTATCCTTTCTCCACCCATCTAAGCAATACAGCTCCAAACTCTATACAGTCTACTCACTGTTCCCATGATTCATTTCATCATCCTTTTTAGCTTTGATGTGATGTATGGACAGCTGTGAACTTCTACTGTTCCAGCCAATTGGCTCTTCATGTGCTGTTAATAGCAATAATTCACAGAGCTTCCAGAACGGCTTCCAGACTGTTCTGATACCCTTGGGTTCCTCGGATGTTTTTACGAAGTCCGTATCACTGTTATGATGTCATCGGCAAGTGTAGCACATGAACATTTAATCCGTGTTCTTGTTTTCATTGGCTTTCACTCCGCTAACATCAGTCAATGCTGACTGTCAAAGACTAAATCCCAGTGGTTCCACTGCATTGGGCAGAATTAGACATTCTCAAAAACATTTTTTTGGGGGTTTTTTTTTGCATTTAGAAATTAAGGCACAGTACTTTTCAATGGAAAGAACCAAGGATCTTAACATGCAATCTTAAAAACAAGATTCATGAATGAGCAGCAAAACATGCCCCAGAAAGACAGCCCAGTTTTGCACAGCTAAAAAGCAAAATCAAAACTCTCATCCAGCTGTACTGGTTGTATTACTTCAAAAATGTGTATTAGTCTTTGACATTACATGTGTCTTACAACTTTGTCATTGTCTCACAACATCAGTGCCTAGGTTAAGACGGCATGTCAAATTAAAAGATGAACTTTTGAAAGTATATGTCGATACCACTGCATTCTGTTCCATTGCGCTCTTTCTTATGCTTTCCGATCACAGTAATAGATACTGTGTGAATAACCCTATTGAACATCATTATGGAAACTGCTGTAGAAACAAAACTCAGTTAAGGGTCCCTGGGTTCATTTTATAATTCATCACAAAAATCAGCTTTTCCTCAGTCATGATTTTGTCTGTTATCCATCTTGAAAATACCCAGAAGATGGGTATTTGCCTGGACACATTTGTTTTAGTAATAAAGTCTCACTTATTCCATATTTTTACAGAGTGCTGCCAAAATCCTTTATTCCTCAAGTGTATTTTTGTGAAGCTCTGCTTAGAGAGAGGGATAGCTACTGAGTTTTGTTTATACTTGGCAGCTTTGCCAATTCTCTCTCACACTCTTTTTTCACTGCTCCATCTTTGTTATTTATACTTGATCACCATCTCTTCTAATGTACTCAATGTCTCTACGGTAAGTGTCATTTGTAATTCCAGCATGTAGAGCTGAAGAGTCTAGCGTGGCACCTTCTTGTCTGGCCTTGTTAACAACACTCCATAAGGTTGATGCTGACATCAGCATCTGCTCTGTTGCATTTATGGCTTTGGCTTCATAAGAACCTTCTGAATATACATGTCGACAATGAAAAAGCTCATTCAAGGGCCAAACTATTCCTGGTAGATTTATCTAATCATCTAGTCAGTTACTTGTGTATAATTTCACAATGGCAAACGCTGCTTTCTGGCTGGCCTGCTTGTGCACGATGTGCTTTGGTGGGCCACCAGGAGCGTTTTTCCTTGGCTGTGCTGGGGTTGGATATGAGCTCCAGTCATTAGCTCATTGCCTCTCTCTTCGCTTAGCGCCCAGCTCGTCGTTGCAGCCTGTGGTATCTGGCATGACATTATTGGGACTTCCTATGAAGTGAGTAAAGCTCTTGTTTTTGTGGGATTTACGCCCAAGTGTCTTTGATTTCTGGTCGGCTGTTTCAAGTCAAAATTTGATTGGGCAGTTGAGAGCTGTTTAAACGGTTAACTAGAAAACAGCGGGTAATATAAGGTGTTTTGTTAAGGGTGTTTCTACTCTTGTTGAGAAAGCTTTGATATTGGACCATAAAGTCCCGTATTTTTCTTGCAAAGTTTATTAGTCCGAGAGCTGAGTGTCAGTTTGAGCAGTTTTACGAGAGAAAAGGTTATTGCCGGAAAGTTTAGACAAGGATATGAAGCATCTTAAAACGCTGTGTTTCTTGGAGATTGACACGGCGAAGAAAAAAAATTAGGGAAATGCTTGTAAAGGTTTTTATTTTATTTGTAAAGCAAATAAATCCCAAGAGAAACAGAAGGATTACAGCATGCTGTAATTGAGTAAAATCTCTAATCATGTTCCGGAGTTAGTAGCTGTTTACATCCTAATGAATGTAGCTGTTTGTACAAGATGGCTAATTTTAAGTTTATATGATTAGTCACTGAACTATGAAAGAAATAAGATCTAAGCTAGACAACCCAACAACTAGCTCCGTAAAATTTTAAGAGACGAGTCTGTGGTTCTATGACTCAACAAGATGTTACATTTAAACACCGCAATTACTTCGGCTTTATAGTGGTCTACAACAATCCCCAACTCTGACCAACCATTTGTACGATATTGTAAAGAGGAAAGGAGAAAGCTAATCTCAGAAGCCAGACAACTCTGATCCTACCAGGCTCATCCCTTAAGCCATTTCTGCAGTTTTACCACATCTATTTACACACAAACACATCAATTATTTGATCTGAGACAATAGTTAAATAGGATTTGTCTGTTTTCCTTGAAAGAAAATGTATTTTTTGAAAAAATATATCTAAGAATTCCACATCTGGCTGTCAGAATTTCCCAAGATGATGTCAGCCAGTCCAGTAAACATGTTGACACACTTCAAAAAATATTCCATAATGAGAAAGCAAGGGGGGGGAAAGAAAGGAAGGAGAAGAAAAAGGAAAAACTGGGCAGGAGGGGATGACAGGGGGACAAACAAGAGACCGTACTGAATTTGTTAGGATGAATATGGCAACGCTGCTAGAATCAGAAGCTTCAAGAATAAATAGTCTGAAAAGGATTCTTGTTCTGCTGTTGTTTGTGTAATTCGTAATATTGGAAAAACACGAGAGAAAGATGACTACACAAACAGCATCCTTCTGCTATAATCTGAAGTCTGTACAATAAGTGCATCACATTTGTCTGCATGGTATTAATTTGTAGCATGGCTCGACATTTAAACGGGCTGAAGATCAGAAAAATCAGGAAGCGCCATCATATGATGCACTCTTGTTCAATCAGGAGACAACACTGACAAAATTTAGCAAGATTGGAAGAGAGCGTAAGAGCATGGATGGAGGAAAACGGGGTCATAGGAGATTGGAAAACATGCCCCAAGTTGCATTTTGTAACTCCATCCCAAGGAGTGCAGAAGGAAATGAGTGCTGGCAGAATTGAGACCAACAGGGCATGATGTAATGAATTTATGAAGTGAGATCTGGGCATGTGGGAACTTTAATTGACTTTGGAGCCCACAGCTGAAGAAAAGAGAGAGCAGGAAAAAGAAGCAGTCCTGTCACAGAGAATGCAGCTTTTCACTGAACGTGGTTTGGAAGGCTCAGACTTTGGTCCTGATCACCACCCACAAGCCCTTTTTAAAGCCTCTCAGAAGCTTCATTGCTCTCAGAACTTGCTAAAAAAAAATTGGGAACATGCGAGTCATAAGAGACAGAGCAGAACTTTTTCTCCAGTTTGCTCATGTAAAGCTAATCCAGGATGATCACACTGACAACATTGACAAAACAGCTGGAATGTCAGTCATTTTCAGTGAATCGGTGACAGATGAGAGGCAACGGCAGAAAATAATGCCGACAAAAGAATACGTTTAAAACGCATTGTTAAAGTTCTTAGGTTAAATGCACTCCTTTAAAAATGTTTCACAATGACTGAAATGAAGTGTAACTAAAAAGTAAAAAGTAATAATAGATTTTCCCTAAACCTTGAATTCATGAGTGTACAATTTTTTTTTTTTTTTTTTTTTACAAAAATTTCTGTGTATTTTTCATGGTTAAAAGTGTTTTAGTTTTTTTGTTTTTGTTTTAAAAAATATGAATCATTAATTTATAAGTATGATTGTTTCTGAAAAGTTGCACCACATTTTACATTTAAAAAAAAAATGACCTAGTCGACATGTTGGTTGCAGCACATGACTTTTATCAAAATTAATCTTGATTTTGAAACTAAAAACATGCTCATCATAGAGTTCTGTTAAAGTTAATTATTGCATTTTTGAACGAATTAAGACAAATTGGCATCATGTCGTTGACCCTTAGTTTGACAGCAGTCAAGTTTCCTGCAAATCTTTATGGCATTTTTCATTCACTTAATTCCCAAATCTCTAAATCGCTCCCTCGTTCAGCTTTGAATTTTTACTGAGCTCGGTTTTAGAACGATGAATAAGATTGCAGCAGTTTCAGATGAAAGTGTGGGCTTAGATTTCAAGAGTGTGATTTTTGGAAAAATAGTCTGAGACAGAGTAGAGTGTGGCTGCTAAAATGACAGACAACTGAGGAAGACGGAAGCCTGAAATCCTGAAACCGTATGAATATCTGCAATACGCAAAAGTCACGTCCACATGTTTCTAATTACCTCAGTTCTGCAGATGAGAACAAGCAATGGTTGTATTTTTCTGTTTTAACCTGTTGAAAGGAAGACGATAAACAGAACACTCTCTGAGAGAGAAGCAGCGTTGGCTCTTATCTGTTATGTGCAAGGCTGAATTAAAATGAATCCTACTTTTTCTTCATCGCATCTCAGCATTTATTTTTTGCAATTAATTAAACCCAGACATTAAACCACATTCAAAACTTGTTTTATAGATATTGTTAGGTGTGTTATATATTATTGGCCACTTTTTAAGATTAAAGTTTGAAACTTCTTCTGTTGACATTGCTGGAATGTTTGCACGTTTTAATATTTCCATAATCAAATGTAAATCTAGAATTAGTTACCAAAGCTTCTGCTGTCTGAAGTGCTCTGACAAAATACTATGCGGCTTCAAAATTCATATGTTGCATTTATCATTTGTTTTTAGATGAATGATTCATTAAAATTAATGTCTAACAGCCCCAATATGTGTATGGGTTTAGAGAAGCTCACGACGCGATTCATCACCAGTACCCACAGGAATCGACCGTTAAATCTGAAAAGTGACAGCCTTTGGCCCTTATTTACTCCGCATCTCATTCTACTGTCACCCCTTAAATTAGAATATTTCAGAAGTTTTCCCATTTAAGTGTCTCTCTATAATTTTACTAAATGGTAGGTAACAATGCTATTTGAGTGTGAAAGAATTCGAGTGTGAAAATTTTAAGACGTTTCACATGTGCTACAGGTGAACCATGTGCCAACACTTCAGCACGGAATGTTCTCTGAAGAGTAATGACATGGAACTTCGTCCAAGAGCGGCTTCTTTTTCTGTGAGCGGATTTTAGTTCGCTTTATGACTCTCTGAGGAAACATACATTTTTCTAACCTTTCACATTGCAGCCATTTGGTTTGGTTTCACTATTACAGTTATCTGCAAAATGTGTCCACACAGGACACGTTCATGCATCACGTCTCAATGTATTTATTGCACCATGTTACATGACACACATTAAGGGGGTCGTTGATTTAGAATTTCACTTTTTTAACTTTAGTTTAGTTAGTGTGTAATTAACGTCTGCAAAGTTATAACACTCAAAGTTTAATGCAAAGGGAGATGTTTTCTTTTAAATGAAATCACTATTTAAGGACTACAGCAAATGGCTGGTAGCAACTACAAAGAGTTTCTTCCCAGGTTATTGACATCACTAAACCCAAAAATGACATAAACCCTCCCCCCGGGAACTCACAACAAAGGGGGTGAGGCCATGTTGGGCCAAGAAGAGGAGGAGTTGTTGTAGTAGTGTTGTTGCCGTGCCGTTATTTTACGCCAGACTGTTTTACAAACAAGGGTCAAATCGACGCTGTTAAGATTAACATGACGACACATGCTAGTCCATTAGTTGAATGAACTCCACAGCAACTACTTAAATTTATCCACTAACCATTCAGAAACGTTCAGTTTCTTGTAACTTCTTCCTGAGTCTCTCCATCAGTGTCCAACTCTGGTTTGAACAATGTAAGGCTGAACACGTTACTCACAATCCTCATTTTGGCTGTGTGAGATTCTCCAGATTTGTTGTTGTTGAGCAACTCTTAAAGCTCCGCCCTCTTCTGGAAAGCGACTGGGAGCAGCAGCTCATTTGCATTTAAAGGGACACACACAAAACGCTGTGTATTTGCTCACACCCAAATTTGACAAGCTTTGATAAATGATGAGTATTTTGAGCTGAAACTACAGACACATTCTGGGGACACCAGAGACTTCTATTACATTTTTATAAAAGGCGCATAATAGGTCCCCTTTAAGTAAAAGACTAGTTAAATATGATTAGACCACTCCATTCTATTTCTCTCGTAAGATCGTGTCCTCTGTGAATGCCCCCCTCATTTTATTTACAACATTTGGTTTTGTTCTACTTGATGTCTAGTTGTCATGTTCCTTGTGTGGCTGACAGCAGCAGGGAATTGTGGGTAATGGTGCTACAGCACACACAAGGTTTGTGATAAGCCTGCAGAATGCCCACTGTTAAACCAGAGGGAAAGTGTGTATGCAATCTGAATGTAGACGTTTTTACATGAGGAAGTGGTTAGTGTAAAACGACCTTCTGTTTTGATAGGTTTGTTTTCCTTAACTAATTTTTTTATGAATGGAGCCCCTTATTCCCTACAGAACAGTACATAGACACGCAGTCGACCATATCCACAAGAGCTTCAGCCAGAGGAACCGTGAGGAGCACCAGGCAACCAAGAAACATCTACAACATGCTACAATAGAATCTACAAACCGCATTCCTCAAAATAAGACACAATCCACAAAATACAGCCTTTGCAGTACAAGAAAAGCCACAAGATACAAGCCTCAGAGAAGCCGGCACTGTTTTAGATAGCACTGTTGAAATCTCTGTGAGAGTATCGGTCTCGGAACGTGCTGAGAGAGCAGCTCTTAACCAAGCAAACAAACACACCCAACCAGATGCTTTTGCCCCCTTCGGCATGACCTCGAAGTGGACCAGAAAACACCCAGAGTCAAACCCATCTCTTTTTCTGAAAAGCAAACAAACAGAATAAGAGGCAAAATTCTGGGTAATTATCTGCCTTTGATGTTTGTCCTACTTCCCTGCAATTGATTATGAAGAAAGACAAAACTAATCCAATGCAAACTCTCGGAATGACCCTATGACCGGACCATTTGGCCCACCCGTACCCCGGCTGAGTGCACAGAGCAGTAAATCAAGGAACTTGTTCAGAAAAACAAAAATGGCACAGTGAATGCACAGGTAAAGGCATGTTCCAAACAAAGATGAAGGTAAACTTCCAGATGCTGACAGAGTAAGGGGCTAAAACTGAAATATTGAGAAAATGTATTTAAAAAAAAAACGCGCACACACAAGTGAGTGAAGAACGAGATGTCCTCTGACCTTTATAGTCTGTTTTCTGTTGAGACCCTTGTGGTTCACCGGTTCTTTGGTGTCTTCCGTGATTCCTTATTCTCCCAATGGCTCTCTGAAACTCCTTAAAGCTGCACACATCTCTTGTATCCCAGGATATTAAGGCCTCAAAGCTCCCACGGTTTTGGATCCCCAAGGTCCAGGACCCTGCTCATCCCAGTAGTGAGCTCCTGTCTTAGGGTTCATGGGATCTGGGGCAGTGGCACGGCTCTGGAACCCTTCAGCTGCTTTTTAGAGACTGAGGAACTCTCGGACAGCAACTCCAGTTTTTCACGAAGGATGAGGGAGGGAGGAAGGGAGGGGGGATGGAGGGAATTGGGGCATGTTTTTTTTCCTTCTTCCTTTTCTGCTTCTCCTTTTTGGAGGGAAGAGCCTAACCCCTCCTCTGATGTAACGGTTGCTGAAATAGAGACAGAATAACTCGACCCCTTCTAAAATTTCACCTCCCATCAAATCTCTCATTCTTGAGGGGAGGAGGAGGAGGGGACAGCAAGCGGTGGACAGGGATCTCTCTGAACTCAGGGAGAATAGGCTTGCGGTCTTGGTGGAGACGGAGAGGACTGCTTTTGCTTGCAGACCAGCAGCACAGGACTCCACCGTTCCTTCCTGTGGTCTACACTCAATCTTGCTGAACACACATGCTTTCAGCAGTCCTGAGAGGATGACACAAGTTGAATAGATAATGATCTTCCCACGCACGTCTCTCAGATGTTTGTTTAAAATGGAAGGAGGAAACTGAGGATCATTTGGACAGTTTGGACCATGTGTTTGAACAATCTGCCCAATGACACCACAATGTCCTTCCCTTGTTTCATTTATAGCAGTAGTAATGTTTGCGTGCAGTCACGAATGTTTGTTTGGGTCTTGTCTGATCTTCAGAAAAAAAATCCTTATTCAAAATTCATGATTTGCTCACCATCATGTTGTTCCAAACTTGTATGATCGATGGACTTCCGTGGAAGATATTTTGAAGAATGTCTTTAGTTTGTCCGTACAATGAATGTCAATGAGGTGTTTATTTGGTTTTTATGGACCCCTTTTAACTTCCATTATATGGACAAAAACAATTGAAATGTTCTTCAAAAATCTTTTGGAAAAAAATGTCATACAAGTTTGGAACATCATGAGGTAAGTGTGAGTAAATTACAAAATTTTAATGTCTGGGTGAGCTATCCTTTTAAGGACCTTAAGTTTTTTGTTAGTTTTCCATAGCTAAAGAAATAAAGGTCGATGGGGTGAACTACTGCACTGGAACAAATGTTAAAACAGACATGGTTTTGAATGTATAACCACAAAGATGTAAACATATGTGTTTACATGTGACTAGTGTGGTGAAATTGCTAACTAACTTAGTCTGTGTAACATTATACAGTCTTTCAACTCCTTTTATGACTGTGTAATGACAGCAAACCCTCTGTCAAGGGTGACCAAAAAAATCCACTCGCAAGATTTATGTCAGTAACACATTAAACGGAAATTCATCTTTAAATAGTATTCTTACTGAAAAGAACAATTTATAAATTGTACTGGTGAAGTACCACACATTTAAGTACAGATGAATTATGAAATATAAGAATATAAGGTCTTTAACAAAATATAAGCTGCACATTTCTACTTTCTATCACCCTGGAACCTCAAAGTCCATCGTAATTGCATTAATTTAAACACTGTTTTATTTGTTGTTATGAACTAAGGGACCAGTAAAATGTATGTTCTGTGGTTATTAACATCATGTTCTAGAAGGAATTGGTTATTTTTTTCAAAATTTTGAACTGAAAGAAATGTTTCCCCATCAACTGTAAATGTTTCTATTTTTTATCTTAGCTTTTTCTCCCTGGTTTGTTTGAGCTCTGGTCAGTAGTTTAGTTTGAGTAGGAGTTTGTTTTATTTTCATTGTTATGAATTGAGTTTGTGTGTGTGAGATCTGCAGAGGTGTTTAAATGGAAGTGTGATGACTGAATGGCTGGACTTCACCTCTTAAATGAGGTGTTACAGAAATGGACAGACGTCTCCTGTTCAGTAGAGATTTTCTCCCGTTCTGCTTTCCCACAATAATATTTAGCTTGTGCCTGAGCTTTGTCTGACATTCACAAAGCAGCCGTCTCTCTTCTTCCCTCACGCTCTTTCACTTTATACATTGCATTTATGGTAAAATTACGTGCTCTACTGTTCAAATATATATATATATATATTTTTTTTTTAAAGAAATGAATACTTTTATTAAGCTAGGATACAATAAATTGGTCAGAAGTGACAGTGAAGACATTCACATTGTTCCAAAAGATTTCTATTTCAAATAAATGTTCCTGAAAATAAAATATATCTGGTTTTCGCATATTAACCAGCAATAGTTTTGATAATAATAATAAATGTTGACATGTGACACTGAAGTCTAGTGTACTGACTTCATTACGTTTTAAATTGTATTTCACAATATTACTTTATTTTGATCAAATAAATAAAATGTCACCAACCTCAAACTGTTGAACGGTAGTGTACTGTATATATTAGGGGTGGCACGGTACATGAAAAACCGTTCGAACCGTTCCGTTCGCTTGTCTCGGTTCGGTTCATGTGTGCGTCGCACGGTTCGACCCATGCACAATGTAGCCCCGTGTTCAGACAGTTTCGCGCAAACATACATATAGACTGTAAAAGTGGAGTAAGGGGCCGCGCTCAAAATGGAAACAACGCTGCCGCGCTTTCCACGGTTTCCACGCATTTTTAGGCGCGACATGTGAACGGCCCCTAATGAAGGCTGCACCTGTTGTCTACACTACACTACCGTGTAGTTGGCAGATGCACCTGTGTCGTTCAAATCCGGTGTTTGGGAACATTTTGGATTTCATGTCACTTACGATGACAACGGAAATAAAACAGTAGATTTGCACTGTGTGCAAGCACTGTGCAAAATACATTCAATAAGCTAATGCTAATAAAATACAAAAAGTCAAATTCAGATAGTGCACGATTACATTACAAAAATGTTGATACTGTATCCTAAATTGTGGATAATTAAGCTAATAAGCTACATATCATATGCTGAAGGAAATTTCTGGAGTGTTAAAGATTAAAAGAAAAAATAACAAGAACCGTACAGAACCGAAAACCGTGATACGAACCGAACCGTGGGTTTTGTGAACCGTGCCACCCCTAGTATATTTATAGGGGGTTCAAAAGTCCAAGCTTATTATTTATATATTGAATGATTAATTCAGATTTTGAATCTATGGCTTTGGCTTAACAGTTCCATCAGTCATGCTTATAATTGTGAAATTGTTCTGTTTAGATGTAGAGATCTGGGGCTGTCAATCACTTGATAGACTCCGCCCTCTGCACTTCCAATCCCTGCCCTCAGTATCCAGCCACACCACATTACAGTTTATGTTATCAATCTAATCATTATGTCTTCATAAGTTATTGTGGGATTCTGTCTGCTTTTATTTATGTGTGTGTGGCTCTACAATATGTTTGCTCTATACGGCGTCTGTGTGCATGTGTTGTTACACAAGTCTGTAATATTTATCTTAACCCTGATTTTCTGAGAGATGAACAGTAATGATAATTTAAACAACGCTTACAATTTTTTTCTCCATTTCTGTCTGTTTTAAATCAGTCTGGATTCTGGGATTGATTTGTCTCTCATATTTTCTCAAACTTTCATTTATCATTCAATCATCCACATCATGGCTTATGTAGTGTTGTTTATGATGTTCATCACAGATGTGAAGCTCTGATGTAATGTCTGTATCGGACTGGTGCTTGTTTGCTGTCCCAAACTTATATTCTTAAGAACATACTGTCACAAATGTGCTTTAATATAATCAGTTTTCACATTTTTCCAAACAGTGTGGCTGTAGAGATCAGTTACATGCTGCCAAATGTTTCTCCAGAAGCTGCACATCTTTCTTCCTAATGCAGATACTTCCTGCACATAATGTTCCTCACTAATCCAAATATTTGCTCAGTATGAAATAAGCACTCTCTAGACAGGCCAGAGAAAGCCTGTCTGTCCACCTCCCAACTTCAGAGAGACAAGAACAGTGCACAAAAAATAAACATTTTTGATAGGAAAGGAGAAATAAGGAGATAAAAAATATGTAACTTTACAAATTTGTTGCTTGTTAACTTTTTTACTCATGGTCTTTTTGAAAATGAAAGACTTCCAGTTGCTATTTTGCTGTAAACTGACCGTTCGCAAAGACCCGCCCCCTTTAGTTTCTGTTGCTATGTCCGACATGCCATGCCACTCTCGCGCCACACATCATGTTCTCACGGAGTGAAGAATACGTCGCAGAGCAATGGAATACTGACAACACATACAAAACAGAACAAGTTACTTTTGATATGAAACATATTCAAATATTGTAATGTTTTGAAAAAGTTTAAATAATAAATACTGTATAGTGTTTCTTAATGTGTTGTGACAGATTTCTGTAGCGCGCCATACTAGTTCATTTATAGCATCAAATAAACATGAATGGACATCAGAAGGAATGTTGTTTCAACCGCAGAAAGACATGAGTTAATCTACTAACTGTTACGTCCCACATAAGTCTAGGAGTAAATTTGGACGCAACAAAAGTAAAAATATTTTAAAGAGCGTTAATCGGAGTCCTGCCACAGCACCACAAGAAGCAAGTTATCCAAGAAAGATTTTATTTCACAGCTCGTGGAACAAAGACAAAAATAATTTTTAGTAAAATACAAGTAAAAGAAAAAGGAAGCAATAGCTTCAGGAGAGGGTAAGGCCAAAATACTAAACAAAACAAAAAATACGATCTAACTACAGTGGTTTAAACCTCTAACTAAACTAACAAAGAAAAGAAAATAATTGTACCCTAACTCCCTTCCTGGCCCCAAAACAGGAGAAAACAGGGCTAAACAAAAAAAAAAGGCACCCACCTCCCTTCCAAATAAAGCAAATAAGCAAAACACAAATAGGCAAATATTAACGTAGCTGCTAAGAGGGATGTCAGATAGACAGATAAAGGTGAAGAATAGTGTAAATCTCTTTAACAAAACAATGACCAAAGTAAGTGTTGGAGAAGATCACTATGAACAAATAAAAGAAAACACCACAATTCCAAAGTAGAATACTACACCGCTCAACAACCACCAATTGTAACTGCAGCAAAAGGCTGGGCAGGACAAAGACAGGTAAAGTCGGGTAGTCGTGGCCTAGTGGTGAGGGAGTCTGGCTTGTAATCTGAAGGTTGCCGGTTCGATTCCCATGCTGGCAGGAATTGAAACTGGGGATTGTGAATGAACAGCACTCTCCACCTTTGATACCATGACTAAAGTGCCCTTGAGCAGGACACCTAACCCCTAATTGCTCCCCTTGTAAGTCGCTTTGGATAAAAGCATCTGCTAAATGATGAAAAAAAAAAAAGACACCGCTCTGGAGAGAGCTCTTGGGGAAAATGTTTTTCTCCCCGTCTGGTAGCTGGAGCTCTGCTTTTATGCTGACCCACTCTTAATTGGTAAGCAGATACAGCTGGGCGCAATCAGCTCCCTGCCAGGCAGATTGAGTAGGAGGAGCCAAAAAACAAAAAAAAAACAAAGAAAGCAACAAAGACAAAAACACATTAAAGAAAACAAATCAATGACTGGGCGTAACATAACTCCCCTGACTGCTTTGTCGGATAAATGGCAGATTCGGGGTTATGATTGGTCAGATCGCCTGTCAATCAAATTCCCAGCGAAGGGTCAATTTTGTGTTCAAAAGTGAAATTTATTTATGTATGTGTATTTGCAGGTATATATCTGTCCGATCTGACCTACATCGATTCTGCGTATCCCTCCACCGGCAGCATTCTTGAAAACGAACAGCGTTCCAACCTCATGAACAACATTCTGAGAATCATCTCAGACCTGCAGAGATCCTGTGAATATGGTGCGTATCACATATGTGTGTTTGTTTTCTTTGGGGGAAATGAACAGAAGTAAAGGCCTATTCACACCAAAGACAATAGAGTCCACACCACAACGATAATGCTAATCTCGCAGAGAAACAATCACTTTTTGTTTTTTATATATTCTTTCCAGCTGATGGACGATAAAGACATTTGACAGCCAATCAGAATCCATCCTGCTTTAAGAGCTTGAGCATTTAAAGTGGCAGTCAACAAAACTGGAGAATGGGCTTAGAATAAACAAAACTATATTGTCCGCTGCTATAATGGTTATCGTTATAGTCAGGTGTGAATAGGCCTTAACTGTGTGAATTCATTTTATCCCCCTCTTTCGCAGATATCCCAGTATTGCCGCATGTCCAGAAGTATCTCAACTCTGTTCGCTACATCGAGGAGTTACAGAAGTTTGTGGAGGACGACAATTATAAGTAAGCGGGATCTCTGTTTGGATTAGGTTATATATTATACTGTTTAGTGATTCTCATGTTTGTGTATGTATCAGGTTGTCCCTAAAGATTGAGCCACCAGCTACCAGCACACCTCGCACCACTGCCTCTAGAGAAGACCTCACAGGTGAGAAGCACTCTTAGACGCTTTAAAAAGTTCATAAAGAGATCCTAAAACTAATCTATATGAATTGTTTAGTCGAGTGGTTGAGTAATGAGTGGTTTAGTCCAAATTTTCTGAACAGACTCTATTGCTTTTCTATGAGTAAATAAATACAACCATGACGTGACAACATTTTGTCAGCCGTTTGGTTTCCGTTTGTTGAGTCATGCTGGGTTGCTCCGCCCTCAATGAAATGTCATTGGTTTAGATTTGCTCTCTGAGTGTTAAACACACGTTGTTGTCAGTTATGAGTGTGTTTGCTGTTTTTGACACAGGTCCAGAAACATCTGCGTCACCGTTATGTGGTCGTCGTGGTAATGTTGCCGAGGGTGCCCTGCCTAAAGTCCCGCCAACGCCTCCCTCACCCCGGAACCTCATCACCTACGGACACAGGAAGTGCCACAGCCTCGGATACAAGTGCGTCTGGTTCATATGGCTTAATTCATTCAGTTTGCTTTACTTGTATTCAGTTGCTCTTTGTTTATAGACCATAGTCAGAGTTGGTGCCATGTACAATTGTATATTCAACAAAATAAAACTTTTAGGGAAGTACAAAATATATTAAAGTCTTAAGTCCATTTTTCACAGTTGTATAACTATTGCATGAGCAATTCATTTATAAGAAAACAACCAACATTTTAGTTGTTTTTGCGATAATTTTATAAATTTAAAGAGACTAAAATAAATAAGTTATAGTTTTTTCTTAAGTTACCGTTTTAAGGAATGTTGCATGTTTTGTGATATTTTTGTTCTTTTTTTAAAGGTAATTTTGAAGGTAGTTTTACTTGAAATGATAATAAATGTACTTTATATAGCACCTTCAAAAGTTGCTTTCTCAAAGCGCTTTACAACACAAGCAAGCACAACAATATAAAACACAGAAAAAGAAACATGAAATACTGCAAAAAATAAATAAAAATTAATCAATTATCAGTTTTAAGACGTGATTTAAAGATGAATTTGTTTCCCTGATGTCAGAGGGACAGATGAGATGGGGCCCTATGAATTCAAATAGTTTTAATTTAATTTCCATTCAACAGAATGTCAAAACTAACATTGTTGATTTTAAACTGTAAGATTATTTTTTTTTGTTGTTAGTAAAAAGGTCAAGACCTGAAGTGGAACAAGTCCAAATCATATTCACGTACCATATTATTGATATTGCATGCCATATATTGTCTGACACCTTATCATCAGTAATAATATGGCATTGAGTAAAATGTACTTCTGTCCCTCACAGCCTCTTTTTCATTTAGGCCATAACTCAATCTTCAACCTATCTATCATGCCTTTTGCCTCTCTGCTTTACTAGATTTGTTTCTAGCTTGGTACACTTTGTAGAAACTGCTCTTAACCACAAAGCAGAAATTCCCAGAAGTTGGATCTACCTTATACTGCCGTTCAGTTTCTACAAGGTTTTTAAGAAACTCGATCTTTAACTCTTTTCTGTGTGTGCTGCAGTTTTATCCACAAAACAAACACGGTGGAGTTTAAAAGTGCGACGTTTCCCAATGCCGGATCCAGACACCTGCTGGACGACAGCGTGCTGGAAAGTCACACACCCACCCGAGGGCAGGCAGAGAGCTCAACGCTGTCTAGCGGCATTTCACTGGGTATAACATGCAAAAAATACACACAGAAAGCTATTGGATCATGAGCGATGCTTCTTCTTTTTTATCAATATATGTCATGATCTTGTCGTTTCAGGAAGCAGTGAAGGCTCGGAGCTCAGTGAGGAGATGTCTTGGCCTGCCTTTGAGAGGTGAGTCCTCTAAAACATGCATACGTGGGTATACATGGACACAACATGTCTTCATGGAACATGCTGGAATCTTGACATAACCCTCCCCTCAGCCTCTAGCGCTTTTGCGAATGGAATGTTTCTTCATCATCATCATAAACTTAACACAATCACTTTTAAAGTTGCTGCTTATTGGTTTATTATTTGGAATGAATTAACAATCTTGAGTCTGACATAAACCTGCTTTAAAACTTACAGTTTCCTTTAATTGAACAGCATGTGAATATAAAAGACATCTGCATTAGAAAGCGTGCTTTGTGGCACAAAAGAGTGTGTTCTGCATCCCTCAGCTCCCTGCACTTTCTTTTGACCCCAAATGATCATCATATCCCTCATTAGTGCTCTACCTTTATTGTAACTAATGAGAGAAACTTCCTGTAATAGGAACAGAGTATGAGAGAGTCATTTGTGACGGCCGCTGCCTGCCATTATGCATCAGGTGTACACAGAGATCCTAGTTGTACCCTAAATGCATGTCGAAGACCCCTTTGTCTCCTCCTATGTTCTAAAAAGACAGTCTGGTTTTATATTAACAAATAGGTAGTTAATTAATTAAATTTACACAGTCTATACATTACGAAAACTGATCAAACGAGAAACTTCTCAAAAATTAAAATGGTGAAATTCCTAAGAGTAATTCCAACTACAGCAAATTAAGCAACCATTATTGCAAGCAATATATTCAACATATTCAATATACAGCTCATCACTGATCGCAGATGTAGTCGCAGCAAACATCAGAAGCGGTTCACGACACAACACGGATTGACCGATACTTTCATTCAAGCAGAATATCTTAATGGAGATCGCTGAACTCCAGCTTAATTATTTGCCTGTGTTTTCAGAGCATCAGCAGCAGGGTTGCCAGGTTTTTACAACAAAACCCACCTAATTGCGTTTCAGGGGTAGAAAACACATTCCGGGGGATAAAATCTGTGTTTTTGGCAGGGTTCCCCTGTAAAATTTGCATTCCAGGGGCTAAATATCATATTTTGGGTCACTTCCACCTGCGAATATGAAAAACAACCCACGGAAAAAGTGTTAAAGTAGCCCAATTCCGTGGGAAAACCTGAGGGACTTGGCAACCCTGATCAGCAGCGCTTCCACAGTGTAGAGAGAGTGTAAGCATGTGGTTGACAGATTGCAAAGATTAAGTAAAACACCGGGAAGAGCTCTGATTGATGGATTTAAACTCTTGACATCTGGCAACCACAAGCATGAACACTTGTAGTAGTCAAAATGAATGAGATTTTATTTTTTAATTACATTTTAGTCTCTTTTTTTCCCGTCAACGCTATTTCATGTTGATATAATCACAGTTATCGTTTAGTGATCTTGGTTTCGTCTAATCATCGCCTCGTCTTGGTCACGGAAATAATGCTTGTTGACGAACATTTTCCGTCATAGCTTTCATTAACGATTATTTCTAGGTATGACTTTGGTTATTGAAAAACCTATATTGGCACTCTAATTCAAATCTGTCGTATGCTAACAGTTTGTCTAGACAAGTTAGCCAAAATCTTTAGACTATAGAAGGAGACTCAGAAGAGTCCAGGCTGCAGAGCTCTAGCACAGCCTGTACTGTGTGTTGTGTGTGAGGGCTGTGACTGACCACTGCCCCGCTATGACTGACACTCTACAGGACTCGATTCTACCACTCTCTGGGCCCAGTCAGCAGAGTGGGCCGCATCTCCTGCAGAGGAGCGCTGAGGCCCAGCAGGTAACTGAACAACCCTCCAACCCCCGCCTGGGTTCTCTCTCTATCTGACTTACCTTGAAAACCTGGGGGTTGTCACAGTGTGTAGTGTGTGTGTGTTCGTGCTGTGGAATCAGGTGGTGGGCTTTTTCTGAATCACACGTTTGATGTTGACTCTTATGCAGTCGTGGCTTGTTGCTGCTAATCAACACCTGCAGAAGCCACTGATGCATCTCTTCTGATTGCTCCTGCTTTCTGTTCTCCAAACACACATGCCTCCTCTCACCTTTGCTTCAATAGCGATAGATGTCGTAAAGAAGTGCATCATGGGAAAAAACAGTCCTTTGTACATCCTGGTATTAAGATATGTTTTCAGTGATCTGTTTACAAGTGGTCAAATCCTTTACTATTTAAAGGGTGGTCTTAAAGAGTTAGCTCACCCAAAAATTAAAATGATCCCATAATTTACTCGCCCTCAAACCATCCCAGGTGTATATGGCTTTTTTCAGCCAAACAGAGTCATATTAAAAAATATCCTGACTCTTCCAAGCTTTATAACGGGAGTGACTGGTACCCTAGATTTTGAAGCCCAAAACGGCGCATCCATCCATCACACAAGTAATCTATATGGCTCCAGGGGTTAATAAAGGCCTTCTGAATCAAAGTGATGCATTTTTGTTAGAAAAATGTCCATAATTATAACTTTATAAACCAGTGCAAAAGCCCCTAATGAAATCAGTTTGTAGAAAAAAAAAAATGTGTACATAGAACAGTTGAAAAAGATTTTCAACAAATAAATATAATAAATAACTATCACTTTATATGCAGAACTTGAGATTGTGTAAATAATAATGGGAACACTGCTCACAGCAGATGATTTGAAATTTGTTCAATGTGGTTAATTTGTTACACAAGCAGTGCTTGGAAGGCCACAGCTGTGCTTTAAAAAGGGTGAATTTAATTGAGACTCAACCTCTCAGACAGGAGTTTACCATGCTGAGAGTACTGCACGCTAAAGCACAGCATGCTGAATCCTTTTTGAAAACACTGCTGCGAAAAAGCAATTGAAAAAAACAAACTTGAATAAGCTAATTCAGTAATGACGCACATGTGTTACTCATGGTTAACAGATGACCACCGACTTTTGCATATCGACACTTATTCAGTTGGATTAGGGATGGCCAATCAAAACCGAGGTCATCTACATATGGAAATCTTAAAGGTGCTGTAGCCAAAACAGCATGTTTTAAGTATAAGTATCAGAGAACAGGTGGGAAATGGTCATAAAAACCTTCACTAAGTGGACAAAAGTGTATTTATGAGCAGTATGTTAGTATATAGTAGTATTAATGCTATACATTTAAGGCTTTTTTTCTTAAAGATCTTCCATACTGCTGCCTACGTCTGTCCAACTCTTAAATCTCTATCTTCTCTTATCTTTTTAATGTTTCAATTTAGAAATGAATAATAAAGGAATGTTTTGTGGCTCTTAAATGTTTTGTTGGCGGTAGAGTTGCTTTGTTTCTGTACTTATAAAAAGAAATTGCTTTTGGCAGTATGTAGTAGCGGAGAATAAATAAGAGAAGAAAAAAATACATATAACAGAAGTAAACAAACACTTCACCAAAAAAAATGTAAATGTCATAATTTACTCACCCTCATTCCAAACCCATCAATTTCCTTAGTTGCAAAAAAAAAGGAGAAAAGATTCTGAAGACTGTGCTGGTTCTTATTTAACGCAATTACATGCAAGACGGGAGATTAAAGCTTCAGAAAGCACACAAAAAATCTGTTGACACACAATAGCTGGACAAGGAACTGAACGAAATTAAAGTTGATTTTCAATGAGAATCATGACTTGTGTCCTAGTTCTGCTTGGCAGGCTCATGAATGAATCAACCTTTTGAGTCAGATCTTTTTGATGAATCAGTTGATCCAGTTCACAGAACCAGTCTAAATGATTTGTTCACAGATCAAAGTTCTCGAAGTGAAATCAATGAGATAATTGCATGTTTTGAACTACATGAGGTTGAATAAACGATAACAGATTTTATTTTTGTGTGAACTACTCCTTTAAGACAGATAACAGTCAATATTACAGTTTTTCACAGTTCACTCATTTTGTCTTTCCCTCAGACACTCTCACTTTCTTCTCACATCATGACTTTCACATTATGGCTGTTAATGTATATCACTTGTGTGATTTTATAATTTTGTGTTTATTTTTAAAAGTGTTTCATGTCCTTGTGTGTCAATTAAATGTGTGTGTGTGTGTAGCTCTGCTGAGTCAGAGGAGCTGGCGGTGCATCTTTACCCAGGAGCCGTCACAGTTCAGGGTGTCTTACGCAGGAAAACTGTTCTGAAGGAGGGCAAGAAACCCACGGTGAGAACAAACTACCACTTCCACTTACCAGTCTCCAATATATAAACTCCATTTGATGTCTCCCTGTGATCTCATTCACAGTCTCTTCCTTTCGTTTCAAAAATACAAATAAAAAGGATGATTTTTTTTTTTGCAAACCAAATAAATTGGATCATTAACTTTTAAAAAGGAGAAATTGCTTCTGATATCTTTGTTGTTGTTGATGTCAAAGGCAGTGTTCATTAAAACTAAATTTTGATACATATTCATCTGACATTTGTTGAGCTAGCTTGGACAGTTTTTGCATTTTTATTGTAATGTAATTAAACTACCATTCATTTATGCATAAATTATATTATATCAGATATTACCGTTCAAAAGTCTTGAAAGTCAAAAGTACTCACTAAGGCTACATTTGAGATATATATATATAATATGTGTATATATATATATATATATATATATATATATATATATATAATATGTATAAACAGTGATATTGTGAAATTATTATTTAAAATATTTTATTGTTGATGTCAAAAGCTGTGTGTCCAATGAAATTATTCTGATACATATTCTTTTGACACTTTGAAAAACTAGCATGGACAGTTTGGTCTAATTACAATTTAAAATAACCGTTTTCTATTTTAAAATGTTATTTATTCCTTTGAATTTCCATTTTTTACGTGTTACTTCACATTTTAAAACTCAATAAGTTCAGAATACTCAAAACATTTGACAAAAATTATTACAACTTTACATTTTTGTGACAAGTGGGGTGAGGCCAAGATTGGAATTAGAAATCTGCTGCAACTCGACTCAGTCAGTTAAGTTCAGCTTTCTTTTTTTAGTTTAGTTCTTTTTAAGTTCACACAACTTTTTTATTATTATTTGAGTGAAACAAACTCATTTCATTTAATTAATTTCACTGTTCAGTTTTACAGTGCAGATTTGGTGCTAATGTTGAAAGCTGTTTATTATGTTTGAGGAATCCATGATCATTTTTTATCAGAATTCTGTGATGAATAGAAAGAACAGCATTAATTTGAAATAGAACTATTTTGTGACATTATACATGTCTTTACTGTCACTTTTGATCATTTTAATGCATTCTTGCTGAATAAAATATTAACACGAAAGTCACACTGAACCCAGACAGTGAACGGTCGTGTGTGTTACTTGAAATTGATGTGATTTCAATTTTGGTTCTTTTGGGCTTGATGTCCAATGTAAAATCACAACCAGTTGGGATCCTTTGCTCAAGTGCTTTTCTCTGTCTACACTCCTCCATCTCTGTCATTTCTTCTCTTCCCCTCTGCCCTCTCCTCCTAATCTGCTCTTTTATCTTTTGGTCTACAGTGTCTCTTAACTGTCAGTCATTTGTCCATTAGCCCCATCAAACCCAGCGGTTTCCTCAGAGGAAGAGTGTGTGAAGGGAGCCAAAGCAGTAAAAGAAACTGCGTTAAAGCCCAGTAATGGGAGCTGAGAGGCCTTTTAAAAACCACATTTCCTGCCACTAAATATGCCTATCTCTGTCTTTCTATATGCATGTAGATACGCTGTATAGTTTTTCCTCTCTTTTCTTACATATGATCTCATATAAGCATATAATTACCATCAGTATATCATTCAGTTAATCTTGATCGATATGTGCAGATATTTATTTATCTGTACTACTGCTTCAGTGAACACACGAATGTCTTTTCTTGTCTGTAGGTGGCAGCGTGGACTAAGTATTGGGTGGCTCTTTGTGGTACTCAGCTTTACTATTATACTGCCAAGTCCCTCAAGGCCACAGAGAGGAAGCATGTGAGTCTTTCCCCACTGATACAGATACCAACACATAGTCTCACAAACCATGTTGTTGCTTATTCTGGCAAAGAATAGATGGAGTTTAAAAAAACTATTTTAGGACCATATTTACATTCTCTTTATGACTAAGCAATATAAAATATTATTAAAATCATATTTATTAAATATTATTTAATATTAGTATTAAAAACTATTTTTATTCATTTGATTATGATAAATTATTTAAATGGTACAGTATTTATACCATTCAAAGTTTGAGAAATAAGATCTTTTAATGTTTTTGAAAAAAGAAAAGCATTTTCCAACAATGAGAGTAATATTGTGAAATATTTCAAATAACTATTTTAATACATTATCACCATTACTCCAGTCTTCATTGTCACATGATCCGTCAGAAATCCTTCTAATGTCCTGATTTGCTGCTCAAGAAACATTTTTTTTCTTATCAATGTTGAAATGTTGTGCTGATTAATATTTATGTGGAATCTCCTCTTTTATGAATAGAAAGTGCAAAAACAACATTTATTTTAACTACTGTAAAACTCAAGTTCAGAATACTCAAAAAAATGACTTTGTTTTCTCAAATGTTTTAAGTTAGTAGAACATAACAGAACAGAAGCCCCTGTAAATCCCATTATTAAACACTAAGTTATGTCTCTGTATGTTATATATATATATATATATATATATATATATATATATATATACACACACATATATATACAGTGGGTACGGAAAGTATTCAGACCCCCTTAAATTTTTAACTTTGTTATATTGCAGTCATTTGCTAAAATTTAAGTTCATTTTTTTTCCTCTTAATGTACACACAGCACCCCATATTGACAGAAAAACACAGAATTGTTGACATTTTTGCAAATTTATTAAAAAAGAAAAACTGAAATATCACATGGTCCTAAGTATTCACACCCTTTGCTCAGTATTTAGGAGAAACACCATATGTATATATATTTGTGTGTGTGTGTATGTATGTGTGAGTATATATATATTAGATATATATATATATATATATATATTAGGAACACTAGATTTTAGACATTTATAAGTCTGCAAAGTTTTATTTCCATTCAGACTAATAAAAACCTGATCCTCTTTCACACGGATGTGTCTACGAGGTTAGAACCATTTTAGCGTACAATATGCTTTATACAGTCCAAGGTGGTCCATCTGAAGCTGATACAGATGAAATGATGGCCCTCATCATCTGAGAGGAAGGGAGCATCACCGTTTCCTGCAGCCTGATGCGTCATCACATAATCGCTTCAGTATGACATTGATGGAAGAGTGCTTATTCTAATACCATCCAGCAGGAGAGGCTTGGGGATGATAGGGATCATGTGAGCCAGGAAAAGTTACACTGACGGGGCTCAATCAGTCAGAAAGCCTTGGGGAGGTTGTAGAGATGTGACGCTCTAGAGAAGGGAGGACGGGTGGTTGGAATCCTGGAGGGATGCTAGCAAACAACGTCCTTGACTGATTAATCAGAGTTCAGTGCTGAATAAGGGCAGCTGTTTGCAGTCATTGGATAATGAGATAGATGACATCAGCAGTGCAGGCGCAGCTATCACACATTATCAGGGTTAATGAGAAGCACATGTCTCTATCAAATACACATACAGTAACGGACGATTACACACACGGCTACTTGTTTACGCTGATACTTGCGGTACACTAGAATGTATATTCATATTAAAACCATAAAATTCAAGTTCAGTTTTCAAATGAATTTAGTAGTAATGTATTTTCTAAATAAATGTATTTTTATACAAATTGTAATGGCATTAATATAATTTGTAATTCAAATGTTTGTATTAAATTACAAAAAAGTATATTTCACAATATTTTGACTAATTTCCAGTTTGAATAATAATAATAATGATAGTGTTTTGAATAAAATTAATTTATATACACTGCCATTGAATGCCATTACTAATTTGTAATAAAATATTTATATTAAATTAAAAAAAAAATAGATTATAAGAATTTTAATATTTTGAGGGTAGTTTTCCGTTTTTAATAATAATAGCGTTTCAAATTCAATTAATTTCTATGCAAATTGCAATGCCATTGATATAATTTGTAATTCAAACGTTTCTATTAAAATGACAAAAAAAAAATGGATTAGAAGTATTTTAATATTTTAACTGTAATTTTCACAGTTCAAGTCCACCGCAAGCAAAAGCGTTTCTGTTTTGGGCTTAATGGCCATGATGGCAGATGACCCGGAGCATCCCGACATCTTCCTGCTGACCGACTCGGAGCATGGTGAGACAGCCAATCACAAGCCTCGTACTTGTATCTGCGAAGTCCATACAATGATATATTGATGCAATATTGTAAGAAAAGATTTGCAATTTAGCAATATATTAGTACGTGTACATTTTGTGCATTTATTGATTCGTGTGCCCACAGGAAACTCATATAAGTTCCAGGCAGGGAACAGAATGAATGCTCTGCTGTGGTTCAAACACTTGAGTGCAGCTTGTCAAAGCAACAGGCAACAGGTGAGTGTGTGTGTGTAAATACATGTTGAATTGTTCAGCTAAAAAGGTTTTTTTTTTAATTATTTTGTTATTATTTTTTGTATAGAAACAGCATCACCTAATCAATGTAGTGGCATTCAGAGAGCACTCATTGTTCGGAGCGTTTCTATGTGAAGGCTGCATTTTTAAGCTAAATTGTAAATGTTAATTGCTCCTCAGGAGATGCTATTGTGTGTTGAGATCCTTTGGGTTAAATAAATATTTGAACATTTTGCTCTAACCTTGTGTTTTGAAGCAGCAAATCACTGACAGTGCTTCAGTGGGACCTATTAAATTAAAAGCATTTGGCTTTTTTTAAACCTGTTGTTCACAAATATGCAGGTCAGACTGGACATGTTCCATCAGCAGGTGTTTAGGGCTTTATTAAACTGAGCAATGACACTGCCCTCTAGTGCTTGATTTATTTATTTATTTATGTGCAGAGTTGGAAAAGCTTGTGTGTAACAAGCTATTCATGATTTACAATAGTTAAAATTCAGTCAAGCTACTCTGTTTATAAAAAGGTGCAACTACATTGCAATCTAGACCTATAGAAATTAGGAAGTGTCATTTTAAATATGGGCCTATAACTATTAGATATTATAATATACGAATATAAAAGATAATAATATTTAATCAGCACCATATCCTTCTGGCACAGAACAGTAAGGGTCTTAGAATAAATTCAGTTAGAGGTACTGTATTAAACTTAAACGCATACATTTGTGTGTGTGTGTGTGTATATATATATATATATTTCATTATTTAAATTTTTAGTTTAAAAAAATCACAATTTTGATTACATTTGCAGACACTAATTAGCATATAATTTGGCTCCACCTGAACTGTGCAGTCATTCATCAGAAATTAATGTAATCATAAAAATTTAATTTTTTTTTTATTATTATTAGTAAGATATTTTGTAGCCTTTAGCCCTATTCAGACAGTAATTGTTTCTCAGAGGGACGTAAGGTATTTTCAACATTTGCAAGGAGTAGTCTGTGATTTTTATTGCCGACCAAACTTAGAATGTCTGTTTTTCTCCCACCACCCACGTAAAAATCCCTGGCCGAATCACCTACTGTTTTTTCACAAACTCCAATCAAATCAAGTTCTCAGTCTTTTTCGCAGTGAAAAAGACATTGCAGAGCATGAAACCATTTCATATTTAAAATATTGTAATTTTTTAAAGAAGTTTAAACAATAAATAGCGTATACTATCTCTTTAATGTGTCGTGACTGTAGCTCCTCGTGAACCGATCATCTCTTCATACTAGTTCATTCATAGCATCAAATAAACATGAATGAACATCAGAAGGAATGTTATTTCAAGTGCAGAAAGACGGGAGCACACACAATTTTTCAAGTTCACCAACGTTAATCTACTTTAGGCTACTCCCCTGCTGCTTTGTTGGATAAAATGGCGGGATTATGATTGGTTGAGCGCCTGTCAATCAAACTGTTTGCGACGGGTCAATTCAGAATTCACCATTTGAATCGGAACACCGTACGATAACGGTCACGCCTTCACTGTAATTTGCAGGCATTTTAAATGTGTACACTTTTGTTGCTGAAATGCTGGTACATATTTATTGACTTTTGCTGGGATTTGGGTTTTTTCTCTAGAGGATTCGCCATCTGAAATAGATGCCTAATATATATCAGTGCAGGATCTTGTAAAATCATGCATATCTTTTTCCGTTCCAGGTCCCTGCGAATCTAATGTCCTTCGAATAAGTGAGACCAGGACGACTCAACGGAGATGACAAGGAGAGCAGAGGAATATGAGGAACGCTGGGGAAGGAGGAGAGACCAGAGATGAATAAAAGAGCAAATGACTTGTGTTTTTGTGTGCGTTGGAGCTTTTCCACTGCCATCACCCAGCCTGAACCCCACAGCAAAGTCCTCGAGCACCACTGCCTTAACAAGCAGAGTGTGAGTGTGTGTGTCTGTGTGTGTGTGTTTGTGTGTGTGTGTGTGTGTGTGAAAGAAAAAACGACGCAGCAGCAATGGTGTCCCCTCCACTGCTCTGACCTGATTCCTTTTACATTTTATTTACACTTCCTCCAACTTCCATCTGATTCCCAGCAAGTGAGGATCTTGGACTCTTCATGGACCTCTGGAGTTTGTTTACACCTTCTTTACCATGTTTGTTGCTTGAGTTTTATATATTAACTGGTTGTAAACCTAATCAGCGCTCCTCCTCCTCTGAAAAACACTCACAGGAAACTCTCCGACTCTCCAAAATCGTTCCCTCAAACACATAATCGCTCAAGACGTTGATTGTGTCTCCGCACACTTGAGTTAGGCTCATGCAAGCATGACACAAGATTTTCCACAAGCAAGTTTGACTGCAGGAAATGGAAGACCCTCCAATATTAAAACCCAACTCCGAAATGCAACCAGAAAGGGCTCCGATACTCTATGAATTCCAGATGAAAAGACTCTATTCTTCTGAATGTCTCCTTCAGAGTTTTCTATTCAACTTTTGTTCTCTTTTATGGATTCTGTAGCTTTCTTTCTAGTTCATATCAACACAAACAGGGAAGGCACCTGAAATGTTCAACTAGGAAGAAACGATTGAGAAAGGAAGAACTCATCAAGATGTTTGAAGACTTCAAAACATCAGCAATAAGCTCGTCGTTTACACCAGTTCAATCCAACAGGAAAAGAAGCGTTCGTTCGCTTCTGGATTCACAATACAAGTCGTCTATGAGGACACGCGTACATAAACACACTTTTCAAGCTGTGAATGTTAGCGGGCGCAGAGGTTTACATCTCCAAACTTGTATTTAGTACTATTACGTTTAGTTTTTTTTTCCAATCTACTAGTGGTTTTCCAATGAAATATTGCGATCAGTGGGAGACGGAGCAGGAGATAAGGCACTTGTGCGCTAGTTTTTTTCCGCTTTTACTGCTGTTGATGATGAATTTTTATGTAATGTTTTGCTTTAAAGTGGTTTTATTTTATTATTTTATTTCAGTATTACTGAGATAGTTGCACATGTCTAGACTATTTTAATTGTCTGTTACATTAACATGTTACATGTTATTTTGTCATTTTCATTTCGAACGTAACGCCACCTCATCTTGGCTTCAGTAGGATGGTGGAGATGTTTTTTTTTTCTTCTTGTTTAGTCATTTAAGGTTCTGTTCATTTAGAGAACAGCTTTATCAGTTTCGTTTGGGAACAAGAGATGCCGTCTGTTAAGCTCAGACCAAATGATTAGCGGAGCAGGAGCTGTTGTCCTGCCGGACGAGGATGTCTCAGGATGTTTGATTAAATGGGTCCATCTTTCTTTCTTTCGTTTTCACGGTGACTGGATCCTACGAAGCGTCTAAAGGACATGGTGGTGGGGGACAAAAAATGAGATGGGAGGAAAAATAATAAAGTCAACGCTTTTACACTCTCGCAAATACTGAAAAATTCGCAAATACCGTTCGCTCGCGAAACACGCTTTGCATTCCCCTGAGAAACTTTGTTTGCTCGTAGAACGTTTTGCGTTCCCCCGAGAAACTTTGCGTTCGCTCGTGAAACTTTGCGTTCGCTCAAACGTTTTGCGTTCCCTCGAGAAACTTTGCGTTCGCTCAAACGTTTTGCATTCCCCCGAGAAACTTTGCGTTCGCTCGCGAAACTTTGCGTTCCCTCAAACGTTTTGCGTTCCCCTGAGAAACTTTGCGTTCGCTCACGAAACTTTGCGTTCGCTCAAACGTTTTGTGTTCCCCCGAGAAACTTTGTGTTCGCTCAAACGTTTTGCATTCCCCCGAGAAACTTTGCGTTCGCTGAAACGTTTTGCGTTCCCCCGAGAAACTTTGTGTTCGCTCAAACGTTTTGCATTCCCCCGAGAAACTTTGCGTTCGCTCGCGAAACTTTGCGTTCGCTCAAACGTTTTGCGTTCCCCCGAGAAACTTTGCGTTCGCTCGCGAAACTTTGTGTTCGCTCAAACGTTTTGCGTTCCCCCGAGAAACTTTGCGTTCGCTCGCGAAACTTTGCGTTCGCTCAAACGTTTTGCGTTCCCCGAGAAACTTTGCGTTCGCTCGCGAAACTTTGCGTTCGCTCAAACGTTTTGCGTTCCCCCGAGAAACTTTGCGTTCCCTCAAACGTTTTGCGTTCCCCGAGAAACTTCGCATTTGCGCTCTTGAGCTCTATGCGAGTAAACGCATAAGTTTCTAGTTTCTCGGCGGAACTCAAAATATTTTGTGAAGTTTCTCTGGGAAAGCAAAACATTTACGAGAGAATGCAAAAGCTTTGACGAATAATTTTCCTCAGTCTCATTTTGTTTTTCATGTCCCATTAGGGGTTCCGTAAGATCCCGTTCTTCTGTTTTTCATTGACTCGTTCATTTTTCCAAGCTCAGCTCTACAGTTTCCATTTGTGTGGAACGTCATACTGAGATTCTGAGTCTTGTTTCAAGTTTTCTGAGAGTCGTAGAAAAGATCTTGGGCAAAAAATTAATCCATGATTCCAACCTTGATTGAATGATGAGCGCAAGAAACTTCTTCCAGAGTGTCGAAGTTGTTGCCGTACCGTTCTTTGACCAACAATAATGAACCAAATTGACAGGAATAAATTGTAATGGAGGAGCTGGCAACAAGTTTATACAAGGCCTGACTTCATTAGCAACTTATCGCTATTTCCTTTGAGGCATTTTTTGCATGAGATTTGAGAGGAGATGATTGGATGCTGAATACTTTTGTAAGGTGTCTTTGACATAAAAGGGAGGATTTTATAGTTGATGGGGCAACAGTGAGAAATTTAAGAAATGCTGTTTGTGACCGGTCAGCTGATCTGGGTTAGTTTTTGTTTACATGCGTTTATTTTGTTCTGAGCTTTTAATATCCGGTGTTAGCTCTTTGGGTTGTGAAGAAGCTCTGAGATCTGCCACATCAAAGAGATAAGATGTTGCAAAAAGCAATGAAAGTCTATCAGCAGAATGAGACACTCGAAAAGCTGTCGACAAAGTGTTTACATGATCGGAGGAATGTTATTTTGGCTCAAACTGTGAAGTTCTGTGAGGCCGGTTTGTTGTGTTTGAGCTGTCGTCATGGCACAGGCGGAGAAGTTTCAGAAGATCTTGTGTGGTCATGATCAAATGAATTTGGCAAAAAGTTGTTGAAATGGGAATTTTTCTAATTAAATGAAGTGGAAAAGTGCCTGAATGCTCGTAAACATCACGCCAGGCGCTGATTTATGCATTTTGACAAGTCACCGAACTTTTCCAGCGAGGACTTGGACCAAAGTAAATTACAGTGCTATTGGCTCTGCAGCATTGTCTAGCTTTCTTTCTCTCTCTAAAATGTTCCTTTAGACATGGATGATGGCTGACGTTATGGAAGGGTAATAAACGGTGGAATGGAATGGTTAATAAACAGAGACAGAAGAACAGTGGAAAACGTGACTAAGCTGCTTCTGTTATTAAATTCATTTTTGAACCTTTTTAATTTTTTTCTGGATTCCCAGTTGTTTATTTCACACTGCATCTCTCTCTGTGAACAATAATGAAATTGTCCGTGACATTTATTGTTTCTGTAACTACAGTAATGACAAATGTTGTTTTTGTTGTTGCTGGGGTTTTTTTTTCTCCCCTCTATACAGTTTACAGTTTTGTTCAGTCTTTTCAGTGAAATTGTCCAGACTTTGTGCTATTTGGTTTCACTGTCTAAATATGTACAATGCGTGTGATGTTGACGGATGGGTTTCTCGTCTTCTCTGCCGCCTTCTTTGGCTGTTTGAACATCACTGCATCACTTGTTTAATGTGGTGGTGTGTTACAAAGGACTGATACTGATATGTAGTGAGTTGTTTCAGAAATGAATTTGATTGTGTGTGTGTGTGTGTGTGTGTGTGTGTGTGTGTGTGTCTCACTCTGTGCCATCCTGTGTCACCTGCTCCCACCCACCCTGTATCCTCCCTGTCTGGTCCCACATCCACTGGGACCCATGACCCAGGGTAGCGCTATGACCTTTGACCTGAGAGATGTGCTCCTTGGTTCCAGACAGGACGAAAATAATAAACACTTTTGGTTGTTTGTTTTTTAATCCAGTGGTCTGGTATGTTCTTTTGGCTGAGTGTGTGGCTTTGTTCAGAATTGCATACTAGCGTTCTACTCTTACTCTTTCTGCAGTATGTAGTATGTGAATTTTCAATATGCACATAATACCAGATGATTTTTTTTTTCCCTGAAAGATAAAGTATATGATAGCATCCCACAATGCATTGCCCTTGACCTAAATTAATATTTCCATTTTGACGTACAAACCCAAAGTTACATTTGTCGATCATGATTAACATCTCTTTTTTGAGTTATTTGATCAAACCAGGGTTGTTGTTAGATTTATAATATTTTCAATTTCATTTAGGATCCATTATAATACTTTTATAGTACAATTTTAGTATTTATTTATGCTAGTTTCATTTAAAAATGTTTAATGTCATTAAATTTCTCAGCACAGTTTAGTGTTATAAAGGTGATCTAGTGGCAATTTCATGTGGCAGGTTATGTTATGAAAATTTTAGTCTAGTTTCATCATTTACAGTTAAAGTTGTTTTTTTTTTTAAAATTAAATAAAATAAATATTTTATTATATTAAATTAAATTAAATATTTTCAAAAATCACATGAGGGATTTGTCCTCGGCTATTTTACATCAGTATCTATTTAACAAACTGTATGAAAAATTTTGTTTTTATCTTTTATTCAGTTACCTTAACTGTTTTCAGTTGGTTTTTGTTATATTTTTCATTAATGATAATCACTCGCATAAATGACTTATGCATAAAATAAAATGCAAAAAAAATTATTTCAGATATAATTGGGCCATTCACTGAATTAAGCATGTAACATTGAGGTCATGTGATAGCATTGTACCATATTACTGTTATTGTTGCATACGGTCTACAGTTTCACATTGTTAAGGCAATAAGCAGTGTACAGTATATACTGCACAGTATTGGGAAAAGTTAATCCGTTACCCCCTAAAAAAATAACTAAGTGTGTTAATTTTGTATTACTTTTTGTCACCTGGGCTGGGCTTGCTTTTTCCTTTTTTTAAACTGTTCACAAAGACCCGCCCCCTTTAGTTACTGTTGCTATGTCCGACAAGCCATGCGCTCTCACTCCACACATCATGTTCTCACGAAGTGAAAAATACATCCTGGAGCAAAGAGGACACTGACAACACGTCGACAGACAAGAAACCGTTTCATATTTAAAATATTGTTGCTTTTTAAAGAAGTTTAAACATTAATTACCGTACAGTGGCTCTTTAATGTGTCGTGACAGATCGCTGTAGCTCCAAGCAGCTCGTGAACCGATCATCTCTTCATACTAGTTCATTTATAGCCTCAAATAAATATTTAGTTTATACCCGCGAAAAGACGTAAGTACCCACAATTTTTCAAGTTCACCAACATTAATTTACTAACTCCCCTGACTGCTTTGTCAGACCAAATGGTGGATTCGGGGTTATGATTGGTCAGATCGCCTGTCAATCAAACTGCCAGCAACAGGTCAAGCGCAAATTCACTCCTGTACAGTAGAGGGCGCAGCTGAAACAAACCATTCAGCTGTGCTGCCATTCTAGATCGCAGAAGAATAGGGCATTTAAAATTCGTATTTCAGCAATAATTAAGAGTGTTGAACAAATAAAGTCATTTTTGCTAGTATGGTTGAATTGGTCATCGATTGGTTAGAAATATAAACATTGGCTAATAAAGTGAGATTAAATGAAAACCCTCGAGTTGTTCCAAACCAGAATGAATTTCTTTGTTCTGCCGAGCACAAAAGAAGATATTTTGAACAAAATGGGTCACCAAACAGTGTATTGGCCCCATTGACTAGCATTGAAAAAAAAAAAAAAAAATGCTATGGAAGTAAATGTGGTCCATGAACTGTCAAAATATCTTCTTTTGTGCTCAACAGAAGATATACACTGATCAGGGTTAGAAACAACATGTGGGTAAATAAATGATGACAGAATTTCATTTTTGGGTGAACTATCCCTTTAAGTTTTACGATTTCTCTTAACATGGGGACAGGAGAGGTGGTAGTCAATAAATGGAAAACAAAGTAACTAGCATTACTTAATTGAAAAGTATCTCAGATATTTTGTTGTAAGTACTAGTTACTTGGAAAAAGTAATCTGATTACATAACTCATGTTACTTGTAATGCATTTCCCTAACACTCATAAGTATGCCATTATTTCATTCTGAACATTGTTTGCATACACCTAAGCTAGTGTTGAATCTCACTAGTCTCTACTGTTGAATTGAAACAAGTATTCTGTATCTGGATGTGCTGCACTTTTAAATGTAAGATCCTTTATCTTTCAGTGAGGTATTTTTAGTTGCACTTACAGTGAGTTTCTTTAAAGATGTGCGAACCAAACTGTACACAAGGAATGTGCATGGGGAGGTGGAAGAGAACAGAATGTTCCTGATATCCTTTTGTGCGAAAAGCAACATTGTAACAGAGAAAGGGCTTCAGTGTGGTTTTGTTTTTCAGTGAACACTACACATTTTTCAGTAGAACACAAAAGGAGTTTGCTACAATCCCCCAGGCTGCTCATTTAATACAGTGGGTGGTGACTACAACGGGCGAGAGCTAAAAAGGACAAAAACTGTCTCATGAAGTCATGAAGAGAATTTTTGTGAGTATGCAACAAATTTAAGTCATTCACTTAAAAAAAAAAAAACACACCCTACTGTGGCTCAACAATTTAATTTATGTGCACATTCACGAGGATGAGTAACTGAAAATGAAAAGACTGTCATAATTTACTCATCATTTGTCACTCCACACACACTGTCACAAAAAGTCACCGACCACCAAAAATATGTTATTTTATGTCATATAGTATGTGAGGGGGAGTAGAATTTCATTTTGGGTGAACTACCCCTTTAAGAGTTTTTCCACACATGTTCGTCATTCGTGTGCAACACAATAGTAATATAAGGAATGTTACAGGTCGAGGTAGTTGATTGTATATTCAGTCATGGAGCTCCACATTAATAATGTGTGATACTTCCCCCTACTGTTCACCAAGAGACAGACAAGAAGAAAATCAATGTAAGTGTGTGTGTGTGTGGGCGGGTATTTCCTACATTACGGGGACCAAATGTCCCCACAGTTATAGTAATAGTAAATTTAGATCTTGTGGGGACATTTTTTTGGTCCTCGTGAATAAACAAGCTTGTAAATCATACAGAATTATCTTTTTTGAAAATCTAAAATAGCAGAACATTTTCTGTGATGGGTAGGGGGACAGAATTACAGTTTGTACAGTATAAAAACCATAACACCAATGGAATGTCCCCATAAAAAACGAACACAACATGTGTGTGTGTGTGTGTGTACACATGTTTTGACTATACTTGTGAGGACCAAATGTACTCGCTTATATTGCAAAATACTTATAGACATTCGACTGGTCCTCACTAGATAAAAAGGGTTATAAATCAGCCAAAATAGTGTTTTTATTTTAATCTAGTGATGGTCACATGTTTCTGTGATGGGTAGGTTTAGGAGTAGGGGATGGGTTAGGTGATAGAAAATATCATTGACCTGATATAAAGTGTGTGTGTGTGTGTGTCCATAACCCTTCATTATGGGGACAGAATGTCCCCACAAAGATGGTAATATCTGAAATCCTTGTCCTTGTGGGGATATGTTTCGGCCCCCCTGCGGGAAAACATATTATAAATTATACTAAGCTATGTTTTTTGAAAATGTAAAAATGCAGAAAGCTTTCTGTGATAATTAGGGATGGATGGATAGATAGATTTAATACAGACTTATAGTTGATATAGCCTATGTATGCAATATAGAAGTGTGTTGTTGTATTTATCGGAAATTTGTGACATTTGAAACCTCTACTGTAATTAAAATGATAGTTATTCCATTCATTTGAATCATGTTATAACTAAATACCCATCAACACCAATATGCCGTGTTCACTTTAAGACGCGCAGGGTTTGTGTGTTCACAGTCAGGAAGAGACGCACAGAGAGTCAGACACTCAAATAGCGCCAGCAGCAGAAATGAATGGAGCCTGACCGACAGGCGGCTGGATATCGACGATAAAAGCGTCTTAAGCGCAAGCGGCTGACCGTCGGGGTTTTTCTGTTTGAATGTTTCGTCAGTATCGGAAGGGTGAGTCGATGCCTTTAAATGTCACGGTTTCACTGTTAGCTTGTTAGCCGTACGCGTACGCGCGGACTAAAAAAACTATGACTCAAACTCATTAACAGCAATTGCTCACACTCATATGCAGAGGTGCACCTTCGGTGAGCTCAGAGCTGTCCTTGGAATTTATATCTGGTCATTTTATGACTACAATACGAAGAAAACGAGGGAATTATGAGCTAGCTGGCTAAACGCCGTTAGCACTATTGCTTGTAAAATACATAGAATTGAGCGACAGCTAAGTGTGAAAGGGAAACACACATTTCTATTACCTTTCTATTAATAAACTAACTGTTTTTATGTCAAGCGGTGGCTTTTATTTGCGTAAAAACGACTGAAAGTCAGTGTTAGGTGTGTATAACGCTTGACAGCAGCGGTCCAGTCAGACGAGCAGCATCTGAAATGTAAAAGCCCGTCTGTTTTCGTGAGCAACTCTGCACGAAAAGCTGTGTGTGTAGAAGGTGTGACAGCCGTGTGTTCGCGTGTGGCGAGAGTTCATATGAATGGCGGATTGTGAATCTTTAGTGCCTGCGTGTACAGGATATGCTGCAGGCGGTCCATCCCGTCTCATGATGAATGTACAAATACTCACCTGGATGAGTTGCATGTCTTTGGAATAATCACTCGAACAAAGACCAGACATTTGCAGAGATCTGGAATGTTCTGGGCAGCAGTGTACAAATGCAGGGCTGTTTTATTATGGAGAATACACACATTATGTGCGACGGTTTTTCTCTTTTTCTTTTTTTTTTTTTTAAGAAATATATTAGCAAGGATGCATTCAATTGATAGAAATTACTTTTTAATATCAAATAAATGCGGTTCTTTTGAACTTTCTATTCACCAATGAAAAAATGTATCGTGGACTTATTTCCCTACTAATGTAATTAACGTTTCTTGAGCAGCAAATCAACAAATTAGAACGGTTGAAGGATCACGTGACATTGAAGACTGGAGTAATGATGCTGAAAATTCAGCCTTACTATCATCATTTACATTTATCCATTTGGCAGACGCTTTTATCCAAAGCGACTTACAAGGGGAGCAATTAGGGGTTAGGTGTCCTGCTCAAGGGCACCTTGATCATGGTATCGAAGGTGGAGAGAGTGCTGTTCATTCACAATCCCCACCGTCAATTCCTGCCAGCGTGGGAATCGAACCGGCAACCTTCACGTTACAGGCACGACTACCCCCTCGAGTAGTGTCATTGTCAGGACCACATAATCCGAGACCAAGACTGCCTGAGAAATGTTTTATTTTCAATCAGTAATTACAATTAGAATAATAAGGGTGTGTAGGTTGGTTCGTTTGGTCCAGAGCAAAAAACAAAACATATAGTCCTGGTCCACTTAGCGTTCACTGGCATTTTTAACAGCGAACTTTAAGTTACCGAACCAAAGGCATAGGGATACACCGCTCACAACCTGATTGGTCGGCTTTTATGACGTATATTTCGCGACGGAGCTTCATTCCCGAACATTCAGAACAATGCTGATTAAACGCCATCATGTTATGCATGTACATATGGTTTTATTTTTACCAGCTGAGAACTCACGAAGAGCTCAAAACATTCAAAACGGTACCAGGATTTCCTCCGTTGTACGCAGAAACAAATATTGATGAGGCACTTCACCTCCTCATTGCTCCACGTTTGCCCTCGACTCATTTTGGGTACACCGATCTTTCCGCGTCGTCAAATCAGCGACGCATCTTGAGGAATCACGTCCTGTTTTTGGTTCGTTTACATGTCTTTGGTCAATCGAACCGCACCAGAGTTCGTTTGGAAAAAGATGGGTCTCGGTCCGCTTGTTTGGTGCACACCAGGGTTCAGATGGCAGCGTTCACATATGTTCAAACGAACCGCACTAACTGAGCAATCGCACGAGGGTTCGTTTTAATCGAACCAAACATGACAAGTGTGAATGCACCCTAAGACACTATATAGAGCTGTTATCAATCAAGTGAAAACATTGACAACAAAATTTATCTTTACACCGCAGAGGAGGAACAGAAGTTGCATCTGAATTAGTACAATTACGAATGCATAAATAATGTTGAGATTGTTTAAAAATGAAATTTTGTTTATTGAACATTTGTTTAAAAAAAAAATCTATCGTCTGCAATTGTGCTCATATTTGTGTAAACAGCTCTTGTGATATAGCTTAATTATATCATGTTATAATATAAATATCAAGATCTACTTTTTTGCAATCATATCTTGAATTTTGTGGGAATTGGAATTAATTTTTGTGACATTTTTGATGCAATGCCTTGTTGATTTCTGACCCTGCACAACATTAACAAAATAAACGAAGTTAGAAACAAGTTATTGATCGCGTTTGAAGAAGGAAGTTTTACATCCAAGTAAATTCATGATGTTAACAAAGAAATCAGATGGCAATTTAGCGATATCCGGTCTTGAAATAAAATCCTTTTAGTCTGAGACCGAGACTAAGACCTTCAAAAAATGGTCTTAAGAGTCTAGAGTACTACAGCACGACTATCATGGAGTAAATTACATTTAAAAATATATTCTGATAGAAAGGAGTTATATTAAATTGTAATAATATTTTACAATATTACCATTTAACTATATTTTTGATCAATGTAGCCTTGGTAAGCAGAAGAGGCTCCTTTTAAAAGCATATTAAAAATATTTCTGACCCCAAACTTTTGAACTCTCAGCTTCCACTTCTCTCTGCTTTATTTCAGTTCAGTTGGACTAAATAGCGGCACTCTTGAAATTCCGCTTGGCCAAGAACCAGAACTGCAATAATAGCTGTAGATTCTATAGCTATAATGAAACTCAATGACGGATAACTTGAACTTGGTGACATATTTAAATCAACACAATTTGCAACGACATTGTTCAGAGCATTACCCATTTATATGTAATTTAAAAACACACACACGAACATAATTCAAGAAAAGAATGTAAGATATATTGATCTGAAACTCTCAAACTGACTCCAAAGCCATCTTTACCATTGAACCTTGGAGGAACATTTGTCTCGGGTGTAAAGAAATGTTTTTGCTCGACGCAGACCTATATAGCATTAAGAAAAAATGTTACCTTGTGAGTTTCGTCTTGTTATATAATCAAAGCGATGTATTTTGTGGATGTTTGCCAAACGATTGGCTGAATGCCGTTGTCATGAGTGGGCTGATTCCACACACTGTATATAAGCTCCCAGAGTGTTGTAGTAAAGGTCTGTGTGTGTTTCGTTGAAGTGTTTGGAGTGGCAGAGCTCTCAAACACAGATAAGCCCCAGGCTGAGATCAGGAAGTGCTGAGAAAGTGTTTGCCAGAGCTCAGTACCGCAGCGACTTTGGGCCAGGACTGCTGCTTCTGCTTGGACGACTCTTTTTCTTTAATTTAGACCCTGAGATCCGTTATGAATGTTGCAGGCTTGCTGTTATAAGTCAGTCTAATCCATTCTCCCATCAAAGTCAGCCATTTAGTGTAAAATTCATCACAATAATGATGTTTGTTTATTTATTTATTTATTTTTGTATATACAGTCGTGGCCAAAAGTTTTGAGAATTACATAAATATTGGAAATTGGAAAAGTTGCTGCTTAAGTTTTTATATTAGCAATTTGCATATACTCCAGAATGTTCAGATGAATTGCATAGTCCTTCTTTGCCATGAAAATGAACTTAATCCCAAAAAAACCTTTCCACTGCATTTCATTGCTGTCATTAAAGGACCTGCTGAGATCATTTCAGTAATCGTCTTGTTAACTCAGGTGAGAATGTTGACGAGCACAAGGCTGGAGATCATTATGTCAGGCTGATTGGGTTAGAATGGCAGACTTGACATGTTAAAAGGAGGGTGATGCTTGAAATCATTGTTCTTCCATTGTTAACCATGGTGACCTGCAAAGAAACACGTGCAGCCATCATTGCGTTGCATAAAAATGGCTTCACAGGCAAGGATATTGTGGCTACTAAGATTGCACCTAAATCAACAATTTATAGGATCATCAGCAACTTCAAGGAAAGAGGTTCAATTCTTGTAAAGAAGGCTTCAGGGCGTCCAAGAAAGTCCAGCAAGTGCCAGGATCGTCTCCTAAAGAGGATTCAGCCGCGGGATCGGAGTGCCACCAGTGCAGAGCTTGCTCAGGAATGGCAGCAGGCAGGTGTGAGCGCATCTGCACCCACAGTGAGGCCAAGACTTTTGGAAGATGGCCTAGTGTCAAGAAGGGCAGCAAAGAAGCCACTTCTCTCCAAAAAAAAAACATCAGGGACAGATTGATCTTCTGCAGAAAGTATCGTGAATGGACTGCTGAGGACTGGGGCAAAGTCATATTCCCCGATGAAGCCCCTTTCCGATTGTTTTGGGCATCTGGAAAAAGGCTTGTCAGGAGAAGAAAAGGTGAGCGCTACCATCAGTCCTGTGTCATGTCAACAGTAAAGCATCCTGAGACCATTCATGTGTGGGGTTGCTTCTCATCCAAGGTGGGCTCACTCACAATTCTGCCCAAAAACACAGCCATGAATAAAGAATGGTACCAAAACACCCTCCAACAGCAACTTCTTCCAACAATCCAACAACAGTTTGGTGAAGAACAATGCATTTTCCAGCACGATGGAGCACCGTGCCATAAGGCAAAAGTGATAACTAAGTGGCTCGGGGACCAGAACGTTGAAATTTTGGGTCCATGGCCTGGAAACTCCCCAGATCTTAATCCCATTGAGAACTTGTGGTCAATCCTCAAGAGGCGGGTGGACAAACAAAAACCCACTAATTCTGACAAACTCCAAGAAGTGATTATGAAAGAATGGGTTGCTATCAGTCAGGATTTGGCCCAGAAGTTGATTGAGAGCATGCCCAGTCGAATTGCAGAGGTCCTGAAAAAGAATGGCCAACACTGTAAAAACTGACTCTTTGCATAAATGTCATGTAATTGTCGATAAAAGCCTTTGAAACGTATGAAGTGCTTGTAATTATATTTCAGTACATCACAGAAACAACTGAAACAAAGATCTAAAAGCAGTTTAGCAGCAAACTTTGTGAAAACTAGTATTTATGGAATTCTCAAAACTTTTGGCCAAGACTGTACACTACACTACTCGGCAAGGACGCATTAAATTGATCAAAAGTGGCAGAAAAAACATTCACATTGTTATAAAGTAATTTTTCACAAATATTAAGAAGCACAAAATTCGTGTTTGCCATTACAGGAATAAATCACATTTCAAAATACAGCACCGTTAACATTACTATTTTTAATGTTTTTGAAAGAAATGTGCTCAAGCCTGCGTTTATTGATCAAAAATACAGTAAAGTCAAATCAAAAACAACAACATTGTGAAACATTATTACAATTTAAAATAATGGTTTTCTATTTTAATATACTTTAAAATATCATTTATTTCTCTGATGCAGCAATGAGAGCGATTATGCTGATTTGATATTTGATTCTTTGAATAAAAAAAAAACACCATTTATTTAAAAAATTGTTTGTGAAGATATAAACTGCCATTCAAAAGTTGTTTATTTTTTATTTTTTGAAATGAATACTTTTATTTAGTAAGGATGTGTTAAATTGATAAGCGATTTATATTTATTAGAACGATAAAAGAACGTTCTTAAAAAGATTTCTATTTTGAATAAATGTTCTTTTTTTTTTTTTTTACTTCTCAATCATCACTGAATCCTGAAAAAAGCATCACATGTTATAAAAAATATTAAATGGCACAACTATTTCCAACGCTGATAATAACTGAGCATCAAATCATCATAATTGGAAAGATTTCTGAAGGATCATGCAACACTGAAGACAGGAAAATCACTAAAGTCACTAAAATCTAGTTTAAAATATGTCAATAGTAATTTGAGATTGTTTTTATTTTAATGATTTATTTATTTGCGTTTTTTCTCCATGATATTAGATCTGCTGTATCACCCTAATGTTTCTTTTTCCTCCCCCAAAAATGTGAATTTTAATCCAGAAGCTAAAAATATCCTCATTATAAAATAGGAGCATTCTAATTATTGCATGTGTGAATAGCATTTTTGTCTTTTTGAATAAACTAATAGACTGCATTGATCCACCTAGTTTAGCTATAATTATCGATGTACCGGAAGTTTCGTGTTCTTATTTTTGTCTTTTTTCTTCTTTAAGGAGATCAAGACTGCTCAGAGATGGCCCAGAAAGCGCCCAGACAGTAACAGACAGACACACCTGAGCAGACAGGTGGCAACCCCACCCTGAACACAACACCAGGCTGGACTCCAAATTTGAGTTGGTGTGCGTGAGAGAGTGTCACGTTAAGCGTTAACACAGACACAACCGGGTGTGTGTTACATAACCGAGGAAGCTCTCCTGCATTAGTGAGTGCTCTTATGTGAAGTGCTCTGATTTCGTTCTGTGCCTGTCAGTGTCACGTCTGTCTGTGTTTACTCACGGCAGTCTCACAGTACAAAAGAAATCATAGGGTGTTGAGTGCCAACACATTTCATGACTTGATTCAATTCAGTTCCAATACTAATTCAATTCGATATCAATTCAGTAGGATGTATGTATCAGGTACAGTACATGCCAATTTGTGTCGAGGGGGAAAAAAACAAACTCTGAACTAATGCTGTAAACTATACAGGGGAACAATGTCATTTGGTACACTACCGCTGAAAAGTTTTTGAACGGTAAGATTTTTGAAATGTTTTTAAAAGTCTTTTCAGCTCACCAAGGGTTCATTTAGTTGATCCAAAATAGAGCAAAAACAGTAATATTGTTGTGAAATATTTTTTTCAATATTTTTTCTGTTTTCTATTTAATATATTTTAAAATGCAATTTGTTTCTGTGATCAAAGCTGAATTTTCAGCATCATTATTTTCAGCATCATCCAGTCTTCAGAGTCACATGATTCTTCAGAAATCATTCTAATATGCTGATTTGCTGCTCAAGAAACATTTAATGTGTACAACTGTACAAAATATTTGTGTAAATTTTTTTTTTTTTCAGGATTCTTTGAATGGAAAGTTTCTTTTTGAAAGAACAGTGTTTATTTGAAATATAATCTTTTGTAACATTATAAATGTCTTTACTGTCACTTTTGATTGATTGATTGATTGATTTAATGCATCCTTGATGAATAAAAGTATTGACTTCTTTAATTTCTTTTCAAAAAGATAAAAATTCAAACTGACCCCAAACTTCAAATTTCTGAAGGATCATGTGACACTGAAGACTGGAGTAATGATGCTGAAAATTCATCTTTGCATCACAGGAATAAATTAGATTTTAAAATATATTAAAATAAAAAGCAGTTATTTTAAATTGTAAAAACATTTCACAATATTATTGTTTTTACTGTATGTGAACAGAAGAGACTTCTTTGTAAAAACAAAAAAAATCGTACCTTTCAAAACTTTTGACCGATAGAGTATGCTACTATAATATTAAAGGTTAAAATGAATATTATAATACCAATATCCTACTTGTACATTGACTGAACAACAATGGAGGATTTAATATTGCTGGTTACTGCATTTTGATACTAGTAACACATTACTGGCCTCAAATTCACTAGAAAAAAACGCTGCGCTTGCAAGCACCAACTGGCTGTTTTCAGAAGAGCACCAGGCATTTTTTTAGCTGGCTAACTCTGGTGGACACAAGATGATTGAATATTTATAGCTAGGCATATGGCCAATTAGTCTCTTCTATGCAGTATACTGGAGCCAACCCTGAGAAGGGAGTGCAGAAGATTCCACGCTGTTCCCGCACACAAACTTTGCATAGTTGCAATTCAAAGGCGGGTAGGATGCTAATTAAGAATGATCATGCACGTGCGCCCTATTATTTACAAATGTTTGGAATTCATTAACATACACGCGTTTAACTATCAAATCTTACGATTACGAAGCATTTGTGAATCTGGAGGAGAGTTTTCATGAAGGTCCGTTTTACGTGCAAATTGCTCCAGATTTACTCATGGGACCCTGGACCACAAAACCAGTCGTAAAGGCCAAATGTTTGAAATTGAGATTCATACATCATATGAAAGGCGAATAAATAGGCTTTCCATTCATGTTTGGTTTGTTAGGATAGGATATCCACTCACAAAAATAAATTTCATATAGTTACAGTAGAAATTTACAAAAGATCATCTTGAAATATGATCTGATCTTTACTTGATATCCTAATGTTTTTTTGGCATAAAAGAAAAATCGATCATTTTGACCCATACTATGTATTGTTGGCTATTGCTCCAAATATAACCGTGCGACTTGTGACTCGTTTTGTGGTCACATATATTTACATAAGTTTCATGAATGAGGCCTGTTGTCTAGTAAAAACAAACAATGTAAAACTTCTTTCTTCTCACAGGAAGTGTCTTCCATCCTCGCTCCTGTCCGGTCTGACAGGTGGTAGTGTTGGTCAGACAGCGAGCAGTGCCATGTCCCAGGCATAACTGCGTGTCTCCTGGCAGACTCAGGCGTGGTGGGCTGCAGGAGGTGATGAAGCTGAAGCAGCGTGTGGTGGTGCTGTGCGCTGTGCTGTTTCTCCTTGGCCTGGCCAAGGTCTTCCTGCTGGATGGAGGGGAGGGATCGGCCGCCAGCCGCCGCGACCTTCGGGCTTTCCGCAAGATGGAGGCCAGCCTGGTCCTGGCCAAAGGAGCTCGCCTCACACATACCTTGCAGTCGCCATGGGAAGTGGCCGCTCAGTGGGTGGGCCCTCGGGAGGTGTACCCGGACGAAACGCCCGAGTTAGCCGCTGTGCTGAACGCGTTGGCCACCGCTCATGTGGAGAGGGCAGATGTTGGCTATAAAGGCACCCAGCTGAAAGCTCTGCTGGTGCTCGACGGAGGACAAAAAGTGGTTTTCAAACCCAAGAGGTGAGGAGGAGATGATTAAGATGGGGAACGAAAGAGAGAAAGTAATGAGAATGTGAATGAGGTTAAAATGAAAAGAGTGAGTGATTTAGCGAAAGGGAGAGTGAGGGGAAGAGTGAGGTGAGCAAATTAGAGAATGAAAAAGCTGGTGAGTGAAATAGAAAAAGAAATGAATGAATAAGAGATGTAATTATAGTCTTTTATATTTATACTGCGCCTTTCGGAGACCTGAGCACAAGTCTGGGCATGAATAGCGAAACAAGAGCATAACAGTAGTAGAAAATGAAACAAAATACAAATAGGAAGCAACAGAAAATGTGACACAAACAATTAATGACAAAACAACCACTAGCCTGGGTTTAGGGGCAGTGGAGCTGAAAGACATATACCACCTATACCCTACATTTACTTTTAGCAAACCACAATCATCTAAAATAATTTGAGAAGCTGATCACTCATGTATGTCACAATAGAGAAAGATATACTTTGTCTTTCAATTCAAACACATTTAATACGAATCCTTTTAAATTTTTCACCAATAGTTATTCCTTATTTTTTTCATTGTACTTTCTCTTCCTTTCACTTTTTTTCTTTTTGTAATACCCACCACCATAATAATTAGAACAATAACCAATAAATACATAAACACTTTTACATATGAAAAAATACTAAATACTTAAAGTGGGTATGAAACTTTATTATTGTTATTAAATGATGTTATTTATATATATATATATATATATAAATATAATAAACATCATTTAATAACAAAGTTTCATACCCACTTTAAAGGAATTATTTATTTGTCTTGTGTAGGATGTACGTAACCTTTTACAATGAGGTTCGATTCATTAATATTTGGTATTGTGAACTTAAAACTTTTACAGCATTTATTAAACTAGATTAATGTATTTTCTACATATAGACTACCATTCAAATGTTTGGGATCAGTAAAACGTTTTAATGTTTTTGAAAGAAGTCTCTTCTGTTCACCAAGGCTGCATCTGTTTATTGATCAGAAATACAGTAAAACCGTAAAATTGTGAAATATTATTACAATTTAAAATATTTTTATTTAAATGTATTTTGAAATGTAATTTATTCCTGTGATGCAAAGCTGTATTTTCAGCAACATTACTCCAATCTTCAGTGTCACATGATCTTTCAGAAATAATTCTAACGTGCCAATTTGCTGCTCACAAAACATTTCTGACAGTTGTGTCCTTTATATTTTTCTGTAAACGGTGATATTTTTTTCTTCTTCTTCAGGATTCTTTAATGAATAGGAAATTTGAACAGCATATATATGAAATATAACTAATTATAAATGTTTTTACTGTCACTTTTGATCAATTTAATGCATCCTTTCTTAACATTTCAAGTTGTGTTAATTAAAATTAATGAATTAAAAATCAGCATTAGTATATTTGTAAATTAACATCAGCCTGCATTAATAAATGTTGTAAAAGATGTTTATTTGATGCATTATGTATCATAAAATAATAGTAATGTTAGCAAAATGAACCTATTTGTAAAATATCACCAAGTTATTTCTAGAATAAAATAGCATGTGCGCTTAAAGCACAAAGCTGATCTGTCATTACTTCAGGTGATTTCAGCTGTCTGCTCTCGTCTGAGCCTATTAGAGTTATCATGGATCTACAGGGACTTTATATAAGTGAGGGAACTCTCCTGGTGTCCTTAATCTCTAAGGTCATCGATCAGACACACCTTATCTTTAATGGCTTTACATCCAGACAAAATCCATTTGCACTGAACCTTTTGGCCCAAACTGCTGAATTGGGCGTGCTTCTTGTGTGCCATTCAACGTAGAATGTGGGATATCTTCCATATAGGAATTGCAGCATTAGTGTTTTTGCTTTGAGCTTTGCACTTTCCACAAGCAAGACTGAGAAATAAGGTTTTACAATGAAGCCTTTTTTGCCTTGTTTTTGTTTTTTTCTTAAAAATCTGCTGCAATGCCAGTAGTTTCAAAATGACCTGGAAGAATAAATGTGGTCTGCGTGTTTACCTTGATGTGAAAAACATGTTTGGTTTTTTTGCAGCAGCAGTAGCACTCTTAACCTCAATAACATCAAAAAATTCTGAAAAGGAAAAAAAAAAAAAAATTTCAGGTTTCCAGGAAGCATTGATGTAGTAACAGTATTCATGTTTTCGGTGTAATAGACACTTTATTATAAGTGGTTTTATAAATAGAATTATATACAGGCTAACAAACAAATGTGTGATGAAAAATGCGTTAAGACTTATGTAGGCGTTGTGTTTGATAGATAGATAGATAAACAGTTTATTGTCCCTTAACAGGAAATTTGTTTTCACAGTCTGTCATACAGTACACGCAACTGGCAAAAAAAAACAAACATATGTACACAAAAACAAAAACAACAACACAAAAGCACAAAATAGTGAATGTTCAGCTTTGTAGCCTGTTAAGGATTGTAATCGCAGATGGGGCAAAGCTCTTTTTGAAACGTTTGTTCGGTACTGTCCAGGTTACTGAAACTACTATTTGCTCATTACACATCCTGCTGTTTAAGGAACAAGTAAAAGCAGTTTAGGAATGTGTGTACATTTGTCAGGAGTGGATTGACTAGTTATACAAATTACTGTAATCATAACCCCGTGTCCATACTGAATGTGAAAATGCTGTGTGACACCACACGATCACAGCCAGTCAGAACATATCTGATATTACATGGTGTAATTTGGTCCAATGAGAATTCAGTTTGGGTGTGTACACACAACACAACACTACAGACATGAAGGCAAAAACTGATAACAGAATTTAATTTGAGCATTGTGTGAGCTCATTTGGACACGGATAAACAAGAACATCGTTTTTTTTCTTCTTTTGCTTTTCTCTCACATTGTTTGTCTGTGTTATGTATTTCTACTTTATTGTCTCTCATTATTAGGTACACTAGAGATTATGTGGTCGAGGGAGAGCCCTATGCAGGGTACGATCGGCACAATGCAGAAATTGCTGCTTTCCACTTGGACAGGTAATGAATGTACACACACACACACACACACACTCATTAGGGCAACATAATTTTCCCAGGAATTGTGCATTTCTCCAACTGGGCAGTGTTTTAGGGTGATTTTACCTTATGTTTTCTTCATGTTTCTAATCTCAAACTTCACTGATACAGATGATTAGGCTCTAATTCTCACTATTAACTACAACTTTTGCCTCAAACTCCTAATTACTGCTTATTAATAGTTAGTAAGGTAATTTTTGTAGCATTAAAGTTTACGTGTTGGGTAGGTTTAAGGATGTAGAATATGGTCATGCAGAATAAGGCATTAATATGACTTTTTATAAGTACTAATAAACAGCCAATATTCTAGTAATAAGCAAATGGTTAATTGTGAGAATTGGACTAAAGTGTTCCCAAAACATTCAAAAATTAGTATACTTGTTTATTATTAGGGGTAAAATTGTTGGTGGACATGTTACGCACCCCACTATTTCATAGTGGTCGTTAGGGAAGGGCGTAAGCAACATAAAAAGGACACCGTTTAACTATTTATTAATACCGCTGTCCTCACATGTCACCGTAAACAGCAGGCAGCTGTTGTTCAAGAGAATCGAATAAACTTACTAACACAAAATCAAATAACCAAGCAAAAACACAGACCAACAAAAACATCAAAGATAACAGAAAAAAAAAAAACACTTGTCGTAAGTGTCATAAGCGACTGGTTGGATTTCAGGACACACACGAAGCTCGGTAGAACACAGCCGGTCCTTAGCACTTGCTGAACGGCAAGAGATATCCAGAGCTTCCACTCAAGTATGCGGCACACCCGCATTGAGCTCAGTACGGTCAGGCGGCTGGAAACAGCACCACCCACGTCTACACTCTCCCGTCTCATACTCAACCTGGAGCACAATTACCAAACAGGCCACAGGTGTATGGGGCGGAGCTTACCCTCGGGAGAAGAGAATCAGATCAATACAGAAAGAACATATAAAACAAGGGGAAAAAAATGTATTAATTGATAATAGAACAAAGGCTAATAATAGAACAAATGAAACTTTCAAATTAACTGAGAAAGAGACACATTTTCTATATAACAGATATTGAAATGGTTTGTTTAGATTCACTTTTTTTGTTTCGATCAAGTTTGTAGTAGTTGTATGTAGTTATCTAATGTATTAAACATTTTTTGTATTGATGGATTATTGTTCAAGATTAAAAGTCTTGGTTTGGGACAAGAGTAAAACAATAAAATCTATAAATCAGAAAATCTACACGGCATAAAAATCCTGATAATCAAATTTCAAATAAATTGAATTGGGGGGGGGGGGGGGGGGTCTTGGTTGAATGATCCCTTTAAGCCTCAGATTCACTTCTGTGTGCATGGACATAGTTGATATATCTGTGATTGGTTACAGTGCTCAACTTGTCTGGAAACACTTTGTAAATAAAAACCTTGGGTCAAACAGATAGGAAGGTGAATGTCCTTGAGTGGCCAAGTCAGAGCCCTGACTTAAATCTGAAAGAAAATCTGTGAATGGAGTTTACAGGAGCAATGGACTGCAATAAAGAGAGCAGTCCATTGTCACTCACCTCGGAATTTGACTGAACTTGAGCAGTTCTGCTAGGAAGATTGAGCAAATATTCCCCAGTCTAGGTGTGCAAAGCTAGTACAGACATATCTAAAAAGATTAACGGCTGTAATTAAAGCAAAAGGTGGCTCTTCAAAGTATTCAATCAGGGGATTGATGACTTGTTCATTGCAGTCTGTACGAAAAATAACGTAACTTTCAAAAGGGATATGATGACTGAAGACTTTACAGACTTTTCTTTTGAACTTTCCATTCATTAAAGAATTCTGTGAGAAATTATCACGTTTTGAACATTGAGAATAATCATAAATGTTTGGAATGAATGTAGGATCATTTGACTAAATACTGGAGTAATGATGCTAAATATCACTTTTTTTTTTTACAAACTTTAAATGGTAAGCTATTTTAAAGATTATGGAAAATGAAAATGTGTAAAATACTGGAAAATTTGAGTATTAGAATGCGGTTAAAACTATAGCTGCAAATAGAATAAATGTAAGTCTTTATTTTATTTTTTATAATATAGTTCTCTGAACTTTTGACCCTTGCAGCCCCCGGGGGTCCCAGACCCAAGTTCAAAAACCCCTGCTAGTTGACACCGTGCACAATTACTTCACTGAAAATTCCTAATTGTAATCTTGATCAATATATGATTCATTATGTCATTGAAACTCTTATCATTTTATGGCATTTATACCTAGTCTTAAAACCAACTGTATGCTGGTGTGTCTTTACTGTATGAGTCATGAGCTTCTTGTTCTCTTCCTAAAAAAAGGGAAAAAAATTCTTTATCTCTTCCTGCAGGATCCTGGGCTTTAGGAGAGCGCCCCTGGTGGTGGGAAGGTTTATGAATCTACGTACAGAGATAAAGCCAGTAGCTACAGATCAGCTGCTGAGTACCTTCCTGATGCACGGTCAGTTTCATCCTTTTGCTTTTCTTGCTTTCCTATTACATTCTCTTCTCCATTTTGGTACCGCTCCAAGCATTTCAACCACAGAAAAGGTGGTTTTAGGGCAGCAAATTGTGCTTCACACCTCCTGATGTCATGAAATTTCAATTGTCTAGAAAAGATTGTTGCGCTCCAAATGGATAAAAAAAAAAAATCAACAACTGTACATAGGATAACAGTGCAATTTCCCAATTCAACCCCGCTTTTATGAGCGTAGCTAAAACGGAACTGCTTCACTTTACATGAATTTTAAAGTACTACCGATGCTTTTCTTTACTGCTAGTCACAGCTTATATGCTGAGACTGTATTAATTACGTTATGTGGCTAGACAGAAAGCTATGGGGCAAAGTGTCCAAGAAACTGACTTTTGTTTGTTAGAATAAAGTCTAGTCCAATTTAGAGCTTGTATTTGACAGAAGTTGCCCACTTAGTTGCCCTCTGACCAACATCTAAGACAACCAACCACATTTTTGTTGATCCTTGAAACCACAATATTAAACCGTCACCCTGAGTGGCGTTATGTATCATTTTTGGTGACTAAAAAAACAATGCTACAAATGATAGATGTTGTGGTGTGAAAATGTATCTTTCTGAAAGTTTCCTGATGGTGAAAACATGGAAATTACTCATGATATAAGACTCTATAGCCCCATTCACACTAACTGCGAATTTGTCAATGCAAGTCAATTTAGATGTTCCTAGTGCTGTCGCTCTGTTATATCTGCATATAATCAACAATGTATTTATCCTTTTTCATATCCTTGTATGTGTACTCACAAATCATATAGAACAGGAAAATGGCTCTAAATCAGATGGCTGATCTCTATTTACACAGTCTTCACTCCTATCGGTTGTCAGTCCTGAAAGTCTGTCTTCATTTGTATAAAGTTAAACATTCCTTCACTTTGTCGCATCGCATATATCCTGCCAACAATTGCCACTGCCGCCGGAAATGGCCAGCTCTCCATTGAAATATATGCTTGTGGGTTTAAATGGTTAGTTCACCCAAAAATGAAGATTCTTGTTGTTTATCCACCCTCATCTCACTCCAAACTCGCAAGACTTTCGTTTATCTTCAGAACACAAATGAAGGTATTTCAAAATCGGAGAGCTTTCTGTCCTTCCGTAGACAGCTAAGTAACTACCACTTTGATGCTTTAAGAAGTTCATAACGAGATTGTAAAATTAATCCATATGAATTGACCATTTTAGTACAAATTTCCTGAAGAGACTCGATTGCTTCATATGATGAACAGATTTGATTTTGACTTTTATTCACACATAAATAGAAGCACAACCAAACCTGCTTGATGCATGAGATCAAACCTCTTGCAGAAGCTCAAGTGTCCCATAACACACAAGAATGAACCTCATTGGTTCTCGCACATCAAGCAAACATGCTTGAGCTTCCGTTTCCCACAACTGACGTGTGCCTTGGATGAATATTTATCCGTGAAGAAAAGCCTAAATCAAATCTGTTCATCGTATAAAGCTGTCATGTTTTACGATCTCTTTATGAACTTTTTGAAGCATCAAAGTAGTAAGTTCAAGCATATCAATCAGTATTTTTGAGTTCATTGTGAAAAAAAGATTCCTAACCATCCGTCCTTTCTTTCAAAACAATCCTCTCACGAGCACAGTTCCTTCCAGACATCTTTTTAAGCAACATTTTCAATGGTAATTGATAGTAATCTGTCTCTTTTCATAGGGAATAATACATGTTTCTATGGGAAGTGTTATTACTGTCGCGAGACTGAGCCTGCGTGTGCAGAGGGGGACGTGATGGAGGGATCGGTTACCCTTTGGCTCCCAGACGTCTGGCCCTTACAGAAACACAGACACCCGTGGGGACGGACATATCGAGAGGGTAAACTCGCCAGGTATAGTAATTCTCTCTCTTTCACTGGTTCTCTCCCCTCACCTTCTATATTTACATTTGACCCAAATGAGTGTACTGGTGCACACTGCTCTTTTTATTAGTGGTTCAGCACAGTTTCAGCCTAGAAGTTTGTGGTAGGGCTGTCTATGAGTGTCTAATGGTCAATGGGACTTTCACTGACCATTACTAAACTCTTGGTCTTTCAAGTTGGCATGGTCCAGCATGCCATTTTCACACCTCCTAGGTTGTATAGGAACTTCTGATTAAAATGAAAGAACAGCACAGGGAAATGAAGTTCTGCGTGAACACGGAAGGGTTTTTCGTTACAAGTTTTCCCACCAACTGTCACATTTCCTGAAATGAGACTTGATTTTTTCCTAAACCTACAAACACAAAACCAAAAACCAATCACTGATTTAAGTTTAGTGTTTGTAGTTTTGAGCAGGAGATTTTCATACATAAATGTAATGAGCAATGCATTTTACATGTAGCTAAAATGTAAAATGTGAAAAAAGGCAGCCAAAAGGAAAACAAGTCTGTATGGCTTGTACTTCATGGTAGTTGTTGAAAGAGCCAAACCTGTTCATTTGAGCAGAGTGTCCATAACATTGTAAACTTGAATCATGCTTATCTTTCTGGATTTATTTTTATTACCATTAATATTTTGGGAAAAACCATGAGGTTGCCACATTGTCCAAGGGTCTCATTTATAAAACTTTCCGTAGATTTCATTCTAAAAGTGTACGTATACACAAAAGCTAGATTTTGCGTATGCACAAATGTTTTCAGGTGTATAAATCCATGCATATGCCAGAACCTGCGCAAGAATCCCTTTATAAATCCCAGTAAGCGGAAGATTGTGCGTACGTGCATCTCCACCCCGTCTCCTCCCCAGAATCACCATATATGGAGCTCACAGCACCTCGTTTTGCTATGCATAATCTCATCCATGTGAGACCATTGTCAACAACGTCAAAGGTACAGGACATTGAAAAATGTTAGATACAGACTACAAATGCCTTTTGATCCATATACATTGCATTGCTGAAAATCATCCAATTTCCTTATGATGTTTTAGAATAAATGTATATCACTGTCCAAATAGTATTTTAATTAAAATATTTAGTTATTTGTTAAAATCTGATGGTTCAGTGAGGCCTCTATTGTCAGAAAGATAACACTTTCAGATGCCAAATTACGACTTTTCAACAATATCTAATGATGGCTGATTTCAAAACACTGCTTTGAAGGTTTACAAATCATTTGTTTCGAGTCAGTGGTTCGGAGCGCCAAAGTCACGATATTTCAGTAAACGAGGCTTCGTTACGTCATAAGTGTTTGACAATTTCAATAGTTCACGTGACTTTGGTAGTTTGATACACGAACTGAACCACTGAATCGAAACAAAAGATTCATAAGCTCCGAAGCAGTGTTTTGAAATCGTCCATCATCAGTATTCTTGTCACTTTATAATATTAAGGTTGAAATGTACTCGCATGAACTGTTATATGTTTTAGTACCCTCCTGGGCATCTGAAAGTGTTAATTCTCTTGCTTGCCATTGGATTTCATTAAAAAGATCTTAATCTGTGTGCGAAGGACTTACAGGTGTAGAACGACATGAGGGTGAGGAATTAATGACAGCGTTTTCATTTTTTGGACGAACTAACCCTATAATCTTCACGATAACGTGGCTCTAAAGTATGATATGGAGTGAAATTAAATTTGTGAGGCATCAATACGCAATAATCGTTCTTCTCACATTTATTTTGTACAATCTGACTTCAGTTCACCACCTCGCCATCTGTCGCCAATTCCCCTTTTCTCCAGAATGTGCGCACGCTTGGCTCAGAATTTACTTACCGGTGCGTACATTCTCCCATCAAGTTTGTTTTTAATAGATCACAATCTTCTTGCGTGGGAAGTGGGACATGCACAAAAAACAGGGCTTGAAATGATCACGTTTATAAATGAGACCTCTGGGGCTGGATTCATGAAACATTCTTAAGACTTAAAATTCGTCTTATTTTCAAACTTAAGAAAAATGATGAATATTAAGAATGTTCATATCTTTTAAGATTGTTCTTAAGATCAAATTTAATAAGTATTCATATTCCCGAAAAGAATGTACTTAAAAATCATTGTAAATAACTTCTTAAAGTAAGGATAATCTCCAACCTGTCTTAAGTAGTTGTTTTAATAAATTTATTGGGTCGTTTCAAATATTAAGCATTACAACATAACATTACCTAGCCAAATATAATACGTATTATTAGTGCCTTGAATGTGGACGAGCATTCGAAAGTACGAAATGACACGGATCGATCATTTGCGCATACCTGTATATGATGCGATCACTTAAACTAGTAACAGAGACCCACACATGGCATGCAGGAAAAAAGTTCATCATGCACACCATTTATAAATCGAACGAATTAGTAAATCGTGTGCACGATTTTTTTTTTGTACGGGGTTTCATAAGGTATAACTAGCGAGGCAGCACACACAAACACAGGACGCAGTCACTCTAAAGAGAGCGCGAAAAAAGACGGAGCATAAATGAAAGAGAAAGACGACTGCATCTTGAAGCAGGCTCTTTTAAAATAATGAATTGAACGGTGTATTAAAAACATGAGGCTGAGTGATTAACTCCTGTCAAACAGTCGCAGAGAAAACGGTCTGCTTGCATATATCTACAGGCAGTGATGGGCTTGGAGGTGTTTTTCATCCAGCGAGTCTTCAGCAATATACTCCCCTTTCAATCAAAATAACGCCTTTCATTTTCTTCTTAAAAATTAAGAAAATATTTTAAAAGAATTGCACTTGGGAACAATGTTATAAACTTCTTAGAATTTATTTTAAGAATTTTCTTAACTTAAGAAGATGTTCGTGAATCCGGCCCCTCGTCTCCAGAATGGTTCAAGTCCCATTTTTCCCTGTCTTTCCATGGCAGGCTTTAATGCACCAGTCAACCTGTGTTTTTATTTATTTAATTTATTTTATTTTATTTTTTTGCTTGATCTCTCTTCAGGGCTTGCACACAAACTGCTTTGCAATAATTTCCCAAAATGCCATTTGTGTGGAAATATTACAAAGTCTAGAAACAGGACATTAACAGACCAGAGGCGGGACACTCTGAATACAAATGTAAAGAGGACAGAAACACTATACCAGGCACAGCAAGGTCACTGTTCGTGATGCTTAAAACATTGGAAAAGTAATATAAATATTTAATTGAAGGTGGGAGTGATGGGACCTTCAGAAAAGTTTTGATGGCATTTTCTTGTCGATGGCGTTTTGGTGCTTGTTCATCTTGGACCCATGATTGAAGAGCTCTTGGAAAATATTGAGAGCATTTCCTCTGTTTGCTGCTTCGAGATGCTACAGATCAGTATAAAATGCATGAAACCCTTTTACATATAATTAACCTTATCTCTATCTTTGGCACTTTACTGGAAACCTTTGGTTTTAGAAGCCATTTAATGAAACGCACGTCTAGTTTGGCTATTACTAATCAGTTCATATTGTGACTACTGTCTACACAGCAAAAAATACATAAATTATTTTGGTCTGTAGTTCTCTGAAAGAACTGGGGGGGGGGGGGGCATTACGGTTATCTGTTTGTACAAAATATGTCCTTGTCCATATGTTCAGGTTCAGTTTTACCTAAAACTTGGAAGTTTTAGTTAGTATTTTTGCAATTCTGGTTGCATCGTTTCAAACTCGCTGGGTTTTTCAAATGGGTTTTTGGTTGAATACCTGAAATAAGGTCTGTGGTATATTTTATATGTTTAATTTTTTTTTATTTTGAAAAAGGATGTTGCTTGGTAGGGATGTCATGCTGGAGTAGGGATGTCCAGTACGGATGTCGTGGCAAATCTTGTTGTGCACCAAATCCTCTGCCATCATCCCGTCAGTCATCTCTCCTTACTCTCGTCACATGATAAGTGAAATCTGACTCCTGTCACTTTGCTACAGCTCTGCAGCTCGTGATGTATATGGAGCAGAGCGCACATCTCCAACTGAACTAAATGTTTTTTTGTTTGTTTTTTATAAAAAAGCAAAAGGACAGGGTGGGTGGTGCCGCATGCTTATGCAAATAATCCGAAACTCTTTAAAAAATTAAATTTGAGTTGTGAAACCTAATGGTAGTGAAGTCATGCGACTGTTGTAAATTTCTGATGAACAAAATGTTTAAGACCAAATTTTGTTGGTCACAGAGCTTATTTTCTACAGTAATACAATAAATATCCTTGTTTTGGGAACCAGTTCAGTGCTACTTGGCCCACAAAAATGTTATCCATGTGTACTTGATGTTGCTCTAACTTGAGTATTTTCCTATTTAAAAAAAAAAAAAAGAGTCGCATCACAAATCAGATAATTTCATTTTGCTTGGGTGGCCCCATAAAAATCCCCATTGATGTAGTAGTGTGGGAAGTTTCGCTCATAAATTTGGGTCTTACTGTGTATATGTTAAATAAATACATTTTTGGAAAAGGAAAATCAGTCATTTTTTCCCAAATGCTGTCTTTTGGTGTCTGATTCACATGAACCACGTGGAATCTGTATATTTATTAAATGTCCTGACTCTGCGTACACATTGACGGAGCGCATCCCATCAGCCCCCTGCAGAGCGCAGTGGTCATTGTTCTGTTTCTGAGCTGTTGTGGGGTGACCTGATGCTGTTTTCAGAGCACATAAACCTGCACTGAGCATCAGACATCTGGGACACAGTGAGAATGAGATTTCTCCCAGAATTCACATTTATTCAGAGTCAATCAATGAACACTGTTAAATACGATGTGTTTTTTTATTGATTGTGTTGATCAATAGCTGCGTTGTGTGTGTGTGTGTGTGTTTGTGTTAGGTGGGAATATGATGAGAGCTACTGCGAGGCCGTGAAGAAAATGCCCCCTTATGATGCCGGTCCACGGCTCCTGGATGTTATCGACACAGCCATTTTTGATTACCTTATTGGCAATGCTGACCGTCATCACTATGAGAGTTTCCAAGATGATGGAGGAGCCAGTATGCTCATCCTTCTGGACAACGCCAAAAGGTAGAAAGAAAAAAACAGATGAAAAATTTAGAGGTCTAGTCTTCTACAAACAAGTTGATAGACCCAAGTAATTACAGAAATAATGTGCGTGCGTGTGTGTGTATTTATATATACAGTGGGTACGGAAAGTATTCAGACCCCCTTAAATTTTTCACTCTTTGTTATATTCCAGTCATTTGCTAAAATCAAAGTTCTTTGTTTTTCCTCACACACACATGTACACACAGCACCCCATATATTGACAGAAAAACACAGAATTGTTGACATTTTTGCAGATTTATTAAAAAAGAAAAACTGAAATATCACGTGGTCCTAAGTATTCACACCCTTTACTGTGGCACTCATATATTTAACTCGGGTGCTGTCCATTTCTTCTGATCATCCTTGAGATGGTTCTACACCTTCATTTGAGTCCAGGTATGTTTGATTATACTGATTGGACTTGATTAGGAAAGCCACACACCTGTTTAAATAAGACCTTACAGCTCACAGTGCATATCAGAGCAAATGAGAATCATGAGGTCAAAGGAACTGCCTGAAGAGCTCAGAGACAGAATTATGGCAAGCCACAGATCTGGCCATGGTTACAAAAAAAATTCTGCTGCACTTAAGGATCCTAAGAGCACAGTGGCCTCCATAATCCTTAAATGGAAGACATTTGGGACAATCAGAGCCCTTTCTAGAGCTGGCTGTCCGGCCAAACTGAGCTATCGCGGGAGAAGAGCATTGATGAGAGGGGTAAAGATCACTGTGGCTGAGCTCTAGAGATGCAGATGGGAGAAAGTTTTAGAAAGTCGACCATCACTGCAGCCCTCCACCAGTCGAGGCTTTATGGCAGAGTGGCCCGACGGAAGCCTCTCCTTAGTGCAAGACACATGAAAGCCAGCATGGAGGACTCCAAGATGGTGAGAAATAAGATTCTCTGGTCTGATGAGACCAAGGTAGAGCTTTTTGGTCTTAATTCTAAGCGGTATGTGTGGAGAAAACCAGGCACTGCTCATCACCTGCCCAATACAGTCCTAACAGTGAAGCATGGTGGTGGCAGCATCATGTTGTGGGAGTGTTTTTCAGCTGCAGGGACAGGACGACTGGTTGCAATCGAGGGAAAGATGAATGAGGCCAAGTACAGGGATATCCTGGACGAAAACCTTCTCCAGAGTGCTCAGGACCTCAGATTGGGCCGAAGGTTTACCTTCCAACAAGACAATAACCCTAAGCACACAGCTAAAATAACGAAGGAGTGGCTTCACAACAACTCCGTGACTCCCAGCCAGAGTCCTGACTTAAACCCAATTGAGCATCTCTGGAGAGACCTAAAAATGGCTGTCCACCAACGTTTACCATCCAACCTGACAGAGCTGGAGAGGATCTGCAAGGAGGAATGGCAGAGGATTCCCAAATCCAGGTGTGAAAAACTTGTTGCATCTTTCCCAAAAAGACTTATGGCTGTATTAGATCAAAAGGTGCTTCTACTAAATACTGAGCAAACGGTCTGAATACTTAGGACCATGTGATATTTCAGTTTTTCTTTTTTAATAAATTTGCATTTGTCAAAACGGGGTGCTGAGTGTACATTAATGAGGAGAAAAAATGAATTTAAATGATTTTAGCAAATGGCTACAATATAACAAAGAGTGTAAAATTTAAGGGGGTCTGAATACTTTCCGTACTGTGTGTATGTATATATATTTACAAAATTTACAAATCGGTCTGTTAAACATGTATTATACCTGAAAACAGTTGAGAAGCAGTGATCTAGAGAAAGGGATACCAAGATAATGCTAGATATGATATTGTTGATAATGCTAGATAGTTTGAAATTGTGTTTTCTCCTGCAGTTTTGGGAATCCCGCTCTGGATGAGAGGAGTATTCTCGCCCCTCTTTATCAGTGCTGCATGTAAGTACACGCACAAACGCAGTGATTCTAAGGGCCAATTTACACCTGGTCACTTCATGTTTTCTCTGATCAGATATCTATCCAATCATGAAAAGACCAGGTGTAAATGCCCTGGAATGACATGAAATTGCCATATATTACAGCTACATCGCGTGTGTTACATTTTGCCTGTAGGTGACTTAAAAATGTATTTGATGTATGAATGAATCTTTCGTTCAAGAGATTCGTTCAAAAACTCTGGACGAAACAAGTCTTCATTTATAAATTTCAAACAACTTTACATAGTCTTGGCCTAATGAATTAATTTAAAAAAGAATTATAGACTCATAACATTTCAAACATTTATAAATGGACTCATTTAGCCTATAACATTAAATAAAACATATATGTTGCAGAGTGTAAATTAGGGCTGCAACAATTAATCGATAACATCGATAATAATCGCTAATGAAAATAATCGACAACGATTGTCATTATCGATTAGTCGGGTCTGCCCACGTGCACGCAAAACGTTCACCAGTATTGTAAAATTACAGCACTTTCTATGGTCAAAATGCATTTAAAAACAGTGGAGGAAACAGAGTGAGCTGCTGCGGGAAAGGTGCGTGATCCAAACTGCCCAAAACATGAGAACTCTTTATTTGAAGCTTCAAGCTAATGAATTAGCTCCGTGTTTAGCATGGCTTGCCCTGTCAGGCACTTGACAGATGCGCGCGCGTCCTCAGCGCAAAACGCTCATTCTACGGCTATATCCTTATCAGTACGTGTTTCAAATTCACGCGAGGATTTCCGTTTTGCGTAAAGGTTTGTCCTGACAGTCTGCGTTAAACTTCAAACTTTACATCACTGAATGAGTGCCGTCAGACAGACGGCGCAAGAGAGTGAGACAATTACTGTTCAGCGCTGAAATATCTGTTGTTGACAGTTCAGTTTAGATTTAAAAATCAGAGGTTATGTGTGTGTTCCTGCAGAACATTTCTCTTGACTGTTGGTTTACACTGAGTTTGTATTTTTGATTTTCTTTATTATCTTATTTTTTAATGTAGAGATTTAAACTATATTCACTATATACAGTTCTTAAATTTATTAGACCACCGCCACCTAAACTAATGGTACTGGTGATTACCAAAATCATTTTCATTTTTCTGTAATGGTTAATACACCAGTATGTGTAAGCTATTTAGTCACAGTAGTATTTCTAATGCTAAAATATAAATATTGTATATATTATAAATATATTTTTATTATAAATAAAATATATCATTTTGAAATTTACTGTTTTACAAGAAAGACAGAAAATTGGGCATCTTTTTTCAGATGCCCAATTACAGTCAATAAGAGACTGCGGAAAAGTACATGAAAACAATGCCAGCAAGAATGCAAGCTGTTATCAAAGCCAAAGGAGACCAAACAAAATATAAAGTTTTTTTGGACATTGTGTTAATAATGACTTTTTGTCAGATCCCTAAAATATTTGTGTTTTCTTTTCTGTGACGGGTAGTCTAAGACATTAAGCACCGTATGTGTTCATAGCATTCATTTGGCACATTTGTTTGAAGAACATTGGGCAGGATGTGGATCATCAAAATAATCGTTAGTTGCAGCCCTAGTGTAAATGGAACCATTTTAACAAATCAGATAATATCAGTAAAAACACATGAAGTGATCAGGCGTAAACACACAAAAATTAGCATTAAACGGAAGTTGTGATAATCTTTTCTTCCCTATATGAGTGAAATGACTTCTCAAACAAGATGTAGGGAGGGACTTGATTTTGTCCATTGGTAATTCATAGTTTTCAGTCACGTGACTGGCACAGAGACAAAACATCCATAGAAATGCATTATAGGCCCATCAATTTTCCATCTCAAAGGAAGAAAAACAAAAATATGTGAATAAAATGCAAGATTTGGGCGCTTGTGATCCATATCCAGCACCTGCTTCAGCATTTCAATCACTAAAATCAATCAGCGAGATGTTCTAAAACGCATATATCTCAGTATACACCTGTAACGCAGTTCATAAGTACGGGAAGAAGGAGGCGTGAACCGGCAAACGCTAAACATAACTTTAATAAACTCAAAATAAACTAAGTAAAATGGCGGCAGTTCCTCACGGCGACTGCCGCCCACACAAACATAATAAAACACAACGTAAAGTCCAGGCCTGGTCCTCTCTCGTCCTTCACTGTCGTCGCTCCTCTTTTATGTTTCCGGAGCTCCTCCGTGAGAGATACGAGACCGGTGCAGCACGCAGTTGTTTTCTCACAGCTCTCGCCACGCCCTGCTTGTCCCAACACCTTACTGATGATGAATACTATATACAGGCGAGATGAGCCCAGAGTATGAATGTAATGTTAAATGGATGTTTTCTTTTATGGAAAAACGCTTAACGAGAAATTGTTACGTTTATATTTTGGGTTCATCTACTTGCGTGTACATAGTATGCATCATCAATGTGGTGTGTACTTAATGTTTTACTCCATTAGTTCTTACCTGGTAAAAATCACTGGCAGGCAATTGAGGAAAGCCTTGTTCTGGCCTCCAGGTGGGCGTTCTTATAAGGGTGTGACATCATGTGAAAACAATGAATTGATTGGATGGTTGTTATTTGCTAGTGGTGGATCTCATGTGAGAGAAAGGTTGTCCCGCCCTCATAGAAGAGATGTAAGAGGGAGGGGGAAGTTATTTTGTTTAAATATTACAAATACCATTGAATTAAAAAAAATAACAATGTGCACAGAAATATACTGGAATTATTGCTTTCTTGGTGACTAACTTCCTCTTACAACCCACTCACACAGTACCTAACATGTGTTCATTTGTTGGCTGTGGTGATGAATGCTTCCGGTCTGTTTTTTAAATGTAAATAGAGGTCTAACCGCTATCATGCAACGATTACGTAAAACAAGCTGTAAGAGTCTGATTTTATTTGTTTTGCCTTGACATGTATGAGTCAAGGTTTCCTCTGGAACTTCTTTTTGTGGGTAATTTGCACGTTCATTGCGTGTTTTTTTTTGTTTGTTTGTAACCTACAAAAAACAAAATGTATATGAATGACACCATCCGATGTGTGGAAATAGGAAGGAAAGTGTCTTTTCTGGGATTTTTTGTCCATTTTATACTTAAAAGATTTCTGAATTACATTTGGAAACAGAATTTACCTTGGAACAATCAACAAACAACCAGTACTACTGGACATTCATATTGTATTTAATAGTAGCATTTTACTTAATAAAACCAGCCAGCCACAAGTTTGGGGTCAATAATTGGAATACTATTCAGCAACAACACCTCAAGTGACAAAGACTTTCAATGTTATGAAGAAATTCTATTTTAAAAACATGCTGCTCTTTTGAACACTTTCATATAAAGTATGTAAACTGTTTCCAGCAATGTTTGAGTATCAAATCAACAAATTCGTTCCTTTGCTGTCACAGAAATAAATTACATTCTCAAATATGTTAAAATAGAAAACCATTGTCAAATATTTCACACTGTTTTACTGTAACCTTCATGACTGCTTTCGAACACACACAAAATGTCTTTAAACCCCCAAACTTTAAATTTAGCATTCTGTGGATTTCAGTTTCCTGGATGTCTTTAACTGTGCATCTCGCCCTCATGTCGTCACAAACCCGTAAGACTTTTGTTTATCTTCAGAACTCAAATGAAGATCTTTCTGCTGAAATCAGATCCTTCTGTCCCTCTATAGGCAGCTGCAACTGACACTTTGATGCTTCAAAAAGTTCATAAAGAGATAGTATCCATATGAATTGAGCGGTTTAGTCCAAAGAGACTCAATCAACATATCAATTGGAAATCATTCATTTTCAGAGAGGTGTCAAGAGCAACAGTGTCCCTTAGCGATGTGACACAGTTAAGACGTTGTCATCCTTTAGTTGCATCTTGTCATTTCATTTTTTTCATGGATGAACCAGACACAAAGGATTTGATAGGTTATTTTATGTCTCTTTTTGATTTGTATCCAAAAGGGTCCGCGTCTCCACCTGGAATAGGCTAAACCTGCTGAAAGGTGGAGTGTTGAGTTCAACGATGCGACAGGCCACAGCCCACGATCCCGCCTTTCCGGTGCTGACGGAGCCGCATCTCACCGCGCTCGACCGCCGTCTTAACGGAGTCTTGGCCACCGTGCGGCAGTGCATGGAGACACAGGGAGCGGACAACACCCTGATCGAGGACCGCATGAACCTGCCTCATCCTTAAACACACTGGAGAAACAAGGGAAGTGACTCTTGATGCACAGGCTCCTTTTGCCTTCCTGCTACGGAGCCGGAGACCCGAAGGCCACAAGAAGCCTTAAGAGCCGACCTGGAGGGGTTTGTTTCACTGGATTCATTCAAGACAGACCACAGACGCCAAGAAGACTCTCTGGAAGAAGTGAAGAGGCCTTGACAACATGTAGGTGGAATATACTACACCCGTTTCCTGGTACTGCTTTTCTTTTCCGTTCACCCTGTCTTTTTTGTTTTGGACATCTAAGTCCATTTGGAAGAGGAACAATTTTTTTCAGTGGGTCTTTCACAGAAATATGGAACTTGGAATGAGACATTTAGCCTAATTAGACTCCGGAAGCTGGAAAGTGACCATGACAGACTTTTTGATGATCTCTTCACCCAGATTGTAAATACAGAACAAGCTTTTGAATAATGCGGAGTAATAATATTATTGATCTAAAGATAAAACAAGTTATGATAGATTCGCTGTGTTCTGTATGCAAGATTAATACAGCGTTGTACAGAGCTGGGCGGCTGTTGCTACTGATGTTCAGAGAAGATGATGAAGAGAACAGCATTGTGATATTGCTGTGAGACATTTTCAACATTAAAAGTTAATATTTAAACTTACAAAAGTTTGTATGAACTCTTTCCCCCTCCCCCTCCAAGATAAGCTGTTACGCCCTGAACAGTTAGCAAACATTTACTTAAAGCTGCAGTCTGTAACTTTTTTTTTTCTTTGGGGTTAAAAATTAAACTAAATAAATTTGAGCAAGTACATAACCAGCTAGTGTTCAAAACTATTTCCTTACCTTAGCCCGATTCACAACGGTAAGCTTGTAAAAATGTTTAATATTTCGAGTGGTACTGGTAGGTTTCCGCGGGAAATTCAAGCGTTATTGCATCACGTCTGTTTACATAAAGCAGTTCCAGCTAGTAGGCTATATGGCATGTTAGAATGCTGCAGGTGACGGATCCTTTATAGCCTTTTCTCACAGCTGCAATAATTCAACTTATTTTGATGGTGGATTGTATGGTGTGACAATTGGAGATGAGACTCTGCACAGAACTTTAAAACTACAGGTAACGCTAATGCACTCTAAGTCATTGAATGCTGATGTTGTTAACATGAACCATTTGAGAACAAAGTTTAACAATAATAATTTGCACGGTTTGATCGTTACATTCAATCGCCATTGGCAGCGCAATTTATTGTAATGCTTTTTTTCCCTCAGAACAAAAAAGTGGCAGACATGTTACATACTAGTTCAGATGACATTTTTCTGGTGAAAAATCATACTTCAAGACGTAGAATCTGTGATTTTGAAGTACAGTATCCACTGATGCAATGACTGACAGCCATACATGCTCGAAACATAAGATTCATCCGCGTTGTCCAACCTGCATAAAGATGACAATTACACAAATAACTGCAATTGCAGGTTTCAAACAGATGGCGACAATTTCACAGACTGCAGCTATACAAATGCAACAGCAACCTATGGTTAAGCATCATGCTGTTCCTGCAGTTTTGCCTAGTCTATACTGATACTAATCCTGTTTGCTGATGTATGAACAGCTAAAATGAATGAATGGCACAAGCACACTTTAGGTGTTTGTTTGGAAGCGGTACTGCGGCCCAGTGTCACCAAACGGCAAGAAGGTCCCCAGTTTGAATCCTGATTTAAAGGGATAGTTCACCCAAAATTTATTCCATGATTAACTCACCCTCAAGCCATCCTAGGTGTATGTGGTCTTCTTTCAGACGATATATTTAAAAATATCCTTAGTCCTCCAAGGATTATAATGGTTGTCAATGGCAGCCCAAATTTAAGGCAAAAAAAAAAAATGCATCCATCCGTTAAAAAAAAAAAGTGCATACGACTCCAGGGGGTTAATAAAGGTGTTCTGAAGTGAATTGATGTGTTTGACAAATATCCTCAATTAAAATTGGGCAGCCATATGCATTCGACGTACATCCAAAAATTGAACTTCCGCAATGCAGTACACAATGATATGACGTAGCTAGTAGGTCATGTCATTGCCACCCTTCTAGTTTTCTGCCCAGAGACACATGTCGGGAGGAGGATGCCTGTTTTTTTTATTGTATTCCCTGTTCTGAGGATATGAGATTTTGGGCACATCTGTTTAGTTAGCGGGCTTGGAGCGCTCTTTTTGACCCGCATTGCGGCTCTTACAGGAAACTGTGGTGAAGCAGTTTTGTCAGAGCTCGTAACAGGGAGGCACTTTTGTTTTGGGAAATTTCCACTCAAAAGGATCATTTTAAATCATAAGGTTCCACTACAAATAATCCTTATCCGTCAGGTTGACTGAATGGGGAGTAGAATAATGTTGTCTCATTGTGCCCAGTTTTTTTTTTTTTTTTTTTTTCAGTTTAATGGAAGTTACATCCCATAACTCTGTGCAAATTATAGGAGTAGGAAAAAGGTGGATATTAGATCTATACATGAGGCTTTAAAGTGAGAGCAGCCTTCAATTTCTACTGTAAAGCAGTTCTCCATGGTTTTAATGTATTTATTTGCATCTGATCTAGACTAGAAGAAATGAACCAGAGAAGATTTCACAAAGAAAAAAGTCGAAGTAGCCTAATTTTTAATATGGACATGAGGTATGTTGAGGTATTTCTTGGTAATCGACTGTTGAGCATCTACACCAACTCAAATGATAAAATCTGACCTCCTTTCTAAAATGATTGCTGTTGGCATTTTGCCAGAGTAACCTCCGGTTGAAACTGAAGCAGAGGAAAGAGTGGAAGAACTGAGTGAGTAGTTAAACTCTGAATGTAAAACTGACCACATGATTGAGTTAAAGTTGAAAGAGTTAGAACTTGAAATTAAACGACAGGTGCATGGAAACTGTTCGCTGATATTCCTTAAATATTTTTAAAGCCGTCTTTCTAAAAGCTTAGTGGCGCATCTTAATTATCCTTAGCGGAGACGGCCATTCTGGCTGATGAGTATGTGTTAACTTATAAGAATACTAAGAATACTTTTGTAATGCGTCAACATAAAAATGGTGCCAAACAAAAACCTTGGTCAAAAATTGTTCCAAAAAGCGTTGAGAAAAGTGCAGAGAAGACACATTCTTGCTTCTATTGCCTTGAACCTGACCATGTTACAGCTGACTGCAAAGCATGGAAACAGAAGAATGCTTCTAGAATAAAGAAAGTAGCACTGAAAGGAAACAATGTTAGCAGATGTACCCAGTTTTAAACGGTTTCTGTTAACGGAGACGAATGGCAGGAATGGATTGGTCTTTTAGTTCGGGGAATAGAATTAGGCTGCGTAGGGGTTTGTGCAAAAATTTCAGTGGATGGGGTTGATGTTAACCTCCCGCGAGATCATTACCGAGGATAAGTTTTCCTTCCCCAATAGTGACTAAGCACCCTGTGTGTGGTTTGACTGTATCTCTGCAGTATCCTGACGGGTTTTCAGTCTGTGTGTTCGCAATCACGTAAATTTGAGGGGGTGGTAATCCTACTGAACTCACACTGTCAGTGGACAGTGCCATTCAAGTGGGTCATGATGTTGAGACCCCAATGAGTAAGTTAGGCCGAGTAGAACTTGCAAAATCTGGAAAAATTCAAAAAAAGTAGGTCAAGGGCATGTGAAACCGGTGAATGCAAAGATCATTGCTATAAGACTTTCCACGACCCTATAACCGTCGTGAGCTACGCCGTTTCTTGGGAATGATGGGTTGTTATTGGGGAGTATGTCATAACTCTGCCACATTAGTCGCACCACTGACAGACCTCCTAAAAGCATCCCAAAAGTCTGCCTGGACACCCGAATGCCAGCATGCTTTTAGACGAGCTAAAGACATCTTGTGTAAAGCCCCAATTTTAGCAGCACCAGTTTTTTCACGGGTGCCAAGTCGATGCGACTGGAGTTGCTGCATGCAGTTACAGACATCAGATACAAATGTGGAACTACCTCTTTGTTACTTTTCAGAAAAGTTCAATGGTAGCCAACAGAGATACAGTACAATCAAAAAAGAAGCCTTAGCTTTGTTAATGGCATTGAGACGCTTTAATGGGTTATGATCAGTATACGTAAAGGTCTACTGCTTAGTGTTCAAGTCCCACCTGCACAATCCAAATCAAAGGTTGATGCGTTGGTTCCTTATAATACAGGAATTTAATCTAAAGATCGTTTACAAACGTGGCTGGTATTGGCAGATGCACTGTCTAGAGCAGCTGATCCTGAAAAAGGCTGTGTGCAAATAGAAGAGAAACCAGTTCGCCTCTTTCTTTTGATGGGGAAAAATGTTAGGTAATATTTTTGTGTATGTGATGTTTAGTGCTATGCACGTGTTTTGTTTTAATTTCCCTCTGCCGTCTCTCTCTTCTAATAACACACAGGTGTAGCCATGTCATCAGAAGGGGATTGGTGATGGTGTTCCTGTGGTGTGTATTTTAGGGTACGTTCACACTTGTAGTTCGGTTCGTTTGGTCCGGATCAAAAAACAAAACGAAACATATAGTACTGGTCCGCTTAGGGTTCATCCAACTGTCACAACCTGATTGGTCGGCTTTTATGACGTATATTTGGCGATGGAGCTTCATTCCCAAACATTCAAAACAATGCTGATTAAACACCATCATGTTATGCGTGTACATATGGTTTTATTTTTACCAGCTGAGAACTCACGAAGAGCTCAAAAAATGTTCAAAACATTCAAAACAGCAGCAGGATTTCCTCCGTTGTACGCAGAAACAAATATTGATGAGGCACTTTACCTCCTCGTTGCTCCACGTTTGCCCTCGACTCATTTTGGATACACCGATCTTCCCGCGTCATCAAATCAGCTGACTTGTAGCGTCGCATCTTGAGGAATCGCGTCCTGTTTTTGGTTCGTTTACATGTCTTTGGTCCGTGTTGCGTTCACATATCAATCGAACCGCACCAGAGTTCGTTTGGAAAAAGATGGGTCTCGGTCCGCTTGTTTGGTGCACACCAGGGTTCAGATGGCAGCGTTCACATATGTTCAAACGAACCGCACTAACTGAGCAATCGCACCAGGGTTCGTTTTAATCGAACCAAACATGACAAGTGTGAACGCACCCTAAAAGCCGTCTGTATGTTCTCTCCAAGTTATCATCTCCCAGCTTGAATGATCAGCTATTTGTGTTGCCAATCATTTTATGTGTGTAAACCTTGACTATTTCCAGTGCTTGAAATGGTGTGGTACGGACCGGTATGCAATACCGGCACTTCACTAGATTAATCAGTAGCGTACCTTCACTTTTTCTTGCATACTGGCACTTCTCACATTTTGCCGGTACTCTGAGCACCTACCAAAACACAGAATCAGCGCCCTCAATGTTTTATGTACTAAACGGATCAATTGCCTGTGCAATATAATGACTACAGCATGAGTGGCACATGAATCACCAGAGCGCTCCAACAGTGTGATAAGAGAGCCATTTCTATCGCAACCCATTTGAATAAGAATGTAGTAAAATGCTACGGAGAAAGTCGGAACATGATCTAAATGGCCACTAAAATGACTGATGAAAAGAGGGGAAAACATCATCCTGCCAGCTTTTTACATTTACTAGAATTTATCATTCTATTGAATTTGTTGTGGTAAATTTCTAATAGATGATCTGTTAAGGGAATAGATTTCAAGATTTATTTTACAACTGGGGCATGTTCAAGCTATAGTTTCTAACTGTGTTGGCTTTTTTCATAACAGATGTACAGAGACCCGCAAAAAAAAAAGAAGTAAATTGTGCTCACGATGTAATTAACGCCTTATTGTAACAAATGCTATAGCTAAGCAATTAAATGAACTGTTTTTTTTAAGGCAGAGTAGTTAGACAGTCAGACCTTTTTAAATTGATTAAACAAGTGGTATTTTCAGCTAATCATGACAGATATTAGGTTATTAGATAAAGATAATATTTATTAATATAATAAGAATTATATTAGATAAAATCTTGCTTTGAGATATTCCAAGAGATGACAGGAAATTAACATGTACAGTGTAAGAAAATTTGCCTATGGCATTTTGTAAACAAGTGATTGTAAATAACTGCAATAAAGTAGCCTATATTATCAACCAATATCCATGCTTGGACCATTTTGCAAATAAATAAACCTCACGAGGGAGTTCAAACCAAAAATACGCCCTTGCAACCGAGGGAGACAACTAATCCCCCATACCCCACAACAAAGCCCCGCTGGCACTTTATTTTACCAGAGCTTAATGAGAGGTACAGATGAATATTTTAGTCATTAAATTAAAGTTAACCTAAATGCCTCCCTCTGCTGCGAGTGTCAGTCATTCTCCATCAGCATTCAAACTGCGTGTCTGTTAGATTACAACACTAGAGAGCACTATGAATTGTTCTTCACACGCGCAGAAACTTAAATTTAAAACGGTTAAGAGAAAAAGCCCAAACTAATGCATAGATATACCGGTGATACACTATGTATCAACTAATTCACCTGTCAGGGATCTGATACTTGAAATCCACGTCAAAGTGCAAGCCAAGAGCTTCCCAGCCTCGTCTCCATGCTCAAAAAAGTGCTGTCTACATTGCTGAAGTTGTCTTTTTGTTAGATCTGTCAACAGAACTCTTTTAGCATAGAGTGAAGGTTAAGAGGCATCTTAATTTAGTTCATCAGCTACTGTAGACCGTCTTTCGGCTTTCCTCATTTGTGAGGAATATGAAAATACCTGATGGCCACGAATAAATGCTTTGAAAGCCTCCCATAAGGTGTGACTACTCCTTCGATGTAAAAATTCATCTGTGAAACTTAATCTGTCAATAGATACTGGCATAATCAGAGATGTGTGGTAAGTGCATGTGGTAATACAGTGTAACAATTTTTTATCTGCCAAAAAGAGATCAATTTTAGAAAATGTCTGATGAACATGAGAAAAGAATGAAACTATCTTGCCTTGAGGGTTTTTAAATGTTCAAGGATCTGAGTCTCAGTTGAGAGGTGCGGTTCAGCAGCATTTTGGCTGGAGTAGACTGGTTAGAGGAAGACCAGTCAAGAGATGCATCTTGAATCAAGTTTAAAAAAACTTAACGATAAACTCATGATTGTCCCAGTTGGTGACATACACAGATGCTAAGGCCTAGTCCACTCATACACTGGTATTTTTCTAAACTGAGTTTTTCTTCCATTTAAAAAAAATAAAAATAGCATCCACATGAAAACGCGCTATGAAACTGTTACACCTGTCCCTGTTTGTTAGCGCAGCAAGCACACACACACACACCGTCTTACCTCGTCCTCCGTTCCCTGCTGAGGCGATGTGGGTGCTTCACACACGCAAACATGTTCATTCCACTTCCATCCCCATCAGAATCCACACTATGCATACAGTGGAGAGAACAAGTATTTGATACACTGCCGATTTTGCAGGTTTGCCCACTTAAAGCATGTAGAAGTCTGTAATTTTTATTATAGAGACTCTTCAACTGTGAGTGACGGAATCTAAAACAAAAATCCAGAAAATCACATTGTAAAATGTTTTAATAATTAATTTGCATTTTATTGCATGATATAAGTATTTGATCGCCTACCACCCAGTAATAATTCTGGCTCTCACAGACCTTTGAGTTTTTCTTTAAGAAGCCCTCCTGTTCTCCACTCATTATCTGTATAAAAGACACCTGTCCACACGCTCAATCAAACAGGCTCCAACCTCTCCACAATGGTCAAGACCAGAAAGCTGTGGAAGGACATCAGGGATAAAATTGTAGACCTGCACAAGGCTGGGATGGGCTACAGGACAATAGGCAAGCAGCTTGGTGAGAAGACAACAACTGTTGGCGCAATTATTAGAAAGTGGAAGAAGTTCAAGATGACAGTCAATGTCCCTCGGTCTGGGGCACCATGCAAGATCTCACCTCGTGGGGGAATAAATGATCTTTAGGAAGGTGAGGGATCAGCCCAGAACTACAAGGCAGGACCTGGTCATGGTCAATAACCTGAAGAGAACTGGGACCAGAGAAAGAAAACCATTAGTAACAAACTACACCATGGATTAAAATCCTGCAGCGCACGCAAGGTCCCCCTGCTAAAGTCAGTGCATGTCCAGGCCCATCTGAAGATTAACAATGACCATCTGGATGATCTAGAGGAGGAATGGGAGAAGGTCATGTGGTCTGATGAGACAAAAATAGAGCTTTTTGGTCTAAACGCCACTCGCCGTGTTTGGAGGAAGAAGAAGGATGAGTACAACGCCAAGAACACCATCCCAACCGTGAAGCATGGAGGTGGAAACATCATTCTTTGGGGATGCTTTTCTGCAAAAGGGACAGGACGACTGCACCGTATTGAGGGGAGGATGGATGGGCCAATGTATTGAGAGATCTTGGCCAACATCCTCCTTCCTTCAGTAACGGCATTGAAGATGGGTCAATGGATGACAACGACCCGAAACACACAGCCAGGGCAACTAAGGAGTGGCTCTGTAAGAAGCACCTCAACGTTCTGGAGTGGCCTAGCCAGTCTCCAGACCTGAACCCAATAGATAATCTTTGGGGGGAGCTGAAAGTCCGTATTGCCCAGGGACATCCCCGAAACCTGAAGGATCTGGAGAAGGTATACTTATGTCATGCAATAAAATACAAATTAATTACTAAACCATACAATGTGATTTTTTGGATGTTTGTTTTAAATTCCGTCACTCACAGTTGAAGAGTACCTGTGATGAAAAGTACAGACTTCTACATGCTTTGTAAGTGGGCAAACCTGCAAAATCGGCAGTGTATCAAATACTTGTTCTCCCCACTGTACATGTGTACATAACTGAGTTGTCTTTCGTTTCTATGTTTCTGTGTTACATTATAGTGTTAATACGTACCTGTATGCAGTGTTTGTCAGCGTCTGTGTTGCTGGTCTTCTGCGTTGCTGCTTCATCATCGGCCGTCCAAACCCGAGCACCACCCAGTGGCCTGGATAAATAGTGCCAGGTCCGCTGTGTGTGGGCGAGTCGGCACAAAGCAACCGGAAGTCGGCTAGTCCATTGTCTTTAACTAGAGGGGGGGATAATGGAAATGTGTTGTTGTGTTTATTACTATTTATGTCTACATTTATATTTGTGTTTGCATGAACTTTTGTTTTCTATAAATTTCTTTATTCTATGTGTAAATATTCATGTGGTGTTATAAAAAAAGCTTTTAGTTGTTTGTCTACTGAGACTGTTTCACTTCTCAAGCACTGTAAATAAATATCTTTATAAAATAACTTTACACCTTCCAACTTTGCGAGTATTTCCATTTTTCGTTGGATTATATATATTCTTTTTTTGGGCAACCCTAGTTGCACCTGACAGCAGGTCAGCGAAGAAAAATCTTCACCCTGGCAGTTTTCAAAAAGGTTTGGTTTCAGTGACCCGTTGCTGCATTTGAGTGTGGACGAACAGCCAAACCGCACTGAAAAAGCTGTGGTTTTATAAAATCCCTGTGTTCGTGTGGACACAGATTGTAGATATGATTCAGTCTGCCCAAGACCTTGGCCAAGCGGAAATGTGGATCTATAACGTTTCAAACACAACAGCTTTATGAATAGAGTTGCTCTTTTTCTTTAATTTTGAAATTCTTTTTGTGTGTGGCTCTTACGGGAAACTCTGGTGGAGCAGGGAGGCACTTCTGGTTTGGTAAAGTTACGCTCAAAAAGACAAATCATAAGGTTGCTCGACGTATAATTCATATCCGTCAGTTTGACTGAAGGATCAGTAGAATAATATCTTTTTGGGAGTTTTTGAAAACACTTTCACTGATTGTTTACAGTGTAACAGAAGTTACTCTCATAATTTTTTGCAAAGAGTTATGGGGTGTAAGAAAAAGGTGGATATTAGATCCATACATGAGGTCTTAAAATGACAGCAGCCTTCAAAATAAAGTATTTACTCGCATCCGACCCAGACCGTCTGAAGAGAACAATTGAACTTCTTCCATGTCAAAGAAGGCAGTCTCCGAGCCACACCTATCTCCACGGAAAAGTTTGCTTTAGCGAACAGTTTCGAACTCCCAAAACAAATTGTTAGCTGGGATAGACTCCAACATCCCCACAAACCTACCCCTGGGACAGGCAGTTTGGAAAATGGATAAATGGATAGAAGTTAAACTGTAAAACAACTGACACTTTGAACATGATCCACTAACATTTGTCAACCACAAAGTTAAAAATGAACATTCTGTACTCATTTACTCACCCTCATGTCATTGGTAAACAATTGTTACGTTGTAAAACTTGATTTAATATTTTGCTATTAATAGCATTGGCAAATCATTTTTTGCAAGAGATCAAATACGTTTCGGGGCCAATGTATCACCAGCATCATCTCGCTCTGTTGGTTTACTGGAAACTTTTGGTATGAACTGCAAAAGTAGACTCATGTTTCATGAGTCGCCTAAAATTAATCATTTCATTTAGTCGCTGACTAACAGTGAAACTGTCGCAAGTTTTGATTGAAAGGTTTTTGGATATTCCTAATGAGAGTACGCCACTTTGTTATAAAAACTCCTCTTTGCTTTTTAGCCTCTTTATCTGATAGTGTTTACATCACAACACAATCAGATTTTTGTTTGCTTGTTGCTGTCCGTAGGCTATGGGATTTCCAGACAGCCTCTGTTGGTTCACGTGTGGCTGGTGTCATCTTTGCAATTGCGGCAGTGAATCTTATCTCTCCCTACAGTCAGCTCGGAACTTGACTGGCTGTCCTAAATATCTGACACCACGGTTGCTCATCTGAGGCTGTCGGGCCTGACCACCCACCTCTCATTGGGCTGTGGGAAGGGGGCTTGCCTGAGATAACGGCTGATATTGACTAATGAGGTCATTCTCGGAGTACAGGTGGAGACGTATACACTGAACGGGGAAACCCCGGTGGTCTGTTGAGAGCCCACTGATGGGAAGTTGTAGCAGAACAAACAGTACATTTCAGTGCAATAAAATGTCACCCATGCACTGCAAAGCATATCAATATATGATCAAAATATTTTTGAATAAATATTTTTTATTAGAATTTTATTTGCTTGGTTTGTATATTTTTAAAAGTAATGTAATTTGTAGAATATTTTTCAATAATTTTTTAACTTTTCATAATAGTTTTATATTTATTAAAAATTCATTATTTTTTTTTATTTTTTAGAGATTTTCAATAATTATTTCGGAATGATTTAATGTGTTTGATTTTTTTAAAATTTTTTATAATTATACAATAGAGAACTGAATCATGAAAGAACCGAATGGAACAACACATTAACATTTAAAGTGATTTTCGAGTTACTGATATCGATCTGAAACTAAAAGTTCATTAGAAGTGGAGCAGGTGTATGCCCACTACAGGCTGATGGAAAATATCAAGCTTTGATATGACATCTGACGTCTTGTATGTGGCTTCGTTGCAGGGTTGTGGGGTAGAAGTGAGCATGCTTGCATCGGACAGTCTAGACATTCATCATCACACAATAATTTAATCTATTTAAAAGATAACGTTACGTTATTCATAGTGTTTATTATGAAGTAGCAGCAGAGAAGGAACACTAGTGGACAAGGCATGAGAAATGATTCACAGGCAGCTGTTTCTGCTTATTCTGAGAAGAGCTCTTATTACAATAAATAGCTAAAGTTAAGGAATTGGGTTGAAATTTGAACACTTGAGTCATCATGTGAAGGAAGAAACGTGTTTTCCTTTACCCTGACAGTATTCCTGAGGAGCAACTTAAATAGTCAATACTAATGGCGATTGTCCAAATAAAAACTCAAAGTCAATTATTAGCTGCAAAAAAAAAAAAAAAAAAAAAAAAAATCCCTGTGAAGCCACTACAACACTGGGTATGAGAAAGTGACTTGATCTCATTGTGTGGTGGGGTTTTTTTTTTTTTTTTTTGGTCACTTGCACTCTCTGTAATCTGACTAACTGCTCATGATTCATGGTTGAGATAAAAATGAAGAGTCTGTTTGGATTGTATAATGACGACACCCAAGTTCCTCAAACTTAAGTGTTATTCATACTTAGGTGATATGCCATCAAACCTTGAACAATATATCTATAGCACATTGGCAAAATTGCAATTAACTGAAATGAGAGCTTTTTACATTTAATTGTGCACTTCTGTTTTCATATTTAGATTACCTTTGCTGTCTTCACACACTTTAAAAATGCATCTATTAATAACACTAGTAATTACATAATACTGTTAATAAATTTGAAATGTAGCATTTTAAATGAATATCCATTTTACAGGTTTCTCGATTGCTTAAACGCTATAACCTGGCTTTTGAACAAAAATTTATCAAAAAGCACACCAATTTCCCTGAACTCTAAACACTATTCCCCTATTTTGATACGCGAGTCAGATTTGTTGCACCATCACTGCAAACTCTACACACAAAATCCCTTCATTTTTCATTGCCCACACCATGCTGTCATTTAGAAAGCGCTAGCATTCAATATTGTTCACTCAAGTCAGCGTAGCTTGAGCTCAATTAGCACACAATAACCCAGGTGGAAACACCACGAGTCAAAATTTATCACACACTAATCAGAACATTCAATAAAAAACCTTGAGTAAGTTCATCCAGTTTTGGAATAATGGATCCAGAGAGACTTGATTGAAAAGGTTAAGGACATCAGAGAGGAGGAGGATGAGGATGAGGATAAGCAAGAGCAGTAAGGAGTTAAGGAAGAGGTGAAGGAAGAGGATGAAATTTCTAGACCATGTCCTTGTCCATGGTATGACTATAAGGGAGGCTGGGCAATGAGTTCAGTCAAAATTAAGTTGCTTCAATGTCTCCTCAATCATACGAATCTTCAGGGAGGAACCTCAGTGGTGTAGCTCGGTGTACTCTACTGTTACAACACATACATGTACTGTAGCTGTTGCACTATACTACTGAGATGAATCAGATTGCCTCACATACAGAATCAAGTACATGTGATAAATGTATGCCTCGCATACATTTTTTAAAACCACAAAAAAAGTGGTTCTTCAGCGGTTCTTTGGGGTGGTTGAGGTACTACATAGCACTTAAAGTGGTTCCTCTATTATTACAAGCCAATGAACCACTTTTAGTGCTATTCAGCACCATTTTTGTTTAGAGTGTGGCTAAGGCCAATATAGCCGGTGACGTTGACGAGATTCTCTGGCCTGTCCCAGACGGGATGCTGGGGTAGAATATTTTTTGTTGTTGTTTGTATATTAAGGAATAAAAAAAATGTGCAAATGTATACACTTGTTGTCTTCATGTGAATTGTTTCTTGAGAGGGAGAACCACACAACTTATTACTGGCTTTTTATTGTTTTGATTTAACAGTGTGTAAGACTGCGTTGTGGTGTGTGTGTTTTTGAGGGCTTCTGTGTTATGTCTGACGACAAAGTTTGGTTTTTCAATAAGATTACATGGTTTTGAGAGAGTTTCAGTTTGACCTGAAAATAGGAAGTTTGGGGAAATTGATGAGAAGTGGTGGACTTGTGTTTACGGTTTTGAGAATACGAGAAATAGTTTCGAGAAATGTGTTCAAGCAATCGAGAAAAACTGTAATACAATATAATGGTGTAATGCAGAAAGCAATTACAGCACTTCAGGCATTTAAAACAAGTTTATTTTATAAATGTTAAAAAATAATTTTATCTCAACAAAAAATAGCATAGAGTTGTATTTTCGGCCACTTATTAGTTAACATGTAAATGATTATCGGCATTGGCCAGAATTTTAATATTATCTACCTAATATTTTATTAACAGATTTTTTTTTTTTTTTTTAACTTTTTAACGCCATACTGAATTTCACACCGATGAAAACGAGACTTGAGGATAAAGTCTTTACAATGGCAAGCACTGTATGTAATTTTCACATTTTTTTTTCGAAAAAATGTTTTGTCAACTGAGCAATTGGATTGTTAAGCAACAGTACCATCCATTGAATGCACTGTTCTTCTATCCCTCACAGCCTTGTTTTCATTCCTGTCAAAAATTAAATATGGTGCTACCCTGACTAAGGACTATTAACAGATGTACCTTAACGTTTCAGTTAACACTTATCTTTAATAGTTAAAACTGTAGAGGCTTAAATGTTAACCAAAACGTTTTGTCATTTTACAGATACTTTAATCCGAAGTGAACTCTACTTGAAATGTGGGATAGAGCCACAATCAACAGTGAAAGGGCACTTCCCCTGCATTTTGCAAACCTTTTTGCATTTTGTCATTTGTCAGCTTGAGAGCTATGGTTGTGGGATTGCCCCTTTAATAACTAGGGGTAGTACTATCCACCTTTTTCGCCTCTGCTACCAATACCTGGGATTCAGTATTGGCCGATATGATCCGATACTAATATATATATATATATATATATATATATATATACACACACACACACACATCTTTTTGGGTGAACTATCCCTTTGAGTTAATATATTGTGCTTTTAGCATCACACTGTGTTAAGGTGAATTTAAAACTGTTGCTTAAATTTGAAAAGCTATAAATTTACTTTTTACTTTTACACACTCGTGTACAATTAAATGTGGATACTTTTTTGCTTTCAGGTATTTCTTGACTTGTTACTTAGGTGTTTAAATGAGTGATTTTTAACAGCATCTGTACTTTTTACACCTCTAATCACAGAGGGCTGTGCCAGTGTTTTCCTACAGTCCCTGGCTCACAATGACAGTCCCCATTCAATGATGAATTTACACATTTGTCATTTTTTACAAAGCCCAACAATATTGTACATTTGGCACAGGGACAGTCCCTCTGAAGTGATCAGAGATTTAGAGACAACACTTCAGTTAGCAGTCACAATCTTCAGAAAGCTCTGTCAGCCCGCGAATGTTTTTCAAATGCAGCCCGCAATGTAGGTATTACACCTTTTTGGATCATTCCAAGCATTAAGATTTGGTTTCTCTTTCAAGTTTACTTGTGTTTAGTTTCTACATGTGGTACTTCAGACATTTACCTGTGTCACAATGTTTCAGTGATTCTTTTACAGAAGAAAGAAACATGAAACACAATCTACCTCTAAAAAACATGTTTAAGACTTTAAACTGCTGCATAAAAGGTTAAGGCTGAAATGAGATAAAGATTAGGATAATAAAAAAAATATTAAGAAAAAATAGATGTTTTTTTTCTTTTCTTCAAAGTTTAAGTAAGCAGAACTGGCAGACTTATTTTTGTACTCATACAGTTTAATTGAAATATTTTAACTTAATATTTTAGTTCGTTAATTCATACATTTCACTTCAAATTTACATGTAACCTCAATGTAAACATTTTTATTATTGTAAACTTAAGCTATAACAAGGTCAGAAAAAGCAAATTTTGTATAACACTGAATGAGTGGCGCAATATAAAGCATTTAACATACTCTCAAACTAAGTTCATGCTTCACTTATCACCATGATGGTGACGGTCCAAAAATCCACATTAACAGAAACTCTTCGAAATTAGCATAACAAAACATTAATCACTAGAACATTTTGCACCAATAAAAAAGTTCTATAACACTTATTAACTTTCGAGTGCCATGGGCAAATCATGCTGGGAAATAGAAATCCTAGCCCAGTTTCAATTAAACTCAAGTTTGTCTAAATGAAAAGAAATAAGTTCACAAAACTCAATACAATTCAATTTACTCAAAATATATCAGTTCTGTGAACATGAAAGAAAAAAGAAAGCGCTAAATACTCAAATTTAATATGACTGAACTAATTTGTTTAATTTAAGTTTGTCCTACTCAAACCAATTAATTCTTTTGAGTGTTAGGGTTTACAGTGTGCCATTCTGGACCTTGAATGTGGTGGTAACATTGCAATCTATCAGAGCAGGAAAGTTCTCGGATTTCATCAAAAATATCTTAATTTGTCTTCTGAAGATGAACTGAAGGGGTGGACTCTGGAATCCACTGCCACTTCAATATAGATGTATCTTGAGCGATTTATCACAAAATTATCTTTCTAAATGTTGAATTATTTAGAATGAGTAACTTTAACTTACATTAAAGCCTTTAATTTCATTTTCATTTTCAAACACTAGAAAATAATGGTGTATATTGTCTGTACCTCTGACTGAGAGAAAAGTACAACTTATCAGAATGTTTTGGTAAAGTTTCCTGTTCAGTGCAGAGCTCAGATCAACTTCAGCCTTGAAGAAGCTGTGAATCATGTGTATCTATGTATGTGCGCCAAGTGTTCTGTACAGGTCCGTTATGGGTACTGGTGGACTGTTGTCATCTGGACTGGAGACCTGAAGGCGTCTAGGCCTGACCTAGAGGGACATTCTGTGCCTACGTTCATTGTCCGATCGTCAGCATCATAATGGAAGGAGATTTGCTCTTGACAATCTGTCCATGTGTGGAAAATTACCAGTTTTGTTTAGTGTTCTTAACCAATCAGAATCTAAGTAATGATGTAGTTAGTAGACTCTGTTAGAGTATAATTGTTGTGGAAATGTGAATGAAAGAAAGAGAGGAGGAGAGAGAGAGCGGCCTACGAACTCCTTGCGAGACTTGAAGCTGCTTCTGCTGATGAAACTGCAAACTATTCTTTATTAAAATTTTCTTCAATTTATTTTTTTAAACTCTGACTCCGGGTCTTCATTTATCATATCTGGTCTTTTGGGTCTTTAACTGTAAAACAGAACTAAGGTCTTATGGGTGTGGAACGAAATGTAGAGGAGTAATTAATGACATAAATTTCATTTGTGAGTGTATTAACCCTTTAAAGTTTTTCTTAGTTATATATTAAGTTGAAGTGAATTTGTCTTAGACCATTACACAAGGTTCCCTTTCAGTCGTTCAACGTTATCTCACCTGAGAGCCCAATTAGTCAGTTGTTCTGACGTAACATCCCCGCATAAGTAACTAAACGTTGTGGTTTCTTGGAAATAGTGGTGAGAGTAGCCATATCCCTAACCATATCCCTCAAATTAGAGGTAAATTATAGGTGAATAACACTGATGTAAAAGCACCCAACCCTGGTTCTAAGCCTAAACTTGACAAACTGTAAACCTGTCCCTTAAATATGATAGGTTAATTGGAATGTCCAAAGATGTTGATCTAGAACATGTTGCACTTGATGAAATCAGATTCTGCATGAAGCAGCAAGACACAGTCCGAAAGCTAAAAACAAAGTATGCTATGTTTATGTACTATAATGAGATATAATTAGTACAAAAAAATTACCCTATGCACAGCTGCCTCTTATTCTGAATCCAAAATCACCAATATGTGTTGTTTTGGCAATTCACTTTTGATTTCTGTTTCGAGGAGGTTTATGCATTTCTGTATGTGATGATTCAGGTAGTGAGATAAGGTGAGAGAAGTCCCAAACATGTTGCTATTACCACCCGATCTCTCATCGGTCTCATTTTATCATAATCTCTTACAAACTTTCTGTGGTTGACTAGTCCAGGCAAATTTTTAAACGATTAGTTTTTGCATTCCATCCCCGTGTGAAATTACCTCTGACCAATGTCTTTCTGCCCCAGATGGGCTTCCCCTGTCTCCCTCTGACTATCTGCTGGACGGAGGTGTGAACGGCTTTCTTAGTATTTCTTCGAGGTGGTGGTGATGGTGCTTACGAATGTGGCACTACGTGAAGGGGTTAGTAAGTGTTCTCTGACACTTATAAAAATTAAACGCAAATCAATATTTTGTGTTCCTTTATTTATTTTTAAAGTAATAACTGGATTAATGTACATTCTGACAGCCATCTGCGCAAATGAAACCCCTTCAGAATGATGCACCATGCATGTGGGAAAGAGACGTTGACAAATCTACCAGTCCAGGATTGTGTGCTGTGGTTTTTGTGTAGTTTCTTTATTTCAGGATTCAGCTAAAGTAGGAACATATAGTTTACTTTGTAGCTCAAGCCCTGAGACACTCCAGTTCACACGCCACACCTTGTATTTCTCACGCTGCGAAGTAAGGGATAACTTGTCCCGCTATATACAATTAATGGACGAGGTTATTAATTTTACGTCGCACGTTGGGAGCTATTATAAGCACCAGGTTCCCGTATGAACGGAATAGGCCAATTGACCCTTCGCAAAACCCGCCCCGTTGCTTTGCCCGACAACCCGTGCGCTCTCACGCCATCTTCTCCCGCAGTGAAAAATATATCGCGGAGCAAAGAGGACACTGACAACGTATGAAACAGTTTCATATTTAAAATATTGCCAATTTTTAAAGAACTTTAAACAATAAATAGCGTATAGTGTGTCTTTAATGTGTAGTGACAGATCATCTCTTCATACTAGTTCATTTATAGCATCAAATAAACATGAATGAACATCAGAAGGAATGTTGTTTCAACCGCAGAAAGACGCGAGTACACACAATATTTCAACTTCAACGTTCATCTATTATAGGCTACTCCCCTCTGGGTTATGATTGGTCAGATCGCCTGTCAATCAAACTGTTTGCGAAGGGTCAATTATCTGCACAACATGACTAACCCGGTTTATTTAATTGTGATCCGTGGTGCACGGATGGCTGTATCTCTGCACGCGTTCACCAGCGCGCTCTAAATGTGTGTAAAGACTTGTGCAAGTCGTTCCAGTCGCAACGCTGAGAAAACATAATCCTGCATCAACATAAATTAAAAAGAAGTTTTACAAGAATTTCTCATGTTCTGTAGTATTTATTGTGGTAAACTGACTAACTTGTAGAATTTAGTTTAGAATTATAATAGAATTTATCTGTTAAGGGAGTAGATTTTTCACTGAAGATTTCTATTACAACTGTGGTAATTATGTCCTTATTTTAACAAATGTTATAAATATATCACAAAACAAATAAAAGAACTATACCTTTTCATAAGACCAAGTACAAGTATCAAGCTTTATAATCTGAACCTTCCTGAATTATTGACTAAATAACTGGTTTTCCCCATGTGTAAAATGCGTTCTGCTTATAATGAATGACATTAGGAAAAACCTAGCAGAATAACATTTTCAGTATAAGAACAGTTTAAGTAATGTTCTTTAAGTAAAATTCTGTCAAACGATTTTAAATGCTTAAATAATGTAAAATACATGCAGTTATGTTATTAACCACAAATAAATCTCATGAGGGCGCATGTCCTGTGACCCCGATACCCCCCCCCCCCCCCATTATTGGCTAAATTTCATTATAATAGCATTTCATTATTTTAAGTCAAATTCTATGTATTAATAGTATTTTCAGCCATGTTAAAAATACATCTCTCCGGATATTATTTAAGATGTGTTTCATATCCTGGCAAATGCATACATTAATCATTGCATTTGTATATTTCAAAGATGTCAGGGAGAAAGCAAAAGAATATTTCATTCTGGGGGCCAAAGAGTCAGCTCCCAAAAAATGTTGCCAGATCAGAGGAAGAGGTGGAGGCAGAGACGGTGGAGAAGACCGTAAGGGAGACCGCTGAGGAGAAAGTAGAAGAGATCATTACATTCTGTGGTGCAGCCACCAGGTGTACTTTTAAAAGTGAGTGGTCGACCTAATGGACATTTATTACCATAGGCACCACCAGCTCCCACAACTGGTGATACGTTTGCTGAGAGGAGAACAGGCATATAAAACATAAAGGGCGTCAGGCCAAAGAACAGGCACTTCAGTCAACAAGCAGCATGATTAATATTTGTGCTGGTCAATTGACCCTTCGCAAAGACCCGCCCCCTTTAATAACCGTTGTTATGTCTGACAAGTCATGCTCTCTCACGCCACACATCATGTTCTCACAAAGTGAAAAAAACATCGCGGAGCAAAGAGAACGCTGACAATGCGTCGACAGAAAAGACAGAATAGGTTCCTTTTGATTTGAAACGGTTTCATATTTAAAATATTGTATTTTTTTTTAAAGAAGTTTAACAATAAATACCGTATAGTGTGTCTTTAATGTGTCCTGACAGATCGCTGTAGCTCCTTCAAGCGGCTCGTGAACCGATCATCTCTTCGTACTAGTTCGTTTATAGCATCAAATAAACATTTTGTTTCAATCGCGAAAAGACGCGAGTACACACAATTTTTCAAATTCACTAACATTAATCTAGTAACTCCCCTGACTGCTTTGTCAGACAAAATGGTGGATTCGGGGTTATGATTGGTCAGATCGCCTGTCAATCAAACTGCCAGCAAATGGTCAATTGGGTGGGGCAGAGGGGCCACTACTGCAAATAGTGGCTTTAATCTGATTTCAAACTTTAGACAGAACTTGACAGCGCCGGGTTTTTTTTCATTATTTATTTATTTATTTTTAATAAAAAATCGTTGTAAGAAACCGTTAACCGTTTTCTTACAAAGCAACATCCATGAAATTCTGAAATAAGGCAAGCGGATAGTATTGTTAAACAGAGATGTTAAAGATAGACTCTCATTTACTCACCCTCATGCCGTCGCAGATGTATATATGATTTCTCTCTTCAAATTAACACAAACAGAGAAAAAAATATCAATCTCTGCGAGTCCATGAGAAGCATGACTCTCTCAAAGGTGACGCTTTAAAAACACGCAAAGTGATCAGGACAGTAATCCATACGATTCCAGCTGATGAGAGAAGAAGAGAAAAGATAGAAAACATACTAATATTTTAAGAGTTTCAAACGGTCAGCAATTGCGGTAGAAGTCATGAAAGCGCGTTGTGAAACTCACGCGAGAAACGGCGGTCAAAGACATATGGGCAAAAACCAAACGACAATTTTGCACCCTTGAAGGGCACTTCGAGAAAGGAACGCCATTTGTAGGTGTGTTTCAAGGGAAAGTGAACAAATGAATCCCTCCGCGAAGCTCTCTTCCACAAGGCCGTTAGCAAAAGGTACATGCCATAGTCACTTCGATGAAGTAATCTAATTAATTATGGTCATGTGACCCAGCGAACACTCGCGATTTATTCATTAAAGGGAGACTGAGGGAGAGTTCGAGTTAACTTACAAACATAGCAATTCAAGTTACTTTTTCGTTTGTTTGTTTTTTCGTGATATATTTCACACATTTCAGTCATGTCATTTTTAAACAAGTTTCATAGCTTAGTGTTGAGTAATACAGTGTCCAAAGATGAGACGGCAAGTTTTAAAGTTGATACACACACACACAAATATAACTTATTTTAAAATATATGTAAATGTTGCTCAGCTATGTTAACAACAATTAAAAGACAGTTCTGTCTAAGAACAGCTAATCAGCTGATGGACACCGTGCTGGGTTGTCATGGGAACATCCCAGTTGAAGATAATAAAGAATGACACTAGACATGCATCGCCGCTGCGCAGACCGATCGGTGTATGACATCGAATTACCGCGAGAGCGACTGGCGAGCGGACGAATCGCTCTCGCGCAGTGGCGGTTCTACACGGAGGCCTAGGGAGGCCCGTGCCTCTGTAGAAATTTCCATGGCCACCCCTGTGGCCCCCCCTGTGCTGACCAAAAAATAAAAATAAAAAATGAATTATGACTTTATTATGATTTTACACGCGAGCGCCAAAAGCGGAACTAACGTGACGGAACGTTCTACACGGGTAAATTAGAGCGGGCGCCGGCCGCGTAAGTGACTCGTATCTCGTAAGTAACTGGTTGTTCCTGCACAATGTTGTGATGTTAACCACGTGACTTCATCTGTCTTGGCTGTTGCATTGCGATAACATACATTTGAGTAAAGTAATCAACAGGTTATTATTGCCCGTGTTAAGTAGAGTAAATGTAATGCACGTTTTTTTTCTTCCGATAGTTATCTTGAAACGAGGAAAGGACATAGCATCCTTTTTTGTTAACAAAATCAATATTGTCAATATGGATCTAATGTTTCTTTTTTTAAAGTAAATTCTAGGCCTACATTTTTGAAATGCATGCAGTACATGCAGATATGCTCTACCAATCAAAAGTTTGGAAACGGTACTATTTTGGTTGTTTTTGAAAGAAGTCTCTTCTGCTCACCAAGGCTGCATTTATGTTATTATAAATACAAAAAAGCTCTAAAATTGTGAGATATTATTAAAATGTAAAATAACTGTTTTTTATGTGAATATATAGTAAAGTGTAATTGTGATCAAAGCTGAATTTATCATCATTACTCCAGTCTTCAGTGTCACATCATCCTTCACAAATCCTTCACAAATCATCGATAATAATCATCAACATTAATAAACCTACCTTTTTTGCACCTGCACTCATTCTTGTACAAATGTTGTACAATGTTGTAATAAATGTTTATATGATTGTAAAGTAAAGAAGTTAATAATCTTTAAATATAATTTGTTACCATTTTTAATGTGCCCCTCTGGTTAAACACTGGCCCCCCCTTGGCCCCCCTAGTAAAAATTGTCTAGAACCGCCACTGCTCTCGCGGCACTTTGATGAAAATAATATTCCATGATTTTTTTGTTGTTGTTGTATTTTTTCCTTTTTTCATATTTGTTGTGACATGTATATATTTTTTACTGATTTTGTACATAATTGCATAATTAAAAAAGCGAAAATTTTCCTTTTGAAAAGGATTTACGGGTTTCGCAGCTTTCTTATTAGAAGAATCAGAAATTAGATAAAATAGAGATTTAAGTGTTCGAGAAAAACTTGGGCTTCCCTGAGTTTCCCTTTAAATTTTACATTTTGTTAAATGAAGCATTCGGGATTTGTTCTAATGTAGTGTTTCGTGACTGTTAAATATAGTTTGCTGCACCTTATTAGAGGAAGCTACAAATCTCTTCAATCTCAGAAGGAAAGGAAAAGAGAAAGAATGAAATATTTGTGCAGTGAGCTGCCAGCTGTCTTTTTGCACATTGTTTTATATATATATATATATATATATAAATGTATATATATGTGTGTGTGTGTTTATATATGTATACATATGTGTGTATGTATGTAACAAATGGATATATGTAAATGTATGTGTGTGTGTATATATATATATATATATATATATATATATATATATATATATATATATTCACACACACAGTATTGTATTATTAATTATAATATAATATTATAATAAATAAATAAATAAAAAATAATAATTAATAATAATAAAACATGTTGCGGTCACCAAAACTGATTAATTCAAAATGCCTTTATACAGAAGAAAAGGTCATACAAGTTTGGAACAAGGTGAAAAATGTGTAAATAATGACAGACTCTTTATTGTTTGGGTGAACTGCACTTCTAAGATGGTACTAAGATGTACCAGTTGCAGTTGGTAGTCTGCACTTGCTTGTCTGACCTTCAAAATACCCAATGCGTGAACGATTGAGGCTATCGTTCTGAATAAGACGCACAGAAAAACTAAGCATCTTCCACTCGCGACCTCAGGCTCGATGCGTTGGAAGGGGATGTTTTTTTTTTCCTCCTCCGCCTTTGCCGCTGTATAAAAGGGAGGAGTTTCTAATCAGGGCAGTTAAACTCACTTCGTCCGTCACTCGGCATGGACTCAAAGGATGCTGGAGAGAGTTTAGAGCGCGGCGGCTGCGGCGCGCGCTGTCGCTGTAGCAACGGGAGGAGGAACTCGGCGGCGGTGTTGGTCATTCACAGTTTATTAATTGCCGCTTGTGCTGCCCTCAGCCTCAACGTCTATCTCAACCAGTCTGGATCCAATAAACATGTAAGAGTTCGTTTCTGATCTAATTTAAGTTCTTTATGGGCTATAATGTTGATTGAGTGTTGTAGATGAGTTGGAGATAACGACAAAAAGTGCATTAGAAAGTCCTTTAGAGGGCAGTGTTGAAGTATTGAAATTTTGCAGACTTGTCACAGGCAGATATTCACTAACAGATCTTTAGGTGAACTTTTCAGTGATTTTATGAAGTCTTTTTGTAATATGTGGACTTGGATGTTTGTGTTTAGCTAGTTCAACCACTTGTTTCGTGTGGTCACGTTGTAAGTGTCAGAGTTTGGTGTAAACCGAGCATTTCCTTGGCATGTCCCCTTAGGGAAACCCCTGCTCGCATTTGAAGCTTCTTTCTGTGAGTTTATTTTTTTAGATCTTTCATCCCTTAAAGGGGGTCAACCAAACTGTTGAGGTCAGGAGATGTAACTTTCCATGTCAAAGTAGTAGGCCTATACTAATATCAGTAGATAACTCTACCCAAAACACTTACTAAATGATCCAGCTAGTGGTCTAAGGGTGAACAGGACGTGAAGCTCCAGTTTCCATTCACGTAACATGCGCACTGTGAGTTCCCACACACGAGATGTGCATGCTATTTAGGTTGTGCCAAGTCCTGAGAAACAGTCAGAAAGGGTGTTTTGTTGGCAAAGGTGTTACATTTTCTCTATGCAGGCCTTTTCAGCCCACATGTTCCACAAATGCCCTTTTGCTCTGGTCAATGGACATGTTTTTGTGATTCTGTAGATTTGACAGGGGATGGAATTTTCCATGTCTATCAGAATGAGTGTGTCTGGTATTTCTCATCACTTTGATGATTGCCATTTCTGTATTTTGAATCAACTTGGCCTGGATACCAAGTGGTGAACAAAAACAGTAACAAACATGTTTGTTGTAAAATAAAAGTCCCTAAACCTAAGCAATGAAATACATTTATTTTATCAATACAGAAATTCAGAATTTTGTAAATGCATAATCAGCAGCAGAAGTGTGATTTCTCAGTTTAACGCAAAGACTGTATTAGTGAAATTAACTTAATTATTTTTTTTTGATCTAGTCATTGGCTGATATTCTAAATCTATAGTTTAAAATAACACCAAAAACTAAAATCAGTTTGTATATGCGACAAGTTAATTATTTGTAATCCGCTTTACATGTATTGATTAAAAAACTTGTGGCCTGTCGCAATTATTGAATGATCGTTTGATCAAGGTAATCTGATCAAATTGCAATTATTTGTGATGACCACAATAATTGTGCAGTTTATGACATTTTGCCATCCAAATAAGTGACATTTATTGGTAATTATATAAACATTGATAAATATTGATGTAAATTATCTAACATTTTTACAGCAATTAAAGTAAATCATAAGGGCCTATATTTGTATTCCAGAATTTATTTTGACATTACATACAATTTAAAGTAAAAAATAGGCTTACTCTTTGAGTGACATGAACAAAACAGAATAAAATAGCGTCAACAGTGTTGATGTTTTCTCCTCCAGTGTGGTTGTGATTATTACTGTTATGATTTTGAAGTTTTATAGAGAACCTGCATTCATTCTGCACTCAAAAAAAGCTTTTTTAAGATTTATGCAATTTCACTAATAGTAAAATTCCATCACATTGAATTGAATAATCCTTATGTACATGAGGCGCTGATGTAAAAAATATTCTCCATTCATTTTAACCAATAAAAAAAATCGTTTGCATCTTTCAGACACGACTTTTGGAAGTTGGACGAAGTTGGAGTGTGGGCACCCACTGGCAGAAGCATAAATCGGCACCTATGCTTACCTATTTTAATTGAATAATACTTGCGTATTTTAATTAAATAATTGCATTAAAGTATGATTCGATTCAATTTGATGGAATTTTACTATAAATTTAATTGCATACATCTTTAAAAAAAATACAGTGGTTATGTTTTTTCTCTGCATTAAATTGATCTTTTTTTATCAGAACAGCTGCACTAAACTTTTTATTTTATTTTTTGCAGTTTTCACAGGACGCAGGGATATACATGCAAATGAAAATGAGAGGTAAGTATTCCTATTATTTTCAGATTAATTTTCAGTAAATATTATAAATCCTTCAATAAAGAGTTTAAGTAGATAGTGTGCCATACAAAGTTCCACAAAACTCTGTGATAATTATATGTGAAGTTTTTGAGTCAGGGATCTTGTGATATTCCTCTTTTTTTACTTCAGAATTCAAATTTCCTGATAATTTACTCACCCCCCATGTCATCCGAGATGTTTCTTTCTTTCTTTCTTCAGTTGAAACGAAATGAAGGATTTTGAGGAAAACTTTGCAGGATTTATTCTCCATATAGTGGAGCTCACTGGGGTTCAACGGGTTGAAGGTCCAAATGTCAGTTTCAGTGCAGCTTCAAAGGATCTACATGATCCCAGACGAGGAATAAGGGTCTGATCTAGCAAAACAATCAGTTATTTCCTAAAAAAAAAATTAAAATTAAAATCTTTTTAACAAAAATGCTCGTCTTGCACTGCTCTGCGATGCGCATTACGTAACCATTTTAGAAATGTGACCCGTAACGTAGGCAGAAGTACAATGCAGTAGGGTGAAAAACTCCATCTCATTTTATCCTCCAACTTCATAATCGTCTGTCATCATTGTTTTACTTAGTCTTCGCTTTGTAGACACTGGATCAGTACTCCCGCCTACGTCACGTGTGATCTTTCGTGGCGCACCGCAGAGCAGTGCAAGCCGAGCATTTGTGGTTAAAAACTATACGTTTTTATTTTCTATTAAAATGACCGATCGTTTCTCTAGATAAGACCCTTATTCCTCGTCTGGAATCACGTAGAGTCCTTTGAAGCTGAAACTGTAATTTGGAACCTGTTGAACCCCAGTGAAGTTCACTATGTGGTGATGAATCCTGGAATGTTTTCCTCAAAAACCTTAATTTCTTTTCGACCGAAGAAAGGAGGGAGTAAATTATCAGAAAACTATAATTCTGAAGCGAACGACTCCTTTAACCGCAGATGACTCCCTTATGACCATGTTTAGGTCAATAAGCGTCTCATATCTCTAATTTCAGATAAGTTGACCTCTTTATTTTAGGGCAAAGTCAGTTCGGATTGTAAAATGTCATTTGGTCTGACTCCCCTGAGACATTGTATATGTAAACAATGATTCTTTGGTTTTTCAAAACCAAATGAAATCAAATTAAAAGAAAAAAAAGTACATTTCTAACAACTTGGCACACGATTTTCTTCTTCATCGTTGGCACTCTTGTTTCCCCTCTTATGAAAGATGAAATCAGCTTACTAATGTCAGTTGGGAAATTGAACGGCCATCTAATTTTCACTTCTCTATGTGTGTGCATGTCACAATTAGATTCAGATGAGCTCAAATTCAATGCCATCTGGCACCAGGCAGTGGAACTGAAGGACGAGAAGCGGATGAATCTGTCCTGTGCAGGACCCTACATGGTCTATCTACGGGCTTGTATGCGTAACACCAGCAATGAGGCGTTTGTCAACCTGACAATGGAACAGGGGACTAAATCGTTCCACCTGCAGACCCTTCAGGGCACAGAGTGCAAGGAAATGCAGAAAGTAATCATGCTGTCCGAAAAAGACGAAGTCAAGGTGAAAGGATACGTCAAAAACGGCATCAAAATTAGGGTCTTCTTAGGCCTGCACTACATGCTGGGAGCCCAGTGTTTCCCTCATCCACTTCCTCATGAACAGTTCAAGCAGCTTGAAAATTAAGCTTTTTAAATGATAAAACTATGGCCTGACCCTCAAATAGCATGAAGAAATCTCTTGTTTTGAAATATTATGATGATGCCATAGTCAAACTCGCCCTGGACCAAAAGTGTAATCGTGAAGCTAAAATTTAGAGAGCTGCGAATACGTTTTTCCATAGAGGACGCGCCTCTGTTATTTTTCCACACTATGTTACAGCTTCCTGGCTCTTCAAGAAGGACTATTTGTGAAACGCCTACAGCAAGTGGAAGTAGGCGACGATGTGGTATAAACCGTAATGGCACTTTGTCAGCTCAAAGAGAGCGTACCTCACCACAATCTGGATTAGTAGCTGTTAAGATCTTCGGATGTATTGATACTCTGTGGTTGGAAAGAGAAAGGAAGGCCTTTAACTGAAGTTACACCAGCTGCAGATCATTTTGAAGCTATACTTCTGATCAGTGTACATAGTACTGTAGTTTGAGAAGGAGTAATTAGAATGTCCTCAGATTCAGCTTTCAAATACTGACATAGCGATAATGTTCTCAATGTTTGTCATTATCATGATATTTATATCAAACCTGGATGAAAAGCCCCACTTATGAAAGGAAATATCAAAGGATAACATTTATTTTTGCAGGTTCTGCTTTGGAACAGACATTGAAAAGTTTTTTTTGCAGTTGTTGTGTTTGAAAAACTAAAACGAATGTTGTTTTTATGATGTTTAATTGTGTTAAACAGTTTAATTATATAAACTGTATGTGATTGAATGTTTGATGCTTTATTTAAATCAGAGTCATTGGATAATGTAAGGATTGAATCCACACAGTGCACTTTCCCTTTAAGAGCACATGTCGAAAAATGTATTTATTGAAATGACAGGTTTTTTTTTTATTATTATTATTTAATCGAACCACTGTTATAGTGATGGTGAACTTAAGCACTAAAAACCTCAAAAGCAAAACCAAATAATCATCCACATCTCAATTCATTCCCTCATCTCATGACCAAATTCATTTAAATTCAGTCTTAATGACATTTCCCACAGTTTTTACTTTGTTTTATTGTTGGTGCAATGTGTTTGTGTTCATCAAACATGATCCTCAATGTCTGACTTGCTCAATCAAACCAATGCTGCAATTTCTGTAATGATCCTTTATTTATACAGCAAGGTTTGCACTTCTATTTTATATATATGTGTGTGTATATATATATACACCATCAATAAAAATGCGATATGCTGAAATATTTTAGTCATTCTCGTGTATGTTTCAATCATTTTGCATCATTTATGTTCTTAGCTAATATCTTTTTCCATTCTTAAACTAGATTAATCCACCTCAACAGAAAATCTGCGCAAAACACTGACACTTGTCAGTTTATTTTGAAGAATTTGTGTACATTATTGTCTTGTGACACTATCTGATTTCTTTTAAAATAGGTTAATATTAATTTATAATATTGTTCATTCATAATACATAAACTAAACCAATGTTATACCAAAGTTGTTTCAAAACTTGTAGTATATGCAGAAGTAATCATGAACAAACATTAATAGAAATATTATTTCACAATACCTATATGCATAATTAACTAGTGATCAAACAAAATGAACTATTGTCAGTGTTGCATTCTTATTTTCAATACATTCTCTGAAAACAAGACTTCATATCTTGGCAGTTTATCAGTTAAGCAATGTCTAATCTTTCCTTGTTACCTCAATTGTCATGTCATGTGCGTGACTCCCTCCCCCTTCACTCTGATGTCAGTAATTTCTGCCAATACATGCCCTTTGCCTCCAGGCAGTCATTTCAAAATCGAAAGTAAAAGTACGCGTTTATGTAAAAGTGCCAGTGGCACGGTAAACACTATCGCTGAATCCTCCAGTCTCATGATTGTGATGTCACTCTGAGGAAACCCCTGCTGTTACCAGGGAATGATGTGGAACTACTCACACAGTCCAGATTTCACAGTGCTGTTGCATCATACCCTTAAATTACAATTGCTTTCAATGAAAGAGATCAACATTATACAACACACTTGTTGTATTTATTTTATTTAATTATTAATCTGGGATTTGAAATTCCACATAAATATAAAAATAAAGGATTTGGAAAAATAAAAGTGATGAAAAAGTGATGTAAAATGAATAAGATGGGCTATGAGCCTATTTCCAGGTTACTAATCAAATAAGCTACTTTGTTATATGTGACTTTTTACAGATGATCATATGCTGTTTTGTTATTTGGTTCATCTATCTGTACTGCAGCTCTGGGGAAATGTCATTGTCCAGCTCAGGTCAGTTTGCATGCAGTGGTGTCAATGCAGGAAGATCAGTAATATTGTTGAATATTAGGTGTCCCCAAATAAGCTAGCCAGAGGCGACAATACATTTAAATTACGCTTTAAATTGCACAAAATGAAATTGCGAATTCATAATACGTTCAATGTCAGTTTTGCAAAAACTGCCATATTTCACAAAACTGCAATGGAAACATTTACAGGTCACCTGCTGTATGTATTTCAGTAGGCCGTATGTAAAAGTCGATCATTCTTTAATGTTTGGACAGAAGGCTGATTAAACTCACGAAATACAAAAGTATTACAGGAATATTGGATTTTAAACAACAGAAATGCCATCATTTGAATTTATCAATACCTCAAAGCAGATAGGAGGTTTAACACTCAGAAACAAAATAAAAATAATTGCTAGTGCAGTGGTTGGGATATACGTAAACCTACCAATATAAGTTGCCATGATTTTTGTAATAACTTATCATGAGAGGAAAAAAAGACATTTTAGTCGCATAAAGTTGCTGGTTGAAGATCAGGTTCACACTAGTATGGAGATGTGGAGAGGATGTGTGCCACTAGCTGTCGTGTCAATGAAGCCTTCACAGGTGATGGTCTATGTGACAGTCTCTGCTGACACTTCAGGGATGTGCTGTGCCTGTGTTTAGGCACAGGTCCTCCATCTGATCTGGATACAACTTGTATCCGACTGACTAAGGTAAACCTCGGGATAAACATAGAGACTAATATCAGCCTAGATCGGTGTGGAGGGCTGCTGGCAGAGAATTGTACCGCCAACCTCCTGTTAGTCACTCTCTGGCAAAACATAAAAAAGAAGAGCACAAGCACAAGTGTTAGTCTTGGTTTAGAGAAGAGTCTCTACCTTTTCTGTCTCCATCAGCTGGGCTTGGTGATTGTTCCCCAGCTGGTTTGTGTGTGCTGCCAGGGGCAATGCTTGATGAGCTGCTGGCAACTTGTCACAATTGATAATGTGTGATCCATATGCCAGGTTAAAGAGATGCAATTTTAGTCTAGATTTAAACTGACAGAATGTGTCTGCTTCCTGAACAATGCTAGGAAGACTCTTACAAAGTTTATGTGGTAAATAGGAAAAGAATCTTGATATTCTAGGTATTATCAACTTTCCTGAATTTTGAGATCACAATAGATGTGAAGAAATATAATGTGTTAAGAGCTCGCTCAAGTACTGGAAAGCTATTCAGTGCTCTGTAAGTAATTACTGTGCTAATATGGTCATACTACCTGGTTCTAGGAAGAACTGTAGCTGCTGCGTTTTGGACCAGCTGGAGTTTGTTTATTAAGCCTGCAGGGAAACCACCCAGTACAGCATAACAATAATCTAGCCTTTAGCCATGAATGCATGAAGTAACTGTTTCCTATTTGTCATTGAGAGCATATGTCATAATTAAGATACATTTTTAAGATGAAAGAATGCGGTTGTACATGTGTCTTTCAAACGAAAGAATGGTATCAAAGAGAACACTCAGGTTCCTAAATGATGACGAAGACTTAGAGCAGCCATCAAGTGTTAGACAGTATTCTAGGTTATTATGTGCAGAGGTTTTTGGTCCAATAATTAGAATCTCTGTTTAAGAAATTCCATTCATTTTGTGAATTGGTCAGTTTCATCAGGGCGCATAGAAATATAGAGTAGAGCATAATCAGTGTAACAGTGAAAACTAATGCCATGATTAGCCATGGTATCTCCCAAGGGTAGCATGTACAAATTTAACAGCAATGATCCTAGTACTGAGCCTTGCGGTATTCCATACTGAACTTGTGTTTGGTATGATATCTATTTGTAATGATATTCCACCGAAGGTGAGCGTTGAGCCAAGTGCAGTTAATTTAACCAAAAGCATCATCGACAAAACAAAAGGCTTGTTCGACTTTATACAGTGCTGCACAGACCGTTCGGCGGCTGACTTGAAGCAGTGCATCCCGGTAAGAAATTTTGTTCAAATTCACCTTAAGTTTTTACCTCACACCTTAACCTATTTTTTTATAACAGTTAATTCTCTTTTCATGTGGTCGCGATGTTGAATTGTGTCATGTTTATCAAAATAAAACTGACAAACATGTAGACTCCACTACATTGGTTTTTAAATAATTTATGCTTATGTTGAACTTTATTCTTGTAAGCAGTACAAAACGTATTGAATGAAAATGTTTCTGAAACATCATTATATTAGTCAAATATTGCATTTATTTCACTTCAGCTGTGATTACATATGAAAATGCAGTGCGAACATCTCTACAGGAAGCAGAAAGGGTTATGTCTCCGCGTTCAGCTCCTCCCCGTCTGTATGTGGCTATACTCACCTATTTGTTGCATCGAACACACTAGGCTACATGGCTTGAATATAAAACTCACCAACGAGGTTACAGGGACAATACTAGACAAAGAGCAAGGTAAACATGAGGACTTAAATACACAGGGACTAATGAACAAACAAGGAACACCTGTGAACAATTAACCAATGAACCAATAGAAAGTAAAATACATGAACAGGGGAGCACACAGCAAACCGGAAACATGGCAATGAAAAACAGGAACATGAAAACAAAAACAAAACTAGATGTGACGCTCTTTGTTTAATGTTACAAACTGATAACAGTCTTAATTGAATGCAATTCTAATTCAGTCTTAATCTTATGCAACATAATTTTCCAGTCTATTGAAAGAATATTGTGGTCATTATAGTGTCAAATACAGCAATAAGATCCTGTAACACTAATAGAGAACTGCAACCAAAATCTGATGAGAAGAGCAAATCATTTTTAACTCTAATGAAAGCAGTCTCAGTACTTTGGTACTGGTACTTTGGAAATCCTCGCATATACGATTTCTTTCTAAAAAGGAACATATTTGTGAGGATACTGCCTTTTCTGGTCATTTTGACAGCCCTGATAAGGTAGATTTGAGACTTTTCTGTATTTGATTAGTTCTCTAGGATCAAGTTGTGTTTTTTTAATAAGTGGTTTAATAATAAGCAGCTTTTTTTGCTTGAAAGCTAAGTTTTTTGGTACGTATCCTAGTGACAAAGATGAATTAATGATATTAAGAAAAGGATGTATGACCTCTGGAAGCATCTCTTTCAGTACCTTAGTCAGTATAGGGTCTAACATACATGTTGATTTAGATGATTTAATGAGATTAGACAATTCTTCCTCTCCTATAGCAATGAATGAACAGAGTTTTTCCTCAGGGACACTACAATGCTTATATCCATCGCCAACTGTAAGCTCTTTCAGTAGCTGTGGTCTACTAAAAACCTCAAAGTCATCAGGGCTAAAGTGGAGAGAACATAGACACTGGTCTTTAGGAAGTTTTAGTCATGCATAGATGTCTTTTCCCATTCTTTTCTCCTCTTCTTATCCCCAATAAAGCAGTGATTTATTATAGCAGTGTTGTTGCCCTTCGACAGAAAATTACAACCAAAAGCTACACAATGTGGCATCGAATATTATATTCTGCCTAATATGAGTTATGTTGCGGTAAAAATAACAACAGGGTAGCATCAATATCTCACGGAGTGCAACCATTTTTACGTCATCGACATAGAATGCACTGTGCACCAAAACAAAGTGAAAACCCCATTGTCCAAAATGTGTCATGGATTTTTTAAGGAAAATAGCCAATGATACAATGCCATGATGCAATGAGTACACTCAGGCCCTTAAAGGGAACCCTGGGTAATAAGACTTGGATAGCTTAAATGATGCCTCTTACTGAAATATGTAGTAGAAAAGCTATGAAAAATTATTTAAGAGCAAAGGAACAACTGTGCCTAATGTGCTGAAAAAGAGAGGGAGAGAGAGAGAGAGAGAGAGAGAGAGTCAATAATTTTGTTGCAACATCGAGTTCTTTCTAAGCTATCTGGTATATCTGGAGACAAAACTGATCAGAAAGATCATTTATAAAGCAATCTTTAGGAGTAGGAGTGATAATTTATCATATTGTTTAACAGTATGATAAATGCAAATACGCAAATGAATACGAGCTACTGCTATTGTTTATCAATATGTTACCATTTTTGTAACAGGGAGTCGGTTTTGCAGCCTTGGCTAAATGTAATATACATGAGACTAGATAATGGGCTGAGATCTTTATCCACTGCCAGTACTAACTCCGATAGAAAAGCAGCAAATTCTTTGATAAAGTCTGTATAGTGCCCTGGTGGCAAAATAATGTCATAGTCCAGCTTAAGTACGTTCAGTATCGATTCATTTGAGTTCAAATCAAAAAATTGTCTGTTATAATCATCAAAATTAAAAGAAATAAATATTTGAAATATATCAGTCTGTGTGTAATTAATGAATATAGTATACAAGTTTCACTCTTTGAACGGAATTAGTAAAATAAACTAACTTTTCGATGATATTCTAATTATATGACCAGCACTTGTATGTCATGTGAATCCCTCGTCGTTGACAGAGAAGGCTATGCTAAACGTGACTGGCAGTGCAAGTGACAATAACAGGAGAAGATGACGTGACTCACCACGTGTGTTGACGGATTCCGGCTTACTACTGTTTTTTTGATGGACTTGTACATAAAAGAGCGGGCTTGAGAAAAAAGACGGTAAGCATGAATGGCAAGTTAACAGGCTTGCAAATTGCTAACGCATTGTGCTAGCAATAGTGAGTTAGATTAAAAGCTAGCTATGTCCGATATTAGAAAATATCAGATATATGGTGATGAGTAAGTTGTATTTAGAAATATAAACAATAAGGAATGATAATAAATAGAGATTCAAAACAAAGCTAAACGGAGCTACAGATGCAAACCACAGCAGCGAGGCAGGTAGGAACAATCAAAGTACAGTCGTGGCCAAAAGTTTTGAGAATTACATAAATATTGGAAATTGGAAAAGTTGCTGCTTAAGTTTTTATAATAGCAATTTGCATTTACTCCAGAATGTTATGAAGAGTGATCAGATGAATCGCATAGTCCTTCTTTGCCGTGAAAATTAACTTAATCCCAAAAGAACCTTTCCACTGCATTTCATTGCTGTCATTAAAGGACCTGCTGAGATCATTTCAGTAATTGTCTTGTTAACTGAGAATGTTGACGAGCACAAGGCTGGAGATCATTATGTCAGGCTGATCGGGTTAGAATGGCAGACTTGACATGTTAAAAGGAGGGTGATGCTTGAAATCATTGTTCTTCCATTGTTAACCATGGTGACCTGCAAAGAAACGCGTGCAGCCATCATTGCGTTGCATAAAAATGGCTTCACAGGCAAGGATATTGTGGCTACTAAGATTGCACCTAAATCAACAATTTATAGGATCATCAGCAACTTCAAGGAAAGAGCTTAAATTCTGGCAAAGAAGGCTTCAGGGCGTCCAAGAAAGTCCAGCAAGTGCCAGGATCGTCTCCTAAAGAGGATTCAGCTGCGGGATCGGAGTGCCACCAGTGCAGAGCTTGCTCAGGAATGGCAGCAGGCAGGTGTGAGCGCATCTGCACGCACAGTGAGGCGAAGACTTTTGGAAGATGGCCTGGTGTCAAGAAGGGCAGCAAAGAAGCCACTTCTCTCCAAAAAAACCATCAGGGACAGATTGATCTTCTGCAGAAAGTATCGTGAATGGACTGCTGAGGACTGGGGCAAAGTCATATTCTCCGATGAAGCCCCTTTCCGATTGTTTGGGACATCTGGAAAAAGGCTTGTCAGGAGAAGAAAAGGTGAGCGCTACCATCAGTCCTGTGTCATGCCAACAGTAAAGCATCCTGAGACCATTCATGTGTGGGGTTGCTTCTCATCCAAGGGAGTGGGCTCACTCATAATTCTGCCCAAAAACACAGCCATGAATAAAGAATGGTACCAAAACACCCTCCAACAGCAACTTCTTCCAACAATCCAACAACAGTTTGGTGAAGAACAATGCATTTTCCAGCACGATGGAGCACCGTGCCATAAGGCAAAAGTGATAACTAAGTGGCTCGGGGACCAGAACGTTGAAATTTTGGGTCCATGGCCTGGAAACTCCCCAGATCTTAATCCCATTGAGAACTTGTGGTCAATCCTCAAGAGGCGGGTGGACAAACAAAAACCCACCAATTCTGACAAACTCCAAGAAGTGATTATGAAAGAATGGGTTGCTATCAGTCAGGATTTGGCCCAGAAGTTGATTGAGAGCATGCCCAGTCGAACTGCAGAGGTCCTGAAAGAATTGCATAGTTTTTTAAAATTGTAATTTTAAAAATGTTGTTTTTTTCTACACAGTGGACAATAAATTGAGGGACAAGCTAAGACCCTTTATTATAATTTTTAAAACAAATTTAATAATTTATATACTCTATACATTAGAGAAAATCATTACTGATAAAAAAAATCATGTATAGTATAGTAATTGTTGTATTTATTATGAAAATGTGTACGCAAGAAAGCCAGGGGGCATACTGCAGGGAAAATTGTGCTATATGGCTGCTCAGATGCTGTAAAATGTCTTGTTTTTAATCAGCTTCAATATGCTTATAGTCCAAATGGTTATATTTTTGACTAAGAAAGCTTTAAATGATTAATTCACTTTCAAATTGAAAATTAGCCCAAGCTTTACTCACCCACAATCTGAGATATTTTGATAAATATCCTCACTGCCTGTTTGACCACGTTGCTTAATAAAAGCCTGCATTTGGATCTTATCCTGCTGTTTCCTTCATTACATTATGAAGTAAAATATTTAGCTTCTGCCAGACTCTAAAAAGTTAAAACTCTTCTAGCTCAAAAAGTTTGCGCTACATCCTACCCTATTCAACTTACGGAAAAAGTGTAACTGACGCAACACCAGTTTACACTTTCTTCGTAACTCGAATGCGGAAGGTGGTCTGGCGGAAGCTAGATATTTTAATTCATAACTTGTTAAATATGGATATTTATTTACACAAACGGATAGCTTTCACTTCATTGTCGATGGATGTGGATGGAAGCACTTTCTTCAGCTCATATTCGGATGCATTAGGATCTTTATCAAAATATCTCTGATTGTGTTCATAGAATAAAGTCAAATACACCTAGTATGGCTTGAGGGTGAGTAAAGTTCATTTAAAGTGAACTAATTCTTTAAAATTGATATTGTTCAACATTAAGACAGTAAGATCATTAATTTGACTGAGGACACAAAAGGCACAGAATCTCAGGAATGACCCAACTGCATATATGAGCGTCAAGCATGTTCTAACATGTTATGTCAAACCGTCTTGAGCAACAAGGGAGTATATCAGATCAAGACAGTAAGCTACAGTTTAGATATTTTTTTCTCAGTGTAAGATTTGGTGTGATTTTTACATGTTAAAACCAATATCATATCAGATGCACTGCAATAAATCTGGCACTGCCGGTTCAAATGTTGTTCCCAGATATTCTGATGAGATTTACATATAGGTATATACATTACAGCTTAGGCTATATATAGCCAACTCTAAATCATCAACTACTGGTATTTACATTCCTAACACATTACTCATTCATTCTTAGTAAATCTCTTGCCCACAAAGCACACACGCAATTTTAAAGATTGCACAAGCAAATACTCTTTATTCATAGACTTGGGAGGTAAGATAACGTAACAATGATATTTTATTAACAATCAACAAACAAATATTGTAAGAAAGTTCTTTGGCATAGATCCTGAGGGTTGCGGACTCTGCATTTCCTGCCTAAAGATGAAGGCAGGGGCGTAGCCGACCCCCCGGAGTCATGGACAGGGACCATCCTAGTGGTGGTGGGGAGGATGGAGGTAAAAGTTGACGTCAGCATCTGCGAACTCAGACGTGTGTTAGTACCGATCTTATATACTACAAGTGTTGGATAATGATTGGTTAGATATAAACTCAGTGACGTAACATTTGAGTCTTCCTGGCAGAACTTACGCTAGAGCTTCATTTCACCAAATAATTTAAATTCTGTCATCATTTACTCTCCTGGGGCAAAGCTTCTGATACTGAAACAAATATTATTTTTGCCATTATTACTCAAATAGCATGTACTGTAAGTTTGAACATGACAAAGACGTGGAGACTAGTTTGATTATGCAATCTTAATATAGGCCTAATTTTAAAGTTGCATTCATTAGTTTGGTGCTAATTTTAAAACATTTTACACCAATGGATAAAATAAGATTAAAATAAATTGTGTTAATTAAATTAGTGATCAGTCATTTGAATAGTGTATACTCACATGAGATGAATACTTGACTCATAATTGACCTTATTCAGAGCAGCACCATGACAGGTATGAAAGTGAAGCTGTGAGGGATAGACTTACCGTGTTTTCAGTGGTTATCAACGGAAATTTTTCTGAAAGATATTTTTGCAGAGTTTCGTCAACATAACAATGCAAAAACTCATTACATAACTGTACAATCCACTGAAGAGATGTATGTCTATCCCTCACAACTCGCTTTCATTTCCGTTAAAAATCAGAAATGCCGCTGCTGAGAATAACGCATATAGTTTTCAAAAAAAAATATCCTGCGGGTGCATCACATTGAAATGACATGATCCGTAGTGTTTCACTAAACGTCAGAGAGAATTAGCTGTCATCTCTGTAGATACACAAGTAGTGTAATGTTATTTGGTGATGCGTATTAAAAAAACATTTATTATTGTGCTTCACTGCTAATTGTGATAATGCTTCACTTATTATTGCACCGGCTACCACTTGCTGCTCGCATCAAGTTCAAGGCTTCCACACCCTCCTACCTCCTCTCACTTTTTCGAGTCTACGTCCCCACCAGAAGCCTGCGGTCACGAAAGGAGCAAAGGCTCGTGGTACTATCACAGAGAGGCACAAAATCACTCTCCAGAACTTTCTCATCCACTGTTCCTTGCTGGTGGAATCAGCCTACCTTCATCAGGAATGCTGAAACCCTGGCAATATTCAAAAGACAGCTGAAAACTTATCTCTTTCGTGAGCACTTAGCCCCATCCAAAAAAAAAAAAAAAAAAAAATCCTATCCTTTCTTCTAATCCCTCCCTATTCTAGCTTATGCTACTCTGAGCAATGTCTGAAACTTGTATTGTGAGCAATTCCTGTGTCTATTTGCCTCTTCACGATGTATCGTTTACTGTATTCCTCACTTGTAAGTCGTTTTGGATAAAAGCGTCTGCCAAATGAATAAATGTAAAATGTAATGAAAATGCTTAACCAGCAGAGTGTCACACTTATATTTAGTTCTGTCTTGTCATGCTTAGTTATTCAGTTCTTGTCTGCACCTGTTATCCTTAGTCCCTAATCAGTTTAACTTCCTTCACCTGTGTCTAATTGTCATCTGTGTATGGACCTGCCTGTCCGATATTCATGGTCTGTCTATGTTTGTGCTTTGCACACTGTTGCTTGTCAGTACTGTCAGTCCTGAATAAACCCTGCCTGTGTTGGATTACACCCTCATCTCCTCTCAGAACAAGAAAAAAAAAGAAAAGTAAGAAGGAAGATGGACTCACCCACAGCGATGCTTTATCTAAGCCCCGAGACCAGGCCCCATCTGGGGAGCATCTTCTGGGCAATTCGGGGAGACTACCACTCCGTCCCAGCCTGGAAGCCGAGGGTGCGCGCCGAGGTCAGAGCGGGGATGGACAACTTCAGAGCTCCGGAGTTGCAGCACACGGGTCAGCCCATCGCAGAGCCAGGAGCTCACCAGAATTCCATCAACTGGTGGGCGGATCCTATTCCCACCCAAATTCCCACCCTCATTTCTTCCTCTTCGCTTCCGGTCCCATCCGGAAGCCATCAGCCTGCTCCCGTACCTGTCTTCCCAATACCGTCGCTGGTAACAACCAACACCCTGTATCCGTGGCCATCGCGGCTGTCATCAAGCTTCTCGGCTCTGCCCCCGCCGCCCTCTCCGTGCGGCTCCGCACCAGCACCTCGGGCTTCTCCTCCAGCCCAGCTTGAGGCGGAGTCCCCGGCGCCCCTTCAGGCCTCCAGGCCCGCGTCACCACCTAGACCCATCAGCCCATCACCTACACCTCGAGCCCCGATTCCCTCATCACCTCCTTGGCCCGTCAGCCCAGAAGCTCCGCTGGGCTCACTCGTCCCTCCAGGTCGGCCTACGGGGGTTGACGTTCTGCTTCTGCCACGGACTTCCTGGTTGGCGGCTGCACCTCCACCCGTCACCCCTACGTCGTCAGAGAGCTCCTTCAACCTCCCTGTCATCCTCCCTCACCACACCGTCATTATACCCTCGTCTCCCGTCATCCCGAGCGTTACACAGAGACAATGAAATCCGTTAATGCAATCTTAGCCTCTGAGAATCAGAAATTCATGAAACTAAGCATGTCTCTTCAAAACGACCTGTTCTCCATATATACACCGTTTTGTGAGAACTTTGGTGATAGCTAAATGAATATTACTTCAATAGTCATTTCTTGCATCAAATGGAAAACTTGGGTCAAAAACGTGCATTCACACATAAACTGACCACTAACCGTAACTTTAAAACACCATCTTTATTTATTATCTAACTTTAATGGAATGGAAAACACCTTTGTGGGAAGTCAAAGGCAGAGAAGGCTACATCTATGTTGCCTTCAAACATTGATCAGATATTGATATCTCAGGAGACAGGAAGTAAACCTAACACTGGATTCAGATGTGACTTGATGCCTTCCTACTGTACCTTGAAATGCATCCTCTGAAGGCAGAATTTTTAAGCTCTAGGACGCAGCCACTGATTCTCCCGTTGTCTCCGCTGGTGATGCACAATAATAATAATAATATAATAATAATAATAACAAATGTTTACGAACAATAAAACAATAATAAATGTTTTTTTTTCTTCACATCACTAAACAACACTACGCTACTAGCGTATCTACAGAGATGGCAGCTAATGGGCGTGAGGATTCTCTCTGACGTTATTTAATGTGTTTTTGGATTGTTTTGCTGATGAAACCCAGACAATATGAGCTGTGGAAAACTGATCTAGATTAAATTGTAAACTATCAGCCATTTCAACTGAAGATGAAGGCTCTAATTCTACTGTTGTCGACTCGCAGTCTTTTTTATGTCTTATTCTGATTTATTGGATTTTTATATAATTAGTTTAAAAAGGAATATGTGAAATGTGCCTTACTTTAGTGGAGTTTGCTGAGGTATGCACTCTTATAACGAGTGGTCCTCTGCTGCCATCTGTTTATAATGTTAATTATGTAATTCTACTCACTAATATAATTCTTTTCACAGGTTTTGCTTTTGCATAATTTTTTAGACATTATAAAATTACTATTATAACATTTACAATCACATTTTGTCAAAGTTTATCACTTCATTTTTACTTGGGTATCGGTTTTGACAATTGTGCCACATTATCAAAGTCAAAGTCAGCTTTATTGTCAATTCTACCATATATACAGCACGTACATACAGAGAATTGAAATTCCGTTACTCTCAGACCCTTGTTACATACAGGTAACTGTTGAGGGATGATTGTGTCGAATGCTGAGCTAAAATCTATGAACAGCATTCTGACAAATGAGTCCTTTTTTCATTAATGTAAAACGTCATTAATGTAAAACCTGAAAACGGTGTTCAACAAAGGGCTTGCTTAGAACCTAGTCTTGCATAGCCAGACGTACAGACAGACGGCAGAAGGTCTGGTCTCTATCGCAGCTTTCATTGACCAAGGACCCAAGAGAATGTTTGACTGACATGTAACGCAACCAATCCCAGTTTGTTTTGTTCCACGTCATGTTTAGGGGCATGATAATGTAAAGTTGATGTCCCTGCAATAACAAACCGGCATGCATATTTCTTTCAAGAACGATTATTATTCATTCAAGTCTACTGCAACAATGTAGATGCAAACTTCACATACTTTTGAAAATCCAGCGTTTATTTGATTCTGGTGAGCGCTCATTGTCACAGTAAATACGACAAGGTTCTTCTTCTATGAGAGGGTTTGGCATCATGGCATTTGTTTCCAGGTGGACCTTGTAGAATTCAACCAACCAACAGATGACTTTGAAACTCCTGAAGTGCTTCCAGATAAGTGTGCCATATGCATCTTTCTGCCAAATGTCCATGGGCTGAGACTTAGACCCTAATCTTAGCCTTAAAACGCTTGAACCCCGTTAATTGCTGCTTGCAGCTGTATTTTATATTGTGTTTACACTTTTTGGTTATAATGAAAGGATTCATAAATGTGCAGAATTCAGTGAGCTTGTATTTGGGGGAAAATTCCAGCATTTTGTGTGGTATTGAGCAGACTTACTTAAACACCTCTGATTGGTCATTGCATTCATGTGCTCAACATGGCCATCCCCATTACTGGAACTGCAGAAAGGCTGATATCATCATTATTATTATTATTATTTTAAATTTCAGTATTGAAGGTACCAATGGTATCAGTACTTTTATCAACAATCAGAACTGAATAGGCCGTGTGACTGTTGTGGGTTGGCATTTTGACCCTTGCCTCATACCAGATCAAAAGTGTCAGCAAGTTACTGAATTAATTGAATTGAAGCAGCTTACCAGTTGACATTAGCTGCAAACACTTGAACAGTTAATAACATTTGCTAACTTCCGCAAATGCTGATATGAGATGAAACATCATTGTTTAAACTCAGTCCTTGAACAAGTGTTTTGGATAAAGAAAAATTCAAGGATATTTTCCATTTTCCAGGATATTTTACAATATTCCATGTGTTTTACGGGACTTGAAAATTAGTCACTAATTTTCAAGCTTTTCCAGGAAGCGTGGGAACCTTGTGGAAAATCCATTCAATAATGTAGAAAGAGTTAATCATAAGAAATTAATAGCAAGGCAAGGCAAGTTTGCGTCACATTTGATACACAATGGTTCAAATTCAAAGTGCTTTACATAGAAAAGGAATTAAAATAACAAAATTACAATAAAAGCACAGAATAAATAAAAGTTATAAAAAGAATTAGAAAAAACAAAAATGTTACATAGATAAGATAAAGTGTGATGAGCCGGACATACAGCCCCTGTCTGAATGAAAGAGTCAGAGAGCTTTGGTTCGTGTGACACACTAGAAACTTCCCAGCTTATTTCAACATCTTCAGCTGCTGATGGCTTCCAGTGCACCGACCCCTATTAGCCTGCCAACCGCTTGCCTCTGATGGCCTTCAGTAAGACATCAGCCAGCATTCAAAGAAACAAAACAGCTTGGCTTCTGAGTGATGTAACTGCAAAGTACACTCCTGAATGTCCATGTACTGTGGTAATGATGTTCTTACACTTGCAAATCATTAACTAAAATATGAAAGGAATAGACTAACAGTGCCATCCTTATTCCTTTACACCACCAGTACAAAAGCCAAAGATTAATATTATTTGTAAACCTTTTATTTTTATTTATATAATTAAACATATATGGAAAGCCCAAACATACATGTAAAGACACAAAAGGTACGTTTATATCTAAAATAGGGGGCGTCCATAAGCTAATGCTAATTGAAGCATCTACATTTATACGCCAAAAAACTCTACGGAAACCGGACATGCAGGGAAAAAAAAATAGTAGGCTAAATCGCGGACACAATTTACTATTTCGTTCCCTAGATTTATCATGCCAGTTAACTCACAATACAACATACATGCAAAACATGCATGTCTTTAAATATTAATTCGATTTAATGTTGATTAAACATTTATTAGATTAATGCGTCAAGAAAACATATCCCTACATCCTGTAGTCCCAGGAAGAAAAGTGTGACTAAACATAAATAAAAATCAGAAAACTTTTTAGATCAAATTAAATTCATATGTGGTATAGTATTCCACGTTTGATTAGACGCATCTATGGAATTAATGTGCCATTCCAATTATTTGTCACAAAGCTGCAGATTATGAAATTACAGTTTAAATTATGACAGCATTAAATCACGTTTTAATTTAAAGTCAGAGGACTTCTTATTTATTCTTTAGGAGCCTGATTAATTGTTTACCCCTAAATGTTAATTAATGCATTAACTATCAAACAGGTACTGAGATAGTTAAGGCTGCTGTTATACATGCATGAATCCACATGACACCAGTCATAATTAATTCTTTGGTTCATGTTGAAGTATTAACTCATGAGTTAACTCATTAACTCATTATTCATGTACGTTTATTGTAAAGAACTACCTTTATCTCTGTTTCGCAGTATACGCAGGTTGCTGAAGCCAAAATACGTATGCTATTTCAATCCAGCAAGATGCATTTATGGTATTTGTGTGAGTTAATGGGCCGATACCAGCCATAATGTTTTTTTTTCTAAACAATTTACCAGGAAGTGCAAAAGGGCACAGAGGTAGGTGTAACTGAACTGTAATCAAATGACAGATCTTCTCTTCACTTACAACTCTACATGTTGTCAACCAGTGACACTTTTTACATCTGAAGCACTATATGGACTGTGAAGCGTCAGCACTGACACTTATAAATGTACGCACACACACACACACATACAACCATCATGCACTCTTCTCTTCACTTACCCGCTGATGTCCATATTGGAGCAGCGGCAAAGCACGCATAGTCTCTTGTTTTTAGCGTTGGGGAAAGTTACTTTAAAAATTAATGCATTACAATATTGCATTACACCCTAAAAAAGTAACTAATTGCGTTACTTAGTTACTTTTTATGAAAGGTAATGCATTACATTACCTTTTTTATCACCTGGGCTGGGCTTTTAATAACAACAAAAAAGTTCTATTTTTTGGCAAATGTCCTTTCACACCAAAAGTGAAATGAATAAGCTGAATGAGAGGGCTCAAACAATCCTTTCTGCTGTGCTGCTATTCTGGATCAAAGAAGAATAGGATACAGGAGAAGAAAGTTCAACACTCTTGTTTCTAAATCTAAACTAATTTTATTAGTATGGTTGAATTAGATTATTGGAGGTCAGCAGCAAAGAGATTGGTTAATAAATTGAGATTAAATACATAAAGTATGTTTGTGTAATTTGTTACAGGGTTGCGTAAAATTCAGAGATTATTTCACTGTTTTTTTTTTTTGAACAACAATTTATTTCTCAAAAATTGTCACAGGGTTAAACAACATTTAACCATTTTCATTATAACCTGATAAAGGAAAAAAGAACAAAACACAAATAAATGAAATAATATGAATAATAAATAACCAATAAAATTAAATAAATAAAAATAAAGTAAATTAATAAACATAGTTATAACATTTGTCTGTATACTCTCAATGTCCATTAATTCCACAAAGGAGTCACCATCCAGAAGGACCGAAAGGTGTAAAGTTTGTTTTTCAGAAAATAGGTAATCTTTTCTAAGGCGAGGTGTGAGGTCATCCCCTTCACCCATTGAGACACACCAGGACTTTCTTCTTTTTTCCAAGTACATGCTATTACATGTTTAGCTTCTAGCAGATAAAGAGTCAACAACAATCATTCATTCTTGGTGATTATAAAATTCAGAGGGCAGACATGTAATTTACACAGCTTTGGATCAAGAGGAATTTTTTTGCCAATAATCTGGCTTATGATGTTCAATATTTTAACCCCAAAGCAATTAACTTTAGTGCGTTCCCACATGCAATGGAATAACGTTCCCTTCTCTTGTTTACATTTGTAGCATATATCAGGAATGTTCGATTATTTCACTGTTATTCATTTTGAGGAATACTGAATGTTTTTGTGCAAGTCAGATAAGTAAATGCATGTTCACAACATTGAGTTACAAACACCGTCATGTTCACACAGCACACACAACACCTCTGCACGATTTTCCTCTCAACATGGTGACAGGAGAGCTCTTAAAAAATATGAAAAAGTAACTTGTGATACTTATTTGGAAAAATAAGATATTTTGTAAATTGAAAAAGTAATGCGTTGCTTTACTAGTTACTTGAAAAAGTAATCTGATTACGTAATTCAAGTTACTTGTAATGCGGTACCCCCAACACAGATTGTTTTATTGTTGAATTGTTTGTATTAAACGTTGGCATAACTGCGAGCTGTGTTGGCCTATTTAAGCTCACCCGATACTACTAAACCCTCAGTTTCAGCCTTCCGTTTTCCAAAGCATTGCAAGGCTTTCCTATTTCTCTCATACCTCAGTACAGTAGACAAACAGTAAGTCAAAACAAGCTATACAAGGAAAAATTCCCTGAAACTCATTGCATGAATATCTGTTTACTGTATCGCAACTCGGCATACTTAATATTGTCTGTAGGTCTTATCTATAATTTAGGGTTTACAAAAAAGCCTGGAGTGGTATGAATGCTTTTGTGTCCTGATTTTTCATTTAGTCAGAATCTATTCATTTATTTAAAAATACATGAGAAGATGCTGTTTTCTTCTTCTGCTCAACCTTTCCCATTATATCTCCACCATTAGCACCATATTTTTTTATAAACATATTTTTATTTCTAGGTAGGGATTTTTTTTTTTGATAGGGAAATTTACGTGTTGAAAAATAAAACAAACACTGAACAAAACGATCTGAGAAATATAGAGAAAGACTTTTTATTCACTTATTGTCACTGCACTGAATGTTTGGATAGTAATGAATGGGGGTTGGTGTTTGCAGGTAGAGCATGTGTGGAGGAGGAGGCAGACACAAGTGAAAGCGTGGGTGGGTGTTTCTCTGGGCGGGTGCAATCATGGTTTGGCTGTTTGGTCTCTGGCTAATGAGGAAACACTGTGAGAGTTCAGTCAGTGATGATGAAACAACTCTTCGGCTGTAAAAAAGGGTTTCACTATAGCGTGATGCAACAATCAAAGAGAATTCCCCACACATTATTTTTCGTCTGCTCACTCTTTGTCTTCTCTCAGCCCACCTCACCCACACCTTTTTCTGTGGCAGTAAACTGTAGATCAATATCAATATTACATAAACAATATATTGTTGCATTAATCAATATTAAACATGCATAGTTGTACACGAGTGCTTAAAATTAGCTTTAACGTAGTAAATGCTAATTGTAAAGTAATGTTAAAACTAGTTCTGACGTACGAAAAGTGTGTGTACACACAATATAACCTGCAGGGTTCACAGTCACAGGCTTCTTAAAGGCAAAAATTCGAGATGATGCATTGTGAGGAATCTCACACTTTTATTAAGTATACAGCTCACTGTATTGTTGTAAATGTACTTTACAGCACTGGTAGTCAAACATTTGTGCTTCTGGCTTGTGAGAATATATGCTGACATGCAGAATCAGCCCGAAAAACTGAACTATTGCTGGAGGACTTCATTTTTTGTATTTGTTTAGCCAGGTTCCCGTTTTTCTGCAGTCCCTCGTGACGCCTCTTCAGTTTATGGGAAGGCTCTGTGGGTAATATCTTCACTAGAAAAGACCGGGCCAGATGAAGTTTCATTCTTTAGTCGTGATCACATGAAACTATTGCATATTTTAAATGTCAGCATCACATGTTCTGATTGCGATGCTGCAATGACAGAGGTCTAATGTGAAAAAACTAGTAAACTCTTCCACCCTTCCAGTAAACCTAAAAATAGGCTAGCTCTAGTGCAAATATATCGGCATTCAAGATTTGTTTTGTCATGTACACTTTAAGGAACAGCCTTACGGTATCCACATAACAGCAATAATTAAAGTATGCAATGAAAAGGGAGAGTTCATCTAAAAATAATTATTGTCATTAATTACTCACCCGCATGCATTCCGATGATTTTAATGAAACCTGAGAGAATTCATACAGGTAGAAAGTTCATTCCACAAAAACTTTCACGCTTGAAAAGAAGCTCATAAACACTTTGTCAAAAGTAATCCATGTGAATGAGCAGTTTGATCCGAGTCTTCTGAAGATAGATAATTACTTTATACGATGAACAGATACCATTTAGGCTTTCATGCACTGATAAAGCCTGCATAAAACATCAAATACGGTCAGCGAAAGCTCAAATGTGCTTGCTCGGCAGGCATTTACTATATACACTGTTTAATGTTCGCTGGGTGAAAGCCTAAATGTCATCTGGCGGGAATATGTGCTTTATAATAACTAATAAACAGCCAATATTCTAGTAATTTGCAACTGGCTAATAGTAAGACCGTAAACTAAAGTGCTACTTAATAAGATTAAGTCAAACTATTAAGGATTTATTTAATATTATATCAGGACAGTTGTCAGCCTAACGATTTTGCCTTTATGTTCCCCATAAATATCAATAATAATAATCATTCATTCATTAAAAACATGTTCAGTGCAGAAGAGGTGTGCTCAAGTCATTGTATTCACTGAAAGGTTTAGAAGATTGGAGCTTGCAGATCCCACTTGGTTCAATGATATTATTATTATCAGATTATGGGCTTCATACATTTTTAAATGACCAAGTACTTTTGGGAGCCTCTAAAAGTTGCATCATTTTTACTGTCCACCCACAGATGAAGAAGGAAAGCCTCCCAGTGTGTTTATCTGACACCTGCAACCTGGTTTGTGAATCTGTGCAGGTCTAAAGGTGATCGGCTTCTAAAGGGGAAGAGTCTTCTTTTATTGTGCCATAAAACACTTTATGGGGTGTGAAAGAGTTTCTCTTCTGTGTGAGCTAGAGATCTCAAGCGCAGAGTTCCTAACAGTTTTTTTTTTTTTTATTCATGCACATGCCTGCCAGTGTGTGTGGGTGTGTGGGTAATCCCAGCTCCCTCTCTCTCTCTGTTGTCCCGGCTCATTGGAGACATGTCATAGTGGCATGCTGCTGTTTGTCTGGTTTCAGTAAGGGAACTCGCTACATGAGTGGGCTGATTCCTGACATAAAAGAGGCTGGGACTACAAGGAGATGCTCATTCAGCATCTTGCTCACTCATTCATTCAGAATGGCAACAACTGCCTTTATCTGTGATGTGGAGGACTCTGAGGGATCTGTGGGTAGCCATCAGCTCCAGCAGCGAGTCTGTTCCTACACTCTCCTCCAGGTCCTTGCGGGTGTACTGGCAGTTCTCCTGCTGGCAGTGACTGGAGGCTTTATCTGGATGATGATGTCTCAGGTAAGATGGCTTGGTCTTGTTGTTTTTATGATACTTGGTAAACTATGTAAGGTAAATAACATTAACAAGAATTGATAACAAAAACAAAATAAGCTGTACCCATGTTGTCATTTCATATTAACAGTAGGTGTTTACTAAGTGTGCAAACTTATGCCAGAGTTGTAAATCCTTATATATATATATATAATATATATATATATATTTTTTTGCTTATTGGGTTGCTACTATGACTTCTCCGTGAAAGCGATAGTTTACCACCAACGAACATTACGTCATAATTTACTGATAATTTATGATATATATATTTTTACAAGAAAATTATATATGTATATATATATATATATATATATATATATATATATATATATATATTTTATAATTATAAAAAAAATATATTAATAATTAATATATATATATTTATATTTATATTTTGAAACGACATGAGGGGGAATGATTGATGACCGAAATTTATTTTCGGGGTGAACTGTATCTGCAGAAATATGAAACTTTCAGCACTGTATTAACTCAGTTTTATTTATAAATTCAATTCTACAGAATTGCTCAGAGAGGGTTTGGACTGTCAAGTGGAATGGTGAGTATTTAATGTCAATGATCTTGAAATCTTATAACATGTCGAACGTTCTGAATGGATTAGTTAATGTTTCTGCCTCTGTTTCGCTTCGCAGGAACAGAATTAAACTTTACTTCACCTGAAAGTGGGGACTATTTGATCATTGGCAAGGTCTTTACGAAAGAAAATCAAAGTGGTGTCTGCTACAAAAATACCTTCAAGCTGGTTCAGAAACCTGAAAAACAAAATCACGATGATATCTGCTCCAAATGTGAAATCTCAAAACATAATACCACTGAAGAGTTCGCAGTACTCAAAATGCTTGAGAAAAATACTAGACTGAGCATTTGCCTGAACTGTAATAACGTGGAAATTGATGAAGCAAAATCCAACTTTACAATTTATCTTCTTAAAAGACATTCTGACCGCGATGAGAACACATACAAGTTATTGCTGGTATCCGACCCAAGGGGACAAACCCTCTCTTTATGTTATAGAGATTTACAGGCTGCATCTGAATCAACACCTATCGGTATCAGTGTCAAGAGCTAGAAGGGATCCTGACAAGACCTAATTGTGAAATGTTTGGATCAGCAAAATATCCCATGCTTTATAATAATTGCAGAGTTTCTCGATGGAATTCAGCAAAACTATTGTTTGTTCAAGAGTGTGAGTGTGGTATAGTTACTGTGTACCTCCACTCATTCTATATTTAAATATTATATAAATAAATCATTTAAATCTATATGTAGATAATTGTTGATTGTATTTGCATTACATTATTGTTGGTTTCATATTTGTTTGAAATTTGTTAACAAACGTAAAAACAACTGTTTGTATTGACACCTATGGTGTCCACAACTTTGTAGTTACTGTTCAACCATCTGAACCTCTGAATCATGTATGTATTCATTACACACATTATTAAAACATTTGCCTGACAAATGATTGTTTGCCTCTCTTCATTTTTTATGAATTAGCCTATTAGAGTTTTATTAAAACTCTGTAGCTTTAAAAGTGCCACCATTCTTATGTTCGATTTTCTTGATGCTTTTTTATGTTTTTGCTATTAAAAACCATTCAAATGAATCATAATCATAATCATTTATCATATTTCTTTTAACCATTCATTCATTAAAAAAAAAAAAAAAAAAATAAAATAAAATAGAAAACGTATGCCCTTGCTCCTTGTTTTCTCTATCATCTTATGATAGTGTGGTATCCTGGCTGGGATATTGGTCTTCACTAGTTGGAGATTAAAGAAATTGTCTCCATTTTAAGGATCATTATTAGATGTTGTTATTCAGTATTGCATTTATTTTGTAGTTATAACATGTTGAACAATTCAGACGAGAACACACGTATGAAGCCATCACTCCGTCTCTTGCTTTTACACTCTCACAACTTCCTCAAACCTCTTGGCGTCAAAACAAATGTATTTTGGTTCTGGATGCATTCTTGCCTTTGCTGACGTATTGGAAGGATCAAACATTGACGAAAATATTCATTTTTCAAAGAAATCATATCATATTCGTCATTGATATTTCAACATGTAGGCTATTGATGTTTGTGTAGCCTAGAGTGCATACTTTGTGCATACTTTGTCGTGCCTGTGCCATGGCGAGATGAAAACATATCAATTTTTCAGAATGCGCACTGCAGGTCATGTGACAAGAACCAATCAACCCTTTCCCTTACCCTAAAATAGCCTAATTACCTCAGACAAATGCAGAGCCGTTGTGCAGAAGAGATGGTTTCACGGCAGAAGCTCTGTTTGGTGATGCTTAGGCCAGTTTTTCTTAAATGATTATCGAACTGGTCCTTTTAAACTCTGCAGGCTTTGAATCTCTCATCGTCCAGACGGAGCTCTTGGACAAGTTCGTGAAATTCTCCGTGATGCACTGCAAGGGCTTTTCGGTGAGGGAAATCCATTGAAACTTCCACGTAGTCGTGGAGAAAGCTGTTCATGGTTGCATAGCAATGACAGACGCCACAGAGCGCGAGGTCCTGAACGCTTGCAAAAGGAGGAAGCGACGCGGCCCAGCGCTTTCCACGCTTTTTATGCGTGATAGGTGAACACAATTGGAGAAATATTAATACATATCCTGACGCATCCGAGCTATTTATAATAGTTAAGTTGTGACGTATTGTAACAGTGACCCCATACTCAAAATTTGTGCTCTGCATTTAACCCATCCAAGTGCACACACACAGCAGTGAGTAGTGAACAAATGCACACACACACACACACACAGCAGGGTTGGGGAGTAACGAAATACAAGTAACTTAGTTACATATTTAATATACAAAATTTAACATTACAGTTACATTTTAAATGGGTGGTAATCAGATTACAGTTACATCTGAAAAGTATTTTAGATTACCAAAGTGATTACTTTGAATTTTGATGTCATTTAAACAGCAATTGGTGATTCTCTGACTCTGACAGCCTGAAAAAGCGGAGTTAAGTTCAAACATTTTAATACTTTTAAGGGGGATTATAAAAATGTCGTTGTTTTTATTTAGTACTGTCCTGAACAAGACAAAATGACTGAATTTATAAATAAAATTGCCCAACTGTCAACTTAACTGTCCTGTCATGACCTGATGATCCACGACTGTTTTCATGTTTTGTGATGGTTGTTTGTGAGTCATTTTATAATTCACTCGTCACTGCAACTTTTTCTCACAATTTGTTTATTCCCCTCACAATTGTGAGTTTGCATTTCACAATTCTGACTTCTTTTTCTCAGAATTGCGAGATTTAAACTCACAATTGCAAGTTCTAAAGTCAGAATTGGGAGATATAAACTTACTTTTCTCAATATTGTGATTTTATATCTCATAGTTTTGACTTTTCCCAATATTGCGAGTTTATATCACGCAATTCTGAGGGGAAAAGTCAGAATTGTGAGATTAAGACTTGCAATGACCTTTTTTGTGTTTGTTCCACACTTATTAGTATTCCAAAGTGTGACGAGCAGGGCGGGCGAGAGCCGTGAGGGAACGGCACGAGGCCGGTGACGCGAGAGTTAACGAGCTTCAGGTGCTCGGCGCACCGGTCTCGAATCCTTCACGGAGGAGCTCCGGAAGCATAAAGGAGGAGCGACGACAGTGAAGGACGAGAGAGGACCAGGCCTGGATTTTATGTTGTGTTTTATTTGGTTTGTGTGGGCGGCAGTAGCCGTGAGGAACTGCCGCCCTTATACTTTTTGGTTTCATTGTTTGTTTATTTGATTATTAAATATGTTGAACGTTCGCCGGTTCCCGCCTCCTTCTTCCCGTATTTATGAACTTTGTTACACTGGTGCCGAACATATTTATATATATATATTTATAACATATTTAATAATCAAATAAACAAACAATGAAACCAAAAAGTATAAGGGCGGCAGTTCCTCACGGCTACTGCCGCCCACACAAACCAAATAAAACACAACATAAAATCCAGGCCTGGTCCTCTCTCGTCCTTCACTGTCGTCGCTCCTCCTTTATGCTTCCGGAGCTCCTCCGTGAAGGATTCGAGACCGGTGCGCCGAGCACCTGAAGCTCGTTAACTCTCGCGTCACCGGCCTCGCGCCGTTCCCTCACGGCTCTCGCCCGCCCTGCTCGTCACACAAAGTATTCTAAAATATTTAGATTAAGTTACTAAACTTGAGTAATGTAACGAAATACGTTACAAATGACTTTTTAAAGCATGTATTTTGTAATCTGTAGTGAAATACATTTTAAAAGTAACATACCCAGCCCTGACACACAGTGAACACAGAGCAGGGTTAGGTGTCTTGCTCAAGGGCACTTAGTCATGGTATCGAAAGTGGAGAGAGTGCTGCTGATTCACAACACCCACATTAAATTCCTGCCGGGAATTGAACCAGCAACCTTCAGGTTACAAGCCCGACTCGCTCACCATTAGGCCACTACCCCATAAGAGCAGTAATTATGTATGAGTATATGGTAAAGAAAGTGTCTCCATCCACATCCGTCCATCATGACACATATTCCATGCCGATCCAGAGGGTTAACCCATTATAAAGCTCGGATGCATCAGTATATTTATTAATATTTCTCAGATTTTCTTCATCAGAAACAAGAAAGCCTAGGATTGCTTGAGGGTGAGTAGGCTAAAGCTTGGGGTAATTTTCATTTGAAAGTGAATTAATCCTTTAAGATCACTAAAAATGATATTCAAACTCACATTAAACTCCTTTAAAATTAAATAAAACATAATAATTTCCTGAGATTATCATTGGCGTAGTTTGAATGTTGCTGTTCCAGCCGGTATTTTCCAAAAGGTATTTTCACACTTTTATGAAAAGCTGAGAATATACATACACACTGTGATACATTTCACAATATCTACAATACTGTTGTAGTAGTGGTGGTAATAATAGCAATATAGTGCAAATGAAATGGGGATGCACACAAGTGAGAAAATAAAAAGATAAACAACAACAAAAAAAGTGGAAATATTAGTTTTAGTGGTAGTTCATTCAAAAATACAAAGGTTTTTCCATTTGATAGGCTATTATTGTAATATTGTTTTGGGCAAGATAGTTTTTGGTTTAATTTTATTTTAAAAAATTAAATGAAATTGACAACAAAACCTTAAACTGATATTAAAAACCGAACAAATAAAGTCAGGTTTTAAATGACATGAAGGTGAGTAAATGATGACTAGGATTTATAGATGAATTATTCCTTTAATGTCTGCTTTGTTGTTGCCTTTGCTCCACCATTAATATGGTTATTTGCTTCTTTAGTTGTATCCTGAGAGAGGAAGTCATTTGTGATTTGTTTTGAAGCTCTCACTTTCTCGATTACACTAATCCACAGAATTAACCTTTGTATTCTAGCTGCATCATGACAAGTTTTATGGCTTGGCGTTTCTCTTTGTCTTCCTGGCATTTAAGGTCAAGGCCTAGTTGACACATTGAAGGACTAGTAGGAACAGAAAGTCATTTGATTCCAATCTTTGTTTTCCTGCAGCACAATATCTGATGCAATGATTTGTGCTGAAAAACATCATCATCCAGGAAACAAACCTCATGCAGCTCTTAAATGATTCGCTTGACAACTGCTTGTACAAGAAAAGAAGGAATAACTAGTGTATTCAATTGCATAACATGTAACATTTGTGTAGCACATGAGGGTGTGACGTATCAATGAATTCCGGGCAGATAAATAACGCAGAGTGTCACTATTACAGGTGATGCAATAACTGCAGTTTTGTCTGGTCTCGTGATATTAAATCTTCAGTTTCCAGTCATCTTAAATGAAGCCTTTAGGATAAAGTCTTGGGAAGAATTTGATGAGAAATGTTGATATTGAAATTTTTCAAGTGCTTCCATTTGGTGTCTATTGAATCTCATTGCTGTCTAGGAGAAATAATTAAGATCCCATTTGTAATTTGTGGGATTATGAAAAGGGAAGGGTTGATATAAAAGAGTCGAATGTTAGTCTAAGTGTTGTTTTAGACTCTAAATTAAATCAACAGTTTTTTCTGAATGCTTAAACCCTAACCGTGATTCTTATTGCACAATTTCTAAAACTATTAATACTTATTGCAAAACCACTCACTGAGTTTGCAAAACTAAAAGCACAAACACTGCTTTGCATTCTTTTTGGGGAACTGTAAACACAACTCACTGCTTTACACTTCATTTCCAAATGGGTAGCCGTGGCCTAGTGGTGAGGGAGTCGGGCTTGTAACCTGAAGGCAGGAATTGAAAGTGGGGATTGTGAATAAAAAGCACTCTCTCCACCTTTGATACCATGACTAAAGTGCCCTTGAGCAAGGCACCTAACCCCTAATTGCTTCCCTTGTAAGTCGATTTGGATAAAAGCGTCTGCTAAGTGATTAAATGTAAATGATCAACACTATTTTGCCAACTGTCTGGCACACTGTCACATGTGAAAACTGTTTTAGATTATTAACTCACTTTGCAATCAGCCTAAGCACTATAAATAAGCCACAGGTAAGCTGTCTGTGTGGGGTAAGATGGAGGGAGCAGGAAGAGGGAGAAGAGTGAGAATTAGAGGAGGCAGAGGAAGAGGACGTGGAGGTGAAGAAGTAGGAGGAAGAGGATGTGAAGGTAAAGAAGCAAGAGGGAGAGGACGACAAGGACAAGGAAGTGAAGTTAGAGGAAGTGGACAAGGAGGAGCAAGAGGAGGATGATGAGGGGGAAGAGGAAGGGTAAGAAGAGTAAGAAATAGAATCACTGATGACATCAGAGCTGCAATAGTGGACCATGTAATCAACCATGGAATTACCCTGAGGGAAGATGGCCCACGGGTTCAGCCTAACTTGAGCCGCTACGCTGCAGCAAGCATCATAAGGACATTTGGAAATGAGAATCGGTTAGTGCAGTCACTTTGCACAAGTTTTGTAGCACTGCCAAACTCTATCTATACCATACATGTAAAAATACTGAAATTAGAAATAATACTTGGTAACACTTTATTTTACAGTGTCATTGTTACATGTGTTACATGCAGTTACTATATTAATAACTATAAATTTAGCATAATTACATGCAACTAACCCTAAACCAAACCAAACCCCAATCCTAAACCTATAGTAAGTACATAGTTACTTGATATTACTCAGTACTTAAATGCATAATAACAGTGTAACAAAGACACCTTAAAATAAAGTGTAACCTAATACTTTACAGAATTGCTAGATGTCCAGATGCTGAGGGCAGAGGAACAATGTTCACTGCGGAACAAGAGACCCAATATGACCGTCATCCCCATCAACGCATAGCCCTTTTACAGGCAATGGAGGAGGCATGTGGGGATATTGACCAGGCATCATGCCAGGCCTGGCTATGACATTCCAGAAGATATTTTCCCCGGTGTCTTGGACTAGAGGACATTGGATGTGATGTAGACGAAATTTCGTGGCCGGACCCAGGGAGACGACACGATGTAGACTGATTTTTTTTTTTTTTTTTTTCCCCACAGTGAAATTACTATTTTGTGTTTTGACTTGGAAAAAACACTTGTGTTTCTTTTGATGTGGTAAATAACCACCAGTACTTGAAGTTTGGATCCCTGTATTTTCACAGAACTCTGACAAATCATTCTCTAAACTGTGAGTGCAAACCATAGGCGGAGTTTCACTTTTGTGCTTGGGGGGGCACCTACCAGGCCAGCAGACCACGAGCTCAGATTTTTTTTATTATCATATTTATATATCATACATTTTACATATAAAATACATTTTATACAAAGAATAGCGAAGAGAACAGACTCTTTATAGTTGCTGTTTTGTTTTTGTCATGATAACTGGACTCAACGCTAGAAGCAAGTGCGATAACAATTTATTTTGAGTTAAACCAAAATACAGTGCAAGCAGGTGGAATGGGTGACAGCAGGGACTTCGATGGCCAGAATCCGTGGAAGACGTGCAGTGAGAAGTGGCGGTGACAAACAGTAGACTCCCACGACGACAACGAGGAACAGGAACAAAAGGCAGGAACTGAACACCGGAACACCAACACGGACGACATCAAACAACGATCTGACAAGGATGAAGGAAAAGCGGTAAGTATATATGGAGTGGTGAGATTGCAAGCAGCTGGTGAGGAGATGACGATCAGCTGGAGTGGATCAAGTGATGTCATACATTCACGCCCACAACCCACATGCGCTCACACCACAACATAAACACAAGACTAGAAGGAACAGAAAATGTGTCTACCGTGACAGTAGCCCTCCTCCTAAGAACGCCTCCTGGCGTTCCCAGGTTCCTTTACCTGTCGATTGTAGTCATTGATAAGGGAGTGATCCAATATGTCTCTAGCAGGAACCCAACTTCTCTCCTCCGGACCGTAACCTTCCCAGTCCACCAAGTACTGAAATCCGCGTCCCCTCCGCCTAGAGTCCAGAATTCGATTAACCGAATAAGTGGTCTCCCCGTCTACGAGTCGCGGTGGGGGAGGGACCGGGGCAGGCGGATTAATGTGAGAATGAAACACGGGTTTAATTTTTGACACATGAAAGACGGAATGAACTCTCCTGTACGCGGGAGGTAATTTGAGGCGGACTACCACCGGACTAATGATTTTAGTGACCGTAAACGGCCCAATGAATTTGGGTGCAAGCTTATTAGAGACGGAGCGCAAAGGAATGTTCTTAGTTGAAAGCCACACTTTTTGACCAACGACGTATACGGGAGGCTTAGACCTGTGGCGATCGGCCCTTGCCTTGGTGCGCGCCCCCACCTGGAGTAGAGTCTCACGGGCTCTAGTCCAGGTACGGTGACACCTCTGGACGAAGGCGTGAGCAGAGGGGACTGCCACCTCGGATTCCAGACTGGGAAAAATAGGTGGCTGGTAACCTACGCTACACTCAAACGGAGATAGGCCCGTGGCCGACACTGGTAACGTGTTGTGGGCGTACTCTACCATAGAAAGTTGTTGGCTCCATGAGGAAGGATTCTTGGATACCAAACATCGCAACACCCTCTCCAAATCCTGGTTGGCTCTCTCGGTCTGACCATTGCTCTGGGGATGAAACCCAGAAGACAGACTAACCGTCGCCCCCAGTAGTCTACAAAACTCCCGCCAAAATTTGGACACGAACTGGGGACCCCTGTCGGAGACCACGTCAATCGGGAGGCCATGTAGACGAAAGACGTGATCTACAACTGCAACCGCCGTCTCCTTAGCTGAGGGTAATTTGGGTAAGGGGATGAAATGGGCTGCCTTCGAAAACCGGTCCACCACGGTCAAAACGACCGTGTTCCCCTGAGAGGGTGGGAGGGCGGTGATAAAATCTAGAGCGATGTGGGACCAGGGTCTTGAAGGAACCGACAGCGGCTGAAGTAACCCATCTGGAGGTCGATTAGAAGTCTTACCAATGGCACAGACCGAGCAAGCCAGTACAAAATCATGAATGTCGCGAGCCATGCGAGGCCACCAGAATCATTGCCTGACTAAAAAACTAGTACGATTAACTCCTGGATGGCAAGCCACGTTGGAACCATGACCCCACTGGATGACGTCCGACCGTAATCCCTCCGGTACAAACAATCGATTCGGTGGACAACCGGGCGGAGGCGTTACCCCTTCTAGGGCCTTCACGACCCTCGATTCGACCTCCCATGAGAGTGTGGAAACAAATAGTGTTTCGGGCAAAATGCACTCAGGAGTAACCGGGCGTTCGGAAAAATCAAATATGCGGGACAAGGCGTCGGGTTTGATGTTCTTGGAACCCGGACGATATGAAAGAGAAAAAATCGAAACGACCGAAAAAAAGTGCCCACCGAGCCTGCCTGGAGTTCAACCTTTTAGCAGTTCTGATGTACTCTAAGTTCTTGTGATCTGTCCAGACGATGAAAGGTACCCCCGACCCTTCTAACCAGTGGCGCCATTCCTCCAACGCTAACTTGACTGCCAACAACTCCCTGTTACCAATGTCGTAATTACGTTCCGCCAGGGATAACCGATGGGAAAAAAACGCGCAAGGGTGCATCTTGTCTTCTGAAAGGGAACGTTGGGACAACACTGCTCCTACTCCCACCTCCGACGCGTCGACCTCCACCACGAACTGACGTGAAGAATCAGGGGCTACGAGGATGGGGGCTGAAACAAAGCGGCCTTTCAGTTTGGTAAACACAGCCTTGGCTGTGTCAGACCACCTGAACGTAGTTCTGGGGGAGGTCAAGGCAGTCAGAGGTGCGACTAGTTGGCTGAAATTGCGAATAAAACGCCAGTAAAAATTGGCGAACCCAAGGAATCTCTGCAGGGCCTTTGCGAGAATCTGGGCTTGGCCAATCCACCACAGCCTTGATCTTCTCAGGGTCCATCCGCATCCCCTCAGACGAGACGATGTACCCTAGGAACGGGACAGACTGTGCATGAAAATCGCATTTCTCCGCCTTGACAAAAAGCCCATTCTCTAGCAACCTCAGAAGCACTTGCCGGACGTGCTGCACATGCTCCTGGAGAGAAGAAGAAAATATCAATATGTCATCCAGGTAGACATATATGAATTGATCGATCATATCTCGCAACACGTCATTGACCAATGCCTGGAAAACTGCCGGGGAATTGGACAGCCCGAAAGGCATAACCAAATATTCAAAGTGCCCCCTGGGGGTGTTAAAGGCAGTTTTCCACTCATCACCCTCCCTAATGCGAACCAAATGACAAGCGTTACGCAAATCCAATTTTGTGAAAATGGACGCTCCCTGCAGCCTCTCAAAGGCAGAAGACATCAACGGCAAAGGATAAGTATTCTTTACCGTGATGTTATTCAACCCTCGGTAATCAATGCAAGGTCACAGAGAACCGTCCTTCTTACCCACAAAAAAGAACCCCGCCCCCGCTGGAGAAGAGGAAGGGCGAATGAACTTGGTTGCTAGAGAATCAGAAATATATTTCTCCATAGCCTCCCTCTCTGGAACAGAAAGCGAATATAACTTGCCTTTAGGCGGAGACTTACCTGGCAGTAAATCTATAGCACAGTCATAGGGACGATGCGGAGGAAGAGAAGCAGCACGAGACTTACTGAACACTTCCTTCAGGTCCAGGTACTCTGCGGGCACGTTAGACAGGTCCCCTGTTTCCTCCTGAAACACAGAAACAGATACAGACGAATATGCAGACACAAGACAGGACTTATGACATTCCTTGCTCCACTCCAGTACGGTTTTATGATGCCAGTCCACTCGAGGGTTGTGTTGGATGAGCCAGGGATGTCCAAGGACGACAGGTGCAAGGGGTGAGTCCATGATGTAAAATGAAATAGTCTCGGATTGGTTGCCAGAAGTGATAAGTGTTATGTCTTCAGTGGAGAGGGAAATGGTGGGGAGATCTTGTCCATTAAGAGCGTGAACTGCGATTCTTTGAGTGAGGGGTCTGAGGGGAATCTGAAACTTCTGTGCAAAATTGTGGTCCATGAAATTACCTTCCGCTCCAGAATCCAGAAGTGCTCGACAATCATGCTGGTGGACTGACCATCTAAGTCTTACCGGGAGGAGTGTGGAGGTAGATGAAATCTGCGATGAGGTCTTCCTGGCGGAGATCCCACCCAACAGTAGCCTCAAATTTACTATCGGGCTGGACCTTTTACCGGGCAGCTGTAAGCAAAATGTCCCGCTCCTCCACAATACAGGCAAAGGCCCTGGGACCTCCGCCTCTCCCTCTCCTCCCGGCAAAGCCGAGCTCGACCCACCTGCATGGGCTCGGGATCATAGACGGAGCTGACCACGTCCCTGCCGCTGGATCTCGACTCGTTACCTCCGAAAGCACGAGTGGACGGGACTCGGCGCTCGACCCTGGACAACCGAGCGTCCACCCGCAGAGCCAGATCTATAAGTCCCGTAAGTGTGGTCGGAAGATCCAGGGCGTAGATCTCACTCTGGACGTGGTCAGCCAACCCATGCAGGAACATGTCCCACTGCGCCTCCTCGTTCCATCCGCACTCCGCCGCCAGGGTCCGGAACTCAATCGAAAAATCGGAGACCGATCTTTCTCCCTGGCGGAGTTCAGTCAGTGTTCTGGGGGCCTCTCTTCCACACACAGCCCGGTCGAACACCTTCTTCATCTCGTCGGTGAGGGCTTTGAACGAGGCGCAGCATGGATGTTGATTTTCCCACACCGCCGCCCCCCAAAGCGCCGCCTTCCCGGTCAGTAAAGTGAGCACGAAAGCCACTCTGGATTGCTCGGTGCTGAAAGTGTTGGGCTGTAGTGCAAAGTGCATAGAGCACCGGGTCAAAAATGCTCTACAAAAGTCTGGTTCCTCGGTATAGGGCTCGGGTGCTGGTAGGCGGGGCTCAGACCGAGAGGGGCTCGCTGGAGGTGGGAGGGGAACGGCTGGTGTGGGCGGCGCAGCGGGAATCTGTAGGCGTCGGATCTGCTGGGTGAGCTCGGACACCTGCGTCACCAAGGCTTGCACTGTGCGACCCGTGTTGCTGATCTCCTCTTGCTGCGAATCCATTCTCCGGATGCTGTGATGGATGAATTCCTCTAACGATCTAGAAGATCCGTTCGCTGCTTCCATCTGTTGGTCAGATCGTTCTGTCATGATAACTGGACTCAACGCTGGAAGCAAGTGCGATAACAATTTATTTTGAGTTAAACCAAAATACAGTGCAAGCAGGTGGAATGGGTGACAGCAGGGACTTCGATGGCCAGAATCCGTGGAAGACGTGCAGTGAGAAGTGGCGGTGACAAACAGTAGACTCCCACGACGACGACGACGAGGAACAGGAACAAAAGGCAGGAACTGAACACCGGAACACCAACACGGACGACATCAAACAACGATCTGACAAGGATGAAGGAAAAGCGGTGAGATTGCAAGCAGCTGGTGAGGAGATGACGATCAGCTGGAGTGGATCAAGTGATGTCATACATTCACGCCCACAACCCACATGCGCTCACACCACAACATAAACACAAGACTAGAAGGAACAGAGAATGTGTCTACCGTGACAGTTTTGCATTGGCAGTGATACGGTTAACACGGTTCAGAAGTGTTCAGAAGTGCGGCGAAAAAAGCAAGTGTGTTAGACGGGTGCGCTTGTTACAGTGTGTTCTTCTTCGTTCCAATTAAAGTTCATAAACAGAGCCTCCCTTGACCTGTCATAGAACTACTTCAGACATTACAATATCTTACCTTATGCAGAAGAAGCCGCCTCTTTTTCCGAGAGGCGTAGATGTCCACTATCTTCTCTTCTGATAGATTTGCAGTCAAATCGTTCTCTATGTGCGGTAGGGAAAGATCCGAGAATCTGTCCTGAGCCATTGAAGACCGGAGCCAGTTTCTTATTCTTCTCATAACTGAGAAACTTCTTTCTGATGTAGCAGACCCAACAGGCAGTGTGAGTGCCAGCTGCAGCAGACGGTAAAAGTTTGTATATCTGTCCTTCCGTACTTCATCTTGAAGTTTTTTAAGGGTGATCGGCGTTGCAATTGCACATTTCACAAGATCCATTTCAGCTGTCACAAGCTCAGGGTGAATCTTAAGGCTCGCATACATGCTTAGTAATAGACCGATGCCATTCTTGACACAGTTGAATACAGCATCACATGCCACACTCAGGGCCATTGCTTCAGTTGAAAATCACCTGTCCAATTCAGCCAGCATAGTGTCTAAAACAGGGAGATACAATTGACATTTAAATGTCTGAGATTCTGATCCCCGTTGCGTCTCGTTTTCATCACGTTGTCCCAGTGTGGTTGGTACTATGTAAAGCCCGGGAGGTTGTCGCGAAGTTCTTTTTCGTTTTCCTGCAGTTTGGGTGTCACTCTCTGCAGAAAAACCAGCGACATCCTCACAAAACGCTTTCACCTGCGTCCACATTGCCTCCCACGAACTCTCCTCTCTGCAATGCACATACACAGCAAAGGGGAATTCCTCTCTGATTCGTTGCTGAACTCCACTCAAATGTCCCAACATTACAGAGGCACCATCATATGCCTGGGCAATTATGGGAATGTCCTTCAGCCCACACGACTGCAATCCTTCTTTGATACCAGAAACAATCCCTGCAGCATCACGAGAATGGGAAGAGTCAACAAAGCAAATAAATCGCTCCTTGATCTGAAGTCCCTCGGTGTATCTAATGCAAACAGAAAGTTGCTCAGTCTTTGATGACTTTGCTTCATCAGCGATAACAGCAAGAAAACCCGTCTCAAACATCACAACTTCAGAACTTTATTGCATGTCTGCAAAATGTAGTTACTCACCCAAAACAAACGAATTCATGCTTCAAAACCTAGTTATTGTGTCAGGCCACCAAAATATAAAGTATTTTCTCATCGTGTGAGCCATACTGGTCAAAAAAAAATTTTGTTGTTTTTTCACCATGACAGTCAACCATGGAAATTAAGGTATGTACTATTGACTCTTCTCAACAAATATCATATTCAATAGTATATGGAAAAAATGTATATGAACATAGTACATAAAAAAAGCATATGAACATTTGTATTCATACAGTACATTTATTTTTGTATGAATGTATTACAAGTTAAGTTCAATCTATCTTGCTTGTCCAATTACTGTACATTACCACAAACATACAAAAATGGCAAATAACATCCATGAAAAAAATTATTCTAGGTGTAGATCCTGTCGCTGTTGTTGGTCAGGCCAAAGATTTTCATCAACATCACATCTGATGTTTTCCTTTGCATGTTTTCCATTGCATTGCACCGGGGAAAAAAAAAAATCTCCTTGAATGCCACACCCATCCCCTGCAATGATCATGCTGGAAAAAATGTTACAGTAGTGATTGTGCTTTGGCCAATCTACATATATATGCTCCCAAACTTGATTGGTTAAATGGTTGAATGGTTGATTCAAATTGTATTGTACTCAGAGGTCATTTGCCACTTACAAACAATGTCAATGTAAGATATTTATGGAATATATCATTCACATTTAGTCATTTAGCAGACGCTTTTATCCAAAGCGACTTACAAGTGAGGAAAACAAACAAGCGATTCTTCATGAATTGGCCAATAACACAGGAAGTGCTCACAATACAAGTTTCATACATTGCTCAGTTCCATAAGTAGGAAGGGAAAAGGGAAGGATATGTTTTTTTTTTATGAGGGGATTAAGTGTTCACAGAAGAGATGAGTTTTCAGCTGTCTCTTAAATATTGCCAGGGATTCTGCGTTCCTGATGAAAGTAAGGAGATCATTCCACCAGCAGGGAGCAGTGAACGAGAATGTTCTGGAGAGTGATTTTGTGCCTCTCTGTGACGGTACCACAAGCCTTCGTTCCTTTAGTGATCGCAGGCTTCTTGTGGGGACGTAGCGTTGTAGCAGTGTGTGGAGGTAGGAAGGTGCAGAGCCTGTGGTGGATCTGTAAGCAAGCATCAGCACCTTGATCTTGATGCGAGCAGCAAGTGGTAGCCAGTGCAAAGAGATGAACAGGGGCATGACGTGGGTGAAGTTGAAGACAAGACGTGCAGCAGCGTTCTGGATCATTTAATGTGTTCATATATATGCATGTATACTAAGTTTTCATAATTGAATGGATCGTTTTGAATGTGATGGCTTACGCAATGAAAAATGCTTGAGAACTTGTGAAGAGTTTGACAGTTTAAGTTAGAATCGACTCATCAGTTTTGATTAACAAGCCATATGCAGTTAGTTGTTGAGCAAACTGCAGACAATTGTACTTACTGTTTGCACACAAGTGCCAAAGCATTTGCAATTTGCTCAAATCAATAAGAAATTCCAATCTGATGTGAACAAGAAGATAATTGTTCAGAGATCTGAACTTATTGTTTTGAGAAATAAGAGTCTCATTCGAGAATTGAGCCAAAGCAATTGAGAAAAACTGTAAACAAGGTTTATTAGCTTTTGCAAGAGAACTACAATGTTTTGCTGATTTGGTGAAGGGTTTTCTTATTTGTATGTAGAGTTTTGCTTAAAAATTGCAAAAATTGCTTAAGCCATCAGAAAAAACTGTAATATCTGCAGAGTGCGTGTCAGATTCTGTTTTGCAAATTTGAGCAAAAAGACTAGATGAAGAAGATAAAGTTTCTAATGTAAGTATCACAAACATCAAATTGAAGAAGCACGTTCAGCAACTTAGCCCATCCAGTCACAAGAAAGATGTGATGAATTTCACAAGTTGTAATGAAGTAATGTCTTCGGAGAAAGAAAAAGAAGAAGAAGGAAAAACTGACTTCATAGTGTAAGTGGCAATGGAGAAATGATGTTTATATTTGTTTTTGATCTGGTAAGTACATAACTATTCCTATAACCTGTCATTTTACAGGGAAGAGTAAAGCATTACTTATGATTTATGATTGAACATACAGAGTGCATGTTCTAATGACAAAGACCAAAAAGTGGTTTTGTATGTTATATATTTTACTACATACACATTTTTTAAGGATGTAGTCATCCTTAAAAATTCCAAGATTATCATGCATATACACTACCAATCAAAAATTTTGGGATGGTAAGATGTTTTTTTAAAAAAAAAAAAAAAGTAAAATACATTTTTTATGCTTGCCAAGGCTGCATTTATTTGATACAAAATACAGTAAAAACAGTAATATTGTGAAATATTTTTAAAATTTAAAATCAGTGTTGTCAATTTAGATATATTTTAAGATGCAATTTATTTATGTGATCAAAGCTGATCAAAGCAATACTCCAGTCTTCAGTGTCACATTATCCTTCAGAAATCATTCAAATATACTGATTTACAGAAACAGTTCTCATTATTATCAATGTTGAAAACAGCTGTGCGGCTTAATATTTTTCTGGAAACAGTCATTTTATTTTCAGAATTCTTCAATGAATAGAAAGTTCAAAGAACTATTTAAAAGTCTGTACAGCACTTTTGATTAATTTAATGCATCCCTGCTGAATAAAAGTTTCGCTATCACTTTACAATGTTGCATTTGTTTACTATACCATATGATACTTTACAATGTATCATTTGTTTACTATTATAACATGAACTAACAATGAGCTATACATTTGTAGTTTTTATTCATCTTTGTTAATGTTAGATAATAGAAACATAGTCATTCCTTATTCATGTTAGTTCAAGTGCATTGAAATGACAGGGATAGTCACAAACATGGTACAACATTTTTGGTCACAAACATTCTTCAAAATATCTTTTTAGTTCAACAGAAGAAAGAAATTCATATAGGTTTGGAACAACTTGAGGTTGAGTAAAGGATGACAGAATTTCTTACTGCAACAGCACAGTAAAAAATTATTTTCATGACATTTTTTCTTTTGTCAAATCAACTTGGATAATTAATGTGGTTCAGATAACATAATATTTTGAGTTTCCGTTGATTAAATAAATCGCCTTTGTTGTATTAACTCAAACTGTTAATAAAATGAACTCAATTTTAAAGAAAACAGGTAACTTACCTTAAGTTAAACCAACTATTCAATTTTTTTAGTGTAAGATTAATAAATGCTGTAGAAGTTTTCGGCTTCTCTTAGTGCATGTTAACTAAAGAAGTTAACATTAAATGAAACCGTTATTCATGCATCCCATTGTATTGTATAACTATTTCACATCTTTTACAGACAAAAGAACTTCAAAAGTTCATCTTTTTATATGTTGCTGCATGTTATATGAGTAATATTAATATTATTATATTGTAATATTGGCATATTTTTCATTGTTTTACAACAAACCAAATCAGAAGTCATCTATATTGGACATTCTCATGCAACATTTACAAATAATCAGAGCACAAGAACACATATCCTCTTGTAAACAACTCATTTACATTGCAGTGGTTGTGAATAGCAGGTAATAAAATACAGCTGTATGGATCAAAATTATTTTAAATAAGTAATATTCGATCATAATTCAAATAGTCAATGGCACATATCTGACATTTTAATTTTCCGTTCTGATTAATTTGGGAAATTTAGCGGTGTTACGTGCGTCACAGGATGTCCAATTTCCATTCCAAGCGAGGCGTTTGTTCACAAAATATATAAAAAAAATGCATGTTCTTTATCATCTGTTTTCCTCCGCGGTCCTCCACTGATAATGGTTATAAGAACTGGTACACTTTCCATTTCAATGCAAGCTTACTGCACCTGATTTAAAAATGACACAGAGGTGATACAAAGTCTTCCTGTTTATTCTGCCCCCATCTCACTTGAGAAAAAGCCTGTTATGTCTAAGCAGCTCTCTACCACAAGGGTCAGCTGATATCCTGTGAACTTCCTGTCTAGGCCTTGGCCACATATGTTTACATTGCTTTGCTTGAAGCTTGAGTTGATACTTTTTGCAAACATCCATCTACTTGTTTACATGAAGATGATGCATGTCCTTGTCCACTCAGCCATATCCAGAGGAATGCCAACTTTATGAATAAGAGCAAGTGAATTTCATTGTCTTTAGTGTTGATTTATTTGCATGACTTATGAGGTATTTCTTATAATAGTTGTAAAAATCTTTTAGATTTGAATATTTGAATATATATATGTATTTACCTTTAAATGTAAGTGTAAGTTAGATTGAAGGATTAGTTCACCTAAAAATGAAAATTCTGTCAATTCATTCAAATTAAAGGGGACCTATAATACCCCTTTTACAAGATGTAATATAAGTATCTGGTGTCCCCAGAATGTGTCTGAAGTATCAGCTCAAAATACCCCACAGATCCTTTATTAGAACTTGGGTGGAGCTTTAACAGCTTGTGCTTCGGTTGCTCAACAACAACAAAGCTGGAGAATCTCATGCAGCCAAAACGACGATTGTCAGTAATAGTGTTCAGCCTTACATTGTTCAAACTAGAGTCAGACACTCATGGAGAGATTTGGGAAGAAGTTACAAGATTTATAATGTATCTGGATGTTTCTGAATGTGGATAAATTTATGTAGTTGCTGCTGTGGACTTTTCGACTTGCATGTGCTGTCATGTTAATCTTTTGTGCAAATCCAGCGCTGAATTGATCCTCGTTTGTGAAGCAGTCAGCATGTCGACTGTGTAACGTGTTGCAGGTTTTCAATAAACAGTGTTCTGGGATGTTGGCTAACACTGTACCACTGCTATTTATAACATCTTATTAGCGAAGAACAAAAAAGAACTTTGCTATAAGTTTCAGTGCCTTAAGTACCTGTAGAAAGAATAGTTGGTTTAACTTAAAGTAAGTTACCTGGTTGCCGTAAAATTTTTATTTAAATTAACTCAATTTTAAGTTAATACAATGAAGGCAATTGGTTTAATCAACATAAACTAAAAAATTTGTTATCTGAACCACATTAATTATTGAAGTTGATTTGACAAAAGAAAAAAATGTTGTGTTAACAAATCATATACGGGTGCTGGTCATATAATTAGAATATCATCAAAAAGTGGATTTATTTCACTAATTCCACTCAAAAAGTGGAATACAGATTGATATATTTCAAATGTTTATTTCTTTTAATTTTGATGATTATAACTGACAACTAAGGAAAATCCCAAATTCAGTATCTCAGAAAATTAGAATATTGTGAAAAGGTTCAATATTGAAGACACCTGGTGCCACACTCTAATCAGCTAATTAACTCAAATCACCTGCAAAGGCCTTAAATGGTCTCTCAGTCTAGTTCTGTAGGCTACACAATCATGGGGAAGACTGCTGACTTGACAGTTGTCCAAAAGACGACCATTGACACCTTGCACAAGGAGGGCAAGACACAAAAGGTCATTACAAAAGAGGCTGGCTGTTCACAGAGCTCAGTGTCCAAGGACATTAATAGAGAGGCGAAGGGAAGGAAAAGATGTGGTAGAAAAAAGTTTACAAGCAATAGAGATAACCGTACCCTGGAGAGGATTGTGAAACAAAACCCATTCAAAAATGTGGGGGACATTCACAAAGAGTAGTAATTCTGTTATGTTTTGCATTTAAAAGAGTCTTTGTTGAAGTTTCATTACATCATTTTGCTGAAGAGTAGTGATCATGGTAAATATAGAGACACAAGATAACAGGTCCGACCAAGTCAGTGAGAAGTTCACATTCATGTCTATGCTAATCTGCATGATATAACTCATCTGGTATGTTGTAACATTATGCACCTCATATCATAGAAAATAGAAAAGCATGACCACATTGCTGTGTTCCCATTAATTGCCAGATGTCTCTAATCCTTTTAGACGTCACTGAACTTCTTCAGTATGCCTGATATCAAGATGCAGTGACAGTCTGTTAAAACAAAGCAATGTTGCAACACATTCTCACTCGTCACACGTGAAACTTTGGTGTCAATACACAGGCGCAATGGGCGTGGGAATTTTGTTGTCATGATGAAATTATATATTGGGGTATAATTTTACCATTATCCAGTCAGAAGCGGTTACAGGAAAGTAGTCAATGTTCATGTTCTCGAGCAGCTTCTGTCACAAAAAAAAATTCATAGTATGTATAACATACCTGGCAATAAAGCTCTTTCTGATTCTGATTCTGAAAAACAGACAATATTGTGTCTAAAATATAACACAATATTAAGTTCTTATTTATTGAAGTATTGTATAAAATCAGTATCACATTTGCTCTACACAAAAAGAGCACTCGTGTGATATTAAACTCTTGCTCATGTGATATTGCTTAAAGCTATTATGTAAGATTTTTGCAGTGAAATATCCACAAACCACTAGTTCAGTTGAGTGCTTACAAATATCCCAAATGTTTCCAACTATTCGCAAATCGTGAGACGTGTGAGTGAGTCGCCTGCCAACGGTCTCATATCCACGTTAACCTCAGTTTATGGTTTTATTTTGTAGAATCCATGGAAACACCAAAGACGCTTTAATATATTAAATGTGTTATTAGACAAGGGAACATCTGTTTTGACACATTTATGGGCAGAAAACTAATCATTGTTATTATAGCTAGCTCAACACATTTAGTCTTATTTAAATCAAGTTTTTGATTCTTGAGCACCATACCTCAGAGAAAAACACTATTTTGTCAAGTAACTCTAGCCAAAATAGCATAAACAGATGCAGTTTTATTTTTAGTAAGAGTAATGCAAAATTTTGTACAAGTGTCTCACAGCAGCCGGCGAGCGAACACACAGAGAAATGTTATAACATCATTTTCAACATACTCATAATGTATCTAATATGACAAACAGAGCTGCGTTACCTCGTACTCATGACTGGAAAAAGTGGAAGCGGCACCGGCGACTGCGGCATAATAAAATTTCTGCTGCTCTTCAGGCGTGTCGTGTTCGACTCTCATTAATGAAAGTGAAAGTGAAAGTGAAAGTCGTGGTATGGTCAGGTATGGTGACCCATACTTGAAATTTGTGCTCTGCATTTATCCCATCCAAGTGCACAAACACAGCAGTGAGTAGTGAACACACACATACACACACAATGAACACACACCCGGAGCAGTGGGCAGCTATTGCTACAGCGCCCGGGGAGCATTTTAGAGTTAGGTGCCTTGCTCAAGGGCACCTTAGTCGTGGTATCGAAGGTGGAGAGAGTGCTGTTTATTCACAATCCCCACCTTCAATTCCTGCCGGCGAGGGAATCGAACCGGCAACCTTCAGATTACAAACCCAACTCCCTCACCATTAGGCCACGACTACCCTTAAAGGTGCACTATGTAGTTTTTCGCCTCTAGGGGTCGCTAATAATATTTATGGGGGAATAATGTTTATGGATGAGTGAATGCATGTTTTCAACAAGACTGTGGTGTGAAGCAGGCCGTGGCCGAGAATTGTGGATGCGATTGCAAATGAGAGACGGATATCAGTGGCCCACGCGAGTCCCGGGGGATATAAAGAAACGAGGACATTTCATTCTACCAAACTACTCATAAGTGCTGAAATACTATCATACAGGTCAGTTTATTTGACGAGTTAAAACTGTCACGCAGCGCTGTGTCACTTGATCTAACGTTACACTATCATACTAAACTGTATTTGAGTGTGTTGAAAGTTGTAATGTTTAGTATTAAGTTTTTTGTCTGTATGAGACTTAACAGTTAGCTAGATCAACATTAGAAGGTCATACTGATGATATTCTAACACTTCATCGTGTTGAGCTATATAACATTGATTAGACTTAGCCTACATTTGCTTACCTTGTCTGATAATGTGCAAGAGCGCCGTCTCTGTCAAATCAAAGTTTGTCGCAAAGATCTCGCCATCTCGGAAACGCCACGTCGATATTGATCCTCGTTTTATTTTTCCTTTTGTCCCAAAGTTTGCTTGCCATGGTCTATAATGTTTCAACTAAACAACAGCAGCGTGCTCCTAGCCGTTACTCAGCTGTCCGTGTCTTTTGCCATGGTTACTATGCAGTACAAGAAACCAGGGATAATGCAAATACTACGTCACTGGCAGGTCAAATCCTTGGAAACATTTAGGATAATATACGTACACAGCTGAATGAAATATATAACCCTGTGCAAGTGGTTTTTGGATATTTTAATATAAAAATTTTACATATTATACCTTTAACAATCACTACAGCTTCATGCTATAGTAATGATAATAATTGCATCCATGACTTCTGCCCGATTCTTTTCCACCAGCTGTGAGGTGAAGACCACATGTCCCAAGATTCCTCGCTTATCAATTGATGACATCAAGCTATGCCTGTGTTTTGAATCGGCCACCTCTAGTGGCCTACATATTTCACCTTTAACTATATCATATGAGACAAAAATTCATACAAGGGCATTTTTGCCCCAATATCTTGAATTTTATGAGCATATAAGTGTATTATGTAGGCTTCAATCACAGTGTATTGTTGCCCTGCATCATGTTCATCACCAATCCACTGGATGAAATGTAAAATGACCTACGTAGGTTTGGGGCGGGGGTGGGCCAGGTGTGTTGAATTTTAATGCATTATTTTTTCCGTAGCTAATACATTAAATTAAACCTTATCCCTGTAGTAAGTATATGTGTTTAATTACTATTACTCAGGCACCTTAAAAAAAAAGTGCAACCAAATATCATATATCAGTAGAAATGTCAAAGTCATGCTCGCTATCAGTTTAGCTTGGCCTAAATTCCACCTCTTAAGGCCCCTCAGTAATTAGGTTTTAAAGGCTTTAAATTATGATGTAATTTCCTATATCTCATCAAGCGTGGGTTGCTTTTCTGTGTCCTGTAAAAGTTTGTTTTTTCCCTGTAAAAACAAACAAAGGTCAGTGAATACCCTATCCTCCTACTACAAATCAGATAAGGCAAAATCATAAAAAAGCTACATTTAATGCTTCAGTATGATTAAGATCACTGAATGATAAAAGGACTCCATCTGAATCTGAAACGGACATATTTTCTGTAAACTGCATGCCAGTGATGGTTATAGACATCAGAAAAACCAATGTTTTTCACATAATGATTGTAATAAAAGCATTAAATTTGAGCCAGTTTTAGAAATGACAGAGATTAAAACGGTTGTCTTCCCACATGTAAATTACAGTATCAGTGCTGTACTTTCAGGAACCATTATTATCAGTCATCAAAATGGTGGAATGAAAGAATTTGACAAGTCAGTTGTAATACAAATAAATAACATCAGAGGTTCCTTTACAATATTACCAGAGTGAGCTTAAGGATATTACCAGAGTGAGCTTAAGGTCACGACTGGGATATTCGTGGCCAAATGGTGAGGGAGTTGGGCTTTTAACCTGAAGGTTGTTGGTTTGATTCCCATGCCGAAATGAAGGTGTGGATTGTGAATGAACAGCACTCTCTCCACCTTTGATACCATGACTAAAGTGCTCTTGAGCAAGACACCTAACCCCTAATTGCCTCACTTGTAAGTCGCTTTGGATAAAAGCGTCTGCTAAATGTAAATGACTAAATGACACATAATTTATTCACTTAAAGTTTATTAGCAACATAAAAGTAGTCCATCCGACTTGTGTGCAATACTTATTATATGTACTTAAACTCAAATTTATACATTAATTTATATATATAAATATATATATTAATTTATATATATATAAATTAATTAATGTAGAAATTTTAGTATATATATATATATATATATATATATATATATATATATATAATATATATATATATGAATAACACTGAAATATATGAAATAACTCACCACCAAAATTTATTTACTGAAAATCTTGTCCTAGGCATAAGGCTCAGCTCTTGATTGCATTATTATTCACACGAGACAAGACATCTTCTTTTCTGCCCCACAGAAGAAATAAAGTTATACAGGGATGGACAACATGTCTAATGATGACTGAATTCAAATTATTTCTTCATTAGTGAGAGATCAGAAGACGGGAACCTTGGTGTTCCTCAAGGTTCTGTCCTGGGTCCTCTACTCTTCATCATCTACCTGCAGTCTCCTGGTCATTCACTGTAAAAAACATTATAAAATTATTAAAACACCATCATAGTAATACACAACATAAAACAGCAGCCAGAGAATCCACTATATTCTAACAGGCCCTCCGCAACATCACCTAAATCACAACCTTAGAAACACATTTTTGTCTCTTTTGTATACAGTTTTGATTTTACTTTTCGTACACTAGATTCGAGATTGTTAAGTGTTCTTGAGCACTAGAAAGGCACTATAGAAATATAAAGTATCATTTTAATGAATTAATAAGCTCACCAGGCTCTATTGCAATGCAGAACAACTGAACTATTCTGATAATAAACATGCATGATTTATATAGGAGTTTCTAAAGTAAGCACAGTCATTTTTACTGAAAAATGACAACAATACTATTTCTTTTTCTTTTGCAGTGTACATAATGAAACACATTCTAGACAATGAAACACTAACTCTCTGAAAAAATGCACACATGAAATGGATCCCTCAATCTTTGGCACACAGGGGAGGCCCCCAGCATTCACAGGGGGTTGTAGGTGTTGGGAACCAGTTTGTTTTTCCAAAAACGTGTGGGTGTTTTTTTAGCTCAGTGATAACTTACTGATGGTGCCGATGGTGGTGGACGGGGCTGTTGTGCTATGGCTCCCCCTCTGAAGCAGCGTTCTCGAGCCATACAGCGACTGGGACTCCCCCATCTGACTCAATTAAGGCCTGTGGTCCATTTATGTACCTGAACATGAAACCAGATGAAGCCCAGACATCCTCTATGAGCCTTATGTGCCTGCAAATGTTTGCACATACAGCGAAAGGTTTCTGTATTGTTTTACAGTATATTACAGACAGTGTTTCATGTCAGTGTGTGGGCAGTCCTATAAGCAAGCTCTATAAGTTGCACTGTATTTAGATTTAGGCTCAAGTATATAGGGGCTAGTCCATATGCTAGTCTGTATGCTATCAAGCATACTTCAAGCTGTATGCTAGAATTGTTGTGGTTCTAGCAGGTTTAGATAAATTTGACACTAACTTTGATAAAGATATTTATAACTAGGTCCAAAACGCCCTGATAAAATTACAATATGATTGTAAATGATGCACAATAAAAACAACCCACTTGCTCTGAAGTGATATTAAACATGACAAGTAACTATTAAACAAGTAACATAAACATGACTTTACTTTGTTTTCATCAGACAACACATTATTTTACAGCAAGCTCTTTCTTGACACTATGCCACTAAGGTAAAAAACACCCAGGTGACCTACTTCTGGTGAGATTCTGAAGTGTGCATACGATGGACTCTTCAATCCCATGATGCCACGGAAGAGAAATGGCAGTGACGCAATGCAACAGACTCTGGTAGGTGGTGTGATAAGGGCAACGTGGCGAATGTAGCACTTATAGATTGCACTGAAATTACACACATTCACACTATACAGGGAGTGCAGAATTATTAGGCAAGTTGTATTTTTGAGGATTAATTTTATTATTGAACAACAACCATGTTCTCAATGAACACAAAAAACTCATTAATATCAAAGCTGAATATTTTTGGAAGTTTTAGTTTTTAGTTTTTAGTTTTAGCTATTTTAGGGGGATATCTGTGTGTGCAGGTGACTATTACTGTGCATAATTATTAGGCACCTTAACAAAAAACAAATTTATACCCATTTCAATTATTTATTTTTACCAGTGAAACCAATCTCAACATTCACAAATATACATTTCTGACATTCAAAAACCAAACAAAAACAAATCAGTGACCAATATAGCCACCTTTCTTTGCAAGGACACTCAAAAGCCTGCCATCCATGGATTCTGTCAGTGTTTTGATCTGTTCACCATCAACATTGCGTGCAGCAGCAACCACAGCCTCCCAGACACTGTTCAGAGAGGTGTACTGTTTTCCCTCCTTGTAAATCGCACATTTGATGATGGACCACAGGTTCTCAATGGGGTTCAGATCAGGTGAACAAGGAGGCCATATCATTAGATTTTCTTCTTTTATACCCTTTCTTGCCAGCCACGCTGTGGAGTACTTGGACGCGTGTGATGGAGCATTGTCCTGCATGAAAATCATGTTTTTCTTGAAGGATGTAGATTCCTTCCTGTACCACTGCTTGAAGAAGGTGTCTTCCAGAAACTGGCAGTAGGACTGGGAGTTGAGCTTGACTCCATCCTCAACCCGAAAAGGCCCCACAAGCTCATCTTTGATGATACCAGCCCAAACCAGTACTCCACCTCCACCTTGCTGGCGTCTGAGTCGGACTGGAGCTCTCTGCCCTTTACCAATCCAGCCACGGGCCCATCCATCTGGCCCATCAAGACTCACTCTCATTTCACCAGTCCATAAAACCTTAGAAAAATCAGTCTTGAGATATTTCTTGGCCCAGTCTTGACGTTTCAGCTTGTGTGTCTTGTTCAGTGGTGGTCGACTTTCTGCCTTTCTTACCTTGGCCATGTCTCTGAGTATTGCACACCTTGTGCTTTTGGGCACTCCAGTGATGTTGCAGCTCTGAAATATGGCCAAACTGGTGGCAAGTGGCATCTTGGCAGCTGCACGCTTGACTTTTCTCAGTTCACGGGCAGTTATTTTGCGCCTTGGTTTTTCCACACGCTTCTTGTGACCCTGTTGACTATTTTGAATGAAACGCTTGATTGTTCGATGATCACGCTTCAGAAGCTTGGCTATTTTAAGACTTCTGCATCCCTCTGCAATATATCTCACTATTTTTGACTTTTCTGAGCCTGTCAAGTCCTTCTTTTGACCCATTTTGCCAAAGGAAAGGAAGTTGCCTAATAATTATGCACACCTGATATAGGGTGTTGATGTCATTAGACTACACCCCTTCTCATTACAGAGATGCACATCACTTAATATGCTTAATTGGTAGTAGGCTTTCCAGCCTATACAGCTTGGAGTAAGACAACATGCATAACGAGGATGATGTGGTCAAAATACTCATTTGCCTAATAATTCTGCACTCCCTGTATAGAACATAACGTTTTAGTGGTCACAAAGTAATTACCTACTCGAGAGTAAACTACTTCGGACGCAGCCAATGAGCATTTGATATCACTGACGTAAAACCTTTGTCGTGAAGCTCCTTGAAGCAGCAAATTTCGAATTTTTCAAATGTGAGATTTTTGAATAAATCTCTCACACAAAGCAATCACATGGATTCAGAAAATTTGGATTACAGAACACAAATAAAATTTTATGATAATTTTAAGGTTTATTTTATGATAATTATTTGAGCTACAGCATTTTCATTATAAAAAATCCTTGTATGTCCCACGGCAAAGAAAATACATATTGTGTTACAAATGAATTGTTAAATGATTACAGAAATTTTTAATCAGAGATCTTTGAATGAAATGTTGTAATTTAAAACTAACTAAATCAGTCTGCTATTCAATACTCAATATTCTGTTATTCAGTTATGCATTTAATGATAAATTATTTTCAGCAGGTGTGCTAAAATGTCTCTTTACCAAGAAAAAAAAATTGGAATCCTTTAAAAAAAATACAATTTAAAAGTGGCCCTCACTATCCTGATCTGGGCCACTCATTTAAGTTAAAATATGAAAACACTGGTAATACTATTAATAATTTATCTTATTCTGCTTGAAACAGCTTACAGTCGATCTGTAATTAAGCACTTTAGATGACATATTTATAGCAACAAAATGACTTAATTGCAGCAGTAAAGCGCAAGAAAACAACTTTTTACTTTTTTTGTGAGGGACTTTACATCTGACTCAAAAAATAGGGATACTATGTTTTATGTTCTTCCGAGTTTTTGATTGTAGCCGTTTATGCAATGTTTTTTTTCAGCCCAGTTCCTGTAAACTTTCTAAAGGTGTTAAAGTCTGGTAAATGTTTGTTTTTGGTAAATAAAAGTTCTCCCCCTGTTTCCCTGCACATGTTTGCATGAGAGTTCGATGCTGGCCTTGTGGCATCTCCCTCCCGCGGCACAGTCATTTGAAGAGCTCGTAAATATCAGAGCCCATCGCAGATGACATCATAGATAACCTTCAGGGGACTTCACTGACATTCGACATTGGCCAGGGTGAGCATTCTCAAAGACAAAAAAAAAAAAAACAGGAAGGAAATGTTTCAAGAGCAGATGAAGTCATGCCTCTTCAGACTTTATATAATGGCCAACTTTCACTCTTAAAATATCTAATAACAACCATTTCTATTCAAAATAGGCTTTGTTTGTTTAGGTGAAAGATTTTTAGTGGAAATTTTCCATATATATACAGTAAAACATGTAGTTCAACAGCCTTAAATCCTGGTATCGTTATTGCATTTGAATGAACACACTTTGGGGAAGACCAAATCAGTAACTGAACGTGTCACAACACGTGTGACTGAAGTAAATAAAAACAGTTTTATTTTGACAGGAATTCACATACGCCCATAATAGCAACATTATGAATCCAAATCGAATGATTTCACTCAATTAGCCTTTAGGTTTTAATACATATCAAAGATGACTGAAATGTGCATGTAAGTTATTGAATAATAACCCCATAAATTACAACACACATACAAAAAAAAAAACTAACTAACAACATGCCATTGGTTACACTGTTTTTGAAGGTGTCTTTGTTACAGAAGGTGTAGTCTGTAAGTGTTGCCTCTTTGTCACTATCTCTGTACTGATTTGTTTACTTGTGGAATTGTCATCATACGCATGACGAGCAGGGCCGGCACGTGAGGGAACGGCGCGAGGCCGGTGACGCGAGTGATAATTTGCCCACACAAACATAATAAAACGTAAAATAAAATCCAGGCCTGGTCCTCTCTCGTCCTTCACTGTAGTCGCTCATTGGCTCTTGCCCACCCTGCTCGTCACAGTGGGTTGTGCATCGCCAAGGCACAGATCGTCTTGGAAATATGACCAAAATAAGAATTTTCACCAGAAAATGTCATCTGAACAATTAACTTGTCTGGCACTTTTGTTCTTACCTACTGAGAAAAAAAAGCATTACAATAAAGTACACTACCAATGGTTATTAAATCTAAAGATCGCTTAGCTCGTATCACATCAAACCGTGCAAATGATAGTTATTGTTATATTTCGTTCTCAAAATGTTAACAACATCAGCATTGCATGACTACGCGTATTTAGTGTGTATTAGCGTTACCTGTAGATTTCAATTTATCTACAGTCGAATCAATCTCGAGCGTTAATTTGTCACACCATACAATCCGCCATGCATCAAAATAATTGGAATTATTCTAGCTGCTGTGAGAAAAGACAACAAATGATCCGTCACCTACAGCATCCTCACATCCCATATAGCTTACTAGCTGGAACTCCTTCTTTAAATAGACGTGACGTAATAACGCAAAGATGAACTACAGCAAGCTTGAATTTCCTGCAGAAACAAGCTTACCATTGTGATTCGGGCTAAGGTAAAGGTAATTTTTAATTTAATTGATTTTGGATAATTTTTTACCAGTAAAAGTTACAGACTGCAGCTTTAAGTACTGAGTAATATTAATTAACAACATGTAACTACTATGTAATTAAGGTTAGGATTTGGGTTTGATTCAGAACTAGTTGCATGTAATAATGCATAATTTACTGTTATTACTATATTAAGAACATGTGATGTGTTTAACACTGTAAAATAAAGCATTACTGATGCATCTTATACCAAGGGATAAGTCAATCGGCTAAATCAATCAGTACACTTTAACATAAAAACAGTAACACTTTAGTTCAGTTTAGTTTAGTTCTAGTAGCGTGCATATTATAGGATTTTGGCGCTTTGTTAGTATTTATAAAGCACATATTAATGCATTATTCTGCATGACCATTTTATACATCCCTCAATCCTACCCAATACCTACAACTACCTTACTAACTAAGTAATTAGGAGTTTACTTAGGCAAAAGTTGTGAGAACTGGACCTCAAACTAAAGTGTGACCATTAAAAAAAAAAAAAAGGCTATTTTTTAACAACTTTTTACTGCACAAATCCCACATGAACACAAACAGACAGAAGAAACATTGATATTCGGCTTAATGAAATGTCACGGATCATTTTCCAAAGATTCAAAATTATTGGTTAACCTCAACGCTGTTTTGTCTAAATCTGTGTTGATATTCACATCAAATCACGAAAACTGAGAGGAGCAGAGCCATTCGTCAGAAGTGTTGAAATGAGACCATCAATGCTCATCAATGCCCCAGGGAGCATCTTACCCCCATCTTACATAAACATAGGAATTTCCACACAATAGTTATATTTCACCTCACCACAATGGCCTTCTCAAACCATTTCTCTATAAAGATCCGCTTTGATAAAAGCCGCTATTCATCAAGTTTCAGTCTTCATAATTACTTGATTGTATGTCATGTGAAACAAGCACACTGGAATTGTTACTAGTTTCAGCCTACCTGGTTATTAATAACAGAACAAAACAACTGATGAGAAGACCTTAAACAACAGTCTGGCTGTAGGAACATGTTCCAAAATAACCCAAAATTCTGAAATGATCCGCATGATCAGCAGATTTTGTAATGGCTTACATGGGTGTAGTTTATCTATGTCTGGGAACAACACGTTGAGTCAGTTTAATATTTTCCAAAAACATTTAGTAATCCATATCTATTGCCACACAAACGTCAAGAAGAGTTCATCACGTGGTTTTGATGCAAGCGCCTCAGGATAAACCCGATCTTGAGAGCGTCAAAATAAATGGAGAAAGCGTTAGACAAAGGGTTTGGAATAGAGCCAATGTTGCACAATAGTTGTTTTCGAATGTCATTTATTTTTCCAGCCAATTAATTTGTCATTTATTTGCTCAATAACAGGCCAAACTGACCCCTCCTCTTTACAACTGTATTCAGGGTTTCCCATCTCTGGGCTGTATTCGAACACGAAGAATATATTTCAAAAGGTAGTTTTAATCCAAACAGGCAAGGTAACATCAGACAAGCAGGAACCCACAGCATACATAGACGACAACTGACTAACACTGAACAACACGGGAAATTATAATAGGGAGCTAACAAGGGAGAACGTAATCAGAAACAGAAACAGGTGCAGGTGATTAACTAGACAGGCTACACACACACGTTGTGTTTTTGTGTTTTGTGGGGACTTTCCATAGGCGTAATGGTTTTTATACTGTACAAACTGTATATTATGTCCCCCTACCCCTAAACTTAACCCTCACAGAAAATGTTCTGCTATTTTAGATTTTCAAAAAAGATAATTCTGTATGATTTATAAGCCTGTTTCCTTGTGGGGACCAACAAAAGGTCCCCACAATGTCAAGATTTACTGGTTTTACTTACGTTGTGGGGACATTTGGTCCCCACAATGTAAGGAATACAAGTTCACACACACACACACACACACACACGGAGGACAAATGAACAGAAAATGACAAGACATGACAGAACTAAACATAGACCAACAGTCCATGGGTGTGACAGTATTGCATTAACATCCTGTTTTCAGACTTAGTAATATTTTCAGACAAATTACATTTTGGGAAATGATTGTAATGTAGTTTGCGCGCAAGTCGGGAATAGAGATTGGTAATTAAGTAAAAAAAACAAAAAAACAATTGATTTAGGGCTGGTTGACCAGTGCATCTCTGAAAATATCTAGGCCTATGCTATTCCTGAATAATTTTATAAGGCACTAAAATGTATATATTAGTCTAATTATTGGGCTCATTTATGTTGCACTCTGGTTTTATTACAGCTCTCAAATTTAAACTCAAACAGAGTGTGCTTCAACTAATAATTGGTTCAGAGGTGTGCACACTTATGCGGTTAGTTATTTTTTAGGGGTTCAACCGTGCAGCGCTGAAACCCTATATTGTTAAAATTTCCAAGGAGCAGCATTCTCCCCTGAAAGTGATCAGGCAGATCCAACCGCAAGTCGTAGAGACTTGAACTTTGAGGGATGGTTGTACCCAGCCCGTCTACAATGTCACCAAAGCTCGCCCCAATCGGCCTGATGGTGATGCTACATTGGTCAAAAGTAGGCTACGTTAGGGTTCATTGCTCCTAAACCATTTGTTGCACACTCAAGTGTCTTATATAGTCAGAGTCCTTGGATCAAGGCAAACAAAATGCACATCTCAGATTCGAACCTCACCTTGGTAAAATTTTCCTTTAGTTTTTTGTAAGTTGCCTGTTTTGGCTGTAAATGGTCTTTTCCATCTGTGATCTGGGTGGTTACAGGCTTGGTAAATAAAACATACCTTTTTTACGCATGTGCTTAAAGGCCTTAAAAAGGGATACAGTTTATGCAGGTTATACAGTTTAGGGATACAAGTCACCATCAAATTCAAGCCATCCTAATTGTGTGTGCCTTTCTTCTTTCAGTCAAACTCAATAAAAGTTAGATCCTGGCTCTTCCAAGCTTCATAATGGGAGTGACTGGTGCCATTTTTTGAAGCCTAAAAAAGCACATCCATCCATCCATGCAATCACTATTTTCTTACTTTCATCCATCCAATCACTATTTTTTTCCTTTCATCCATCCATAAATCCCTCTATCCATCATAAAAGTAATCCATACAGCTCCAGGGGGTTAAAAAAGGCCTTCTGAAGAGAAGCAATGTGTTTTTTGTTAGTTTGTTTTGTTTTTAAATATCCATAATAGTAACTTTATAATCTGTAATCACTAGCTTCTGGTTGTATGTGAGTCTAGTTCCAGGGAAGAGTGACCTCTGATTCGATGCATGACGTACTGACGAACGCTGAAACGCAGCGGATAGAGCAAAACAAAACAAAACACTGGTGTTACATGTATTTCACGAGTTCACCCTTACAAATAATCAGTATTTGGCCCGAGCCCAGAGTACTCCCCCCGTATTCTGGTTTAGGAAGTAACCAGGCAAGTGTGAGGAGACGGGGTGGTGGAGGGATGCTGAAACTGTCCAAAATAGGTGAGTTGACTGTGTCGATATATATATATATATAGAGAGAGAGATAGATAGATATCTCTCTCTCTCTCTCTCTCTCTCTCTCTCTCTCTCTCTATATATATATATATATATATGCATATATCTATCTCTCTCTCTCTCTCTCTCTCTATATATATATATATATATATATATATATATATATATATATCTCGACGCAGTCAACTCACCTATGCTTAATGAAGTTGTGTCATTGTATCGTGTGGTGTGGTACTGAGGAAGAAGGCGGAGACATGGATGTATTTGCAGGGGTTTTAATGAAGAAACAAAAGAACAGGAACAGGGCGAGCAAGGCAAACAGGGCGAGCAACAGACATTACATTCAACAAAGGAACAAGGGCTATTTATACACAAGCTTAATTAAATAACAAGACACACCTGGGGCAGGCATTTCAAAACACCTGGAAAATCAACAAGAAAACTACGAAACTGGAACAGGAAATGGGAAATCAGCCTTCAACATAATAGTCAGATCTGACACATATATAACAGTCATTTTGAAAAGGTGATTTTAGTTCAATTAACAAATGATCTTTGTTTGCGTGTATTGTATCCAAGTATCTGGAAAAGAGTTTTGAAAAATAAAACCAATGTTTACTAGAGCCAAAGTGATTGTAAAATAATAATAATAAAATAAAAGTTCAATGCTGTCTTATCAGTAAATTAGCACAGTGTCAATCTTTGTATTTTACTATGGATCATTTGAATTGCATTTACAATAAACTGACTTACATTTGTTTTGTTTTTTTCATACATTTTATTTACACTTTAAAATATACTTCAAATGTAAATGTCAGCGCCAGTCTGAGGGATAGGCACTTTATTTTTTTCCGAAGCAAACAGGAAAGTGTGAAAAACAAATATTGTGGAGCCTTTAATACTTTCATATTAATTTTTTTTGATGGGCACTAGTGTTGTAGTGTAAACAAATATACTTTAAAAGTTTTAAATTGCTTAAAGGTGGTACTTGAGGCCCACTCAATCATCCTGTACTTAATCTTGACACCAAGTCTGCAAATCTGCAAGCACATTATCTGTTTAACACATCTGCAATTGTAAAACGAACTTTTACAAATTGCTAAACTCTTCATTAGACACATCATTTAAAACTAACAGCTCGTTTCATTTGGGAAACACTGGCCTTTAAATGTCACACTCATTTACCGATTACCACTCATTTACATAACGATCATGTGTGAAAACACTTGATCATAATTCGTTCGCTTAGAAAATATCCATCGTTTTGAGAAAGAAATCCTTTGTTTTTATACCTTTGCCTTTCTGTTTATAATGTAAATCCTAATTTGATCAATTAAAAAAATAAAAACTTAATGTTTTAAGGGGGCCTGAGGCTTATAAACATATTAATGACAAAAGTCTTACTTCTCTGTATTCAGCAAAAACTAGGCTACGATAATATGTGAGCAACAAGTATGTACATGTTTGTATTTTTGAGAGAATTGCGTATATGCGTGATTTTTGAAGACACCAAAAAAAAAAATATGTCACTGAAATAAGTCTTCAAAACACATACATTTACATTAGATTACATTTAGTCATTTAGCAGACGCTTTTATCCAAAGCGACTTACAAGTGAGGAAAACAAACAAGCGATTCTTCATAACACAGGAAGTGCTCACAATACAAGTTTCATACATTGCTCAGTACCATAAGCTAGAGTAGGAAGGGAAAAGGGAAGGAAAGGTTTTTTTATTTTATTTATTACATACTAACATATTCTGTACAGTCAGCAACATTCTGTATGCTTTAGTCTAGAGTTTTTGCTTCAAAGTGATGTAAAAATAATTCTGCCTACTAGGACACATAAGACACTTTATTTTTGTCTTTTTTTAGGATGGCCGTATGCGAGGAGGTGTGAACCTTCATGAATCTTCATGAATATACAGTTATTCATATCTGAGGATCTTACAGCCCTGTTCCTAATGAGCCATTCAGTCAGGAATGTGACTGAATGAACTAAGAAAGAATGCAATGACAAAAGAAATATATCATCTTTTTTGTAGTTTATTCAAAATATTGTTAACTTTATCTATGAGAGTCAGACACGTTTTGAGAAGACAGTTATACCTGGAAATAAATCCTGTTCAAAGATAGAAGTGAACATCACACACCTGGCATTTGGTGTTTCTACACTGGAGAGAAAAACAAACAAACAACAACAACAACAACCACAAACAAAACCAAATAAAACACACATTTTCCTGCTTCCAGTCTCAGTATCATATCCAATGTGGGCAAATATCTGGTCACTATGATTCTCAATCTGTGAGGTAAAAAAACCCTCTGTGAGCATGCTAACAAGATCATATGAGCTGTTGTAATTTCCACTCTTAACAGAAAACATGATTATTGTGATCTTATGCATGCATATTATAGCACATCATGTGATCACGCACACTATTTCTCAGTAAACACTCCACAAACTGGAGTTGGTAAACTGGACTTACATGATTTAAAACCTGACATTTCAACGTTTATTTAGACGTGTCTCATATCTGTGAATAGTATTCACTAAGTTATCGTTCATTTTCTTATGACTTTCAGAATGCACACAAATGAAAGAAGACATTTCACAGCTTAGAATGGTATATAACTCTTAATTGAATGTCCAAAATTGACGGAGCATTTTGAGTTTCTTTCACACTGACAAGAAAAAAGAGAGTAAATCACGCAGGCGTGACAGCCGACCTCAGAGGGTTAATAAGAAACAAACACATATAAATATATACTGAATAATATACATTACTAGTCAAGTCACATGCATTTCTAACACTTTTTACAATACAAACTGTCTCAAAGTGGCTTCACAATAGTAGCAAATTCAGCTCTAATAATGTCATTATTCAGCTCAAGTGAGTTTATGTGTTGATTCAGTTTAGTTCATCTCATCTCATCTCATCTTCCACCACTTATCCGGGGCCGGGTCGCGGGGGCAGCAGTCTGAGCAGAGACTCCCAGACTTCCCTCTCCCCAGACACTTCCTCCAGCTCTTCCGGGGGGACACCGAGGCGTTCCCAGGCCAGCCGAGAGACATAGTCTCTCCAGCGTGTCCTAGGTCTTCCCCGGGGCCTTCTCCCGGTGGGACATGCCCGGAACACCTCCCTAGGGAGGCGTCCAGGAGGCATCCGAAACAGATGCCCGAGCCACCTCAGCTGACTCCTCTCGATGTGAAGGAGCAACGGATCTACTTTGAGCTCCTCCCGAGTGACCGAGCTCCTCACCCTATCTCTAAGGGAGCGCCCTGCCACCCTGCGGAGAAAGCTCATTTCGGCCGCCTGTATCCGGGATCTCATTCTTTCGGTCATGACCCAAAGCTCATGACCATAGGTGAGAGTAGGAACGTAGATTGACCGGTAAATCGAGAGCTTCGCCTTGCAGCTCAGCTCCTTCTTCACCACGACAGACCGGTACATCGACCGCATTACTGCAGAAGCTGCACCGATCCGTCTGTCAACCTCACGCTCCTTCCTTCCCTCACTCGTGAACAAAACCCCAAGATACTTGAACTCCTCCACTTGAGGCAGGAGCTCTCCACCCAGTTCAAAACCCCATATGGATCACAAAAAAACAAAGGCCGTTACGTCGCCCGGTATGGCGCAACCGGGGCCCCACCCTGGAGCCAGGCCTGGGGTTGGGGCTCGTAGGCGAGCGCCTGGTGGCCGGGTCTTTCCCCACGGGGCCCGGCCGGGCTCAGCCCGAATGAGCGACGTGGGGCCGACCTCCCGTGGGCCCACCACCTGCGGGAGGAACCATATGGGGCCGGTGCATTGTGGATTGGGCGGCGGCCGAAGGCAGGGGCCTCGGCGACCCAATCCCCGGACACGGAATCTGGCAGTTAAGTTCAATAACTATAAAATTCATTAATTGTGCATACACTAGAGCTGCAAATAACGATTATTTTTTCTGTCGACTAATCTGAATTTTTTTTTTTCCGATTAGTTGACTAATCTAACGATTATTTTTATTAATTTTTTTTTTTTTTTAAATCTAGTGATCTTTTTTTATGCAAGAAGTTAGAATTAATTTAGCAGTTCTTTGAGGTGTAGAAACACTGGGACACGCCATTATGTAATAATACGATTTGATTTTGATCAAAAATAAGCCACTTATGTGTGCTCGTCCAGTGGTAGACATTTGAACTTTAAAATGAAGAGTGTCAAAGACTTCCTATACAGTCTTAAAAGGAACTTTGATAGTGTTTGATAGCCATTGAACAAACGTCTCCTGAACCATGTATTTTTCCTCTTGCGCTGTCTGTAATGCATGGAGTCTTAGCGAGCGCGCAGGGCGGGTATCAGGAGCGCGAGCAACTCAAACTTTGCACGTGCGAAAGAGAATGTCCACGCACATCCAAAATAAACTTCTTTGAAATGCAAAACTGAGTTTCGTTCGCTCGAAATATTTTCCTAATTGAGAGACAGAGATTTTCTCCTCAACTCCGTTCACGCGCGCGCAAAATGCCCTTTTGCGCGCTCAAAATATGATCTTGCGCGCTCGCAAAAATTTGGCTGAGATCCAATTCCATAGGTGGTGCGCCATTTCGGTTCTGCAAAGGGAATAAAGGACCATTTTATTTGACCTCGGTTTAAAGTATTCCCATACTTTTGATAATCGTGGTCTAGGTTTTTGTGATAGAATGGAACTTTCTCCGTTTCCAGGAGCAGAAGCCGCCATAACCCTTGCAAAAAAGAACTGCAGTATATTGAAGTAGAACTGCAGTAAAACTGCAGTACCATGTAGTTTCACTGCAGTTTAATTAAGCACAACCATAGATTTGCAGTATAATGAAGTATAGTCACAGTACAACTGCAGTACATTGAAGTTCAACAGCAGTAAAACTGTAGTATAAGTACAGCTGCAGTAAAATGAAGTACAACTGAAAGTTGCATGAAGTATAAAAACAGCATAACTGCAGTTGTATTGCAGTTTTATTTTACTAGTACTTTAGATGTATTGCAGTAGTTGTACTCCAGTAAAACTACAGACATTTGAGGTTATACTGCAATACTGCAGTTTTTTCGTGTCCAAAAAACTGCATTTTTCTATATGTAACAAAAACTGCAGTATTACTTCTAAAAAACTGCAGTATTTTTTTGTAAGGGAACGCAAGATGAATGTAAACAGTGTGACGCGTCGACGCATTTCATGCACGTCGATGTATTTTCGTAGTCGACATAATCGATGATGTTGAAGTGTCGTTACTTGCAGCACTAGCATACACACTGTATTTGTGCACACACATGTATGTGTGAGTGCTATGACAAGCTCCTTTCCACTCCACTGGACATTGAACAAGCAAAAGACATAAGATAGTAGTGTTTTACATGTCATGTTTATGGCTAATGATTTGATAGTTGGTGTGTGGAGTTACTATGCAAAAACACCATTTTTAGAAGAATTAAAATAGTTTTGAATGAAGTGATTGCTTTTGCGAGAGAGAGGTTTTGCATGCGCGTGCATGTTTTCTGGTTTTGTGTGTAGTTTCTAGAAATGGAGCCATGCTACGCCCATGCCTGAAGATGACAGCACGTGATGTGCTATTCAGAGCAGTTCACGCCCTCGGACTGGAAATTAAGCAAATAGTTCGGATCAAGGCACATTCACAACAAGAACGATAACTATAAAGCAAATAATAAAAATATGGTTTTAAAAATCGTTATAAATATGAAAGAATAATCCTGTCAACACCACGGCTGTAACGATAACGATATAGAGAAACAATATTATTGAGATCACTTTCAGAGCGATTTTTTTTCCAGTTGAATCAGAATCCATTAACATTCAAGGGCTCGCGCATTTGAAATAGCAGACGACATTGAAGAGAAGTTAATCGCAGAGGTGCAGAAAAAGCCTTTATACGTTTATATGGCACCACTATCGATGTACAAATTAATCTGCAGCGGTCACATGGTACAAGTAGGAGCTGTCAAACAAATGACCCTTTGCAAAGACGGCCCTCTTTAGTTAATGTTGCTATGTCCGACAAGCCATGTGCTCTCACCACGCCACACATCATGTTCTCACGCAGTGAAAAATACAACGCGGGAGCAAAGAGTACACTGACAACACAATATTTTACAATATTTCATATTTAAAATATTGTTGCTTTTTAAAGATTTTTAAACAGTAAATACCGTACAGTGTCTCTTTAATGTGTCATGACAGATCGCTGTAGCTCCCTCAAGCGGCTCGTGAACCGATCATCTCTTCATACTAGTTCATTTATAGCATCAAATAAACATGAATGGACATCAGAAGGAATGTTGTTTCAAGCACAGAAAGACATGAATACGCACAACCGATCAAGTTCAAGTTCACCAACGTTAATGTTACTTATTCCCCTGACTGCTTTGTTGGACAAAATGGCTGATTAGGGGTTATGATTGGTCAGATCGCATCTCAATCAAACTGTCGTCAAAGGGTCATCTCCCATTTTACGAGCTATAATTACAAGCTCTATGAGGATGTGAATGCTTTTTACAAGTTGAAATCACATAACTGCGGAAATTACAACATGGCGCCAACATAGAGTTTCAGAAATGGTTTGTAAGTAATTTAAAAAAAAAACCCTGAAATATATAGGGAAAAAATATGCTAAACACTTCCAACACAGATGCGAACCAGCAATGAACTGAATAGAACAAAGGGGTATAAAAACTGGAGAAAACAAGGGAACTAAATGAGACACTGGTGAACATAATCAGTGACCATGGTAACAAACAGGGAGGAATTAAACTAAACTGAAAGGAAGCTCAGGGGCAAAATGAGAAAATGAGGTCCTGTCCACACGAACATGGGTGTTTTCAAAACCACAGCTTTTTCTCTGCGGTTTGGCTGTTCGGCCACACGCAAACACAGTATCAGTTCACTGAAACCGAAACTTTTAGAAAACTCCTGCCATGGTGAGGATTTTCAGAAACTCCAGTTGCAGTGTTGACGTGTAGCCAGTGAAACCAGAGATTTTGGCTTGTTATCTCCTTTGTTTGATGTCAGGTTGTGTGCCGTTATGATGTTTTATTAACAAAGTTCGGGAGGAACACATTCAAATAATCTAATCATCACATCACTCCAACCAGCTGTCATTAATCAGCAATCAACACGTCTGCCAATCAGCATGCGCGGAAACATATATATATGTATATATATATATCGACGCAGTTGACTCACCTATGCTTTTGAACAGTTTCAGCATCCCTCCACCACCCCGTCCCCTCACACTTGCCTGGTTACTTCCTAAACCAGAATACGGGGGGAGTACTCTGGGCTCGGGCCAAATACTGAGCTCGGAGCCCTCTCCTCGGACAGCACGCCAAATATGCATACTAATCACTCTATCTGATTATTTGTAAGGGTGAAATTTCCTTTGTTTAGGCGAGTCTGTGCAATGGCGGACATAGCCAAAATATAGCTGCTAATAACTGTGCTAACTAGGCTTTAGCAGTGTCTGAAACCACTCACTCATTCACTAATCTCTAAATAGTGTACGGCATTTGAGTGCACTATATCTGCAAGGAGTGAACGAAATGAAGTGAGTGAATTCGGATGCTGACGTATACATTGTGCATCAGAGAGCTGGAGCTGTCGCAGAAACGGCTCAACACGTCAAAAACTTTTATCCTACTTGTTACTTACATTATAAAGTAATGTTAATCACAATAACAATCATAATGACTTTATTTTGTAATCATACATACCTCTGTGCCAACTTTGTAGTTTCATCGATTGTATAATTGGCTTGTCATGCTTAATGTGTTCACAATCATTAATTACTATTAAAAAAACCCTGCAAACAAATATTAACACACATTAACAAGTGTAGATCATTTCATGTATTTATTACTTTTAATAAAGTTTTATTTAGTTTGTTAGAAACTGTCACGCTCATTGATGACGTGGTCGTTGAGCGCCCCGGGCGACATTACGACGAATACGCTACAGATGATTAACGAATGTTTTTAAATCACGCACTAAATTATAATCTCTTAAAATTTAATGACTTAACAATGCCACAAATAATTAAAACACCTCGCTGTTAGTAACATTAAATTGAGTTAATGCCTACGTATTTTATAAAAATAATATATATATTTTTACCTTATAATTTCATTTTTAAAATTCATGTCTCTCTATATTTTAGTAGGTTATATTCAAATATAATGATTAATAAAAAATAGTGTAAAACGTAAGAACTAACATGAAATAAATGTTAAAGCAGCAATAAGAAAGTTGTAAAGTAATCTATGGATTACACTCGCTCTCAATTCCGCTCTTTCACACGCACTTTCAGTCCTCTGCATTGGATTTTGGGAAATAGTTCTTCAGCGAGTGTGCATCGAACGTACGCTTGAAATCAGAGGGAATTGTGGGTATAAAGTAGCGAACGAATGCAGGGAATAAAGTCGTTCACTCAGAATTCGGGCATCACTAAAAAATGGCGGACACCCGATATAGTGGACTATATAGTGGATAGGGAACGGCTTCGGACACAGCTTTTGATTGGCCAACATGGCTTTATAGAAACAGATACGGTTATATACTATTATATCGCCACCTTTTGGTCTGGCATGTCTTGACAGCGCTTCATAGTGTGCTTTTGCGATATCATGCGGACAGATTTTTTTAAAAACTGTGCTAGTGTATATATATCATTTGCTAAACATTTTTTAAAATTAATGGGTAATTGGGGAAAAATTCCACCAAAATTAATAATTTTTTAAAATTCATACGCCCTCGTAAACTTTAATCAAAAATGTTAACCTCCCATCCCCATCCAAATGACACCTGTTCTCTTAATGATGCATTTCACGTGCTATCGGAAATTTGATAATTCCCACTTGTGAAGTCGCGATTTCGAGCTTGTCGCAATCAAGTTTCAAAATGGAAGGGCGTTGATGCAATTTTTACCTAGGAAACTCATATTTACGATTACTCAGAGAGCACGTGAACGTGAATTGCACCTCAACTGCAATTCAGATCTCTCTCCATCTAGTTAGCAACGCCCAACTTCTTAGGATCAATCAACTTCCGGAGACGAAATCAAATCCCGCCTTACATTTTTTTCTCATTCCATGTGATGTTGCGCTCAGATATATGTCACAATAGGGAAGGAAAGACAATCACAACTTTCACTTCATGCTGAATTTAAATGAATGACTCCATAAATCAGTGACATTAACACACTGACTTGTCGCCACCTAGTGGCAGGTTGAGTTTCATATTTTGATAGGTTATTCCAAATTCGATATTTAAAAACCTCATTGCAAAAATTATGCAATTGAAATTGCACATGCACCTGTCAAACTGGTTTACAGTTTACAGACAGTCAGCAATTTTAAGGTCACAGTTACAAAAACTTAGCCCTCTATGGGACTGATCATGAAATGCCAGCTAGAAAAAAACAACTTTATATTTTGCATATACTTAAGGCTAAAATCATTTTCCAAAATTAGTCTACCTCTACTGTTGTTGTTGTTTTTAAATTAATTAATTAATTAATTAATTTATTATTTTAGGGTTTGTCATTTATAGCTGACTTTGTCCTATTAGGGTAAATTATTTTTGGCAAATTTGCTGAAACTTCACACACACACACATTCAAATGTATTTTCACTATCTTAAAAGTAGTGAAAAGTGTTTTTTTTTCCCCCCAGTTTGGATTACATCTTCCAAATAATTTACCAAAATGCCTGACTTATACAACAATCTATAATTTAATATTCTTTATTTCTGCCATTCACCCTCATTGCTTCTATCTTCCTTGATCTTCAACTTCTTCCTGTCTTACTATGACCTTATTTTCTGATGCACAGCCGTCACTATCATCAATACTTTCTTGAGAAGGTAAAGCTTTTCCACTCTGTCTTCTATAAAACTTAGGAATATCAATCCAGTATACAGATAAAAAGGCTATATACTGCCTGCCATTAATGAACAATAGTGCAGCTACACAGCAAATATGTATCCCCCTAAAAGGACTTTGTCTTTTAGGCATAAAATAATGGGTTTTTTTTTTTGTCTTTGAGATATTGATTTTACAAAATAAGCATTAATGTACACAGTCTCCTTTCTCAATCCATGTATTCTGAGTTAAGAAATTGTGCAAATGGAAATAGCCACATGTAAAACTGATATTATTATATTTTGTTAACTACATTTTTGCATTATTAACTAGATATTTTCACACAGTTCATTTCATGGTAGACCAGGGGTGTCCAACCCCGCTCCTGGAGAGCTTCTGTCCATCCCTGATCAAACACACCTGAAAAATCTAACCAAAATCTTCAGGGTTACTTAGAAAAAGTTGTATCATAAATTACATAATAGGATTGATTAGGGATAGAGCTAAATCCTGCAGGACAACACCTAGAGTTTCCCAAAAAAGATGAAAGCAGTCACTTCAGCAGTGAAAAAATATAAGAAATGTATATGCCTCAATTTTAGGACACTTAGACGTATCATACATGCAGCATATTTTGCATATTACATTTTTTTTTGCATCAAATAAATCACAGAAACATTGGCAACTTTTATATACCTAAATAGGGCAACCTATCCTGGGAGATACAACTCATAAAATCCAAACTATATAAAATATTTTTAGCGTGTGACCTAACATGTGCCATTATCTCCTTCACTTCCTTGTTGCCAAAAATGACAAGCACACGGCACATAAATTTAATTTTATTGCCTGAAAGGGATGTCATATGACAATACTAAAATGTATTATTATTATTTGGTTGAATGTTATTGTATTTTAAATGTGATCATTTATAAATGATGATACACTATAGAGAGTAAGGACGCTAAAGAGACCTTTACCTACGGAAAAACAGCAGAAGAAAGATGCCCAGGGCCCTGATAACCTGTGTGAACATGTCATAGGCATAGAAGTTGCAAGTGCCTCAGCAGAAGAGTGGAGTAAAACATCTGTCCATTTTTTCCATGAGGATGAGATCACTGTAATACTTAAAGGTCATGGTTTCCACACCAGATTTCTTTAGAACTTGTCTCAGGTGTTAGTTCACCCAAAAATGAAAATTCCGTGATTAAGTCCTCACCCTCTTGTTGCTCCAAACCCGTAAGACCTTTGTTAATCTTCAGAACACAAATTAAGATATTTTTGATGAAATCAATGAGCTAAATGAACAATGATCCATGAGCTAAATGAAAATACTGACTATATATTTTTTTCTTTTTAACTCGCATTTTAATTCACACAAGAGGCCTGGAGACTGCAACACAATGACCACTTTCAAGGCCCAGAAAGGTAGAAAAGACATGGCTAAATAGTACATGAGACTACAGTGGTTCAACCTTAATGTTATGAAGCGACGAGAATATTCATTGTGAGCAAAAACAAAAACAACAAAAATAATGACTTTATTCTATAATTTCTTCTCTTCCTTGTCATTCTCTTACGCAGTTGACAGTAAACACAGGGCAGCGCTTTTTTTTTTCCGCATAAAAAGTATTCTCGTCACTTCATAACATTAAGGTTGAACCACTGTCGTCACATGGACTATTTAATGATGTCTTTTCGACTTTTCTGGGTCTTGAAAGTAGCCTTATATCCTGTATTCCTACATACACGGGAACATTTCTTCTAACTTTTAGCTGTAAAACTGTAACCTGCCAAGCAAACTGGAAAGAAAAGAATGGCTCATATACAGATTTAAGAATGACTTCAGGGAACTTGTCAAGACTGCAAAATTTGATTGGCATATTCCAGTCCCAATGTGTAGCCTTGAAATTTACTGAGCAGATAACAAAAACATTCTGGCTATAATTTTGTCTTCTTTTTAACTCATTTTAATTCACAAAAGAGGCTGATATTGTGATGGCAGTGTTAAATGATACACGAAAGAAGAAAAAAGTAAGAATACTTTGACTTTAAGGAAGAAAATTATTCATATAATGAAGTGTTTCCATTCAAACATGTGAAATGTGTGCAAAATGCAAAAATGTGGTCTTTGAATCGACTATGTAAACTGATATAAAGTAATTTCGAACAAAATCAGTCCAAAATGAAGTTTGCTACGGCCAGTAAACACCTTTGAGCTACAATTGATCCGTGGAAATTACGTAATGGGTAGGTGTGATTCTGAGGCTCTGCCTTCTTTGATGTTGAAAACTTCTCTGGTTCATTTCTTCTGTTCAGCCCAAGTGTGCTGCACACATCCTGAAAAGTCACCCCCTGGTGGCTGGCTGCAGTATAGGTTATAAACCCTGCCCTCTCTATACAGTAACTGAAAGAGACACGAGCCAAACTAAGGGTACATTTACACGACAACGATTTTTTTTCTTTGTACAGATGAGTGTTATTAAAAAGATGCCCATTCACACAGATCTTCAAAAACGACTGAAAATGCTGCATTATGCATGCCAGGCCAATAGTTGGCGATGTCACTTTGTAAAGAAAGACTACGCGTCTGCAAACATTACTTTTTTTTTTTTTTACAGAGCACGCGTGCCTGATTATGGCATCGTTTTCAAAAACTTGCACTTTGAAACTCGATTTCAAAAGTTAAAAAGCCATTAAAACGCATAAAAGGATTTTAGTTGAAAACAGTGTTGTGTAAATAGCCCTTAAAAATGACACATTACAAATGCCAAAGTTTTGGACATACAGCCAAATTATGTAAAGGGAAAAGGAGATGTGCCAGACATAGAGAGTATTATAAATATTGGCAATGCAACCATGAGCAACCAAAATGTTCAAACTGTGGGGGGAATCACAGTGTGGCCTATGGGGGTGTGAAGTGATGAAAATGGAAATGGAAATATAACTGATAAGAACTCAGAATAAGAACACATAGGTTCATAGCTGTGAAGAGGGCTCATCAGAAGAAATGAAAGAAACAGAGCGGGAAAACAAACCACAAAAGAAACCGAACAAGCAAATAAGTAAAATGTATTGGTTGACCTATAAATTAGTTATCTTCATAACAGCACACAGTGGAGATAGTCCAAGACTGAAAAAATATAAATAATTGTAAAGGCAGCTGTGCATCATCTAAATATCAGTGGGCTGATATGGGAGGAAGTCTTAGGAATAAGCATGGGTAAGAAGTTGTATTTAAAAAATACATAGACACATTATCTAATAAACCTGATGTTATTTGTGTTCGGGAGACGTGGTTGAGACCAAATTTACATTTTAGACTAGTTGGACATGATTGTGTTAGGTGTGATAGGAAGGAAGGAAGTAGGGTGGATGTGTAACATTTTTATTAGAGAAGATATTGCATTTAGAGAGATAAGAATAGGAAATGAGCAAGAATGTATATCCATAGAGATTTGGACGAAGGATCATGATTATTACTTACTACAATCCTAGAAAGAAATTAGATCTGTGATTGAAGAGCTGTTAGAGGAAAAGGACATGGTTTGTTTAAATGATTAGAGAGGGATGAGATTAAATGGAGCCTACACACAGGGAACACGTCAGTACTGAATTTAATTCAATTCAATTCAGCAACAACAAACAAACAAACAAACAATACAAGAAACAACCGCATAACAACACTTTTTAAAATAAACAAACTAAAAATTATCACATTAACCTACACGTTATCCCACACATCTATGTTATGCTAGTCATTATTCAGGGACTTTTTAGTTTGTATTCATTAGCTCATGTATTCCTTTGTGAAGTTAAAGCTTTAAGAATATTAAGAACTAATTTTTTTCAAAACTTAAAGCAAATGCAAGCAAAGGTATGAAAAATATATGTAATGCAAAAAGACAAAACTGGAAGACTTCCAAACCATATCATATGCTTTTTCAACGCCTGGTTACGCATGTAACCATGGATCCCTGAGAAGGGGAATGAGGCACTTTATCCCCTATAGAGGGTGCTATGGGGAATGCCTCAGACATGACCGGTGTCTGAGCCTATACAACTCACAACTGCGATCTTGGTGGAGCTTTGGGGAGCGGAGGCCTCAGCAAGATAATTCTCTCTAGTGAGAGGAGGCTAAGCAGCGTTCACAGTAGCCAAGGAGGCTCACAGAGATCCTAACCACTTAGCCTATGCTGAGCTTATGTGACAGAGGCCTCAGCACTACATCCTATGCCTTTCAAGGAGGCTACATCATAGAGCCAGCAGCTTGACACAATATCGGGCAGAGGTCAGGGGAACGGAGGACTCTCTATAGCGAGAGGAGGCCTTGCAATGCTCTGGTACAGTAGCCAAGAACTCTCACAATGAGTCTAGCTTCAATCTGTCCAGATCCCTTGAGCTGGACTGCCATTCAAGACCAGACCTCCACCCATGCGCGAAACATCTGCCGTTAGCAGAGTGGGGCCCAAAGTAAGGAACCGGGGTCTGAACCAATAGCAAAACCTCCATCTAAAATGTCTAAGGAAATGTCAAACCTGATGAACGAAATGGGCTTAGTGGATGTTTGGCAATATAAACATCATAAGGAAAGAGACTTTACTTTCCTATCACAAGTGCATGGAAGCTTCTCTAGGATAGATTATTTTTTCATATCAAAAACAGAATTATATAAAGTAAAGGACTGTACAATTGAGCCAGTCACCATTTCGGACCATAACCCAGTTATCATAAAAATTAATCTTGAATTAGATAAACAATTTAGATATTTAGAATGTCTCAATGTTAACAATCCCCCAAATTAAACAAGAAATAGAAGCATTGGAAGAATACTTTTCTATTAATGACGATGGTATTGTTTCTCCTTCGATATTGTCGGATGCAGGAAAAGCCACAATAAGGGGAAAGATTACTGTCTATAGGGTCTCAATTAATTAAAGAAACAAAGAAACTCAAAACAACAAGAATATGAAAATGAAGTAAAGAGGTTAGAGAGTGAGCACAAAAAAACAAAAACGAAATAGAAGACACACTTAGGGAATTAAAAGAAGTTAGGAAAAAATTAGATGAAGTACTAACACATAAAGCAGAAGGAGCCCTTAGATACATAACAAGAAGAAAGAGCCAGCAGATTGATGGCTTTTCAACTCAGAAAAGATCAAGCCAGCCGTATAGTCCCGAAGATTAGTCATCCTGTAACGAAAAAAATTGAGACCCACCTCAAAGCAATTGCAGATGTTTCAGAAGAATATTATCAACAGTTATATTAATGTCAAAACCTGGAATCTAAAAAAGAAAAAATTATAACATTTTTGGAACCTCTTAATTTGTCAAAATTGTCGATAGAAGAAGCGAGCAAATTACCAGATCCTATAACAGAAGATGAAGTCAAAGAAACAATCACTTATCTAAAAAATAACACGGCGCCAGGATCGGATGGGTTTTCTGGAGAATATTATAAAGTTTTTGTGAATGACCTTTCTCCAGTATTATGCAATGTATATAACTATGCGCTGCAATCAGGTGACCCACCAAAATCGTGGTAAGAAGCCATTGTTTCAGTTTTACATAAAGAAGCAAAGATCTTCAGTGTGTGGACTATAAAATACTAACATCTATACTGGCTAAAAGAATCCAAAAAAATATAAAACAAAGTATTATTTTTAGAACAAACACTGATGGAAATGGGTTTTGGAGAAAAATTAGTAGCCTGGATTAACCTGAATCAAACAAGGGTGAATGGCCAGTGTTCCAAATTCTTTGGGGTAGAAAGAGGTGTGAGACAGGGTGATTCATTGTCCCCTGTGTTAAATATAATCACATTGGCTCTGGAGTAATTTGGAATCTGTTGTCACTTAACTCAGTCTGCATCAAGAAATACAACTTGAATCTTTGTTACACAAGGAGGAAAGTATAGGTCAATTCTATGCAGAGATGGTGCTGAGTTCTCTGGGCCCGAGCTCAGATAATCTCAGATGATCCAAATGGTAATGGAAATGTGTGCTGTGGCTCATGTACCCGCTGAGAACAGCTTCATCTTGGCCAGTCCTTCCGGAATTTGCCACTGACTCTTATGTGGACAGTGTTTAAACATGAGGTATAATTTGTTTTGTGTATATCAAACGGGCAATCTTTGGTCTTATTAATCTATTTGTTCCAGAGCTAATAGATTTGGCTTCAGGGCTATATTAGATTTCATAACTTTATATTTACATTGAAATTAAATCCTTTACTAACTAGAGTACAGCTTTTGTACTTTATATAGCTATTGTTGTTCATTTAAATATTATTGTTCAATAAATAATATTTTATATAAATAACATGCTGTATTTTTTGGTCTTGAGAAAGAGTCCATTAGTGATTTCGTCTTCAGTGAAAGTTACATTAATATGCCATGAGATGGCCGAAAAGAATGTCTTAATGAGTGAGTCAGTCAGTCGCAAAGATGTTTATATCGAAATGGACTGAAACAAGGACATTGTTTTTACTTTAAACATCTTACGAGATGCAAATGCATTGAGAAGCGCTGTCATGGGAATGTCTTAAATGTTAAAAGGACAAATACAAAAAGATATCGCTTTCCTCAGGAGATATTCATACTGATTTTGTGATTATGAATACATAATTGACCTGAAGAATATCAGCTAGATGCAGGTACACTCGCTCAGGTGATCTCTCTCTCTCTCTTTCTTAATTCGCTACATATTACAGTGAGTTTCAATGAAGCAACTCAGTTCCTGTATTGTTGTATATACGCAACATTACACTTGTAGCCATTGCCTACGGCCGAATCACAGCCGTGCTGATATACAGCCATATTGCACGACTATGAGTGTGATATTGCGCATATGTTACACCACTTAAACTGATGCTGTACAACTCTGTATGTTATGAATACTTTTGTGTATTGTTCACCTGCTTATTGCTGCTTTTTGTATTTTCTTGTTCTGTGTATTTACAATTAAATTGTTAGGAACAAATATACATACAAATATAATATACAAGTTTCACTTTTTGAATGGAATTAGTGAAATAAATCCACTCTTTAATGATATTCTAAATATAAGACCAGCACCTGTAATTGCATATCAGATACATTCTCATATGTTATAACTCCAAAGTAGCACCAGAGGGAGACATAAGGCAGGGCTGTTGGTTGTTTAAATATGTTTTTAATGTTTCTCATAAACTACCACAGGGTGGCGATCTTTACAAAGGGAAGGAGAGTGACTATATGAAAACTTTATACATATCTTAATAGATTAAAACCTTTACTAGGATTTAGCTTTTTCACTGAAGACCAATTATTAGACACTGTCCACATCCATATATAAGTGCTATTGCAAACCAGATTATTTATCATGAACACTTCCAGATTATGTTCAGAACTTTTTATATTTGTTATTTTCTCCACTGGACTGTTACCCCCCCCCCCCTCTCTCTACTACTACTACTACTACTACATATATATATATATATATATATATATATATATATATATATAGTGCATAATACTGTTGCATAAACAGTCACTATGCTGAGACTGAATCTTAAGAACTAATCTGACCAACTCACAGTTACCCAAGGGGTAATTAGTTTTACTTTTTGGCTTCAAATTAGACCAATCCATTATCCATTATCCATTATCCATCTATTACTTAAAAAAAACAGTGAACAGTCATAAAAAAGAGAGAACTATTGTTTAGACCATAGTCTAAACAATTTATGCAACTGGCCACTGGTTTGTCTCAAAAGTGATACAAAGCTGTGTGCCACGAAATGAAAGCAAGAAACTTCTCACAGTAGAGTTGTCCTTGTGGCCTGCACCAAGAACAACTGTGCAATGTGACTAGTGGAGTCTGAATCATGAAAAATTACTCTTTTGAGCAGGTTAGTGCAATTTTAGTGAAACAAAAACATACACTGTGACCCGTGCATTCTGATTCATAAACAAATGACTTTATATAATCCAGTACTTTGTAGTGAATCAAAACATAAATGCGGCAAGTGAAGTATACTTCACGAACAAATGACTCATACGAGGCGGTTGATTTTAGTAAATCAAAATCGTGCAGTGTGGCCAGTTGTTGTCTGATTCCAGATACATTGATTCTTATGAGCTAGTTCTTTTAATGGATACTTTAATACGACATGTTGCCACGATGAATGAGTCTAATGAATCCTTCACTAAACTGAATATTATTAACTGGTTATTGAATCAACTCTAACTCACTTACTGATGTTTAGAAGATGTTCAAAATCAACCCAGTTATCTCGGGGGTTAAATATACAGATAACTTACCTCTGTCCCGTGACAGTTTTCCAGCATCCCTCCTCTCTCTCAATTATTTCTATCCCACGCAAGGCTGGACCCTTGAACCCATCTGATTATATGTAAGTGCAAAATCGTGAAACTTAATGATATTATTATGATAGTGTCATCCTTTTCAAAATAAATCAAGTTTTGTGTCAGTATCACTACTGATTTTCCATAGGCCTGTTGTTAAAAATGCACATTTGTAACAGTTATTTTAGTTATAAATAAAAGTCCTATGTTAGCTTCCAGTGTGGCAGGAGAAGGCTCCAGCTCCTGACCAGGGTGCAGAGAAGGCCCCTGGCCCTGACCAGAGGCCAATGAAGGCCCCTGGCCCTGACCAGGGTCCAGTGAAGGCTCCTGGCCCTGACCAGGGTCCAGTGAAGATTCCTGGCCCTGACCAGAGGCCAGTTAAGGCCCTTGGCCCTGACCAGAGTCCAGTGAAGGCTCCTGGCACTGACCAGAGTCCAGTGAAGGCTCCTGGCCCTGACCAGAGGCCAGTAAAGGCCCCTGGCCCTGACCAGGGTCCAGTGAAGGCTCCTGGCCCTGACCAGGGTCCAGTGAAGGCTCCTGGCCCTGACCAGAGTCCAGTGAAGGCTCCTGGCCCTGACCAGGGTCCAGTGAAGGCTCCTGACCCTGACCAGGGTCCAGTGAAGATTCCTGGCCCTGACCAGAGGCCAGTGAAGGCCCTTGGCCCTGACCAGAGTCCAGTGAAGGCTCCTGGCCCTGACCAGAGTCCAGTGAAGGCTCCTGGCCCTGACCAGAGGCCAGTAAAGGCCCCTGGCCCTGACCAGGGTCCAGTGAAGGCTCCTGGCCCTGACCAGGGTCCAGTGAAGGCTCCTGGCCCTGACCAGAGTCCAGTGAAGGCTCCTGGCCCTGACCAGGGTCCAGTGAAGGCTCCTGACCCTGGCCAGGGTCCAGTGAAGATTCCTGGCCCTGACCAGAGTCCAGTGAAGGCCCTTGGCCCTGACCAGAGTCCAGTGAAGGCTCCTGGCCCTGACCAGAGTCCAGTGAAGGCTCCTGGCCCTGACCAGAGTCTAGTGAAGGCTCCTGGCCCTGACCAGAGTCCAGTGAAGGCTCCTGGCCCTGACCAGGGTCCAGTGAAGGCTCCTGGCCCTGACCAGGGTCCAGTGAAGATTCCTGGCCCTGACCAGAGGCCAGTGAAGGCCCTTGGCCCTGACCAGAGTCCAGTGAAGGCTCCTGGCCCTGACCAGAGTCCAGTGAAGGCTCCTGGCCCTGACCAGGGTCCAGTGAAGATTCCTGGCCCTGACCAGAGGCCAGTGAAGGCCCTTGGCCCTGACCAGAGTCCAGTGAAGGCTCCTGGCCCTGACCAGGGTCCAGTGAAGGCTCCTGGCCCTGACCAGAGTCCAGCGAAGGCTCCTGGCCCTGACCAGGGTCCAGCGAAGGCTCCTGGCCCTGACCAGGGTCCAGCGAAGGCTCCTGGCCCTGACCAGAGTCCAGTGTAGGCTCCTGGCCTTGACCAGAGTCCAGTGTAGGCTCCTGGCCCTGACCAGAGACCAATGAAGGCTCCCGGAGGCTTAGTGTTCTGCCAACCCACTACCTCGTCAGCCTCCAGGGTGACCACCCTCCCACCCCTATGAACTTATATGCAAAAAATTACTGCAAAAAAAAATAAAAAATTAAATGTGCATATGCGACCTGCCATAGAAAGTATGCGTGGTTACAAAAATCCAGCGGTGCGTGCAGTATGCGTGTACTTTTCTGACGAAATTCGTGTTACTCGCACTGTACACTTACCCTCATGTATGTGCAAAAAAGTGAAGTACACTTTGGCCTTTAGCTGACAGCAGCAGCACCTGGTGTGATCTCCTGCTGCTGTAGCCTATCTACTTTAAGGTTTGATGTGTTGTGTGTTCAGAGATGCTCTTCAGCAGAGCTCGGTTGTAACGAGTGATTGAGTTACTGCTGCCTTTCTATCAGCTCAAACCATCAGTCCACTTGCATTAAAAAGGCATTTTCGCCTACAGAACTGCTGCTCACTGGATATTTTCTCTTTTTCGGACCATTCTCTATAAGCCCTAGAAATGACTGAATATGAAAATTCCAGTGAAGTAGCAGTAAAATTCATAATAAAGTAGCCGATGGCGGTTTGACACTCACAATCATACTGGTTGATCTGCAAAAGTTCAATAAACAAGAAATCAGTACTGAGTAATTAATATTCAGACACTCGCTAGTTACTTACTTCATCAGTTTTTGTTTCTCCAATGAAAATAGATCAGAATGAGGTCAAAGCACAATGCACATCTTCTAGACAGTCACTTGTTAATGGTGTAATGATGTAACTTACAGAAAGGCTCACTGAAAAATTCTCAAAACTAATGCACAGACAATCTGTCTGTACCACTTAAACAGAGTCCTATAAACATTCCTGTCTGAGTGGACCGTATCGCTGTATTTGAAATATCATGTATTATACTCTGGTTGAAAAGATATGGCAGAAATATTATGGTAGTATGCTATGCAAATTCAACATGTATAAGCAATCTTGGAATGTTACCTGGCCAATCAAATTGGAGGACTGGAAGTAACGATTGCCATTCCATAACCATCTTTGACAGCTTGACAATAAACTGCTTTTGGTGAGCAATTTCTATTCAAAGTTTCCTTAGTGTGGTCTCTGGTGGTTCGGAATGACCTTTACTGCATCAGTTCATAATATTTCTCATATCAGCAGACAGTCAGAGAGATTTCCTGTTTCAAGTAATGGTCTCAGAACAAGCACTGGCATGTTTTCTCGACATCTGTGACATCTATAAACCACACTTTAGTAAAATGATGTGGTTGATGCTGAACTTTGCTTACAGCTGAAGATCTAGAACTGTGCTTTGTGAATAATTGTATCGAGTTATATTTTGACTTTCAAATGGTTTCAAGGTCTCCATGCATTTGTGTGAATGTTTGATTGTTATCTTTATATACATGTTTCATCTCATCGCCTCTTTTTTTTTAAACACCTTTTACATGCATCTTACCCACTGGCTTGGGCTTTTTTCGTTTGTGGCTAACTTGCTAAAAGACATTAGATTTACTGTGCATGCGTGCTTTGCAGCTTCAATTTTTGAGACATCAACCACTGTTTTACACATTATGCGAAGATTGCTGCCCCCCCCCCCCCCAACACTCTTTATCAGGGATCCAATCTGATAAAAACACCTTTCTCATTTATACATTTTAGAAACCCTGTTCATGAAGTTATTGTTAACTGATTATTCATTTATTTCCATCCTCATTGCATTGCAGATGCCACTTGCAAGCAGTGAAATCAACTTTTCCATTAATGGGTGATTAACTTCATATGGTCACATTTTTTTTTTAAACTTATTAAATGTATGCATCATCTTTTTTTGCCACATTCTTAAATTTGATCAGTTAATTTGATTATATGATATTCAATTGTTCAGTTAATGAATAATACGATACTATAACACTGTTACCAATCAACAAATCCAAGTATCACCAAATCTTTGCACTGCAAAAGTAGCAGAAGCTGCATTTAAATGTACAGTTTACACATTTACTGTTTAATGCAGTGCAGAAGTGGCATGAATGTATTTCAACTGCAATGAAAATTGCATAATGTGTAGAGATTATTATTTTAAATAGAAAATTTTGAAATGTGAAATGATAGAAAAAATGAAATTATATTCTTAGAGATGAAACTTAAAATCAGCAGTAGGGTGCGGCCAATCAATGTTTTAGTGAGTGAGTCATTGAATCATTCTGAGACTTGCTAGCCTCAGACATCACATCCACGGACCGTTGGCTGAATGTCTGATGCATATGGAACACTTATCTGGAAACACTTCAGCAGTTTCAAAGTCATCATGTGGTTGGATGAATTCTACAGGACGTCCGGGAGACGTGTGTGTCGCGTAACAAATGCCGTGACGCCAAACCCCCTCGTGAAAAAACGCTGTCATGTTTACAGCTGTGACAATGAGTGTTTTCGAGCATCAACTAAATGCTTGATTTTCAAAAGTATAAAGTTCATGGCTCTATTGTTGCAGTATACTTGCACAACGTTCTTGAACGAATAATTCATTAGATGAATGCCGATCTGTTAATGTATGGACATTGACTTTCAATTTCATGACTCTAAACCTGACGAGAAAGATGGCACAAAATGAGCTGTGATTGGTTGCGTTACATGTCAGTCAAACGTCCTCTTCGGAGGTCCTTGGTCAATGAAAGCTGTGATAGAGTCAAGACATCTGAAGGTCTAGTTACTCAAGACTAGCCACTTGCTAGCAACTGCTCTCTCAGCAGAAACTTTGCATTTAAAGAGCTAATAAAATATTTTGATTAACCTTTATGTGCTGTTCGGGATGTTTTCATCCACTATGGGGAATTTTTGAGTCTTAATTTGGCCATAACTTTCTCCGTGTTTCAGCAAATGGAATGAGTTTTGGTGACAAATCTTATTTTGACACATATTTTGGGAAAATGCTTTGAAAATTTTCAAAAACTCAACAGTACTCTGTGGGCAAATTCACTACCCTTTCGTTATGTTTTCAGCCACGATTCTAACTGCTTTAAAAATGTATCAGATAAATATTTTTTTCAATTTTTTTTTGCTTAAATCTATTAATCAACCTCAGTCCTGATCAAAACTACTAAATTAAAAAAAAAAAAAAATCAGGATTTGAACTCTTTAATTGCCAAATTCATAAATGATGTCACTGATTTGGGAAAAAACGTGTCTAAGATTAGAAACAACATTGGCTTTGATGCGTTGTTAGTTTTTGTGCAGCATCAGATTTTAACGTTTTAAAGAGTTAAAATCCTGAATTTTTTTTATTTTAAATGTAGTAGTTTTGATCAGGACTGAGGTTTATTAATAGATTTAAGCAAACAAATTTGAAAAAAATATTTATCTGACACATTTTTAAAGCAGTTAAAGTCGTGGCTGTTTTCAGCCACGAACATAACGAAAGGGTAGTGAATTTGAACAATGCACAAGGGTTAATATCAATATTTCCTTATCATATACTGCCATAACAACCGCTTGGATATACATGATCCCTTACACAAAAAACAAAAACTGATAGAGGGCCATTTTTTGCACCATGGACATTTGCCCAGTATACTTAATTGCAAGTCTTAGTTGTAGGCCCTCAGTTAGATCCTATGGAATAAACTTTAAAACCTTCAAGATGTATTTCCTTTGGGGTTATTGAGGTTCTAACATTCTTCTACTTGCTAAAAATGCTCAGATCTTTCCATTTAGCTCATTTGCATGAGCAAGTCCAAGTAAATTTTTGTGAGAAATTTTGTTTTGTGAGAAGTCAAGTCAAGTCGTAGCTTGGGTCAAACAAGTCACTGGCAAGTCATACCAATGTTTGATTTAACTGAATTTATATGTTAAAGTAAGTTAAAACTACAGTAGTTATGGACTATGGGAGTTTTATTTGCAACAAAAAAATAGCCTTTCTTATCAAAAGGTGTCCACATAAAGCTGAGTTGTTAATACAACTATAAAATTAAAGCTGCAAGCATAGTGCGTGACATGCATGTAAGTGAGAAAATACAGGAGAACGATGGTAAAGTCATTCCAAAATGCCACACTTCCTGCTGCCAACAGGTGGCACTTTCACTGAATTTTGCCATGTAGATGTCTTCAGGATGTTTAGGCCCTCAAAAATGCGATTTCGGAAAAGAATACTACTACTAATAATAATAATAAACAGCAATTCCAAGAGGGTCCTCACACTTGGCCCTAAAAATAAATAAAAATTAAAACCACATAGCCCAAAAATGTAAATATTACTGAAATTAGGCCCAACATGAACAGCATGAAAAGTATTTAGATATAAATACATATATATATACAGATATATGCCATATGTAACATGAAAAAGTATTCAACAATTAAAGTATAATGGTTTCTATGCCACTAAGTGGCAATATTCAAACAGGCATCCCCTTTATAGGACACAAACCCATACTTAAATTAGAACCTTCCTTTTTTAACAAAAGAATAACAATAATAATAATAATAATAAAAACAATAATTGAATCACACAAAATTTCACCTGTTTATCAGGTGGATTCACTATTGTACATTATTAATCTGCGTGTGTGTGTGAGAGAGAGTGAGTGTGATTTAATATTTGTGAGTGAATGTGCGTGTATTTGAGTGAAGTGTATTGTTTGCATGTGCATGGTTGTGTTCGCAAATTTGATTTTTTTTTTTTATTTGTGTGTGTTAGAAAGAGAGATGGGTGGGTGATTTGATTGAGTGTGATTCATTAATATTTGAGCGTGTGTGTGTGCACGTGTAGGAATGAAAAGTGGTTGTGGTTGAAAGTTTGAGTTTTGTTTTTGTTTGTTTGTGTATGCATGGTTGTGTTCGTAAGTCTGTATGATTTTCTTTTCTTTAGGTGCGTGTATACAATATATTTATGTGCATCCCCATAAACTATCCTTAGGCTTTCACTGAAGACCAATTATTAGACACTGTGCACGTGCATATATGGTAAATGGACTGCATTTATATAGCGCTTTCACAGACCTATGGCCACCAAAGCGCTTTACAATTTTATCTCGCATTCACCCATTCACACACACATTCATACACCGACAGCGGTGTCAGCCATACAAGGCGCCATCCAGCTCGTCGGGAACAGCTGGGGTTAGGTGTCTTGCTCGTGTACACTGTACACGTGCATATATAAGTGCTATTGCAAAAAAGGAAAGCAGACATTCTTATAAACAGCGAATAACCATTTACAATACATTGCACTTGCAAAAAATTAAATCTGATAGAACTCAGTCACTCAATTGTGAGCGATGTGGTCGCATTATCACCCCACCATGGCTGAAAACACGTTCAACAGGAGCGCTTGATGCAGGGATGGCCATATCTCTTACCACTAACTTGAACAAAGAGGGGAGGGTGTGCCTGTTGATGGCCCAAAACTGCGAGGAGTTCTGTCCGTCACAGATATCCGAATAGTGATTCAGCTGAAAAAGGGGGCTGGAACTTGAATCTCTCTTCTGCTTCTTGCGGTAAGCTGTGAACAGTCCAGACTGATGCTCTGGCTTTGCCACTGTTATTTGATCCTCCAGCTCATGGGTGGGGGAAGGGACTGGGGTAGCCCTGTATGCCTCCTTGAGAATAGCAAAAATAGGAATCACAAAATGTACATGTGTTGAATACTAAGAACAAGTACCAACATAACACAGGTTATGGCTAATTTAAAATAAGTACCCATGTAATGACAATATACCATATACTATTTTTTTTGTAACAACCTAGTTCTGACATGTTGATGTATTGTATATCATACCTTTAATCCTGGCAGCCAAAGCCTCTTTGGTATCTTCAGGAACCAAGACATCAAGGGTGTAGCAAATTTAGCTCAAAAGAAATATGAATAATTAATTATAACTTATTATAATTAATTATAAATATTTGGATCAGTTAATAGAATTAACTTAACATAGTAAAATCAATTTTACGGTCAATTAACCTGTTTGTCCAGTGGACACTTGGTTAATTGTTTATTAATTCTAAGAAATGTTAATTTCCTGGTTATGGGAAATGACATTCTTACCCTACAGTACTACTTAGAGCATGTAGTCAAAATCTGCACGATTAGGGACTCCCGTATATAAGCATGAAACACAGACGACTTCGCATGTGACATGCACAAGACTTTATTAACTAGACTGAACACTTAAACTGCTCTAACATTCACACACATACATACATGCATACAGTGTACCAAGAGAAAAAGAGCTGATGCAAAATACAGGAAAGCAAGTTATAGCATTGTTTGAAAGTCAACAGATCAACAGCCTTGAGCAAACCATCAGTTTAGTTCTAACACACCCTTCTTTAAAAGAAGATACTTGATGTATCAAATAATGAGACTAAGTGTGATACTTGCATGTCTCGCCCATTTGAATTAAACTGTCCTGATTTGTGGAGGCTCCGTTGATCTTGTTGATGTTGTCTTGATGAGAGAGAACCAGTTGGATTCAGAGGATCTTTGGTGAATGGAAAGACAAGGCCGCAGCTCAGTGTGAGTTTTTAAAGATTATTTGTTAAGTATGACAAATAATCGTGTCTGATTTGTCTCAGTCGTTACAAGGGTCAACCACATGGTACCAAATGAAGGATCCAGCAGAGCAGCTTTTAGGTATAGAAGGTCAGAGAAGGGCAATAATGGTCCATCGCTCTCTCCATCTGGCATCTTCACTAACAAAGATCCCTCTGAATCTTCTTTTGAGGGATGTTTGCAGGCTAGAGATAAAACCGCCCAAGTAGCGCACTCTCTATTTTTGATTTTCCAGGTGGTGATTAAGAGAAAGGACACAGGAAACCACAGCACTTATGGTCACATTTTTTCTCCTTGTGTAAGATCTGTGGCTTCTGCAAAGGGTTGAAGGACTTGTACAAGTATCTATCTCTGATTCCACTCTCTAGCTGTGAATATTGTCTCTTTGTGTCCCACATTTTCAAGAAATGTTTCCTAGTCTTAGGTGGCCACAGCTGAGCCTCAGTGTGGAATTCCAGCGTGTGGTAACAGTGGCAGGGATGGCTGTGTTTTTGGGCAGAATTGTGAGTGAGCCCACTCTCTTGGATGAGAAGCAACCCCACACATGAATGGTCTCAGGATGCTTTACTGTTGGCATGACACAGGACTGATGGTAGCGCTCACCTTTTCTTCTCCTGACAAGCCTTTTTCCAGATGCCCAAAAACAATCGGAAAGGGGCTTCATCGGAGAATATGACTTTGCCCCAGTCCTCAGCAGTCCATTCACGATACTATCTGCAGAAGATCAATCTGTCCCTGATGTTTTTTTTGGAGAGAAGTGGCTTCTTTGCTGCCCTTCTTGACACCAGGCCATCTTCCAAAAGTCTTGGCCTCACTGTGGGTGCAGATGCGCTCACACCTGCCTGCTGCCATTCCTGAGCAAGCTCTGCACTGGTGTCACTCCGATCCCGCAGCTGAATCCTCTTTAGGAGACGATCCTGGCACTTGCTGGACTTTCTTGGACGCCCTGAAGTCTTCTTTACAAGAATTGCACCTCTTTTCTTGAAGATGCTGATGATCCTGTAAATTGTTGATTTAGGTGCAATCTTAGTAGCCACAATATCCTTGCCTGTGAAGCCATTTTTATGCAACGCAATGATGGCTGCACGTGTTTCTTTGCAGGTCACCATGGTTAACAATGGAAGAACAATGATTTCAAGCATCACCCTCCTTTTAACATGTCAAGTCTGCCATTCTAACCCGATCAGCCTGACATAATGATCTCCAGCCTTGTGCTCGTCAACATTCTCACCTGAGTTAACAAGACGATTACTGAAATGATCTCAGCAGGTCCTTTAATGACAGCAATGAAATGCAGTGGAAAGGTTTTTTTTGGGATTAAGTTAATTTATCCCAATGCAATTCATCTGATCACTCTTCATAACATTCTGGAGTATATGCAAATTGCTATTATAAAAACTTAAGCAGCAACTTTTCCAATTTCCAATATTTATGTAATTCTCAAAACTTTTGGCCACAACTGTACTCTCACAGATACATTATCTGCCTTTGCTAGATCATTTTTTAACTTCAACTGTCTTTCTGCCATTAGATCATCTAGCTTTATAGTAATAGTTTGAGTAACAGGGGAGTATTTGTTGTCCATTACTGATAAAAAGTGAAGAAAACTTTCATGCTCAATGATAGATAAAGGCATGTTTCAGTTTATAATTAGGTCTGACAGCATTGAGTGTGCAACGGCTCTCTGTTGGGGATGGTTGAAGCTGTAGTGTGCTCCCCTTGATTCAATGAATTGGAGGATTTTAGGCTGATCTGAGTCAAATGTGCCCTTGCTGTGGAGGTATTCATCATATCTATGTGACTAAGGCATATTTCATTTACTCTTTGCATAGTTTATCATTACATAAAAAGCTGTAATTTGAATCGACAAACTGTGTTTTAATCATTTAACAAGTATACTAGGTGAATCAGTTGGCTTGCTGTAGGAAACATGACATGTTTAGTGTAGCCTGTGACATGTTTGAGAGGGGACAGGCTGATTTTAACAGCTTTAAATTAATCACAGTCATGCTATTAATGAAATAATTTCTTGCTTAATTCAGCTGCCTCAAATTTCGCCATGACACCACTGATCATAAACTTATGAAAATTACAGTTACATTATTAATATTACTCTTAACATTCAAGTCAACACTGGGATAGCAGATTTTCTGCTAGCATATAACTAGACAGTACAAAGGGATGCATGCAGTTAAGAAAAACTGGAATATGGCATTTAACACAATTTTCTGTTTAATGAACGCAAAACCAATTCAAAGTAAACTTTACATCAAAACAAGGAATGGAAAAAAGTGATGCGTGGGGTGTGAATTATTTTTTCTCAGTGCTCTTTGGAAGCAAGGGATGATTCAGCTGATAAAAAAAACAATCCAAGGCACTTTTAAAAAGCCTTTATTTCATCATGGCTTTATTATTTGAAAAACGGGTGACAAATGCAGCTAATGAGCCTTCATCAGGATGTGAGCAACAAACACAATCTGAGGTCTCTTAAGTAGCAATTAATTAGTGAAAGTCATGACTTATTGTCAAGTATGGTGACCCATACTAAAAATTTGTGCTCTGCATTTATCCCATCCAAGTGCACACAGCAGTGAAGTGAACAAGTGCGCGCACACACGCACACGCGCACACACACACCCAGAGCAGTGGGCAGCTATTGGGGAGCAATTAGGGGTTAGGGGTCTTGCTCAAGTTCACACTTGTCATGTTTGGTTCGATTAAAACGAACCCTGGTGCGTTTGCTCAGTTAATGCGGTTCGTTTAAAAAACATATGTGAACGCTGCCATCCGAAACCTGGTGCAGACCAAACAAGCGGACCGAGACCGCTGAAAAGATGGGAGGTAAAGCGCCTCATCAATATTTGTTTCTGCGTACAACGGGAGAAATCCTGGTGCTGTTTTGAATGTTTTGAACATTTTATGAGCTCTTCGTGAGTTCTCAGCTGGTAAAAATAAAGCACATATACATGCATAAAATGATGGCGTTTAATCCAGCACACAGCATTGTTTTGAATGTTCGGGAATGAAGCTCCGTCGCGAAATATACGTCATAAAAGCCGACCAATCAGGTTGTGACTGTATCCCTATGCCTTTGGTTCGGTAACTTAAGGTTCGCTTTTAAAAATGCCAGTGTGAACGCTAAGCGGACCAGGACTATATGTTTTGTTTTTGTTTTTTGGTCCGGACCAAACCAACCGAACTACAAGTGTGAACGCACCCTTAGTCATGGTATCAAAGGTGGAGAGAGTGCTGTTCATTCACAATTCCTGCCGACGTGGGAATCGAACCGGCAACCTTCAGGCCAGACTCCCTCACCATTAGGCTTTTGGCTTGCTTAAGTTGGGGACATTTGCTTGATATTCAGCAGTGTTTTTGATATGCCTGCATTGGCGCCGTTGTATGTGAACTGAGCTGAGCCGGACGATTACGTCACTGTTTTCTGCAGTGCTGCTATACCTAAATTAACTAGACTAATAACTATTGATATTTGCAATGGGACAAATGCAAATCAAAAATAACAAATCAACAAAATCATTAATGAACAGATATACAAATCAACATCCACACATCAAAAATACAAATAATATTGGCGACATACGTTCTCTTTGTATTATTTGAATTTCCTCTCTCCTGCTTGTCCTGTACAGTGTGACCACAAGCTGACGAGGGTCACCCGTTTTTAGAATATTAACCCTTGTGCATTGTTCAAATTCACTACCCTTTCGTTATGTTCGTGGCTGAAAACAGCCACTACATTTAACTGCTTTAAAAATGTATCAGATAAATATTTTTTTCAAATTTTTTTGCTTAAATCTATTAATCAACCTCAGTCATGATCAAAACTACAAAAAAACAAAAACAAAAAAAAAAAAAACAAACCCACAGGATTTTAACTCTTTAATTGCCAAATTCATAAATGATGTCACTGATTTAGGGGAAAAAACACACAAAATGACTTATTTTCAATATAAAATGTGATTGTTGACTGAATTTTTTTTTGCCTTTTATCACAGTCTTGGACATGTCAAAGATTAGAAGCAACATTGGCTTTGATGCATTGTTAGTTTTTGTGCAGCATCAGATTTTAACTTTTTCTCCCTCATTTACTGTTCGTGGCTGTTTTTGCCCCATTGACTTCCATTATAACCACAATTTTTGATTGCAAAGCCATGACACCATATAATCATGCATTTTTGATTGTTGGTGGTTTTCCCTTTTGGGAAGAGGTAAAATTAGTATTTTTTATTGTTGATAACCAGGTGGCACCATTAAGCATTTAGATGATTACCCAATGAGCCCATATCTTTAGATCGGACCGATGGATTTTGATGACTTTGGGCTCTTTTTAATCTTCTGAAAACAACAATGTGTGATTTTCTATTATCGATGTATGTTTCATGAAGTTATGAGCGAAAAAGCCAACTTTGTTTTTCCTTGGATACATGTGCGTCTTTGGGCTTTTGTGTGCATAATAACTTCATGAGTAATATCTTTATATCTGAGTGATGGATTATGTTGATTATGTTATGTTGTCTTTTTAAACATGAGCTTCTGCTGTAAATAACGATGGGTGATTTCTTACAATCCATGCATGTTTCATGAAGTTATGTGCGAAAACGTGATTTCAAATGCCACATCCCTATATGTACCCACTGGCGGTACACTCCGTTTTGGAGTGATAACTCAGCATTTTTTAAGAGTTGAAAATGGTTGGATGCATTAAAAAGCTGAGTTTCTAAGCTTTAAAATTATACCTATTTTGTGTCATTCCTCTTAGTGGTTGCTTGGTAATATGATTGTCATGGCTTTGCTTTCAAAAAAATGTGGTTATAATGGAAGTCAATGGGGCAAAAACAGCCACGAACAGTAAATCTGATGCTACACAAAAACTAACAATGCATCAAAGCCAATGTTGTTTCTAATCTTTGACATGTCCAACACTGTGATAAAAGGTAAAAAAAAAAAATCCAGTCCACAATCACATTTTATATTGAAAATAAGTCATTTTGTGTGTTTTTTCCCCCAAATCAGTGACATCAGTTATGAATTTGGCAATTAAAGAGTTAAAATCCTGAATTAAAAAAAAAAAAATTAGTAGTAGTACCCACAGAGTACTGTTGAGTTTTTGAAAATTTTCAAAGCATTTTCCCAAAATATGTGTCAAAATAAGTTTTGTCACCAAAAATCATTCCATTTGCTGAAAGTTATGGCCAAATTAAGACTCAAAAATTCCCCATAGTGGATGAAAACATCCCGAACAGCACATAACGGTTAAGGCCATGGTGAATTAAAGGGTTTTTGTATTTTTTCAATAATATATGAGTGCCTTGGATTATTTTTTATCAACACATAACATGTCCAAAGTGTTAAGTCTATCACAACGACTATAACCATTGACTAGCCAAGGCATTAATTAGCTGAAAACAGAGGAACTGACTTCGTTACTTACAGTTTTTTTGTGGGACTTGAAGTGTCGAATGAAATTCGAAGTGGTGGTTGTATCAGAGATCTTCGTTTTGCAGGTCTGGCATACTGGCGTTCTTCTCTTTTTAGCGCTGTCTTGTAATCCTGGTACCCGAACTTAATTATTTTTGGCCTTCCATGTTTAATCACAACTGTCAGTTCGCGCTCTCTGCTTGCCTGCTGCGTCACGTGGTTAGGTTGCGGCATGTTCTAAAACACTTTAATAATTTTTTTTTTCCGAATCATTTCACTCAAGTCTCAAGTCCTGAATATCAAGTCAAAGTCAAGTTAAGTCTTTTATTAATATTTGTCAAGCAAGTCTCAAGTCTTAAATTTGTGACTTAAGTCGGACTTGAGTCAAGTCATGTGACTCGAGTCCCCCACCTCGGATAATTAAACTAAAAGAGTTTAATGGCCACAGTTAAACAGTAAAACTAGACGACACAGAACAATGAACTGAGGAAACTAAGGTCTTAAATAGGCTACACAAGAAGTGGTAAAGACTGAACAGAAACAGGTGTACATGCTCATACTTTTCAGTTGGTCAAGATTTCTAAAAATCCTTTCTTTGTATTGGTCTTAAGTAATATTCTAGTTCTCAGTTATAATCATCCAAATTAAAAGAAATAAACATTTGAAATATATCAGTCTATGTGTAATGAATGAATATAATATACAAGTTTCACTTTTTGAATGGAGTTAGTGAAATAAATCAACTTTTTGATGATATTAATTATATGACCAGCACCTCATGGAACAGGCTGTGAGTAGAGGGAAGAGTTTTCTATTTAAAGCTTGAAGTTACTTGACGCATATTATTTTTTATGTATAAGCGTATTCTGCCATACCCCCTGAACTGGCTTTAATCTTAACTTAAAAAAAAAAAAAAAATTTAATGGAGTCGTCATTTGCAACAAGTCTTTGCAAATATTTCCAATGCCGTCGTTGTGGTTATCTTAAGATGTCTTGAGAGAGACATCTAAGTGTTTGCAAAGACCACCGAAACCATTTCCACTCATATTAATTGGTAATGATAATGTGTGATAAGCATCACATTTGGGAAACTGTCGGAAAAACAGCACAGTCATAATGCAATTTTAATTGTGCATTTTTAACTGACAATGACTTTGAGAATTGATTGTTAAAATGTCATTTCCTCGTCGCATGTGAAAAAGAATGGTGGTGAGGTAAGTTGGGATAGAGGTTGTAATGATCACCAGTAACTTTTAAAAAAACTTTTTTCGCTTATTTTATTTTTTTTAAATCATGTTCCCATTATATGAGCTTTGACTTCACTGATAAACCGATAAGCTAGAATTCTAATGATACAATTTCCAGTTGTTGGAAGCGGTTAGGCGGGGGCGGTTGGGGTCTTTGATGTCACTCTCATCAGCGAGGGTCAGATTTTTATTCTGCATTTTGTTGCAGTTCTCAAAGCCAATTATATTGTAACTCTTTTTATTAAAGGCAAAGACTCTTTTTATTCACCCAAAACATAATTCTGTCAACATTTAATGCACCCTCATGTTGTTCATGCAAACCTGTATGACTTTATTTTATTCTGTGGAATATAGTTTTATTTTTTAAGAAGTGGTGTTTTGTCCATACAATGGAAGTATAGTGTAACAAAAATGTTTTATAATCAGCATTGTTCAAAATATAGTCTAAACAGGTTTGGAATGACATGAGGGTGTAAATGATGACAGAATTTTTATATTTTGGGTGAACAATCCCTATAAATTGCCAGTTTATCATGTAAATATAGCAATGGCACTAACACTTTAAAAACAAGTTCTTTAAAAACAAATTCTGAAACCATAAAAACCTCAAATTTAGGCTATATCCTCATTTGGATATATCATTTTAGATGGTCTTTCCTAATCTTTAATCATACCTCTTTATTGTTTGAATAAATTCTTGTTAATCCACACACAGGGATTGTCCTGGTAAGCACAATTTTAGACCTTGTGGGGACATTTTTTTGGTCCCTATGAGGAAAACAGCTTATAAATCATACAAAATTATATTTTTATAAAATGTAAAAATGGAGAAAGTTTTCTGTGATGGGTAGGCTTTGGGGTAGGGAATAAAATATACATTTAATACAGTATAAAAATGATGTACATGTATGATCTTAAGTTTTGAAACGGTGATTATGTAGAATGAAGTATAGAAAAGATCAAGTTTTGAATGAATGACTAGCTGTGTTACAAGTGTGATCAGTTTGGAGTTTTATACTAAGAGTTTTGAAAAATTACACCTTGTGAAAATAGTACCAACGGAAATAATTATTTAAAAAAAAAACTGTAAAAAATGATTTCAAGTCAAAATCAATAGAATAAAATTTAAACTGTCAGTCCGATGCAATTAGTAGGCGCAGCCATGACCTCACGCCACTGATGATGATTTTCATGGTCACTGGCCAATGATCGTCCTGGGTAGGCAGGCCTAAGAAATTGACAGTGAGGAGAGAGAGAGAGCAGCACAAAACTAGCGGGACGTCACATGCAGCAAAGCTTATTGAACTTCTCAAAATTTCCACCATCAGGATAATTAAGAAGTTGTAATCAACATCCCTATATTGTCTATATTGTCTTAAAGGCACAATATGTAAGATTTTTGGATTCAAATGTCCAAAAACCAGAACAACGTTATATATTTTGCAACGTTTGGTAACGTTTTCAAAACTAAATTTAATGAATTTTTTTTTTTTTTTTAAAGTAGTTAGTAAAGTAGTTGTTTTTTTTTTAAATGGGTGCTGCATTCTCACATTAGTTGACAAAAGCAAACACCTGGCTTTGAATCTTCTTTATGTATATATTAACAAGAAGTTGAAAATACTTTAAATAACCTTGTTTTAACCAATTGTACAGTCCGAAAGAATTTAGCATGCATTTGTGTCCGTACAAGACTCCCTTTTCTGCAAAGCCTTCGATAAAATCGCATGAGCTGAAGCATATAAAAGCCTCACATCTGTAGTATTACTGGGCCAAATCAGCATGTTTTTTTGGGGTCAGACCTGATACCATCTTTTGGAACTGTTCTAGAAAAACTGCACATTTTAAATTTGATGTGGTAAATAAATGTCTTCAGCAGGCTGTCATCTTTTGCATCTTTTTAGGGTCTTTAACCCTAATTAAACCAAGAAACTGAACTCCTTCATAAAGGGCCCTTCCACAAGCCTATTAGTGAAGTCTACAGACTTGAGTTTTTTTTGCCGTTCATGATCATGTGATGCTGGGTGGTAAGTCCTAGTGATTCATTTTGAAACTTAGCTAATGTATGTACCACCTCCAGTTGTTCTTGTACACCCAAGGACTTTATTTGTGTAAAATATTACTTAGGTATTTACAGGTTTGTTTGATCTTACCAAGGTCATTTGGAACATTTGTGAGAAGCAGCAAAATAAAAGCCTGTGTACATGATTTAATTATCATTTCATACTTTTGTCAAGGTACTGAAATCGAAAAATCAGTACCTTAGGAATAGTTCTTATTGGTTGTCATTTTAAATGGTAAAATGGGCTAATATTGGCCATCAGACTTGCAGAGTTTGAAAGAGTGGAGAGTGGATGGATTGTGGGTGATGATTCTCCAGTGGTCACTTCCTGTGGCATTTGCATGTTGCGTCTGTGTGTTTCCCTGTCCAAAAGAGTTGGAGGAGGTGACAGAGTAGGCCTCGTTTCCACACACCCTCGCAGTGAGTGGAATATTGAGGTGTAATGGATTCACAAGACAAAAACACACACAGTACTGCATAACACACAGTTTCACTAGAAGGTCAGACTGATAAGACACTTTAACAGCTGAAGCACAAACTTTGAGACAAGACCTTCTTACTAACATAGTGTCTGTTTCAATGGCTAGAAATAAGATATCGCAACTAAGAGCTGAGACACTGAGAGATTTACACTTTGTATCGCAAGTAATTGAATGAATGAATGATAAAAGCAAGTTTTCATTTTCATTTCTCATCAAAGCTTTTTGACCCCTGTAAACGCCATACCTAAACAACAGGAAGGAAGCATGAGAAATGAAAAAGCACACAGTGTACTGCTTGCACAAAACCTCTTAAATCTTTGTGTTGCTCAGCAACACTATAATGAAGCCAACCTGAGGGTCTTTGCAGAAATGACGAGGAATGAACCCGCAACCCTGCAAAAGTTGCCTTGTGGTCCGTAGAGGATATTCAAAACAGCTGACTAGAAACTCATCTGAGTCATGCTCATCTCTATGGTATAATTATTCTTAACAAATTAGCACCATTAAGTTGTCTATAGGTAAAAATGAAATACAAAATAAATAAAATAAAGGAACTTTATTTAGATTTTCACAATAAATAGCTCTGGAAACTTTTAACCAAAAAATCTGCATAATTTCACTATGACATCCAGCCCACTATAACATGCATTAGTGGGCATGGAAACACCTCACCACAAAATATTATTTTTCTCAAAAAGTGTGAGACATCTTCCCTCAATTTACATTCAGTGTGAAATCAACAGCCGTTTTACAATTAAACTTAAAATTAAACACTTTAAGCACAATAAATATTTTTATTTACGTTCTCCTGATACAGAAGCATGTTAGTGTTCATTCAATCTGAAAACGAGTTTCCAAAAGAACTTAATGGTCACAGGCAGCTGATACATACATGATCAAATATGATTTGACAATGGAAATAGGACAGATTGCATTGCAATGAATGCATTAAGAGATCAGGATCTCAGGGTTTAATTATTGTCCAAAGACTATAATCTAAGCATTGCCTAGTTGTGCTCTATGATCAGTGGATCTTAAAGAGTCCAAAATAATTATTTTGAAAATTACTGCTGAGCAGATGGCGGTGCGAGACATTGACAAACAGCCGGTCGGACTCCTCGAGATGCTGAAGGGAGCCTAGATGGCTTCCCATTATCCACGGATGGTTTGACCACGGCACACAAAGACCCTCTTGGTGATCTTCCATGATTACGCTGCTATGGCCGTTTCTCCGCAGAATCATTCTGTGCGTGTGAGAGTCTGCGGATTTGCACGAGGGTGAAAGAAACTCCACTCGGGAGTAAACGAAGTACAACCCGCTCTTGTTGACATGAAGGCTGCCGTTGCTGTACTTGAAGCCTTCTAGGAAGACCCCGGAATGTTTTGCTTGCCACTTCAGAGTCCCAGATGAAGGGCTCTGGTCTGGACGGCCTGTTGTAGAAAAAAGTTATAGGTAACATACTGTTTTGCATAAAAAAAAGGTTTGATAGTCCACTTTAGACATTCAACTGACTAGAAGTAACCTTGCAACTACATGTCAGTTAGCAGTCATTAGAAAATATCTGCCAACACTTTTTGATGGTCACCCAAGACTATAAGAAGCTTTGCAACTTGTCAATTTATTCTACTAACCCGAACTCTTAACACCTATTTTCAAGATTTATCACAGCATTTTTCCTTATGTCAAATTAACATAGATAATTAATGTGGTTCAGGTCTGTGGATTGCCTTTATTGTATTAACTCAAATTTTTAATTTCAATGAACTCAAAATTAAGGCAGCCACTTACTTTTTTAAGTTAAATCAACAATTCCTTTTTTTTTTTTTTTTTTTTTTTACAGATTTACAGTCTACTACCAGTCTAATGAGAGTTAGTTGACATGTAGTTATAGTAATTATAATTTATAGTTAGTAGAATTTATAAAGAGGACTATCGAAATAAAGTGTAACCAGAGGTTTACTATATGCATTTCGGAATCCAAATCGTACCTATTAAGTGTGCAGCACATTTTTCTTTGTTCTTGTTGAGCTCAGCAGGATTCATGCCTGTTGAACAATAAAGTATGGCATCAGGTCATCATGTTCACCAGATCAGATTTAGCACAGGGTGAAGCTGAAACTTGATCATGCAACTCACCAACTTGTTTCTGTGGAGCGACGCTCTGCATTTGTTCTGGTCTTTCCTGTGATTGAAAATTTGGGTCACAAACTGTTCAATATTATCAGAGATGATGTATTAGTGTGCATTTAGCAAATATAGATATGCCTAAAGTGAATTGACTCTTAATTATGAAAAAGAGGAGCTGATGTTAGACTGCTAGCTGAAGTAGAGGATATCCTGTAGCCTCTGACCAGTGACCACAATTTTTTCTCTCTCACCCCCTCTTGTAATCCTGTCCTACTCAGTCGCGTGCACATGTCAGAATGGAAACTGAAAAATTATACTCTCATGCACATCAAAGAGATTCAAATGACACAACAAACATAATAGAGTAGTTGGCTGCTTTCCAGGTGTTGAGTGACTAATTATCAAGGCTTCTAATCATTATCTAGTATAGCTAGAAGTATTTGGACACTTTAATAATCGAGTTAAATTAAAATGGTAAAATTCTCAGAACTAATTTTCCCTCAGATTCATACAGGTGTAGATCATCACTGTTCAAAAAAAAAAAGAATTGTTGTTTTAACTTAAAAATTATGTTACTTGGTTTCCTTAAAATTGAGTTCATTGAAATTAAAAATGTGAGTTAATACAATGAAGGTGATTGGTTTAATCAACAGAAACTCAAAATATTATGTTATCTGAAACACATTAATTATTGTGATAAGTTGATCTGAAAAATTAAAAAATGTTGATAAATCATGAAAATGTGATTTTTTTTTTTACAGTGTATGAACATAATAGTGACAAAAAGTGTCAAAATACTGAAGATTTTTTGTTTTATTTTTGAACTGTATATCTATTGTTTTACAAGTCAGCAACTTTTTGTGAAATGTTTAGCTTGTGCTAAATCTTTTTTTTTTTTTAAAGTGAAATGTCATTTTATTTAATAAATCATTGAATCATAGGTCATTTAGTAAAATAACATTCATACATTTTGATGCATCAAAATAAATTTTGGACCACTCTATTGATATAAAAAGTATATATTTGCACTGATATAAATAGATAGACCAGTAGCTCTTACCTGTGACAGGCGCTCCACTTCAGTCTGTAACCTCAGGATCTGATAGGCTCCCAGTCCCAGGGCTGCAAAAACCAGCAGGAGTATCAAAGTCAGTACCCAGGCCATCCCACCATTCAACCTTCCCCAGCTCCTTTTCTTCATCTCCACTCGGGCAGGGGGGAACGTCCAGCAGGGTACGATGGGTGGCTCTGTGTGTCTGGGCACCTGTTGGTGGTAGTACCGATGCTGCTTAGGATGACCTCCGCCAGAATCCACCATGAACACCGGCTGCGACGGGTGGCCAAAGTTACTGCTCATGCTTGCAGAGCTCAGAGTGTGTGAAGGCGTGAGTGACAAGAGAGTATGTATGAAAAAGTTGTTGCTGAACATCAGTTTTTAAAAAGGTCCTGCAGTGCGGTTTAGACTTCCCACCTACCTACACCTACCTACACACACACACACACACACACGGTCTATCTCACTCTGCCTCTGATCAGTTCATTGTGTCACGCACACTTGTGTATAGGATAAACTTTTTATCGATTTTTTAGTCTGTATTCTGCATTCGCATGCATTTGTGGTGAACCAATGTGCATAAAGTCTTATGTGAAAGGGATGATGGTGACATCATGGACAGGAAACGATTCATTTTGAGTCTTCTGTGCGCTTTCAGGCAACAACTTCTGTCGCAGTTATTATTAACCTTTGCATACTAAAATAAAAGATTTACAATTTAAGATTTACAGTTCAGCCCTAAATACAACATCCAGTCTTATGTCCTTCCAAACTCAAATGGTTTTAATTTCTTTCCCTCTGTGGAACACAAAAGGTACATTTTTGTCTTTTCCATAAAATGACAGTTCATAACTTTAACTCATATGGTAAAGAAAGAGAAAAAAGCACTATTGTCCATTTACTTATGTGCTGTATTCCAAACTTTATGAAGCCATACAATAACTCAGACATGATTATTCACTGTCATTAAGCTATTAACTCAACAACCACTGACTGGATCTTTTAATGATTTGAACTCTAATTCATAAACAAATAAGTCTGATTCATTGGGATCAGGATCAGTAAATGAGTGGGATCTTTACAATGAAGCAGACTGGATGATTTGATCAAAGTATTAGGATAATATTTAACTTTTAATGTCTTCTTTCATGCATTCATCTATTCGTCCATCAATGCACTACAACAAATCAAAACTACTGTAGGTCTCAGGCTTTTTCAAAGGTCAGTGTGGCATGAGATCTGCATTGGTGGCAAGGGATTATCTGTGACCTAGAAAGAGTTCTTCAGAAGGGCCACATCTTTTTAAAGACCACTAGCATCCTGTCTGCCATCCTTTAATGTACAAAGACTGACTGAGAATAGAAACCAATTTAGCAGCACGTCTTCAAATGAGTTCCTTTTTGACTGCGACGTGATCTTCAGTGTAAAAACCACCCCTTAGTCTCATTGTGTTGCTGAGCTGCATCTGTGCAACATGATGTGCTATACTGCAAGCACTTTGCTACTCCTGTTATTATGCATAACTAGATGGAATATTTGTTCATTGTTTCAATATTTGCCATGCAGCCATATCACCATGTAGCCCAAGACTGGTTACCCACTGAAGCTAAGCAGGGCTGAGCCTGGTTAGTACCTGGATGGGAGACCTCTTGGGAAAACTAGCTGGAAGAGGTGTTAGTGAGGTCAGCAGGGGGCGCTCACCCTGTGGTCTGTGTGGGTCCAAATGCCCCAGTATAGTGATGGGGACACTATGCTCTCAAAAAGTACCGTCCTTCGGACGAGACGTTAAACCGGCTCTCTGTGGTCGTTAAAAATCCCAGGATGTCTTTCGGAAAGAGTAGGGGTATAACCCTGGCATCCTAGTCATCCCAATGCACTGATTGGCTTCAACATTCTGTCTCCTCTCCACCAATCAGCTGGTGTGTGGTGGGCGTTCTGGCGCAATATGGCTGCCGTCACATCATCCAGGTGGATGCTACATATCAATGGTGGATGAGGAGATTCCCCCTTCCATCTGTAAAGCGCTTTGAGTACCCAGAAAAGCGCTATATAAATGTAAGGAAATTTATTTAAAAATGTATGGGTCACACTGCTGAACTATATAAAATTTACTTTTTATTAGATACTAAAAATGGTATAAAAAAAAAGAAAGTAAAGAAATATATGGAGTCCCAAAGGGGACATGGTTATGTACATGGAGCCGGACATTCCATGCAAGTAAAGACTAGTAGGCTAAATCATGTGCATGATATACTAATTCATTCCCTCCATTTGCTAAAACGTGCACACGATTTATAAATCGAGGGGACAAGTTAGTTAATCGTGCGTAAAATGTAGCAAATCAAGGGAATGAGTAAGTAAATCATGCGCACTATTTAATAAACTGAGGGAACAAATAAGTAAATTGTGCGCATGATTTACTTTTTTTTTTCTTGCATGTCATGTATATGAAATGGGAGAAAAAAAAATGTTTAAAGCTTTTAAAACTCTACTAATCTGTACTATTCACATACTGTCTTTTTATTAAACTCATAAACCCCAAGTAATGATTAACTGATTGGTTTGAGTACCAAGCAAAAAAATAAAAAATAAAAAAATAAATAATTTTTTTTCGGTTTTGAGGCAGGGCTATTCTTAATAGACTTTCCAGATATTATTAATGTATGAATTAAAAATATATGTCTTATGCATGAATGATGTGACTTTCTTACTCCAAATAATGATAATTTATTAAGTTAATTATAGCACTTATAAACATATATGAACAGTTGGTGAAACTTTTAAGTGGGTTGATACAATTCTTCTAAATTTGTGACAATATTTAGAAATTGACTACACTTGTGTCACACAGACTTCAATTTTCAGCACGCTAAACACAACAATGGTGACAATTAAATTTTATTTAAAGTAAATTTTCAAGTACACTCTACAGTTCTTTTTAGTCACTAGAACACGCGTGTTAGTCAACTATACTTACTAAGCTTTTGTCAGTACAATATATTATTCCTATTTCACTTTACTTCGTATTTTAAGGCAATCGATTTCCTAATATTTTCCTAGTAATGTGAACACTAATAGAAAGTTAACTCAAACAATGATTTTAAGTCAACAGTACTTAACTATACTTGATTAACAAGTTGTCTCTACAAATTGTGTTAAGTTACACCAACTAATCATTAATACTCTACTTGGAAATTTTAAGGCGATCGGTTTCCTGACTTTTTCTAAGTAAAGTCAACTTATTACATTTTACAGAGTAGTAAAGTAACAATACTTTTACATTTACAACAATAGATCTGAGTTACTTTTTCAAATTATTAACGCTACTCGCTGCTGACTTTCGATGAACCAATTCAACCATACCTATGACTTTAGATTAACTGCACATTTGGGTTTCAATTTTTGTTACGTAAGAGTGTTAAACTTTCTTCTTCTGCCCTATTCTGCCGTCCAGAATGGCAGCCGATTCTGTTTCTTTGAGCTGCGCCCTCTAGTGTACAGGCGTGAATTTGCATTTCCTTCAGCTTTAGGCTCATTCTCTTTTGGTGAGAAAAGGCCTTTACATTTACCAAAAATATGAATTATTAAATGTTACTAATAACAAACAGACAAACCCAGCCCAGGTTAGAAAAAATAATGCAAAAGTAGCATAATGCACTTCTTTCCATTAAAACTAACATTACTTTTAAAAATAACTTTCCCCAACGCTGCTTCTGAGAAATTTTGATTTTACTTTCAAATTTGAGGTGGCAAAATCTGATGCATACTATAAATTTAAGGACAAACTATATTTCAATGTTTTTGAGAGCGAACACAAACGTTCCAGTTTCTCTGGGGAACGCAAAAACATTGAGTTCTGCAAAAGTTTTGCAAATTAACATAAAATATTATCAAGAGAACACAAATCTCGAGAGAACACAATTTCTGTGAGCATATTTTACCATTAGCATTTACACTACGATTAGGGGCTATAGTAAGTTGAATTGAACTGAAAATGTGCCGAACCCTGAACAATTTAGTTTCAGTAATCATATGCAAAACACTGCATCTAGAACATCTAGAGTTTTGCTGAAGTGTTTGTAAACAGTGATGCAGCAGAAAATGAGTTTCAGTAAACCCCATCTCCCACACCATGAAAGAACAGGAGCTGCCACATGAAACAGTCAAAGCGAATGAGTGTGTGTGTGTGCTCTTTCGCTCTTGCAGCATGCATTCTCAGGGGTCTGCTTGAGAATAGTGACGGCTGTGACGGTGAGGTGAATGGTGTGGTTGAAACTAAGCGAGGCAGAAAAAGGCACCACCTTAACCCCTTACCCTGCTGCGTACCCTGTTGCATCTCATCAGCCGTTAAGCCTTCCTGGAATAAACCTGCCTTTTCCGTTAGTAGCTTGGCCTCACTCTCATATACCTACGTCTCATGATATTCATGATAAAGAATGTTAAAGAATTAGTCTTGTAATAAATGCACGTACAATTTTTTTGCTCCTTTCCCCACAAATTGTTCCCTATTCCCATTGTTCAAAGTCCCTGCTCGTTTGCATTTGAGGAGCTGCAGCTGCTGCTGTGTAAACTCCCCAAACAGCGGAAAGTCACATCATCGTCATGAGCAAAAGCAAAAGTGGATCAAGTTCTGATTTAATCAGACATTTGGGCGAAGATTCCACAAAAACATTTTGTGATCACATAGTGCAAATGATTCGAAAGCCAGTAATTAAAAAAAAAAAAAGTACCATACATGTCGGAAAGATTTGATGATCGCTTTAAATTAATGCACTGTTGTGGAATTTGGTGTGAGATTTTCTACCCACTTTTGCCACATGTAGCCAACATTTGCGACTACAAAATATTCAAAATTAAAGACAACATTCCTAATTTTCATTGTTTAACTTGAACTAAAACTGGAACATAAATGGATAAAAACTGAAATATTAACTTGAACTAAAATGACAGAAACAGAAAATATAACAATAAAACATTCAAAATATTAAGGTAACAATTTATTTCGATGCTCCATTTTAGACATTCTTCTAACTGCGTGTCAACTAACTCTCTTTAGAGTATTAGCAGACTGTCTGCGTAATATCTGCTAACATTTTATTTTGATGCTCCCAACAGACATTCTATTGACTGTAAGTAACTTAGCAACATATCAACTTTTTATACTAATCCAAACCCTAACACCTAACAGTCTACTAATACTATAATGAGAGTTAGTTGAGATATAGCTCCAAAGTTACTTATAGGTAGTAGAATGTCTAAAGTGGACAATCAGAATAAAGCGTAACCTTCATTAAAACTATCAGTGATACTAAAATAACACTGTTTAGTACATTAGTACATCTCCAAAATGTTGAGGATTCCAAATGTTATATGGGTTAGATTTATTCATATTTATTTACATACAGCTTAAGTTACAAAATTATATTAAGTTTTAATAAAAAAGTTAATTAAAATTAAATTCAACAGATTTATATATATAAAATAAATCTGTTGAATTGAATTTTTAATACTTTTTTAATTTAATTTTTAATATATATATATATATATATATATATATATATATATATATATATATATATATAATCTGTTGAATTAAATGAGGCTGGTTATTCAATTTAAAAATGCATGTGTCATGTCCAGTCATTGCATCATTGTAGTAAATCTGAAACTTATACTGCAAGCAAAGCCTTTTCCAAGGGAATTCAATGTCACGCATGAGAAGACAGCTAAAAATCTTTTTATCGTAAACTCCACAGAGGAAATATTTGGTTATTTGACAACTGACATCGACTTTAGTTGCATCAGTTTCCTTGCTTGACCTCACAGGTATGGGAAACCCTGTGAACTATGTAAGCAAATGTAGCCAAAGGTGCTAAAAGTCACACAAAGACATTCTGAATGAGTAAGAGATCACCGTCGCTGCTTAGTAACAACGGTCTGCTCTTGCTCAGTTTCCCAGAAGTGTTGCTTGGTGCTGATGTATGAGGGGTTTTGGGGTCGAATCGTGGGCCGCAGCGCAAAGCCCTAGATCAGTTACCAAACTGTAGGAAAAATGGTGTATATTTTGGTGAACGCAGACATCTCTCTCTCTCTCTGACTCAGCATCCCTGTACATACTGAGGGTTTAAAAGTCTCACAGTCATTTTTATCAGGCCTACTGTGGTGCATGCATTATCAAACCTCATATACCAGACTTCATATGTCAATCTGAAACTTTGGGGTTTGTAAAGCGATGGCAAATAATCTCAAAGAAAGGATGTTCAATGGTTCTGTGCACTTTTAAGTCTGAAGTTAAGCATTTTTTATTGCATCTGTTTCTTGAGTTGACTTCATGGGGCTTTAATTATTAAGCATTAAATCATCAGTTCTTCAGACCAGGCTTTGTTTTCTCAATCTTTTAAAGCACCAGAACATGAATGATTTCGTAAAGAACGAGAATAAAATGTTTGCCATGCAACTTAAAAGGCGGCATCTCCCATGGCATCAATCTGTAAAAGTTTGTGGTTGAAATTGAAACCATATAAGATTGTAAACAGATGTAATCCTTACATGAACTTAGGTAAGTATAAACACTTTCTTGTTTATGACAATAAGCAATCTCTAATTTGCCATTCAGAATTCTTCTCTAACCACACCTCAACCATTTCCTTCCATTTCTTGAGACTCAAACACTGCTTAACACATTCAAAGCTGGAATAAACTAGGTTAAGAGGAAGAGTATAAACACACAAACACAGGTGATTTACAGCTTTCAGGTTTCATGTGATTTTTTTACTTTCAAGTTTCAGTTTCATGCACCAAATGTGAAAACATTTAAGTGACATTATAAATATCAAATGTTAAATGTCTAAGGGCCTTGTATTTAACCGACAGCAAAATAAGATACAAAAAATTATATAACAACAACAAATGTTTCATCATAAAATGAGCATGATGAAATGTGACAATACTATGTTTCCTCATCGGAGGACGACGAGTAGCAGCCGAGTCCCAGTAAATGTTTGGTTTTACTCTGGTCTGTTACAGCATTAGAAGGCTGCAGTGTTCCTTCTTTTGCTGCTGCCTGTGCTAGTGGGAGGCTGTGGAGGTTGGGCAGGCCAGTGAGCAACACTCGTGTCAGTGTACCTGTGTCCTGCTGCTGCCCGGCGAGAGCCACTCGCGAACCGGCCACCGCCACTGCGAGCCGGGCCTTATCGAAGCACAGCGGGAGGTCCTGGTCTGGGGGATCAGAGGCTTGTGTTGAAACAGGAGCTGATGGGGTGGGACGTTTGTGTGTATTAGTCACAGATGTGTGGTTTCCTGTCTCGGTGTTGATGTCCTCATTAACATCCTCTTCTCTGCTGTGCAGGTGCACTTTTTTGGCTAAGAAAAAAAGACAAAATGATAACTATTAGTGTTGTCAAAAGCACAGACGTCGATACTGAAATTTTAAAAATGTGACACTTAAATAGACATCTTTGATGTTTTTCTTTGACCACTTAGACCGATACACACGCAGGTGTCTTTCAGCGGAAATGCTTTCAAACGCTCCTGTTATAGCCAGGGTTGCCGGGTTTTCATAACAAAACCTGCCCAATTGCGTTCCCGTGGGGTAAAATCCACGTTTTTTTGGCGGGGTTCCCCTGGTACAATTAGCATTCCAGGGGCTAAACATCAACCTGCAGACATGAAAAACAACCCACGGCAACACTGTTTAAGTAACCCAATTCCACGGGAAAACAGCTGACTTGGCAACACTCATTGTAGCCAATCACAGAAGAGTATGTTCAGCACGTGAACACAACAGCCAATCAGAGGTGTTCATGAATCTACTCAAAGCGTTACATTTTTTAAATTTCAGTATCGTCTTGGTATCAAAATCGGTCCTTTTAACAACACTAATGACTGTATTTTCATGCACTTCATTTTCCAATTAAGATCTCATTTTGGTTAAACTTTTATTCTGGCGTTTATATGATCTACAGAAACTGGAGTATTCCTGTGTCCATATAATCAGCATATTCCAAATAATCTAAGACATGGTTTTTTCCATGATATCGTCATGTGTAAATACTGGAGATGCTCTGTATTATGATCAATGCTAGCCATTTAATTAACTCTTTATCAATTTAGTTCTTGTTAATGTCCTTTCAACAACACAAGAATTTTACAAATAGCAAAACGTAGATCAGTTTTTAAAATAGCTACTGTTATAAAAAGCAACCTCTGTGGGGTTAAAAATTTTATAATAATTACATCTTTACCCCATTTAACCCAAAGGTTAGGTTTGTCCATTTTTCACCCAAATTTGGGTTGAAGCAACCCATTTTTATAATAACCCAAGCACAAAATCAGAATATTAATATGTTCTTGTTCATGTAGCCTACATGCAGCCATTAATATGAATGAGCTCCGTTTACCCTAAATTTAACATTAGTTTCAATGTTGTCTTGATGAATATTACTTAAACTGTGCATTCTATATAATTTTGTTTCTTGGTGCTTTACTATTTTTGCGCATCTCTGTTTGTGTGTGCTGATCATGTACAAGGAAGAAGTCAAACTAAAGATAAAATAAAGGAGTAAAATGAACGCTAAAAATTTAGTTTAGTGAATGTTTTTCTATTTATATTCTAGTCTCACAACACATTAGGCCTAATTGACAACATTTGTGTTGATAAATATGTAGAATGACATAGGCCTAATTTATTACCACAAAAATTAATTTCCACTTGTTCCTTAAGAAATGGTGCCAATCCATAAATGATTAAAATTTTCGCTTTTTCAACAGTGAGACGAGGAACGAGTTGTAATTATTTAGAGATAACCAACATAATGCCTGAAATGCCCATGATTAGGCTTTTATTTTCCTTTCATCAGAGATCCATATCAACGGTGTTCCACATACAATGACGTAACTCACTGCTTCACAACCATAGTACGATGCATCATATAAGAAATACTTGACAAACTAAAAAGCGTACATGTCATTTCTCTATATTTAAAGTAATTGTACTGAATGTCAGATTGCTTATTTTGCTTAAGATAAGGATTTACTAAGTCCACGTCATGCAAACAATAAACTATGGTTCTAACCACAAGTCGAGAGCTGTCGTTCCAACCACACAACTTTGTGATACCATTTGTGAATAATCGTTGGAACTATAGTTTCAGGAAAAACTGACTCGTTGAACTATGCTGACAATGGCGGAATTTGCGACTCTAGTTGTCTAAGAATGCTTTGGGGAAACGCACCTCTGATCAAACAGAAGCATATGTGTTCTGATTCTATGGGCCTATTTACACCTGGTCACTGATGAGATCAGATGTAAACACTTTCGAGACGGCTTTAAATCTGATCACTCAAACCACTTCAGGACGTGGTTAGACACATTCCAAAGAAACTGGACAAGCGTAAACGAATGTGGTTGTTGAAGCCACGTGTTTAAATTTTACTCCTTTTAAAAACGGAAAAAAATAAATGTGAGAGAGTGTCATACCGGCTTCCGGTAGCCAGATATGACAGCGCTTCTGCTACAAGCAACGCCGCAGACACAGTTCAGCATCTTTCTTCAGCAAAAACTGCCGCAAGAGAAATTTGGTGTCACATCCTGAAGGCTCAAAACAGTGACATTTTCATTAAAAGTGTGAACGTTATATATTTTCTCACCAATGCAGATGCAGAGCTCTCTTTTATTGAGTTCCTTGATCTTGAAATAAGCTGATGATACATAAGATGAAGCTCACACCTGTTGCTTTAGGTGAGGTGAACAAGTGTTGGGTGTAATGTGTTACTGGAAAATTAATTTAATTTAATTACTTTTCCCTTGAAAAGGTCACAACGAATTTTTCTGTAATATACAGTTACTTCTGGTGTAATTGCATTAAATTCCGAGTAGGCTATCAAACATTAAAATTTTAGTGGTCAGTTCAAGAATAATTTATGCAATTGTATATTGAGATACAGTTTCCTTGTATTGTTCAACTGGTCAAGGTTGATATGGGATTTAGAAAGTAAGTAATTTGTAATAAATAATGCAATAATTTTTAGACGGAGTAAATAGCCTAATAGTTTTCACAAAACCGATCTTAAATTCCTGCACAATATTTGCAAATTCACCCAGTTTTGGGTAAGTTACTTTACAAAATAAAGGAATTAATTACTAGATAGTAATTACATCTTCAACATTATTAGATTAATTTTTACTACATATATGAGGCCAAGTGTAAATCAAACAGTTTTAACAAAGTTATCTGATCAGTAAAAATGCAGTATATATTTTAATGAATGTTGAAATGAGTTTCTTTAAAGGCATAAACTGACAGGTGTTTTGATGGCTTGTCTCCTGCCTCCTCTTGGTGTAAGCTCGAGGTTCCCATGGCTTGTGTTTGCAGGTAGGGTCCAGGGAGCGCAGTTTCTTCAGGTAGCGTTTGTATTCTCTCTCGAGTTCTTCAATATGTAGACGGAACTCGTCTATCTTCCTTTCTGGGTAATGAGATAACTGCGACTGCTGCAAAATACAAATACAAAGATTGAACCAGATGCACAGATAATAATATGAAGCATGATTTATCTACTTTTTTTAAAGTGTGTTTTTGCATTTAGTTTAAGAACTGATTCTTGACTTCAAGGCTTTTCAGATTGCAACTGTTATTAGTTATCAAATTAATGATCCTATTCATCTAATGAGTGACTCTCATGATCATATCTTCATATCTTTGGTTTGTGCATGATATGCAAAGGATGTACTAGATCAGTATCAAAAACTGAGGTTGCCTCTTCCTCTCATCTCGCCATTTGTCCAGATGTCAAATATTAACGGTTCAGTTCAGTTGAAATAATGAGTTCAGAGTTGATTCAGTTCAGTTCAATAACCATGTAAAATTATTAAACTGAATAAACAAAGAACTTTTCCTGTTCATCACAATCTGCATTTTATAAAGTACTTTATAAATAAAGGTGACTTGACTTGGACATTTTCTAAATGAAACAGACAGGGGATGTCAATGTGAGCCAAGCTCAAATGATCACATTTATATTAAGTCAAGTCAAGTCACCTTTACTTATAAAGCGCTTTTTACAATGCAAATTGTGTCAAAGCAGCTTTACAGTAATAATTGGAAAATAATTTTTGGCTGCACAGCAGCTCCCAAAAAATGGTGTCTTTATCCAGCTTATTCTCTATATTTGTATTGATTCATTCCATTGCAAAGATCAATAGTTATTAGTCTAGTTAATTTATGTATATCAGCACTGGAGAAAACAGTGACGTAATCGCGCCAATGGCGCCAATGCAGACATACCAAAAACACTGCTGAATATCAAGCAAGTGTTCAATGTTAACTTTGATTAGAAGTTTATAATCAAAACTCACTCAGCGAACACCTTACGTAATGGCCCGGGACCAAAGGTGGCACGGATGTGTTTACCAGCCAAAGTGAACTTTGTTTCGGCCTGATTTGGTCGATATGACGTCACTTCAGTTCGTTCTTTGACTTCGTTTGAAGTATATTGGGGCCTTAAGGGGAATGCCAGTGGAGGCTTGGGGGTTGTTTGACTATGTTGAGGTCCTTGTTATAATTTTGTTGGTGGTGCCAGTGTCCTCATGTGAAGAGAGGAGCTTCAGTACATTGCGGAGACTCAGATGTGGTTAAGGGCTATTATGGGCCAAGACATACTTAAAAGTGGGGTATGTATTTTTTCAACAATGCTGTTTGGAAGTTAGTCGGGCCGACACCAACAACAAACGTCTAACTAATCAGCATCATATGACGGTCGATAAGATCGAACGAGCAAGAGGTTTGAAAAAAAAAAAAAAAAACGCAGAAAGAGAGATGATGAGACAGAATACAAAACAGCTCAAAACAATATCACTGGAATGAAGGTTTGACATTTTAGGACCAGCGTTAATATTATAAAATCTTCTCAGCACTGGAGAGAGCCAAGAGGGAAGGCCTGAAAACAGACGCGGAGGCTGCTTTGATCCCGCTTCACATATGAGCAACACTGGGTTTGAGTGCCACGATTGTCTGGAGCTGCTGTGCTGTTGGCGACTAACACCGAACAATTTTTACTTGTGTACAGTACGCTCTTTTTTTTTGTGCTTCATCTGGGCTTTATTTTTTGTGAAGCATTTTGTTGCGTGTCAGCTGTGATACACAGACATCCACTCGCATTGCGTGTGTAACAGTGGCCGGGTAGTGAGAGTTATGCAGGTAAACCACTGCGAGATGACGACAGATAGAGAATGCGGGAGCGTACGGGCCGGGGTTCGAGACCGACTCGGAACAGGGTGGTTAGGATTGGAGGGTGAGTTTTAGAGGCGGAGCAATGAAGAGAGGTGTGGGTTTGTTTGTTTGGTTTGATTTCAAATATCAACAATGTCATACCGCACCTTTAACAGACTGTTAGATTGCAATATGAACAAAGAAAGACAGCCTTAACATAAACAACATATGTCAAGAGTTTGCGGGGCCCAGTGACACCAGGAAAAATACATTTTGTACTTTTCTTTAGTGCCTATCCCGTCATGTAAGTGTGCTTTAAATTACAGCTATTTTTTATTATTACATTTACTGTAGAGCAGTGTCTATAGCCTTATAACCTAATAATTTTATTTGTTCCAAAAAGCATTTTTTTGCTTTTATATGGGGCCACTTTTTTATTTTATTTTTACAATAACAGTCATTATGTTCAACGTTATTGTATTGTATTGTATTTTGGTGGCTTGACTGTAAAGAACTTCAAAAACCTTGCAATAAAGAAATGGTTTCAAAGAAGAATATTTTGATCAATTTAGTCAGCTTTTTCACTCAACCAGAGGTCTCTATGCTACACAAATAATAGTAGTAAGGCTTTCCTGTGTACACATATCCTTACAAGTACAATTTTGGCTGTATTATTCGTGTCTCCTTCAAAAATTGCTCTTGAGAAAACATACTATATATGTGTGTGTGTATCTTCCTACTTTTCACGTGTTGACAGTATGATCAGTACCTGCAGATAGTATTCTATCTCCTTCTTGATGCTCGGCATCCACTTCTTCACTGCTGCCACCGAATTTAACGTTGCCTGCATGTCAAAAAATCCATCAAAAAGGTAACGTTAAGGGCGTCATTTATGCAAGCGGACTCATTGAAATGATAAGAAATGCATTACAGCGAAATAATTTCTCACAAGCTTTGGCCGTGACACGTTCACATCTTTAATGCGGCCCTCTGGAAATAAAAACACCGATACATTATGCCACACACTGACTGTGTGTAAGCACGGACATTTATAGCGATGATATTTCCTGTTGTTTCACATTAGGGTGAATTTACTTGGTTAAACTGCGTCTCATACCTTCCCTCTCTTTCTGAAGCCACAGTCGATTCAGTCTTCCTAACTGCTTCTCTTCGTTTCTTGCCATTCCTGCAGCATTTCCGTCAACACGGAGTCACGTGACAAGTGGAGGTCACGTGACAAGGTATTTCAAGCTACGTCAATCCTTTATTCCCATTTATGTAAAGTAGCCTGCTATGTTTACAAAAAGTACTGTGTTTATATCAGTTGTAGCAAGAACCGTTTGGAAAGGTTTCGAGTCCAAATATACAAATGTGGGTTTTCTCTGAAAATGGTGTCATGGTTTCAACAAACCCGTTTTAAGGTTTTGTGATTCTATCTCCAAAACTGAACTTTTTCTTTTTCTTTTCTAGGTATTAGTGGGATTAATGTTCGGTAGCTTTTTACAGGCAAGATTTAGTCTTTACAGAAATTGATTCTGAAAACAAATATAGGCTACCCTGAAAAAATCCATTAGTGTGAAAACTGTGACAAAGCTTGCTATTTACATACGCTCTTCCACAACGTTGTGCTTTATATAAACTCAAAACTTTATTACATGTGAATTATTGTTTACATGTGTGGGTTCTCAAATGCTGTGTTTCAGTGACACCTATTGACGAATCTGTGGATTGCTTTATTATACATGTCATTAATACAACATTAAAGTCACCATGAAATCAAAATGGACACTTCTTGTTTTTATGGAATATTGCAGTATTTATTAGAAAGGATTTATCTATTCGCATTATCTTTAATTCACTTGCCCTTGTAATCTTTAATTAAAATAACTTGCAGTGACATCTCTTCTCTAATGATGTTTTAACATTATGCTAATTATTACAGTCTGTTGTACTCTAAATGTAATGCTTGTAAAGCATAGTATGATGATACATAAAGAGTGAAAGCTGCTGGCTGGCTGATTGGGGTGACTAACTTATGAGTCACTGCATGGTTCATAAAACAGCTCATTTAAGACGATTGTGTGAATGCTTTTTACTTCACAAGGAACATCTTCTTCTTTAGCAGGGTAATTATGTTCTGGTGAGCCGATGTGTCCTCTGCCTCCGCCACCTGGAGGGCCGTTTTCTTCACATTATTAGTTGCCTGAAGGTTTGCTCGTTCTCCATGTGTCCAGTTTATTAGTCTCTTTACTGTTTCCAAATGCCCATCACGGCAAGCACAGTGCAGTGGTGTGTCTTTATTGTTGTCCAGGGAATTGATCTTGGCACCATTCTGCAGCAGAAGGCCCACCAGCAGCTCACAACCACGTTCTGCCGCTAAATGCAGAGGAGTCCTCCTCCACACGTTCTTATCATCTACATTCTTGATCGTACCAGATGCGAGAAGAACACCAGCTGCTGTTTCCTGCCCGTTTCGAGCTGCGTAATGTAGTGGAGAGCAGCCGTCCATGTCCTTAACTCCGACTTTAGCTTTACCGGCCAGCAGCGCTGAAACTGCCTTAGTGTGTCCCTCCATGGCAGCCAGGTGCAGTGGAGTCTTCTTCTCTCTTTCGGAGGCGTTGACATCGGCCCCAGCTGCGAGGAGTTGTTGTATGACGCCCACCGCCCCTTGTGCCGCTGCCCAATGCAGGGCTGTTCTTCCCTGTTTGTCTTTGATATAGACGTCAGCCTTGCCCTCCAGCAGCTGGGCGACCGCTTCAGTGTGGCCGCTCTGGCTCGCGAGGTGCAGGGGAGTGAGTCCGTCCTGGGTGACAGAGTTAATCTGAGCCCCCACATGCAACAACAGCGCCGTCAACGCTGGCTGGTTGTGTAATGCACTTAGATGGAGAGGGGTCAGATCTTTAGGGCCACTAATGTTGGGATCTATGCCTTTATCCAACAATATCTGTGTTAGAAAAGAAGATTTCAGATTTATTATTAAAATAAATGTCCAATAATGTACTTTACAAGCTCTGATCACTGCTGGAGATTATCTAAAGGCACAATATGTAAAGTTTCGTCTGCTAGAGGTCGCTCATTAAAACAAAGGCTTAATGACGCCTTGACTTCACGACTACAGCCGATTGATTGGACAATATCCAAATTGTCGACAAATGTATCCAAATTGTTGCTCACATGTCTAAAGGCCCGTTCACACCAAGAACGATAACTTATAAATATAGTGATAATGATAAATATATATCTAACAATCATTCTAAATATAAAAGAATAGCCCTGTCCACACCACAGCTGTAACGATAACGATATAGAGAAACAATATCATTGGGATCACTTTCAGAACGATTTTTTCCAGCTGTTTTTAAAACACCGACAGCCAATCAGAATCCATTATAATTTAAGGGCTCGCATATTTAAAATGGCAGACGACACTGTGGAGAAATTAATCGCCGAGGTGCAGAAAAAGCCACCACTGTTTGACAAGTCAAACACCCTTTTCTTGGATACTTTAAAAGAAAATGGATATATGGAAAACAACCGGAATAAATGGTGAGTATTAACAATATATGCCAGGCTAGCAAAGAGTGCAATATAAAATGACCTCAGATATCCAGGGCTAGTTTCGACAACACTGCTTCCTTTGAAGATGCAGTGAAAAAGTCTAGGCGTTGTTTTTATTCCACTATATTGACTTTGTCAGATAAATTCACTGTTAGATTAGATCGATTACACGAGCTATTCACTCTAAACATAACATGCCGAGGACATCTGCTGGTTGTGGACGCAAATATAATTATTGTTCTGTGTGAACCGGCCTTAATAAATCACATTATATATTAAAGCGTCTTTAATGTTTCTATGGTTTCTAAAAAAAAAAAATAATAATAATAATAAAAACGGAAACCGAGTATAACGCGGGTATGATGTCATTGATGCATGGACATGGTCCGTGTCCTGGTTAAAATTGCTTAGTTCTCTGGATTTAACCATTCTTGGAAACATTTGGGATAATGTAAGTACACAAGTCAACAAAACATATAACAATGTTCTAGTGGTTTTTGGATATTTTAATCTAAAAATCTTACATATTGTGCCTTTTAATTGGGGATTTTAAGGACTATTTCATTAGTCCAATTCTCTACTTCAGGCTTTTTCCAATTTTTTTTAAAAGTCCAGAACCCCAAATATAATGGTCCCCCTGCAAGGGACCCAAAATATGAATGCAGATAACATGTCTTCGTGTGTGAGTTATGATATGTATAAACATAAAATACATTAAAATATCCATCTAAAATTATAGTGGAAAAAACAATGATTTAAAACAAATGATTTAGATATTTTATTAATGATTTAGTTATTTATTTCTTATTAGAAACTAGGGCTGTCGGTATAATAAAATGATCATCATTAGGTTTTTTCATTTCTGACCTTTTTAAAAGCAGATATAAAGAATAAATTAAGTTAATTTAAAGCATAAATATTTCATTAAATTATTTAATTAACATTGTTAACTGACAGCCCTAAACATTTTTCCCCCCAATGGCATCGCCTTGTGGGCCACTGGACTCTTACTCTAAATCTAATTCATTATTAATTTATTAAATGATTTTGTTACAAGTGTTTAACAAACAAAGAAAACAATGGATTATTTTACATTTGATAAAACATTCTATTTATTTATTAATAAATGAAATAAAATTTAATTTAACGGCTAAGCCATTTACCTGTGCTATTTGCTTACTGCCACTCTGAACGGCCAGGTGAAGACCAGAGATCTGGTTTGGCAGTCTCTCATCCAGTCTGGCTTTTTTTGAGACCAGCACCTTGAAGGCCTCAGCATTTCCCATCTCTGCAGCTAGAAGCATAGGTGTGTATCCAAGCTCATTAAAACTATTAACATCTGCACCATGATCAATGAGCGCAGCCACGACCCCAACCGAGTTCCTCTGTACCGCTTTAAAAAGAGCAGAGTTCAACTCATTCTGAGACATGGACTTCTGGACATACCGCAAAAACAGAGACAACAGAGACTTTCTGTTCAGCTCAAAAGCAGCCTCCATGATCAAAGAGTCCACTTGGGCTCCGGCCTTCAACAGCACTGCGGCGGTTTTCTCATTTCCGTGGTGAACGGCGTGATAGAGAGCCGTCTTCCTTTGTCCATCTCGGGTATCTACTAAAGCGCCGTTTCTCAGTAGAACCTCAGCCAGTTTTGCATCATCCTCAATGGCTGCCATGTGCAGAACCGTTGTCTGATTCTTGAGGTTTTTCTTCTCTTCGAGCACTAAAGCTTTGACCGTACTCTCATGTTCATTTTGAGCCGCCAGATGCAAAGGTGTCTTTGACTTTTGGTCGGTGGCATGGATGTCTGCCCCAGCCTTCACAAGGGCCAGAGCAACAGCAGCGCGTCCCCGTTCTGAAGCTCTATGCAGGGCAGTACGGCCCTCCTTGTCCTTTAGGTTTAGTTTCGCCCCCTGTCTAAGCAGAAAGTACACGACGGCCTCCTTGCCATATTCAGCAGCGAGGTGTAGCAGAGTATCAGTGGACGAGCGAGCACTATTGACATCCAAACCTTTGATAAGCTCCTGGAGGAGATGGAGATCACCTGAGGAAATGGCTCTGAGAATGGCATCACCTTCAGTTTTGGGGATTTGTTCGTTTTGTTCTGTTGAAGACGTAGCTTCATTCGTTATCGACTTCGGCTGGATTCTTTCAGGATTAAGTTCCCTGTTTGATTTTGAGTATTTGACAAGACCTTGTTTGTCTTTCTCCAGCAGATATCCAATCAGCTGTCTCCGTGCATCTTTAATGCCCTCATTAACCCCGCCCACATACGTTCTCATGTGCTGGTAAAGGTCAGGTTCTGCTCTTTTCAGACAAGGGTAGAAGAAGATGCGGCATGCGCGTTCTCCTCTCGAGATCAAAACGTTTAACATAATGGAGTTCTTTTCCTCTTGCGCTGTGATGGTGGACATCATGGCTCGGCTGTCGGGTTGAAGAACTCCATTTGCAATGAGGAGATCCAGCAAATCCTCTGTATTTGAAATGCCACTGACCAGGTCGTTTTTCTTCATCCGAATGACTTCGATCGCATAGGGATTGGTAAAGCTTGTTGATCCCATGCCAGCCTCTTTATGGTTCAACGCTCTGAAGGAAAGCAGTGAGCTTCTGTAAACTGAAATGTGTGGACATGACAAGCAGACCTGCGTCTGAAAGAACGTCTTTATCACTAAGAACAAACCATCTCTTAGCAACAAGTAAACAATAGTAAAAACGAGCATTACGTTTGGTAAATTTCTGAAATAAAAAGGCACACTGGTAAACTATTTTGATAACATTTTAACATTTTTGATAGAGTGCACATGCTTAAAATTAATGGTCTGTTTATTTCTCTGTTTAGATTTCCTGCCTTATCTAATATTACAAGAAACCTGCTGCATGGATACTGTAACCATGATATGAATTGTCTTTTGTATTTGAGTTTACAATAGTGCTCTTGCAGTTTGTTCTTGAATCAGATATTATCCTGAAAAAGAAGTGTGCTAAATTATTTTTAATGTGCACTTGTAGTGTATTTCAAATTAATAAAATAAAGGCCACTTAAGTGTACTTAAAGTACATTTTCTTAACACATTTAAAAGGATAGCTCACCCCAAAAATGAAAATTCTGTCATTTAATCACCCTCAAGTTGTTCCATACCTGTATGAGTTTCTTTTTCAAGTTGAACATTAAGGAAGACATTTTAAAGAATGTTGGTAATCAAACAGTTGATGGACCCCATTGACTTCCATAGTATGAGAACAATACAATGGAAGTCAATGGGGTCCATCAACTGATTACCAACATTCCTTAAAATATCTTATTTTATGTTCAACAAACTCATACAGGTTTGGAACAACTTGAGAGTGATTAAATGATGACAGAATGTTCTTTTTTTTTTGTTGGGTGAACTATCCCTTTAAGTTTAAGTTTTAATAATTTTGTCATGCTTTAAAGTGCACTTATCTTGATGTATTGACATTGCAAAATACTTGATTATAATTTTAACTGTAGTGCGTTATTCAATATTATATTTGAAGTTAATATATTTTAAATGTACTAAATTGTAACTTCATCATTACAAATGTGTAATGACAAATATATTTAAATACATGACATACAAGGTATTAATAGAAATGACATTAAAGTATATTTTAGTACATAAATGCTTGTCTTCCTAAATTTGGCTGTATACTATCCATATTTCAAAGACAACAGAAGTAACTCGAATACCTTTAACTACTGCCAAGAAAAGCACCAAAAGTTCAGCTAATCGCTCTTAATATAACTTTAACTATAATACATTTTCATTTATTGTATCTAACAAACGATTAAATGTCGGAAAATGTTACAGCCAGTTTGCAGTTAAGTTTTTTAAAGTATATTATTTCCATAAAATAATGACATTTATCACACAAGGTGACGGGCTAATTGACTGACACTTTTTAAAAATGTTACAAGCACAAAAAATGATCTTTTCATGTCAAATGTTTTTAACGTCAAGCAAAAACTTATTTATTATCATGTTGTCATTGACTAATATGGCCTACTTAGGTTCGTTGAACTTCAAATCAGTGTGTACATGATGACAATACTGTGTGTTTGTACAGTTAATACAATAAAAAGGCCGCTTTTCAGTGATTCTGCTCATATTTTGTGGTTAACAGAATATGTGTCGTGTATTTTAGTAAAGTCCTTGCTTTACACATTGCGTTATTTTATTTGAAAATCCGCTTGGTCAATGATCAATTCCCTCGTTCAAAAAAGTAAAAGTGCACTAAAGGTCTGCCAGTCTTATGGAGATTAGTCTGAGGAGTTCCTCTTCCCGTAATACACACCCACTAGTTCAGATGACGTAGATCTTCCGACCGCGCGCTTGCCTAATATGGATAAGTAGGTGCCGGTTTTCCGGTATGATGTCATCGTTTGCCAAGTTTGGGCGGTGAAATAAGAGGATCTGAAAGATGCTAAATATTAATCTTTCTTAGTGACCTGAATACGAAACGAGATACTTGCCTTGTTTGTGTATGTTGACATACACAAAGAAAGGTCCATATATATAACGGGAAGATCCATTATGTTTGGCTAATTTATGCAAGTATGGTATAAAATATTTTTTAAAAACTGTAAAAGTTGCAATATTGAATGTTTGTAATGTGTTTAATTGAAAGAAGGTTTGTGTCTCATAGACGTTTAGTTGACAGTCTGATCAGACTCCAAGAATGTGAAATGACAAAAGGAAGCAGTCATCTGCCCAAGTGGCGGCTTCAGATTTATTAAGTGTAGGCCGACGGCGCCCTCTGCTGGTGCAAAGAGCTTTGCTGCTAAACATCGCTTTTACTGAACACCTTTGTGGCAAACGTAATAACCCACTGAGAACATTTGTGTTGACACAATAATGAGCCCGTTATTAAAGTCATGCATAATTGGTTTTAACAGTTTAGTACCGAATTGTTTGATGATTTGTTCAGTTCAGCGTAATTGCACCTTGACATCCAATTTTAGGTGATCATTGCGGTTTCAATTGTTTAAAAACTTAAGTCTTAAAATAGCCTTTAATTGTTTGTAAAAGGTTTTCATGTATCATGTTAACCATTTCAGAATACATTTATTGGGCTACTGTTGAAGGACCATTATGGGTTAAATTATAGTAGTTTTTGACATCATTCAATCTTGTATGTGGACAGGCAGTCTTAGTTAGCGCGCGCGCGCGCACACACACACACACACAAGCTCCATATAGAGAAACAGAGACATTGCTTTTCATTTCACATACTTTATTACAGTTCATAAATATTGATTAGTTTCTGATGTGCTCAGAAAACAAACATAAAAAATTATATTGTATACTTTACTTACAAATGGTAAACTTAAGTACTCCTGGTTGATCTTATGTACAAATAACAATGAGTGAAACCTCATTAATGAACTTTTTTCAGAAAAAGAAACGGCTGAAGTTGGACTAACTCAAAGAAAAAGTCAATTCCATTCAGTTTAAGAACAAAAAACAAAACAAAAAGGTACAATATGTAACTCAGAAGTCAGGCAGCTTTTAGCAAAAGTTTAGCAGACAGAACTTCTTGCTTGGTGAGCCAGACATTTATATGTCCCTATTGTCATGTCCCCTGTTTTACTCCTATAATACTGAGTGCTCTTTTTCAAGCGGATAGGTCCATGCACAACCTGGTCGAAGTGAACAAGGAGAAGTCTCTTAAAACATGTAACAGAGTGAGTCTCATGCCCTCTGTCGCACCGAGTTCGTGAAGTTTGGAACTCCCCGAAAGTCCAGTCAGAACATCCTTTTACGGCACGCGGCCGGCCGGACGGTCCCGGTCCCAGCGGGCTATAATGCCAGCAGTCGCGGCGGCTCGCAGACATAAAGCCCCTGAAGTTTGTCCCTTGCGTCTATTTAAGTGAACTCAAAAGTCCGCCGGTTCTTTTCAGAACGTCTGCAGCTGTTGCGTCAACATAAGCTGGCAGCCGCTGTTGACGTGGTTCATGACTTTCTGCTTGAGCTGTGCCACTTGCTCGCGCAGCATGTTGGCGGTGGACGCCAGCTCCGAGTTCTGGGACTTCAGGTTCTTGACTTTGTCCTCCAGCCGGGAGATCCTCTCAAGTTTCCTCTTCCGGCATTTGGAAGCGGCGATTCGGTTCCTCATGCGCTTCCTCTCGGCTTTAATCCGCTCCTGGCTCTCCATGTCGATGGGGGAGAGAGGTGGGGTCTCGCCGGGCATCTCCGGCACCGTCTGGGGCTCCTCTTTCAGCGCCTGAAGCCGCGGGTGCTGGACGGGCAGCTGCGTGCTGACGCTGTGCTGCGGCGGGGCGCTCGTGTAGCTGATCGCGGGGTTGGCCGTGCTAATGGCGGGGTTGAAAGTGTTCAGGTCCGCGTACACCGGCGGGTCGGAGCGCACGGATGAGCTGTACACCGCGCCACCTGCCATGGACGACACGGGTGCCATGCTGTTGTTGTTGATGGTCGTTTGGGGAGCCGAGGTGACGTTGGGCATGTGCTGGTGATGAAGCTCGGCCAGTGCCCTCACAAAGCCCTCCGCGAAGCCCTCCTGCTCGTCGGTCACGTTCTTGGGACACAGAAACTGGGTCGGAGTCGGCGTTGTAGTGATCAGGCCGTTGCTAGACTGGATGATGAGCCTCTCCAACTCTGGCGAAGCCAGCTTGAGCAGTCCCACGTCCGGGGAGGTGAGGATGTCGTTGGCTTTGGCCCTCAGGTGGGGCTTCAGGTTGCCGGCTGGGTCGGTCAGATTCAGCGTCATGTTGTGTTTCAGAGCCTTGTGGTTGTATCCAAAAGTAGCGCTGTCATGCTGAGAGAAAGCGCTGTTTACGGAATCATCGTAGAAAGTAGTTTCCATCTTGGTAGACATAGAAGAGAAAACGACACTTTTCAGTTCAAAAGCAGTCTTTCACAAGCACCAGAGCAGTGTCCGCTGTCGGCAACAAGCGCCGCGGTCTCTGGGACAAAAGCGGGAAGAATCGCAAAGTTCGTAAACTCCCCGTCCCGCAAAGAAACTTACTGCGTAAAGTTATCGCCCAGTGTCCCGAACGCTTCTTCTAGCGGACTGAACGCTCTCCCGCCACCGCTGCGCTGCTCGAGGATGTCAGTGGATAAACCGCGCGGAGCCGAAAAGTTTTCTTGTTTATATGTTAGTTCAAGTCGTGTTGCTTAGATGTTTCACTGAGGCGAGATCTGTATACTCTGAGCTTCTCCAGCGTGGAGGCAAACCTTATCTGCTACCGCTGCCCCACTAAAAATAGCAATGATGTCATGCGCACAGTCTCTTATTGGCTGGAGGCGGTTTACTGGGCGTTCCACAATTTCAGATAAGGCGCGTTGCCTTGACGACCACCAGAAGATTCTTCTTTCGCGGTGGCTGATGGGATGAGGTAATGCTGTAAGGCGAAGAAGCGGTGCATTGTGGGATTACGTATTGTTTTTGAATATCTGGTTACCCGCTTAGCTGTTTTAGACCGTGGCAGTGGCGGGATAGATACAAAGAAGCCGAGTAATGCATGAAGTGTTACTTTTTAACTCAGTCTTTCACGTCACGGTGTTTCAGTTTGAGAAGAAGTGGGAGCACGAGTGTATCGCCGCTTATATTTAAGAGTTCATAAGACGCAGCCGTCAGTGAAATAACACGTTAAACACCGGACGAGTTGTTATAGTAATTGTTTAGATATGTTAAGATGTGTGGCGCGAAGAAACACGGCAATTGTCTGCTGTTTCATGGCAAAGTGCATTTGCTCCGTCAGCCAATGGTTTTGAAAAGGGGCGTGGCTTATCGTGGACTGACAGCGTGCCACAAGGTCCATCGTCCGTCTCCGTGACAGTCCCTAGAGATCCTCTCAAAACTACACACACCCATGTGAAACGTAAACCGTTTAAACCACAACCGCAAACTAGTCGAATTCAGTCGTTAAGTGACTTTTAAGAAGGATTCATTTTAGTTTGGGATGTTTTCCCTCAATTTACATGAGTCTTAAACTTTATGTGGAGATGTTTATTTTGTATTTAATGTTGGACGTTTGTAGGTATGCTTGTCCGGTAGGCTACTTATGTTTGTTGCCGTTAACAATTTGATATACAACTCTGATACTGCCGTTAACGTAAATAATAAAACACTACTGTACATAACATCCATAAGACACTGTCGTTTTTCGTCACCACTTGGAATAATCGATAGTCTCTGGCACATTTCACTTTGTTGCGACAGATCAAGTGTTCGTGCACGTCAACATGACATTGCGCGTCACTGACTGAATACAAACTCACGGACTACAATACACAGAGGTGATGCTTTGGCATTACATACGAAAGTTTGTCATTCTAATAAAGCTATTTTAGTTCAAATTTATACTTGTTCTCTTTAATTTAACATCTTTATTTTGAACAAATATACGATAGTCAAGGCTGCTAATTTTTTTCTGAATGTATAATAACAATTAAACGTCTAACCAGTAAGTTTAGCGCAAGAGTAAGATACACAAATAACATTATGTAACAATACACATTATTATGACAATAGATACATATAAGAATGATAAAATATATGAACTAATGTGAAGAAAATGCCTATTCGTACTTATCATTTAAAAAAAAAAAAAGATTTTAAGTTTAATTTAAATCATTTCTCAATTTATATTTCAGCTTTCATGAGTGTTTTTAAAACTAGCCAAAAGAATTATACAAAATACTGTCCATAATCACTTGAGAGGTGGCTTTTTGATGGATTACGCAATATTTACTGTCAGATTTATTGGAATTTCTAATGGAGTTCTAAAAATCTTTGATAGTTCAAGTGCACAAAGGTCAGATGAGGGTTTTTATTGTAAATTAAAGGTCGTGACCAAACTGAAGAATCCTGATCCTCTTTCTGATCACGGCAGATGATGCAGGCAGTAGGGGATGTCCAGAGTTACAACAGAAAAAAAAAATCATCTGTGTTTTTGTACTTGACAGAAACTCGTTTGGGCAGCACAACCCAGACAGACCAAATGTAGAAAATGGCAACTTGCCTGTGAAACCAGTTCCTCACTCTCTGTCTGTTTGCTTCTTTCCTTTTTTTAGGTTTCCTTGAATTCTCATATCACCTTTTGCACTGGTGTACTTTGCTACGGGTTTAAGTGTGTTACGAAATCCAGGTGTACATTTCCTTTTTAAAACTCATGTGTGTCGTGTCATCCAGACTATACAGTTTGTCACAATCACCTGCTTCAGCTAACATAAACCGCATTCACAGTTATACAGTCGCACTGTAGAGCAGTTATACCTACAGTCTACCCTAATATAAATTTTCTTTATTTTTATATACATTTTTCATGTATATGAGAGAATCTTAAAGTTTATGCCATCATGTCTTTCAGTGTCTGAGCCACCCAGGTAGAGGCTGGGCTTCACCGTTACCCTTGAACCCATGGAAAAAGCAATTATTTATACATCAGTGTGTATACTATAATCTTTAATATAGCTGTTGGGTTAATATCAGATGTCCATGGGCTGTGTTTTCTTTGACATGTGGCCTGTCGTTATTTGCAGCAGCCCAGTCGTCTCAGCAGTGGTCCGTCCGTCTATGAGGAGGGTCTTGTGTAAATATCACCCCGTTACCCGCCTCTGAGACGGGGCTGTATAGTAATTGCCCACTGCCACATGCTGAATTTGTGAAAACTGAACACACTGCTCTGGATTCATACAAACATACATGTTCACTCAGCTGTAATTTGCTGTGTTGTTAGACGGGTTAAAAAGATTTTATTTTTGTTAAAGGGTGTGCTTGCTTCAGAATCTCAATCAGCCGTTTTCCATTAACATTAGTAGAACGAGAACGTTTCGTTTTACTCGAACTTGTTTGTCCTTGTATAACATCCAGTTACGTTATGTCCTAGGTCACACCTAATAAGAAAATAAATCCAAAAGCAGTAGTGTTTATAGTAATTACATGCTCAGGGCATTTGTGAATTCTTTGTTTACTCACCTGAAGTTCCAGATTTGGTAAGCCATTGTCTTCACTTTGGCAGATTGTTTGTTTAGTAATATAATTCTGGTAGTTATATTTAGATATTTATACTGTTAATTATGGAATACTCAATTCGGACTGGCCAGTTGTGACATCCTAACTGTTGTCCATTGCAATACTATATATAAAGGCCGTTATGGTGAGAAATTGAGTCCCGCCAGAAATCGCGTCTCCTTTAGGACCCTGAGTGATCCCATTGGTAAAGTATTTTTAGCGCCTCATTATAATTCCTGCAAAATTATGTTATGATTTATATGTGTTATAATGACCATTAATAAATTACATAAATTGCATGGCTCCTATACTAGTGTATAACTGAAGTTATAGGTTGTGAAACTTATTTTTTGTGAATTTTTTTTTGTTAGCTTACGTACTAGCATAGTATACAGTACATCTACCTAATTAGTCTGCTAGGTTAGCTTATATTATATTAGATATGTTTTTGCATGCATAGCTCCCAGTTACATGATTGAAATAATGATGTTTGTGTGTACTTAGCATAACAATTAATTTATTAAAAATGTATAATACAGTGCAGTACTATTATTGTGTAAAATTAATTTTAAATTACTTTTACAGAACATAGTATGTTGTAACAATCCTTATCCACAATGTTTCCTGTTTTAGTATGCAATACCAGGCAATCATTTTATATGTCAAGCATGTTGTTTGTGCCCTTAAAGTAGTAAACATCATATAATAGTGAAATAGGTCATAATTAGTAAAAACATCACGACAATTTTTGATCAGGCATTACCGCCTGGGTCCTAAAGGAGACCATATTCTTCGATATCTCATGACACCATAATCATGTCTTGAACATCTCATCACACTCGGTAATTAAATGAATCATGTAAGCTAAATGCATATTTTCAATTCAAAACGGCCATATTTGAGTACTTTGCATCACTGGATGTTATTGTCCGTCTTTTAACATTTCTGTCACAAAATATGTTATTGTCGCTATTTACATTTTACCTCTCTCTCTTTCAATGTTAAAATAACGCTTCATTTTGCTCGTGTTAACAGTAAACCCCGCCTACTCTGATTTGATCGGTCATCTCAGCCATTTTGACATTGATGAGCACTGTTAGAACAGACTAAAAATGTGACTTTTAAAGCTGTAGGCTATATCCAACCCGATCTCAAGGGGAAACGTAACTTTTACAAGGTGAGGATTTTCTATAAATTCGCACAATGTCAATTGTAGCCTACAAAAACCTATGATTTTTTTTTTTTTTTTTTGGAAAGTCCTCCCTGAACCCCATCCCTAAACATAACATAACTGGGGCCTAAGCAAATCAACAAATCATACAAATTCATCTGAATATGAATATATGAATTAGCTACCAATTAAGATTGTATACCACCAGTGCTTTAATGAAGTGTCACATCGCAGACTTGCTGTTTCATTTTATACTGGTGCCATTTTGCTTCCCAAAGTTAGTGAAAATGATCTCTGAGAACTTCAGCTTATGTCTACTATATTGTGTCGTTTTGCTGCCGTGCATTTGAGTTTGTGAATCAAATCTAAGGCGAGCGGAGCTAGAGGAACAGCTGCCCGGTCATGTCCCCTGGCCTACTGCGGCCTTCTCTGTTTTAATGCCAGTCTGTCCAGTCCCTCATAAAAGCCCATTGTGGTTCCAGGCCTGTCACTGTGTGTCTGTAATTAGTGTTCTGTAGCTCATTGCCCTCGAGCCCATGGTTAGAAATCACAAGGGTCCTAATGGAGGGCCGGTCAAAGGTCACAGAGTAATCCTGTCATATCCAAGCCCATTGTGAGGACTCCACAGCCATCTTAACGGCTGTCTCCTGTCTCCAAGTCAGAGTAAATCAGAGCACTGGCGCTAGCTAGACAAAGTGAAAGAGTACACTGGACAGGTAACCCTGTGGGGGTCATAGAATTTTTTTTCTTTCTGTGGAAGAGAATAGACCCTTTTATGGATCGCAGCTCAGTAATCACCAAATTTTTAGTGATGCTTGCCTTATTATTGCTCGTAATTAGGGTCAGGAGTGTGTTCAAAATGGATTTGTGCTACAGAGATGAACAGTGCCTTAAAGTTAACAGCTTGCTTGAAGACTTGCGATATTCAACCATGATAAAGTGGGTGATAAAATGCTGTGAATATATTTTTTAGGATGGACCTGGTGACTTTTTCTTTTGCCCAGCAAACCGAGGTTATTACAGTTAACTAAAACTAAATCCACAAAAAATCATGACAAGAAATAAAAATGATCATTAACAGAAATAAAATAAAAGTAAGGAATCTCACATCTCATGCCTCCATTGACCTGTTTACACCTAGTATGTGCTTTGGTCGATCAGATCATGAGTGGACGACGATAAAAACAGGTGTAAACGAGGTGTAAAATGTTTTGAGGTTATCCACTTTTTACCACTTCTAGTGGTAGTCGAAAACACTAGCGATCAAATTATCTTTGAAGTGTAAATGCTCATGTGGTCAAATGCGTTCGAACAGCACAAAAGACCGCCTACTCTCCACCTACTGACCTAATCCGTAAACATTATAGGGAGCGCGTTACCCAGACGGGATTTAAACTTTGTCGGCTGAAGACTCAAGTTTGGTTTGAAGATGAAAAATGTACCAAGCACAATGTTCTCCCACCATTCTTGATTTGTAATACGCACTCCGATGTTTGGCATGGTCTTGTGTCTGTCAGAGTTGTATGTTTTTCAGTAGTCTCCAGTCGTGTTCATATGTAAATTGCGTGAGCTTATTCCATTATATCAAAGGATCTGAACCCCCCACCCCCCATAGATCCTCCCCTCGAAGAAATCAGGACAGAAGTGGTCAAAAATGGACAAACGATACAGATTAAAACAGCAGGTGGAAACGTGAATGTGTCCCCCTCGTCAACTTGTGATCCGATCGACCAAAACACATCTTAATATCAGGTGTAAACAGGGCCTTTATGAGTTGCTTGAGTCATTGTGTGCATTTTTCAACAGTGTTCAAAAACAGCGTCTATATTAATAGCGAAACTGTAAGTTTATCTGCATCAAGAACAGTGCTGTTGTTATCTTGCCAGTGAGAACTGTCATGTAGTTTAAGTTGCGAGTGTGTCTGTACCAAGCGTGTCGTGTACATCCTGAAAAGTGAAGCCAAAACATTTCGATCGCCCCCAGGTGGTTGGTTCCAGTATAGGTCATAAACACCGCCCTCTCCATGTAATTTAAAAGAACGTAGGACAAACTAAACAAATTAAATTACACTTCAAATAATTTTTTCCAAAGATGATTTCTGTCATTTTATGTAGTTTTTAATCACACTGATGTAAGTTTGTAAGTTTTTGTTATTTATTTTTATTTTTAAATAAGTTTGGTTTTAGTTATTTAATGCTATAAAAACGGGGATGTGACACATTTCGGAATTTTTAGGAGGAGATTGGAGCTTTAACTTTAATTTCTACATTGTCATAACTGTTTATTTCACACCGACATAATGAGTTGTTCCACTGGAAACTGTATTATATATATACATACATATATATATTTTAAAGTCTGTGGTCTGTACAGTATAATTGTGCGTTTAATAGGGAGAAAGAGAGTATGTGCTTTCCATACATAATAAAATAATGTTTTGGCAAAAAACATGGCAATAACTTGTCGTTTTTTTATCCTTTTGTTTACTATATTTATTTGCTTGCTCAGTATTAAATATATAAAACTGAAGTATTTGTATGCCACTATATATTTTCTTTGTTGGAAAGCCATTTTTTCAACTTGGATTGTTTTGTCGAGCATCTCCTCTAGTTTTTGTCTTACCTCACTCTCATTCAGTTTTTAGTGTTTCATAACACCTTCCATTGGGACAAAGGCAGAGATGTTTTGAGATGCATGTTTGTTCATAACTGTGAATTTAAACCAACTGAAATATTGATACACCTTCTCATTCATCTATTCATAAACTCCTCTAATTTTGAATTACAGTGAATGAAAGATTGATAAAGCAGGCTGATTGTGAAGCCATGTGGCTTTTCATTCATCACCATTTCCTTGAAAAAAAATTAGAGCAAACTGGAACAGGTGGAGAGGGAGATAAGCCGAATCCTACCTCCATGTTCAGTGTTGTGCTTTAAATGAAGCAACTCCCTGACAACAAAAACTTGCACGCAAAGACAGCAAAATGGAAAACAAAAATCTAATTGATCCAAAACATGTACATACGTTTTATTTTTTTTTAAATATTAAGATCGAAATAAATATACATGCATATAACAAAAAATGCATTTAAATATAAAATATTAATCACATTTTATGCTTTGTTAATTGGTCGTACAGTGGAATTTAAATGATTTTTAATTCTTTTAAAAAAGTAAATATAGCACATTAACTTCCCTGTAGTCCGGAGCAAATACAAAATATGAACAAGAGGACAGAATAACAACAACAACAACAACAAAAAACAGAATAACAACACAGAATATTTCTCCAATATGAGGGTCAATGACAAATAAGAGTGTCCACAAAAGAAAACAATAATAAAAAAACCTTTTAGAAATCAAGTTTCAAGTACAGTATTAGTAAGTCATGGGAATGATTTGTTAATTTGTGGCCACTATATACATATTTTTTTCTGCAAGTCATATGCGGGACATACTATGGTACATATCTATCTATGATGCATTATGCTTGATGTTTCCTTTAACTTTTACTTGCATTTTTTAGTGTTTCTGTTGAGTTGAAGGGTAGCACAGCCTTTAAGAAAAATGCAATTTATCATTTCGCAGGCGTGCATATGGCGGAAATGTGGCGGACAGTGGTTGGAAAACTTGGAATTGATGTTCTTGAGGTATTTATTATACTTCTTCACCAGGGGCTGAAACAATACTCACGCAGACCCACAGCTTAAGTCTCCCAGCCGTTGTGCCCACCACATAGTTGGCAGCAGTATGAGACACTAGCTGTGGTAATGTGGTATATGATAACATCTTCCTCTGCCATGTGTGGAAGGGGGGTTGTTCTCTTTGGTTGCTATTTTGTGATGTCCAGGTTTTTTCACTGAGGTCATCTGAGTCCGAAACTCTGTGCCTAACCTCTTTGCACAGTGCCTAGCCCAACTGTTACTCCTTTACGGCTTATGAATGTTTTATTATTATTTCATGTGGTACAACCAACATGCAGAAAAACACATAACCCCTGCAGTCCCTCAGTAAGGCTCAAATAATTTGATAACAAGATGATTTAGTTTTACAAAGCAAGGTTAGTTCATGTTGCAAAATATCATGTGGTCCAAATTCTCAGAAAGTTAATGATATAAATTAATTGGGGGGGGGGGGGGGTCATTATGATTTCCCTTTTTTAACTTTCATTATTGTGTATATATATATATATATAGTTTTAAAGAATTTGCTGTTTAAGGACTACAACAAGCTTCTTCCCAGGTAGGTGACATCACTAACCCTAAAATTTACATAAATCCCACCCCAGAGAACACCAACAAAGGGGGTGAGGCTATGTTGAGCTGCTTTAGAGAAGAGGAAGAGTTGTTGTAGTAGAGTGTTGACAGCGGACTGCTTCTCAAACGAGGGTCAATTCAATGCTGGATTTGCACAAAAGATTAACATGACGACACATGCTAGTCCATGAGTTGATTTAACTCTACAGCAACTACATAAATTTATCCACTAACTGTTCAGAAATGTTCAATTTCATGCTAAAAGTTGTAACTTCTTCCTGAGTCTCTCCATCAGTGTTCAACTCCAGTTTGAACAATGTAAGGCTGAACACTGCTACGATCCTAATTTTGGCTGCGTGAGATTCTCCAGTTTTGTTGTTGTTGAGCAATCGAGTTGTTAAAGCTCCACCCTCTTCCGGGAGCAGCAGCTCATTTGCATTTAAAGAGACACACAAAAATGGCATTTTGTTGCACACACCCAAATAGGGGCAAATTTGACAAGCTTTAATAAATGATCTGTGGGGTATTTTGAGCTGAAACTTCACGGACACATTCTGGGGACACCTGAGACTGAGATTTGTAAAAGGGGCATTATAGATATCCTTTAATAATACATTACTATCTATAAAAAATACTTTTCCTTTGAAAAACATATTCCTATTTCCATTTTATTTTTGAAAGCAATGATTTAGATGTGTACGCTCTAATATGTATTCAAGGTGTGATGAAATATGTTATTACATTCACCACATAACAGACTCATTAAATTGGATATTTATTTTTTCAAAACCAAATAAACAGAAAATTGTGACACGTGCTTTAAACTTGATTTCTAAAAGTTTTTTTTTTCGTTATCTTTTTGTGGACTCTCCTATTTGTCATTGACCCATTGATATTGGACAAGCACATTCTTTGTTTTTATTCTGTTTTTCTCCTCTTGTTTATATTCTTCTCTGAAGCCCAGCTTAACTGAAGTGGGGGTGTGACCCGTGCCATTGTGTTTGTGCAGAATATGGACTCTCTTCCTCTTTCTCCTCTTCTTTTTGCCACCTACGCTATCCTGTGTTCTTTTTCCTATCAACAGAGGCTGTTTATGCTCAGGCTGACTCTGATAAGACAGAATTTCGTGTTTGTCATTTTAGCCCTTCGGCACTAGCCTTATATCAGTTTCATTATCTGCACATGCACATATACAATCTCTGTATGCCTATCCTTACTACAACTACAGGGCAGGAAATCCGTTGCCTTGAAAACAGTTTTAGTGGAACTCCATTGTGTTGGTTTGTTCTTTCCAGAAAACTCAGTGCCCACGTGAGAGGAGTGAACTTCCTGAGCGTTTTCTGTCACACAGAGCAAACACACGACCAACCCCCAACTGTTTTTTGCTCAATAACACACACACACACACACACTTGACTATAATTCATTGTTTGGAAGCCTTAGTTTGCCAGGATCCCTCATATACTTTTAAAAATAAAGGTTCTTTATTGGCATTGATGGTTCCATGAAGAAGCTTTACTATCCATTGAACATTTCCATTGCCCAAAAGGTTCTATATAATGGAACAGGGTAAGTTTATTAAAATGTCCTGCACCCTAAGAAGGTACACTCTAAAATATGCTAGGCTAAAAACAACCAAAGTTGGGTTGCAAGTGGAGAAATGCAGCGATTGGGCTGTTTTAACCCAGCGGTTGGGTTAAATGTTTGCTCAACCTGCTGGGTAGTTTTATTTAACTCTGCTATTGTTTAAATATTACTGTATTGCTTGTTTAAAATGAACCTAAAATATGTTGGAAATGAACATTTATTAAGTTTAATGAAACATAAATATTTATTAAATTGCTTGATAAATGTTCACTTTTGGATTATTATTGTTGCCTCTAGTAATTATATGTCTGATTTTTAATTTCCAACCTATTTTGGGTTCATTTTAAGCCAGCCATATAGTCATTTTTAAACAATCATTGGGTTAAATAAAACTACCCTGCAGGTTGGTCAAATACTTCACCCAACTGCTGGGTTAAAACAACCCAATATCTGGGTTTTCAACCCAGCATTTTTAGAGTGTATTTATTCACCAAAAGAGCTCAATCTGGTTCTTCTATGGCATCACTACAAAATCCATCTTTTGGAAGCTTTATAGTGTATGAGCACATTGTAGTGGTAATCACCAGTTTTATATAGAAACAATGACTCTTTTTAGTCAAAGCGAGTAAATTCTCCCGAGAGCGTCTTTGTGGGCCCATGGTCTTGCACTAAGGGAGAGTGCCGCTGGTGTGTAGGCTGAGAGGTTGTAGGTTGAAACCTTATGACGCATGGCTCAGTTTCTTTTGCTTGGCCGGGTGTCAGAATGATTACCAATAACACAAAGGCTTTCCCTCCAAGAACTGCTGTTGTTTCAGCTGTTGACCGAGAGGGAAAAAAAAGGCAGGTTCCTCTACGGGTTGTTTTCTCAACCAGCTGCGTCCTTGTGGACGGTATGTTTTTTTTTATAGCTTTTATCAACAACTCAAAAATAAAAACAGGAAAGCAGTTGTGAAAACATTGTACCAGTCTTAATATTCATTTGCTGTTCCACCTCGTTTGCTTGAATTATGAAATCGTCAGTTGGTGTTATTGGGGAAACTGACTGTGCTGTGCTTTGCTGAGGTCGTGGCGGGTTTCTTCTTTTCTCTGTAGATCAGACATAATTAAAGGCACTGTTATGAAGGAGATGGGACAGCTGTTTCTCAGCATGTCCCACAGCACTCCTCTGAGTGCAAAAGGACGTGCCAATCCAGCTCTCAGCTCTCCGCAGCGTGTCCCTATCAACAAGTGACAGGAGATGAGGCAGCCAACATCACTACATTTACACTTCCTTAAAGCTGTATGGGTTCAAGCTCACTGGCCTGCCAATGTGTGGGCTTGCATTTGTCTACATATTATTTTGCTGAATAGTTTGAATGTTTCCAGTGTAAATATTAGGCCCGAATCATAAATGATTTCAAACACTGTCACTTTTCACAGCATTTTAGGGTGGGTAGGTTAAGGTTAAGAGTATATGATCTGCAGAAGATGCAACTAGATTATCAAGGACACAAATACAGTTTTTTTTTTTCAACTTTGTGCAGAAATCTGAACGGGAAAGTGACGACTCTGTATGGGCATAAATTACTGGACAGGACTCAGTAAAATTTAATATTCACATAATAATTTTTGCATTCTCAGCATTGCCACAAGGGGTGCTGTTCTAGGCATTAATGTAACCTTTATGGTCAGTCGGCCTCATTTATCAATATAACAGAAACTAGCGCAGAAATCATCTTATGGCAGGGTTCATGTGTGATTCATGAAAGGTTTGGAATAAAAATAAAAAGATAATTGCATTTTAATTTCACAATTGTTTTCTTTTTTTTCTCAGAATTGGACGATATAAAGTCGTAATTATGAGATTGCGTAATGTAAAGTCATAATTACACGTTTTTCCTCGCAATTGTGATTTTATATCTTGCAATTCTGACTTTTTTCCTCGCAATTGTGATTTTATATCTTGCAATTCTGACTTTTTTTCTCGCAATTGCGAGCTTACGTCACAATTCTGACTTTTTTCCTCTCAATTCTGACTTTTTTCCTTGCAATTGCGAGCTTATGTCATAATTCTGAATTTTTTTCTTGCGATTCTGACTTTTTTCTCGGAATTATTCCTATATCTCCCAATTCTGACTTTTTTCCTCGCAATTCTGACTTTTTTCCTCGCAATTGCGAGCTTATGTCACAATTCTGACTTTTTTTCTTGCGATTCTGACTTTTTTCTCAGAATTATGCCTATATCTCCCAATTCTGACTTTTTCCTCGCAATTCTGACTTTTTTCCTCGCAATTGCGAGCTTATGTCACAATTCTGACTTTTTTTCTTGCGATTCTGACTTTTTTCTCGGAATTATGCCTATATCTCCCAATTCTGACTTTTTCCCCGCAATTCTGACTTTTTTCCTCGCAATTGCGAGCTTATGTCACAATTCTGACTTTTTTTCTTGCGATTCTGACTTTTTTCTCGGAATTATGCCTATATCTCCCAATTCTGACTTTTCCCCGCAATTCTGACTTTTTTCCTCGCAATTGCGAGCTTATGTCACAATTCTGACTTTTTTTCTTGCGATTCTGACTTTTTTCTCGGAATTATGCCTATATCTCCCAATTCTGACTTTTCCCCGCAATTCTGACTTTTTTCCTCGCAATTGCGAGCTTACGTCACAATTCTGACTTTTTTTCTCCCAATTCTGACTTTTTTCCTTGCAATTGCGAGCTTATGTCATAATTCTGAATTTTTTTCTTGCGATTCTGACTTTTTTTCTCAGAATTATGCCTATATCTCCCAATTCTGACTTTTTTCCTCGCAATTCTGACTTTTTTCCTCGCAATTGCGAGCTTATGTCACAATTATGACTTTTTACTTGCGATTCTGACTTTTTTCTCGGAATTATGCCTCTATCTCCCAATTCTGACTTTTTCCTCGCAATTCTGACTTTTTTTCCTCGCAATTGCGAGCTTACGTCACAATTCTGACTTTTTTTCTTGCGATTCTGACTTTTTTCTCGGAATTATGCCTATATCTCCCAATTCTGACTTTTTTCCTCGCAATTCTGACTTTTTTCCTCGCAATTGCAATTCTGACTTTTTTCTCGCAATTGCGAGCTTACGTCACAATTCTGACTTTTTTTCTCCCAATTCTGACTTTTTTCCTTGCAATTGCGAGCTTATGTCATAATTCTGAATCTTTTTCTTGCGATTCTGACTTTTTTCTCGGAATTATGCCTATATCTCCCAATTCTGACTTTTTTCCTCGCAATTCTGACTTTTTTCCTCGCAATTGCGAGCTTATGTCACAATTCTGACTTTTTTTCTTGCGATTCTGACTTTTTTCTTGGAATTATGCCTATATCTCCCAATTCTGACTTTTTTTCCTCGCAATTCTGACTTTTTTCCTCGCAATTGCGAGCTTATGTCACAATTATGACTTTTTACTTGCGATTCTGACTTTTTTCTTGGAATTATGCCTATATCTCCCAATTCTGACTTTTTTTCCTCGCAATTGCGAGCTTACGTCACAATTCTGACTTTTTTTCTTGCGATTCTGACTTTTTTCTCGGAATAATGCCTATATCTCCCAATTCTGACTTTTTTCCTCGCAATTTTTCTCGGAATTATGCCTATATCTCCCAATTCTGACTGTTTTCCTCACAATTCTGACTTTTTTCCTCGCAATTGCGAGCTCATGTCACAATTCTGACTTTTTTTCTTGCGATTCTGACTTTTTTCTTGGAATTAAGCCTATATCTCCCAATTCTGACTTTTTCCTCGCAATTCTGACTTTTTTCCTCGCAATTGCGAGCTTACGTCACAATTCTGACTTTTTACTTGCGATTCTGACTTTTTTCTCGGAATTATGCCTATATCTCCCAATTCTGACTTTTCCCCGCAATTCTGACTTTTTTCTCGCAATTGCGAGCTTACGTCACAATTCTGACTTTTTTTCTCCCAATTCTGACTTTTTTCCTTGCAATTGCGAGCTTATGTCATAATTCTGAATTTTTTTCTTGCGATTCTGACTTTTTTCTCGGAATTATGCCTATATCTCCCAATTCTGACTTTTTTCCTCACAATTCTGACTTTTTTCCTCGCAATTGCGAGCTTATGTCACAATTCTGACTTTTTTTCTTGCGATTCTGACTTTTTTCTCGGAATTATGCCTATATCTCCCAATTCTGACTTTTCCCCGCAATTCTGAATTTTTTCCTCGCAATTGCGAGCTTATGTCATAATTCTGAATTTTTTTCTTGCGATTCTGACTTTTTTCTCGGAATTATGCCTATATCTCCCAATTCTGACTTTTTTCCTCGCAATTCTGACTTTTTTCCTCGCAATTGCGAGCTTATGTCACAATTATGACTTTTTACTTGCGATTCTGACTTTTTTCTCGGAATTATGCCTATATCTCCCAATTCTGACTTTTTCCTCGCAATTCTGACTTTTTTTCCTCGCAATTGCGAGCTTACGTCACAATTCTGACTTTTTTTCTTGCGATTCTGACTTTTTTCTCGGAATTATGCCTATATCTCCCAATTCTGACTTTTTTTCCTCGCAATTCTGACTTTTTTCCTCGCAATTGCGAGCTTACGTCACAATTCTGACTTTTTTTCTCCCAATTCTGACTTTTTTCCTCGCAATTGTGAAATTCATTTGTGTTCCAAACATGAGGGAAATTCTCACGAGTTTGAAGCGACACGAGGTTTAGCAAATAATAACAGAATTTTCACTTTTGTTTGAACGATCCTTTTAACACATAAAAGGACACTCATAAACGCAGACAGCGCTGCAGGTTAATTTACCTGCAGAGAGTGACAAACTGATTGACATGGGCACAGGGAGCTCAAAGGAACAGAAATGAATCAAGCATACCCTGCGGCTGAAATTAGCACCTCAATTTACCCTCATTCAGTTTGTCAAAGTACTTCCATTGTTTATGCTACATGCGACAAATGTTCCCAGTCGCACAAGGTGACATGTGCCACCTCCACCCAGCTGAAACAAACCTTTGTGCCGACCACGACTGTGACCCTGAACTGATTATAATATGCCGGAATGATGGAGAAACCTTGGTTATGCCAAAGCTGTCTCATTAACATAAAGACCAGTATAACAGTATTCCCATTTGACTCTTATTTGCCCATTGATTGTGCTCACATTGTTACTACTGTAAGTACTGCAATAAATGACTTTTTGATTCCCGCTATATGTTGTTTGCTTTATTTTAGTGTATGATGATACCCCTGAAGCATTACTTGCAAGAGGGCCTGCTCCGAGTCGCCTGACCCTTTTAAAACGGACCAATTATAGCGCATTAATGGTGGTGCCATTTTAGAAAGATCTGGAGCAGAATCGCCACATCTAAAGGTCAGTATTACCTCAGTGGATTGATCTTATTGCTCTGTGAATTATTTTACCGTGACTTTTTGTGAAGCACTAAAATGAAAATCAAGTGAAGTGAGAGTACATTTCTTTTTATGGTTTATAGACCTTGCAGACTTCTCTGCTCTGGTTAAAATATGATCTGACACATGAAGTGTTTTAAACACGGACATGTGTTCCTGATCATATTTTAGATCTTGAAATGGATTCTTGTGACTTCTACTTATAATTTTCCATGTCAGTAAGATATTGTAAAAAGCAGATTTAAACGACAGCTCAGCCTTTTATCTCTGATTCATTGTACGACATAAAAGGTTGAAATATTATGTCAAATCATTTGGTCATTGGCGTGTGTGTGAATCGCCAGGATGGATGCGCTACAGCTTGTCACCTTCATGTCTCTTTATGGCCACAGACAGTGGTGTTACATTATCAATATTGTCTGACAGCAGGACTTTCATCCATCAGCATGCGACCTTCTCCGTCAGGTCGAAAAAACGCCAACGTGAAACGTCTGCAAGCTGCCGTTCATCTCTGTTTGATGACATGTTGAGAGTTATCTCAGCAGGCTTTTTTAATTAATAAAGCTATAAAACAGACTGTGATTCCCGAAGTCTCCCCGGAGGCGTGGAGGAGGTGAGCGGGAGTGCGCTTTCTGAGTTTATTAGCGCTGTCGTTAAAACATCTTGATTAATCGGGGCTCAGGTTTACACTGTGCAGTTCTGTTTCTTGTTGATTGTTTCGGTTCAGTGATGCCTTCATTGAGCTGTAACTTACGCTGGGAAATGTTTTATGCCCTCTGAATCTCAAGGAAATGTGAAATGAGGGAATTAAACTTCAGGATAATAGACCCGTCAGTGTCATACCTCAACACCGCAACAAATTGTTTTCTTAAAGGGAGTGTTCACCCAAAAATAAAAATGATGCCATGATTTACTCACCCTCAAGGCATCCTAGGTGTATGTGGCTCTCAGAGTTATATTAAAAAATATCCTGGCTCTTCCAAGCTTTATAATGTCAGAGAAGCGGGTGTGCGATTTTGAAGCTCAAAAAGCACATCTATCCATCATAAAAGTAATCCACATGGCACCTGGGGGTTAATAAAGGCCTTCTGAAGCAAAGCGATGGTTTTTTTTTGTTTTTAAGAAAAGTATCCATAATTACAACTTTATAAACCATAATAACTAGCTTCTGGCAAACATCTTCACGGAAGTCGACGTACAGCGAAAGCATAACCCCTGATCCAACGAATGACGTACTGATGAATGCGGACGATATAATGAAAATGGAAATGATGTCATTAATTACTCACCGTCATGTCGTTCCACACCCATAAGATGTCCGTTCATCTTCGGAACACAAATTAAGTTATTTTGATAAAATCCAATAGCTCAGTGAGGCCTGCATCACCAGCAAGAACATTTCCTCTTTCAATGCCCAGTTACTGAAAACATATTTCAAACGGTTCATGTGACTATAGTGGTTCAACCTTAATATTATAAAGCGATGAGAATACTTTTTGTCTGCCAAAAACAACACAATAGCGACTATTCAACAATATCTAGTGATGGGCGATTTGAAAATACTGCTTCATGAAGCTTTGAAGCTTTACAAATCTCATGTTTTGAATCGGTGGTTCAGTTCGTGTATCAAACTGCCAAATTCATGTGAACTATCGAAGTTTCAAAACACTTATGACATAACGAAGCCTCTTTTACTGAAATCACGTGATTCTGGCGCTCTGAACTATTGATTTGAAACGGAAGATTCATAAAACTTGCAAAAACTGATAATAATAATGGTGATCAATCGTTTCTTGAGCAGAAAATGATTAGTATGATTTCTGAAGGATCATGTGACACTGATCCTATATTTGAATAAAAGAATTAGAATATTTCACAGTATTACTGTTTTTACTGTATCTTTTAATCAAGTAACTGCAACCATGAGCAGTTGAAAAAACATCTTACTGACCCCAAACCTTCGAACACTGTATACATATAATTGCGAATCCTGGAAGAAAGGTTTGCTTGGAGGGCTGCAAAATCTGTCAGTTACTGCCAAAATTGTGGAAATCTCAGTTTGCATTAGAGGTCTAATCTTTGGATTTTATCTCTCTTTTTTTTGCTGTATTGATTTACTCCAGAGTGGCTGATGTCTGAGTGTACATGTCTGTATGTTGGTCTGTTATGTGTCTCGCTAATTTCGTTCACGAAACCGAATGTGTCCACTAGTATTTACGTGAAATCCACCACACCCTTATGTTTGTGACATGTTAAACTTCAACGGGTCTATTTAAAATGCAAACACACACACACACACACACGACAGGTTCTTTTGGCCACAATGTGGAGCTTTGTGAGGCTGCCAAGCGCTCAAACCCAGATCTGACGACCTCTGCGACTGGCCCCCTTCCAGTTTGTCTGCTTACAGGTGAATGTTCTCTTAACCTGACCTCCTCCCCAGTCCCATTACCTTGTTCTCTTTGGACTAGAGGCCCACTGCGCTGGAAAAGTCCAGCTGAGATCCAGACACTCATTTGGGCCTAATTCTGACATCTGACAGACTGGCGCTCCCCCTCCTGCCTGTATAATTCAGAGGGCCTGTTTGATTTTTTTAACTGCCAGCCTGTGTCAGAGCCTCTAACAGAGGTGTGTGTGTGTGTGTGTGTGTGTGTGTGTCTGCTAAAGGGGAATGATCGATAGCTATTAGGCAGCAGCGACTCACTGAGCTCAGATGGGCTGTGCTGTTTGCACAGGTGCCCAACAATGTGGCGCTCTGCGCCAAACCTGTTCCACACCATTTAACCCCGTATGGTGGCAGGCAGACCCCCACCTCAGAGTGAAAATCTCTCTCTCTCTTTCGCACTTGTGTGCTCTGCGATTGTGTTTGTTAGTATCGGTGGTTTTTGCTCTACCATTTGCAGGCTTTGCCATAAGGGGTAAGTGCAAGACTCAAGGAGAGAGTTTCGTTTATATCTCTCTGTGATACGAGTGTGACAATGCATGTCCTCAGTCTGGTGAACAACCGAGATGGAGAAACAGACAGACGTTTGATGAGTAAGAGACTTTCAGGACTGCTTGAAATAGTTTATAATCTAGAATGGAATTTTCCAGAAACAAGTGGCCTAAAAATAGGGTAATTGTTTTTTTTTTCTTTAAAAGATCCAACTCTGACTGCTTTCACACAAGTTCAATTCCCCGCAATCTCTCTCATGTGTCTTTTCACATTTGTATTTATTTGGCTCTGAATCGTGCTGCGTTTAAGTTTCAACATGAGCACTAACGGCAGCTGTTTACCACTGTTACCAGGTAATGACTCGAAGGGGAAAGCGCTAGAAATGGAAAGCATTGTTCACTTCATCTTTTTACTCATATGTTTGTTCCTTTGGTTTTGCTACCACAACTTAACATTGATTAAGTTTGCAAAGATGCAAGTAATGTGAACTAGAAGAAATTCAACTTGAACCAAATTGGAGATCTTAAAACCGGTTTCATATCAGTTGTGAACCGTACTGAACTCCAGATTACCGCTTTCATACTATTATCAATCTCATTTTCAAGCAGAGCAAGGATCTGCAACCAAGTTTGTTAAACAGCTTTCACATAAACCAAACAAACCCAAATTAGGAAGTCAAACTTAGTGCAGCAAAAAGTGAGGGATGGACTTTGGAAATGGACTCAGATCTGTTTTTGATCCACTTTAGTTTCAGCCCGTTTTCATTCACAATGCTGTTTTTTGGAACCCAGTCCAAACTTGAATATGAATATTATTGCAATATGTAATCTATAATGACCAAACACTTCTGAGAATTAAAATAAACTGAACATCACAAGTAAGTCTGATCAGGTTAGTCTGATTCAAGATCGAAAGTGTTTACATTTAAGCCACTTTTTTTTTTTTGCAAACTTATGAAGCAAGTAGGCTAATTTTAAACCTAGTTATTGTATGTATTGCGGCATCTCAGAAATGAAATTTTCATCTAAGCTCTATTGCTCTTTGAAAACAATGTACCACCAACACTAAACCCAAAAGAAAAGCCAAATATATGAAGCTGGTAATAGTTGGTGATACAAATGTCAAAATGCACGCATTTACAAATGCACTACGGTAAATGATCATGATTATCATGATTTAAGGTGATAACTTAGTGTTGTGCAAGGAAAAGCATGAAATTAAGTCTTCATTAAAAAGAATCTACTCCTGTAATCATAATTTGTGTGAACTACTGTTCGTTTCAACTGGAAACTGCAGTAAATTGCATACACGTTTTGGGAGTTTTAGGTAGAGGACACAGCATATTTTTCCAAGGAGCCTGGTTTGAATATTATACAGGTAGAGTCTCCTTGGAACAGCCAGGGTTTAAGTGCCTTCCCCAAGGACACAGTGGTGTGAGCTTGTGGATGGTCCCTTATATGGAAGAACCATTTTTCAGTGACCAGTCACCAGCATCTAAATGCCAAAAACTGTAGTGATACTCATCCACTCACTATTTCCCCGCTCAGACAGCAAGAGAATTTTTGTTTAGTTTCATTTAGTTATGTGTTTAGATGTTTAGTTTTGGTGTCTTTTTGACAAGTCTTTTCCAACTGCCAAAGAATCCAGTTTAAAGCCATATTCTTCTCATATTTCTACTACTCACTGTTTCTTTTCACGGATGATTATTGGCATTTGAGTGATCAGATAACACAACCATCCACCATATCCATAACACACACACACACACACTTGCCCATATAACGAATCCCATGTCTCACTTATTGCTGTATGCCCACTTATGTAATTGATTTTGGTTTAGAGGGCTGCTACAAAAGACCACCATCATATCTTACTGTGACACTAAGCATTCAATGATTACAGCTAATCATGCCTCTATTCTGTCTAATGTGTACAGCTCTGGTTTGCCTTCGATCTGGTCAAGAGCTGATGAATAATTAATGATGTAATTAGCCCAAAAGGCTTTTTGTGCAATGTTTGGTCCGTCATCTGCTTTAGATGATGGGTGAATTGACGTGAGCCACTTTGAAGATTTCACCTGGTCTTTTCAACTATATTTAGCTTTTTCCCCTCATTTTTCATTTGTGATTACTTTTTAAATATCAGAAGTAGATCTCTACATCAATTTTGGCAAACACCCAAAGCAGAAAACATGTTTTTAAGAGCTTGGGTGAGCATTTGTGGGCACCTCTTACAATGTACCAAGCCAAGTGCATTAAGACACCCCCCACAAGCCACTATCTGATGTTCTCTGGTCTCTGTGGAGCAGAGCCAAGTATTGATCTGTGATCAGATTTCATGCCTGTTTCACTGTATCTGTTTCTAACGTACATAAACACACACATGCATAGCAACAGAAGAACCTCTCGAATCGACATTTCGTCTCAACCCCTCCATTTATATTTTTCTTTCTCTTTATTCTTTCCACCTTACTCTTGAGGTAAAAGTAAACTTATACCAGATATGAAAATCAAATATAGGATGTATCTTTTTATGCAATAGTTTATTATTTGGAATATTCCACTGACTGCAAAACACATCATGTAAATACATTTAAGTAAAACTCCACTGATAATCACTGCATAGGCTCATTGGAAAAATGTGCCTCTATCTATTTTTGTGCAACTCCAATAACGTATTTACAATTCACTGCAGTTTCAAGCTGAAATGAACACTAGTGACAGTAAAACATTCACACAAATTATGATTATAAGGGCAGATTGTTGATTAATGAAGATTTATTTTTACATGGTTCCTTGCATATTTTTATGACCTCAAACCCCTTCTACATTACTGCACGTTTTATAAACTAATACATTTTTATATTCACGATATGCATAGCATATCCAACTCCATATGAATGGCTTTTCATTTAGTAAACTTGCTTGTTAGCTCACCTGATACAGCATCGCCCTGGTGCGAGTCCCATAAAAACACAAGTCATGATAAAAGCAATCAAAGTGTGCACTGCACGGATCTGCATTTCGGATTCTAACTGGAAAAAGTAGATAATCTGGGTATCTTTGTAATACTCATTTCAACATACTGCGGGGACACACTAATTTTGAATACTATTTTTTGATCTGTTCCACATGCAAAGATATTTACTTCAGAAGACTTTGAGTTTAGGGCACAAGTTGTGCATTTATGATATGTTACTGGTCCTTTTTTAGTATTTTTTTTTTTTTTTTTTTTTTTTAGAAAAGGTGCTCAGCTTTTTTGTCAAAATGGAAAACTTTGGCTTGTATATTCTTGCAAAAATGTCCCTTGTCTATTCTACAGGTGTAAGAAAGTCACACAGCTTTTGGAATTATATTAAGGTGATTATATGATGACAGACTTTTCATTTTATGAGGGAACTGTACCTTTAATTTAGCTTTGGAATGGTTTAGCTTGATTGTGGTTAATATTTTGCATTAGTGCAAAGCCAACAACAACTGTTGCCCTGTATTGTTCCTTAAATGATTAGCTTGAAATGTATATGGTTCAGTGGCTTTAGACTCCCAGAGACACACTCTCAAACAGCTTAAGGCACACTACACGCTACACACTACAAGATAATAGGGACGAATTTTGGTCCAATTCTCCCCTTCCGACAATCATAGGTAATTATCTGATTATCTTGATGGATCTACAGATCTTATCAGCTTTTCCTGTGGTGTGAAGCGTATTAAGAGTGACTGAATCTGAAGTGACATGTGGTATGGCGTAGTGGATGTAAGTCATATACTCTGAATTTGAGCATTGAACACACACCTGGAGCAGTGGGCAGCCATTTTTGAGGCGTCTGGGGAGTGATTGGGGGTTAGGTGCCTTGCTCAAGGGCACCTCAGTTGTGAGTGATGAGAGTGGAAGAAAGCGCTGTTCATTCACACCCCCCACCTACATTTCCTGCCAATACTGCCAGTTTGGGTTACAAATTTGACGAGCTAACCCTTAGGCCACAACTGCCCACATTAGCCCACAGCTACTCAGAAGAACGTAGGGGTCGCACCGATCTCAAATCATAAATTTCCAACATGTTGAATATTAATGATTGGAAATCCTATTGTGTGAGGGGAACCATGATGACCATTGTCATGTGAAACGAAACCATACCAAGTCAGATAGTGAGCTGACGGAAGACGGAAGAGTTCACCCAAATCTTTTACAGCGGTCAAAACACTACTATGTCCATTTCTTCTTGCTCATCGTCTGCTAGGTTTGATTACTCTGAAGTCACGATTGACCACGAAATATTTTTCGAGATTCTTCACGTTTGGTTGTTTTATTATTTAAACCTGGAATTAAGATGCATTTTTGTCGATCTGATCACAAGTGGATGACGCTGAATACAGGTGTAAACAAGGTCAACTTTTGACCACTTCCAGAGGTAGTCGACAACACATTCGACTGAATTGTTTTTGTGGTGTAGACGTTCGTGTTCGAACAGCCACAAAAGACCGCCTTTTCCCTTCCTATTGACCTAATGTGTAAACATTATAGGAAGCGCTCCAGCCAGACGGGATTTAAACTTTGTCAGCTGGAGACCCACATTTGGTTTGAAGAGTAAAAATGTACCAAGCACAATGTTCTCCCGCAATTCCTGATTTCTAACACACACGTCGGCGTCGATTTGTGGCTTTCAGAGCAGAAAGCAGCTGTGTTTTCAGGTTGCGTTCATATATATTGCGCAACCGTATTCTGTCCATTAGATCGAAAGAAACATAAGAGAAAAACATACATTTACCCACCCATAGATCCTCCCCTTGAAGATATCAGGACAGAAGTAGTTGAAAGTGGACAAAAGAGACACATTAAAACAGCAGGTGTAAATGGGAATCTGTCTTTCTCGTCTACTTTTGATCCAATCAACCAAAACGGCAGGTGAAAACGAGGCCTCCACAAACTACAGGAACAAAATCTAAGATTTTAGTCATGTCTCTCACATTTTGAAAATCTGATGGAGATTAGTGTGGGCCAGCCTTTAGTGTTGGGTGTTTTTTGGATGTGTGCGTGTCTGTGCAATGGCCAGAGACAGAGAGAGAGACTGAGAAACAGAGACAGAGAGAGAGAGGATTAATAATTGAGTGACTGATGTTTGTTCTGTTCTCTTTACCGTTTCTGGTCACTGGTTTCACCTAAGAGACGTTGTCAATCAACACTGGAGCATGCCATCAGTGAAATCTAAGCAATCGAAAGCGTGTGAGAGAAGTCTCTAAACCTCCTACAATCGAGCCTCTCACTCTGTTTGTGTGTAAGAATCTGAGGCAGCAGTTTCAATGTTAAGTCTCATTATCAAACTGCTGGCCTGTGTACTGGTTGCCATGCTGACTGAAACAACAAATATTTTGAGCTATGTAGCACCTTCTAACAAAATTCCAAACTCAAATGATTTGGAAAGTTCCACTGTCTTTCTCTTCAGCCCCTCTTTCCTTCTCTCCCCCCTTCTTTTCTTCTCCTCGGCAGAATAGTGTCTTTGTCTCCTGGAAGTGAACTTGAAAACGGTGTTGAGGTGAGGAGCACACTTTTATTCAACACAATTCAGACACACATACTGGCTGAGGACGTCCCTATAAACACTGAAACACTTCTCAGTCTTGTACAATGATCTCCTCTCACCTCTTTCTCAGAAGAACAATCCTTAGCTTTGTCTTTCTGTATGTAGGCAACAGGGATAAACAAAAAGATAGGCCTATACATTTTGGAATCCCGTTTATCATGGTTACCACAGCTAAAGAAAAAATACATAGCTACTAGTTGTTTTTACTATTATAAAATAAATATTAGCCACTATAGTCTCACAAAATTTTATACTAAAACGAAAGTTATTTTAAAATGTAATAATATTACTGTATTTTTGATCAAATAAATGCAGCCTTGGTGAACATAAAAGATGTTTTCTGAAACACTGAAAAAATGTACTGACTCCAAACTTTTGGCATACAACAAAATAAATGTACAAAATGGCAGAAATATTCAGAAACCTTCACTTACATTGTTTGAAGGATATCCCATATTCGTTTTTTTATAGTGGTGCTTAGTTCTAATCCTAAATATTAAACTTTGGCCCATAATTTGTCTTGTACCATTTTCACCTGGCAGATGTCATCACTGAAAAAACCCAAAAACCCTCTTTTGCCTAAGACCAGTAAGTAATTTCCCAGAATACACTAGCAACAAAACATAACCGCAACCAGCTGTAACATCCTAACATCCATGGCAGCAAGTTTTGCACATTTTCTCCAGAAAAATCAAGTTATGACTTTAATATCTCACATACTCAACACATACTCAAAGTCAGAATTGTGAGATATAAAAAATTCTGAGAAAAAAAGTCAGAATTGTGAGAAAAAAGTCTGAATTGCAATTCTGAGAAAAAAAGTCAGAATTGTGAGATATAAACTTACAATTCAGACTTTTTTCTCACAATTCTGACTTTTTTCTGTCAGAATTGTTTATATCTCACAATTCTGACTTTATAACACGCAATTGCGAGTTATAAAGTCAGAATTGTGCGTTATAAAGTCAGAATTGTGATATAAACTTGCACTTCTGAGAAAAAAAGAGAAATACTCAGAATTGGACTTTACAACTCGCAATTGAAAGTTTATATCTCACAATTCTGATTAAAAAAAATAGCAAGAAAAAAGTCAAAATTGCGAAATTTTGAGTTTATGTCTCACATTTCTGACATTATTACTCGCAATTTTGAATTTATGTCTCGCAACTGTGACAGTATGTAAACATAATTATGAGAAAAAAAAATCTGAATTGAACAGACATTGAAAACTTTGCTAATATTTATAGGAACAATCAAACAAACAACTGCTCTAACCGTGCAGAGTGAGACGTTTCAGAGTGAAACCCTTTTTGGAAAAACGATGCCTGTAAATGTTGCTACTGAAGGACTATTGTGAGATGTGAACAATGTGAACATTTTTACTGGCTAACTTTCTAGCTATATCATTTAACACATGCTCATTTCTTACAGAATTTAATTGTGTCTTGGAAACCCGAAGAAACCCAGCAGCGACCTGATCTGGATGTGTTCCATCTATTGTATGTTGCTCAGGAGTGATTTTGGCTGGCTTATTGGACATTATATAACAATTGTCAGCTAGTTTGTGTGTATATACACAGAAATAATGCCTCACGACGTTACGATCTTTAAATATCTACATTAAGTGGAAGCTTACTCTTCATCCATGCCGTTTATAGAAAAAATGTCTTCAATGAAAGTCAATGGGGTCCAATCCAATATTGCTTTAGACTCCATTGACTTGCATGGTATGGAAAGAAACAGTTGAAAAATTCTTTGTTGCTTCAAAGAAGAAAACGAGTCATACAGGTTTGGAACGACATGATGAAAGGATGAACTATCATTGTGAATAAGTAAGTCTTAAAGGCACAGTAGTAACAACCTGTTCAATTCTAAATATCAGATAATGGTTGTGAACAAATAAATATGACTGTTTATGGTCTTTATTAAAACAAACAGTGGTACGCAATGTATATGTGTGTGCAAAGTATGTGCCGACTGTCTGTCTGGGTTAATCTGAACACAATAGTTAAGGGGCCGAGAGGGACAGGTGTGGCTCTGCAGTGGCCCCTGGCATCACCCTTGGGAATTAAAGGCTTGAGTGTCCATTCAGCTGCAAGACAGGCTGTGCGTTTGGTGCAGAACTTGGCATGAGGATATGTATGTGTTATTCTAAGGCTGTATTAAGCGGTGCATTAGTGATGTGATCTCTGCCTTTCTCTGCTCTGATGCAGCAGGGCTCAGCATTAACCAGCCTGTCTGGAGCTTGGCACCGCAGCTGGAAATAGAAATGGCCTTGTTGTTGTTGTTGTGTGTGTCTGTATGTGCCTTCAATGTACAGCTGATTAAAGACATTTCAGCTTGGACTCTTTCTGGAAGAGAATATGGCATTGAATACAGCATTCAAACTCATGTAGAGGCCCACGTGGAATTAAAGTTTCACAGATTTTCTGTGTCTTATGTGTTCATTTATTAAATATTGTAGATCATTTGATAATGCTTTACAGTAGGTGGCCTTAACTACTATGTACTTACATTTAAATTTATCATTTGATACAACGCACTTATTGTGTACATGCATGTTTTTACTTATATTTTAAAAATAGCTGCATGTAATTAATACATTTCTAATTACACCGTTGACCCATCCCTTCCACTGTAAAAACTGTTACTTAAATTCAACAAAAAAAAATTAAGGCAACATTTTCCAACTACTAGTTTAGTGAACTTCTTGGTATTTTGAGTGCGTAAAAATCAGTATTATGTATTTTACTGTATGCTAAAAAATGAAGTTGAAAACATTTGAGTTTAACCATTGTGACAAGGAGTAGCATATTGACCAAATCATACTTAGTTAAAATAAGTAACATTTAAAATAAAAAAATAAAATTTTTTTTGAATAATTAATTTACTCTCATTAATTTAGACAAATTATTTATTCAATCCACTTGAAAAAATTAGTTAGCATTGCCATAACTTTAATAAATAAGGAAAGAGAGATATTCGTTTCCAACGCTCTATAACAGCTGCCATATACAAACAATTGGGTGCACTTTAATGTTAATGTAACACAACAATGGTAATGTAAACATTTTAACATTAAAAATTACAGAAACTTCTGACCATCTTTAAGTGCAGCATAGAACACCTTCAAAGTGCAATCACGCTGTATAAAACTCCAAAAACTTCACAGAAATCCGAAACTGGTCCGGTACAGATGACAACGACCATTTACGATCACGTTGTCATGCAGCATGTGGGCGCCTGGGCGGGTCGTGACGTTTTGCTTTGGATATAAACACTCAAATAGAGTTTTGTAGAAGCAATTTATTGTGAAGTTCAGTAAAATCATTTTTTGATAGGTAATAATAAGTTACAAAAACATTCACACTTTTTACTTATGTAAACCTTAAGTGAATACAAAAAGAAAAGGGAATCAATTTATTGTAAGAAATATACTTTTTAAAATAAATTCCTATAGACAACACCCTTGAAGCGCTTTTTACAGTGTACACCTTAACCTACCTTTAGAACTTACCCATACCACCAAATATTCCAAGCACAATAGATGTGGTGAGACAGATACCTGTGTCCTCAGTTCAAGCAGTATGGCAGCGTGAAACGCACGATAACCGATGATCTCTTTCACTTTACTGCTGGTAACAGCATGATATAAACATGGATGAACATCTGAAGGTATGTTGAAAGATACAGTACAACTTACCAAAAGCCGTATCATGTCTCCTGCAATCGCCCAGTCAGTGTTTCAAAGACAGTTTGAGGACAACATATCACATAACGCTTTACCTCAGAAAAACCATTCAATGTCTAGAATCTTGGAGAGGAGCATTCTGCTAAATATATGCAGTGGCCTATGTTGCATATTCATTGTATTTTTACTTAAAGGATTAGTTCACTCATAAAATGCTCACCCCAATGCGATCCAAGATGTTTTTCTTTCTTCTTTCGAAAAGAAATGAAGGTTTTTGAGGAAAACGTTCCAAGATTTTTCTCTACATAATGGACTTCACTGGGGTTCAACGGGATGAAGGTCCAAATTACAGTTTCAGTGCAGCTTCAAACGGTTCAACGCGATCCCAGATGAGGAATAAGGGTCTCATTTAGTGAAACGATCTGTCATTTTCAATTGCTCGTCTTGCACTGCTTTGTAATGCACCACTCATTATGTAATCACGTTGGAAAGGTCACGTAGGTGTAACGGGGTTAAATGGAAGGAAGGATGCAGGAACCAGTGAACGTTCAACATACTTTTTAATAAACTCAAAAACAAACAATAAAACGGAAGTAAAATGGCGTAAACAAAATAAAACACAACATAAATTCCAGGCCTGGTCCTCTCTCGTCCTTCACTGTCGTCGCTCCTCTTTTATGCTTCCGGAGCTCCTTCATGAGAGATACGAGACCGGTGCGCCGAGCAGCTGAAGCTCATTATCTCTCGCGTCACCGGCCTCGCGCCGTTCCCTCACGTCTCTCGCCCGCCCTGCTCGTCTCTTACACACCGCACTGAAACTACAGTTTGAACCTTCAGCCTGTTGAACCCCAGTGAAGTCAGCTATATGGAGAAAAATCCTTAATTTCTTTTTCGACTGAAGAAAGAAAGACGTAAACAGCTTAGAAGCCTACAAATCAGTTAATTGTTTAAATATGATATTATTATAACGCAGTCACCGACTGGGTTCCCTGTATAGTTTAAAATATTAGTTCAGAGATTTTTTTTTCTTTGAGGGAATTTGCCAAACTGTACCTGATTGTACCAAATGAATCAAATCAAAATCGAATCAAATCACAAGCTCGTGAATCGAAATAGAATATTGTTAAGTTTATCAATGCCCAGTCCCATGATGTCAACGAAAGATTTTTAAGCAAATGTTGTCTTTGTTTTCCTGTCAGAGTGCACCAGAATGCTCTTTTTATGCTAAAGTGCACTTCTTTTTCACAAGGGAGGTAACAGGTTTATCTTCTACAATCAAACCATCTCTCTGTGAACGTTGGCTGGATTTTTCCATCTCTAGGCTGTTGTTGTGCAGTTTTGCATTGAGTGACTTGAGTGCCGCTCTTGGTTTGCATAACTCTCTACTCATAAATCTGTGTTTGATGGCGGGCCGCGGGGCTGGAAATGACAGGTGATAGGCTGGAAAGGTTTCTGTGCTTGAGCTGCGTGTAGCTGCCAGTTATTGCGGATAAAGAGCACATTGATTGCTGTGTTTGAATGTTTTAAACCCTGAGTCTAAATAGTGAACATATTTCAAATCTGTATGTTTTTATTGCTGTTCAAAAGTACATTATGATTGAAGGCATCACTTGGCTCATTTTTTTTTCTCGTCTATCCCCGTCTTGTATCTTACCTAGGAAGAGGAGATGAACCACTCGTAGAAAAGAAACTGTATGGCAGATGAAGGAATGGAAGTCCATCCTTTCAGCTATTAAAAATCAGATTTTTTGTACTTGGCTTGTTTACTAAAAATGTGCATTCACAACCTGAAAAATGCAGTTTTTGAGATAAAGAAGCAAAATTTATGATTGCATTGCTGTACTTTGACTTCCATTCAAATGTTTGGGGATTAAATTTAGATTTTTCTATATAAAAGGTATATTATGCTGACCAAGGCTGCATTTGTTCAATAATAATAATAATAATAACTGTTTTCTATTGTAATATGTTTTAAAACGTAACTCATTCCTATGATGCACAGCTGAATTTTCAGCATCATTACTCCAGTCTTCAATATCACATGATCCTTCAGGAATCATTCTAATATACTGATTTTCTGCTCAAGAAACATTTCTTATTACTATTTATGCTGAAAACAGTTGTTCTGCTTCACATTTTTGTGCAAATCGTGATACATTTTTCAGAATCTTTTGATAAATAAAAAATTCAAACAGAATTTATTGAATATATATATATATATTATTAAAATCCCAAAGTCTGCTGTCAATTTAATAATTTGGTGCATCTTTGCTGAATAAAATGGTTAGTAAAACTCCAAATAGTATATTTAGCAGTATAGGGAATTTGTGTACTATGTAGGAAATGGCTTCCAGTCTCAAAATATCTATATGAATAATATGAATAAAATAAAACAGATTTTGTATATCATAATCATGATAAGATCTACATTTTTGAAAGTTTCGGAATCCTCCAAGAATAAGAACATCACAAGACTGACATTATGGTAGTGCAGGATAGAGTTGCTTTTGTATGCGTTTGCCTACAAAAATTTCCCTGGAATGGTTTTGTATGTTTCCCATATGAAAATATCTCTGGAATTTGTTTGACAGCTTAAGATTGATTTAACTTTTGATTAATCACACGCGCACATGGGTGCTCTCTCTCTCTCTCTCTCTCTCTCTCTCTCTCTCTCTCTCTCTCTCTCTCTCTCTCTCTCTCTCTCTCTCTCTCTCTCTCTCTCTCTCTCTCTCTCTCTCTCTCTCTCTCTCTCTCTCTCTCTCTCTCTCTCTCTCTCTCTATGTGTGTGAGCATGTTTAGCCATACTTGTGAGGACCAAATGTCCCCAGAAGGATATTAAAACTTGAGATTCCCTACTTTTTGAGAACTCTTTGCTGGACCTCACAAGGAAAATTGATTAATAAACGTAATAAAATGAGTTGTTTTTGAAAATGTAACAATGCATAAAGTTTAGTGACCATTATGTCTATCTATGGAGGTTTTCACAAGGTTTTGACTTTAACAGGGCCAAAATATGACCACGTTCTTACACCCTCATACAGATTGCATATCTCTATACTGTCGATGTCTCAGGCTATTGTAGCTGCAGCGGTGTTCTGCTGGAATGAATGAATGAAGGAGCAGTTTGTCTGTGTGTCTGTGTGTGTTCATCGAGGGAATGCATGTCAGGAATGTGTGCCTTGAGTTTATCATTCATCTCTGTTTACACAATGTTACACAAAGTAAGTCACTGTATGTACTGTATGTGTGTTGTGCTCTCATTAGGATGGTTTGCATCTCGCTTGTGTGATTTAAGGTGAGTTTCGGTTCTGGGTTTTTTTTTTTTTTTTTTTTACCTATTTTCAAACTACAGTATCTCACTCACTCTGCTTTAATTTCACAAACAGAAAAAAAACATGATTAACCTCAGCATGAGCCTCTTGTTTATTGTGAAAAACATACGATGCAAAAAAGTATTAGTCGTGTTTTCCAGTAAAAATATCTAAACATCCTGAAGACGTAATGCATTTAATTGAGAAAACAAAACTGCATAAGACATTAAGAGATGTATTTATTTTTATTTTTAATATTTATTTTTCTTACTCCATGAGCAATTTTTTAATGTCCTCGTGGGATAGTAAAGTGACCTTCGATTGCTTCAGGTGGGTTCTTTTCTCCTTTTTTGTGTTATTTTATGTTATTTTAAAAAAATTATTTTGTCATTTTAAAATGTTCTTATTTATTTTAATTTATTTTAATATGTTTTTATTATTCTATTTTCATTTTAAGTTTTTAGTAATTTTGTTATTTTTCTTTCAAAATGTATTTTTCATATATCTATTTAGCTTTGTATATTAAACATTTACATTTAATAACAGAATTTAGAATAACAGAATTTATTATAATAGATTTTATATTTCAGTTTCAGGCATTTTAGTACATCAATCTGTACCTAATGCATTTCAGTTAATTGCAAAAGCAAGATTTTTTTTGTTTATTTTTAAGTTTTTCATCTAATATGTACATTCCAGCTGTATTTTATTGAACTAATAACAACATTGGTTGTGACAGGGTATTTTTTGCCTACTAATTTATGAACACTACAAACTACACATTTGACATACAGCTTTTCCATACCTCACACCTTAACCTAATTTATTAAAATTCACTGTATTTAGGTAGTTATTCAGTATAATTCTCGTACTCTCATTCGTATAAAAATACATCTGCAGACGGTATAAGGGGCAGACGATATGCGTTTTATTCCACAAGTTATACTTGTTTCTGCATATACAATCCCATCTGTCATTTGGTTGTTTGCTCTCCAGCAGTTTCTCTGATCAGCTTTGAGTCTCCATTTTTTATCTCGCTCATCACAATGCCCTGTTTGTCCTTCCCAACATCTTTTTTGACACACAGGTTATGATAATTCAACAACAAAATACCTTCGACGCAGTAACACGACACCTCTCTTCTTCTCAAAGCTTTTCCTACCCTCAGAGCTCATTCCTGAGCTTCAGCTGGCACTGTTTAAACAAGTACGGCTCACACCCTTAATATTTTCCATTTTATAATTTCATCTTCATGAATATGCATGCCTCTTGTCCATCATTCATGAACTTCATTTGACTTGAACTGAAACTACATTTAGAGAAAAGTTGTGCATGTGAATTTCCCACCTGTCTGAAACAACCATCTGTGTGTTACGTGTGCATGTTTACACACATGTATGTGTGTGTGTGTGTGTGTTTGTGTTTTCACACCTACGTGTAGGTGAACGTGGACTGTGAAAGTGATGTTTCTGTGTCTGAGAACCAGTCTTACATTCAACACAGGGTTGTAGTGTGGAAAGTCCCTGTTTTGTAGTAAACTGTAGCTTTGTACACAGAAAAACATCAAACCACTTTAAGTAGCCAAAAGTTAGATAGCTGTTTTATGTCAAAGCCCAGTAAGCAGAGCACGTTATCTAAGTAGAACATGACCCATTTGAGGTGAGAGACGAGAGCCTGTGAAAAAAGGCCTGTATCATTGGTCAGTAAATCACTGTGTGCTTCAGTTTAACAGAAGACACTCCTGTTTACTGTCTGGGTGGCAACTGTGCACTGTGAACTGAAGACCATCATGACAGTCAAAGATTATGACGATAAAAAAACAAACAAACATTTGAATACAGTGTTGGGGGTAACGCATTACAAGTAACTTGAGTTACGTAATCAGATTACTTTTTCGACTAGTAAAGTAACGCATTACTTTTTTAATTTACAACAAAATATCTAAGTCACTTTTTCAAATAAGTAACTCAAGTTACTTTTTCACTTTTATTGACTGACAGCTCTCCTGTTGCCATGACGAGAGGAATAAAGTGCAGAGGTGTTGTGTGCGCAGTGTGAACATGATGGTTATTGTAGTTCTAAATGTGAACATACAGTGTTCCTCAAGGTGAATTAAAACAGTGCATTTTACGTAAACCTGTAATAATTAAGTATAAATTACCCAAATGTAATATACTTTATGTAACAAAAATGTAAAATACGTTATATATTTAATCTTACTTTATTAACCAATGCCTTTGCTGCTCCCTCTACTGTACAGGTGTAATATACAATATATTATGCTATTAAAATATACAAAATATGATGTTATGAAAATGATAGTTATACTATAGTATGAAAAATTGTTATAAAATGGAACATAAAAAGAATATACATTATAATAAGTGCATTTATTTGGTTTATTAAACAACAAAAAATAAAACAAAATAAAATTGAATTGAACTGAAACCTCTGGCACTTAAGACATGACATCCTCAATTAAGTCACCAGCCAAGTCTCAAATGTTGGCCTGAATATACCACTTGTGGAAGCCACTGCTCGCATAAAACAACAACAACAGCAAAAACATTGTTTGAAAGATACCATATTAATTTTATTATGATTTTACAGTAACAAAAAATGACAGTAGTAACTTGGTGGTACTTTTAGCTACATTTTTTTTTTTTTTTAAAGAAACATTTATGAAAAACATGTGGCTACATGCTTCGCCAACTGAGCTTCAGCGTGAGCTGATTGACTGGTTGATTGATTCACTTGTTGATGAGCTGGTGGTCTTGTGAATGAATGACTTTTTGTTTTCATAGCCTTGCGAATGTCAAACTTCGCCAATCGAAATGACAGTCACGGTCTGCTGTTAGCGCCGTGATTAGCAATTTCTTCCATTGAGGAAATCATTATTGTTTAATTAACTTGAAAGACAGGTGTTTTTTTGCTTAATAGCCCTGCCGCTCATTTATTCATCAAGTGTGTTTATGTGAGTACTGACACAAATGACATGATGATAACACAGCTGTGCCTAAACTCGGAGGCATGGTAATAATCACAATAATATCACTTAATCTCTCGCTCTCGCTCACTCTCTCCTCCCCTCTCTTTGAGTAGTAGTGCATACAACGTGAACTACAGACTGAAATGAGGGAACATAGTAGGAGGACAGACGTCACATTCAGTCAGAAGTAGGAGCCAGGAGATACGCAGACGCCCACTGACTCTCTCTGTCTCTCTGTGTTATCGTCTTCTGTTGTCTGTCTCCATAGGCGTGCGTGGAGGTTTCAGCTGAGCGCCTCTGATGTCACAGCATGGTGTGGTGGTGAGGTTTGGCGTATTAGAGAGAAGAGAAACTAGTGTGGTTTCAGCTCGCATCACGGCACTATTTCAGCCCCCAGACAAACACAAACTCCATACACATATTCAGTTTAAAACATTCACATCGATTGCCCTTTTTGCCCCATGTTGCTCTTTTTCCTCGAATGTGAATATCCCCTAAAGACTACGTTTTTAACTTTGTAGCATTTAGGTGAGTAAGCGAGCACCTTGCAACCATATGTAATTTGCATAGCAGTGCACTAAAAACACTCAAAACACCCTAACTGCTGCCACGCAACACCCTGTGGTGGTTGTACACAGATGAGAGCCACGTTTTTTTTCTTCAGACAATCAATTTGCAAAGCACGAAATATAACACAGAACATGACTCTTAAATTGTTACCTTGAAAGGGGTGGTTGATGATTTCACTCTTTTAACGGTTACACTTTATTTTAGTGCTGTAGTTACATTGTAATTACTTAAATAATTACTGAGTACTATTAATTAACTACATGTACTTACAATAGAGTTACAATTAGAGGTAGGGTTTAGTTTAGGGTTAGTTACTTAGTAAGTACATGTAGTAACATGTAACTTCGGCACTGTAAAATAAAGTTACCTTTTTAACTTTAGTTAGTGTGTAATACTGCTGTTTGAACTACAACAAACGGCTGGTAGGGACTACAACATGCTTCTTCCCGGGTTAGTGACATCACAAACCTCCCTTACGCCAGACTGCTTCACAAACGAGGGTTAATTCAATGCTGGATTTGCACACACATGCTAGTCGATGAGTTGAATCAACACCACAGCAGCGACATAAATTTATCCACTAATCATTCAGAAACGTCCAGTTTCATTCTAAAAGTTGTAACTTCTTCCTGAGTCTCTCCATCAGTGTCCGACTCCGGTTTGAACAATGTAAGGCTGACCACCGCTACTGATAATCGTCATTTTGGCTGCGTGAGATTCTCCAGCTTTGTTGTTGTTCAGCAACGAAGCACGAGTTGTTAAAGCTCCGCCCTCTTCTGGAAAGTGGGCCGGGAACAGCAGCTCATTTGCATTTAAAGGGACACCCAAAATGACATGTTTTTGCTCACATCCAAATAGAGGCAAAAAAAAAGGACACATTCTGGGGACACCAGAGGCATATTATATCTTGTAAAAGGGGCATTATAGGTCCACTTTAAATAGTTGAAAACATACGGAAGGCATCAGTTGGGTATGGCAGGGTGTGGCAGCTGCCATTCCTTTGTTGCCTGGTCAGGTTAATGCGAAGTAAACAATCACAGTTATTTCTGTTAAAAATAATGACCAATCAGAGCTGTTTAAGTTACAAGTAATGAGAATCCACTCAGTTTCTTCATTTCATTATTTAGCAGACGCTTTTGTCCAAAGCGACTTACAAGGGGAGCAATTAGGGGTTAGGTGTCTTGCTCAAGGGCACTTTAGTCATGGTATCAAAGGTGGAGAGAGTGCTGTTTATTCACAATCCCCACTTTCAATTCCTGCCAGTGTGGGAATCGAACCAGCAACCTTTAGATTACAAGCCCGACTCCCTCACCACTAGGCCATGACTACCACCAGTTTCTCTCAAAACGCTGTACAAGATTGTATGTATGTTTAGCTTGTAAGTTTTATATGCATGTTTGTATGTAAGTTTTAGAAGTGCACAAATCCGCTAATTAAAACAAACAAAGCAGATTTAAATAAAATATTTATAGTGAGGTTTAGTCAGATTCATTGATTAAAATGGGAGTTTACGCACTCATTGAGTTTGCGCTGTACTGACACAGACATCTTCAGGGATTATAAAGTGACGTGAGTCTGGTGTCGCATAGTCGGAATTTGTGCACTGCATTGCACCCATTCAAGTGCACACACAGCAGTGAGTATTAAACACACACAGAGCAGTGGACAGCCCTTTTTTTTTTTGCTGCTGGTCCCGGAGAGTGATTGGGGGTTAGGTGCCTTGCTCAAAGTTACCTCGGTTATGGGTAATGAGAATGGAAGAGAGTGCTGTTCATTAACTCCCCCACCTACATTTCCTGCCTGTACCAAGACTCGAACCCGTGACCTTTGGGTTACAATCTCTAACCATTAGACCACAACTGCCCCAAAGGAATAGTACCCCATAAAGGAAGCACTCTTTACTCGCTGTCTGTGTAAGTTAATTCGCAATTTGTTTTACAAATTTATTGTTTTAGTTTTACGAACAGGGACCAAAGTTTTATTACATTGATAAGTATTAAATAAGTGTTGTTGAAGTATTTTATATCTAACAAATAACTAATTAAGGGTTTCTTTTAAAGAATTGATTTCTTTTAATAAGGTATTTTCTTCATTATGATATCAGGACAGTTGCACCACCCTGCCATTTTTGACTCCAAAATCAAAATATAAGTATTTTATTTATAAATTAAAGTCACAAGTTATAAAGTCAGAATTGTGAGATATAAACTCGCAACTAAAAAAAAAAAAAAAAAAAATCAGAGTTAAAAATCTGTAATTATCTTTTCTTTTTCTTTTTTCTTTTTTGAATCCATGGTGAAAACAAGCTTCCATAAAAACATGCTCATGATAGCAGTTGTGAATCAAAGTGTACTTTTGAATAAATTAATAGATCTGGACAAACAAATCATTGTCATGTCTTTGACCCAAACACCAGTCTTCAGATGTTAAGTGACCAGACAAGCACTGCAAACCAATTTGCTGACAGGACAGGGGGACATATTGTTCTGTTTCCTGACAAGGCCTCCGTCTGTCTTAAGCTTTCAAGGTTCCTGTCTTGCCTCAGGAGACACTGAGACGAGAGCAAGATGCTGACACGCAGACAGCTAGTCTTTCCAGGGTCTCTCTTGAACTCTGTCTTTCTGTCACTCCACCCATCAGTTTTTTGCTCTGTCTATCTGTTTTTACGATCCCGCTGTCTTTCTCAATAACTCTCCATGTCCACATTCCTCATAGAATGCCAGTCTTCAGTGCTTGGTGCCATCTTATCTGCTGTGTGAATGTGTCAGTGCTGATAAATGACGTTTTTCTTTCTGACAGTGGGTATTTTTGGGGCACTGAGGCAGACGGGCATTAAAAATGGAAACGGACACTGGCAGCCTTGCTGTCCTGCTCTGTTTCTCTAGAGTCTGTGACCGGTTGGTAAGCGAAAATTGAAAGCGTTTGAAGGGACAGTTTGGGACCCAAAATAAAATTGCTTTTACGTCATTCCACACAGGTATGACCTTCTTTCGTGTTATTTACATGATGGTGAATATGTTCTTGTAAGTAATTAGTCATTACAAAACGCCTGTGTTTTTGTATGGGTGCCTCTGCGTTGTTTCCCATCACAGGTGGAAGCAGGTGTGTCAGGTGGGCATTGTGGGTATTGATTCTTATCAGCTGGTAATGAATCAAAGCATCTACACCGTAAGACCTACCACACTATTTTAATTTGACATTAGCTGCTCCATTTTATTTCTGTTCCAGGAAGCGCAGTCTCTTGTTCTTTGAAGTTTATTTACAAAGAGAGAGAGAGAGAAGTGCATGTTCTCTATGTCTTCTAAAAAGCAAACTTGAAAGCAAAACTTGTTTGTATGTGTGCACTTGGAAGCACAGAGTAAACTGCAACAATGGAAAATAGCCTGCGGTCTTCATTGAGTGGATATAAACCCATGTGCTCCAGTTCTTGTTTCTTCAAAGACGAGCTTGTGAAAGCACAGCAATAAAAACATGCAGTCTAATAGCAGGTGATTTTGCAATACATGTTGCAAAAGTGAAGAATGTGACGGTTGAAACAGCACATTCTATTATTATCGTCTCTAACCTCTGATTCTTTCTTTTCTTTCTAGTGCTAGGTTTTGTGAATGAGGCCTAAAATGAACCTCATTTGCATAGAAATGAGGTGGGTCAATTCATACGCTACTAATCAGTTTGGGGTCGGTACGATTTTTGAAAATGTCTTTGAAAGAAGTCTCTTATGCTTAGCAAGGATGCATTTATTTGATAAAAGTATAGAAAAAATAATAGCGTGAAATATTATTAAAGTGCAATTACTTTAAAGGCGGCCTATAATGCGCCTTCACAAGATGTAATATAAGTTTCTGGTGTCCCTATGAAGTTTCATTCAGAATACCCAACAGATTTGCCCCTATTTTGGTGTGAGCAAAAACACGCTGCTGCTCCCGGCCCACTTTCCAGAAGAGGGCGGAGCTTTAACAACTCTTTAACAACTCTTTAGTTGCTGAACAACAACAAAACTGGAGAATCTCACGCAGCCAAAATGAGGATTGTCAGTAACGTGTTAAGAATTCTTGAAAAAAAAAAATCTCCCTTTACATTGAACTTTGTTTATGACATTGTTTATGCTCTAGCTGCAGCATCACACACTAACTAAAGTTAAAAAAGTGAAATTATAATCAACCACCTCTTTAATATATTTTAATATAAGTTTTATATTTTAATATATATTATTAAATTATTATTATAAATTACATATATTATATATTATATTAAAGCTGAAGTGAGTCACATGAGTCACATGATCCTTCAGAAATCATTCTAATATGGTGATTTGCTGCTCGAGACATTTCTCATTATTATCAATGATTAAAACAGTTGTGCTACTTAATATTTTTATGTACTAAATATAAAAATAAAAAAAAGTTTCGCATAAAAATTACGTTGTCAAAACGATTCACAGGGATCTGAAAAAAAAAAAAAACGATTAAAAACACTGTTAGGCCCTGAAAACATGAGGCACTGCCTTTTTTGTTGATTTTAGAAAAAAAAGAGCAGTGAGCTACGGTTATTTATGTTGCTAGGCAACATCTGAATCAGCTGTCCTGTCAGTTTAGCGCAAGAGCTCTTTGGTTTGCTGTTAAACTGTCGTATTAGCAGAAACTTAAAAAAGTATGTTACAAGCAAAGAGCTTGAAGAAGAATTTTAAACATTTTCAGTATGATAGAAAGCCCATCTCTCCATTCATTTGATTGGACAATGGAAAAAAACGCGAATGACATCGGGCACTTTTCAGCTCAGAGTTGCTTTTTTTCAACTTCAGGCACTCTGAGCGTGAAAAAACGTGAGGCGCCCAGGGCGAAAAACAGTGCGCAAAACGCTCACAGCCAATAGAAATCAATTTAGAAAAGGCGCCTATCACTCCAAAAAACGCGTTCTGTCTGATCGGGGCCTTATTCTGCCAGGCCACTTTTTCTCAAAATCGCGTTTTTTTTTGTAGTTTACACAGCGACAGTAACGATATTGCTTTTAAAAACTTGCTTTTAAAACCAGATTTCAAAAGTTTGCCTTTTCAGGCCAACAAAATGCTGTTGTCGTGTAAATAAACAGCCAGAACGCGTATAAAAGCTTTCTGTTTTTTTGTTGAAAAAAATGTTGTGATGCTCTAAAAATGAATTATGTGGCTTGACCAGCAAAATCATGTCCAAAGAACATGCGAGAGGAAAATCAAAACAGGAAATGGTATAACCAAGAGTTGCTAATAAAACCATGCCCCAGTTTTCAGAAGATGCGTTCACTGATTTCTCTGTACAAAACATCCCTGCTCATCATCCCAGAACAGGTGGGAAACATTACTTATATCGCTTTGAGTGCAGTGGAAAACACTTATCATTAGCACGCACACACGCACGGATCACAAATGAGCTATAATTGATGACATCTCCTGGCTTTGTTAATGAGTTCAATCTTGAGTTCATCTCCTTGCCTGAAGTTACATGAGGTATCTGCTAATTACTCTTCCTGTATGATCCAGTGTTTTCAGACCCGCCTGTTGAGCACTATGAATGTTTTTTCCTCGTTTCCTCTATTCTGGAATCCTGACCACGCTCTGACCCAGGGATGTTTGAGTGCTTGACTTGAGTGTACATTGTTTGCCCATTTTTGAATATGTTTGAAAGGGTCCCTGTCATGTGGCTCGAGGAGACCTGACCTGTGTGTGTGTGTGTGTGTCGAGGGACGCGGTGCTAATTTCTCTCTTGGAAAGGAAACCGGGATCCCAAATACATCCACTATGTTAGCAGGAGAACATCTGCTCCTCGTTTGTTCCATCCCTTCTTGTTTTTATTCCTTCTCCTGGCCCACATTCACAATCTGTCTTTTCAGTCCCCAGCCGTGCCATTTCTCTCCACTCAAATGTTGTGTCAAATTATGCTTTATTCTTTAATGTGTTTGTTCATTTAGAGTTTTTTCTTCTTTCTCTGTCTCTTTCCATTTCTCCTTTTAGTTAGGATAAATCATTTTCAATCAACATTTTGATTTTAAACTGTAAATGTTATGTGAAAATCATTTTATAAATCAGTATTTTATCATGCTTTCCAGTAAAAATACCAAAGCAACCTTAAAGGGGTGGTTATTATGATTTCACTTTTTTAACTTTAGTTAGTGTGTAATGTTGCTGTTTGAGCAGAAACAACATCTGCTTCAACAAAGTTAGAGCACTCATAGTTCAATGCAAAGAAAGATATTTCCTTTTACAGAATTCTCTGGTTGAGGACTGCAACGAGGTTCTTCCGGGGTTGGTGACATCACTAATCATAAAATTTGCATAAACCCCGCCCCCGAGAACACTCAACAAAGGGTGTGAGGCCATGTTGAGCTGCTTTAGAGAAGAGGAGGCGTTGTTGCAGTAGAGTGTTATTGCCATGCCGTCATTTTACGCCAGACTGCTTCACAAACAAGCGTCAATTCAACGCTAGCGCCACATGCTAGTCGGCGAGTTGAATCGACTCCACAGCAGCTACATAAATTTATTCACTAACCGTCCAGAAATGTCCAGTTTCATTCTAAAAGTTGTAACTTCTTCCAGAGTCTCTCAGTCTTTGTCCGACTCCGGTTTAAACAATGTAAGGCTGAACACCGTTACTGACAATCCTCATTTTGGCTGCGTGAGATTCTCCAGCTTTGTTGTTGTTGAGCAACCGAAGCGCAAGCTTTAGTATTTCGTTCCCTCGATTTTAAAAATCATGCGCATGATTTAGTAAATCGAGGGAACGAAATAGTGAATTGTTCACACGATTTAGCCTACTATTTTTTTCTGCATGTCATGTGCGGGGCTCCGTATTTAATAAATGATCTGTGGGATATTTTGAGCTGAAACTTCAGACACATTCTGAGGACACCACAGAATTATATTACATCTTGTAAAAGGGGTATTATAGGTTCCCTTTAATATCATTTGCAATTTTGTTTCCCAAGTAAATTGAGCTTGTTTTAATATCTTTTTTCCTCTTGTTTTAAGAATAAATATAACTAAATTTAATGAGGTCTGCGCTTAAAACGAAACAACTATTTGCCAGTGGGGTATTAAAAATAAACTTCAGTAAAGTATAACACACAGTCATCTGGTCATTATCTCAAAATAGACCCTCACATGAATCAGAGGGGTCTTGTATCATCCTGAAGGGGTTTTTAACGATAATGACTGGCTATTAAAGGGCTAAATAAATAAATTACTATATTGAATTGAGTTGAATTATTTTATTAAATAAAATATACAGTTTAATGGTCATGTACAAATTACTGGGCCATAAATTGGCACGATTGACCAATGAGAATCAAGTATTCCTGGTAACTGTGAAATAAATATATTTTCTTAAGTATTCATTTTACGAAATGTTACTTCTCAAGTGATAATAATGATTTGAACAGTACATAGTTCAGTGTTTTCACTGTTTGAAAAACAGACAGAAATGCTAATTAAGAAAATATCTTTTTTAAAGTGTTGGTTTTGAACATCTATATCTGTTATTAGCGAATGTCAGTTACATTTATTATGAGAGATGAAAAGGATTTGAATTCAATTAAATTCCCTTTCCGTTTATTTCATTGTCTCTCTGCAGCTGGGGAAACATACTTGCTGTCTGCTGCACACACACACACAAAGTTGTGTTTTCATGTTTTATGGGGACATTCCATAGGCGTAATGGTTTTTATACTGTACAAACTGTATATTCTGTCCCCCTACACTACCCCTACCCCTAAACCTACCCATCACAGAAAATGTTCTGAAAAAAGATAATTCTGAATGATTTATAAGCTTGTTTCCTCATGGGGACCAAAAAAATGTCCCCACAAGATCAACATTTACTAGTATTACTATACCTGTGGGGACATTTGGTCCCCATAATGTAGGGAATACCCACACACACACACGCACACACACACATAGTCAAAAAAAAGTGTTCGGTCAGTAAACATTTAGACAGAGTGAGTGTTTTGGATGGGTGTATGGTTTGTTTCTGTGCTGAGCTTCACTCTGTGAGTGTGCTGTTGTCTCTCTGAAGATGGATGTGCTGACGGAGATTCAAACTGACTCCAGTAAACAGTGTCTAAAGCATTCAGGAAGACTGAAGCATTTGAAAGCCTATAGGTGTGCAAAATAAGGGATGGTGAGAGAGGCACTGTAAAAGATGGAGCCACAAACTTTAAAAATAAACTGAGACGATTTAGTAAGAAAATCGGGTTAATTTTACAGTAGACTGCGGTTGCTAAAAATACATAAACAGGATGCATGACTGTATATTTTATATGCTGATACATTAGCCCTCTTAATTTAAATTGTCATAAGTAAGAACATACTGATGTTAAATATAAAACTTAAACAAAATGAGCCTTTCCATGAACCATGGCTCACACAAGGGAAACATAAATAAATCAATAAACATTACTTCAGTCAAAATGTAACTTACCCCCCCCCCCCCCACCCCATGATAAGAAACATAAATATTTCTATGAAACATAAAAAAAGTGATGCATCACAAAATGGACTTATGGGAACGTCCTTTTAATTTTCCAAAAAACAAACAAACAAGTAAAAAACAGTAAAATTTTAAAAAAAAAAAAAATACTTTTTTTTTTTTTTTACAGTAAAATTGCATATATTGTCCTGTTAAATCTAATGTAATAACTTTTCAACAAACACTACCTTTCAAATGTTTGGGTTGGGCTTATATTGAGCAGGGACACATTACTTTGTTCAAAAATGACAATAAAGACTTTTGCCACCACAGGAATAAATTACATTTAACATGTATACTAAAATAGAAAAAAAAAATAGATATGTATTTCAAAATATTAATGTTTTTACCTCAAAATTTTGAACAAAAGTGTATATATCTGCATGTATAAAGCTTATAGTTGTCCAATTAGCAGATTTTTACTGTTGCTTTTTTTCCATTTTCTGCAGTGTAGGCGCATGGGATGTGTAAAGGATGAATGGAAGCAGGCAGTGTAGTAGCGAGTTGTGCAGAGAGTGTCCTGCTTTGGCTCCACACCCTCTGCAGGGCCAGACTGTGCTGTAGGCAGGGCGTGAGGCTTGGTGCCAATGTGCCAGCTCAACGCCGGGCACCATGCCAGTGCCATGAATCACTCACTGTCATCCTGCTGGCCTGATGGACAGAGCGAAGGAAAGGAGAGGCATTTTTCTTTCTCTCTTCCATTTGCTTTCTATCTCTTTCTTTTTCTTTCTTTGTGTATGTGTGTGTGTGTGAACAAGAAGAGATGCTTTATGCCCTGGCGTGGAACAGCAGGGTGGGACAAACACTATGGGCATCACCGAAGGGGCATTCAGAGATGGCACGCATCTCCCACTGCAGCAAGAAACGTGCCAGGACACATATGCACACACTGACGCACATTTACAGCCTGTAACATCATTTGAAAAAGCGAAAATGCACATACATAAGCACAAAAACTGAACTATAAGACTGAGATATTCACTGGAGAATCATGGGCCTTAGATCTGTTTTTCATCATGAGTTTTAACTCTATAAGAAAATGTTCATTCCCTATATAGAACACTATCACTATATAAGAAATAGTGAATGAGTGAAGAAGTGAGTAGTTTGGGGCACTTCGATATGCATAACTTTTTTTTTTATGACGGAGTATGCGGGCATGTTTGTTGTCGTTGCCTAGGGTACAAATACGTTCATGTTTTGGACCTGTAAAAGGCATATGGAACAAATATATTAGGTTGTATAAGAATCCTTAAGAGAACAGGACACAATTGAAGGCCAAACAACAATGCAGAGAGTAAAAACTGATTTGTTAGCTGAATTTAAGAATAAAATATTTACACAGGGTCATATAAAACCCTTGTGAATGTCACTGGCAGTACTCTAGGGATGGGTAAAAATGCTGACTTTCATTTTAATTGTGATTCTTTATTTGATATCAGTACTATGGAAGTTTGTTTCCACCACTGAATAAAAAATAAAAGTGTAATTTTATCTCAAAAATCAGATTTTTTCCCCTTACAATTGCTAGTACATCTCACAATTATTAAAATTTTTTCCTCAGAATTGCATGATATAAAGTCAGAATTGCATGATAGTCTTGCATGCAAAAAAGTCAGAATTGCGTGATATAGTCGCAATCGAGCTGTAAAGTCAGAATTGCGTGATATAGCCGCAATCGAGTGCTGTAAAGTCAGAATTGCGTGATATAGCCGCAATTGAGTGCTGTAAAGTCAGAATTGCGTGATATAGTCGCAATCGAGTGCTGTAAAGTCAGAATTGCGTGATATAGTTGCAATCGAGTGCTGTAAAGTCAGAATTGCGTGATATAGTCGCAATCGAGTGCTGTAAAGTCAGAATTGCGTGATATAGTCGCAATCTTGTGCTGTAAAGTCAGAATTGCGTGATATAGTCGCAATCGAGTGCTGTAAAGTCAGAATTGCGTGATATAGTCGCAATCTTGTGCTGTAAAGTCAGAATTGCGTGATATAGTCGCAATCGAGTGCTGCAAAGTCAGAATTGCGTGATATAGTCGCAATCTTGTGCTGTAAAGTCAGAATTGCGTGATATAGTCGCAATCTTGTGCTGTAAAGTCAGAATTGCGTGATATAGTCGCAATCGAGTGCTGTAAAGTCAGAATTGCGTGATATAGTCGCAATCTTGTGCTGTAAAGTCAGAATTGCATGATATAGTCGCAATCTTGTGCTGTAAAGTCAGAATTGCGTGATATAGTCGCAATCGAGTGCTGTAAAGTCAGAATTGCGTGATATAGTCGCAATCTTGTGCTGTAAAGTCAGAATTGCGTGATATAGTCGCAATCGAGTGCTGTAAAGTCAGAATTGCGTGATATAGTCGCAATCTTGTGCTGTAAAGTCAGAATTGCGTGATATAGTCGCAATTGAGTGCTGTAAAGTCAGAATTGCGTGATATAGTCGCAATCTTGTGCTGTAAAGTCAGAATTGCGTGATATAGTCGCAATCGAGTGCTGTAAAGTCAGAATTGCGTGATATAGTTGCAATCTTGTGCTGTAAAGTCAGAATTGCGTGATATAGTTGCAATCGAGTGCTGTAAACTCAGAATTGCGTGATACAGTCGCAATCGAGTGCTGTAAAGTCAGAATTGCGTGATAGTCGCAATCTTGTGCTGTAAAGTCAGAATTGCGTGATATAGTCGCAATCGAGCTGTAAAGTCAGAATTGCGTGATATAGTCACAATCGAGTGCTGTAAAGTCAGAATTGCGTGATATAGTCGCAATCGAGTGCTGTAAACTCAGAATTGCATGATATAGTCGCAATCGAGTGCTGTAAAGTCAGAATTGCGTGATATAGTCACAATCTTGTGCTGTAAAGTCAGAATTGCGTGATATAGTCACAATCTTGTGCTGTAAACTCAGAATTGCGTGATATAGTCGCAATCTTGTGCTGTAAAGTCAGAATTGCGTGATATAGTCGCAATCGAGTGCTGTAAACTCAGAATTGCATGATATAGTCGCAATCGAGTGCTGTAAAGTCAGAATTGCGTGATATAGTCGCAATCGAGTGCTGTAAACTCAGAATTGCGTGATATAGTCGCAATCGAGTGCTGTAAAGTCAGAATTGAGTGATATAGTCGCAATTGCATGCTATAAAGTCAGAATTGCGTGATATAGTCGCAATTGCATGCTATAAAGTCAGAATTGCTTAATGTAAAATCGCAATCGTGTGTTATAAAGTCAGAAATGCGTGATATAGTTGCAATTGCGTGTTATAAGTCAGAAATGCGTGATATAGTAGCAATTGCTTGCTATAAAGTCAGATATGCATGATATAAAGTCACAATCGTGTGCTATAAAGTCAGAATTGCAAGTTATAAAGTTCCAATTGCGAGTTATATAGTCAGAATTTCATGATCGTCTTGCATGCTATAAAGTCAGAATTGCATGATATAAAGTCGAAATCGTGTGCTATAAAGTCAGAATTGCATGATATATTGCAATTATGAATTTATATCTTGCAATTGTGAGAAGAAAAGTCCGAATTGTGAGATTAAAATCACAATTACCCTTTTCTTTTCTTTTCAGTGGCAGAAACAAGCTTCTTAAATACTGATTAAATCCTAATTTTATTCTTTTAATTGATGTCAGTGTTACCTCCATCACTTTTCAGCTGCAGTTAGAGTTCCGTGGCAAAAGTCATATTTTATCCAAGTGTGCGGTCCAAACTGAATGTTAAGATAAAAAGTGTGTTGAAGTAAAAAGAATCTACTGTGTTGTCCATATAGGCCAGTGTTATTGTAGGATTATATATATAGCTACTCTTATAGTATATATTAATATTTCGAATTAGCTTTACATTTTTTTACTTTCAGTTTTAGTGATTTTATGTGCCTTTGTGATTTTCTTTTTTTTTTTTTTTTATATATTTAGCTTATTTTTTTTATGTCAGTTTTATTTTGAGTATTTTTAACTCAACTTAAATCTATGTTATTTCAGTTAGGCCTTGTGTCCACCTGGTATTAAGATTAAGTTTTGGTTCATCAGATCACAAGTAGATGAGAGAGAGACATACCCGTTCACAACAGGTGTTTTAATCCATCTCTTTTGTTCACTTTCAACCACTTCTGTCTTGTTTTCTTTGAGGGGAGAGTAAATGTATGTAATTTTTTAGATATTACGATCTAATGGACGAAATAAGCTTGCACAATTTACATATGAACGCAAAACGTGACAATGGAAAAACACACGGAAGAGCTGCAGCTTTTGTTTCTCTAACCATGCTGAACACTGTGACTGCATGTTAGAAATCAGGTATGGTGAGAGAAACTTGGGTCTTCAGCTGAATTTAAATCCCGTCTGGCTAGTGCGCTTCCCATAATGTTTGCGCGTTAGGTCAGTAAGCGTTTTTTGTAGCTGTTCGAACACATTCGATCACATAAGCGTTTACACTACAAAAGCAATACTGTCAAATGTGTTTTCGACTACCTCTGGAAATTATTAGACGTGAACAAGCTCAAAACGTTTTAGACCCCATTTACACCTGTATTTAGCATCGTCCACTTATGAAACAGGACCTTAGTTTTTAAGGCAGTATATCCAATTTTCTGGTATTTATATATTTTTTTGTATAATTTAAATTTTAAATAGTTAACAGTAATACCAATGCAGGCTGCATACAATGCCATACTGTACAGTGCAACCCGTGTAGATGATTCCTGAACAAATTACTCTTTTTGGTTCTTTTTAGTGAATCAAAAGCGTGCAATGCAATCAGTGTACTTTGAATTACAACAAATGAGGTAGTCTGCATCAGTCTGATGAACTGTGCGATTTAATATAGTATAATATACAATATTATAATAATTTAGACTCGTTTTTTTAATTTTTTTTTTTTAATATAACTGTAATATACCAAGTTGAAATGTTCCCTGGAAAATTGAAAGCATCAGCAAACAAACCAGATATTATAATGGAAGTATGCCCAAATGAATTGGAATCAACTGCTTATTTTATGGATATCTCATTGGAAAATCTGTTTCAATACCCATCCCTAGCCTTAGGCCAAAACATCTTGATCCAAACTTTATTAGCTTTGTGCAAATCCTCAAAACTGTTTACATAAATCTAAAAATGGTGTGAGGTTTATATGTCAGTCATTTCTGTCTGACTTTTGTTGGCTCTGCTTTGTCGGGCCGACTTTGAGGCTCTATGTCTCTTGGCATGGTTCAGGCTATTTGGAGCTTGGAGACCATATCTGAACTACTAATGAATACTGAACACATGGAGACGTCTTGAATCGTGCTGCCTCGTTTCAGAAGCTCTCCATTTGTATTATGCTCTCACAAGTGTTGACAGGTGATGAGGGTGAGCTGGAGTGTGCAGTGAAGGAGTCAGCGGTGTTACGGTCAAACATCTGTTACAGTACAGACCCCTCACAGAGAGCCACGTTAGCATGCGTGACGTGAGGGCTTGTGGGAAGACATCATTGGAGGTGCCTTTGGTGTTACACAAGACCTGATTTCATTTCACCCATATAATTACATGTGTGTTCACACTCGGCAGGTTTACTTTGATTAAAACTCTGGTGCGATTGCTCTGTTAGTGCGGTTCATTAAAATAAGAGTGAATACCCGAACCTTGGTAAGCACCTGACAAGAAAATATGGGTCTCATCTACTTCCAAACGAACGCAACATGGACTAACGACATTGAAATAAACCTAAAACAGGATGTGATGTCACAAGATGTGACCCTAAAATCGACAAAATGGTTAAGAATACCTGGTTTTTCTCATCATATTGGAGCCAAGTCGCCCATTATGGTTCGGTACAGGCATCGGAAACAGAATCTCCCTGCAGCAGATCTTCATTTGTGGGACTATTTTGAGTCCTTTATACATTTTCTGAGCTCTTCACTAGTTCTCATCTGGCAAAAGTAGCATTATATTACATGTAATCTGGATTATGTAATCATATTACAAAAATAAGTACTGGTAATTCAATTATATTACATTATAAATTGCTTGTAATCAGACACAGTTACTTGTTTTTAGTCAATTTCACGATTACTGTACATATTCTTCTCAAAATGGCAGAAAATTATTCATAATTATTCGTGATTCTTGCTACATCTTTTTTTATCTTTTTTTTTTCCCTTTCTAATAAAAGCTACTACTGCTTATATATATACATACGTATACGTTTAAAAGGTTTGTGGAATTGCACACACAGACAAGCCAGTAGTCATGTGACTATCTGAAAACTGAGCAAAACACAGCATTTGATCCTTGATCACGTCTTTTAAGACGTGTTTTCTTAACATTGTATATCTAATCAGCTCGTGATGAACACATTAATTATTATTTGAATTATCACTCAGTGAGTCATTTAACCATGTCTTACTTTCTTCGGAAGGCTTTTGTCTTTTAAACACTATCCGTACGGTACAAGATTATCCTATTCAAATCAATGTGACAAGGTCAAAAGTAATCAAAAAGTAGTCCGATCATATTACCTTAAATGTGTAATAGAATGGATTACATTACTAATTACAATTTTCGTCATGTAATTTGTAATAGGTACATGACTACAATTTGTAAGTAATGCATACACAACAAGTGTATTTAGCTGTTTCGTTTTGAATCTTTAGGTTCGGTCTTAAAAATGACACTGTGAATGCTAAACGAGCTAAATGTATCACTCTCTGTTTTGGTCCAGACCGAAAGAACCAAGAGAACTGTACTAAAAGTGTGAACACACCCTAAATCAACATTAATTGTAATATACTCTATGAAATATATATATTTCATAAATTAAATCTTATGGCCCAACTGGTATGTGTGGTCTGGTTACAGTAGAAACATATACTGTAAATCTGTTCTTGTGACCCTTGGGAGAGTCCATACGTTCTCCCATACTGGCTTTGATGATGTTTCGAGATGGGAACAAGGTCTGTCGGCCAGCGAACACATAATTAATTGCAGCGGTCTGGCCAACTTCAGAGCTTGAGGTTCAAACTCCAGGCTCAGATTCAATAGAGCGGGTTCAGGCATCATGCTGTTACAAAAGGGGCCAAAACTGAAGTAGATTTGCACATTCGTGTCCTTTGACAGTTCCTAACTGATTTAGTTTACGTGTGTTGGCTGGATGAAAAGGGCCATTTAAAATGCGATCACCTAGAGCCAAATGGCCTAATGCTGTTTTTACACTTTCACACTACCTTCATCGTGATTTGGTCCAAGAGTTTGTTTCCTCTCCCATTTCCTTATGAGTCTCTTTACGCATTGTACTGTTGTTTCGTCCCCTTTCGATTCACCACTATAAATAGCAGTTCACTTCTGTAGGGTATAGGACGGAATGCTTTCACACCGAAATTGCGAACCGTACAAGAGTATTTTTGATCAAATAAATGTATCCTTGCTGAGCATAAGAGACTTCTTTCAAAAATCTTAATAAATATTAGCAACTCCAAACTAACTTTTTTCAACATGTATACAATTATATATATATATATATATATATATATATATATATATATATATATATATATATATATATATATATTTTTTTTTTTAAAGAAATGTTTCTTGAGCAGCAAATCGCCACATTAGAATGATATCTGATGGATCATGTGATATTGAAGACTAGAGTCACAGGAATAAATTACATTTCAAAACATATTACAATAGAAAACAGGGTCATTCCTTGTCAAATACACCAAATTTCGTAAATTTCCCCGGTTCAAATTTTTGATTTTGTTAGTATTTTCTTCTGTAGAAAGACAAACATAAATAGTGATGAAAGTCAAAATATGAAATAAAATATTAATTAAAAAATATGAGCAATCCACTATTTTGCAGAGGGGGGTCTAAATTTGAGATTTGGAGACAATGTGCAGTGGTGTAAAAGTGACTTTAGAAAGACGGCAGCAACATTATTTTACTTTTACTCAGAGATTGGTAGGTCTATTTTATAAAATCTGTTCAATTTTTGTTTCATTATCTACCAATGGTGACGGTTCAAAAATGGCAAAAAGCACTTCTTGTGTTTTTTGCCTCAAGTTTACATACCTGTAACTCAAGAAGAATTAAAGATATCTCAATATCCTTTTAGATTCAGGTTCTTAACAAACTTTCCTTTTGGAATGTTCATTTTAAAGGCCCTCGATGGTTCAATCCCAGAGATATGGAGATCTCAATATGGCTCCATGAGTAAATTGGTAAATTGTTCATTTTCAGTGGCCTATAAATATTCCTTTTCCAAAGTTTGAATGCTTGTAACTCTAAAAGTATTCAAGATATCTTACAGTTTTTCTCAATTGCTTTGGCACATTTTTCGAAACAGTCTTAACATTCTCTAAACTGTGAGTGCAAACATCACAACTGTTTGCTGGAACTTCAGAACTTTATTGCATATCTGCAAAATGTAGTTACTCACCCAAAACAATTCATTCATGCTTCAAAACCTAATTATTGTGTCAGTAATTTGGCCAAGGCCACCAAAATATAAAGTATGTTTGTCATCGTGTGAGCCATACTGGTCAAAATATTTAGTTATTTTTTCACCATGACAGTCATGACAGTCAACCATGGAAATTAAGGTATGTCCTATTGACTCTTCTCAACAAATATCAGATTCAATAGTACCTAGAAAAAAAGTATATGAACATTTGTATTTATACAGTATATTTATTTTTGTATGAATGTATTACAAGTTAAGTTCAATCTTGCTTGTCCGATTACTGTACATTACCACAAATACACAAAAATACCAAATAACTACAAAATAACATCCATGAAAAAAATTATTCTTGGTGGACATCCTGTCGCTCTTGTCGGTCAGGCCAAAGATTTTCATCAACATCACATCTGATGTTTTCCATTACATTGTACCGGGGAAAAAAAAATCTCCTTGAATGCCATGTTATGTCCTCACATGCAGCATTCATGGCATCCAACAGAGATATCTGATCTTGTGGTCTATGATTATATACTTTACTTTCTCCATGCTGAAAAAATGTTACAGTAGTGATTGTGCTTTGGGCAATCTACATATATATGCTCCCAAACTTGATTGGTTGAATGGTTGATTCAAATTCTATTGTACTCAGAGGTCATTTGCCAATTACAAACAATGTCAATATAAGATATTTATGGAATATATATGCATGTATACTAAGTTTTCATAATTGAGTGGATCGTTTTGAATGCGATGGCTTACACAATGAAAAATGCTTGAGAACTTGTGAAGAGTTTGACAGTTTAAGTGAGAATCGACTCATCAGTTTTGATTAACAAGCCATATGCAGTTAGTTATTGTGCAAACGGCAGACAATTGTACTTACTGTTTGCACACAAGTGCCAAAGCATTTGCAATTTGCTCAAATCAATAAGAAATTCCAGTCTGATGTGAACAAGAAGATAATTGTTCAGAGATCTGAACTTATTGTTTTGAGAAATAAGAGTCTCATTCGAGAAAAACTGTAATATCCTTCTAGATTCTCATTCTTAAGAAACTTTCCTTTTAAAATCTTTATTTCAATGCCCTATATAGTTCATTCCCGTAGAAATGGGGATCTCAAAGCAGTTCCATGTTCAAATCTTCTTTCTACGGCAAAAAAAGAAATATTCAAAAACATTCAAAAATTGACGTTTCCAAACTTTTGACAGGCACTGTATTCATACATTCTCTGCATAAAAGCACACCTTGTGGCCTTCACTTACATTGGAACACCGATCTGCTTCATTCTGAAAGGCAAATATGAAGTTCCTGAGTCACAAGCTGCTCAGAATTACAATCAGCCTCACTTCCCAGCAGATAGCCGAAAGCAGGTTTTCCAGGAAGGTCAACAGTGGTCGTCGCTGTTACGTTTTCACATAATGAAGCTCATAGAATGTTAATAGTTTCTTTTCCAAAGGACAGAGGGAGAAAAAAAGAGAGAGATGTGATCGAATGGAGATTTTATGCTAATTGTCTCCATGCCTTGTAAAGCACACATCCACTCCGTTTAGCTTATTGATTAGGAATGAGCAGGCCAGCTTTTTACTCGGATACCCAAGAGGGCTGTTGGCTGGTTACACGTGCACTGTTGAAAACAAATTTATAAATAATAATAATAATAATAATAATAATAGAAAATAAAAAAAACAGATTAGAAACAACTATTTGCATCTATCTGATTTTATTTAAATCATCATATTTTCAAAATTCATTTATTCTTAGAATCAGCATAAATCTGTTACTTGTGAAATCAATTTTATTCAATAAATTTAAAGTTGAAAGTGTATGAACTTTGGGTCGCTATGGAACAAGCAATATTCAGTTGTATGAGTTTAAAACAAATTGGGTAACACTTTATTTGAATGTGTATTTACTATAGTAATAACCATAAGTTTGGCACAATTACATATAACTAACCTTAAACCAACCCCAATCCTACCCTAACCCTAAAATAAGTACATAATTAAACAGTAATAGGGACACATTAAAATAAAGTGTAACCACAAATTGATTTATTGATGATAAATATAACTTGTTTGAATGCATTCAGTTTATTTCTGTTAGTAGAAATCTTACCTGTTTTTTCCAGTTTAATTTATGTATGACTGACAAATATGCATCACATTAAGTTTTATTAGTTTGCTCATGTTGAAACGGACTGAGGTTTGATCATATTTTCTTTCTCAAATTTCTTTTGATATAATCGTATTCTGGTCTGCTAGCCTGGAGCTAACAGTACATCATCAGGTTAACTTAGCTTTCACCACATGCTTTTTCTTTCATTGACTCTTTCTTACCCCCTCACCTCTCGTCTGTCTCTGCTGCAGTGTAACAAGGGTCAAAGGTCATGAGCAAGAGAGTGGAAAGGTATTTTTGTGGTAACCGTAAACCACATGGTGAAGCTGTACCCAAACATCAGCTGTCTGTGACATTAGAGCACCCCAGGGTAAGAATGTAAGCGATATGAGCATTTGTCAGTCTGTGTGTGGTAATTAACCGTATACATATATCAATGAATAGAGTGTAACATTGACTATTCAATTGTATGTATATATACATATATATGTACGATATAGCGTGTGTGTGTGCATTCATGGCTAGATTGAGAGGTGAAGGAGGACAAAAGGAAAATCATTTTTATGCCACCCACCAATTTTAGACCCATTCCCTCTCTAGTCAAATGTGCACACACACACACACACACACGCACACACACACACACACACATATGTTTCAGCTTATCTCTCCTGTAGGTCTCAGGTCTTGATCCTAAAGAGTGGATTTAGAATAAAGGCCACAGACAGACATGCTGCTTTTATTTCAGATCATATTATTCTCTTGGCCTCCCAAAACACACGCATACACTAAAATGGAAACACTCTGTTGTTCGTCTGTCTGGTGTTAGAGTTTAGCTTTGTTTCATTTGATTTAGTTGGCTAACGCTTTCTGAATGTCGATTTTATGCCTCTTTACAAGTTCATAATTTAGAAAATGGAAAAATCAAGTCAATGAATTTCTATTCTATTCTATTCTATTCTATTCTTTATTAGCAGGCATGGCTTCATAGGGTGACCTGGCAACCTGATGCATCTGTACATTAATACAGTTTCTTTTTTTACATATGGAATCATATTCCAAATTTGCCAGATGTGTATTTTGTTTTATATATTTAATTTTTTAACGGCCCTGGCAACCTGATGCATCTGCACATTAATGCAATTTCTTTTACATACTTTAAGTGGAATCATAATCCAAATTGGCCAGATGTGCATTTTTATTTGATTTGATTTGAAATGATTTGCCTGGCTCTGCAGCGGTGACCTGGCAACCTGATGCATCTACACATTAATACTGTTTTATATTTATTTAGTTGCAGGTTAGCTTCACATAATAAAAAGTACTTTAACAATGCACTTTTGTTAAAAACACCATTAAGCAAATTAGCTTACAATGTATCTGGTTTCCTGCAGAGTAACTTTGTGTTTTTGTTGCCGCATCCTGTTATCCTCTCATTTGGCTAAGCTGGAGAAATGGTCAAACAAAAATATGCCAACAAAGGTCTAAAAGAAGCCTGTCCATTTCTAATACGTGTGAAAATGCAAGTGTTTCACTGTCACTGTAAGATGTATTTTCTTTCACCAAATCAGACTTTAGATCACATTCGGACAGCTAAACAAGAGATTCTCTGACATTATGTGCGGAATTATGTCGTTTTAGCTTCCAAAGTTGTGAATAATTAAAGGTATATATTCCCGTCCCATGTGTCCTTAAAAAATCCAGGTCACCCTAACAAAATCCTCATCCTCGGTGTCTCTGAGAAGCCTCAGAAGAGCGACAGCACATTCCGAACAGTAATAGTCTTTAGTGACTCAGGATAAAACAATATAAACCTCAGCAGACGCGTGTCAAGACTCTCTGCCATGTTAAAATGGAAAATAAAGTTGGGGAGGTGCCATTGTTTACAGTGCTAAGCCCAGAGAATGCAGACAGCACTGCAGGATGAGGCTGAACTCACGTGTGCGTGCGCACCACTCTTTCCAAAACCAGCCGAGACGGAAGAAAAGGGGAGGAAGGACTCGTGGATGAAGGAATATTTGCTGTAAGCATGGCAAGACAGAGGGGTTTGGAGTTTTGCAGCCCAGCTTTTTGTTTATTTGTACAGAGCTCTTCACAGGGCTTTTCTTTCAAAGGATTGTTTGCACTCTTGTCAGGCTTTCTTTTCTTTTGTTTTGATTATATACTTGACATAATACAGCATTAGCACAGTTGCTAGTTTGTGTATAGAACTCATGTCACTAATTCAAACATCAACATGTACATTCACATTTTACTCACACTTTGAGTGCCTCTTTCCGTTTCCCCTTTCTGTCAGCCTTTCTCAGATCTGTGAGAGATTCAGATGTTCCTCAGAGTTCATTCAGTGCAGACTTTGGTTGCCACAGTTGACTAGTTGTGTCTTACGCTCTGCACATTTGCTTACAAGCCAAGTTCTGTGTTTGCAAATCATATGAAAAGTTTGACAAGACAGAAAATACAAATTATAAGGTTTAAAAGGTTAAAGTTTTTTGGTAACACTTGATTTGTGACATGTAGTTACTATAGTAATAACAATAAATTGTGTATAATTAAATGCAACTAACCCTAAAGCAAACCAAATCCTAACCTTAATTCTCTGCATGTACTTAATTAATATTACACAGTACTTTTACACTTTTAACACTTTTACACAATTACACTGTAACAAGGACACCTTCAAATACAGTGTAACCCCTTTTTATTATTATTATTTATGAATGCCACGCATAACTGTTCTTATTATGATCACACCTCTTTCTGTAACAGCCGTAGTTTCTGTAAATGTATTTCTTTTTGTACAACATTTTAGATATTGTTAGCCAACTATGGTTGCAAGTTCAGCAGCAGAAATGTTGCATGTTCTTATTTGTTTTGTTCAACAAGTCTGTGTTTCCCAAAAACCATAGTTCCAACAAACATTCGCAAACAGCATTGCAAAGTTGTGTGGTTAGAGTGACAGCTTTCAACAACTTTTGGAGTGTTTTACATGGTAATGGATATGACAATGTTGATATGTTTGGTCTCAGAGGAATAGATCTGCTATTGCTGCTGCTGTTTTTTTATTGCTGCTGCTGTTGGTTATTGCCGCTGCCGCTGATGTTGGTTATTGCTGCTGCTGTTATTCTGGCTGCTGCTGTTTGTTATTGCTGCTGCTGCTGTTGGTTATTGCCGCTGCTGTTATTCCGGCTGCTGCTGTTTGTTATTGCTGCTGCTGTTGGTTATTGCTGCTGCTGTTATTCCGACTGCTGCTGTTTGTGATTGCTGCTGCTGTTGGTTATTGCCGCTGCTGTTATTCCGGCTGCTGCTGTTTGTTATTGCTGCTGCTGTTGGTTATTGCTGCTGCTGTTATTCCGACTGCTGCTGTTTGTGATTGCTGCTGCTGTTGGTTATTGCCGCTGCTGCTGCTGCTGTTTGTTATTGCTGCTGCTGCTGGTTATTGCCACTGCTGTTATTCTGCTGCTGCTGTTTGTTATTGCTGCTGCTGCTGGTTATTGCCACTGCTGTTATTCTGCTGCTGTTGTTTGTTATTGCTGCTGCTGTTATTCCGACTGCTGCTGTTTGTTATTGCTGCTGCTGTTGGTTATTGCCGCTGCTGTTATTCCGGCTGCTGCTGTTTGTTATTGCTGCTGCTGTTGGTTATTGCTGCTGCTGTTATTCCGACTGCTGCTGTTTGTGATTGCTGCTGCTGTTGGTTATTGCCGCTGCTGCTGCTGCTGTTTGTTATTGCTGCTGCTGCTGCTGCTGTTATTCCGGCTGCTGCTGTTTGTGATTGCTGCTGCTCTTGGTTATTGCCGCTGCTGCTGCTGCTGTTTGTTATTGCTGCTGCTGCTGGTTATTGCCACTGCTGCTGCTGCTGTTGTTTGTTATTGCTGCTGCTGTTATTCCGACTGCTGCTGTTTGTTATTGCTGCTGCTGTTGGTTATTGCCGCTGCTGTTATTCCGGCTGCTGCTGTTTGTTATTGCTGCTGCTGTTGGTTATTGCTGCTGCTGTTATTCCGACTGCTGCTGTTTGTGATTGCTGCTGCTGTTGGTTATTGCCGCTGCTGCTGCTGCTGTTTGTTATTGCTGCTGCTGCTGGTTATTGCCACTGCTGCTGCTGCTGTTGTTTGTTATTGCTGCTGCTGTTATTCCGACTGCTGCTGTTTGTTATTGCTGCTGCTGTTGGTTATTGCTGCTTCTGTTATTCCGACTGCTGCTGTTTGTGATTGCTGCTGCTGTTGGTTATTGCCGCTGCTGCTGCTGCTGTTTGTTATTGCTGCTGCTGCTGGTTATTGCCACTGCTGCTGCTGCTGTTGTTTGTTATTGCTGCTGCTGTTATTCCGACTGCTGCTGTTTGTTATTGCTGCTGCTGTTGGTTATTGCCGCTGCTGTTATTCCGGCTGCTGCTGTTTGTTATTGCTGCTGCTGTTGGTTATTGCTGCTGCTGTTATTCCGACTGCTGCTGTTTGTGATTGCTGCTGCTGTTGGTTATTGCCGCTGCTGCTGCTGCTGTTTGTTATTGCTGCTGCTGCTGGTTATTGCCACTGCTGCTGCTGCTGTTGTTTGTTATTGCTGCTGCTGTTATTCCGACTGCTGCTGTTTGTTATTGCTGCTGCTGTTGGTTATTGCTGCTGCTGTTATTCCGACTGCTGCTGTTTGTGATTGCTGCTGCTGTTGGTTATTGCCGCTGCTGCTGCTGCTGTTTGTTATTGCTGCTGCTGTTGGTTATTGCCACTGCTGCTGCTGCTGTTGTTTGTTATTGCTGCTGCTGTTATTCCGACTGCTGCTGTTTGTTATTGCTGCTGCTGTTGGTTATTGCCGCTGCTGTTATTCCGGCTGCTGCTGTTTGTTATTGCTGCTGCTGTTGGTTATTGCTGCTGCTGTTATTCCGACTGCTGCTGTTTGTGATTGCTGCTGCTGTTGGTTATTGCCGCTGCTGCTGCTGCTGTTTGTTATTGCTGCTGCTGCTGGTTATTGCCACTGCTGCTGCTGCTGTTGTTTGTTATTGCTGCTGCTGTTATTCCGACTGCTGCTGTTTGTTATTGCTGCTGCTGTTGGTTATTGCCGCTGCTGTTATTCCGGCTGCTGCTGTTTGTTATTGCTGCTGCTGTTGGTTATTGCTGCTGCTGTTATTCCGACTGCTGCTGTTTGAGATTGCTGCTGCTGTTGGTTATTGCCGCTGCTGCTGCTGCTGTTTGTTATTGCTGCTGCTGCTGCTGCTGTTATTCCGGCTGCTGCTGTTTGTGATTGCTGCTGCTGTTGGTTATTGCTGCTGCTGCTGCTGCTGTTGTTTGTTATTGCTGCTGCTGTTGGTTATTGTGAGATGATCTGTATTGCAAAACACAAGATCCAGGGGGCGGGGTCCAACTCCTTCCACTTTACATATCCCTAAACCTACCAGTCTCCACCCCCTGGATCTCATGTGTTCTGCAGTGAGGGGTTATTGCTGCTGCTGCTGCTGCTGCTATTATTGCCACTGCTGTTGGTTATTGGTGCTGCTGCTGTAGAGCAAGTACAGAGACTTACTACTGCCAATACAGAAACGACTGACTGCTGTGAGCAAGTAAGACATGCTGCTGCTATACAATAAAGCATACACAAATTACCTGTAGCAGATTTGTACATGTGGAGCTGGGGAAGGTGGAGAGGTTTCTGACAGCAAATGCTGACCAGTATTTGAAGGTTGAGCAGCAAACTTATTGATACAGCAGCAACCAACTAATCAGCTCTATAGAGTGATGTGATTGCAAGCAGATTGAGTTAAAGACCTGTCAGCCTGCACTATTCATGACAGAACATTGTATTTTCTTCTTTGCATCTTGAACTTCTTCCATTTTCTAATAATTGCGCCAACAGTTGTTGTCTTCTCACCAAGCTGCTTGCCTATTGTCCTGTAGCCCATCCCAGCCTTGTGCAAGTCTAAAATTTTATCCCTGATGTCCTTACACAGCTCACTGGTCTTGACCATTGTGGAGAGGTTGGAGTCTGTTTGATTGAGTGTGTGGACAGGTGTCTTTTATACAGATAACGAGTTCAAACAGGTGCAGTTAATACAGGTAATGAGTGGAGAACAGGAGGGCTTCTTAAAGAAAAACTCAAAGGTCTGTGAGAGCCAGAATTCTTACTGGTTGGCAGGAGATCAAATACTTATATCATGCAATAAAATGCAAATTAATTATTTAAAAATCATAAAATGTGATTTTCTGGATTTTTGTTTTAGATTCCGTCACTCACATTCGAAGAGTATCTATGATAAAAATTACAGACTTCTACTTGCTTTGTAAGTGGGCAAACCTGCAAAATTGGCAGTGTATCAAATACTGGTTCTCCCCACTGTAAGGTAGTTACTTCATTGTATGGGAAACAGCAGACCAGATTACACATACTCATGGTAGACAGCAAGACAAGGCGAGAACAAGTTAAAAGAAAAGAAAAAGAGAAATGAAAAGCTTTGGAATTGGAAAGCTGGTAAGAGACTAAATAAATCACAACAATAGAGCAGCACTGGAGAACAGATGGGGAGAAGGTCTGGAAAACCCACTGACCTTAGGAGAAAGACAGTTTGAGAAGTGAACAGATAGCTTTATTGTCCTCCAATCGTTTCATTATTAAATCAATCAGCTTACTCAAGGATGCATCTCCATGCTGACTGCACTGGGATGTCAAAATGAGTCCCACTATTGTTTTCATAATCCACTGGACTCGCGCTGAACCCAGCGAGGGGCTCTGAAATGAGCCACGGTAGTGTGCGAATGTGGACAGAGAGAGAGAGAGCGGGGTTTCATTCTCAAACTTTTGCCAGCATCATGAACACTGGAGGAATGGAATCTGCAAAATTAGCCAGAACCACTGCAAACCTTTCATATTGCAACCATAAACTCTCTATACTGTCATTCTATTTTTTTCAGAGTCACATTTTTCCTGCACGTGCAACCAAAGGCACTATCATTTTTTTTTCCTTTCTGTTCTTCTCTGATTTTTCATGTACAGCCTTTTAAGTGCCTCTACATGAATGTGGAGCATATGTGTCGGATAAAAAGAAAGAGAGACTTAGAGAAAGTGCCTGCGGGTCGCCCAGCCCTGGGGCGGTAGGGATCTGTAAGCAAAAACAGCGCTGTTGCTAAGATACGGTCAAAATATAAACAAAGCCACAACCCTGCACGCCGAACAAGGACTGTTTCATTTGGAGTCTCACTTGAGTTTGGAAAACAGCATTGTGAGAGATGATGAGAAGGGAGAGAGGGAGTGTTTTCTGCGGGAGGATGTGCTCAGTCTGCAGGTGTTTGCTGAGGAAATGCCTCTACAGCTGCATGGAGTTGTTGTTTTCCAAGATCCTAAAGGCTGGATGCAGCTTATGAGAAAGCCAGCTGTCAATCAAATCTTCCAGCCAACATACCCTTACAAAATTACATAAAAGCACCGTGTTATTATGTTATGGCCATGAATATATCCCATGAAAAACATTCAGTGATGGACATTTCATGGTTATTCTGTGAAGCACCTTACAGTAGGCTACCGTAGTGTATGAATATGATAATCAAACAGTTTAATGGTATCCATTATTGTTATTATAATCAAGCTAGGCATAGTAAAAACATTGTAGTACCATAGTGCTTTTTATATCTTGAAGTACCTTAAAATACCATGATTGATATGGTAATCAAACAATACCACGGCATAATTTTAAAATAGGACTCAAACAAGGTGGTAAGACAGTGTCATGGTACCACAATGGTACCATGTTTAACAGAATGGTAGTACCATGGTATTCTTTGATGTATTGCATACTAACATAGTGTCAGTTACTAAAAGGTACCACATGGTAAAGGTAATACCGTGTTTTTTTTTTTTTTTATCGTATCTAACAGGTATTATTGTACTTATAATATACATTTATACATGGTGTATAATATAATAATCAAACGGTTTCATAATATCCATTACAAAAAGTATCTTCAAATACCATGGTGAATGAATATGGTAATAAAACAGTACCATGTTTTTCTTTTAAAATTGACTCTAACAAAATGGTAATACCATTTAAGTGTCACACAATATCATGTTACATTCTTATGTTAATCAAAAAAGTACCACAGAATTACCAAATTTTGCCATGTTTAATGGAGGTACAATGTTAATCTTTTAAGAACTTTACAATACAATGGTTTATAACCAAACGGTACATAAACGGTGTCCATTTCTAAACAGCACCATAGTGTTACCATATTTTTACCATAGCATTATTTAAAGTACCTCGCAGTGTATGATATATCCATGTTTTTGGACACTAACATAATGGTTATATAATGTAAATTCCATTGTATATGATTATGATAATCAAACATTTCTATCCTATATTTCAGACATCTAATCCCAGCACACAACCATGGACTGCCACAGCACTGTAAGTGTGTTCTCTTCCATATATTTTATTCTGAACATATTCCCTTCATATTTGTGCATTTGATTATTTAGAGATTAATCAGTCTTGTAATGGAATGACATTAAACGAAAAGGAAGCTCCTTTCTACCTCATTCCCAGATCACATGTGTGTGTGTGTGTGTGTGTGTGTGTGTGGGTGTGGGATGGTTGTGTTTAGGCTCAGTCAAGAAATGAGGTCTGGAGATTTATGTGGGATTTTCCACTTTGATTTGTGCGTGTGTTTGTATCTGCCAGACTTCTGCTCTCATGGTTTGACTTCATGCAACATGTCAGAATCATTCAAAAGGTTGAGAGGACTGAGAGAGAGAGAGAACACAACATCTAGTCCTTATTCAAGATTTCTGCTCACATATTTGACACACAAACACACTTGATCTAGGAATGAGGTATAAAGGAGCTTCCTTCGTGTTTAATGTCATTCCATTACACAACTGATTAATCTCTAAACAATAAAAGGCTCAAAACATGATATGGGTGGGTGTATGTATGAATACAGTGTTTATACATGTACATATTTTTTTCATTTATGCCTACCAAGGCTGTATTTATTTGATAAAAAACAGTAATATTTTGAAATGTTATTACAATGTAAAATAAGTGTTTTCTATTTGAATATATTTTAAAATTGAATTTATTCCTGTGATGCAAAACTGAATTTTCTGCATAATTCAGTAATTCAGTCTTCAGTGTCACAAAACTATGTCTATATATATATATATATATATATATATATATATATATATAACATTTCTGCATTTAGTACTTTGAAACATTATGTATGTATGTAATTAAACATTCATACACTGTAAACAAAAATTCAACTTAAATTCAGTCTTAAATTTTTAAAATATAATCAATTTGGCTGTACTAGTTAGTCATTTCACCTCATTTTTTGAAAAGTCTTGTCCAGTCTTGTTGAACTTAAAAATGAAGTGGAAATAGGTTAAGTTACGTAGAATTATTATGAGTTAAAGCAAATGTAAAAGTTATATTGCCATGACTTATTGATCATAATTTTTTTTTGTACAGTGTACAAACTCATTTGCATATTCCTAGAATGTAACTAGAGAAACTAGAAACAGTCAAACAGAGTGTTGAAATATTTGCTTTATCTGTTCTTCCTTTACTTATTTATAGCTTCAAAGAAACATTCTCAAAAACCTTTGAAAACACCGCTGTGTGTGTGCGTGTGTGTGTGTGTGCGTGTGTGTGTGTGTGTGTGTGTGTGTGAGAGAAACCGATAAAGAGTCAGAAAGAGTTTCATTTGCTTTTTCTCAGGCTCAATACATCACAGTATCTCTCTGAACAAATGTTCTTAGAAAATGTGTGTGTGTGTGTGTGTGTGTGTGTGTTTCCAGGCTGTCTCTGTGAGTTTCAGGAAAACTGTAAAGTTCCTGCTCTCTCTCTCTCTCTTTTTTTTTCTCTGAGGGTTTCTGTGAGGGGACTGTTTAATTGTTAGTACAGCCAGCCGTTCTGTTCGTGTCTAGGACGGGGAGAAGATGTGAAGGTTTACTCAAGATAGCAGCTTCAGAATTCAGCGATAAGAGCCGAATATATGTGTTTGCTCAGCCTGGTTGTTTGTGCGGATCAGAGTGAAGGAGAATAATTCGTCAGACTGTGATTTTCACTGAGAAAAGACCAAATGCCTTTAAACAAAGCTGACCCTGTAAATGTGTGTGTTTCAGATGAGAGTTTATTGGTTTTATAGTTGAACCGTACCTCGTTGTGCCACTGTCTCAGTTTTAGATGCATGATCATGGACCTTGTATTCTTTTACTGTCCATCATACATATTAAAGGATTGAATTATCAATATATTTCAACATTTTGTGATCATAATATGAGTGGTGTTATGGTTGGTTGCCAGGGTGTTTGGGTGGTTACTAGCAACTGGTCAAAGTCAAAAGAAGCCAAACTTTAGTGTCTCTGATAATCTTGTCTTTTTTTCCTTTATTGTAAGTCTATGGGATGTTTTGGCCATTTATCATTCTGCAGGCAAAATTCGCAATTGACTGGTTAGAAACCTAATGATGAAGAGTTACCAAACAGAAAGCTTGGAGGAAAATAGCTTTTTATTAGGCCTACTAGACAAAGCTGAAGTGCCGCCACATTAGATATATTGACTAGAACCTTACTGCTTAGGTGGGTTTCCACTTTTTCTTAAAATTGGGATGTGACGGAAGTAGCACAGATCTTTTCTTCAGTATGGTGATGTACATTTGACTAAAACAGATTATCGAAAAAGAAAAGATGTAGGATGTGGACTTGTTGATTAGATAGAGGAAGCTTGGCTCAATGGGAGTTTGCAGTCGATTGTGAGAAAGGGGCGGGGTTTAAGTCTGACATTCATCATTCATTATCAGAGAGGTCTGATGTTTTACCAGAAGATCTTGATTTTTAAAAATGAATCATGGGTGAATAAATTACAATAAGTTTCACTTCACTTCACTCCTCCAGTCAACGTACAGAAAAGTCACCTTCTATATGGGTCAAATTGATTGAAAGCACATTGTCCAGTAAAGAAGTCAAAAGCTTTTTCCAATGAAATGGCACTCACAAAACTCTCATAGACTGCCAGTGAAACACAACATCTGGGCAGGACTCAAAATGACATTTATAGACTCTTATCTAATGAACATCCATCTTTGCTCCATTAAAATGGTACCAGTATCTGCCATGTAGACTCCTTGTGATGCCCAGCTTCAGTGGTACTCTATGGCCCACACAGATTCATGCAGAATTACATTATGGGAGCAAAAGTAACTTTATTTGCTTGGTAACACTTTATTTCTATGGTCCACTTTAGACATTCTAAGTAACTTTACAACTGCATGTCAACTAACTCTCATTAGAGTATTAGTAGACTGTCTGCTTAATATCTGCTAACACTTATTTTGATGCTCCCAACAGACATTCTATTGACTGTAAGTAACTACATGTCAACTTATTCCACAAATCCGGACCCTAACCCCTAAACAGTCTTCTAATACTCTAATGAGAGTTAGTTGACATAGTTGTAAAGTTACTTATAGTTAGTAGAATGTCTAAAGTGGACCTTCGAAATAAAGTGTAAATGTGCTTTATGTGTAGTCTTAAAGCAATCACCATTGACTGGAACTAAAAAAAGAAAAAAAAGAAAAAAAAGACCTTCCCCTTCAGTCCTCTGAAACTAGCCAGGTTTGTTTAGAATCTAGTTCTGGGTCGCAGCTTTAAACCACACACACACACACAAAGCCAAGTCATCAGTCTTCCATGAAGTCGCTTTAAAATTCCAGGGTAGCTAATAAATAACCCATCTAGACTATTTCACAAGAACTTCAGGAGGGAATTTCCCTGAGGCTGACCCTTACTTTAACACTCAGTCTCTTTCCCTTTCTCTCTCTCTTACACTTACGCATTCTATTTGTGCTTTATAATGCAACACACAACCCTCAAGCTGATATTCTCACTGAATGTCACATTTGAAGGAAGAGTTGTTCAGTCAGCACATAAACTGACATGCTGCTTTAACTGCTTCAACTTTTAAAACACATAATTGCCTGAGGTGGCTTCATATTCAGAGGTCTTTTAATACCACAGTGCTTGATGGATTGCGATGTCTTCTGCATCTACACACACTGTCACAAATGATATGCAAAACTGGGACGCGCATTCAGTGAGGCAGTATGCAGATTTACACAATTTATCATTTCAACGTCTTCCAGCAGGAGTGGCCGCCCACGCTCTGTAGTTCATGCCCTCTTGTCAGCACCTAAACACTTTTCAGACACAATGGCCATCCCAGTGGACTCAAAAATGAATTCATGACCCTTACATAATTTTATTGAATTAGGTTTTTATACACAATTCTTTTTGTTTCATTTAAATAAAATTTTAAATTTAATTGAATTAATTTTTTTTATGTTGGTTCAACTCAAATTATTTGCATTAATTTACTGCTTTCAGTCCTGTGCACCTGGTATTAAGACACTTTTTTGTCAATCGGATCATAAGTGGACGACGCTAAATACAAGTATAAGCAGGGTCTAAAACATTTTGACCACTTTCAACCACTTCTGTACTGAATTTTTCTATGGAGGAATCAGGAATGGCGAGAGAACATACACTGTAAAAACTGTTACTTAAATTCAACTCAAAAAAATTAAGGCAACATTTTCCAACTACTTTTTGTAAGTTTAGTGAACTTCTTGGTATTTTGAGTTCGTAAAAATCAGTATTATGTATTTTACTGTATGCTAAAAAATGAAGTACAAGATAAAGCAAAACATTTGAGTTTAACCATATTGACCAAATCATGCTTAATTAAAATAAGTAACATTTAAAATAAAAAAAATTAACGTTTTGATTTTAATTAATTAATTTACTCTCATTAATTTAGAGAAATTATTTATTCAATCCACTTGAAAAAATTAGTTAGCATTGCCATAACTTTAATAAATAAGGAAAAAGAGGTATTCGTTTCCATCGCTCTATAACAGCTGCCATATACAAACAATTGGGTGCACTTTATTGTTAATGTAACACAACAATGGTAATGTAAACATTTTAACATTAAAAATTACAGAAACTTCTGACCATCTTTAAGTGCAGCATAGAACACCTTCAAAGTGCAATCACGTTGTATAAAGCCCTCAAAAACTCCACAGAAATCCGAAACTGGTCCGATACAGGTGACAACGACCATTTACGATCATGTTGTCATGCAGCATGTGGGCGCCTGGGCGGGTCGTGACGTTTTGCTTTGGATATAAACACTCAAATAGAGTTTTGTAGAAGCAATTTATTGTGAAGTTCAGTAAAATCATTTTTTGATAGGTAATAATAAGTTACAAAAACATTCACGCTTTTTACTTATGTAAAACTTAAATGAATACAAAAAGAAAAGGGAATCAATTTATTGGAAGAAATATACTTTTTAAAACCCTTGAAGCGCTTTTTACAGTGTGCTTGGTACGTTTTTCGTCTTCAAACCAAACTTCAAAGTTTAAATCCTTTCTGGCTAGCACGCTTCCTGTAATGTTTACGCAGAGTAGGTGGTCTTTTGTGTCTGTTCGTACGCATTTGACCACACAAATCAACCTCTGAAAGTGGTCAAAGGTGGACAAGTTCAAAATGTTTTAGTCCCTGCTTACACTTGTATTTAGCGTCGTCCGATTGACAAAAAAGTGTCTTAATACCAGGTGTACAGGACATGAGTGAAGCCACTCTTCAGCACAATGGTCATTCAAAAACATTACAGACACTCTTACAACATAACTGAACATTATTCTCTAACATGTTTTTCATTTTACTGAAAAACACATTAAATAGCAATTCATCTCTAAATTCACTCTCCTAATGCAGTCCCTTGCCAAGCATGCTGGGAACTACAGATCCACTGCCCAGTTATGTCAACAAAAATGATTCATGTAGTCCTAATACAAATGGGTTCAGTAAATTTCAGTTAAATATATTAGGTTAATTCAACACGATGAAATTAAGTTGTGACTAAATGTTGTTCCTTTAGCTGATTTAACTAAATGCTCTTAATTAAGCTCTTTAATTAAACTGAACAAGGGGAAAACACCTTTTTTGGGGGAGGGGGGTGTAAACATACAGCACACAGGAGGCTCGACTCACAATTGATTTCAGTAGAGTTTGTTGCTAAGTTAACAATATAATACTAATAAAAAAAATGTGTTAAGGTCTTTACAGAGGATGTGGGTAAAATAGTCCATTTTTAATTTTGATTCAATTTTATTTCGATTGATACTTTACTGCAGGGGTTCTCAATTTTGGAAAGCGCATGATCCACAAAAGTCTCAAGGTTCACACTATTAATTTTATTTTAATGAATCCACTGGACTATGTGCTAAGTGTATTTTGATACAGTGTGGGCAATATACAAATATATTCACAGCAGTTCAAAAGTTTGGGACATTTGTTTTAAGATATTCAGAAAGGATGCATTAAATTTATCAAAAGTGACATTAAAGATATTTATAGTATTACAAAAGATTTCTATTTAATAAATGCAGCTCTTTTGAACTTTCTATTCATATAAGAATCCTGGAAAAAAAAGTACACAAAAATACTAAGCGGCACAAAAATAATAATAAATGTTTTATGCGCAGGAAATCATATTAGAATGATTTATGAAGGATCATGTGACACGGAAGACTGGAGTAATTATGATGAAAATTCAGCTTTAACATCACAGGAATAAATTATATTACAAAATATATTCAAATAGAATCAAACTGTTATTTTAAAATGAAATAATATTTCACAATATTTAAAAAATGGCACCTTGGTGAATATAAGATGCTTCTTTGTGGTCCGTGTTGTATCCTAATCTTGTTCCACTTCATTATTTTCCCTAAGAATAAAATGGCAAACAAAACCCTTTCCAAAAAAGGAGGGGAGGGGGAAGGAAAAGGAACTTCAAAAACAGGTTTTCATGAGAAGAAAAAGGAGAAAAGGATAGATTAAGAAGATGAGAAGGGACAGAAATAGAGAATGAGAGATGGGGTTTAAGGGTGACCATAAGTAAAGTGAGACACTTAAAATTGCTATAATAACAACGGAGGTTTTACTGATTAAAGCCTGAAGCACTTTGATAATTAACAAAAGGATCTTCTCGAAACATGAAGACATGATCTTACTGTGGGCCTGTCAGAAAGTTCAATATTTATCTTAAGGGCCAGACCTGCACATCAACATACTCACACATATACACTGTATGTTCACATATATATATATATATATATATACACATTGAAATGATATTGTGCACTTAAACTCACTGACCCCTTGTGCTTGAGCAATACTAAGGCCAAAACTCTATCCACACAAACACATTTCACCAGGTTCTTGGCGTACTCTTCAACCTGTTGAATCTTGTCATTACTGTCAGGTATGAAAATAGCTGCATCTCCGGAAAACAGGAGTGTTCCTCACTACAGTGTTACACACACACACACACACACACACACACACACACACACACACACACGCACACACACACACACCACACACACGCACGCACACACACACACTCACACACACAGACACACTCACACACACACACACACACACACACACACACACACACACACTGATGGTGAATGTTCTGAGGCACTGGAAATTTGAACAGGTCCTCCTAAGGTCCCTCCGCCTCTGGTTATTGCTTCTCTGTTTGTGTATGTTGTTTTCCAAGTTCATCTGGGAGGAAGGGCCGAATGTTTTCCTCAGTTATTAGTGAGGTGTGTGTTTATGTCTGCTAGAGTGTTTGATGTGATGTGTTGGGCCGGTTTTTGGCATCGATTTTAAATCGTTGCATGTGGCCACATATCATCATCCTGTGCACTTTTATTTATGGCACTTGAATGAAGTTGCACAATACAGCATCTCTATTAGACTTGAAATGAAATGCCTATGATTTTGCTTATGAAAAAAATTGAATGTTCATAATACCATTTGTTGTGACTTTTTAGAAGAAAAAGCTCAAAAATGATAATTCTGTCATTTACTCACCCTCCTTATGACTTACTTTCTCTCGTGGAGCATAAAAGGAAAGGTGTAGCAGAATGGCCCACACTGAATAATAAAAAATAAATTAAAAACTTTAAATTATACTTTGGACCAACTTAATATTTTTTTTTTCTTAAATTATAATAAATGTTGATTTAATATTAATGAAAAAATATTTATTTACCCAATGACAAAAACATTCATACAAAGTAAAAAGATTATGTATTGTAAAGACCATATTTTCTTTAGACATAAACCAAAATGTTACGTAATATAGTTAATAATAATAATAAAAATATAACTACAAGAAAAAAAAACATACATTTTCTGTATGGTTTCAGAAGAATATAGAGCATTAGTACACTAAAAAATACTGGCTTAAAAACAACCCAAGTTGGGTTAAATATATACAAACCCAGGGGTTGGGTTAAATGATTGACCCAACCTGCTGGATACTTTAATTTAACTAAAATATTGTTTAAAAAATTGCTATATGGCTCGCTTAAAATGAGCCCAAAATAAGTTGGAAATTAAAAATCTGACACATAATTACTCGAGGCAACAGTAATAATCAAAAAATGAACATTTATTAATAAGCAATTTAGTTTATTGTTTAATTATTATTTATTAAACTTTTTAATTAATGTTCATTTATGAAACAAATTAATAAAATGTTAATTTTCAATCTATTTTGGGTTCATTTTAAATAATAGGTTAAATAAAACCACCCTGCAGGTTGGGCAAATATTTCACCCAGCCACTGGGTCAAAACAACCCAATCGCTGGGTTTGTCCATATTTAACCCAGCAATTCTTTTTTTTTTTTTTTTTTTTACATTTATGGTGCTTTTTGTCTTTCTTTACAGCCTCTGGTCATCATTCATATTCATTGTATAGAAGAGAGCAGCGTGAACATTCTTCAAAATTTCTTTCTTTTGTGTTCCACAGATGGTGGGTTCGAAATGACATGAGGGTGAGTAAAATAATGACAGGAGTTTTACATTTTTAGTGTAAAATAGAGAGATGTATGGATGGATGGAAAAAGAGTTTGAATGATATCCCTGTAAACGAGACCAAAGTCTGGCTAATGTCTGTCAGGAATGTCAAAGCAGATTCTGTCTATGTGTCACAAAATGTATAATTTCCAGACTCTTCAACCATGGTCGGTCTGAGTTTGAGGTAAAAGGGAGGGGCAGGTGTTAACCCACCTCCTCCCATCAAATGCTGCATATATGTTGCTAACTTGTCAATAGCCTCTTACAAGGGAAAAGTTCCACTTGCTCATCTAAACGTTCTATTTTTTTCATGCGAGACATGAAGAAAAACAGGTTAATTCACTAAATATGTAAATTAGCTTCTGAGCACTGAGTGTGTTTTTATATAAGTCTCAAAGTACTAAACACATAAACAGTTTTTGGTGCTAAAATAAGACAGAACCAAACTTTACATATTTTGACATATAAATCTCTTGGTTTTCTTTCAACCTATGCACAGTAATAACTTCATACGCATATTATGATATTTTCCAGGCTTTCATATTACATCATAAGACACTTAAACCCTGTGAGACTGTTACATAGATACATACAAAGTGTCATGTATTCATACTTGACATACATGAACCACTGTTTCTACTTTACATAAATGTTACACATTTTACAAATACAAATTTGTATGGTATCACATTCTATTATGAGTCTAAAATGGTCAAATTAAACATTTTCCTTTCTTTGTTTTCATTTTGCTCCAAGGCAGTGAACTAGCATAGCGCTAACTTTTTAAAGAAAAGTTCTTTTGTTTAGCTAAATTACATTTCACATATAACTTTCAATTTTAAGGATAATTTCAAGGTCTAATTACTTAACTATTAATTACCTAATTAAAACTAATAAAAGCTTGAACACCCCTGAAGGAAATCAAATGAAAATGTTGGGTGGCCTTAAAGGGATAGTTTACCCAAAAATAAAAATCCAGTCATTACTCACCCTCATGTGTCAAGGTTATGTCTGTTTATTTGTTCCCCAGTCCTGTCATTTGTCACATGTGTTCTTTGTTTTGAGTTTCCCAGTTCTCCTTAGTTGCCATAGTCAGCCATATTAGTTCATTTGCGTCAGCTGTGTCTTGTAATCAGTTATGTCTTTCACCTGTGCCCCGCTCATTACTCCTCATGTGTTCCTGTGTATTTATACCCTCTGTGTCTGTCCAGTCCTTGTTCGTCGTTAACGTTACTTATACTGTGTTGTGGATTTCCCTGTCTGTCTCCTGAACCGTGATTAAACTGTGTGATATTCAGTATTCATTCTCCGTCATCAAAACTTTGACTATATTACTTATTATATAAAGCATGTATTTTATGAAGCAATCATGTCTCTTCAGAAAATTTGGATTAAACGGCTTGATTCATATTGATTTCTTTAGCAATGTCTTTATGAAAGTTTTTTGGTGGAGGGACAGAAATGTACAGAAGATTGTTTCCGCCACAAAAAAAAAAAAAGAGACTTTTTGTCTCACAATAAAAATATGACATAAACTCACAATTGGGAGAAATAGACAGAATTGCGAGATATAAACTCACATTTGCGAGAACTATAGTCAGAATTGTGAGATATAAACTCACAATTGAGAGAAATAGACAGAATTGTGAGATATAAAGTCACAATTGGGAGAAATATAGTCAGAATTGCGAGATATAAACTCACAATTGCGAGAAATACAGTCAGAATTGCGAGATTTAAATTCACACTTGTGAGAAATATATTCAGAATTGCGACTTATGAACTCACAATTGCGAGAAAAAAGTTTAAAATCGTAATTGCGAGAAATACAGTCAGAATTGCGAGATATAAACTCACAATTGCGAGAAATACGGTCCGAATTGTGAGATATAAACTTACAATTGCGAGAAATAGATTCAGAATTGCGAGATATAAACTCACATTTGCGAGAACTATAGTTTAAAATCGTAATTGCCGAGAATAACAGAATTGCGAGATATAAACTCACAATTGCGAGAACTATAGTCAGAATTGTGAGATATAAACTCACATTTGTGAGAACTATAGTCAGAATTGTGAGATATAAACTCACAATTGCGAGAAATACAGTCAGAATTGCGAGATTTTAACTCACACTTGCGAGAAATATATTCAGAATTGCGACTTATGCACTCACAATTGCGAGAAAAAAGTTTAAAATCGTAATTGCGAGAAATACAGTCAGAATTGCAAGATATAAACGAGATATAAACTTACAATTGCGAGAAATACATTCAGAATTTGCAAGATATAAACTCACAATTGCGAGAAATACGGTCCGAATTGTGAGATATAAACTTACAATTGCGAGAAATACGGTCCGAATTGTGAGATATAAACTTACAATTGCGAGAAATACGGTCCGAATTGTGAGAAATAAACTTACAATTGTGAGAAATACATTCAGAATTTGCGAGATATAAACTCACATTTGCGAGAAATACGGTCCGAATCGTGAGATATAAACTTACAATTGCGAGAAATACATTCAGATTTTGCGAGATATAAACTCACAATTGCGAGAAATACGGTCCGAATTGCGAGAAAAAAAGTCAGAATTGCAAGTTATAGTCCAATTCTGACGGGAAAAAAGAGAAATGTGACTTTATATCACAAATCTGACTTTATAACTCGCAGTTTACATCACTCAATTCTGAGAAAAAGAATTTTGGAATCGCGAGATAAAATGGAATGATGACCGAATGTAATTTTTGGGTGAACTATCCCTTTAAAAGTAGTTAGTATTTTAACACCATTTAAATATATTTAACAGGCTTTTCAAATCCATAAGCATAAATGTTAAATTACAAGTTAGTCAGAGTAAATACTTTCAACAACCCGCAAATAAACACTTGCGAAAAGAAATGCTAACCATAGCAAGGATCCTAAAGCACTTCACATAATATCACTATCACAGAATGCATCATGAAAACATCAACACTGTCATTATTTATCACTTTATTTGAGATTTAAATAAAATAAAACACTGTAGTGTCTTAAAACGTCTTTACAATAGCTGACAGTTAGCAACTTGCACTAATTGTGAGATGCCTGTGCATGAGGTTATGAAACCGCTGTATGCTTGGTGCATTTTTTTCATTTGCATGTATTCCACCCTATTCAAGTAAACGTACCTGCTATTCACCCAGGCCATAATTCATAGTCATCTCTCATCCTCTGTCAGTGTTTCTCTCTCACACACACTCAATCACTCACTGTCAATAACATGCAGATGTTAAATCATGAGGCAGGGCGATGAAGACAGAAACCCTTATCGTCTGCTTTCTGTCACATTGCATCCAGGCAGTATGCCAACTGAAAGTGGCTCAGGAACATCACACTCTTGTGGTTTTTATTACACTTCTTTGTTTCCTCAACACACTTGCACTTGTTTGTGTACTTGTGATATTTGATTCATTATTTGATTCATTATCTGCATTTGTCTCTCCAAAAAAATATTGCTGATTTAGTGCTTTATACAAAGTCGCATAACTATATGAAAAAGTGAAGTTAAAAATGTAAAGGGGTAATTCACTTAATTTTTTTTTTGGATGAAATGTCCCTGTAAGGTCCAAACTAGGTTTTAGAAGATTCATTTTGACATCTATGTGACTCTTATTAGGCTCCTGCAGATGAAGGGTGTCAGGATTGTGGGAAAGGTGAAAGGTGAGGGAGCAGATAGTAAGTAAAGGAAGGCGAGGGGCCTGTCCTGACCCCTCAGAGATTCTGCCAGGGGACCAGACACCAGATAAAACTATTGTATGTGTGAGCGGTTATGACTGATAGGCTGCAAACAGGAACACATTGTATAGGAGCCTTGTTTTGGCGCAATAAAAGGGGTGGGGGAGGGTTAAGTCAGACCTTTGTGAAAAAGAAGTCCGCACTGAACGTGCACTTGTAGCGTACCTCAAATCTTAAAAGTATATTTTATAAAAAATGTACTTGCAGTTAATGTAATGTTAATTCAATAAAAAGCCACATGTGTTCTTATTGAGAGTAGACTTTCATGAGGTCTCAACACACTTAAGCACACTTTTATAAAGTAATAAGATGTGAAAGAGAACTTAGTTTAATGCTCACAGGTTGCGCCGTCTGACAGCCTTCTGTGTGCGTGCTTCGGTGGTGTGCGATATATCAGAAGATTAGACTGTTATGGCTTTAAAACATGCATGCAAATAATAAACTTTCATGATTGCAAAGACCTGCAATGTCACGTGAGCACGATAGAGATGATAATCAGAACCAAACAGACGTTTTGTTCATTTTTGGCAGAGTATCTGAGGCAGGAGTTGTGTTTCGGTATTTATGTTGTAAATGAGTATTTACAACATTGTATAATAAATGATCTGTGGGGTATTTTGAGCTGAAACTTCACTTTCTGGAGAAACCTTAAATTACATATTGTAAAAAGGGGCATAATAGGTCCACTTTAAAGTACATTTTAAATCATTATGTTTTAATGACCTTTTTGTCATGCTTTTAAGAGGTATGCTTATTTGGATGTGTTGACTAACATACTAAGTTCAGAAATGTTCAGCTAATGGCATTTAATACAAAGTTACACTACAATACATCTTCATTTAGTTGTAAATAACATGCAGTTAAGTGTCTGAAAACATTGCAAGTATATTCTTTTACAGTATATTATTTACATAATAAGTACTTTTTCTAAAAAAACAAAAAAATATGCAGTGCACTTATTTTTCACTAGGAAAGGGTCTGAAACAAAGGTGAGGCCAAGAGAATAAAGATAGAGATGTCCCTAGGCTGAGATGTATTTTAAAGGGGCATAAAACCTAAATGCTGTATTTAAGAAAAGCCCCCTTCATGAAAACATTGCTTTGCTGCTCTCTTGCCCAGGTTGAAGTATAGTTTTTAACTGCCATTTCAGTAACAGCTACTTTGCAAAACCTGCATTACACTCTGACAGGCTTGCAAAACAATGTGATTAAGTGTTCCATTGGAATCCCCCCATAGAACACTATTCCCTTCCTCAGTACTTTTAAAGTTCATCGCAAAGGCACGCAACTGACCATTCACTGGGAGTTTGAGTGACAGGCAATCTAACCAATCATCACCCCGAATCCGCCATTTTGTCCGACAAAGCAGTCAGATTAACGTTGGTGAACTTGAAAAATGGTGTGAACTGACGTCTGTCGTTGCTATGCAACCATGAACTGCGCTCTCCATGACGACAAGGACGTTTCAGAAAAAAGATCAATTGATTTTTAGCCCTTGCATTAGTTTTACTACTAGATACAGTTATGGTTATGGAGTTGAGAAATAAAAACTGCCCTGTATAGCTATGATCAGTTGTTCGGCTGAGCTTTCAATGTTTTGTTATGGAAAGGCCGAAGCTGATCGGTTGGTCCTTGTCACATGACCTGCGGTGCGCTTGCGGCATTCTGAAAAGTTGAGAATTTTTCATATCGCTACGCCTGGAGAACGCACTGCATGCACATCACGACCGTGTCGCTTCCACGTGGTTCAGCCTTAATATTGTAAAGTGACGTGAAAAAAAACAAAATAAGGACTTTTCAACAGTATCTAGTGATGGCCGGTTTCAATGAAACACTGCTTCATGAAGCTTTACGAATCATTTGTTTAATCAGTGTCACATGAACTTTTGAAATTGCGAATCACTTATGACGAATGTTAGGTTTACTGAAATCCCCTGACTTTGGTGATCTGAACCACTTATTCGAAACAAAAGATTCGTAAAGCTTCGAAGCAGTGTTTTGAAATCACTAGATATTGTTGAAAAGTCGTTATTTTGTTTTTTTGGCACAAAAAAAGTATTCTTGTCGCTTTATAATATTAAGGTTGAACCACTATAGTCACATGAACTGTTTTAAATATGTTTTAGTACCTCTCTGGGGATCTGAGAGTGTTAATTATCTTGCTGTCAATAAAGGCCTCACTGAGCCATCGGATTTCATCAAAAATATCTTAATTTGTGTTCTGAAGATGAACGAAAGGTCTTACGGGTTTGGAGCGACATGAGGGTGAGTAATTAATTATTATGTACATTTTTGAGTGAACTAACCCTTTAAGGCGACTGTCAACTATCATGTGCGTTCTCGCCTGCTTAAAAGTAAATATATCGTAAACAAAGAAGCGCTTGCTTATCATTTTAAATATAAATCACGCTGATCCCTTTCTTGTGAGCGGTGCGGAACACACCAAAAAAACTAAGCTGACTGACGCTTTGTGTGTCTCGGCCTTTACTACTTTGCAAAGCTAGTAGGCTAAGCTAGTAACATGCTTATGAAAGTAAAAACACAAAGACAGGTAAATGTTTAATTTGACAGTTTTTAGCTTTGTAGTGTAATTTCATATGTAATATCAGAGACATGAATTAATGTTTTTATGAGTAATAAGATATACGTTGAATTGTAAAACTATTTTCCATCATTCCCAGTCAGGCACCAAACTACGTGCCCATAAAAAGTTGCGGCTCAAGCTACTTTACCTCAAAGGAAAATTTGATTCTTCATGAAATCAGTTCTTTAAGACTAAACAAAAAGCACCTGTTCAAGATGAAGTGTGTGATTGTGTCTTGTTGAGTGCTATAGCTTTGCTGTCAGAGCATGGTTTAATTGACATGTAGGTTAACACTCAGCAAGCTCAGCAATCTGCTCACATTCTCTCTTCCTTTAACCTTCTGAAAAGCAGCAGCAGCAATGCAGCTTTTAATTCCTGGCAGATGGGTGACGATGTCCCCTCATGACTCACGGCAGGTTGATCACACCACTTTAAAGCAGATCTAGGATCAGTTCAATCCTAGGCTCAGGGCGATGACTTCAGCGCAAGAGCTGCATTAGTGTGGCTCTGATGAGTCACAGCGTGATGATGTCACCTGATCACAACCCTGCAGTTCCTACATCAGATTAAACTTACAGCCATATGCCTAAACGTCCTTGCATCCATGCCCATACAGATTATACTAAAAATGCACTCTTTTGTAACAGAAGAACATACATTGGATCCCTAAAATATCTGGATATGTATCTGATATCTGATATTTTGTTATAATACAAAAACACACATGACTTAATGGCCAATGATATGACCAATTAATTTTTAATTCCATTTTTAATTTTTTTAAAGCAATTCATAAATGTTTACTTTAATATATATCTTCTATAATGAGCATGTTTTTAATTTTGGAATTAAAATTAATTTTGATGAATTTTTGAGGGGACATAAAGTCACATTATCATGCAAAGGGGTGGAAGATTTCCAAAATTTTGGAAATTTTCCCGGATTTTTGGAAAACTTTCGGCGAAGCTTTGGAACGTTTCGGGAAATTCAACAAAAAATGTTCTGCCCCTTTGGATCCCTAGTATGTATGTATATGTAATATACACATATATTTATATTACCTCAAAACACATTTAAAACCTTTTGTGTGTATACAAAATAGATTACTTTTTACTTACAGTATGTGACATTTTTTAATTGATATTTTTTCCTCAAATGATACCATATAAAACCAACATCAAAACATTTCTTAAAGCATAGCACATGTTTTAAACTAGACTTTAAAAAGGTTTTTCTTTTCTGTATTGTGGACTTATGTTTGCAGCATCCAGTGGCACTAGTTACACAGTTTGTGCTTTGAGGTTTCAAAAAGAAATCAGCTTGGGAATTTTCAGAGACTGAGTGGACTTTTATTTTTGGTAAATTCCTATACTGTTCATTTCTAGCTCTAAATCTGCAAAGATAAATGAGGTTATTGATGGATTGTCCCTTTGTTTTTCCACTCTTTTTTCTCCTTCCAATTTCTGTCCCCTCCACTCAGCATCCTATCCTGCCGTCTGTCCTATGATCTGTTTCCTGTGCCCTTGAGCCAGATGCTGAATATTTAGTAGGTACTTACGCCAATGTGACCTAAACATGACAACTAGTCACAAAGACATCAATAACTCACCCTCATACCCATAGACCTCTCTCCCTCTCTCTCTCTCTCTCTCTCTCTCGCTTGCTCGCTCTTGTGTGTGCAAACATCAATTACGCCCTCATGTACCCACTGACCTCCCCATAGACACACAGACAGAGCTCATTTCATTAGTCTGGGCTCATACAGCAGGCAGAGCCAAATACATGATTAAAATGAAAATGAAATTGTGTGTATATACGCCAAAACTAATTTGTGTAGTGCCAGACATGTAAAATACAAAATAGGCTGCTATCTATGTCTATTTAACTACCTGGGTTCAGTACAAGTTAAACTCAATCGACAGCACTTGTGGCATAATGTTGATTACCACATAAATTAATTTCCGTATATACATCAATTTCTCTAAAACTAGAAAAAATATACATAGAGTGAGGCACTTACAATGGAAGTGAATAGTCACAAGATTTATGAAGTTATATCCAACTTTGTTGCCCTTACCATGTGATGCCTAAAACCCTAAAATTGTCTTAAAAATGAACAACTTTAAAGCTTAAAGGGTTTAGATAAAATTATAAGCTTCACATTTCTGAAAATAGGCCCCATTCACTTATTGTACTGTGCCTCGCCGTAACCTCATTTTTAAACATTTTCCAACAAAAAAAATGTGCCTCTACCTACATTTCTACCTCTGCAATGCCAAAAATTTACATTTAATGACAAACAAACAAAAGTTTACGGAACTGAATCAACACTGAACTAACTTCTGCTGAACAATGGCAATATTTTATTTTTAAAGCTGCTTTACAGCAGAATTTAACTCTGTTTGGATCGTTAATTGCATCATTATTTTCCTGTTTATTATTGTAAAGCTGCTTTTAAACAATTTGTATTGTATTATGTGTTATAAAGGTGACTTGACAAATCACTGCAGTTCCCAGCTGAAATACTACTGGCAATAAGACACTTTAATTCATTTTTACATACATTTTGATTACAGGATCAGATTATCAATTAATGAACACTTATTTTCATAGTTTCTTGCACTATGTTATGACCTCAAAACACTTTTATCATAGTGCATGATTTGTAAACGGATACATTTTGACATTTGCAGTACATAACCACGGGTTTTCTGACGTTGTAAACTTGCTCAGGAGCTCACCTGGTACAGCACTGCACTTGGCCTTGAGTCCCTTAAACACTAGTCAAAATAAAAGAGCTCAAAGACTTGTAGATGTCGGGTTTGGTAGAAGTTATGAGTGAGGACACAAATGCAGAGTGAAGTAGGGCTTTTATTAAATGCCAGAAAAAACCAAAACCACCCCAAAAAGGAAAAATATACAGTCCACGGGCACAGCAGGCAAGAAAAGATGGGGAACATTGGATCAGGCTATAATAAACAGGGATGCAACTAAGATGTAAAACGAGGGAGGACAGATGGGGTGAATCAACTTATAATAAACAGGGAAACCCATAAGCTGTGTCCCAATTCAGAGGCTGCATCCTTCGAAGGCTCATTTTAAATGCTGCCTACATATGCATCCTTCATTTTCCAGGCCGCAACGAATTGAATGAGTGGATCCTTCATATCTTATCCTATCCCAAGATTCAATGACAACTGAATATTTTTAGAGAAAATACCAGATTACACTTTTTAATGCAAGTATTGGGTTTTAACTTACTGAAATACGATACAATGTTGGCATATCTTATTAAGATGCGATTTTACATATAGTTATTATCCTCTTTATTATGTACATAAATGGATTATTATGTACATAAATGGACCCTGATTTGTTTTCAGGCAGTTTTTGAAGCGTTGATCATTGTAGCCAATCACAGCTGAATTGTTTACCAATCCATTCAACAGCGCTCAAAGCGTCACATTTTTAAAATTTCACTACTGACTTGGTATCAAAGTCGGTACTTTTGACAACACTATTAGAAACAAATATGACAGAAGACAATAGTGTGATATTACAGAGTTTCCTAGTCAGAAATTGGACATGAACGTCCTCTCAAGTCATATTTACTACTGGGAAACTCTGAGATAGTTTTGATACCCAAGTTCCCGATTTGGGCTGGCCATAAATGTTAAACATGGCACAGGGGAGAACGATGGCTGCTGTGACTGGTATTCGGTATTATTTTATTTTCCACAGCAGCTATATCGTCTTGGGTAACAGTTTATTTTACAGTGTCATTGTTACATATGTTTCATGTATTTACTAAAGTAATAACTAGAAATGATGCATAATTACATGCAATTGACCCTAAACCAAACCCTAATCCTAACCCTAACCCTACAGTAAGTACATGTTGTTCATTTTTATTACTCAGAACTTAAATGTAAAATTATACTGTAATACTGACACCTTAAAATAAAGTGTAACCTCATCTTGTCTTGTCATTAGAGTAGTGCATATTTACACATATTAATAACCTTTTGAAGCATGTTGTATGTTCTCGTGTTGTAACACGAGAATAAACCTCATTGGTTCTCTTCATTTAGACTAAACCGCTCAATTCATATGGATTAGTTATACAATCTCTTTATGAACTCTTTGAAGCGTCGAAGTGTCAGTTGCGTAGCTGTCTATGGACGGACAGAAAGCTCTCAGATTTCATCAAAAATATCTTAATTTGTGTTACAAAGATGAACGAAAGTCTTACAGGTTTGGAACGACATGAGTATGAGTAATTAATGGCAGAATTTTTATTTTTGGGTGAATAGTTCATTCTAAGTTCGGAACTATACCTTTCAGTGCAACTCCCACCTTTAATGAGACCATATAATTAAATATGAATGATTTAATAGTATGTTTAACTCCTTTCAAAATTGATATTAGGTGAATAATTTATCAGAACAATGCAACATTACAAAACAGTCTGACTGTTTTTCTGACCACAGTTCATTAGACGCAGGCCCTAAAGATCACTTTGCAGCAGTGGAGACAGGACTCCCAAAGAGTATTTTATTCACAGTTCCAGAAGAGAAAGACAGTCAGGAATTGAAAGAGAGCGAGAGAGGCACAAAGGCTGTTTTTGACAAAGGCCACAGTGAATGTCCTAAATCTGTCTAGCTGGCCCAGGCTGTGGATAGCGGCACTCTGCATTATTGATGTACCGAGCTGGGAGAGCTACATTATCTGTGCTCTTGTAATTAGCTGCTCCGCAGTGCCCTGATTCTGCTGTCTTTGTGTCAAGCTTGGCATCTTGGCCATGTGCCCTACTGGTAAACTGGAGCCAGTTGTGTTGTGTATAGTTAATAGTCAGAGTCAGGTAAGGTGATCTGTTACAGATTACCCGATAAGGGTTCAATTAAACAGGAACTGACTTGTTTAGTGAAGTCTTTCAGGTCACAGTTAATTTCCAAATTGGACTCTTATTCTGTGTAAAAGAATAAAAATCAAATTTCTTCTTCTTTCTTTCTTTTTTTTTTTTTTTTTTAGTAAAAAACTATTCTTAAAACAACACTGACAAAAATGCTACAGAAAAAAAACAAATGTCATTTCTATATGAAAAGGCAAGAATTGAAAAAAGTAAATTCCTACTCAATATTAATACTCAATTCAAGCATGTAGAAATTAAAGAGTACTCAACCTTTCCCATCATGTACTGGGGCATGAATAATTAATAAGGTTGATTTTTTTCCCCCTGTTTTCCAGCTATATTTACTATGCTTTATCATTGCTTTTGTTGTTACGTTTAGTATCTTGCAATTTTGTGACATCTGGAGTTCATTCTCTACTCACAATTACACATTCACACCCAAAAATGATCTACCCAATGTGACCATCATTGTGTATTATGTAGCAAGTCTCTGTGCTTGAGCCTGTACTGAATTATTTCTATTATGTAGAAATGTTGTATAATTTCCTTGGTTGTTACACTTTAAAAGCGTGATTTAATTATAAAATTTAAATAAAAAGTTAATTTTGTTTGTTTACTCAACTAAGTTAAGTAGGTTTTACTTAATTCTATATGTATAAGTTAAATATAATCAAGTAATATTTTTACTTGATAATAACAGCAAAATTAGCAGCAAAATTCCTTAAAATGTTTAATGTTTGTGCAAACTGTTACTAGGATTTTATTAAGTAAATCCTACAAGTCATTCAAAATAAATTCATTCAATAATATACATTCTCTAAAAACAAGTTAAGTGCATCTTGTTTTAAGATGTTTGAACGTGACAAAAATAATGAATGCGATTTTTTTTCATGAACTGAATGAGCTCATGATCTTCCAACTGAATTTGCATTAAATTGAGGGAACATTTTCAGAACGTGACCATGTATATAGCATAACATTACAAGATGAATGCAAAGACATTGGCAAAAAATCAAAGCATCTCAAATGTTTCCATTGGATTACAAGTGTATACTTGAGGGGAAAATGTCACAGTCGTATATATATATATATATATATTTCAGAGGGCTGTTACTGTAAGTCAGTCAGCAGTGTGTATAATAACTGTAGGTTCACACACTGCTAACTCATGTCAGCTTTCACTAAAAATAGGTGTTGTGACACAACGTTAAAGTCAATAGGGCTTGAGCTACCGCAATCCCACAAACGGAGGAGAAAAAGTTGACAAATTTACCCTCGATTTTAAAGAGCGTATACTGTAGAGGGTGTAAAAAGTACATAGAAATTACCCATGTTACTGAGTCAACATTTTACTTTATCATGAAATGTGTTAACTTGCTGTAAATGGTCAATTCTGGTTTATTTATAAAATAGTTAACATTTTCCATGTTCAAATACAAACTAATTCATTTTGGCTAGAACTACAAAAATACATCTGTGGCCATTTACGGTTGCAAATTTGAAATGGATTTGCTGTAATAATTAGTCATGAGAATGTTGCAAATATGTATTTTGAGATTCCAAATGAAGTTGAAGGGAGCATTTGTTGTTGTTGGAAATTTTAATAGTACTCAAGTATAAATTCCACTAAATTCTCAGTAATGTAGGACAATTACTCAAGTAGGGTGTCCGTAAACAAAAATGCAGTCTTGTAGAAATGGATTGACGAAGCAAAACTAAATGATTTGCAGATGAAAAAGTACCTATGTGAACATTCTTTAAGTGTTTACTGTAACTCTGAGTGTAACAAGTAATGAGCAGACCCAGAAACTCCAGCCTCCTACAGAATCAGTACATGCAAACCCAAACCACAGGTGGGCAAATTCAGGATGTTAAAGAGCATCATGACATAGTTAATTGACAGACATATCTCCTTACAAATTGATAAGATAAGAAGTTTTACTCTGAAAGGACACCTGGGGGACGGTATATTCCGTATCACATCAACACGTCCCAACTTGCGATTAGGAAATACTTGCTTTTCATTCACTGGTAAAAACGTGACTAGATAAATAACTACCAAATATTCTGCTCATTATTGTTAGCTTTGAAAGATATTCATGCTCCCATGTAGAGTACTTTGTTACATTCCTTCAGACACCATGTTTGAAGATTAAAAAAATATACATGACAAAATGGATAATAAACAAAGAGACTACTGAAAAACAACCGCTAACAACCGCTCCGACAAACAAAAGTTTTATGACATGAAACTGAGGCTGACTTGTTGGAAAATGACTCAAATATCAAAATGAAAAATCTAAATGCTTTTGTATTTGACTTTTTAGTTTCAAATGCACTTCATATTCTAACTTTCCCCTTTGAATAATAACAAATATGCTTATCAACAATCCAAATGAGGTTAGAACGAGGTTATCGAAATGTTGATTATAAATACATTTTAATACCAGTATGTTTTGATATAGTTTAGTGCAATAAAAATAAATGTATTGCACGGATTTGTTTGTGCTTAGTATTATGTGTATTGGAGTATCATGCCATTAGCTTAGCAACATGCTAATTTCAAACTCCAAGAAAAATGAATTGCATGCATTAGAGCATTTAAATCACTTACTTATGAAGTTCCATAACAGTTAAGAGTTTAAAGCTTTACATGAAATCACACATTTTCAAGTTAGTTAGTAATATGTAAGATTTTTGCATATCCAAAAACCACCAGGCCAGTGTTATATATTTTGTTCAGTCGACTGCTTACAATATCCCAAATGTTTTGTAAATTATGAGAAAATTGCTGTTTTAACCAAGGATCCGGGATGTGTGAGTGAGTTGCCTGTAAATGGCGTCATAACCGCGTTACCCTCGGTTTTATTTTGTAGAAACCATGGAAACACCAAAGACGCTTTAATATATTACATGTTTTATTAGACAAGGGAGCATCTGTTTTGATTACATTTATAGACGGAAAACAGAGCGGCATTACCTCATACTCATGACTGGAAAAGTGGAAGTGACGCCAGCGACTGTGACATAATAAAAGTCCCACTGCTCACGAGGCATGTGTTGCATTCGTCTAGATCAGAGGTGTCCAATCCCACTCCTGGAGGGCCACTATCCTGGAAAGTTTAGCTCCAACCCCAATTAAACACACCTGAACCAGCTAATCAAGGTTTTTTGGCATACAGGAAACTTCCCGGCAGGTGTGTTGTGAGAAGTTGGAGCTAAACTTTGTAGGACAGTGGCCCTCCAGGACTGAATTTGGACACCCCTGGTCTAGATTAACAATTGCTCAACAATCAGAGGAACATGCGCGAGACCTATCCCGATTCTTTTCCACCGGCTGTGAGGTGAAGACCACTTGTCCCAAGATTCCTCGCTCAAACTTGCCGTCATCAAGCTACGCCTTTGTTTTAAACAGGTGACCTCTAGCAGACGAAAAACTATATTTTGCTCCTTTAAGACTTGATGGCCATCTTTTGAAACGCCTCTTGGGCAGCTATTTATATCACAGCTATGAATGGGGAAACATCAAATTCTCCAAAGCTATTCACCAAGATTATGATTAAATTTCATATTGGAAATCAACAGTGAAATCTGACAACAACTGACTTATAAATTTTGATTCTAAACTCTCAAATCATGACAAAAAAATAAATAAAATACATTTTTTTTTTAAATGTGCAGTCATAAAGCACCCGTCTCAGTTTCTAACAGCAGCTGGAGTGACACAATGACTTTACCAGTTTGCGATTGGCTCTTTTATTTAGAAGACTCCCTCTGCCATGTTGTGCATTGCACTTTCTTGCATTCTTAGTAACGTGAGTGCACCGTCTTTGATGACACACTCTATATGCTTATAAAGGAAACTTATCTTGCACAAGACCTCAGATTACCAGTAACACTCCTGCACTTTAATCTGACTATATTGTAAAATGAGGATCTGCATCAAGGTTGTGTTATGATAATAACGCAGGATCTACAGCCTGTGGCTCTTCGACGTAAAACCACCAGCACATTTACACCCACTCCATTGAAACCACCATCTTTGGTTTTTTTCATCCAAACTCTACTGTATCATATCTATCCTGACAGTAACCAGAGGTGTAGGAGTAAGTGTCAATCAGTGATGAAGAGTGTGTGTGTGATGATCTTTAACAGGCCATTTGGATTTGAAATGCAAGATGGTTCTGATTAATGTAACATTGTTTTGCCCCTTTTATCATATTATTTTGAAATTATAGAACTAGAATAACAACACTGGGACATTTTTACTGTTGGTATTATTTAACCCTGTAAACCTGACATTTGACAGATATTTAATTTTTTTTTCACCTTTAGACAAAATATTTTTAAAAATCTTTTAAAAAGTTTACAATTTTTTTTTGAATGTCATATCTCATACATCAAGTTTTTTATGGGTCATACAGTATGATATAGTGAGAATATTGTGATCATAGAAAAGAAAAGTAAGAAATTCCGATATCTTGTGATTACTGTCATAAATGCATATAAATACCAGTTTCCATTCTGTATCTGCAGGTATGTCTCATTAAAATGCTATTTAAATGTTTTATTTTGTGATCAAAACTCTGTAGTTTTAATTCTGGGGGGTAAAGTATATAAAGCAGCACAATACAATGATGACTGAGAGATAAACGAATAAACAATCCTAAAAAGCCATCATATTTGATACTCATATTTTTCTAATAAATTGATGTATGGATAATAAAGTTAGATGTTGCTTCTGCACATGATTAATCTTGAAATATTAATAACAATATAAAAGTTAAAAGACACGAGTGAGATTTACTATAAATGCATTTTACTCAGAAGGCATGTAGTAGATTTTGTACAAGAGCGCTTTCAGCAAAGTTTTGATCATGTTGATAATTTAGAGAACTTAGAATGTGTGTATATTTAATATGATACAGCAGTCTTTATATGGTTAAATGAACCACAAACAGAAAGTTCAGAAAAGACACATGCATAAACAAAAACATAACATTAGCACTCTTTCTGTTTCTCTTTCCTATTCCCCTTCAGCTCGGGTTTCTAGGAAGCAGCTTTGGCTGTGGGAGAAGCTTCCAGCTGATCACATGACTCTGGAGGGATCTCCCGATGAGCATGTGACCCTTAGTGCTGATTCATGGTGCCATCGCTACACTCTGTTGAGGACTAAAATCAGGGAAAGACAAAGGATAGAGGGATTTTGTGAAAATAAATGACACACAGCTTTCTCTCTTTCTGTTTCTTTTTTATGTCACCAACCTCCCTTATATTTTTTACCTCTGGGAATCACACTTGGCTGGTCTGCATGTTAAATAATTGAGATATCTTGTGTGTGTGTGTGTGTCTTATCACCTTGAGGAGTCAAGATGGGGGGCAGACAGAGCAGCACTTGTGTGGGTGTGCTGAACGCGAGGGGCTCAGTTCACTGAACAGGGGCTTTTCTCTTGTACTTTACACCTTTGCACTTAGAAACGGGGCAGACGTTAAAAAATCCCTCTCGTGTACAATAAATGAACTGTGGGCTGTTTCTGGTTAAAAGTTGTTTGCGATATTCGCAGAATATTAAGCTTAATGTACTGTAAGAGGGTGATTCCTCAGTTGATACCATGACAAATGAAACTAATTATGTGTCATTAATACATTCATCACGTTCAGAAATCATGGTTTCCCCCGGAAAAGATGTGCTGCTATTTTTCATATCTGCGATAAGCAAATATAAAATTATTTATATTTTATATTATATTTTTTATCAAAAACTGATGGTACATTTGTTTACAACATAATACCAAACATATGAAAATGCACAGAGTAGAATTTTCCTGATTTTAAATGAGTTTTTCTGAATTATTATATAAATAAAACCAGCAAATAAAAATAAATAAATAAATAAATAAAAATTTGGAAAATAAAATCAAACATTTTTTTTTTTTACGTATTTTATGATCTATCTTTTAAAACTGTTTGCACATAATACAACATTTACTGAAAGTATGGTTTTTAAATTCTTATGGAAAATGTGCATATTAAAACTTTTCAGATTTTACATTTTTCCTGATTTATAAGATAAAATCCAAAAATTACTAAAAATTTGGAAATGATAATGATAATAATAATAATAATAATAATAATAACAATTAAATAAATAAAATAATAAATTCTAAAAAATTTATAAAATTGTAATAATACATTGTAATAATAAAATAAAGTTAATTAAATTAATAATTCTAAGTAGGAAAGTTTTATATTTTAAAACTATTTTCTTTGTGATTTTATTTTTTGTTTTTCCTTAAAACATCATGGGTGTAAAAAAAATACCCTGCAATACTTGAGAAATCACACAAGTTTTTTTTTTTTTTTTTTTACTGAGTGTAAACAATACAGTCAAAGTCTTTGGATTCCTTTTTTGCTTTCTTTTTCTACAACTTTTTCTTTCTCTTTCTGTTGTTTTCTCAATATGAAACCAGACCGGCAGAACGTGTTGCTTGTTTGCATGTAGAATGGAAAGTTTCTACTTCTCATAACTAATATTGCATTCACAGTCACACTCTACAGTCTAGTGAGATTCCGACAAACAATGATATTATCATTCAATATATAAACAGTATGAAGGCAAATGTAAGCAATAAAAAGCTATTTGTGTTTTTAGCACATCCCTTCTAGATGAGTCTCTCTCTCTCTCTCTCTCTCTCTCTCTCTCTCTCTCTCTGTGTGTGTGTGTAGGGGTTGTATGTGTCAGAGATAAAGAGGGAAGTACCTCTCTCTCACTAGTATGTAAATCCTGTGTAGGGGGTGCCAGCAAAGTCAAGAGTAGAGTTAAACACCTCATGGAGACAGAGGAGCCTGGCACTCAACAGACCCCTGAGACTTTTCTTATACTCCCACATACAAGTGTACAAGAGAGATGGTCCAAAATCCTCTCTGTGCGCCAACATCAACTACAGCAGCTTGAAAAAATTAGAGAAGGTTGAAAATTATTAAAAAAATACAATGGGAGCAAAAATATTTACCTCCAGACCACTGAAAGGAAACTCAAGTGTAAATTCAAGGGTAAACAGTAGCATTACTTTGGGTGTGTTTCAGTGCGAAAACTTCTCTAACCACTCATAATTCAGCTACATCATGTGCTAAAATGCTCAACGCTCGGGTGCAAAGAAAACTCTTAACAGCTTGTGCATAAAACGATGCCATCAGCGGGCACACTTCATTCTCTGTGAACTGTCTCCAAAATGTAGAAATCCTATTAAACCGCCCCTATTGTGTTTTTTTCCGAATATTACCTTTCATGCAGTGTCTAATATACCTGTATGTGAATGTAAAATGTTAAAAGATCAAAAGTGCACGACAAATAATGTTATTGTCTTGAACCCGTAACAATGTAACAAATTTGCATAATATCAGCCTATGGTCCTGCACTGGCCGCCTGCAAACAATGTCTACTTTGACGCTCAAGCACTGTGGTTGTCGCTGAGGCCTGGAAGAGTTGTTGTTGACATGTCGAGAAGATGCCGTTTTTATTGCTGCGAATCCACTTTTATATACTTCTAAATGATGGGGACTCACACAGGAATTAATGCTGAAAAACAACGGCATCATTCGTATCACTGTGCTGAGAAAGAGCTGAAATTCATATATGGTAATAGGCATTCTGTTTCCAACATATGCTGTAAGCTAGACCAACCATAACAGACTTGCACTGTGTGACCAATCAGAGCAGAGTCGCTTTGTGGGGTTTAGAGAGACTGAATCTTCGAACAAACCATTTTCAGACTCTGAGAAATGAGTGATGTACAAAGTATATTATGAGAAAATTGTGAGTGTTTTTTGACCTTGGGTGCATGTAAACCTATTGTTGGAGACCTTCAAAACAAAATTAGGAACCTTTAAAATAGCATAATAATGGCACTTTAAATAGAATATATATTTTTAACAGTTCACACAGAAGTCACTTTCAAAGCAAGCAGCTTTCTGTTGGTCAATGTGGTGAACAAGTGTGGTGAAATATCCTCGTGTGAAATTCCCAATCACCTGGATTCCTTCGGAAATTCTTTGATTTTATGAAAATGGCAGGAGAATAGTAAATGTGACCACACTTTTAAACCGCTTCATTAATTATAATGGGAGCATTATTGTTTTGTTGAAATGCCTTGTGGAGAAAAGAAGTTAGCAGTTAGCATGCAGGAACTTGAAGCACAATTCATACTCATCTCTTCATTCTCATGCTGACACATGGGATAATGTTTGAAATGCAGTCTCAAGACTTGGCAGCAGGACATGAATTTCTAAAGCAAGCAAACTTATAGAGATGTCAAACTGTATTTGGAGGCACAATTTGGAGAATCAGTTATTGCTAGCTGCATTGTAGCCTACTTTAAAAGTTCAGTTTCAGTTGGACTAAAGCAATAATTAATTGTTCTTCAAATGTAATGTTCTTCATACAAGTCAGAAACGATAATACAATTGCAACTTGACCTCATATAGCAACTTTACATGTTAATTGAACTCAAAATGAAATCTGCACTGTGCGTAACCTATAAAAATGAATTTGTATTAAACCTCTCCAGCTCCTGATCTTGCGCTGATATTTTACATTAACATAGTATTTTGAATTGTGTACAATCCAAGATGACAAGTCAAGAAAACAAATATTGAATATGACATCATCACAGACATGTATATTTGAAGGGAAATTCTCAGAACATATATATATATAAATTTACTGTAGATTCATTAGCACATGCATCAGCCCCCATATCGCAGACGGTAAAAGAATATTGTTATCTGTAAATGTATGTAGTTACAGTATGTGTGCTAGTGTAACTGGATAAAGGGAAGACGATGAAAGCCAGAGATAGTTAGATACCTGCAGTGCCATGATCAGCTGAGATCATTATGCTGTGACTCATTCAGAGTCATCGCTCTGATCGAATGGGCTCATGACTGATCCTAGACCTGCAGTAAATGTGGTGTGATCAACCTGCTCTGAGTCATCGGGGGGGGTCACAGTCAGCATCTGCCAGGAATTGAAGAGCTAAAGTAGAATTACGTCTGCTGCTTCTTCTCCTTTACTGTCAGTGTGTATCGCCTTCAGTGCCCCATTTTTTTTTTTCCAAGCTGTCTTTTCCCCCTCCTTCACTTGACTTTCTATCCTGCCCCCCTGCTGGGTCTGTGCCGTCCGTCTCAGTCTTATTCCCGTTAATCCCTGTTTCCACTTCTCTCAGCCTTTACAGGAAACGTTGAGCTGCAGAAATGGCCACAGTGGGTATTAATTTACAATCCTTCCCTCTGGCCTGTGTCACCCACTTAACACACAATGGCAAACATGCATTTAGGACTATTTTTTATGGGATTCATTGGCCTTTTTGCCTTTATTTTTGGCAGCACAGTGTGCCATTCAGAATTGAATTGAATGCTAGATAAATTGGGGTAGCAAACATCATGCAAAATCACAATTAAAATCAATTTAAATTCAAAGATTTCAAATACTCTAACTCGAATTATTAACTAGAAAAGTAAATTTTGTTTGTTCTTTTTAGATATTCAAAAGTTTGTGGCCATTAAGATTAAATTTCTTTTTTTTTTAAAGAAATTACTATTCGGAGTGCCACAGGGATCTGTGTTAGGCCCTCTGTTGTTTTCAATATACATGCTTCCACTATTATAAGAAAACATTGAATTAGTTTTCACTGTTATACCGATGATGCTCAGTTATATATTTGAACATGACAGTTGACAGAGTGTGTTAAGGATATAAAATACTGGATGACCTGTAATTTTCTTCTGTTAAATTCAGATAAGCCTGAGGTTTTACTTATTGGACCAAAAACCTGTAATTTGCATTTAAGAGGATGTACTGTTACTTGATCCTTTACAGTTAAAGAACTGGGTGTTACATTTGACAACAACTTGCCTTTCGAAAATCATATTTCACATGATAAAAAAACAGCCTTCTTCCACCTCAGACACATCACTAAGCTACGGAGCTGCTATTTCTGTTGCAGAAAATTTAGTTCATGCACTCATGACCTTTAGACTAGTGGCAATTTCAGCTACAATTAGTCCAAAATGCAGCTGCTAGATTTTTGCTAGGTCAAGAAAATATGATCTAAACTTTGGAAAATAGCCTTCACTGATCAGGGTTCAGACTCACCCAGTTTAAATCTAGATTAAAGGCGCATCTCTTTTGCCATGCATTTACATAATCTATCTCATAACTTGTACTTATACCTTGCACTTATATCAGATCAAATGCACATGATTATCTTTAGTTAATGAACAGCTTCTCTAATTATTTTCCATTTGATTTTTTGTTTTATCTCCATAGTAATGATTCAGTAATGATGTTGAAAATTCAGCTTTGCTTCACAGGAATAAATTACATTTTAAATATATATTCAAATAAAAACAGTTATTTTAAATTGTAATATCATTTCACAATATTACTGTTTTTACTGTATTTCTTAACAAATAAACGTAGCATTGGTGAGCATAACAGATTTAAAACACAAAATCCAGCTGAATGTTGGCTGATTCTTTAAAGCACCAAAAAAAAACAACAACAGGATATTTTTCAAAATGTTGTCTTTTAAGTGTTTTTTTTTTTTTTTTCTGTTCCCCCATGTGATGGACATACAACACATAATCACATACTGCATATATTACAATGTTCTTGAGTTCTCCCAGGGGACTTCACACAGCATTCCAATCAAATAGGCTGTCCCAGACAGGCATTGGAGTGGGCACCTGTCCTGCCTGAACCGAGGGGTCTTTGGCTTGCTTGTCTGTCTGGGCCCAAACACAAATCACTAGCTGACTGGCACATGGCCAAACAATTAAATTAATTACAGTGCACAGTGAGTGAGAGAGAGAGCCTGAGCAGGCCACTTGTCTAATTTGTGCATCCTAAGCAGAGGGAAGATGAAGTGCACTTTTGGATATTACACTTCCAGAGATTCTGAGTGGAGTTCAATCACAGGAACTTGTCCTAAATGAACTGTGAAGCAAATGAAAATATGCTTTTGCAATTCATCTAAATTTACAGTGATCATGATACCCTATTCATGACCAGACTGCACACATCATTCTTCTGTGGTTTATAGGGTGTAACTGGTACAACAATTGTAATGCACAGTACGTTTCAGTCATTCATTTAGAGCAATTAAAAGGCCTTTCTAGGTGGATTAATTCTTTTTTTTTTATTTCAATTATTAATCTCATTTAACAATATATCTAAATATTTACAATTGATAAGCCTCCCAACTCTACACAATACAAAATACATTAATGGCCACTCAATCATCTTTATAGTCACACCCTCTAAACAGTCTAGAATGTTCATTGTTTCCTTGAATTCCTTCCCCACCCTCACGTGCCCAGACAACAGAACCTATTCAGGACATTCCCAGAACCACATCATGCTTTTCATGCTTTAAACAAAACAGATCATTTGTTAATTATGCATTGTAATGAACTACTTTTGGGTGTGTGTTTGCGAAGAGAGCAGTTCACTGAACACAGGTGACAGGTCTTAAAGAGGACCTATTATGCAAAATTCACTTTTAAAAGGTGTTTGAACATAGATGGTAAAAATCCACCCACTCCTATTTTTATTTAATCCCCATAAATCATAAACAATCTCTCCAAACGAGCAGTTCCGGATTCCGCCCTACTTTTACGCAAGCCCTGCCGATGACTTGTGACGATCTGCCCTATTAGCATAGATACCGCGTCTTTCTGTTTCCTCGCGGTCGCAGCTGCTGATGTACAATGTCTGCGCCAAGAAAATATTACAAATGTTCTCCATCGTTGAATTTCATTTATGAAGGAAATGTGCTGAAGAAGTGGGAAAAGTATTATATATTTGTACAAATCAGTGTGTTGATTTGTCCTACCCGCTCTCATTTTGCTACCTCCCACAATGCAAATTTAGTGTTGGTAGCTAATAAGTAGCATTATTCATCAGAACACTGGACTGCTTCACAAACGAGGGTCAGTTCAACACCAGATTTGCAGAAAAGATTAACATGCTAGTCAAGGAGTTGAATCAACTCCACAACAACTGCATGAATGTATCCACTAACCATTCAGAAATGTCCAGTTGCTTTCTGACTCTCTCCATCAGTGTCTGATTCTGGATTGAACATGTAAGGGTGAACACAACTAATGACAATTTTTGACATTTTTGCTGCGTGAGATTGGCCAGTTTTGTTGTTGTTGAGTATCCGAAGCCCAAGCTGTTAAAGCTCTATCACTATCACTATATGGGACTTATATGGTGCATTTTTTTTAAAACAAATATTGTCCTTTTAGAGCTCGATAGATCTTGGTCAGTGTCTGCTTTCTTTTTAAAAAGAGCATCTGTGACATTCTGCTAAACGTCTTTTATATTCCACAGAAGAAAAAAAAATCAAATGCATTTGGAACAAGCCTATTTTGCATTCTGTCATTTTACATTATACCAAGGTCATTTGAACTTGTTTGTCACCTCTGGACGCCGTTAATGAGTTTAAGGACGCAGCGCCCATCTGCTTTAGTAATTTATACTGTGTTATGCTGTTTTTCCAAAAAAGATAGTCTTCTCCACCTTCTCCTTATTTTCTTCATCCATTCATTATGATGCCTATGGGTTTATTATCATTGTTTTGGTTCTTGTGTTGTATTGTGCTTTGTTGGAGGTGGTTTTTTATAATTCAAAAAAAGGGAATGATAACTTTGTCATCGTGTGTGGGCATAAAACTTTTAAGCCCTTTGTTTGCGTATGATGTTACTAGAGTTCGTATTTCTGCACAGTGAAAACCACACAGAGTTTATCCTGAAGGATAGGAGTTACAGTGCATAAGGTGTGTGTGTGTGTGTGTGTGTTATGCCTCTGGTAACCTCTGTTGACCTTTGTGGGTGCTGTTAAGGGCGGCAGCTCTGAATAACTCCAATAATAATCTTTCATTTTGACTACTAAAACAGTAACTATAATACTGTGTTACCAAGCTCATCATTGATTCATTTGTGATGCTCCATTGCACCTTGACAGTGATGAAAAGATAGAGGCCCCTCCACTTTAAAGAAGCCCTTAAATCATGTAAATAAAGCTGAAAAGATAAGCAAACATTTACTTGATTATTGTAGCTTTTTAAGGTTTATTTACTATTACAACCCTAACATCCAACAAGTTTCAGGAATGAAAGAAACTTTTAATGCATCTTAATGTAGATTTATATATATAACAATTAAATGGTATAAGCACAGGAGGCTGAATTATTAAAAGTTTTTGAAACATAAAATATTATTAGATATTTTTAAATATTATAAAATATTATCATATATATAAAATGATTTTTACTCTTATGATGTAAATTTTTTATAGACATTTTAAACAATTTAAAACCAATTATATGCTTTTTCACAATTTTTAGAAATAATCTTTAGCAGATTTTGCCCTCTTTGTCAAACATTTTGCCCTTTCAACTTATAGTTTTTCCATTTCTCAGTCCTCTTTCCTTTACTCTGCCTGTTTTGAGAAATCCAGGAAACCATTTTACCATCATCAAGGGTCCGTTTAATGGGCCGTTTTACTGAGAAAACCCAGAATCTGTTGCAGCATTGTTGTTTGGCCTAGTCCAGACTCCACTTCAAAAGATCATGATCTTAATGCCAAACACAACAGCGGCTCAAGCCTTAATAAAGCGTCAGCTTCTGTAACTGCTTACCCAGTGGGAAAAAGACACTCATTTTCTGTGGGCGTACTTGAAAAATATACAAAAACGGTCTTTATTTGCCCTCCTCAAAGGCAGGAAGACAGTTTGGCATCAAATGTGCCCGCGTTGCAGTAAAATAAGATGCTTTATATGATTTAAATATAGTGCTTGAAGGAACGCTAGGCAATTTATCTCCCAGTGTTGTGTGCAGTGATATCTGGGTTGGTATAGTGCACACACTTTCTTCATTGTTGCCACAAAATTACTGGCTTGTTAGTGTTTTTTTTTTTTTTCACTAATGATCAAACAAGCAAAAAAAGATGAAGAAGAGATTAAATCATTATGATAATGCAACATAATGATGCATAATGCACATAATGCAATCTGTCTGTCTGTCTGTCTATCTATCTATCTAAACATCTATCTATCCATCTATCTATCTATCTATCTATCTATCTATCTATCTATCTATCTATCTATCTATCTAATCATCTATCTATCTATCTATCTATCTATCTATCTATCTATCTATCTATCTATCTATCTATCTATCTATCTATCTATCTATCTGTCTGTATATCTGTCTGTCTATCTATCTATCTATCTATCTATCTATCTATCTATCTATCTATCTATCTATCTATCTATCTATCTATCTATCTAATCATCTATCTATCTATCTATCTATCTATCTATCTATCTATCTATCTATCTATCTATCTATCTATCTATGACATGCATAAATTCTGCACCAAATCTAGGCAGGTGGAGCTGGGGGAGGTGGGAGGTTTCAGAGGAACTCCTACAGCAAACAATGAACCAGACTGTTTAAATACTGAGCAAGCAATCTCATTGGCTCCATGATCAGCAGAGGCCAATCAGCTTGTTCCATGTGATAGCTTTCAGAGTGCATGTAAAGAACTTATCAGCCTTCACGCTCTAGGACCCTATCACACACTCGGCTCAATGCGACGCCAGGCGCAATGCAAGGGACGTGCAGCAGCACAGAAACATGCCAAATATTCAAAATAGAAGGATTACAATATAAAAGACTATTATTGTGTACATGAAGATAAAAATGTCATAATGGATAGTCATTGCAGGTATCAGAATTACCTATCTGCAGTAATGACGAATGAATTTGGATAATTATTTGACCAATCGTGGCAATACACACATGTATTTGAACTCACCAGAGGGTGTCCATATTCCGCCATGAAATTAGCGAATCCGCCATGGTGCAAGTGCACCTGGCTTTTAAAGGGAATGGGAAATGACACTCTTGGTTTATTGCACATTACGCCCAAAAGGCGTATGACCCATTAAGAGACTAGGTACAACCCTTTTGGACCATGTGGCGACCATTTTTAACCATCGTTAAACTAGCAAAAGTGGATTTGGACACGCCCTAAGTGCGACTACACCATACGCTTCAGACCATGTACTTAGAGCGCTAAACTAGGGCCCCTAGAGTTTCATGACTGAACGTCTAAACAGAATATCACAACTTAACTATGACTTAAATATAAATAATATATGAAAGGTTTGGATATTATATTTATATTATATATACTAAAATGTTATTTTCATGAACTAAAATTAGATTCATTTTAAAAATGAAATAAATATGACAAAGTGAAATTGTCAAAAGACAAAAACTATGACTTCAAAAAGCATAAAGTTGAAGACTTAATTTTTACTGGATTGGAGAAAAATTGTTCTTGTTATTGTAGTGCGTATATCCATGATTATACACTGAATCTCAACAATGAGCATCCACAAAAAGTGAGTGCGAGGTGCGCAGGCATCATGAGAAGAGAATTAGTGGAGTGGAGAGTTCTCAGGGTAGCTAAATGAAACAGAGCCTCTTGGGCCAGCCAGACTGGCCTTTCCTGTTATGGAAATGTGTATATAGGACTGAAGCTCAAAAGAACTTCACACCGCTGCTTGAACACCCCACCCAAGTGTATCCGAGTGAATAGACCCCTCCTTTTTCTCTCTTTATTTCGGAAACTTATGTTTAATATCCATCAAAAACCAATGCCATTGTACAACAGGGCTGATTGTAGAATCTTTTGTGGTCCCGGCTCTATTCACAACATTATACAATAATAGACAGGATCCAGAGGTTTTGAATGGAGAATACTGTTCTTTCACATCCATATGAACTCTGGGAGTTCACTAAGGATTACCGAGACCCCTTTGCTAATGTTTATGTCAGATCTGTGACCACTTCGGTTGTCTCATTTTCATAGATACGGGGAGAACAGCTGTGTTCGAAATTCACAATTAAAGTGAATTTCATGGTTGAGGAGGAGCCCACCGTTGAACGGAGATCAGCCTATTCTGTATTATTCATCACTAATGAAGGAAAACAGCAGACATGTTGTCTCAAGTGTAGATCAGTGTTCATATTCCCACATGTTATTTGAATTATACACAGTACAGTGTGGTGTTACCATGTCAGCGTGTCCCTACTGGACATATACTTGCTTTTACATGATGTGATCCAAATGCAATTCAGCCTTTGACTGCTTTGACCCAAGAAAAACAGCGGCTTTATTAAACCAAACAAATCTTTGCAATCATAGACCGTCAGGGAATTGGGTTATTATGGCAGTAGGTTATGATGTTCAAAATCTTTAACTTGTGCTGAAATGATTCAAAAGGATGTATTGCCCGATTAACGGCAATTGTGAGAATGTCAATGGCTTCAGTAACTGGATTCCCACAACTTCCTTGAAGTACATGGACAAAAGCATGGTGATGGATGCTTGCTGCTGCCCACTTAAATTGAAAGTGATTACAGTGTGTAGGAATTCATTTGGATCTGCATTGGGTCTCATTACTCAATGTTCAACCTCATTAGGAGGTATTAGTTAATGTAAGGCTGTTGCATCAGCAAGGTAGACACTATGTCATGGGAAAACTGGGTGCAACAAAAATGACAAGAATATGCCAAACTCTTTGTTTTTAAAGGACTAATTCACCAAACAAGGGAAATTATGTCTTTTTCATCTAATTTTTCCCATGGGTTAGTAACTATTAATTAATTTATTATTAGTAAATATTAATAAAAATGACTATATTATGATTCATATATTTTTAATTTATTATGAAATATCTTTTTAAATATATTTAATCTATTGTAATAATTATAAAGTCAAAATGGGATAGAACTGTCCTTATATCATAGTGAAGGAAAAGGTTAATTAAAACAATTCAATTCTTGAAAAGAAACTTTAAATAGTTTTGCATAATTGTTTATTCATTTTTCTTAACTAAATATGACTTAGCTAAACTACGTCACTGCTTATTGATATTTTAAAAAAGTGTCAAAAGTCATGTGTTGTGACCAACAAATTCATGTAGTCAAACCAAAATGCAAAAAAAGAAAGGAAATACTATTTCAGTCTTTGTACTTAAAAATGGTATGTTCATTTCAATCCTTGCCTTTTCTTTGTAATTATTTCTGAAATCTAATTGCAGAGTGATTAAATTATTTTAAACCATATATTTTCAGTGTAGAGAATACTTTATAATTTCTTTATCATAAATTACTATATACATATGTGTGTGCGTAATAATTTAGATTCGAGGTGCACCTATTCCTTTAATTGTAGCACATTGGCAACTGCAGGAGACAAACCTAATGATTACTTTCCATTTCAGAAAAAATGAGTTTGTAGGAATTGAATATGGAAAGTTAACAGTAAGTGTACATTCACATGTGGTGAACTGTTCTTACATAAGATGTTGCCCTGGCACACTGTACGGTACATGTGCGGAAACTCAGATATTTGTGACAGGATTTCAAACTCCAAGCAAAATTTCCTGGGGCTCAGCAGTGCTGAAGAATAGAACATCACGGTGTGAGCGGATTCTGTTACCCGCAACACTCTTGGCAAGGGAAGAAGAAAATCACCCACCCCAAATTTGGCAGCTTAAGCTAGACTAATGTTGCTTTCCATAGACAACACTGCCAATTTCTTTTACAGCAAACTGCATCTGAGAAGCATTCAAGATGGTGTCTGAACTTCAGGACTTGGATTAGTATCCTCTGGGTTAGTGATATATTTTGTTCAGTTGGAAAGATGGAGTGCTAAAAATATTTCTAAGCTTCTTAGGTTGATCCAGATTTTTTTTTTTTTTTTTTTATTTAATCTGGATCATTAAGAAGGAATATAACAATTTGAAAGTAGAAAAGCAAAAGTAGAGAGTTGAGAAGTACAGATCAACCTAGATTTCTCAAATGAGAACCATGGCTTAATGCTAGGCCATGGCTCCAATCTGACCTGAGGTTTAACATCTGCTCTATTTATTTATTTATTTGCTCTCTTCGCATTCATCAAAACCCCCAAAGCTTCTGTCCTATATCTCTTCATGGGTCGACATGTCATACAGTAACATTAGTTAACATTTTGATTTATATGCTGCTGAATGTTTTATGATCGCGTAACCCTTCCAGTTCTACTCACACCTTTCCGAGCAGGATTCAAACAGAGTTTCCCGTATGGGAGGTGGCCTCATTTACAAGGACACCAAAGACCGTAGCCTCTAGCATCAGTCACTAGCATGGAGGAGAGTGAGGTTTACTCACACAGGTCTCTCTAGCTAGCCTTCGTTACACTTACCTAAACCTAAACCTCACTCCCATCTGGGTCACGGCACCAATTTTACTCCTCCGGTTCTATACTTGAAGAAAGAGAAATGACTTTTACTGGCTTACTAGCTGGCCTCCATTACACCCACCCCCTAAACCTCACTCCCATTCGGGTCATGGCACCAATGTGAGTCCTCCGGTTCTATTCTTGAGGTCAGAGAAGTCATTTTTACTCACACAATTCTTATTAGTTGGCCTCCATTACACTCCCTCCCACTGCAGTCACGGCACCAATGTAAGTCCTCTGGTTCTCCTCTAGGTCAGGAAAGTGAGTTTTACTCAAACAGATCTTACTAGCTTGCCTCCGTTACACTCACCCCCTAAACCTCACTCTCATCTGGGTCACGGCACCAATGTAACTCCACCAGTTCTACTCGAGGTCAGGGAACTGAGTTTTACTCACACAGCTCTTACTAGCTGTCCTCTGTTACAATCGTGTTAGCTTACATGTGCTTAAGCAATCTTCTATCACTTGTTTCATCTTCTTCACTTGTTTTTGAATCCGTAGACTATCCGTAGACTATGTTATTATTGATCCGTAGTACTCTTTCAGAAGATGCATAATAGCTCCCCCTTACCGTATTCCAGTGAAAACAAGGATCCCCGGCAAATGCAGTCAATGGCAAGGAAGCATTGCCATTCGTCAATGGCGTGGAAAGAGTTAACCTATTCCCATCAGAATATATTTAGTATGCAGGTAACATTGGTTGAGGTTTTGGACTGCTGACGAAGGTTCATTTCATTGTAAAAATGGTCCAGGAACATTACAGAGATGGCATGGATGTGCCCTTGAAATGATTGATTCATGAGTCTAAATGGAAATTTATTGTCCGTCAGAATCTTGGACTTTAAGAAGCAATGCTGGTCTTTTCAAGTATTTGGTTTATTTCTAAACCTTAATACAATGCAATCAATTTAACCAAATTTAGTGGTTTGTGCTTAAAAACAAGAAAAAATCAATTCGCCAGTTGTTTATACATATTTTTTCAGCTAAGAAAATAATCATATATTTTACATTATAAAAATAAAATAACATACGTTTATCTTATTTTCGGATGTTTAGATAAAAATCTGATTAAGACAATTGTTTTGTGTGTGTGTGTGTGTGTGTATGCATTCACCATGCAGCAAACTGTATTTTGCACATGTAATTCATGTTGGAGTGTACATGTGCACAACTACATGCACATGTTCACGTATGTGTGACTTTGTTTTGGTTTCTTTTTCCTGTGGCTATGCTCTGCATGTTCTCTCACTCAGAGAAGGGATGTCATTGTCTTTTGTGGTCGACTCTTGGCTTGTTATCTTTTCCTGAAGGCTTCTTGGTTTACTTTGGGACTAGATAGTGATAAAAGATTGCAGAGTCCTTTTGGTAAAGACAAAATTGCAGTTCAGTTGTGAATCTCAGCAACACATCTGCCCTTCAGGAAAGAAAAAACACCAATAAAATATTCATAATATCTCAGTTGTTTCTCCCACACAACAATGATATTAAATGGAGTTCAACATTCGTTTGTCTCTTGCTTTACAGATCCTTCTCCAGAGAAAAGTAATCTCACAGTGACATGTCTCCTCTCGATTTTGAGAACAACATCTTAATAATTTCTCAAACTGTGCTGAGATCTGCCAAGATACCAATCTCTGGAATCAAAAGTCAGACGTTTCAATATAAACTCAAACATTTTAAATCAAAATCATCAAGGCCAAAGTATCATTATCATTAGTATCATTTAATAGCTCTCGAAAATAAATTGATGTACTCTCTAAAAATTGTAATATACAAAAGGAAATCTCAAAATTGATATAATGAGTAATGAAACATAAACATAAATCTCATTTAGCGTAGCCTTGTATGATTGAACTGATAATGGTAATTATGCTTTTGTGAACACTGTCATTAAAATAAATTCCCCCTGTTGGTGAATACTGGTCTTTCCAGTGTGTTTACAGTTAGATTGATTGAAAAACTTTTGTTAGTAATTCTGTGACACTCCAGGGAGCCCATAAGCCTCAGCAGCTGTCTGAAACAATTAGAGCAAAACGTTTGGGGTTTTGCAGGGTTTCAGCATCTATGCAAAAACACTGCATTTGCTTGGGTGTGAAACTGAAGTGTGAGCTACAGATATCTCGGGGTGCCATATTTTAATTCATCACGCCTGCTTTATGCATGAAAGAAAAAGAGAGACGCTGAGGGATATGAACATAAAGTCTTACATACTCATCTTGGAGATTTCCCCTCTCAGAGCGTCACTTACTCATATCTCATGTTTATCGCTCTACTTAAGTGTGATGCAAATCTGAATAGTTCTTTTTTTCACAGTTGACTGATCATGCACTCTCCACGGTCTTTTACTGTTAATTTCTCTCTCATACATATCACTGGTTTTGCTTCACAGCTGTAAATCGTCCCTGTTTCGATTCCTAAAAAAAGGAACACTTCCAAATCACCTTCTTCATCAGTATTTTTGTCTTGTTTTACAGTAAAAATATCAAACAGCATCAGTATTTTTAGTCATTTTATAGTAACAATATAATAAACCTCACAAAATGTATGCTTAAAGCAAGAAATAAAACACGCAAATTATAAATCATCTGTTTTTTTTAATTTGTAGATAATAGTTTTCGCATACAAGAATTTGCGACTTTATATTGCATAGTTACTTTTTTATCCCACAATGGTATCCCACATTTCTCAAACATGCCCATTTCTAACTCATTACATGACCACATATCTCAGTGCAACTTTAGATTTAGCAGTTTTGCAACTCGCAATGCAACTTGCTGATGCAACTTTAATTCTCATATTTGTGAATTTTTAACTTACAAAATGACTTTATATCTCAATGTGACTTTATTTCTCATATACCACATCATACCTAATTGGATGACACACAATGTGTCTTTAGAATTAGCAATCTTGAGGTACGACTATTTCTCAAAATTGTGACTTTTTATCTCACAGTGTGACTTAATGTCATAATATGGGATATTATTTCTTATTTTAACATTTATCTCAAACTCTGAAGCAGAAACAGGCTTTGATTAGTAAATTTATCTTGCAGTATGAATGTTTAAATACTTTTACTAGAAAACTTCATCCATATATTTATACCTATTTATCCCACAGTATTAAATTACTTTGCATTTATCATTGTGATAAAAGGAATTGAGATAATAATGAAGTGTTTGATGACAAGATTATGACTCATCATTGGACATTATAAATGGCTTTGCTTATGAGATAAAAATCGATGAAACCCCCTTACTGTAATGTACTGTACTGTACCGTACTCTCCTTATCTTACCCTAAACCTACCCTTTACCCAATTAGAATCTTATCCCTAATCCAAGTCTTGACCCTCAAACCGGCCTTTAAATAGGTCTCAGAAATTAAGGACTGGCCCAAATGTCCTCAATTTATTCTCTTGGTTCTCACACCGATGTTCTAACCGGTCCTCACAAAGATATATGTACAAGCACACACACACACACACACTACTTTATTTTTATCTCTGTAAGGATGTTAGCCGAATTGGAGCACAAAGTTCTTAATTAGTAAACAGAAATATTAATGTCGTCTTATAAATGCTTATTTTAGTGAAGCGTGTCGTGTTCAAACAGCCGATGGCTTGATCTGGCCCCCGCTGTTTTTGAATGTTTCTGTTGGATTTATCTGTCACACATTAAATTGCCGGTGTTCTTGCCAAAGCATATTTGTAAGACAAACAGACTGAGCGACTGACTGTTTAGTTGGATTTCCCTAAGGCAGTCCAGGCATCAAGACTGCTGCCCTCGGGAGGGGTTTACACACATGCTCTCTCTCTCTCTCTTTCCAATGATTTGATATTTATTAGCTTTGCCCTGTCAGCCTGAGGGTAATGGGGTATGTGGATGTGTCTGTCAGAGGTCTGGCCTACTTATTCGCATGGAAAACAAACGGATAAATCTTATCCTCCACCTCCCACACATATGAACACTTTTCATCACTAAGACCAACTATAGCTCTAGATGTGACTCTGTATGTGTGTGTGTTCTCTCGCAGTTTGGGTTAGTGTGTGTGTGTGTGTGTTACAGCCTTACTGCCTACATAGGCAGCTGCCTTCCAAGGTAACGTCTCAAAAACTCAAATGAAACTTTATAAGTGAGTGTTTTGGAATGTTCCTAATAGGCAGCAATGCCAACAACAAGGCACAAGATATTCAACAAATTTTTGATTTCAATGAACATGAGATCAGTGTGAAACACAATTAAAAACTAACACAAATAGTGTTGATGCTTTTCATTTTGAATTGATTAAAAATTAGAATTAGATTAAACCAGGGTAGGCTTTAGTTCAATTAGGACTTTTAAGTAGCTTTTATAAACATGTCTTAGAAAAAAAAAAAAGGTACTGCTGTGCATGTGCTCCGGTTTGAACAATGTAAGGCATGAACACTGTTACACTGTCACTGACAATCCTCATTTTGGCTGCGAAGCATGAGTTGTTAAAGCTCCGTCCTCTTTTGCGAAGTATGCCGGGAGCAGCAGCTCATTTGCATTTAAAAGAACACAAACAAAAACAGCATGTTTTTGCTCACACCCAAATAGCGGCAAATTTTACAAGCTATAAATGATCTTGTGGGGTATTTTGAGCTGAAACTTCAGACACATTCTGGGGACACCAAAGACTTATATTACATCTTGTGAAAGGGGCATTATAGGTCCCCTTTAAGATACGTCAGGGCAAGTTGCTTTCAGTTAAAACAGCTCAAACATGCATTTTTGTTTGGGACTAGGCTTAAGCCTTGTGTGTGAAACAGGGCATTAAAGATGTATCCACATTGAATACATGTAACGCTAGCTTAGAGTAGTTTAGACCAAAATTTAGAAGTCTTAGAAGGCAGCTTGAACAATTTTAGAGACATGTTTGAATGCGGTCAGTATGTACTGTTCATCATTCCCATAAAAACGTTTATTTCAGTGGCTTCTGCTGACAATAAAATTCTACTTAGAAATTGGCCAAAAATTTGGTATATTTTATTTTGCTGCATAATTAAGTTGCTTAGTTGAAAAGTTGAAACAACTTTCACATAATGGTTTTGAAACAGAACATGTGTGCCTTTGGAGTCTTATAATGTCCAACGTATTAGTGATAAATAGTAGAAATGCAAGTGCAGATGCAAGGTGGATGCATACAGTTTTAATAAAATAACCTTAGTGTTTTAAAATCATATTTCACAGAAGTGTCCAGAAATGAGTCAGAGCGATTTCGGTAAGCAATACATCAGACTGATCACACACAGTTGTATGAATACATCGGTTATAGCTCTGACTGGGCTGAAGGAGCACATTGTTGAAACAGCACATTAACTCTGAGTGAGAAGAGACAGAATTAGATGTATTTTATTTGACTCACCGCTGCTTTACATTGGATTACGCTTCTCTGTAAATGAACCAAAGCGCTGGCCTAAACACAGATTTAACAGCATGAATGCTGTTATAACAAACATCAGGGAGTCTTTTTTAGCGCAATCTTGCCACGCACTAACTCAAGATGTGATTTCTGTGTGTGCGCGAATGCTCTCATTTGTAAATCACTCTTTCTAAGTGAGGTCAATCTAACCTGCACTCCCTCAAAGAGAATCCTCTTGGGACAGGAGAGCTTGTTAACTATCTGCACCCCAGGCCTCTCTGGGTAACTGCCTGAACTCATTGTGTGCCACATGTGGTGCAAACAGCCATGTGGTAGAAAGTGTTCTTCAACAAAACGTTACATTTATGCATTTGGCATATACAGTGATTGCTGGAGTTTTTTATTTGTTTTTTTAACATGTTACAGTTTGTCATGGTTTTTTGACTTGTTGCTAGGGGTTTTTTAGGGTTATATGGGTGTTCTTTTAGCATGAAGCTACAGCATGCAGTTGGCAGTGTCTTCTGATTGGTTGCTAGCATGTTGTTGGGGTTTTATGAGTGTTTTGTAGTATGTAGCTACAGCTTGCAGTTGACAGGGGCTTCTGATTGGTTGCTAGGGTGTTGTTGGGGTTTTATGAGGGTTTTTTTTTTAGTATGTAGCTACAGCATGCGGTTGACACTGTCTTCTGATTGGTTGCTAGGGTATTGTTGGAGTTTTATGAGTTTTTTGTAGCATGTAGCTACAGCATGCGGTTGACACTGTCTTCTGATTGGTTGCTGAGGTGTTGTTGGTGTTTTCTGGGTGATTTTTAGTATAAAGCTACAGTATGCGGTTGACAGAGTCTTCTGATTGGTTGCTAGGGTGTCGGTGTTGTTGGGATTTTTTTAGTCCTCTATGTGATTTCTAGGGTGTAGTTGGTATTTTGAGTGTTGTCCTTCAGTATGAAGCTACAGTATGCGTTTGGCAGGGTCTTCTGAGTGGTTGCTAGGGTGTTGCTGGTACTTATGAGATTTAATGATGCCAGTTCAATATGTAATGATTCTTTTTTTCATTTAGAATTTTGAACACTCTCAATTTCCAGAATGTAATTCTTACTACTTATTATATTTATTATTAATTAAATATTTAATAATAACAATCATTGTTGTAAAAGTACTGTTTAAAATAACAAATTAAAACAAAAATGTTTAGTCAAGTGTTTCTCCATTGTGAAGAACAATGAAACATAAATATAAATAGATCTTTCTATATGAAACTGCAGAGGGCTTTGCTAGACAAAGAGAACAGTAAGAGTAAGCGGTGTTTCTCTTTTTCTTAACATTTAAGTTGTTTGATATCTTAGTCATGACATCATAAACAATGGAAAGACTTTTATTTTGACACATTAAGAGCCAGATTTACTAAACCGGGAACATTAGAGAGCGTAATTCCAAAAAAGTGCTGCGCATGATCTACTGACGACATGTAAATTACACTGTTAAAAAATTACTGTAAATTTTACAGTATAATACTGGCAGCAGGGTTGCCAGCCAGTTACTGTAAAATTTACAGTAGTGTTACTGTAATTTAATTTACAGATTTTCTAAAATGTATTCTCTGATTACAGTAAATAACTGTATTTTTTTTAAATTACGAAGGGTCAATTTACAGCAATATTCTGTAAATTTGAGTCAAACCAACATGTGACCCCAGAATGCATTGCAGTTTACAGCAATATGCTGTATTATTAAAAAACAGCCAGCGGCTGTAAAATAATGCTGTAATTTTTACAGTAACTCATTACAGTGTAAAGAACACAGATACAGTCAGATCATTTCCATAATGACCAATGCAACCTACCAAGAGCAGTGCAAGTTAGTGTCTAGTTTAAGAAAAAATGCTTTTTTGGGGCAGTAAATAATGGCGCAAATACAACTAAATTGATGAGTTTAAATTTAGTAAATCACCTTGCATGATTCATTTAAATACTCTCCTGCCATAAATTTCTAATTTTTCACCATGTGTCTTTAGTAAATCCTAACAGTAGTTTTTTGTGCTGGTGCAAGTTGTTAGTAAATCTGGCCCTAGATGTTTTGTCCTATCTATTTACAATCCCTTAACACAGAACCGGCTGCGATTGCATAAATTTCATGCAAGAATTATTATTTTTTCATAATAAACCAGTCTACAACTGACATGCATTTTTAACATGCCATGTCAAGTTCAACTTTTAAAAAACATCTGAGACTTTCCAAAAGATGCAAAATGCAGTGATAGTCAGTACTAATTGGACCGCACCCGAGTCAGAAGTACAGTACTGCTACAGAAAGATCAATCATTTTATCATCTTTTATTAAAATTTAAGAATATTAAATGGCAATGATTTAAAAATAGTTTGTGTCAAGAATCACGATTTGTAACAGAATAATATTTCCCCACTTCTGTTGTAACTAGGATGCTGTGCTAAAGTGTTTTAAGTGGTTTTAACATGTTGTTATGCAGTTACCAGGGTGTTGCTAGTTACAGTAAGCTTAGTCACTGGGCTAAGTCTAAAGTCTATAAATTCTTACAAATACCACAGGATGTTCCTTCAATGAGATTTTTCTGTCTCTTTTGGAAGGAGATAATCCTTTTCGGCCACTTGTTATTTACCAACTAGAAAAGCAGGATTAGAAAATGACTGCAATCTTCATAAAGTCAAACATTCAACGACATAACCGTTCAAGTGCAAGAAGACTCGAAAGAGACTCAGTTCAGTCCAAAAACGGACAAATACACGCAAAATTGTATTTGGTCTTAAAGTAACAGTAGCTTAATATACGGCTCTGACTTGTGTCATTAAAGTTAATTAAAGAACAAAAGAAAATAAAAAAATAACAATCTCTGTTCAATTCTACACTTGCCTGAATAACTTCTTTAGCTTTAATTGGTTTAATATATAATTAATTTATAGTATTTCGTACCAGAGTATCTTTGTTTCTTTGTATTTATTTGTGCTATTGCTTGTAATTTGTTCATACAATTTTATTTTATTGTGGACTGTTTACTTGTCTTTATTTAACATTATTTATTAAAATACTATTTTTTTATGGAAATTTTGTCAGGGCAAGTAAATAGTAAACTCCTTATCGTTGAGCCCTGTGTGTTTATATATAGAGTTAAGACCTGCCCCTTTTGTTATGAAATAAAGCTATAAAATCTGTTATGGGGAAAAAATACAATAATATTAAAACTCCGACACCAGGAATGTCACTTGGCACCTTACTTACTCCAAAGCTGGAGCCGGGCCTGCACTGAGCTCAATAATAAACTGTAATTTAAACAAAAGCCTTGGAGCTGACAAAAGTCCGACTGGTTGTAGCAAAATGACAAATAAACGAGTAAATCTGGGTGTAGGTAAAACGAAGAAAAAGTATGCATTGTTCATTTACATATACTACCAAAACTGTAACAATACAAAGCTGGTTGAAAATTCACAAGCTTTTCTTTTAAGTTGAACTACTTTGCACACCTCTCTCAAACCTAAAGATACACAAAAGTAATAGTGACACTTGCCTCAGCAAACTTTACTAATGAACCCGGTTTGGAAAGAGTTTGAAAACTTGACAGACTGTTACTGTTGATTATCACGGAACAATATCCAGGCACAGGCTTTTGAACTGCTATTTCAGGTCATGAGTGAGATCACATTACAAACACATTTTACCCCTTTCTCGCGAGGTTTGAAGGTTAGATGGAAAAAGTATGTGGAAACTTCTCACTGAGACAAATGTGTGAGATGGGTGTACACCTTTTAAATACACAAACTTAGAAGCCCCTTGTCACCCATGTGAAGGTCAGAGGTCAAAGGGTACATATGTGCATTTCAGTCCATCATCTTTGGACAGCTGAATCTGGCTCCCCCTCAAAGCATGGACCCTTAGAGGAGGTGTGTGTGTGTGTGTGTGTGTGGTATGGAATCTAGTGAGGTACCATTACTCCTGTGATCCTGGAAGAAAAGCTCCCTCAGGGAAAATAGTGGGGTCAGGTTAAAGGTAAACTCAAAGGTTAGTGAAGTTGAAAGCGTCTAACTGATTGCGGAATGTGGTAATAAACGTGCTGTTATATAGGTAGTGATAGTGTAGGTTGATATTTTTTTATATGTCTATAAATTCCTTTCAACACTAATGGAGTGGATGGATGGACTTACTATCCATCAAAGAAGCACATCTCTGCTGTAACTAACATCAGTTCCCCCAAAAATGAGAATTCACTGGATAATTTACTCACCGTCATTTCACTCATTGCACTTCACTTTTTTCACTCTATTCATTTAATGAAAGTTAGTGGGGTCTAAAACAACATTGGATTGATCAACTTGATTGCAGACAAGCATTTTTCAAAATAGAAATTCATACAGGTTTGGAATGACATAAGGGTCAGTAAACATTTTCAGTCTAGGGTGAACAGATCCATTTTAGAGCTGTTAAACCAAAGTTCTGCTTTCAAGCCTTAATAAAGAATGCAAAGCCACCATAAAATTAGCAGAAGTGGCCCATAAAACCTACGCTCGTTGCTTCTCTCTATCCCTCTTCCCATGTTTTTCCTCACTCCTGTGGTGAGTCCTTCCTCCAGGAGCAGAGGGACAATCTGTGGGTCAGAAACAACAGACAAGGCATCTGACTGAAAAATAAACTTGTCTTTTTGTTATGTCTGCTCTGTTGTGTATTGTCACAGCAACGACCTCTCGCTCCTCTGTTGTCTGATACTCTTCCAGTTTGTCTTACCCGTGTGAAAAGATGTTTCGACAGTCTATTTTTGACAGTGGTTAACACCCATCAGTGACCACACAACTGTGATGAAGCAGCATAAAAGTATTCAATTTGTCTTAGAAGGTTTAAAACTGGGTCACAAGCTAAGGTCTATGTGAGAGAAAGAAAGAGAAATAAGATTTAAAAAACAGTCTAGCCTTAGGAGAATTCTGAGACCATCCTCACCCCCATTCAAACCTGTAAGACTTATTTTCTTCCATGGAACACAAAATGTGAAATGCTGAAGAATGTAATGCTTCTTGTTTCAACGTAATGCAGGTGAAATGGGATCCAGACCATGAAGCTTCAAAACTACATGAGAAATATTACAAAAAGTCCTCTGAAAACATCTAGGGCCCAGCACAATGCGACGCCAGGTGCAACGCAAGTGTTTTTTGCTGGTTTCAGCCCGACACAGTTATCATTTTCGTGTCCGGTGTAGCGCACCCACATTGTTTAATGCAATCATGCCCATCTGTTCGCCCATGGGCGTGCTGGTTTGAAAATGAGGTGTGTTCAGGTATATTGTTGGCATGTTGCTATTTTGTGGCTGCTGAAAACAACTGCACCATTGACCAACAAAAACCTGGTCTAAAGTCAATGGAGCAGTATTTATTTTGTTATTTAAAGGGCGTGTTAGTAATATGCGCCTATGGACAGGTGCACAACGGGCGTACACTCTGCTTGTTACACACACAGGGACGTGCAGACATTTCACAAACATGCCAAGTATTAAAAATAAAAATTATTAATGTGTACATAAAAATGACTAAATGTCATAATGGATAGTCATTGCATGTATCAGAATTACCTATCTGCAGTAATGACGAATGAAATTGGCTAATTAGTTGACCAATTGTAGCAATACACACATGTATATAAACTGACTCGTCAGAGGGTGTCCATATTCCGCCATGTCAATAGCGAATCCGCCATGGTGTAGGCGCACCTGGCTTATAAAGGGAATGGGAGATGAGACTCTTATTGCATGTTTTGCCCAAAACACACCCATGACTCATTAAGAGACTAGGTACATCCCTTTTGGACCATGCGCCTGGCGTGCTGATCATTTTTTCCGTCGTTAAACTAGCAGAAGTGGATTTGGACACACCCTAAGTGCACCTGCGCCATGAGCTTCAACGTTTTTAGAGCGTTAAAATAGGGCCCCTAATGTTCAGAGATGGTGGAAAACGCAGGATCTTTTGCTTAAAGGACTCTATATGTAAACAACATTTTTAGCTAACCTTTTCACATTAATAGGTATTGATATGTAGACATGAACGGTTATGTTAATTTGCTGACAGTTATGAAATCATAACCATGACACAATCGGAGTTGTTCTTGTTGGTAGACCATCTTGGACCAGCAACAAATCCACCAACCCGCTACTTAAAGTAACCAAGCTGTTTTTAGGGATATGATGCCTTGTCAGTGAGCTAAAAACCAGCTTGCACTGCTTAATGACCATCTTAGACCAGAAAAAAAAACAGATAAAATCAATTTTCCAAAGTAGACTTTTTTACGTCCAGAAAAAGCCAGGAAAATGGCTGGTTTCCCATGATATGCCCCTTTAAAACAAAGGCCTGCATTAAAATGCTGTTGAGATGTTGAACATCACTGTGTTCCTCATTCTGGGACTCTTCCCCTACAGTCACCAACACCACTGTAATAGTCACTAATTGTCACTGTATGTCAGTGCTTCTAAGCCAGAGGTTGCTTTGACATTATTTAATCCAGCTTTATTCCTCTTTTTAAAAGCTTGTGTTTCTCATTGGCTCTGAAAGGATACCTCCCCACGGACATTGCCTTGTCGGAATGTTCCTGGATGTGAGCCAGTGGTGCACATTCTTTTGGTCAATTATGTGCCATGTTGTCTCCTACTCTTTCCAGATCACTCCATCTCTAATGCCATCCTTCCTTTCACAGACAATACGGCTTTCTACCAGCTTCAAACCTTCACTCCATTACCGTGAACTCGTCATGCACCAATTCAGAGTGAGTTCAGCTGTGGCTGAGAGGGGTCAAAGGTACATAATAGAGGAGGAGACGTTAACAGGAGGGTCAGTGAGTGTAAAGTTGTCAATGGTGCCATAAAAAAAAAAACATAATACATGCCAACTTTAAAGCGAGTCAGTTAGCATAGTTAGCTAGCTGGCTTACAGTCATTCATTCAATGGCAGAAATCAAATTGAAATGAAAGTGACTCATTTAAAAAGGCCCTTATTACAAGCTGCTTGGTAAAATTCAAAATTGTGTGAAATGCAACTGGACTCCTAGCTAGCCAGACTGGGAAACCTAGCCAGGCTCACTAAAGATTAGCTTGGCCAGACTGAGAGACTAACTTCTCTAAAACCTTTCTAAAATCAGTTTAACCATCTTCTATACAGTAATACTAGGAAAACAAGCCAGTTTCAGATGTTTTTTTCAGCAGGACACAATGCAAGTTTTAAATAAAGACTGATGTTAGCATGTTGTTAAGCTAATAACACTCTAAACACAAAACCTGGCAGCATATATACTCTGTGAGATGTCTATTTGACATGCATGTTTCCATCTAGAAGCTGTATATTTTTCGGCGTGTTTGCTTTTGTACAAAATGTCCCCAAATTGTTTCCTCACGGATCTTAAATGGACGTTTAGAAAACATCTTGGTGTCCATGATTTAAAAGCCGTTCACTCAGAAACGCAAGATGCAGAGCAGTGGAGTGGAAAAAATGTAAGGTCTCAAGACGCATATTTTACAAGTTGAACTTTTTTTAACCTTCAACTAAACTTTTTATTGAGCTCGTCACTATGCATTCTGGGATTTCCTTATCTATGAAGCATTCATGCATTTTATTTTCATTTTTGGGCAAAACAAAGCACCTTAGTGTTTGAAACAGTCTTCATGTCGAGAGCTGTGATGTTACCTAAGTTGTTGCCTTCGTGGGCACCTCGCTAGGCTTTGGAGCAGAACTACGCTGTAAATTTCTTCCTCAAACCCTCGAACTCCCTGATATAATATTGTTTACATCTGAAAACCAAGTCAACTCATCAAAGCCTTTCCAGCTTACACTGTGAGAAATTATCCTCTTAAGATTGCCTCAGGGAAAAGGTCAGGGGTGAGGCACTGAAGAGGGGGATACAGAGCAGATAAAAACATTATGTGAGTCACTACCAAGCCAGATTTATGAGGACTCATTGATCAGAGCATAGCGTGATGCTAAGGGCTTTGGTCAAGCAGCGGTCAGGTTACTCTCAGCCCGCAGTGGGCCCTTGTTTAGATTCTTCAAAGTTTGGCCCTGGACTTTGGAGATTTTACATCATTCTTTTTTCTGACAAAAATTATTTTGCGTTCTTCTGTAATGCAATGACAAATGAGATCAAATGGCTGACAGAGCAACCATTTTTTTAAGAGTCTCTTGTATTGTATAGAGTTTAAAAGGATTTTGTTTACACGCATATGGATGGGGTTTCGCTATCAGGGGGTTGTGGGATAAGATTAGGTCCTGTTAATACAATGAGTGTAAGACTGTATGTGTGGCAGGAGGTGGGCCGCTGACCTGATTGTTGCAGATGTAAGCAGTTGGCAGCGTGCCCGCGTGCCATGATGTCACCCTTCAGCCCAGCAGAATTAATTTCTGCTATAATGCTTAATCAGAGGCAGGCTAAAAGCCTCTGTGATGCTGTAGGATGCCGATTGGAGGGTCTCTGGGGAAGCCGAAGAGGCAGTTCAAGACCCGCTGAGTGTTGTGTTCTGTAAATGTGCACATCCTTATATGTTTCACCAGCCCGTAAGTGAGAGAGTCTGTTTGCTTGTGAGAGTGGACAAGTTTAGGCTGCCCTTTTTCTTGGCCTGTGTTCTATTTTGCATGCCACACACCTCAATGTGAGGATCGTGCCGTGCTTAATATAGTTTTGCTGAACCGTGTTTGTGCAAAGGCCTGTGTGTTCCTTGTCCTCGTCTAACCCCTGGATGGATCCCAGGAAAGGGTTGAGTTAGGACCCCTTGGCCTTCCTGTCCCACCTAAAACAATGTGCATTCCAGGTCCTTGTGTGCATAGAAAACAAATATTCTACATGCTAGTGAATTCTGTTTGGTGAATGATTCATTTATGAATCTGGCTGATCAGGTTTGGATGTTTTTTCAGTTCAACTCGTCTTGTCGCTACATAAAATTAAGGTTGAACCACTGTAGTGACATGGACTATTTTAAGATTGTCTTTACTACCCTTCTGGGACTTGAAAGTTGAAATGACGGATTTCATGTGTGTGTGTGTTCCAAAGATGAACGAAGGTCTTGTAGGACATGAGGGTGAGTAATTAAAGGGTTAGTTCACCCAAAAAATGAAAATTCCCTCATGTCGCTCCAAACCCGTAAGACCTTCGTTCATCTTTGGAACACAAATTAAGATATTTTTGATTAACACTAGATAATAACTTTCCAATGTTATACCTTTTGATACACCCTTTAAATTGCGCAAATTGAAAATGCGCTCAATGGAAACACGTAAATTTCAAAAAAGTTTTTACGCTCACACTTTTTCAGGCAATTCAAAAAAGGAATATTTTGCAAAACTGCAATGGAAACATTTTTTCCCTCCTCATTTACAGCTCACCTGCCATATGTAAAAGTCAATCATTCTTTAAAGAAGGCGTGGTATGTTTGGACAGAAGATGAGAATTCTTCGTTAAACTCATAAAAGACAAAAGTATTAAGGGACTACAACTTTAAACTTCTAAACAACAAAGAAATGCCACAATTTGAATTTATCAAGAACTATCCCTTTAAGAGTGTATTAATACTTAAGACACAAGATCACATATTTCCACATTTGTCTTTCTCTGTCTGTACAGGGTAATTAATAGTAGTGAAAAAACTGTAATGTAAGCAACATGACAGACATAATCATGTCCTATTATAGTCCTGTTTTCAGCTTGCAGGAAAAAAGTCTGGTTGCAACAACCTCATATGGCTTGAACATTAATCTTAATTATATAGTCTGTGTAAAAACTGAGCTGGATCACGTAAAATACAATAGATACACTGATTAATCCTACTTAATCATGATAAAGATACTTGCTGACACAGACATTTATTAAAACAAGTTTAAAGCATGTAAGTGTCACGTGATATTGTTTTGTTTTTTTTGAAGCAGTTCGTTGAAATGAACTCACTGAAGTGGTTTGTGGAAATGAATCAAACTTCTTACCATTACTGAAGGTTTGTTTCGATATAAAGCTATAGCTAGTAGGCCAACTAACACATTTAGAATGACTGCTGATGAATCACTTTAGACCAACTGATGAACACGTTTGACCGTTTGAAACCTAGCAGCTCAAAAGAAAGATTTGATCAATTTCATAAATTGAGCTTCACTATGAAGTGTGAACAATAATATTAAAGAGTGTTATCTTGTAAATTGCGAGGACTTTCAGGTAGTGTTAGTTTTGTCAACTATTTTTTAAATTTAGTCTCAGTCTTAGTCCTGCGTCAAATGTAACTTTTAGTTTTTATCATATTTAGTCACCCTTGTGCTATTTTTGTTTACGTTTTACGTTTACGTTACGTTTTAGTCGACTAAATGCCTGAGCATTTTTGTCTAGTTTTAGTCAATGGAAACACATTTTCATAATTTTTTCGTCATACTGTATAATGTTTAAAACGATTTAGAAAAATATTATTTTGCTCAATTTTAATTGCAATGATTGTTGTCGTTTGGGAAATGTATTTTTACATTTCATCAGAAGTTGCTAAACACAAATCAACAGAATATCGATTCTTGTGCATAGTTTATTGTGCCTCATCCTAGGTATAGATTTCTTAGCCTATCAATAGCCTAAGCTAAATAAACACCCACGAGTTTAGATATACACTCGTCCTGTCTACATTATGAAAACTGGTAAAACAAAAACTTACTCTCAAATATTATAACAGAGAAATTACTAACAGTTGCATTATTGTTTCTATATTAAAAAAAAAAGACCATACATATTGCCACACAGGTTGCGTAAGAACAATCACCAGACAACATTCGAGATCCATGACAGAACACAGACTGACTGAATGACACTTTCATTTAAGCAGAATACCTCAAATGTATGGAGGACCAGGAGTCCCACATAAAAATAAAACGAAGAATCAATTCATTCATTTAATAATTCACACATAAAAATGTATATAAATAAATCACTTTTATATAGGCAAATAAATAGACAGATTTAAAGTTGTTTATTTAATTCCTGTTTTTAAACGTAGATTAAAAGAACAATAAAAAATACATTTGTAAATCATGCCAGATTGCAAAAAGCAAAAAGCCGGACACGTATCACAGGAAAGCTCTTACTGGGGGATTTGAGCTCTTGGTATCTGGCAACCGCAAATATGACCGCTAATAGAGTCTTGTACAGTCTGAAATGTTTTGGCTCCTCTTTTTTTCAACAAAAATTTAAAAAAAAGTTTTCGTTCCTTTAACTACATTTTAGTCTTGTCAGCAATATTACAAGTTGATATAGTCACAGTTATCGTGTAATGACCTTATTTTTATCCTGTCTTTGTCAGGGGAAAAAACTTTAAATTAACGAAATTAACTCTACTTTCAGGCCTTAGAATTATCTGATATTTCTTAGTTTTCCCTGTGTTAAACAAGCCGTTTATCAATGTCCAGTTTAGTCAGAGTGAACTTTTTCAGGTGGGTAGCTCACCTCTCCCACTGGGGGAGAAGAAACAACAAAGACAGAGTTCAAGGGGAAAAATCTTGAAGTGAAAAGTCACAGGTCAGTGGACATGCAGAGTATCAGACTGAAAATGGCCCGAGTGCATTTCACAGCACAGACAGCCTCACACACACACACTCAGGCACACACGCACGCACACTCTCGCATTTCACGCACGGGTGAACACACTCCTTTTGCCAAATGTAGATGTTTATTTATGAAGGGATTCTTTTGAAAGGTCTGCTTTTGTCTCACATCCTCTCCATCACAAGATCAGACCGCTGTGCTCAACCCCCTCTCACTCTGGATATGTGGCAGTGCTGTGTGTGTGTGTGTGTGTGTGTGTGTGTGTGACAGCCCCCAGTGAAATGTGATATGGAGATGCCGTTTTCTATTTCAAGGATGTAATCTCAGCCAGCACACTTATATGTGTGTAAGAGAGAGATTTGGCCATGAAGTCTTGGTTTCTCCATGTACATTCCTGTTTTTTGTTTAACTGAGCCATGTGGTAAATTAGCATTTGACCTGACCTCTATCACCAACCTCCCCCTCTATCTCTCCTTCACCATTCACCGGGTGACCTCTACACAACACTAAAAGTTTAACCTGAGACTGTCAACGGTGGTACATTGTGCAGGTCTGGCGAGTCGTAAGTGCAATGTACTGTCCAGGTCTGTACCTTTCTGACAGTTAATGGGTCAGTGGACAGACATTTTTGCATATAGTTTTTTTTTTTTTTTTTTTTTTTGGAAAAATGACTTAGAGCTAAACAATTCTACAAGATGGCATAAAGATAGTAATTGTAATGTTAAAAGACTGTAAAAATGTGAATTTATTAATGATAAGTTCCCTTACTATATGGTGAAAAACTGCAAAAGATCAAACTAATGTGCATTACTTTTTATGTTACATATTATGTTTATAAATTAATGTTTATTGTATTATTTTAGGGAGATTTATTTCTGTGTGTGTTGTATTTAAGAAACTGTGCACCTTCTATATTAATAGTTTCCTCAGCTTGTGGAAAAGCTGATCCATTTATACCAGTTAATGAAATATATTTATTTCAATCATGACAACTCTCACAAGATTGTTAGCATGGTAATGAATATGACAATGTTAATGTATTGGTCTTTGTGGAATAGTTCTGCTACGCTGCTGTTGATTATTGCAGCTAGAGCAACAGGAACTCGCTACTGGCAATACATACGCTGATACGCTGTTGCGAGTGAGATATAGTGTTGCTGGACAAATAGAATATATCAATAACTCATAGGAGATCTATGCAGGTGGAGCTGGGGAAGTTGGAGGGTATTAGAGGAAATCTGAAGTACACTGCAAACTGCGATTGTGAATGTAACCAGTCATTTAAATGTGTGAACAACAAGTTCATTGGCTGCAGATGTGACATGGACCAATCAGCTTGTGGCAATAATTAACGCTGTAATTATCCTCAGCTTGTGTTAAGACCCGCCATATGTATATATTTAATTTAGATTATATATTAATGTATATATTATATTGTAACGTAGTTCAATAATTCGTTAAGGAAGAGGACAGGGTCGGGTAGGACTGCTGCTGCAAATTCACTTTATTCACACGCAAAAACAACACAATTCTCTTTCGTTGCGCTGGAGCGCATTCACTACACATAAGACTGTAAACTCAATATTAATCTCTCAATAACGGGTTGACTCTCGGTCCGGGCAGTCAGCGTCGTCGGCAGCAGCAGTCCGTCTCTCTCTCGCTCGTCTGCCGCCTCTGCTTCCCTTTTATCCGGTCTCTCCACGCCAATCACTGTAATTAGACGCAGGTGATCGTTATTTGCGCTTAACCCACTTACTCACCGCACTTCTCCCGATTCGTTCTCCCGCTGCAGACCTCGCTGAACCACGCCCCCCTCGCCACATACCCCCACCGCCCGACTCAGGCCGGGGAGCCGTCCGGCCTGCGGCCCCCCCCCCATTTCTGGAGAGAAAGTCTGCCACAGCCATCTGTGCACCCGGTCTGTGGATCACCTGGAACTTAAAAGGCTGTAATGCCAGATACCACCGAGTGATCCGCGCGTTGGTATCCTTCATGCGGTGGAGCCACTGCAAGGGGGCATGGTCCGAACAGAGGGTGAATTCCCGCCCCAGGAGATAGTATCTAAGGGTGAGGACCGCCCACCTGATGGCCAAACACTCCTTCTCAATGGTGCTGTACTTAGTCTCTCTCTTCGAGAGCTTACGGCTAATGTACAGCACCGGGCGCTCCTCCCCCCCCACCTCCTGGGACAGGACCGCACCCAGCCCCCTGTCCGACGCGTCAGTCTGCAACACAAAGGGGAGAGAAAAATCGGGAGAATGTAAAATGGGTCCGCCACAGAGAGCAGCCTTAACCTGGGTAAAAGCCCGCTGACACTGCTCTGACCACTGGACCGGATCTGGTGCTTCCTTTTTAGTTAGATCAGTCAGAGGGCTGGTGAGGTCCGAATAGTTAGGTACAAACCTTCTGTAATATCCCGCCAGCCCCAGGAACTGTCTAACCTCCTTTTTGGTCTTTGGCCTCGGGCATGTCGCAACTGCTGCCGTCTTATCAATTTGGGGACGCACTTGCCCGTGACCTAAGTGAAAGCCCAGATACCTGACCTCCACGCGCCCAATCGCACACTTCCTCGGATTCGCCGTGAGTCCAGCCACCCTCAGCGCCCTCAGCACGGCCCTCAAATGCTCCACATGCCGCCGCCAATCATTACTATAAATGATGATGTCATCTAAATAAGCGGCGGCATATGCAGCATGGGGCCGCAATATACGGTCCATCAGCCGCTGAAAAGTGGCCGGTGCCCCGAACAATCCGAACGGAAGTGTAACAAATTGGTGTAACCCGAACGGCGTCGTGAAGGCTGTTTTTTCTTTAGATACTGGCGTTAAGGGGATCTGCCAATACCCTTTCGTTAAATCCAGCGTCGAGTAAAAACGAGCTGTGCCCAGTCGATCAAGCAGTTCGTCAATTCGCGGCATTGGATACGCATCAAATTTGGACACCGCGTTTAGCTTGCGATAATCCACGCAGAATCGAACAGAGCCGTCGGTTTTCGGAACTAAAACTATCGGGCTTGCCCAATTACTGTTGGATTCTTCTATTACTCCCATATCGAGCATTGCCTCCAATTCTGTCTGAACCACCTTTTTCTTGTGTTCAGGCAAGCGATACGGCCGACTGCGCACTACCACGCCTGGCTCAGTCTCGATATGGTGCTGAATGAGCGTCGTCCGGCCCGGTAAGGGTGAGAACACATCGGCAAACTCTGCCTGCAATTTAGCTACGTCAGTGAGCTGGGCGGGGGAAAGATGATCCCCCCCCTGGGCCAGGGCGAGAGAATGCGGTTTGGTGCTTGCCTCTGGCCCGAGATCATCTTCCTCACTCACCGCCGACACCAGCATCACTGATTCTGCCTCATTCCATTTTTTAAGGAGGTTGAGGTGGTATATCTGGCGTGCTCCACCCCTATCCGTCCGAATCACCTCATAATCGAGATCTCCGACTCGCCGTGTAACCTCAAAGGGCCCTTGCCACTTGGCGAGTAATTTAGAGCTCGATGATGGCAGCAATACAAGCACTTTCTCTCCCGGTGTGAATTTACGTAGGCGGGATCCCCGGTTGTACAGCCGGCTTTGTTTGTCCTGAGCCTGGAGCAAATTCTCCATAGACAGCCGCCCCAACGTGTGGAGTTTTGCTCTCAGGTCCATGACATATTGAATTTCATTTTTGCTCTGCGAAGGTCCGTCCTCCCAAGCTTCTCTTAGCACATCCAGCACCCCTCGGGGCTGGCGGCCATAGAGCAGCTCGAAGGGGGAAAACCCCGTAGAGGCTTGGGGGACCTCGCGCACCGCGAACAAGAGGGGATCCAACCATCTATCCCAATTTTTGGCGTCTTCGTGAACGAACTTCCGAATCATGGTTTTCAACGTGCGATTAAATCGCTCCACCAGACCATCTGTTTGTGGGTGATAGATGCTGGTGCGGATCGACTTAACGCCCAATAATTCGTATAGTTCGCGTAACGTACGTGACATAAACGCCGTGCCTTGATCCGTGAGGATTTCCTTTGGTATCCCCACCCGGGAGATTAAGCGAAACAGTGCGTCCGCCACACTTTTAGCGGAAATGTTGCGGAGAGCCACTGCTTCGGGGTATCGGGTTGCATAATCCACAATGACTAATGCAAACCGATGCCCCCTGGCGGATCGTTCTAATGGCCCGACGAGGTCCATTGCAATCCTTTCAAAGGGGACCTGCATCAATGGTAGAGGGCGCAATGGCGCTTTTGGCGAGGCCGCTGGATTCACCAGCTGACATTCACGACATGCCGCGCACCATCTGCGAACATTTTCGTGAATGCCTGGCCAAAAAAATCGGGCCAAGAGACGATTTAGTGTTGAAGCTTGACCTAGATGACCTGCCATGGGGTTACAATGAGCCGCCTGAAAAAGCATTTCCCGACGGCTTTTGGGTACTAACAATTGCGTCGTATCCTCTTTTGTCTGAGCGTCTTGGGTCACTCGATACAACCGTTCTTTAATTATGGCAAAATATGGGTAGGAAAGCGGGCGTCCCGGCTGGAGAGGCTGACCGTCTATACACTGGACCTGGTTGAACGCATTTTTAAGTGATTCATCCTGGGATTGTTCCAGAGGAAAGTCATCGCGTTCCGAGGGACTTAGCCTCTCCGTTGCGCTCCTTCCCTCTGGCTCAACCCCCCGTGGTCCCGGTTCCGCCTCCCCCACCTGGACGCGCCCCCCCCCCTTCTCTTCTTTCCCCCCCAAGAGACATCCGTGCACAAATATCCCAATAATTTATTAAACCCAGGCCAATTCGTCCCCAGAATTAACGGATGTCGGAGATGCGGGTTAACTGCCATCTCTATCCTATGGGTTTTTCCCCTAAATTTAACCATAGCAGGCCATAAGGGATATCTCACCACGTCCCCGTGCACACACCGCACCTGAACCATGCGGCTTGTATTCAATGCCTCGGATTGAATCAAACTTTGGTGAATCGAGGTCTGGTTACAACCTGAATCCACCAATGCTTGATAAGTACCCCCCCCAACACTCACAGGTATTTGGTACAGGCCAGCCTGATCGAGGGCAGCCTGCGGGGCGTCCGGGACCCGGATCACAGTCCCCACCTCCATGACAGGACACCGGTCGATAAAATGATCCGGGTCCCCGCAACGCCAACAGGCCGGCCCGGACTTCCCCGCCGCTCCAGTGGCAGGAAGTGGGCTAAGGGTTTGGCGTGGAGAGAGGGAGAAGCTGGACGTTGGTTCGGGGTCGGTCGGGAACGGCCCCGCCCTCCGGGGCGGGACTCTGGGAACAGTGGGGTAGTCCTGTCCGCTCCCACCCCGCCCTCGGGGCGGGACTCGTGGTGGGCCTGGTAATCGGGACCTGGGGAGAGGGACAGGGCGAGAGGCAGGAGGAGAGCGAGAGAGAGAAGGGGGAGGAGAGGAGAGAGAGACCGCAGGGAGGGAATCCCCGACCCCGGAGCACGCCACCATCTGGTCCTCCGCCAGTTGCACGGCCGAGTCCAGCGACGTCGGGCGGTGGCACTGGCCCACCGTCTTCTTCGGCAGGCGGGAGATGAATTGTTCCAGCACCACACGGTCGATGACGTCGTCGACGCTGCTGGTCTCGGCCTGCAGCCATTAACGGCAGGAGTCCCGGAGCTGCTGGGCCATCACGAAGGGTCGACCGCACGTGCCCAGGTCCAACGAGTGGAAGCGCTGGCGATGCTGCTCGGGGCTGCGGCCGACCCGCTGCAGGATGGCCTTCTTCAAGTCATCGAAGACCAGGAGGTTCTGAACCGGCAGTTGTTGAGCTGCCAGCTGTGCCTCCCCCGACAATAACGGGATCAGTCTGAGGGGCCATTGGTCCTTGGGCCACCCCCCGGCCACTGCAGTTTTCTCAAATAGCTCCAGGAACGCTTCGGGATCGTCCTGGGCCCCCATTTTATTCAGCGGCAGGTGCAGGGCCGGGGAAGGGGGAGGTGCTGGCGCGGCCGGAACCTCCCGGTCCATCCAGCTCCGGAACCTCTCGCGGTCCTCTTGCTGCGCCTGGAGAACCAGCTGGAAGCGGCGCTCCTGGTCTTGGCGCATCTCCAGTAACGCCTGGTGGTGTTCTTGATGGAGGGCCGCGAGGGATGTGATGAGCTCCGTAAATGGCGGTGACGGCGGCGGATTCTGCATGGCGGCGGCTTCCTCTTCCTCGTCCCGGGTTTCGGCACCAGTGTAACGTAGTTCAATAATTCGACAAGGAAGAGGACAGGGTCGGGTAGGACTGCTGCTGCAAATTCACTTTATTCACACGCAAAAACAACACAATTCTCTTTCGTTGCGCTGGAGCGCATTCACTACACATAAGACTGTAAACTCAATATTAATCTCTCAATAACGGGTTGACTCTCGGTCCGGGCAGTCAGCGTCGTCGGCAGCAGCAGTCCGTCTCTCTCTCGCTCGTCTGCCGCCTCTGCTTCCCTTTTATCCGGTCTCTCCACGCCAATCACTGTAATTAGACGCAGGTGATCGTTATTTGCGCTTAACCCACTTACTCACCGCACTTCTCCCGATTCGTTCTCCCGCTGCAGACCTCGCTGAACCACGCCCCCCTCGCCACATATATATAATGCTATAAAAATGAGGGATGAGGGAAAAGGATTTTTAGAAATCTTGGCCAACTGAAAAGTATGAACATGAATAGTATGAGCATGTACAGTGCTCAATACTTAGTTGAGGCTCCTTTTGTCTGAATTACTGCAGCTATGCGGCGTGTCATCGAGTCGATCAGTCTGTGGCCCTGCTCAGGTGTTAAGAGAGCCCAGGTTGCTCTGATAGTGGCCTTCAGCTCTTCTGCATTGTTGGGTCTGTCATATCGCATCTTCCTTTTCACAATACCCCATAGATTTTCTATGGTGTTAAGGTCAGGCGAGTTTGCTGGCCAATTAAGAACAGGGATACTATGGTCCTTAAACCAGGTACTGGTAGCTTTGGCACTGTGTGCAGGTGCCAAGTCCTGTTGGAAAATGAAATCTGCATCTCCATAAAGTTGGTCAGCAGCAGGAAGCATGAAGTGGTCCTTGGACCTCAGAGAACACAGTGGAACAACACCAGCAGATGACATGGCACCCCAAACCATCACTGACTGTGGAAACTTTACACTGGACCTCAAGCAGCATGGAATGTGTGCCTCTCCTCTCTTCCTCCAGACTCTGGGACTCTGATTTCCAAAGGAAATGCAAAATTTACTTTCATCAGAGAACATAACTTTGGACCACTCAGCAGCAGTCCAGTTCTTTTTGTCTTTAGTCCAGGTGAGACGCTTCTGACGCTGTCTGTTGTTCAAGAGTGGCTTGACACAAGGAATGCGACAGCTGAAACCCATGTCTTGCATACGTCTGTGCGTAGTGGTTCTTGAAGCACTGACTCCAGCTGCAGTCCACTCTTTGTGAATCTCCCCCACATTTTTGAATGGATTTTGTTTCACAATCCTCTCCAGGGTGCGGTTATCCCTTTTGCTTATACACTTTTTCCTACCACATCCATTTCTTCCCTTCGCTTCTCAATTAATGTGCTTGGACACAGAGCTCTGTGAACAGCCAGCCTCTTTTGCAATGACCTTTTGTGTCAGTGGTCGTCTTTTGGACAATTATCAAGTCAGCAGTCTTCCCCATGATTGTGTAGCCTACAGACCTAGACTGAGAGACCATTTAAAGGTCTTTGCAGGTGTTTTGAGTTAATTGGCTGATTAGAGTGTAGCACCAGGTGTCTTCAATATTGAACCTTTTCACAATATTCTGATTTTCTGAGAAACTGAATTTGGGATTTTCCTTAGTTGTCAGTTATAATAATCAAAATTAAAAGAAATAAACATTTGAAATAAATCAGTCTGTGTGTAATGAATGAATGTAATATACAAGTTTCACCTTTTGAAGGGAATTAGTAAAATAAATCAACTTTTTTCATGATATTCTAATTATTTGACCAGCACCTGTACATGGTGGTCCCTGCACATCAAAAATATTTATGTCTATTTATCAGACCTTATTTGATATTACATATGTATATATATATATGTTTATATATATATATATATTTATATATAAATTGTATACTTTGTCAATATCAGAGAAATACATATACTGTGTAATCAAGTAAATGCACATGACCTTATTCTGTGGTCTTTAGATAGGCCTACCTGTTTTAACGAGTGTTTGAGTAGATGCAGGTGAATAAATGAAGTTTGAGGTTTAACAAATAAGGCTCTCTCGCTCTTCTGTTTATGCTGTCATCTTTATCCAGGTCACATTCAGACCTCCGTCACCATAAAGAGATTTTATCCTCTCTACACCAGTGTACAGCATGTACCTCTCAGATTGTCTGTGTGTTTGAGATTAAACCCAATATGACTGCATCCAGACCACAGGTGTAGTGTAGCAAAGCTCAGATCAGTTTGCAGAGGTTACAGATCCGTTTCGGATAACGCTCTCCAGCCTGCTTATGCCACACACAGAAGTTGGGTTTCCATGTTTTATGGGGACATTCCATAGATATGATTTATTCTGTACAAGTACTTTATTCCCTAACATTAACCCTAACCATTACAGGAAACGTTCTGCACATTTAATTAAAAAAAAAAAAACATTCTGTATGTGTCACGTACACAGATGAGGTAAGATAATGTAAACAGTCTTTATTGCAGGCAACAAGGGTGAGCAGAGCGGCAATGCAACCGTTAAGGCAAAATGCCAAATGATAGTTCTGAGCAGGCTTAGTTGGCTGGGGATGTGGTTTTCTCTGTGCAAGTGAAGGACTGAGGTCCATGAGCAGGTGAACAGGAGATCCAGGTAGATGATGATGATTGGCTAGTAGAAGACGAATCAGGAATATCAGGTAGGTACTCCTGACAGACAGAAGGCCTGAGGTGCTTGTCATTGACGAGACCAGACACTGGAGTGAGGGGATCGTTGGCATATAAAGGATGAGTTGATGAGGGTGTGCATCAACCCACATCAGTTGATGTTGGTGATCTGTAATCTGATCTGTGATCTGTAATCAAGAGATGAGCTGTAGCAGGTGTGGTGATGGCTGACTGAGTGCAGGTGAGTGCGTCAGGAGGACTGTGGGAAATGTAGTGCAGACACAGTGACCGTGACAGTATGATTCACTGCTGTAATGCCTTCTCATGCATAATACTATGGAAGCTTGTTTCCAACACGGAATAAAAAAAGGTAATTGCGACTTTTTTTTTTTTTTCTTGGAATTACAAGTTTATATCTCAGAATTCTGTGATATGAAGTCACAATTGCGTATAAAAGTTTATTTCTACATAAACTTTTATATTTCTACATAAACAATGACTACAACATGCAATTGCGACTTTATATCAAGCAAGAGAAAAAAAGTCGGAATTGTGAGATGTAAACTTGCAACTGCGAGAAAAAAGTCAGAATTGTGTGGTAAAAAGCTTCCATATAATACAGCACAGTGATTGGATTAAACGAGTCTATTCTCATGAATAATAATGAAGAAGCAGATGATGTAATCATCAAACCAATCACAACTCTGAATTAACATATATAACTCACTTTTCAACTTGTTCAACTTTGCTTTTTAAAGAGGAAGAACGAAATCCTGACTGAGCATGCAACACAACTGCTTGTCCAGGCCCTGGTCATTTCAAGGCTTGATTACTGCAATGCTCTTCTGGCTGGTCTGCCGTCAAGTGCAATCAAACCTCTTCAAATGATCCAGAACGCTGCTGCTCGTCTTGTCTTCAACGAGCCTAAGAGAGCCCACGTCACGCCCCTCTTCATCTCTCTGCACTGGCTACCCCTCGCTGCTCGCATCAAGTTCAAAGCGCTGATGCTTGCTTACAGATCCACCACAGGCTCTGCACCTTCCTACCTCCACTCACTGCTACAACGCTATGTCCCCACCAGAAGCCTGCGTTCACTAAAGGAGCGTAGGCTTGTGGTACCGTCACAGAGAGGCACAAAATCACTCTCCAGAACATTCTCCTTCACTGCTCCCTGCTGGTGGAATGATCTCCCTACTTTCATCAGGAGCGCAGAATCCCTGGCAATATTCAAGAGACAGCTGAAAACTCACCTCTTCCGTGAACACTTGATCCCCTCATAAAAAAAAAAAAAAAACCCTTTCCTTCCCTTTTCCCTTCCTACTCTAGCTTATGGTACTGAGCAATGTATGAAACTTGTATTGTGAGCACTTCCTGTGTTATTTGCCAATTCATGAAGAATCGCTTGTTTGTTTTCCTCACTTGTAAGTCGCTTTGGATAAAAGCGTCTGCTAAATGACTAAATGTAAATGTAAATACCTGAGATAAAATGAAAAAACAACACTTTTTTCCCCCTTTAATAATAAAAATAATGAATGCTATTGTTTTCATTGACGTGCAACCTGTGCATATCTGTTAACATCTAAAAAAAATGTGTTTTAGGGTTTTATGACCCTTTAAATGTCATTTCCTTAAAAAAAAAAAAAAAAAAGCAGTCAAGTTCCCCTGCTATTCCTCTGTTTCCTTGTCCTGTTTATAAAACCATGGTGGGGAAACCCATGGAGAGGGTTCCTGATCAAAACAAAGCTTTCACACTGTGCTGGAATGATGTTCTGATGATATCAGTGAAGTTCAGTCAGGTGTCTTCCCTTTGCAGGAAAGTACAGCCTAAAATATGGACTTTTTGAGAAACCACAAAAACCAATAGTGGGCGAAGGGTCGCTTTTCTTAACTTCTCTTTTCTTACAGCTTACTGGATATACATATTGCACTGCCATTTAGGGTTGACCTCTAAAATATAACACCCGAAGTTCCAGATCGAGCGCTTTTGCTCAGGTTTACCCGACTCTTGCGGTCATAGTGTGTGTTCTGTAGGAGGTCGTGAGGGATTCCCAGTGAGACGTCGCTGCTCTCACCTGTTATGCTCTTTTGTCCCCTCACCGCTGGGTGGTCGACATCTTCACTGTTGTGGCTTTTTCTTCCTACGTTCGACGACACTGTTGCTTCTCTTTCTGTAAGTTCATCATCAGCGGTTTTCCCCCCTGTACTTCGCTGTGTCTTTCACACTATTTCTCTGTCTATCTCTTTCTTTTGAGAAATGGCCTGTTGTTCCTCATCCCCACGTGTGGCTTTATGGTGCGAACCCAGACAAGGTTTAGAGACGAAGACCTCGAGGGTTTGGTTTTTCAGTGACCTTTTCTTGCCGCCTAATGGGAACTTGCATTATTGATCAAAAAACAACACTTGCCAAGTTCAGATTTCTGAGCCGTGTCTAAGCATCCACTGCTAAACTCAGAAAGCCTCTATGCCAGCCACAATAAATGTTTTGTTACTTCAGCATATACATGCAGTTACTAAGACTGGATTCCTGAATACTATCGATATTTAACAAACCAAAGATTTTTGGCAAGTCTACCAAACGGCTGATTCGTTTGATTAGTCATGCAATTATATCTCTCAATATCTTATGACTGATTAGAATTATGACAAATACTGTTGTATTTATCCCTAGAAAAGATAAATATGGTTAAATTCTGCACACCATCTTCTGTCTACTTCTGCTACTGCTGAAAGGTTGAACTGAAAGTTTCTGAGGTAAAAGCTGGTATTTTCTGACCATGCGTGGGGATAAACTGAGAATACTGATGACAGCCGATAGACTCATTACACCATATCATAATAACATAAAATGCATATAGCCTATTGGCATTGATAAATTGTTTGCCAAAGATGTTCATCCAAATTATGAACTGATTTTCCATGTTGCCTATTTGAAGGTTACATTAAATATTTTCCATTGAAAACTAAAACAGCATTAAGTTATTTTCTACTATAATACATAGCGCTTTTATGACTTTATTGTTACATGTCTAATATGTTTTGTAGTTCTGCTCTCTGTGTACTAGTTTTTCCTGAGTTGTCCTGATTTTTCATTATTTACACCTGGTGTCTACTTAATTATCTCATTAGTTCCCTTGTTTGGTCCATGCTTATAAGTCCTTAGTTTTCCCTCAGTGTTTGCTGGTTCTCGTTTATATATTAGCATGTAATTCTTTCCTGTGTCCAGTATATTTGTCCTTAAAGTCTTTTTCCCAGTGTTTATCTTCGTGAGCTTTATTCCACAAACCGTTATAATTGACCCTTCGCAAAGACCCGCCCCCTATGTCCGACAAGCCAATGCGCTCTCACGCCACACATCATGTTGTCACGAGGTGAAAAATACAGCCCAGAGCAAAAAGGACACTGACAACGCGTCGACAGACATGAAACAGTTTTATAGTTTTTAAAGAAGTTAAGATACCGCGTAGTGGCTCTTTAATGTGTCGTGACAGATCGCTGTAGCTCCTTCAAGCGGTTCGTGAACCGATCATCTCTTCATAATAGTTCATTTATAGCATCAAATAAACATGAATGGACATCAGAAGGAATGTTGTTTCCAGCGCGGAAAGAAGTGAGTACACACAGTTTTTCAAGTTTAAGTTCACCAACGTTAGTCTAACTCCACTGACTGCTTTGTCAGACAAAATGGGAGATTCGGGGTTATGATTGGTCAGATCGCCTGTCAATCAAACTGTTTGCGCAGGGACAATTGAGAACTAAATGATCACCTTAACTGAGACGCGTGATATAGTTAAAAATGATAGCGCAAAAATATGACCAAGACATTTTTGAGATATTAAGATTATAATGAATAAATTTGACTTTTTTATTAATTCATTCCTAAGATCTTAATGTTGATTAAAAAAGTTTATGGTGTCAGCTACCTCTAAAACATGTTTGATCTTATGTTTATTTAAATGTATTGATGGTTGTGGTTACGATTAGTTTTAGTTCATATGGCTTCATGCAATAACATGAAAGCATATATAACATAATTTTATAGTCTAGAAAAGATGTGCACATAAATGTGCAAATAAGAGAAAAATCAATCTGTGGCTGAAACTCTCTAATAGAACAAAAGCAAAAAAAAAGGTGATGCATGCGAAACCACAAAGCAGAATGCAAATGGATGTGTTTCTGTGTGCACAACGCATTGGGAAAGACATGCTCCTCCATACCACTAACCCACACTGCGCTCTTTCATATATGACATTTACACATTCAATGGCTTTTCTCTTTCGTTTCGTCCTTCTCTAGCACTCCCTCTTCTGCGGTTGATACACAAAAGGGGTCTGCTCGTTCACACAACAGGGCAGGTGATACACACATGGTGGTGCACACCAGTTTCACACAGACAGAAGAACATTAAGATCATTTCAAGAAAAGCATTATTACTGTACATTATGCAGTATGTGTTAGTGGTTATATGTGCACGTTCTCCCAGATTGCACTGGGACAGAGAGGACGACAGTGTCAAATCTCACACTTTCCACATGGGGAGAGGAGTCAAAATCTGTTCTATCATGTATGAGAAGAAAGTGTATGTGAAATCCTATTAGCAGGAGGACGTAACCTTTACCCATAACACATCTCTCCATACTGCACAACTCCCAGCTTTTCACATTTGTTTTTCGAATGTAGGAAGGACTATCAGCGACCCACTCTCTCGCTTCCTCTAGTTCTGAGGAGTTAATCCCACTCTCCTCTCAGAACCATCCCCTCCTTTCTTAACAAAACAAACCCATCAGGCACCTTGGAAATCCACCCATTTTCCCATTAAGGCCATGTGATGGAAAAGCTGTTGATTTTCCTGATTGGATTTAGCCCGTGAAACCGATCCTGGAACATGTGGCTCGGTGAGGAGAAAGTCTGAATGAAAGAGGAAGTAGATGAATGAAAGGGAGGGGGCCGAGTGGAAACAGAAAATGAAATCCACTTTATTCTCTATAGTGCAGTCTGAATGTGATCTGACAGTAACGGCTGCAGAACTGGACCTTTGTTGTGCATTTGAAAGCAGGTAGAGTATCTCAGCTGGATCTAATTGGTTGTTCTGAATCAAGGCATCTCTTGTTAATCCTCTAGATTCATTTCCAAACGGATGCCAGTATTAGTCTGCTTTCTTAGACACTAAAGCAGCTAAGATACTGCCTTTATGTTTCTAAAGCAGCATCGCATGAGTCCTTCATGGTTAGGATTATCCCAGAGTGCTTTGCTACAAGCTCAAAGACAAAAATCAAACAAAGATAACAAGGTTTAATGGAATGTTCACTAAAATTATACTTCTGATATTCTATGTTAGTTTAAAATACTAATTATGTTAGCTTGACAAAGACATACTGATCTACTATTTAAGCTTCTTCTAATGAGACTATATTTTCTCCCCAAGCTACTACCACCAAACTCGGCTCAGACTTCCAGACTGTTTTGACTCAGTGTGCTATATCTTTTCTAACTGACCCGACTCATGATTTTCAATTAAAACGATGAAAAGTCCCATAGAATTTCATTAAGGTGGTCAAAACTTTTGTACAGTAAGCCTTATAGAGAATTTAAGATGTCTATCACCAGCAACGCTTAATGAATATCCTAGGACAACGTGCTAAAACACGCTATCAACATGCTAATTCATGTTATCAACATGCAAAAGCATGCTATTAATGTGTTAAAACATGCTAGCAACTTTCAAACTTTCATACAGCTTTAGTTTTTGTATTTTAATATACTAAAATTTACTATTTCTAAAAAAGCTTATTAGCCAATATTGGTGTGTAATTTATGTCAATCTGTGCTGCTTTTTAATTGCTGTACCCCTTAAGTTACACGCACATTTACCTCGAAAATTTTTCAATATGGACCCACGCAACCAAGAATTTCTTGTGAGGGTGAAAGATTACCTTCGCAGAATTTGCTTTGACAAATCTACTTGGTTAAAAAGTGCTTCACACGTCACTATTGACAATATATTTGGTTGGACCTGTTTAGCATAATTTTTTCAAAATTTGGCTAAGGTGACCACGCCTTTAGTGTTGTGTTGTTAGCTTAGCAAACATGCTAACATATCTTATGTGTTTCGTGTGAGCAGTGCCAATTTTGTAGAGTTGCTACATTAAGCATAAAGCATTCCAAATCCAATTCATTTATGAGCTTTCGTGACTGTTACTATATGTTGCTGCCTAAGGAGTCATTCACACTGGACACATTCTTGCAGTCAAAAACCAGAGTTGTATAAGATAGAGCGGAATGCAAATATTTGGAGACTTTTTCAAAGTTGAACTTGACACTTGTTGCAAGACACCAAAAAAAAAGAGACTTGACGCAACTGCCAAAGACGTCCGTCGATGCACATAAATTAAATAATTAAATAATAGTCCAGAAAGAAAGAAAGTGTTCTGTTTGAAGGAGGCAACTTATTTAAAAAGCAAGGCGGGTTTTTAGACCAGAACTATTGTCTACACCACACATTTTTGTTGAGTAATTTTGTCCCTTTAGATCAAAGCTTCAGTACTCATGCATTTGAACTAGTGCACCCTAAATCTTGCGTCTGTCAGCATACCGTTCAGATTAAAAAAGCTGACACATGTGATTTTATACCTACAGAGCTGTTAAGCCACAAACGCACCCCATCTGGATATTAGATCTCAGAGAAACACATTACAGATGGGATTTTACGTTTTCTCCTCTCGTTCCTGCGGGGGAAGGGTCTGGGTGTTTTGATGGACAGTTGTAATCTCCAGTGAAAATATTTGATCAGTGATGGCCAGTCAAAACATAAAGAGAGTTTTGATCTGACACGGTTTCAAACCACTCACCACAATATCCACTGGCACCTACAATCACTAGTGCTTGATAATATAGAAAACAAGTAAGATCAGCAGATTTTAACCCTAGTCTGGCAGTTATGCCATGGTACGCCTGGATCTTTTTTTTCGACCTGTATATGGCTATAAAATTGAACAATGTGTCCACTCAGCAAGCATAAACCACATGTGTCTGATGCACAAAACGAACCCTCTATTTATCATTTATTACCGGCTTATATAACAGTGCACTTTGCTGACTTTCTCAAGCCATATTTGCTATTTTAAAGAGGTATAGCGTTGTCTCGCTCTGTCTCTGGTAAGGCAGTACTCCTGATAAATCACAGGTTCAAGTGCCATGTTTAATCTATAAAATGCAACCACATGTGCTTATGGGTGGGGATACGGGGCGGATTACTTCATTATTCTCACAGACATCTCAGAATGGTGATAAGGACGGGAAATGGAGACACAGGTATCTGGGTCAGATCTACCATAAAAGCTCTCCAATAATAACAGCTTGGCCAAATTATACCCTCAGCTAATGTCACACACCTGTGCTAAAACCATGCTGAACAAATGACCTGCTCCAGTTTTTTTTTTGTTTTGTTTTTTAAATCTTTGTGAAACTATGTAACATAATAATAGTGGGACATGACAGTTGTGTCTAGTTTACCTTTTTAAAGTCACACGTTTTAAAGATTATCACTGTTTTGTACCTTATGGGTTCATGGCAGCAAATCTTGGCAGAATTTGAATTACCACCATTCACAAGGTTCTACAAATCCTCCTTTTCTTGGATGTTTAATATAAAAAAAATGTACGTTATCATGTTTTAAGCTAACAAAAGGAGTGTATGTACATACAATGCAAAATTGTGTGCGTACAGTACAGCGTAGAGCTCTATTAAACACATTTTAATGTAAAACATTCTGAAGATCTCCTCCCATAATTGGTGAAGAGAAACATTTCTGTCTGGAAGTCGATGATTTGGCTCACTCAACATAGCCAGTAGATAAATATGAAATTTTTTTTTTTTTTTTTTTTTTTTTTTTTGCAGTATCCAAAAAACTCCCCCACTTTTGAGGTAACTTTTTCCAGGTGCTTGTAGAGCGTCTTGCTTTTGTCTGTCATCTCCATCTCTCATTGGCTTTATCTTTCGTTATGTCTTGCTATACACCTTTCTTCAGGGTTGATGCCATATTAAATTTAACGCAGATGAAAATAAGGCTGTGAGGGCTCGACACAGTCTTTATCATTGCATGCACTGTATCAAATGTAATTTTCAAAACTTACTACTTTCAAAGCTGATCTGTGGAGTTTTTGTTATCACTTAAAGTTTTTTGGAAAGACGTTTCATCTACAATTCGTATGTTGTTATTCAACAGTACAAACCATTGAACTCGCTGTACTTCTATCCCTCACAGCCTTGTTTTCATTCCAGTCGAAAGATAAATATGCTGCTACCCTGACTGAGATCGATATTAAACCATTACACTAACATAAACATGAAATAAAAGAATCATACATATTTATTACATGATTATTACATGTACTCATGCGCACGAGTATTAAATGTTAAGTCTATAGACCCATTTTGAGCAGTTACGTCACTTCCAGATAAACTTGCAAAAAGAATGAGTATATCTCACAATTCTGTTTTTCCTTCTAAGAAATGTGAGATATAAACTCGAAATTATTGTTTTTATTCTTCTATTCTGTGGCTTCCATATAGACTTTTACTGCAGAACTGTAATTTTCGGCCACCAGGTAGGCTCCGCCCACAAAACGCTTTTTCATCGCCAACTACTGGCCTAGCAGCATAATGCAGCGCTTTTAGTCGTTTTCGCAGATCCATGTGAACTGGGTTCATTTTGACAACATTGCTGTGTTTATGTGAAAAAAGCAAAAGAAAAGCTTTTTTAAAATTTCCTTAAAATTTGACGAGAACAGACAATGAACAGAAAGAAAACCAGAGCACACGAACCAGTAAACAAAATGAATAACAGGTGCACAAATTAATCAAGCCATAAAAACTAACTGAAAACTAGGACACAGATCTAAAACACGTGACAAACCCATTCAAAACAGAAATAAACCCATATTATACCATAATATTAATATTTTAATATGTATATTTATTAATTTATTAATTTAACATATCATAAAGTATTTATTAAAAATACCATACCTATTTCATTGAATTACTATAAGCTAATACTTCATATTAAATATAATTATTTCATTATTATTATTCTTATTATCCTAAGGCTTGCAGCTATTATTGTGTGTTCATGCATTTACGTAAAAAACTATGAATATTTTGGGGGATTTTTTCCTTTTCTTTTTTGTCAATACACAAAAAGTCAATGGGCTCCAACATTGTTGCCCAACATTTTTCCAAAAGAGCTAATATGTATGTGTTTGTATTTAAGTGAGAGTACTTCAGCTATGTCCACATTGGTCATTGGTTTGGTCATCTACACTGAAACACCCCATTAGCAGCAGACATATCATTGTCTAAAGTCAGCTTCTCACCTCCTTAGCACCTAAACACACTCTCTGAGGGAGATATAGATATGACATATTCCTACACACACACCGAGTGGCCAAGAAACGTGACCCCGGCAGTGTCTTTGATTAAGATATGCCGTCCCTCTGATCAGAAAGCCTCTGTTTGTCTCTGTCTGCAATGCTATGATGGGGCTTCTTAAAGAAACAATATACTACATTCATACACACTCACAAAGGCTGGTTATACTCTTCCTAACAAACATCACTGCTGTTCCAAAAAGCATCAACCGCCCTGCTTTTCACAGCATCTAATGCAAAGGGTTCGGAAATATACGATAAAACCTTTCATAGTTCTTAAAGGGATAGTTCACTCTCATGTCACTCCAAACCTGTATGATTTCTTTCCTCTGTACAACACATTGGAAAGTGATTTTTGTCTATAAAATGAAAGTCCAATTTTGGTTTGGACCCTATTTACTTTCATTGTATGAATAAAAACATTCTTATAAAAATCTTCATTTTTGTTCAGCAGAAGAAAGTCACAGGTTTGGAACAACATGAGGGTGAGTAAATGATAACAGAATTTTCATTTCTAGGTTGAACTATCCCAAGGCCAAACTTGAAAGGTTGTAAACATACATAAGGCCCCAAAAATGTTTTTTTTTTTTTTTTTTTTTTTTAATGTGCAGGCAATTGGGTTTTAGCCCAACTGAATCTAAACATGCCAAAATGCTTATAAACAAAATACAAAGTTCATATAAAAATGGTGTGGTGGGGGGTCCAATTTTGCTTTGAACCCCATTTACTTTCACTGTACATTTAAAAACAGTGCTCTGCAGAAGAAAGAAAGTCATACATGTTTGGAACAAAATGATGGTGAGTTAAAGGATGACAGAATTTTTAGTTGTTGGGGTGAACTCTCCCTTTAACCGTGCCCAAGGCCAAACTTGTAAAAAAGTTGTAAACGTACACCTATCAATAATGGTCTTCAAAAAGACTAATAACCGCTGGAATGCGCTGGCAATCTGTTTTTAGCCCATCTGAATCTAAACATGCCAAAATACTTATAAATAAACAGAGGGTTTCTTTTTTCGCTCCAACAAGTCAAAAACAGCTTGAACCTGGAATGAAATACTGTAGTGCTAAAACATGCTCAGTTCTCATAAAACCATAGCAATACTTGTGGGAGGATCTGTATTACCCTTTAACAAAGAGACTTTAATGATCTGCAACGGTGCCAAATAACAGATAACTGCCTCATGTTCTGACAGATCACGCCTCTCTGAGACTGGCGGATCTGGTTTTGTTCTTTCCAGAGCATATTTTATTATGCAATTGTACATCTTGTGCTTAACATCAATTTAGTTGTTCTTTATCTCCACCCCACTATTTATAAATATTTGAAATATTCCTGTTTCATTCTCTGTCTTCTCACACTCTGAGGGAGTGAACGCCCTGCCATGAGAGAGTAAATGCAGCACTGGGTATTGTTTGACCTTGAGTCTGGGTGGAGACGTTAAGCGTGCAATATGCAAGATACATTTGTTGCGTTTCCCTCCTCTTTTTGCTTATGCATTTTTCTTTGTTATTAAAATGGACCTGAAGTTTCATGGAAAAGACTTTGTTGCTTTCTCAGAACCAAACATCCCACCTCACCACAATCTTTTGGAGTTCTGCATTTGATAAGGTGGCATGAGTCACATACATGGGGGCTGTTGGTGTGGGAGAAGTTATGCACAACACTGACATTTCACTATTCCTCAATCAAACCTTAATCTGCCTACAACCGTGATTTTAAACAGCAAGTTGTGGTCACCTTTGAACGCTTCCTACTCCCTGACATTTCAATAATTGGTGATAATTTTCAACAAAGCTTGGGTTAGGACATTTTGGCAATCTGTAAGTAAATCACGATGCCTTGTGGGGGTAAAGCGCTTGCAGAAGATGGAACGGTATTTGTAACAGTCGTGACTTTTTCCCACTGTGGAAGCATTTCTCTGGGGGCCGTTCAGCGAGTGCGAATTAACCTCATTGTATCTGGGATATTTTAGAAGTGCTCAAGGGCAAAAACTGTCACAGACATTCCATTCAAACTATCGGAGCTGTAAATCCTTCGTGTTTTCCATAAACCGGCCTGACCGTCCTGAAAGCAAGAATAATTACTACAACAAAAGAGACAAGAAGACAGAAGCTTGCGTTGGGGACTGTAGCGTGACTGTAGTTCAGCTGTTTTAATAAAAGTGTAGTTTTTCATATCAGCGTACGATGACAAATGCACACTTGAATTACAGCTGGCAAAAGTTTTCTATATTACATGACTATAATGGTGGTATATATAACCTTATGGTGCCCAAAGGTCAGAAGTTACAAGTTTCAAAATAACACAAAAAGGTGGATTTTTGCTTAAGAATATTGCATACAGGTGACAGTTAGCAGTTAAAGTTGCAGCATGTAAATATTTTGCAGTAATATATCCAAAAACCACTGGGTCAGTGTTATATATTTTGTTCAGTTGAATACTTACAATATCCCAAATGTTTATTTGTAAATCATGAGAAAATCCGGGATCGTGTGAGTGAGTCGCCTGTCAATGGCATCATATCCGCATTACCCTCGGTTTCCGGTTTTATTTTGTAGAAACCATTCAAACACCAAAGACGCTTTAATATATTACAAGTGGGAACACAGACATGGGAACATCTGTTCTGATACATTTATAAATAAATTATTGTAATATAGCTCAACACAACTAGAATCAAATTTTCTTCTTTTTTTTTTTTGCGAAAGCCATGCTTTACCATGCCTCTGAAAAAAACACTATTTTATCAAGTAGCTAAAATAGCATAATCAGATGCAGCTTTATTTTTAGTAACAGTAATAGAGAATTGTCTCCATCATATGATACGTTTTAAAATGAATTGCATGTCATTTATCAACACAAGCCATCCAGCATTTAATATAATATTCTAATATGGATCCATCTTACTGCAGTGTGAACAAATGTCTCACAGCAGCCGGCGAGCGAACGCACAGAGTAACATTATAACATTATTTTCAACATACTCAAACATATCTAATATGATAAACAGAGCAGCGTTACCTCATACTCATGACAGGAAAAGCGGAAGCGGTGCCGGCGACTGCGGCATAATAAAAGTCCCACTGCTCTCGAGGTGTGTCGCGTTCGTCAATCATTAACAATCACTCCAGCGCCTCGTTCAGCTCCACAACACTCGGTCCTGCTCTGCTTAGTAACGTTAATAATCGCTTCCATGAACATGATTTCTGCCGGAGTTCAAATTCCGATTCTTTTCCACCAGCTGTGAAGTGAAGACCACATGTCCCAAGATTCCACGCGTACCTCTAGCAGAAAAAAAAACAACTACATATGCACCTTTATCACTCTGGTAAAATTAAAGTGCCCCTATTACGCTTTCTCTAATATTACCTTTCATGCAATGTGTCATGTAGCTGTCTGTAAATGTAAACTATCTGCAAAAGTTCTGAAGCTGACAGTGCACAATATAGAAAGTTATTGTCTCTCTAAGAAAATTTTTTTTGACTCTGAACACCCAAAAAGAGTTCAAATCACACTTCCAGAATGGCCACACATCACAAAGTATCACATTTGCCTAATGTCTGTCTATTGTCTCCATTGGCTGCCCGCCATCAACATCTACTTTGACCCTAAAACCCTATAGCTGTTTGTGTTGTATACATGTCGAGAAGACAATTTCTCTTTGTGAAACCTTCCAAAGGATGGGGATGTGAAGAGTCAGTAAATTTACCACAGTGATACAACAGCAGAATAACATTTTCACGATCGCTTCTCAAATATCTGTGAGTTTTCAATAGGATTTACAAAACGACATTAAAAATAGGACAGTAGCCACTTAATTTGGACCAACTTGCTCCTCAGAATCACAGCCTGTAAGTATGATTAATTATTGAAGGATATATTCTTTACTCTGACTAATCGGCTAACTCACTGACTGAAATACTGAAATACTTCTGCAAATCAGCTGTGGACTGCTATTACTTAAAATTGTGTCCAGATTGTCTGTCGGTCTTACAACTCTAAGTAATGATAAAGGATGAAGCAAAAATTGTTTTACGAACTATAATGCTACTTCAGCCATTTACATTAGTGCTCGGCTAACATATGCACTGTTATTGATGCAGTTAATGATACAGTTCCCACATGCTCACTGCAGTAAATTATAAATACACTTTGGTTTGTATTGCTTTGGTCTGCAGCTCAACCTGGCAAAGACCGAACTTTTAGTCTTCCCTGCCACTCCTACTCTACAACACGACATCAACATACAGCTTGGTACAACCACCATTACCCCATCAAAGTCGGCCAGAAATCTTGGAGTTATCTTCGATGACCAACTGACCTTCTGAGACCACATCTCAAAGACGGCGCAACATCAGGAAAATCCGTCCCTTCCTGACTGAGCATGCAAAACAACTGCTTGTCCAGGCCCTGGTCATTTCAAGGCTTGATTACTGCAATGCTCTTCTGGCTGGTCTGCCGTCAAGTTCAATCAAACCTCTTCAAATGATCCAGAACGCTGCTGCACGTCTTGTCTTCAATGAGCCTAAGAGAGCCCCTCTTCATCTCTCTGCATTGGCTACCCCTTGCTGCTCGCATCAAGTTCAAAGCACTGATGCTTGCTTACAGATCCACCACAGGCTCTGCACCTTCCTACCTCCACACACTGCTACAACGCTACGTCCCCACCAGAAGCCTGCGATCACTAAAGGAACGAAGGCTTGTGGTACCGTCACAGAGAGGCACAAAATCACTCTCCAGAACATTCTCGTTCACTGCTCCCTGCTGGTGGAATGATCTCCCTACTTTCATCAGGAACGCAGAATCCCTGGCAATATTCAAGAGACAGCTGAAAACTCATCTCTTCCGTGAACACTTGATCCCCTCATAAAAAAAAAAAAAAAAAAAAACTTTCCTTCCCTTTTCCCTTCCTACTCTAGCTTATGGTACTGAGCAATGTATGAAACTTGTATTGTGAGCACTTCCTGTGTTATTTGCCAATTCATGAAGAATCGCTTGTTTGTTTTCCTCACTTGTAAGTCGCTTTGGATAAAAGCGTCTGCTAAATGACTAAATGTAAATGTAAATGTTAGTGGACATATAAATGCTGATGGTGAGGAATTACAGTTGCAACATCTCATTATGAACATCATACTGAGTAGCGTATCACTGAGAAACGTCCTACTCAAGTTGTCCTTGCGATTGAGGTTTGGGTTGAATAAGTAGTGTTTCATCACTGAAAAATCACTGATCTTTTGCATGATTCATCAAAGTCTGCAAAGTGTTCAAATGCAACTGTACATTCTGCTTTTATCAGACTTATGTCTGTAAAAAATTCTCTGCAATATTTCAACTGGATTAATCTGACCAAAGGTTTCTTTTAGGGTTTTATGCAGAATGAAGGTTCTGCAATAATGGAATAGTATGAGCTTTTACTTTTTTTGCAATACAAATTATAAAAAGCATCATTTTATTTCAAATTTATGAATGTTTTTATTAGAGACAAAAGTTACCAGATTAGAAAGCATGGACAAGATGGGCAGGACTTTACTAAAAACATCCAGGGGTTCAAGCCCCCCACGAAGTAGCTTTTAAAAATCAAACTGTAATTTATCTAATTTAGCAATGGCTCAAAAAAGTTTTTATCAACACTGGTCAAAACACGTGGAAGACTAAGAGCTGAAGGGAAAGAGACATGAAAAGAGGTAAATTGAGTGAGAGAGGGTGAGGCTTTTGTGTCATATTAATCCAAAAGAGAGACAGAAATCCAGTGGATGGATCAGAAGTTGGCAGAAGATCTGCAGAGTAATATATGAAGGGATTTGCAACACACAATAAGCTCTTTCTGTTATAACAGTCACATCTATTTTAAGAAGCACAATAATAGAAGTATACAGCGAAGGGCTATTAAGAGAAACCTAGAGGAAGATATGTCATGGGAGAGAAGAGAAGACATGTTTTGTGGTCGCCATGGGTGAGAGGTGTTGATAATTGTTGAAGCATTTAGGTTCTCAGGCCTTTACCAAAGCTCCCTGACCAACAAACACAAAGCTGTTATTTCATGTCATCACTGTAAATATTTTCTGTGTACACCAAAGCGTATAAAAGAAGAAAAATATTGTTATTACAGTAGCTCTGCACCCAAACTCAAATTCAAATGGTCTTAAATAAGAAGAGCGTACAGTATTTTTTTATAGACTTACTCAGTTCCATTTTTTTAGTAGTGAAAGCAAAGCTGTGTTACTATCAAAATATTGCTTTGTTTGTTTGAGCATCCAATCAGCCCAACATTGTGACTCAACCGATGGCGCGAGTGTGGGCCGGAACTATAAGTAAGACACGCCAATGACAAAAATTTGCTAAATATATATATTCACCAAATATATATATATATATACATATACATATATACTGTAAAATATTAAGAACTGGCAGTGAAAATTTGCATTTGCGTATGCTCGTCTGAGCCGAATTCCGGCAGTAGGCAAATGTGTCTCAGACTAGCATTTTTCAGCCATGTGAACTGGAGGAAGTGTGTTTGGTTTAGCTCTGCCCTGATGACAGTCATCCACTGCCTGTAATGAATCTGCCCATGCCGCTTATTTGATCAGGTCACGGCTGTTTGTTTTCTTGCGCTACCAGAGGGTGAACTACATTTGTTTCTACTTACAGACGCACTGACTGGCTCAGTGAAATCAAACAATAATTAACTCAAATTAAGAGTGCATAAGCACCCCAGTGTTCAGGGTCTGTGTACCCTTGTGAAGTGGTGGATGAGTTTATTTGGGAATAACATTATAATCAGGTAGCAGCTCTTAGCAGTGCAAATGTTTTAGGGGTGAACATGGTGTAAAAGACTGCAGATTTCCATCATGTTCCAGAGCTGTGGGAAACAAGGTATAAGACTGTGCAGACCCTGAAATACTGGCCATGGTAAACACATGGTAATTCCATGGTACACAATGGATACTTAAAAATTATGGCCTATAAACATATCCGATATCATGTAATTAAAATCTAAAAAAGTAAAAAAGAAAGTATTTATTATAAAAAGTTACATATTATAGTACTTAATATACGGAAACAGCGACTACGACTGCGGCATAATAAAAGTCTGCTCATGAGGCGTGTGTCGCATTCGTCTCTCATTAACAATCGCTCCAGCGCCTTGTTCAGCTCCACAACACTCGGTCCTGCTCTGCTTCATACTACAGTAACGTTAATAATCGCATCCAAGAAAATGATTTCTGGCCGGGTCCCATCCCGATTCTTTTCCACCAGCTGTGAAGTAAAGACCCAAGATTCCTCGCTTAAACTTGCCGTCATCAAGCTACGCCATTTTTTTAAATAGGCAAGCTCTAGTGGACAAAAAAACTACATAGTCCAAGTATAGTACTTTATTGTTAGTAGATGTATTAATGATTAGTTATTTGAGTTTTATAAAATGTTTAAAGAACACTCCCACTGTCTGCCACTGATCAACAAAAAGATAGTCCTGCCCCCAGGGATGAATTATAATGAGATTGTGGGGGTTTGAATCCTCCTTGGTTCTGAATTATAATCCATGCCTGCCTACCCCAAACTAGCATCATTGGTTGAGTAAATCTGGCTGCGTTTTGAAATCGAACAGATCTTCAGAGTTTACCTCAGGCAAATCATCCAACAGATGTCTTATTTAAAGGGATAGTTCATCCAAAAATTAAAATTATTCCATGATTTACTCACCCTCAGGCCATCCTAGGTGTATATGACTAACTTCTTTAAGACAAACACAATCAGAATTATATATATAAAAAAATATATATATATCCTGGCTTTTCCAAGCTTTATAATGGTAGTGAATAGTGTTTACGATTTTGAAGCCCAAAAAAGTGCATCCATCCATCATAAAAGTAATCCATACGACTCCAGGAATTAATAAAGGCCTTCTGAAGCGACGCAATGCAAAAATATCCACATTTAAAACTTTGGAAACTATAAACTAGCTTCCTGCAAATAGCTGTATGCCATTTGTTACGGCCTAAAAATTCTATAAAAATTCTCATTTTAGACTTCTAATTTCTGACTGGTGTTTTGTTTTGGTTTATCCTCTGCACTTCCACTTTCATCAGTATGTCATTCGTCGTGTCAGAGGTTACACTTCCGCCGTAATTCCACTTATGTACGGCCATTTGCTGGAAGTTGGTTGCAATAGTTTTTAAAGTTTTAAAAATGTATATAGGCCTTTATTAAAAAGCCTTTATTAACCCCCTGGAGCTGTGTGGATTACTTTCATGACGGATGAATGCGCTTTTTCTGGGCTTCAAAATCGTGAGCATCTTTCACTACCGTTATAAAGTATATTTTTTAACATAACTCCAATTGTGTCTGAAAGAAGACAGTCATACACTCCTAGGATGGCTTGAGGGTGAGTAAATTAACTTTGGGGTGAACTATCCCTTTAAAGTTGCTCTGCATATTATGCTACGATATAAAGACATTTACATATATATATAAAAAAAAAAAAAACATGACACAAATTGTTGTGTTTTGAATGTGCGGGGTGTTTGTGCTGTCTTGGTTCATGGAAAGCCCTTTGCTGTCTTCTGGGTTGAGTTTTAGAGTTGTTTATTTTATAGACACATCACCGACATCCCCAACCCACGCAGCTGCAAAAGAGCAGCCCACACCCACACTGTATCGTCCAAACTGCTCATCTGGCATCAGACTTCATGCTCAACAGGATCCAGGGGGTCTATTAAGGACTTATTGAGCAGTGACTCGCTATCTGTGGGTGAGAGCGATTCATCACATTGGCGCCTTAGAGGGGGTCAAACTGAGAAGGACAAAATATTAGCACACTCCACCTCACAGGATAAACAAATATAAATGGAAACATTTTACAGACAGCTGTGGTTGATGAACACATGGAAAAACGTAAAAAGATGAACAACTGTTATGTCGGAGACCTGGCAAAACAGTTTCCGCATGTTCTTGCAGAGACCCAGGTTTGATTCAAGCCTACGTCATTTCCTCATGACATTCCTCTCCATCTCTCTGGACATTCCAGTCATTCTACGTTACAGTTTTTAATATAAACATCATACTGATTTACATACTGATTTACATGATTTACACATGTGAGTGTGTGTATACACACATATATTATGTAATCACAAACTTAATGTTAGATGCGATTAATCACGATTAATCAATTTCACAGCGCTAATTTATTTAAATAAGTACTACATAAAATAGTATTTTCTAAGTTTAGGTGTTAATATTGTAAAATACAGTATATGAACTTTAATATTAATAATAATTAAATACTCCTGATATGGTCAAGTTTTCTCAAAAATGAAAATTCTTTATAAACCTCCATGACTTTCTTCTGTGGAACAGAAGATATTTTGAAGAATGTTTTGTTTTGTTTTTTTTGTTTTTTTGTCATGAATTGTTTTGTTTTGTTTTGTTTGAGTCCAAAACAATGTTGAATGAAAACAAAAAACGTTTAAACATTTTACTAATTGTCTTCTTTCGTGTTTCACAGAAGCAAGAAAAATCAGTTTTGCGCATGTACGAAAATGTAAATTTTCTATAAACTGTCACTTTAAGAAACACAGTACAACAGTTTAGTTTACTTTCATTTTATCATGTTAGACTTGCACATTAAAAGTGATTTTCATTTGGGCTTCAAAAGAAAGCTCTGCCCACACTATCCAATCTCATGAAGTCCACAAATAAAAAATAAATAAATATGCTATTTCTGTATTTGTGCTGAAGTTGACATTTTCTGACAGTTTTGAAAAAGTAGGTTTGATTCTGTCAGCAAAACCATCAGGACCCAAAGCAATCTGGTGAAATGAGGGAGTGAAAGAAAGACAGCAATGAAAGAAATGGTAGATGTGTTCCGAGGCCCGTGGCGTGCTGTGGTTTTCACACTTAGCTGAGTCATCTGGCTGAAATACAATCGCTCACTCCTTCCCCCTCACTGGTCCCCCCTCTGTCCACACATCTGCATGTTCATACAAACCTCCAGCTGAGCACCGTACAGCTCTTCTCACTCTTTTAATAATTACAGGCAAAAGGTCTCGGGTCGAAGGCTAATTGACTGCTCCCCTGAAATGCCTGCACATGACTCTCAGAGAAAGAGATGGAGGGAGAAATAGAAACAAAAAGCAGATTGAGGAAAATAGTGACAAAAAGAGATGGCTGTCGAATGTTTGGAATTCCAGAAAAACAAGGTCAAGATTGTCGCTCTGTTTCGGTTGCCAAGCTGTCCAATGAATAGCGGCCCCCTCATTTCAGATCCAGATGAGACCGAGTTCACATTGGTGGGGATTTTTAAGGTCTTTTTCTCAATTTTTGCTCTATTTAAAGGCACAATAAGAGTGTCTGTTGAGGCCACTCAGATCAAATGCTGCTCTGTTTCTTGTAAAAGGAATTCCTAACCACTTGAATGTGAAGCGGGTCAGGACAGAGAGAGAATGAGAAGGGGGTGGGGGGAGAAGGGGGTGTAATTGATTGGGATGAAAAATGTGTGTCCTTGACCCTGTCTACCTTAAGAGATAGCAGATACTGTGAGCATTAGCCAGAGTTGTCTCAGGCTCCATTAGCAGCTGATAGCAGCAGCTTTTAGGCTCTATCACGATCTTAACTCAGGCTCATTGGAAAAACGTGCCTTGGGCGACATTTCTGTAAAATGATATTACAAGGCTTCTTGTAGTTTCACGACACTGTCAAAGTGAAATGTCTAGAGAGTGACGTTAAAAGTGAGCTTAGTTTTATGCGAAACAAACGAATCTGGCAAAGTTTTATAATGCTGGTTGTTGTATCAAGGCAGTTTAGTCGGTGAGTGTCGCTAAAAGGTTAATGCTAAAAATAACGTTACATCTACACTAAACCCAATCATAAGCCTAAATGATAGTGTTAACAAGAATGCTGGGTATATTACTTGCAAATTGAAGTATGTTACTGATTACAAACTACATGACAAAAATTGTAGTTAGTAATGTAACCCATTACGATACACACTAATTTTAGATTACGTTTAGATTACTTTCGAACTCTGTCCCATTGATTTGAATAGGATAATCTTGTACCATATTGATATAAAAAATACAAAGATAAAGAAAATATATTTCATTCTTTATCAACAAAAGGAAGTGCATTAAGGTGATGATACATGGAACAACTTTTTAAGCAATGTTGTCAGGCAATCTTGCCAAGCGATGATGCTCGGGCACTTTCCCATTGAGAATGGTCAACAAATTTGGATAATTTAGATCGAAATTGAGATATTTTATTTAACTGTGTGTCATGTGACCATTACCCGACTGCAGAGAACCATGAGCATGCAAATGTATTGTTAGATTATTGACAAAAGCAAAAGTGATTTAAAAACATTTAATTGTGCAACCATAGCATTTTAGCTTCAAGTGCGACGCTGTACCAGATGAGCTTCCAAGCAAGTTTACAATGGTCGAAAAGCCGTACATATGGAGCTGATTGTGTGATGCAAACATCTAAATATATTAATTTACAAATCATGCACTCATGCAAGGAATGTGAAAATACTGTAAATACTGCCACTGTAAACAGGAATGAAGTTTGAAGGTGCTTTACTGCCTCTAGTGTTCATTTCAGCTAGAAACTTTGAATGTATAGGTGTTTTTACCATGAGCCTACATTGAAGTCTGCTGAAGTCACACCTAAAACACACCTCCTCCTACATCTCCACACCCTGAGAGCCTGAACTCCCACACCCCCAAAAAACAACACAGACGCCAGGCAGATTAGCTTAGCTTATGGACAACAACAGCTTTGCATTATGGGATACACTGTACGTGGGTGATTAAGCTGCGAATGAAAACGAACGAATGAAAGACAAATAAGGGAGAATCTATTAGGTGAAGGAGTTTAAATCTCAAAGGATTTTAGATCAAAGAGAAGTGAAGAGTACAAAATCAGTCTGAGTGCTGTGGACAAAACAACGACACCATTGATTGATGGGCTGTTTTTGGGTGGAGGTGTAGGAGGGTGTGAGGGTGTGTAACATTGGGACACAGAGAGAGATTTTAACTCTGGTCCAAAACCCTAGACAGCATTTATAGGCATCTGCAATGGCTCTTCGAAAAAGTAGCCAGCAACATTTATGCTGCCTTCTAAGATTTGGACAATATCAGCATATCATTCACAGAGAAGATAATCCAAGAATGCTGCAAATTAACATGACAGACTCGGATGCATACAACAGATGTGTCCGAAATCGAATACTGTCTATGTATTACATGTGATGAATAATGAACTTTGGGCCCATTAAAAAAAGAAGAAGTATGTTCTATTTAGTATGAATGTATGTAGTATGAATGAAGTTCAACTTACTTTGTCATGTTGACCTTGTCATATTACCTACCAGCGTCTGTTCACAAATCCTTTCCTATGGCCTCATGGGATAGTAAAGTGCACACTTCAGAATCTCAGTAGAATTATAAGTCATCCAGGTACTTTTTGCCAACTGTTTTATGAATGCTACTATTTTCGCATACTGTGTTTTACCTTTTGTATTAAGGCTTATTCAAATGCAGGGAATGACTTAAATACACCTTTTCCATGATGAGTATGTTTTTATTTTCTGAATTGGTAACATTTCACAATAAGGTCTGCTCAGATAGTTTGCCGTTTCAGATGCATCTTATGTGTGTTTACTCATTTGAGTATCACAATTTCAGTATCTAAAGTTGCTAATTACAGTTTTGCACAAAACTGACATAAACATTTGCGAATAAAGCACTTGCTCCATCCCTTGTGTTTAACAGAACAAAATCCGCACTTCCTTGGAAATTGGTGCAAAATATCTGTAATATAAATGGAAGTTGCTAAAATCGGGGGAGCCACTGTGGCTCTTTCTTCTTTCAGACTTGCGACATCAAATGCAATAAACGCTGTTGTTATGTTTCTGGGAGGTTATTATACCCAAACATATTGGTGACAGACTTTGGCTCAGGCATTTCAGAATGATCAAATCAACATTTGAGATGCTGTGCAATGAAATTGGTTCGCTTGTTGGTGCAGTTATCCAATCACATGATCTATTGTATGAGATATAAAATCGCAGTATTGAGAAAAGTCAAAATATGAGATATAAAGTGACAATATTGAGAAAAATCAGAATTATGACATTTAACTCACATGCTAAATTCACATTTGCAAGAAAAAAAAAAAGTATTGCAAGTTCATATCTCACAATTCGGACTTTATACCTTACAATTGTGAGTTTAAATCTCACAATTCTGAGAAAAAGAAGTCAGAATTGTGAAATGCAAACTCAAAATTGTGAGGGGAAAAAACAAATTGTGAGAAAAAGTTGCAGTGACCTTTTTTACAAATATAAAATGACTCACATGACAAACAACTATCACAAAATATGAAAACAGTCAAAAACATCAAACTTAACTCTGCTTTTTTTAGACTGTCAGTTCAGACTGAAAGTTGCCGTGACCAGTGAATTATAAAATGACTCACATAACATGTCCAGGTCATGACAGGGCAGTTAAGTTGAGAGTTGGGCAATTTTTTTTATAAATTCATTTTTTCTTGTCAGGACAGTGCTAAATAAAAATAAGAAAATTTAATGATCCCTCTTAAAAGTATTAAAATGTTTGAACTTATCTCTGCTTTTTCAGACTGTCAGAGTCAGAGAATCACCAACTGCTGTTTAAATGACATCAAAATTCAGAGTAATCACTTTGGTAATCTAAAATACTTTTCAGATGTAACTGTAATCTGATTACCACCCATTTAAAATGTAACTGTAATGAAACACAGATACTCAAATTTTGTATTTTAAATACATATCTAAGTTACTTGTATTTCATTACTCCCCAACCCTGGCAACATGCTAATGTCAAACTCCTGTTCTATTTGAGGTGAAAAACATTTTGAAAGCATCAAAGTCTACAGGTTGTATATTAGTTTCAGTGTTTCCTTACCAGGCACGGTTAGCAGTAAACAGCAAGGCAGTTCACTGGGTTTTGGAACAGAGCTTGTAGGGATGTGGTTTGAGAGCTTTTTTTTTTTTTCTCAGTGTCTGTTAAGGTTAACACACCCATACCATATACTTCTGCACATTTCTCTGAAACTGGCATCCCCTCTTGCCCACTGACAAGCATGAGTCTTACGCAAATACTAACCACACCTGAAAGTCACTCATGTGAAGCTTGTCTCAGCATAAAATGCTCTGCTTGAGAGTCTGAACAGGGTTTCACAATATGATTTGAGTCGAGGGACACACCAAACAAATGATCACATGCAATCACAAATAATAAACAATAACAGCAACTCAAGCAAGACTTAACTACAACCATTATAATAAAATATTTTAATGCTTGAACTACTGACACTAATATTTAAAGATGTTGTTATCTCCAAAAAACTACAAGTACTTGTAGAAGCGTACTTGTATTATGGTTCAGACAACACAATATCAGCCCGATTTTGGCACGATCTGTTTGAGGTAAGCTGTTGTTAATGACAAGAATCAATTTTTTTTATCTCATATATTGTAATATAATGGATGACAACCGGCGCAACATCCTGAAAGAAAGACTAGTATGTTTAATTTTTGTGGTCCTCCATGACAGGTTATGTCACATCTATGATATTGACCAATAGGAGCGCAGAAGCTCTTCAGTGCACAGCTTTCAAACGGTGAATGGTTTTGCTACTACGTGTAATTATGCAATGAATGAAAGTTTCAAGGAGCTATTGCAGCAATCAATTGTTTGTTTACACTCGTTTCTGGAAGTCAGTCGCTAGTTCCGCCTTCTTCATGACATCACGCATATTGTTAAAGATGGTAAGTGATGACTGGTCTGGAAGCTGTGTTGTCTGATGTGTTTCTTCTTCACAACACAACAAGAATTTAGGAGTCAAAATCTCATAATCTGGTTTATTCTCATGCGTTATGCAGCATGTTTGAGCTTCCGCAAGAACCAATGAGGTTCATTCTCATGTTACGCAGCTACTTAAATGTCCAAACTGAGCTAAGGCCTAATCCTGGTTTAATCAAGTCCTGTTTGTGAAACCGGCCTTGATATATTATAACTTTATTATTAAATATAATATTTAATATTACAGTTTTTTCCTTCTGCTTACACACGTTTCAAAACTTTACATACAAATCTTGCACACACAAAATGAAAATGCCTCACATCTCTTGCAAAATGAAGCACTGCCTTCAAAATATCACAAACACATCTCAAAAGCAAACATTTGTCTTATGTTGCGAACACCTTTGGCATAATATTCTATTTTTGGATATATCATATACACAGTTATTCAAAACCTAAAGCTCTTCTTTCATGAGCTCCTATGTACATTTCTGTACAAGATTGAAAGCAATCGGCAGAGAGATTAATGTTAAACACGAAAGCAAATATGAAACCACATTATTTATTTTTTTACTGTGAGGATTTTTGGTTGTAAATACAGCATTACACAGTACGAAAGAAAAGAAATACATTTGTAGCTATGTGTAGTCGGACAGAAACAATGGTTGTGTTTGAAAAAGGAAACCAAGATACTTCCTGTTGGATTTTTGTGTGTTACAAAGAGGATGAAATTGAAAAGTGAGCTGAGAATTAGTGTATGGTTTTCAGATTTGGTGTGTGGCTCTGGAGTTTCAGGTTTCATAAATTGTGTGACAAGTAAGGATTTTGTGTGTAAACAGTTGAAAAAAAAAAAAAAAAACCTTTAAGGATATGCCATTATAATAAATGTGAAGTACTTAATTAAACTTCAGGAGGAGTGTGAACTTTTAAAAGTTTGTAAACAGGATTCCTAACTTCAAAGCAATACAGTCTTTAAAAATGGCAAAGCAAGTATATATTTTAACATAAACAGAACCAATTTTATTTTGAGAACCATTTCGGAAATAACTTCATCATTAGCGCATGAGACCCGCTATATTTTCATACTGAGTTATTGGATATGAGATGTATGATGACTGTTGGCTGATCCCAAAAGCCTGATCCAAGAACTGACAGTGGCCTGTTATCTCTTATTACAGGCGTGTTTTATACATTATAGTGTCTACTTATGAATTGTGATCAAAGGCGTTTGTAAGGATGAGACACAGTATCCATGTTGCCCTTGCTGATGCCTTGGAGTAAAGACGAAAGATAGCTGATAGCTTGTGTTTTTGTAACACTACCTCTGTGTCTGTGAAACACCAGAGCATACAAAAATGAGGATTGTAGAGGCACATTGGATGTAGATCAAGAAAATAAATGATCCGAGCCCGTGACACTTTTCAGTATGACCAATCAATCAAAAGAGGTGTCATTTCATACACACATAGGAAAACAGCTGCTTCCAAGACGTCCAAACCTGGCATGCCTGGCAATGACTTTATGGGCACAGAAGACAGTCTGTCCCAAGCCAGGTGGCAGTAATGAGAGGACAGGAAAGGAGCGGCAGCGCCTTTGATCTCAGGGCTGGTGTTATACCATACCAGTTAAAACAGAGTACACACACATCAAACGCAGTGTTATATCAGCACCGAGTCAATTTCAGGGTCAGCCCTCTGTTGTGGTTTGGCAGAGACTAAAAGGAAAAGAGAGAGAGGTATGATAATGACGATACAACAATGAAGAGAACATTCCAGCCTTACCATTAAACCTTTTGACCTTTGAACCCAAACCTCTTGCTATATGTCGCTTAGATAATATAGTACATATTCTTTTCCTTTGCATGCTTAGATATTAGTATAATACTCTCTGTCTCTGTAGTCTTTATTTTTATAGTCACAAAAAATAAATAAATCTCTCTTTCTCCAGTTAAAGCAGCAATGTGTAAAATCTTTGCAGTAAAATATCCAAAAACCACCAGGCCAATGTGATCTATTTTGTTCAGTCGAGTACTTACAATATCCTAAATGTTTCTAACTATTTGTAAATCGTGAGAAAAATCACGATTTTAATCATATCCACATTTCCCTCGGTTTCAGGTTTTATTTTGTGGAAACCATGGAAACACCAAAGACGCTTTAATATATTACACTTGGGAACACAGACAAGGGAGCATAATGTTTTGATACTTTTATACACAGAAAATGAATTATTGTAATATAGCTCAACATGTTTAGTCTTATTGTTTAAATCCATTTTTTTTTTAGTTTTGAGTAAATGCCTCGAAGAAAAACACTATTGTATCAGCTAGCTAACATAGCATAATCAGATGCAATTGTCTCCATCATACGATACATTTTAAAATTAATTGCATGCCATTTATCAACACAGCCCATCCAGCATTTAATATGATTTTCTAAAATCGATCTATCTTACTGCTGTGTCTCACAGCAGCTGTGAGCGAACACTCAGAGTAATGTTATTTTTCAACACACTCAAATCTAGTATGATAAACAGAGCTGTTTTACCTCATACTTATGACCAGAGAAGTCCCATCCCGATTCTTTTCCACCAGCTGTGAGGTGATGACCACATGTCCCAAGATTCCTCGCTCAAACTTGACGTCATCAAGCAACGCCTTTGTTTTGAATAGGCGAGCTCTAGTGGACAAAAATGCTACATAGTGCACCTTTAACACTCCAATCCATCATTTCACAAGTATAGTGGCCATAAAAGTGCCAAGACATTTAAGCCATGCTTATATTTGTATGAAATTGATGTTAAAAATACTTCCCGCTATCGCAAATATACACAGAGACTCTAAGTAAGTTGATTTCTCAGAAAAAAAACAAACATTGTAATTCTGTGCCACTATCAAATGATTGCTCTGCACACCTGAAAAATAGTATACAAAATTGTGTGTATGCACCTATTTTTTTATTCATCGTACACTTTGAGAGCCGTTTTGCAAATAATTTGTACACAAGACCCACTATATTTTCGTTCTGAGTTATTGGACATGAGTGAGCCCTTATTTCACATGCATAGAATGAGAATTCCTAACAACCAACACAGCAACATTGGCTAAACCAATAGCATGAGTTGGGGGTGGGATTATATGTTTGTCTTGTCACGTACGTGGTCAGAGAAGCTTCAGCAGTGATGGCTGCAAACATTTGTTGCAGTTTGATGGCGCATGTCCCCTGAAACAGAGCATTTTTTTTTTTATTCCTATAGAAGTTGATAACTCTCGTTCTTCTCTGATTGATCCATGCCTATTTTTGGACTTGAGGGACGGGTTCTAGCAGACCAATCACAGCGCTTGCGGTTTGTGTAGAACTGACCCTTTGTTACGTTTTTGGAGAGGTGGACGTATAGCTACTCTATGGCTATGGCGTACACTTGACGCAGAAGTATAAGTCAACCTTAAGTGTCGGAAAACGTTACATTTAGTTAGTACTTAAGTATGTTCTTTTTACTACATTATTATTTCTGTAATAATTACCCTTTTTAAAAGTTTGCTAAAGTGTACTTCCTTTTTCATAAGCGGTGGATTATCTTTTTCCACCTTTAGGCCTATTCTTGGCCATCACATACATTTTTTATAATATGAATACAGCAGAATAGACTCACCCACTACAATGTCAAGATACTGCTCAGCCTTTCTAATGGAGCCTGGCAGCGGTGCAAATGGCACACAGCCTCTCTGAGCTCCTGACTACCTGTTTTGGCCAAGAAAACTCCTCCATCTGACTCATGCTGAGTGCTATTCATCATTGTGTGGATCACAGCTTGTCATTAAAGTACACTTACAGTTTTAAGTGAGGTAAAGAGCATGTGTGTCCTCCTGTTGTTGTGCACCATCTGAGTACAGGACAATGACTCTGAGATATCACTTTTCTAGAAACAAATGAGAGACGAGGCCTAGACGTATGTCATTAAAGGAAATTTCCTGCCTCAAGCCCATAAAGATAAATGATCATTGTAAAATCCCCATGTCTTCTTGTCCTTTCTCTCTCTCTATCTCTCTCTCTCTCTCTCTCTCTCTCTCTCACTCACACACACACACACACACACACACACACAAACCCAAACCTCTGTTGTCTCCTCTTATCTCACCATCTGGAGCCTGGAAAAGGGAAGATTGTGTAAAGAAAATGGGGAGGGAGGGAGCAAGTGAGTTGGGACAGAAGGATGAATAAAGATAGAGATAGAAAGGCCTTGCTTTAAACAGCTGATTAACAGTTGCATATAACCAGTAATTTACCTAACGAGTTGTATACTGTCCATCCAAAGAGAAAAGGAGTAGAAAAGGCTGTTTCAGCAGGTACCAACGTCTTAGAAAAACACAGTACCATTCAAAAGTTTGGTAGAATTTTGATTTCGTTTTTGTTTTTGAAAGAAGTTTGTGCTTCTTATCTTCAACAAGGCTGCATTTATTTGATCAAAGGTACATTTTGAAACATTATTGCGATTTAAAATAAGTTTTCTATCTTGATATATTTTGAAACATTATTTTCTTTTGATGGCAAAGCTGGATTTTCAGCATCATTGCTCCAGCCCTCAATGTCACATGATCCTTCAGAAATCATTCTATGTTGATTTGATATTCAAGACACATTTCTTCTTACTTCCAATGTTGAAATGAGTTGAGATGTTTAATATTTTTGCGAAAACAATAATCAATTTTTTTTATGATTAATAGATAGTTCAAACCGAGACAGCAATGTAGTGTGGCCCAGATCCAGCCCACATCTGGTACATATGGATTACACACGGACCAGATGTGGGCCGGATATGGGCCGACACTATGTTGCTGTCAGGGAAAGAACTCCATTTATTTGAAATAGAAACCTTTTGTTATATTATACATGTCACTATGAATCTCACAATGATGAATTTAATGCTAAATAAAGGTTCTTTAAAAAAGTTAAAACAATGCATTTTTCAAATTTTTTGTGAAATACACATGCATACACACACACTCACAATCTCTGAAGATGTACTGTACATGTACATTTGTTTTGTCCAAACCCAACCATACACACTTCCCTCTCTGTTCCCATTCACTGATTCAGTCATTCATAGTTAAAACTTCACTGCAGATAAAATCTGTTTGTTATCTGATCTTCCGGGGTTCCAACATGAGGGCAAGATGTTATCTAACATAATTTTAACACAAAGGTATCCCTGTGTTTCACATACACGCCTTGGACGTTTTGCTGTGATTGACTCGTTATCTACAAGGTTTGGTTTCCTGTTTAACAAACTGTATTCATAAACTCGTACTGAAACATAATGCATGTAAAGCTACTAAATACCATTACCTTTTCCAAAATGCTGATGTTAAATGATATTTAAAGTGTCCAACCCTTCCGAAAGAGAAGGTCATTGTTAGTTAATGTGATATCTAATCAAACATTTTGGTAATGTGTTACCAGTTTTTCCTCAGGTCTACTTGTCAAGGTCTCTTGCACAAAAACAGTTTTCATGACCATTTTCTGTCAAGTAAAGTTTGATTCCTCATGACAAGTCTCTTTTAAGACCTAAAATGAAATTGAAATTATTGTCTCTATGTTTTTTCATCATCACAGAAAACACTGCTATTGCAGGTCTCAAGTGAGGAGTTTTTATACGTACATTCTTGGCCTTTCAGCAGCACCTATACCTTCACCACAAAGGCCACTCTGTAGGGTAAGTGCAGTGACTCTAATGAGTGTGTCTGGATAATGAGAGGGACCTGCTGTTACTGGCAGCTCTAAACATGCAGATATTAATGGCAACGGTCGCTCTAATCTCAATAGGCCGCATTAATAGTGCACTATAGAATGAGAGAGTCCCGATGGCCTTTTAAATATGCTGAAGGACCAGCATACGCTTTGTGCCAGATGAGTTTGTGTGTGTGTGTGTGTGTGTGTGTGTGCTTGTTTTCATGATTTATGAGGACACAAATTTGTATAAAGACCTGGGTATTACACTGGTATTACGACGTGAACATGTTTTATGATGACATTTCATGAGTCCTCATATTTCAAATAGCTATAAAAACATATTAAACAATGTTTTATTAAAAATGTAAATGTGGGGTGGGTAGGTTTTGGAGTAGGGTTAGTGTGGGTGGGTGGAGAGAATGTACAGTATCTACAGTATAAAAACCATTATATCTATAGAATGTCCTCACTAAGATAGCAAAACAAACCTGTGTGCGCATGTCTGAGATTTGAATTTTGAAGCTAAGTTTAACATGCGCTCTATCATAGTGAGTCGGAAGTCATAATAAGCTGTTTGTCAGGTTTATGTTCCATTCTATGGACTCTTATTTTGATGTTCTGTTTTGTTTACTTGCGCTGTTTAGTTTTTCGGTTTTCTTGGTTGCTGATTATGTCCTCGGCTGTGTTCAAAATTGCCACCTATACCCTCTTTTCTTGTTCCCTATTACTCCACTAATGCAGTCCACTTGAAGGAGGGAATGAAACAAGTGAATTCAGACACTGAGTGCGCAGGAAATGCTGCCGTTTTTGCATGATTTGTGCTTGCTGTTTAATTATCATTTGAAACTTGGCAAACTAACAGCTCCAGCAGTAATAAAAAGATTATCTTGGATCTATCATGGAAACTAATGTTATGTGACGTGCAGCCAGGGAAGCACAGTGTTGACGTAGAAATAATAAAAAAAAGTCTTTTAATGAAGATGCAGGGGTAGAGAATATCAATCACGACTTTACACAAACGAGAACGGACAAGGACTGAAACACACGTAACACGTTACTGCCCCCTCCCGGAAGGCGTGACCTTGCGCCTAAGAGAGTATTAGCAGAAAGGGGGGGCGGGCTTCCTGGAGGTCGTGGACAGGTGTAGACCTCCAGGGTGGATCGGGGAGCATTGGCGACTAAGGAGTAATCCAAGGCGGACTCAGGGACGAAGCCAAAAGCTCCGACGGCCAGGGCGGAGTCAAGTGCAGAGATGGGAGCTCTGGCGGCCAGGGCAGATTCCAAGGTGGAGTTAAGGGCGGAGCCGGGAGCTCCTGCGGCCAGGGCGTGGCTGTGATATCAGGCGACCAGGGTGGCGTGGCCTCCTTGGCCTTTGTCCATTTGGCAAAGTTTTTTTTATACCTATATGATATTATGCTCTACCCACATTGGATCATCGATTGGAAAATGGATGGATGGATAATTCAGCTGTGAGGGGCATTTTCTGTTGAGACGCGAATGCCATCAGCACGCGACTCTCAAAGTGCATTATTGGTATTCTCTAGGTGTGTTCGTCTTAAAGCAACACTGCGCAGACATAATTGGTATATGACATCAAAGCACTGTGAGAGTGATTAGAGAGCAGACGGCTCTGTATGCTTTCGAATGATGATCAGTCTATGCAAGGCCACTTCATGTCCAACACACCAAGGCTGTGTCCGAAATAACTCCCTATACCCTTAAATAGGGCACTATTTGAGGGGACAGCCATTTGTAGTAGTCTCCGAATTAGTTCCATAGTGAAAATTGTTTCACCTCTTTACAGGTCATTTTCTCATATGACAGCTACCACTTAAAATGACAATTTCTTGACAACCAATGGGAGAAGATAATTTCACTACAAGTCTAAAGTTTTTTTTTTTTTTTTAAAGAGAGCTCTTACGCTCACCAAATATTAAGCAGCGGAAACAATTTTTTCAGCATTCATAATAATACGAAATGTTTCCTGAGCAGCAAATCTGCATATTAGAATGATTTCTGAATATGTCTACTAACTCTCATTAGAGTGTTAGTAGATAATTAGTAGGGTTAGGGTTAGAATAAATTGACATACGTGCACCCATACTAGTCAGTAGATTGTCTGTTGGGTGACCACCACAACAAAGAGTTAGCAATAGAGAATCTACTAATACTAACCAAGTTCTTATTATAACTCTTTAAAGCTATTTGATGAAAAACAAAGCCAAGTTCTATTATTGTCATTGGATGGAAAGCCAGGCTACACAGATTTGCCCTAATTCTAATCCAGACGGTATAAATGTGAGGGTTTCTTTATGGGATTACGGCAAGTGCTGCATGTGCCACCGATTGTGGAAAAAAAGCCAATCTAAAATACCCCCAAAACTCCCTTACCAGCTTAGCGGGGGTGACACATGGCGGTGATGTCATCGAGGCATGACGGCAATAACGAGCTGCAAGCAAGGTGCAATTGCGTCCCAAATCCAGCTCTAAACATATGCGACAGAAGGTCAGACTGAAACTCAGTAGGGGAGAGGGAGACAAATGATTTAAGGTTCATGTGATTGGAATTAGTTCTATGGTATGCTGGGAATCACCCTTACAGGTTCGAACTCCTAAATTTAGATGCAGACTGACAGACACGTGGGAAATCCCACCATGTGTTCCAACACCTTTGTGTTCCATCCACCTTTCCAACAAATCCAAGATGGGTGTCAGTGGCATACACACCCCAAATTTTGAAAGAGTGCTAAGGTGACAATTGCTAAGTGTGTCAGATCCAAACGGTATATGGTGAATAAAATGCCCCAGCATTGTCAAAAACAACAGCGTCACACATTATTAATGTGCTGTGAATATGTGATACGTTGATTTAGGTTGTTGCACAGTGTACAATAGACTCCAGATTTACTCTAAGGAGTGCGTGTGTGTTGTAAATCTGGTATGGAATGGCACGTTAAGAGGATTTTCATGTCTATTATTGAGCACGATTAATGTAGTGAACCCACACACAGTAAAACAAGGCAGTGTTTATGTTTGTCGGGCTTTACACATCAGACAAAACCAGCCTCTGGGGAGATGTGAGGATGTTCTCACATGATTCGTAAAGCAAACACTGATTTACTTTATTCTTAAAAATGCAGTTTTAGAAAAGTTTGGGTTATTCATAATTATATTTATTTTAATATATAAACAATAGAAGTCTTTGATGCCATCTTTACACTTTACACTAAAATGTTTGTGATTGTTACAGAAAAAGACAACAGTATGCAACAGTAAAAACTGTTAATTAATTGTAAGTTACCAGGCCAAATATTGATTTGACTTCGTTAATTGATACATAAAATCTGAAATTATTTTTGAAAGTGTCCTCCCTTTACAGCATTTCAAGTGCCTAAACCGTTTCACTGTTCTGTAGCTTTGCAGTATCTTTGAGACGTTGCCGCAGTTCTTCTGAATTTAGTCCGTCTCCTTTTTTTTGTTTGTTTCTTCGTGTGTTGGACTCAAAGATGGTGAGATCTGATCTCCGTGTGGAGAATACCGGCCGTTGTCAGACTCCTTGCGCATATAAGAATCTCACTGGTTCATCACAATTAATGGTAAAAAGAATGTTTGGAAATGTAAACTGATATTTCGTACTGCCACACTATAGCAAAAGACATAAATAACTGGCTTAAACTCATTTTTTGTTGAGAATACTAACGTGGCTAAGATTTTGCACAGTACTGTACATCTCAACTAACTCTCATTAGAGTATCAGTAGACTATTAGGTTACGGTTCATATAAGTAGAATAAGTTGACATTTAGTTGCAAAGTTACTTGTAGTCAGTAGAATGTTTGTTGAGGAGGATTGAAATAAAGTGTTAGCAGATATTAAGCAGACAGTCTACTAATACTCTAAAGAGAGCTAGTTGACTTGCAAAGTTACTTAGTAGAATGTCTAAAGTAGACTATCGAAATAAATGCCTGTTTTATTACAGTATAGCTGCAGAATGCTATAAATGCATGCACATACGCACTCGTGGAGCTCCCCAGCTGAGGCTTGTTAGCATTAATGAGCTCCACCAGTTATTCAGCAATCATTGTAATTACAGCCTTCCATTACAAGTCATTACAGCTTTGCCTTCCAAGTGTGTGTGAATGTGCTTGTACACGGTTCTATTGTGTATTCTGAGAACTGAGCTGCATCCTCTAATGTACTTATTTATTAATGGCACAAAATGAAAACATAATTTATGGAACTAATTTAGAAAAACACATAGTTCCTTATGTTCTTTTCTCAACCTATAGTATGTTTGTGATTAGCATTCCTCTTTGTTTTTCCTCAAATCTCTTCCACCCTTTTGGCTTACCGACAGGGTTCATGACCCTGACGTTTATTTGAAATACAGTGGGGTCTCAAAAAGTTTGGTCCACATTGACAATCTTTGAATTTTAGAATCGAAGTCTAATTTCAGAGCCCTTTCATGCACCCAATGCAATGTAACGCCAGGCTCGACTTAAGTGTTTTTTTTGCTAGTTTCAGCCTGACGCAGTTATCATTTTCACGTCTAGCGCCATGTCAGGTGTATTGTTGCTATTTTGAGGCAACTGAAAATAACTGCACCATTGACCAACAAAAACCTGGTCTAAATTCAATGGAGCAGTATTTATTTTGTTATTTAAATCACACATTAGTAATATGTGCCTGCAGGCGGGTGCACAACGTGCGTACACTCTGCTTGTTACACACACAGGGAAGTGCAGCAGTACACAAACATGCCAAGTATTAAAAATAAAAGGGTTACATTATAAAAGATTATTATTGTGTACATGAAGATAAAAATGTCATAATGGATAGTCATTGCATGTATCAGAATTACCTATCTGCAGCAATGACAAATAAAATTAGATAATTATTTGACCAACTGAAGCAATACACACATGTATTTAAACTGACTCGTCAGAGAGTGTCCATATTCTGCCATGTTAATAGCAAATACGTCATGGTGCAAGCGCACCTGGCTTTTAAAGGGAATGGGAGATGAGACTCTGATTGGTTTATTGCCCAAAACACACCCATGACTCATTAAGAGACTTTTTTGGACCATTTTGTCCCATCGTTAAACTAGCAAAAGTGGATTAGGACAAGTGAACAATGGTATTGTTAAACTTGGGCCCTTATTCTGCAAATTAACGAAGTTTTAGGATTTGAACAATTTAAAGATGCTACAGTTCAAAAGATTCATCCTTATTATTCATCAAGGATGCATTGAACAAAAGGGACTTTTACAATGTTACAAACAATATATTTGAAATAAATACTTTCTATTCATCAAAGAATTCAGAAAAAGTAACAAAAAAATATTAAGCAGCACAATTGTTTACAAAACTAATAATATTAGCTTGATCATCATATTTAAATGATTTCTGAATAATCATGTGACACTACTACACTACATCATTACTGACTGGAGTAATGATGCTGAAAATTCATCACAAGAAATTACATTTCAAAATATATTAAAATAGATATTGCTGTTATTTTGATCCAATAAATGCACCCTTGGTGAGCATAAGACTGATTTTTTTTTTCTTTTATCTTACAGACACAGTGTGTTTGAACAGTGGTGTTGTTCAGAATAAATCAAATTATATTCATTAAAAAAATAAAGAAAAATGTGAAATAGAGGCATATTAATTTGTGGTCTCAGAATCTTTTTTGTACCTCTTTCATCCTCTGTTTTTCCATTCTACCTCCTGAAATGCTGGCATTGTTGGGAACGCTACAGGAATGGTGGGAAAGGTTTTTGGCATGGCAAGCCAGCACTCATTCTTGGCTTCCACATATAACAATGTCCAATCAAACAAAGATTTTAAAAATAGAAGCTGAAGATATATGAATTTGCCAGCAACCACAACTGACATTTAGCCTTGTGCAAAGTTTTCCTTGTTTTATCTTTTTTTTCCTCCACCTTTTTTGTCTGGTTGCAAAATTGCCAAGAAATATGTGTGTGTGTGTGTGTGTGTGTGTTCTAATGTGTGAAACCTAAATCACCCAAACCCTTGACCTTCAACTTTAAGTGTGAGACTGGTTGTGGGCAAAAAATGTGATGCGTTGGTTTATGTCGTGATGGAGTGAGAAATTCCTCCTCAGATAAAACCTTCCCTAGACACTCTGAGTCATGTGTGTTTCCGATGGGAAAAGAGAATTGGAAAGGGAAAGACGCTTTGTTTGCCTAAAAAAAATGACTAGAACTTGTACAAATAAGCAGTTCAATCTAAATAAACACTAAAGTGGGTTTCATGGTCAACTCCCTGAATTTCAATGGTCTCCATATTGCCCTCAAACAGATGTTGCCCGTGGGACCTCATTCAAGGTAAAGAGCGAATATCTTACACACATATACACAGGTTGCTCGGTTATAATTGCACTGACCTTCCTATAAAAATACACACTTAAATGCATTCAAATATAAAAAAAATCTGTTGCAATTAAAGCATATGTTAACTTAAGCACACAGGTGACCCTGATTCAGTAGTAACCAGTGGTGTATAAAGTACTTGAAAGCCATACTTGAGTAAAAGTATAGATATGTTACCAGAAAATGACTTTTGAGTAAAAGTTTTAAAGTATGTGATATTTTTTGTACTGAAGTATGAAAAGTATTTTTTTTTTATATTAAATATACTTAAGTGTTGAAAGTAAAAGTACAAGTAAATACAAAATACAAAAGGCGCAAAAAATATTATTAAAATTGTTCTATACTACGGTGGCCGAGAGAGCTCAACAGGCTGCAAATAAGAAAACACATGCAAATAAAAACACAACACAAGCAAACACAGAAATGCGCTGCAAATAGCACAAACCTCAATGGAAATGTTTCAAGGGGACCCCAAAAAGTGACGAACCCTACTTGACAATAGCACAAGCTAAACTGCAATATGTATTTTTTCATCCACTAGAGGTTGCCTATTCAAAACAAATGCGTAGCTTGATGGCGCCAAGTTTGAGCGAGGAATCTTGGGACATGTGGTCTTCACCTCACAACCGGTGGAAAAGAATCAGGATGGGACATATTACATATTGCAGCTTTAATACAAAAATGACTAAAACTTAAATTAAAGTTAAATCTGAAATTATATTTTCAAAAAAGCTAACTCAAAATATAAATAAATACTATAATAGTATATAATAACACCAAAATATCAGTTTATATAGTGTGTATTCTGCAAGTTTAATGCCGTCATCCTCATTGATTTGTGTGAGAAAAATATGATCCTGATAGAATTGTAATCATGTATATTTAGCGTTAATGTAATTAACTGCTTTTTGTTAGTTTTCAGTGTGGTTCATCTACTTTAGTTCATGTGTAGATTTTTAGCTTGACAAATTACAGTTTCAGAGTCCTTTACAAACACTGGTGGTAATATACAAATGATTAATTTTCCCTTCTTAAGTTTGTAATATGTGAAACTATAATTTGTTGATCACGTTTCCACAGCTCAGTCTTATGCTAAAATAATAGAAATGTTCAGCTGTTAAACACTTTCCTCTGTGTTTTCCTGAATAACCTTGCAAAAGAATTCCTCACAACACTGGAAACACCACACCCTCTCTTTTTCTCTCTCTTTGTGAAATCTGCGCACTTCTTTTATCACCGTTTGCTTTATGACCTTGAATATAATTGATTGCTCCCCGTGAGTCTGCCCAAAATCACTCTAAGGACATAAACAACTAATAAAGTAAAACATGTGCTTGCCTCTCCTCCTGCTAAAACCGCACCAAACACTGCCATGTCATGTGACCCGATGGACATCGGCCAGGGAACAACACAAACACGCACACATGCGCATGCCTGCAACACACAAACACTGCAGATGTGTGCAAATAAAAACACTTGTGAGTACTGAAGAGCAGAACCAAATGTTCTTTCTCAACCTCCTCATTCTCAGGCTTTTTCCAGCCATCTCTTTTCCTTAAGCGCACACACAGAAACACACAGTGCCAGGAGGACCATGCTGTTTTCATTAGTACCCTGTGTGTTTTATTGCCCAAAGCGCTCTGCTGTGGTCAGGAACCTGATCCAAGCCCCAAACAGAAACCATAGCAACCCATTTTTGTGGGAATTCTTTTTGGATGCCCCCTGTACGTACAGACGTACACACACACACACACACACACACACACACTCTCTCACTACTACGACTACTACTACTACTACACAGCAAAAGGACTCACTCACTGAAGTGACTTCATATATTTTCTCTGACCTTACAAACATATTGTTGGGCAAACGGCCACAATGACGAACTAGTTTTTAGGTGCCCGAGTACAGAACACACCAAACTCACTCTTACATCATTCATTTTCATATGAAAAACCAGTTGCACTGATTGAAACCTGACCCTGGAAATACATTTGTATTATACATATATAGTATAATAATATAATGTGTTATATAATTATATATACTATATATTATATATAGTATAATAATATAATGTGTTATATAATTAAATATACTATATATTATATATAGTATAATAATATAATATATTATTTTTATGCATATTATATTAACATATTTTATATATTATTTTAAACTAAAATGAACATGAAACTTTACAAATAATTTTGATTTGAAATATTAATATTAATGAATTCTATACATTCTATAATAGTAATACAGGGGACCTGTTACCACAACTTAAATAAATGCATGGATTTCAGAAAATTCTAAATTATTGTTTTAATGAAACCTTTTAAGTTGCAAACATTATTTTGAAGAGTCCAGTTAAAACAATAACGTTGATCATCAACTTAATATCGTCTGTAATTTAAACTCAAATTTCTGCGTTAATTCCCTGTTTTTTAAACAATTAGGTTGTAGTAACATCATGAAATTGTCTCGATAGCTTCTGAAATTAGGCAGTGGAGTTCTAGTTCCCAGCATGCTTTGCATAGGCCTGCATAAGGAGAATAAATGTAGAAATAAAGTGTTAATTTATTTGTTTTTAGTGCAGGGAAAGACCTGTTAGTGTTTAATGCTGTTATGTTTGACATTTAAAGGAGTTTCTGTAATGTTGAAGTTTTTGTGGTTACCATTGCGCTGAAGAGTAGATCCATGAAGTTAAACACAACTGACTCAAGTAACACTGAGTTAAAACCAGAGACAAGTAATAACTTGTTAATTAAATATACATGTTAGATGAGTTATTTTAACATGTGGTATGACGGCTGTTGATTTGAACTGAAATAGAAAGGATAAATTGGTTCCAGGGCAACAACTGTGGAAGCTGAAGCAGCTTAATCTTTTTGAGTAATCAACTTAAAAATTTGTGTTCGTGCTACAAATTATTAAGTTCCACTAACTCAGTGTAGCTTGTTAGTGGAACATAAAGTCATTCAAGTTGTCATAACTCAAAAAAATTGATGCAAACTAATTATTTTTGTTATTATTTTTTAGAGTATAATACCATATAAATGATATTAAAATAACACTGGCATTGCACAAGGAGACATGAATGCTTGGTTGATGCAGTTTAAGCATACTGCGTTATTGTACATACTTAAAAGTGTAATTTTTTTTTGCTTTTAAATAATATTATTAAAACTGCTCACTCACATGAGATAAGGACTACAGATGTCAGTTTTCTAGAAAAATATTCTGTTTGCCGCCATGTTGACATCACATGACCAGTCGTGTCATACACAATACATCACAATACAGAAAAGAAAAGTTTCATTGCAACTTTAATTTGGGTTTTTGCGTTACTGTGGCAGGTAGCTAGTTGTAAACAGTGTAGACAGTGTAACTGTAGTAGACTGTAGAAAAATAGCTCATCTTTATGTTAATGTAGTTTCGTGGATCATGTTTTGGGCCTGCATTTAAAATGTGGTGTGGTAGTATTGTCTGTTTGGCTGTGATTTATATATGAGCCTTTTTATAGCAGAGTATATACTGCTGCGTTTGCGTTTATTAATTCATTTCACTTATTGTATTGAATCAGCCCTAAAGTGCCTCCAATCACTCTTTGTGCAGAACCAGTGGTGTTTTTCATTAAGTTTCTGTGCAGAAAATCTAGCCGTGATATATAATGAAGGGGTGCATAATGAAGATCCTTTCCAGGCACTCTCGTCTCTCTCTGGAGCAGGACGTCTTTCTCTGCACTAATGTTCCCGTTTGAAGTCTGTAGTTAATGGCAGGGGTCTCTTTGTCATGATTATAGATGTGTGCCATTTGCGTTCAGCCTGAGAAATGGGTTGGGGTGGCGTGACGTATATGTGTGTGTGCGGTCGTGGTAAGAAAGATTTTTTAATTTGTCATGACGACTTTCATTACTCAGGTTATATGCAATGGGCGGCTGATTTATTTTGGAAAAGTAATAAGCTCCAGACAGTAACAGCCAAAGAGCCTTAGATTGTGTGTGTGTTTCATCAACACAGCCACACACAAAACACTATCATGATTTACGGTTTCTCTACAACTCTCTACTGTACCTGGCTTAGTAAAACATCTCACATGATCAACCATATTACTCACCGTGATCAACGTTTCTCACTGTAGGTCTGATCATTTTCATGTTTTTGCATGGAACTTTGCGCAGAATTTTCCAGAAAACTTCAGTTAAGTGTGAAGCTCTACTCTTAAAGGGGCAGATCAGCCAAAAATGACAATTGTGTGATCATTTACTCACACTCATGTCGTCCCAACCCTGCATGAATGACTTTTTTCTCTGGAAAACAAAAACAGAAACATCGAAGAATGGCCTATTTGTTTCATATAATAAATTAATGGTGATCCAAGCTGCAAAATGATATGAGTAAATTATAACAGCTTTGTGTGAGTGTGTGTGTTCTATTCCTAACAATCCAGATAAGGTGTATGTCCAAAAGGTCACGTGGCACATGAAAGAGTGAACCAGCATGAGAGGGAGAGTAATGAGACATGTGGGGTGTTGTAAAGGTAGAGAGAGTAATAGATGAAAAGGAGGGGGGTTGAGGGTCTGCCGTGAAGAGCTCTTTGTTTTGAAGATCTGGAGACACCTGGCAAAGGCTGAGAGATTTTTAAAAACTTAAATTCATGGATTATAATTCAACTACAGGTGCACAGATCACATACCTGCACCAGAAATGACCCTGTTCACTATTAAGGGGGATTTACCCCCTGAAATGGATTTTCAGGGGCATTTCTTACCTTTATGCGAGTATACTGTTTCTAACATGTCTCTTTATGACAAATACTGAATTATTATGGTGTCTAAATTTGAAAGTTTGGGATCGGTAAGATTTTTTAATGTTTTTGAAAGATGTCTCTTATGTCTCTCATATATATTTGTTTTGAAAGAAATCCAATCCTTTGGATTTATAAATTGTCCAAATAAATAAATGCGAAGATACACACATATACATATATACATACATACATACATATATATACATATATATATATATATATATATATATATATATACTGTATATATATATATATATATATATATATATATATATATATATATATATATATATATATACATATATATGTATGTATGTATATATGTATATAAATATATATATGCTCTCTTCAATAATACAAACAAAAAATTAAACAAATTTAAGTCATTTTTGCTATTTACGATGGCTGAATTGGATCATCAAAGGTCAGCAATAAAGACATTGGTTAATAAAGGGAAATTAAATACATAAAGTATATATATGTTATTTAACATTTAATTAGGGCAGGTTTGCATAAAATGCTGAATGTGCATTTCACTGTTTTTATTCAATTTATTCATTCACAGGCAATCTGTCAGTCAATCAATGGGAAAACCAAAGTAACTTGCGTTACCTATTTGAGAAAGTAAGTCAGATATTTTGTTGCAGATTTAAAAGTAATGAGTTACTTTTCTAGCTACTTGGGAAAAGTAATGATTGCTTAACCAAATATGGGAAAGAGCAGTGAGAACATTCTTCAAAATTTCTCCTTATATGATCTACAGAAGAAGGCAAGTCATTCAGGTTTGTATCATGACATGACAGAATTTATTTTTTGGGTGAACTGTTTTTTTTAATATATATATCAAATTGGTCAACCAATGTAGTTACAAAACCCCATTAAAACTATATAAACAGCAAATTTTCAGTGTCCTCTTGTGTTCACTGTCTATGACACTCATCAGAAAGATTTGAAACAGTGAACCATCAAAAACTGTAACACTGACCTAATTTCACTGCATGTACAAACCTCTCAGCATGGATCATGCAGCATTACTGTAGCACCGAGCTCAACTGCAAACTACAGAATAGAGCTATAAACTACAGAAAACCCCAAAAAACTTTCATGAAGCAACTGCAGCAGAGTCTCCCCAGAAAGAAAAGACTATAAAAACCACAAATGCTGGATGAAGAAACCATATGGCAAATGAAATGAAATTCCTCTTGACAAGCAGATGGAGAGATTTGTTACAGTAATTTTGGTGGTATTGAAATTCATAAGCATAAAGAAACATGACGAACTTGCATATACAGTGGATACGGAGAGCATTCAGACCCCCTTAAATTTTTCACTCTTTCTTATATTCCCGCCATTTGCTAAAATCATCTAAGTTCATTTTTTTTCCACATTAATGTACACACAGCACCCCATATTGACAGAAAAACACAGAATTCTTGACATTTTTGCAGATTTATTAAAAAAGGAAAACTGAAATATCACATGGTCCTGAGTATTCAGACCCTTTGCTGTGACACTCATATATTTAACTCAGGTACTGTCCATTTTCATTTTTCATTTTTTCATCATTTAGCAGACGCTTTTATCCAAAGCGACTTACAAGGGGAGCAATTAGGGGTTAGGTGTCTTGCTCAAGGACACTTTTAGTCATGGTATCGAAGGTGGAGAGAGTGCTGTTTATTCACAATCCCCACTTTCAATTCCTGCCGGCGTGGGAATCGAACCTGCAACCTTCTGATTACAAGCCCGACTCCCTCACCACTAGGCCACGACTACCTACCTTTCTTCTGATCATCCTTGAGATGGTTCTACACCTTCATTTGAGTCCAGCTGTGTTTCATTATATTGATTAGAAAAGCCACACATCTGTCTATATAAGACCTTACAGCTCACAGTGCATGTCAGAGCAAATGAGAATCATGAGGTCAAAGGAACGGCCTGAAGAGCTCAGAGACAGAATTATGGTAGTGATGAAGAACCCAAAGATCACTGTGGCTGAGCTCCAGAGATGCAGTCGGGAGATAGGAGAAAGTTGTAGAAAGTCAACCATCACTGCAGCCCTCCACCAGTCGGGGCTTTATGGCAGAGTGGCCCGACGGAAGCCTCTCCACAGTGTAAGACACATGAAGGCCCGCATGGAGTTTGCTAAAAAAAAACACCTGAAGGACTCCAAAATGGTGAGAAATAAGATTCTCTAGTCTGATGAGACCAAGATAGAACTTTTTGGTCTTAATTCTAAGCGATATGTGTGGAGAAAACCTGGCACTGCTCATCACCTGCCCAATACAGTCCCAACAGTGAAGCATGGTGGTGGCAGCATCATGCTGTGGGAGTGTTTTTCAGCTGCAGGGACAGAACGACTGGTTGCAATCGAGTGAAAGATGAATGTGGCCAAGTACAGGGATATCCTGGACGAAAACCTTCTCCAGAGTGCTCAGGACCTCAGATTGTGCCGAAGGTTTACCTTCCAACAAGACAATGACCCTAAGCACACAGCTAAGATAATGAAGGAGTGGCTTCACAACAACTCCGTGACTCCCAGCTAGAGCCCTGACTTAAACCCAGTTGAGCATCTCTGGAGAGACCTAAAAATGGCTGTCCACCAGCGTTTACCATCCAACCTGACAGAACTGGAGAGGATCTGCAAGGAGGAATGGCAGAGGATCACCAAATCCAGGTATGAAAAACTTGCTGAGCAAAGGGTCTGAATACTCAGGACCGTGTGATATTTCAGTTTTTCTTTTTTAATAAATCAGCAAAAATGTCAAGAATTCTGTGTTTTTCTGTCAATATGGGGTGCTGTGTGTACATTAATGAGGAGAAAAAAATGAACTTCAATGATTTTAACAAATGGCTGCAATATAACAAAGAGTGAAAAATTTAAAGGGGTCTGAATACTTTCCGTACCCACTGTATATCACAAATGAGCATCACAATTTACCCAAATAACAGCCGCTGCGTCACAGTAATTCTTCAAACCCAAGCCACGGCCTGTTATTTCTACCCAGGTCAAACTCATAAGAGCCGCAAGCGATTTGCCAGCTAGGAGTGAAATAAAAATGATCAAGGATCACATTAGCACAAAGATGACAGCCTGAGGCCTTTTCACTGGACTGATCTGGAAACTACCAAACATGGGGCACTGCACCTCCAAATGGGGGCCAAAATTGCTTCAGCATTGTTTGGGTATGTGAATATGACAAATAAAATGAATAATTTTAATTATTGATATGGTTATGGTTCTGAACAGCTTCAGCTTCCTGATAATTTACTCACCCCCATGTCATTCAAGATATTTATGTTTTTCTTTATTCAGTCGAAAAGAAATTAAGGTTTTTGAGGAAGAATTCCAGGATATTTCTCCATATAGTGGACTTCAACAGTTACCAACAGGTTGAAGGTCCAGATTGTGGTTTCAGCGCAGCTTCAAAGGGCTCTACAAGATCCCAGATGAGGAATAAGGGTCGTATCTAGTGAAAGGATCAGCCATTTTCTAAAAAAAATAAATAAAAATAATTACATAATTTATATTCTTTTTAACCACAAATGCTTGTCTTGCACTATTTTACGATGCGCCACGCATAATGTAACCACATTGGAAAGGTCACACATGACGTAGGCGAAAGTACTGCGGTGGAGCGAAAAATTTCCATTTCATTTTCTATTTCAACTTCAAAGTCATACGACATTATAGTTTTACCTTTTTATTGTTGTAAAGGGCATTTGACAGTCGTTTGCTTAATAGACACTGGATCAGTACATCCGCCTATGTCACGTGTGACCTTTCCAACGTTATTACGGAATGCATAATGCATCGCAGAGCAGTGCAAGATGAGCATTTGTGGTTAAAGATTATATATATATATATATATATATATATTTTTTTTTTTTTTTTTTTTTTTTTTTTTTTTTTAAATCTCTCGCTAGACAAGACCCATAATCCTCATCTGGGATCATGTAGAGCCCTTTGAAGCTACACAGAAACTGCGATTTTGACCTTCAACCCAATGAATCCCATTGAAGTCCATTATATGGAGAAAAAAATCCAGGAATGTTTTCTCTAAGACTATAATTTCTTTTCGACTGAAGAAAGAAAGACAAACTTCTTGGATGACATTGGTGTGAGTAAATTATCAAATAATTTGAATTCAATCCTTTAACATTGGCATTGCCATGATTATCAGTGTAGTTTTGTTTTTCTGTCGACTATGCACTAACCAACAATCACCTTTTTGAGTGCTTGTTACAGTACATCATTTCCCACAATTGTGATTACTGGTTAAAAGCACCTTTCGTGGTATAAATTACTGGCCATTTGGCTGGTAATGTTATTAGGAAGTGCAACATAATGCATGGTTTAAATTGCAAGAACGACATCTGACCCTCACTGATTTTACATAGTGACGTGAGCGAATCAAATCAAAGACATACAAGTGCTCTGCTAAAGTGTCTGTCTAATAACAACACAAGCGTTCGTGTTTCTCTTCCTCTGATCTTTCTGAACGTGAAGATTTTGTCTGCTCCTCAAGTAGACTTAGATACTAGGTGTGTGTATATATATATATATATATATATATATATATATATATATACACACACACACACACACACATCAGGAGCAGTGTTATTTATATACCATTACAGAATTTATTGATATTTAGCTTTTAATTTTACCTTAGTAACTTTGTGCACTCTTGTCATTTTAATTATGAGGGTTTTTTTTTTTTTATCACTCCAAAACTGCACATGGTCACACAAGAGTACTATTACTCACATTAAACTTCTAAAACAAGAGCATAATGGCCATATAAGAAGGGTTTTGCCAAAAAAAAAAAAAACAAGAACAAATATTTAAAAAAATCTAATTCATAAAATGTGTCAACGTAATTGATATTGGTTTCATATAGTTTGAAATAAAAGTCTTACTTTTATTCCTTTTTTTAAGGAGAGTTTCTGTATGATCACTCTAAAAATGTCATGCGGTGTAACCGAAGTAAAAAGTAATAATAAACATTTTTCTTACACCTTGAGTGTACACATCTTAGTTATTATTTTACTAATTAAATAAATGGCCCAATTAGGTCATACTTTATATTAGGTGTCCAAAAGTACTATGTACTTAAATAAATAAGTACAATACACATTGAGTTGTGCCGCCATTGAGATGGATATGGGTAAGGTTAGGGACAGGTTTGGTTACAGTTAGGTTGAAAGATGGGTTACAAGGTAAGAAAAGGGTCAACAGTAATTACAGAAATTATATGCAGGGTTTCTTTTAAATTCAAGTACAATTTAAAAACATACAAATACGTAATAAGTGCACTCTATCAAATGATTAATTTAAATGGTAGCAATTTGTTTTACAGTCCTTTTACAGCAGCATGGCCATTTTCAACATTGATAAATGTTTGAGTAGCAAATTATCATATAAGATTTCTGAAGAATCATGTGACTGAAGACTTGAGTAATGATGCCGACTATGTATCTATGCTGTCACAGGAATAAACTACACTTTAAAATATATTACAACATTTGACAGTTACTTATTTTACCATATTTTTGAGCAAATAAATGCAGAAGAATTGGTAAGCATAAGAGACTTCTTCCAAAATTCAAATATCTTAATTATTCCAAACTTTTGACTAGTAGTGTGAGGTAGTATAGCTACAGAACAATCAAATCCTGTTGCCCTGTTCTTTGTTCGTCAACTCCGGGCAGATAAACAGTAGGTGGGAAGCGTGGAGAGGTCTTTGGGGAGCGGGCTCTCTGTTGTTGACTGATATGTGATACCAGCTGACATCTGGCACCCTGTCAGCTTGGCGTCCCCACAGCACACATACACACTTTAAAAGCGTTACAACTCGCAGCTCACCACTAGATGAGTACTCTCATAAGTACAGGTCCCACCAGGCCTGAAGTCTACGGCCTGCTGGCACCACCGACACACAAACACACCCGTCGTCCCTCACGCAGGACTGGCTAGACAGTGGTTATTCTGGGAGAGTGCAGCGTGTTGTACCCCCTTAGGAGTTACACTATGGAGACCGTCGGTCTGACTCTCTTCTGTGAGTGTGTGCATGTGTGTGGAGTTCAGTGAAGGGGGAAGAGGTATAGGTCTGTCTGTCACTCGCAATATTCTGACACTTGCCATTGTGGTCTGGTATGTGAGAAATTAGTCTGATCTGTAGAAGTGACTCCTCAACTCTTCTTCTTATGTGATATGCACATATGAAGAGTGTGATCATGTGACTGTGAGAAACCCCTCTTTAACCCCCCTCAGTCCCCATTTCTCATGTGTCACTTCACGCTGCGGCTGCTTACTGTCAAACGTCTCCTATTTCATGAATCACAAACATAAGATGGCATATTTCAGTATCACATAAACATACTCAATGCTATTTAAAGGAATATTACAGGTTTAAAAGTTCATGTCAACAGACATCAAAAACTATTTGACTTTAATGGGGAACTTATGCTTTTTTAATATCTTGATTTTGTTTTTGGGGTTCTACAAGAAAAGGTTCTTATGCTTGAATGTTGTAAAAACCAGCCACAAGACAAACAATATGCATGTTAACATGATTTTTGTGTGAAAAATATAATCTAATCTTTTATGAGTAAAATTATATCCATAAACACAGTAAAACGATTTTACAGCTCAAAATACAGAAGTATTAACAGAAGCATTATGTAGTTTTATAAAGTACAAGTTTCCCATTTCGCTTTTAAATTTCCCCCATTTACTTCCATTGCATGTACCTCACCTTAACTACACACGCATATATATATATATATATATATACACATGCAATATTTTTACATATACATTTATACACCTTATAATATATATAGAAATATAAATGTAAATTTATAATATATATATATATATAGATAGATAAGTGTGCATAAATGTATATGTATAAATATTGCATATATATAGTGTGTTTATATATATATACACGTGTGTGTGTATGTAATATATACACACACACGTACATGTATATATACAGACACATATATATATATAAATAAACACACGTATATATGTAATATATATACACACACACACACACACGTGTATATATATATACACACAAATACATATATACACGTGTGTGTGTGTATATATATATATATATATATCTGTACATATCCACATTTATACACACACAAACGGTTTAACTTGTATTGAACCTGGTCTCACACGCCATTCAATTCTTTTTTTACGTGCGATTATATTATTTGCAAAAATGATACATCCATATTCTGATGCAACCCTAATGCTGTAGACAGATTAGACTTAAACCATCTGATGTTACTAATAAACCATGTTGCTTTTAAGTTGTGGCTGTTGAGTGTAGTGCAGAAAACCTCCAATGCAGTAAGTGCTACTGCCATCTAGTGGTGGCAGTTCTGTTAAAAAGTTCATTTGAAACTTTTGGTGGAAAAGGGCTCTTTAGTGAGTTGAAGGGGGTGAGGACAACGGACAACGTCATTTGCTCATCCGGCTCGCATCCCGGAAACAGTAGCGCCAGAGACGTGGCATTCCACGATCAAACACACACCATCTGCATTTTACAGGACAATGAGGGGAATCCCTATCTGTTTTCATGACATTCTTAGGGAGGGAGGGTGAGAGAGGAAATCTGCCCCCAACTCTGAAGCAAATGAGCATCTGGCCCTCGCCGTCGAGCCGCATAGCTTGCATGACCTTCACCCTGTTATACGAGCTGGAGTAACGTTGGCTGAATAGTTGTGGTAACCCAAACCCCATGCTGGTCCCTACGCTCTCATCGCTACCACCATCACCTGCTTCTCAGAACCCAGGGCCAAAGCAGAGGAGAGCTCTTCCTGCTGGCAGCCTAGGAATGAGGATTGTGTGTCAATGATTTACTTGGAGAAGTGCCCGAGTGGGAACATTTTTCAGTTTTTAATGGTCAAACAGAATGCTTGCGATAACAAGGTATCCTTTCATGCTTCATTGACACCCAGCATTGATGTTTGGCATTACAGTTTGTTAATTCCTTTAAGCTTTTTTGGGGCCGATCGACAAGGTTTAAAAGTTCATCAACATTCTAACAGCTTGCTATGCAATGTCATCTTAACTTGACTTGGTAAACTTGTCAAATGAAACGTTGAGCCGTAGTATGTGTAGTATGTATGAAATGTTTGAGAGATTCAATCAGAGATCTTATACTGCCACCTATTGGATATTACATGTGGTGCAGGGGGATGGTCTTGAGACAGAACGTCACAATTGCTCATCAATAATATTTTAAAATAGTATTTCAGCTTTGATTAATCAAACATAAGTTATTATAAATTTAAAAATTATTCTGCAAAGACATCAAATTGATCAAGTGACAGTAAAAGATTGTCTTCCATTTCAAATAAATGTTCTTTTCAGGATTTTTAGTATTATGAGAACAAAAATAAAGATTTGTTTAAATCTGGAAATTGTACATGGTATAAGCAGGTACTGAAAAATTCTATAAAAATATATACAAAAGCTCCACATTAGCTAGTACTTAAGTCATGCACAACACCACCACGAACACACAGTCAGGTCAATGTACTGTAGACTTCACGTTGATCAAAGTTCATTCTGGCAGCATGTTTTTTTTCCTCATTCCTTCTCTCAATGGTGTTAAAGTTCATTTTTAGTTTCTCATCTTTGTGAATTTCCCAATACTACTGAACTCTCACATTACAACTCACTTTATAAATGAAACCTGATCTACGGTTAAAAGGCACTTGCAATATATTCATCTCGCACCGTGTCCTAACCAGTCACGACAGCTATGAGAAACAAAAACATTTCTTATTGGTCCCTGGGTAGCCCATAGATGGTGAAAGCCCATTGTCTTACTACAGGTAAACCATAAATACCAAGTATCCAAAATTAAATTTATTGTAAACTTCAAAATATCATATTCAGCCCAAATGAACATTCATCAACAACTTTTTAATTACAAAAGTAACTGTTTTATTGAAGTTAAGGCACAATACAATAATTATATTTTACGTAATGACCTTATGATGCGTGACATTATGAACTAACTTCGTCTCTGGTTAGTAGCAGGTGATGGGAGAAGTCAAGTGAGAGAACGCTACATCAAGCGGACTAAAGTACAATGCCAGTTAAGTGCCATTTCTACAGCATTGCCCTCATATCAGTTATGGTTTAGTGTACCGAATGTACTTTTTCCCAGAAGGCACCTCTTTGAGGGTAAAACCAGCTGGGAAAAGCTTGTTGGCATCTTCATCTGAGAGAGAAGGGATGACCATGACTTCTTCACCAGGCTTTAAAAAAAAAAAAATAATAATAAATAAATAATAAATCTACTCGGGGACTACATTACATATAGCACAGTATCAAAGACTGTTTCTTACCTTCCAGTCCACAGGTGTAGCCACCTTCTTTGTTGCCGTCAACTGCAGAGAGTCTACAGCACGGAGAATTTCATCAAAATTGCGCCCGGTGGTGGCTGGATAGAGAATAGACAGCTTCAGCCTCTTATCAGGGCCAACCACAAACACCTGAAATATAATAAAATGTGGTGAGAGCTGGTATAAAAAAACCATTTCACCTTCATAACTAGTGGCCTCGACAACATGCTAATCTTATTCATTGACCGTATAAGTGTGAACGCCATTACATACATCTATATATTTATATAGATGTCTTCTCTAGGTCAGCTAAGTCTACAGTTTTAGCACAAACTAGATATGCAGGTACATGGGGCAGGGTTCACCATTAGCGCTTGTCCGTGGATTTTTTTTGAAGGTTTTTCCATAAAGCCCATCCTCTCCATGTAATGGTACACGAGACAAACTAAACAGTCAAATTACAATTTTTTTCCCCCGAAAATAATAATTGTCATTTTAGAAAGTTTTTAAATCACACAACTTATTTAAAGTGTTCGTTATTTAAACACGAGAGTTCATTTTTTGATACTATAAAAAAAAACTAATAATTAGAGCACAATTTATTTAAACAACTCTGTTGGTATTAATATTATTATTATTATTGTTGTTATTGTTATATTTCATTTATTGCCACACTTTAATATGTGAATTATATTATCAGAAAACAGAGAGATGTAAAGTTATAAGAGGCTTCATTTCTCCATCCCTAGTTTTTTTTTTTTTTTTAAACCTTTGCCAGTCTGACAAGCAACAACAACTTTTTCTGAGGTCCTCAGAAGTCTCCTTTGTCCGCGACATGATACACTTCCACAAACGTATAGTTCAGACTATGCAAGATCCCTGTTCTTTAAATAAAACTGGGCACACGCCAACACCTGATTGTTTTCCCATTGATTGAAACCATCTCAGAACTGTTGGTGCCTAATTTCACTTTCAAATTATCTGCTAATCCAAGAGCTTCACATACATAGCCACTCAGATATGTAATATTTGATCATTCCAAATAACGTCAAACAAAGACCACAGCAGAACCATAGCACATCTCACAGCAAAACTAAACATTACTGTGTTTAGTGTTTTCATTACTGAATTGTTTTGAATTAATCGGTTGAGTCAAAGATTCAATGACCCATTAATAAACAACTGCCTGATTCTTGAATGAATGACTCACTCATTAAGGTGGTCACTTGCTGCCACCTACTGACGGTTAAGTTTCATGTTTAAAAGCATCATCCTTTCCAATATTTCTTATTTTTATATTCAAAAAAATGTAATAGTTTAGTTTTACAACATCTTTATGAACTTTCTGAAGCTTCAAAGTTGCGATTGCATAGACCGTCTATGGACTGACAGAAAGCTCTCAGATTTCATCAAAAAGACATTAATTTGTGTTCCGAAAATGAATGAAAGTCTTACGGGCTTGGAACGTCATGAGGGTGAGCAATTAATGACAAAATTGATCCCTTCAAGTAAATTTTAGCACTTTTATTTTGGGAAAATTAATAAAAGGCATAATTTTGTACTTACTCCACAACATTTCATAAAAATGTTGTTCCTCGTTATTTTGAAATGAAGAAAATGTCACGTTTCCTATTCTATGGAGTCTGTTCTTTAGTCAACAACTCACTGATTCAAATGATCCGGTCAGAGCAAGTCTCCAGTTAACAATTCGCTGAATGACTCAAAGCGAACCAAGAACAGGAAGATTCATGCAGCTCGAATGCGCGTGCAATTAACAGCACAAGTTAAATTACTGATGCCGAATTTTAGGAATTAAGCCCACTGTATGAAATTCTTGAATGTGGACCTAGTCGCATTCGTGCATCACAGTCTTACTGGGGAAGGTATTGTGCAAAACTTAACGTTAAAATAATGCAAATGCCCATGCATCTTCCCCACTGCCGTAGCAATTTCAAATGATATAAAATGGAGTATGCTTGCTTAGAGCGCCCTTAAAATGTTAGTCCATTTTGCCCAATATGATGTTTTTTATATTGAATGTTTATAATGGTCAACACATTTACACACATGTTGCTTTTCCTGATTTTTATCTCATACATTGTTATTTTTGCTTGTTTGCACATTTGAATACTCAGTGATTATGAGTAGTATCTAGTCAATAGTGAGGAGTTTTGTAAGAAAATTAAAAAAAAAAATGCAGATCAATACATATTAACAGGGCTGGAAAGGGACCAGTTTTGAGCCAGAGATCTTAATGGCCAAGACCAGCCTCTACAAGACCCCACCCCTCCCCCAATGGAAACTCACACAGCGGGCAGTGAGGGGCACTCCGTCTTTATCCCTCTCATCAGGGTCCAGCATCCCCAGCAAGACCGATAACTCCCTCTTGTCATCTGCTATGATGGGGAACGGCATGGGACAGCAGGCTTTGTCTTGGTTAAATGATAGAATATCCTTGAGAGATAAAAAGATTTGAGTAGTTTTTACCATTTTTGCAGATATCAGTCAGTCATCCTTATGTGTGAAGCCTTACTAAAGGAAATAATCAATTAAAATGTGCTTTGGATTATAGAAAACTCCCTTTAAAAAACAAGGCCATGAAAAAAAGAAAGAAATTGGTTAATTATGGTGTTTTACTATTATGAGCATTACAGTATACTTGCACATCTGTGCATTTATAATGAGTGAAGAGTGCTCTGGTTAAACAGTCAGGGTACACAGTGACTGATTTCACACAAAACACTGTCTTATGAGAATGCCGCAGACACCCGGTTCCCACGAGCTCAGCAATTCAAAGTTCAGCCAAAGGCACATGTGGGTGTGAAAGTATGTCTGTATGTCCAGTAAAAGAGTTAGCGTTAAAACAGGCAGACTGTAAAATAACAACAGCAACAGAAGCTTGGCAAATATAGTATGTGCCTCAATTTTTTACAAACTAGTATTGAAAATGCATTAAAAAATGGTGTTATGAAGCTTTCGGCCACGCTCGGATCCTTGGGAAGCCAGATGTCTTGTAACAAGATACCAGTTCCGTGTTCGGTGGGGATTTCAGAGAGAGCTTCAGAGAAAGTCAGCTGCAGAAATGCTTTTCTTTCGGGATTACAGTAAGGTGATTTTGTCTGAGCCAATCAGAGAAGTCCTCTGTGTGCATATCTAAGGGCTGCAGGCCAATGATTGAATGCTCAAGCTACAAGAGTCTCAAAGCCTGAACATTTGTGACATTTAAAACATTCATTTAGAAGGATCAATACAATTTTCATTTTGTTTTATATTTCTTTGGTAGGTGTGTCATGTCTGCGCACCTCACTCCATTTGCGGTGATCTTCCACGCTGTCGATGGACAGTGCGATCATCTTCACGTCCCGTTTCTTAAACTCATCGTGAAGCTTCGCAGCACGGGCTAGTTCAGTCGTACACACTGGAGTGAAGTCGCGTGGGTGTGAGAACAAGATACCCCATCTAAAGAGAAAAAAAAGAAGAAGATGGAAAGCAAAGAATTAAATATTTTGAAAAGATCAATTTAAAGAGTAACTTCAATTTTTGACCAGCTTAGTATTGTTAAAGTGTTTACTCTGGGACACACCCCAGAAGAAGCAGAAGCGGTCGTTTGCGGCACAAAAAAAGCTCTGCTGCTCTCAAGTCGTGTGTTGTGCTTGTCTGTTAGCAAATAAATCTTTAATACATAAGCTCATCCATGAAAATGATTTCTGCCGAAGTCTTTTCCACCAGATGTAGACGTGAAAACAACAAGCTAAGCATTTGTTTTGAATAAGTGACCTCTAGGAGGCGAAAACTACATACTACTTTTTCTCCAGACCAGATTCAAAATGATCTAAACATAGATGGAGTAGATTGCTTTCATCAAAACCCCCAAAGCTTCAGTGTCAAAGCTCTTCATGGGTCGATATTTCATCGTCAATTTAGGCTGTTTAAAGTTTGATGATCACGTCACTTCACATGTGCATAAACAATACTTTTGTTGCTTGTTTCTGCTTGTAACCAATGACAGGTTGAACCATTACAAAACAGTCGTGTCTGGAAATCATCTGGGAGTGTATAGACTATTCATTAAGTCACCGGTTTTTCAAGTTATAAAAGGAAAAGAACGACACACTCCCAGAAGACATGAACTTGAGCATATCTGAGAACATTCTCTTTATCTGGGAAGTTATGGGTTATTATCTCCCCAGTGCTTCCCACACAGACTTTACTTGGGCGGGCCACCCAGGTATATAAATGGTACATTTGGAGACACATTTTTGCATTTATTATTTTTAATCCTCTTTTACTTTTGTATCAGCCAGAGATAATAAAACCACCGTGATTGATTAACTAGTGGAAAATCTCCCCTCCCTCTACGCGTTTCGCACCTGTTCGTGGTGGATATTTCACAAAGAGCGCTGCGAGTAGTAAAGTCACAATGCTGCGCTGTTAAGCGTTCTACAGGCTCGTGCAACAGTGATTCAGACTGCTTCTAAGTGATTCTCAATAGTGCACATTCATGCCAAGCTATTGCTAATGAATTCAAGTTCATGAAATATGACAACGTCTACTTTATGGCCATTATATAATATGTTTTAGACAGTTGTAAGAATGCATATTTTTTCCTCATCTGAAGGATTTGCCTGGAATTGAACATACATTTCAAAATAAGAGTCTGTATTTCAGACTTGTTTATAATTAAAAGTAAAAGTATAATTTTATAATTAAAAGTTATTTCTTGTGGGCATTATTGGTATTTTAATTACACAATATATTGCATTTAATTTGATTCCCACTTCATTCACAGAAAATTATTGTCAGAACAAGACTAAGAACAATTTGACATGTATTGATTATATAGTATAGTCCAATAAAATCTGTCCCATTTACTGTTAACACTTAAATGGTGTAATTTTGCATAATTTACAATCCATAATAATAGAATGTAATTTAATGTAATAGTAGGCTATGCAATTAAAATGTCAATAAATAAAAATACTCTTAAAAATCTCATTATTTGCTGTTTGTCACATGTACAGTAGACCATATTTGTGCCATGGGCGATAGGATTTTCCACCCGGCTACCACTGCAAGTTTATTTCAAACCTGTGGGAAGAACTGCCCTCGTTAGAAAATGTAACCTCCATTCAGCCTGAAAGATTTTCAGTATTGTTTTGTAGAAAAGCACAGGGCAGCACTTCTTATTCGAAGCCAACAGCTGTTTTGACTGCGGTTAAAGAAACAGCATCAAACTCTCTGGAGGTCATGTCACATCACATGATCATCACAATGAAAGGAAGTTCAAACTCTTGCCAAATCTTGTCACAACTATCTAACTTCACATTGTACAGATTGGACGACAAGTTGTAATGGGGACACTTGAAAATGGTCAAAAACAGGAAGATCGAGAGACTTGTGCACTCTTACAACACTCTAAATTGGGAAATGCAGAGGGAAGAGTTGCTAAACACCCTCTTTCTTCACAAAGACAACTGTTAAATGCATCAATTTTAGCATCTTCCCCTCTCTCCTCACTTGGGCAAAGAGGTGGATGTTTGGCTTGAAATGGGGAGCACGGCCAGGCCCCCCCTTCTCTGTTCAATAATGCATTAAGGGACAACTGAGAACAGTTACACAACCCGAATATTAAGGATGCAACGTTTTGGGTCAGTTCACCGACCTCGGCTTGCTGAACAAAACTTATTTGCCTCTCTGTGATGAAAAGATGATAACCAGCCATTTCATACTCTTATACGCATATTTCAGTTAAAAACAAGTTATACGATGTATCCTATACTGTGCACATGTACATGGGTCGTAGATGTCCATATATCTACATCATGTGAATTTAGGTAATCATGCACTAGAAGGCAAATCTCAACTACTTGATAGTTTATTTCATAATGGAGATATAATTAATTTGTAAGTTTTATTAAGTGTTAATGAGATGGTGTTATTTTTATAATCAATTAACACTGCTTTTGTCATGATTTACAAGAATGGACAAAATTTGACAAAAAAGTAATTCAGTTTAATCAATTTCGGTTTTACAGAATGACACTTTTGCTTATACCGAATGATGATATTTTCAAAGAATGCTAATAGGCTGATACAGTTGTGTTCAAAATGATTCAACCCCCCAATGCTGTAAATGGTTTTAGAGAATTTAGAGTACATTTGTAATTGAATTCAGAATGAAATCCTACAAGGACTTCTTAAAGAAGCATATGCAACTAAAATGACATCAATTGGTTTTGTAATACAGTAGTAAATGTTTCTTTTGTGAATTCTTCATTGACACAATTATTCAACCCCTTAAACACTACCACTCTGAAGAACAGAGGTCCATTGAAGTGTTTTCAATCAGGTATTGAAAGCACCTGTGGATGTCAGGGAGCAGCAATAAAGCCTAATAAGCACCAATTAGGCAGCTTTAAAATGACTGTGATACTCAGCTCCTTCTAGACATTTACTGGTGTGGTTACAAACATGGTGAAGTCAAGAGAATGGTCCAGGAAGACAAGAGAAGAGGTGATTACTCTTCACAGGAAGGGCAATGGCTATAAGAAGATTGCAAAGATGTTAAACATACCAAGAGACACCATAGGAAGCATCATTCGCAAATTCAAGGCAAAGGGCACTGTTGAAACGCTACCTGGTCGTGGCAGAAAGAAGATGCTGACTTCGACTGCTGTGCGCTACCTGAAGCGTAGAGTGGAGAAAAGTCCCCGTGTGACTGCTGAGGAACTGAGAAAAGATTTGTCAGATGTAGGTACTGAAGTTTCTGCTCAGACAATACGGCGCACCCTGCGTAATGAAGGCCTCCATGCCAGAACTCCCAGGCGCACCCCCTTGCTGTCTCCAAAGAATAAGAAGAGTCGACTGCAGTATGCCAAAAGTCATGTGGACAAACCACAGAAGTTTTGGGATAGTGTTCTGTGGACTGATGAAACAAAATTAGAACCGTTTGGGCCCATGGATCAACGCTATGTTTGGAGGAGGAAGAACAAGGCCTATGAAGAAAAGAACACCTTGCCTACTGTGAAGCATGGCGGGGGGTCAATCATGCTTTGGGGCTGTTTTGCTTCTGCAGGTACTGGGAAGCTTCAGCGTGTGCAAGGTACCATGAATTCTCTTCAGTACCAGGAGATATTGGAGGACAATGTGATGCAGTCCGTCACAAACCTGAGGCTTGGGAGACGTTGGACCTTTCAACAGGACAATGATCCCAAGCATACCTCCAAGTCCACTAGAGCATGGTTGCAGATTAAAGGCTGGAACATTTTGAAATGGCCATCGCAGTCACCAGACTTAAATCCGATTGAGAACCTCTGGTGGGACTTAAAGAAAGCAGTTGCAGTGCGCAAGCCTAAGAATGTGACTGAACTGGAGGCTTTTGCCCATGATGAATGGGCGAAGATACCCGTAGCTCGCTGCAAGACACTTGTGTCAAGCTATGCTTCACGTTTAAAAGCTGTTATAACTGTAAAAGGATGTTGTACTAAGTATTAAGATTGAATGTCACTTGGGGGTTGAATAAAACTGATAATGATGTGAGCAGAGAAAAGACATTTGTGGTTATTTCATTATAAATGTTATGTTATATTTGTCTGACCTACACGTGCCTCTTTGATTTAATTGTAAGCAGGATGACTGAATGATCAAAATCAATGTCAAACCAGCCAAAACAATCAATTTCAGTGGGGGTTGAATAATTTTGAACACAACTGTATCTAGCTAGCTAGCAAAAAGAGAATCAAACATTGTATATTTAGTACAGGTTTTTTGAAATATTACAACAATTTCCACGTTTTAAAGCGGTTGTACCGAATGAACTGATGTATCGGGACATGCGTATGAACAAGTGAAATTATATATATATATATATAATTTATTTTGGTTACTCCGAATGACATCAATGATATAAATTTTTCCGGACATTCTTAGAACAAAGCAACGACGTTACACAATTTTAATAACATTTTGCAAAATGTTGATATATGATGTTATAATATCATGCCAGAACTAATATATTATATATACACACATTTTAAGATTTATTAATCCCAAATGAAATGGTTGCATTAAGCTTTTGACACTTCAAAATACATATATACATATACACATATACATATATATATATATATATACACACACACACATACATACATACATACATATATATATATATATATATATATATATATTATAATAATAATAATAACCTTTTGGATAGATCACTCTCTGCTCTTGACTGAACTGAATAACTTCAGTAGCTTTAATAAGAATACATTTCTTACTTTAATACTGCTGTTACATGCCCTGGCAAGGAGATAAACATGGCAGACTGTTTACAGCTCACTCAGGTCCCCTATTATTATTTTTTTTTATTTCTTCATGATATTATGAACATAAACTCTTTTTTCTTTTTCTTTCAAGGTAATAACAAATAAAATTGTCTTGTCTTTAATTTCAAGTAATTTTAAAATCTAAACTTTCCAAACATACACATTTTTTAAACAAAACATTTAATTTTTTTTTTGCATAATATGGAGGACTTCCAAACACTTTACACTGATGCCAAGAACTCAACAATACAGGCATTGTTATGCCAACTCTTTCAGCCACAGAGTGACTAGACACATTCCTCCTTTGAAACATTTAGTGGACAAATTAAAGCAAATGGTTTAAAGAAATTACATCTGCAAGTAATATCTGACATATCTTTGCGAAATGTGCTATTTGTATAAGTGCAATGAAACATGATAACATAGAAATTTGACCTCAGCTGTCTGTAGCAGCCTTTTAACGGTTGGATTGATATAGTATCCTAAATTTTAGACTCCCATTGAAGCAAACTCTGCTGCAATAGATAAACAATAATATTAAAAATAAATAACTGACATTATTTGAGTAGAAATATGATATTTAAGTATAACAAATCATATAAAAACATAAAAGCGAGTTTCAGTCTCCATAAGCCATATTGCTAAAGTATCAGGCGATGTTTATGGCGCACTTCAGCCACCTGATGATCATGTGTGACTGAATTAAAAGCACATTAACGTGAATTACAGACGTTATCCGAGTAGGCCTACTCCCTCAGAAACAAAAAAATAATTTATCTACTTACGAATTTCCCAAGAATTCATGAAATTTTATCTTGCCGATTGTAGTATCTGCTTCAAAGTTAGGAAACACGTCTCCCAACAGCATTCCAGGCATGACTGTTTTCCGTTACACTTCACTCTTGTCGGCACATGTAATCATGGAACGGGAGGTTTATATACCAGGAAGTTAGGAAAGCACACGTGTGGGAGGAGTACGATTCTGATTGGACGAAACACCACCGCCTCTCTGAAGTCAAAGATTAAATTCGGTGTTTAAAATTAATTTTCAACGTTTGCTCTTGAAAAGTTTTGTAGTTTGTGTAAAAATGCATTCATGTCTTTTCTGCACGATTTATTATTGGATATATACAACTGAATATATATAATAATATAACCTTCCCAATAACAATGATTTCGACTTCTATATGCCAGTTTATTTAACAGTATTTAATAAACATATGTAATTTAGTTAAAATATCAGACAGCAGCTTATTTCATTTTGATTTCTTCCTTGTGTTTATCATAATGATTGTGTGCTTTTGACATTATAGACCACTCACGTTCGTACTGTAACATTGCATAAAGTGTTTTTAATTACTAATGTATCAGAATAAATATATTTATTATAATATTGTATGCTAGGTTAAGCACGAGAGACTCATCACATCATAAAACACAAAGGTTCAACAAATTATTTAATTTAATTAATTTTTTTGTCGACTTGGGTATAAATAAATTTGATTAAAAATAAATTGATTTAAATAATTCAAAATGCATATATATATATATATATATATATATATATATATATATAAAGATCAAGTTAATTAACTAAATAAACAAGTAAATTTGATTAAAACAATGAATTCATTATAATAAACAACATTTGTTTTATACATACATATACATATAAGATGGAGGGTCTCATCTTTGATCATATGTGGAGTTAAATAACTAATTATTTAACGTCATTACTATGTTAATTTATTTCATAATTTAGTCACATGCTTGATTTATCCATTTTTCCCAGTGTGCATTGCGCAGAGAGCTGCTGTTCAAAGATGGCGCTGCAGGGTAGTTCAGTCAGACGAGTTCTCTGTCATCACCTGTAAAACTATGACCTGAAAAAAGACGCATTCAGCTGCAATATAATAAAACAGAGGACATTCCAATAACCGCGGACTAGCCTGTCTTGGCATAAGTGAAGCAAAATGCCTTCTCCTAAAGCGCGTAGCAGCTCGGGGCGCAGCGGCAGCGTTCCGTGCACCGGTGGAAACGGACGCTATGAGTTCATTTCTCTGAGCCGAACTCCTCCGCCACACCTGCTGCAGAGGCAGGGCTCCGATCCCACATCAGCCCGTCTTCGAGCCTCCGAGAGCCCCAACCGACGACGAGGCTCGGGTTCGTCCACCTCTTCCACCGGCGGGCAGCAGTTGCCGGATGAAGACTGCATGAAATTAAACCCGTCTTTTATCGGGATCGCGCTGAGCTCTCTGCTGGCCATCGACCTGTGGCTGTCGAAGCGGCTCGGGGTGTGCGCCTGTGAGGACTCGTCCTGGGGCAGCGTGCGGCCGCTCATGAAGCTCATCGAGATCTCCGGACACGGGATCCCGTGGCTGGCCGGTGCCGCGTACTGCCTGTATAAAAGCGACAGTGCCGCCGGTCAGGAGGTCATGCTGAACCTGCTCATGGGTAATGCGCTCTTATTATGTTACAAAGTTATGTTACGTTACAAAGAAATGTGTTCAAAAAGTCTGCCCCCACATATGATTATCCACATGCGAGGGACCCCATCCTAAAATTTAAAAGGCAGTTATGTTTTCAAGCATTAAGACCAAAATAATACTGTGGCAATATTAGCATTGTGTCGATTTCGTTACACTGGTTATAATATTTTATATTTAGATTTCAAAATGTATTTATTTTAATCCAATTTATTGTATAAATCCAATTTGTTTTTGTTTCATTTTTTTATTTTTGTTATTTATTCTTATGTAAATGGGGGTGAATTCAGGTTGATTGGGACTCAATGGCAAAAAGTGTCCCAATCAACCTATTCTATTGACCTCCTAGTACTCTCTTGTGGCCCCCTGGGGTCTCCGGGCCCCACAGTTTGAACCCCCTGCTATAAACTCACCACTAGAAACACAGTGATGCTCTTGCAATACAGGTCAGTGGAGATAAGACATTCAGAGGGTTTGAAACGAGTAGCTTTTATTCATTTTTTTTATTCTTTTGTACAAAATGTGTGTTATTTGTGCTGTAACGTTTAAATAGCCTTTTGGAAGTTTTGTTTTGTGAGATGTAGTCTTTAAGTCTTATGCTAATATATTTTGCATTTTAATGTTGATTCTCTGTGCAATGCCTTGCCTCAAAGTTTTGCATTGTAATTGCATTACTGTACATGTGATATTTGGTTTGATCTTATGAATCAAAGGAGGAGATAATCTAAATGATATAGCCACTTTTAGGATTTTCTTCTTTTAAAAAGACCAGCTTTAGAATTCACATTTGAGTATATCATTTTTTTTTGTAAAGTCATGACATGGCCATCTATCACGCTAAAAAATGCTGCGTTAAAAATATCAAGTTGGGTTGAAAATGAACAAACTCAGCAATTGGGTTGTTTTAACCCAGCGGTTGGGAAGTTTCATTTAATTCAACTATTGTTTAAAAATGAATGTATTGCAAAAATATTTTGGAAATTAACATTTATTAATATCTTTAATGAATAATAATTAAACAATCAAGATGTATTAAATAGCTTATTCATAAACATTCAGCTTTTTGATTATTGTTGTTGCCTAGTGATTGTGTCTGTTTTAATTTCCAATGTATTTTGGATTCATTTTAAGCCAGCCATATAGTTATTTTTAAACAATAGTTTAACCGCCCAGTACTTTGGGCAAACATTTAACCCAACCGCTGGGTTTGTCCATTCTCAACCCAACTTGGGTTGTTTTTAACCCAGCATTTTTTTGTGATCTATCTTCATCTCCCATTTTGTTTAATATCTATCTAATATCCATTTTATAAGCTCAGTTCACTTTTGGTTTCTTACGCACTTCTGCATTCCCCATTCTTTCTGGTCCTTTTTTAGGCTCATTTTCTTCTCTGATGTAAGAAGCAAATCATAACCCACTTCCACTCCTCCCGCTTTCCCTTTGAAACATCCCTGATCTTTTCTTTTGGACCTCTCTTTCCTTCAAGTGTTTTCAGTGCCAGAGGGATCTGCAGGTGAGGCGGTTTTCCATTCATTCTGGCTTTCCATAGTTGATGTGGCTTATTGGCAACCCATTTAAAATGCAAACGGATTCCTGTTTGTTGCTGCCAAGAGATCCAGATTTATTAATCATGACTCTCAGCAGTATTTCCAGAGTAAAAATGGAGTGATAATCACTCACTTACCGATCCCGCTACAGCATTTATGCCATTCCACTGACGCCTTTGTTGCATTGACATCCCATTCACAAACATTGACAGGGTTTAAAACTATAAGCTGAATGGCCTTCAGAGATATGCAGCCATGCTTGATCTCTTTCCAGAGGTCTGTCACAGCTTGTCCTTTTGCCAAGTGATTCACACAATTTAACACCTATTATGAAAGCATTCATTCATCCTGGTAATCACAAGCCTTGTGTTCAGAGGCAGCTGTAATCAGTCATAAAGTATTTTGAAAAGACCTTTCCGATCGTCACTGGAATAAAATGTCTTTCATATATAATCGTGTAGTTGACCATGTTGAATGAAATGGTTCCCATCAACAGGACCTACTAAAAATGGGTCTATATATCATTCTCTGATGTTGCAAGAATACCTTAAAGGGGACCTATAATGCCCATTTTATATTATGTAATATAAGTCTCTGGTGTCCCCAGAATGTGTCTGTGAAGTTTCAACTCAAAATACCCCACAGATCATTTAATATAATGGTCAAATTTATGCCAGTTGCTCAACAACAACAAAGCTGGAGAACTTCACGCAGCCAAAATAAGGATTGTCACTAACAGTGTTCAGCCTTATATTATTCAAACCGGAATCAGACAATGATGGAGAGACTCTTCCTCTTCTTTAAAGCAGCCCAACATGACAGCCCTTTGTTGCAAGTCCCTGGGGGTTGGGTTTATGTAAATTTTGGGGATTGTGATTGTCACTAACCCGGGAAGAAGCTCGTTGTAGTCCTTAAAATGTGATTTCTGTAAAAGGAAATGTCTCCCTTTGCATTGAACTTTGAGCGTTAACTTTGTAGATGTTGTTTCTTTTCAAACAGCAACATTACACGCTAACTAAAGTGATCATGATCATGATCAAGGACCCCTTTAAAATCAATCAATTCAGTCAAACATGATTAAGCTGAAGAGCTATACAACACAAATGATACATTTGCTCTAAGAATTGGTGTGCATTAAAAGATAGTAGGGATCATTACCATACGTTCCAGAGGGATAAAGTTAATATCACTGCGTCATTGGCTATGTTTCTAATTGCATATTTGATGCAAATTTTGGGATATCAATAAGTGATTGGATAATTGGACTAACCAATGAACCAATTATATTGCGTAGCATCTCAAATGTTGGTATGGTCATTCTGAAATGCCTGAGCCAATGTCTGCCATCAAAGTGGCTGGGGTATAATTATTAATGACCTCCCAGAGGTGTCTCATACGACTGCTTGCACAAAAACCAGGCATCCTCCTCCAATGCAATGCAGAATAACATGACTCGCTCTGAGGCGAAAGTCATTTATTATGAATGAAAAAGAGCCACAGTGGCTTCCCTGAATGCAGAAACTTCCATTTTTATTAGATATTTTGCACCAGTTTTACAGGATGTTTTCTGTTGAACACATGGGATTTTTTTCGCAGATGTTTTATGCGATAATCCAATTATCTGCAAAAGTTTAATTTGCAGCTTTGGATGGTAACATAGCCATTGACTACAGCGAGAGTGCTGTGTTATGTAGTGAAAGGCGGTAAAGATGTACAGATCATAAACCAAAAGAGAATTCTTTCCGTACTGTATGTTAGCACAATGAACATTATAACTTGAATTGCATCAAAGTACATGTGAATAGAATTAAGAAGTCTGACTCTGTATTGATACCCAGCCCCAAGGTTTTGGCCATTACATTATACATTTATACAGTCTGCTGTTTGAACAATTAGTTGACTGATCGGCTTTAAGGAAGCCCGTAATATTTAAGTGGGATACGGGTTTACCTGACTTCAGTCTAATAGACTAGGGGGTGAGGGAGTCGGGCTTGTAATCTGAAGGTTGCTGGTTCGATTCCCACGCCGGCAGGAATTGAAAGTGGGGATTGTGAATAAACAGCACTCTCTCCACCTTTGATACCATGACTAAAGTGCCCTTGAGCAAGGCACCTAACCCCTAATTGCTCCCCTTGTAAGTCTGCTAAATAATGAAAATGAAAAATAATCCAACAATTTCTCAGTTGTCCAGTTTTTCTTACATTTTTGTCATTTCTTTTTCAGCCTTGGTATTGGACCTCGTCCTGGTCGGAGTGGTGAAGGCTGTAGTGCGGCGTAGACGTCCTGCCCATAACCGTATGGACATGTTTGCCACGTTTTCTGTGGACCGCTATTCCTTCCCATCAGGCCATGCCACACGTGCTTCAATGTGTGCCCGCTTTCTGTTGGCCCATCTGGTGCTGGCAGCCCCGCTCCGTGTTCTCGTCCTGCTCTGGGCCTCTTTGGTTGGTTTTTCCAGGGTTCTCCTTGGACGGCATAATGTAACGGATGTTATGTTCGGGTTCTTCATGGGCTACTGGCAATATAATTTGGTTGAGATGCTCTGGTTGTCTCCAGTCATGTTGCAAAACACGATTGGACAGATTCACTGAGAAGTTAAAGGGTTAGTTCACCCATATTTCTGTCATTAAGTACTCGCCCTCATGTTGTTCTAAACCCGTAAGACCTTCGTTCATCTTCGGAGCACAAATGAAGGTCCTTTTGAGGTCCAGAAATTTTTCTCTTCCCTGTCAGTCTCCCACGCAGTTGACATAGTGAACACAGTGCAGCGCCTCCGTGTTCTACGTCAGAATGTAGGCTTGTTATTGGCCGGCTCCTGTGTCAGCATCACACGCATACATTGGGTGATCACATTTAAAGGCCAATACTGAGCCGGCTTTCAGACGTAAACAAGGAAGTGCTTGTTTACATTTTTTTTCCCAAGTAATTATTTAGTTTTTATTTTTGAGCACAAAACGTATTTTTGTCGCTTCATAACATTAAGGTTGAGCAACTGTAGTCGCATGGACTATTTTAATGATGTCTTTAATATCTTGAAAAGTTGCAAGGATGTTGCTGCCTATGTGTAGTTAAGAAACCCTCAGATTTGATCAAATATCTTATTTTGTGTCCCAAAGAAGAACAAAGGTCTTACAAGTTTGGGACGACATGAGGGGGAGTAATTGATGACAGAAATTTCCTTTTTGAACTAACCCTTTAAGACTGAGGAAAGGGAGCATTATTCTGAGGATCTAGACTATAATTCCATAGTGTCTGTCATGTGTTTTGTGTCTGCTAGCTTGAATGTTAAAATTACTCTCACAGATCATCTGCCAGGAATGTTCAGCTTTATATTAGATTTCCTTGAACAGATAAATAAGTTAAAGATGGAGTGTTAGGGAGAAATGAGAAAATACATCTTATTTTCCACCAATTGAAGTTTTTATGCCTCTGGCTCTCTTTCTCTACTTCTTCTGTCAATACTTATGAACCATTTGCCATTGTGCTCTGCTTTTTTGAGGATTGGGGCTTACCAAAAAAGGATGATGAATGGGGCGATCTCTGGCTTTTGACTTCAGTGTTCTTGTTTACAGAATAAAACCTCACCATTGTGATATTTATAGCACTTAAAACAATAGGCATCACCTTGAAGATTTTGCCTCTGTTTTAATCAAAAACCAGCCAGATCTCTGATTAATATGAAAAGCTCCTCATAAATGAATGTTTCATTAAGCGAGAGAGAGAGGATTTGAAACATTGGGGTGAATTTCAGTGCCGTTTTAATACCTTTAGGGCATGCAGCGTCCTCAATACATATTCACGAGGGAGTTCTGTTATCTCTGAAGGGTTGTGTTGGGTTCCTCATTGCACATTTCATCCTCTGAAAAAGTATTGTGTGTCTTTTAAAGCTCTATTCTGTTTCTCTCACAAAAGAGTGAACTAGTTTGTTTTCGGTTTTTCTCTGCTTTAAAGGGGAACTATTATATCCCTTTTTACGAGATATAACATAAGTCTCAGGTGTCCCCAAGATGTGTCTATGACGTTTCAGCTCGAAATACCCCACAGATCATTATACCTTGTTGTAAATGCCCAATTTTGAGTAGAAGGAAAAACATGCTGTTTTCATGCATGTATCTTTAAATGCAAATGAGCTGCTGCTCCCCGCCCCACTTTCCAGAAGAGGACGGAGCCTTTACAGCTCGTGCCTCGGATACTCTGCCAAAAACTAAAACATGTGTTGGATTGTGATTATCATCTCTGTTGTGGTTGCACTCACATAACAGTGGAGTTCTTCATCATCATGAAAGTTTATTAACTGAATGTGTTTTAAAGCCATATCAGTCTAAACTTTTGATTAGAGATGCACCGATGTATCGGCCGATACAGTTTAAAAACAACCGATAGTCAGAACCAATTTATCCTGTCAATCAAAAGAGGGCAGGAAAATGCACTGCATTTGTGATTTGTGTAAAGAAAAAGCTAAGAAACTGTCATTGTAATTATATGAATTAATAACATTCAGAAAGTTAAGAAATGTTCATTTAATCTTCAGAATTTAGTTAATGTGTGTTAATATTAATTTGAGTAATGTTATTTATAACTGATACCAGTTACTCTGAAACAAGTTGATGAAATAGAGAGAAGAAAGTTTTTATTTGCATTTCTTTCAAATTATAATAATGAAAAATATAATGATTAATTAAGACTGATAATGAAATCATTATCATTCATTTAAAAGAAGGCATTATCATTCATTTAAAAGAACCCCCAAACTATTGGTATTAGCAAATATCACTCTGGCTATTAATAATCTGCTATTGGTATCGGTGGGGAAATTTAGTGAAATTAACTTTTGATATATAGTTTTATGAGTGCACACAGAAAGCTACCTGTCAGATGGCACAACCTGTGAGTTTTACACTAAGTTCTCTTTCATGTGTTATTCCGCTTAAACTTGCACACGAAGTTCACATAAACACAGTCGGTTATGTCTGTGAACGTAAACGGCAGGGAAAGAAATCACATGTATATTAGATCTGTGTGTTAAAGTGACAGCTGTGTAATGTACAGTACCTACTGCTGTTAATATGAACCAAACAACAAAAGAAAAACACAAAATCACTCACTGCTCTTGATTGAATACCTTGGTAGCTTTGATAAGAATGAATCTCTTTTTTGAATGCTGCTGTTAAAAAGAGATAAATATGGCGGACTATGTACAGCTCACTCAGGGCAGGGTCTATGCTAATAGGGCAGTCAGTCAGCAGTTGTGGGCGGGGTATAAGCATTTGTGACATCACAATTTGCTAAAATCTGTAAACCGCTTGTTCTAAGACGACTCTTATGATTTATGGGGATTTATAAAAAGAGGAGTGGAGTAAATGGAGTAAAAGTTAAAATTGTGCGTAATGGGTCCAATTTAATTGTGACTGTGCTAGACACTGCTAAATTTTATTGCACTTTTTTGCTGCAATCTTATTGGTCTAAGAAGTTTTCGTTATATTTTGCTATGGTCTTAATAAATTTGCTGGATTATAATTGGGTTAAAGCCACAACTGTGATTATAGAGCCATAAATCACGTTATATGCTGCAAACTGTTGCCATGCGTCACAGGAAGATCTGCCATAATGACCCTTTGGTAGCATTCAGCTGGTGTAAATTGCACCATGATGGCGTTAATATTGACTAAAGGACAACCTGTGCAAAATCTGTCGAGGGGCTGTACTATGGTAATTGTGGCACTTGGATATGCCATTTTACTGAGTGATTGCTTATTTATGTACCATGGTTTTTACATGGTACTTATGTATATTTCTGAATGAAACGGTGTTACCATGATATATGTTTAAAAGCCATGGTACTGCCATAGTGCAAATGGCAATAATGCTTGTTTTCCAACATTTATTTCCCCATTTATTAAAGTAAAATGTGAACAAGGAGGTCTTTTGTGGTATAGACTTTCTCATTGCTCTTTTTTTCTCATGGACTTTTCTCTTGCAACTTGAGAGTTGTTGAAAATTTAAAATGTTCGTTTCATTCTACTTTCCCATTCTTTTTGTGTTCTTTTATATGAAACCCCTTAGAACCAAGTTCGGCCATTCCAGTAATTCTAGTAAAGACAAATCTTAATACAACACACAATGACATTATAGAGAAATCTTTGCTTCCAACATAGCTGCAACAGTTTGAGGAGATTTGTCCTCACATAAATGACTAGATTAGCCAAATCCATTAAGTAGATGGGGGTGGCCACATATTTTAGCCATGTAATGTATCTTGTTACATTCTACTTGTTAACTGGTTATCTAGTATTGCAAAGAAAGGATCTCAGTAGTTGGAGATACAGTGATTGGTAACTTTATTTTAGTGTCTCTTCACCCATATAACAGGTTACTCTAATTAATTACTACTGTTGTATTAATAATAATTGTGTAATTTTTATTTTTAATTTCAGTTTAATTTCACACATTTTTCTCCTCAGTCTCCTGATGATTTACACAATTCCATTCAACCCATTCAAAGAAAAGTAACGCACACACACACACATAGCCTTACTGGAATAGTAAAAACACTGTCAGCTTTAACCAGTCATAGGTCTTCCTCTTTCAAAGTACAGTGGCATCAAAGACATTTTGACACATCTAACCCGAAATTTAGAGATTTTTTTTTTTCTTCGTTCTCCTTTGGCAGCACATGGCCTCAAAATGATTCGCAGTAATAAGTGTCTGGAGAAGGTCGTGGGCGTTTTGACTGTTTCAAGAGAGCCATATGCACTTTTTTTTCTTCGCAATAAGTTTTTTTTTATAAAAGAGTTATCTCTTGAAAGTGCAATAGTTTGATCATTTGTGCAATATCGCAATACAAGTGAGAGAAGGCAACCAATATAAAAAGCTGTTTCGGTGATGTTTGTTTGCAAGGGACCATGTGTATTATTTTAGTTTTTTCTTTTTGGAGATGGAGAGGGAATATGGAAGACATTTTTATTTGATATTTCAGGTGTTTTGGGTATACAGTCATTTTCAATGGCTTCACCAGCTATTTTAAAATATGACATTTGATCGTTGTGTAGTCTTAAGTGAAAAGTGGCAATGTACATTCACCAAAGTGAAAACTACAAGGGATTCATAAGCTTAATATGGTACCTGCTATGACTGTTCATTATATTTGTGATGTAAAATATACTCTACATTGGTCATAATGTGATTGTATTTTCTAAATAAATATTAAGATGTCATGCCTTTGTCTTGGACTTAATTTTTCTCCAAATCAAACTCCCAATTAGCTTAGTATCTCTTTTAGAGTGAGTTCTGAAGATGAGAAGCCCAGTAATATCTTGCAGCACTTGCAACATATGGTGTTTTATTGCTGTAGATGCTGCCATATGAAGATGTGGGACAGTTAAATCTGTTGAAAATAAATCAATTATTTCGAACAAATAAAACACAATCTGGTTCTGTAATGTAATGTAATGTGAACGGGATCTGATATATTTACATAGTGGAAAAATTTAAGAATGTATTTTGGTCATGTTTCAATATGAACTCTCAACTACTGTGGGACTTTGTTCCAGCTTGTACCAAAATATTTGTTTTCTTTGTCCAGCACCTCCAGGTGCTTACATTTTTTGGCAGGTCCCATATTATGAATCACAATGTGTTCATGGGAAAGAGAGCAATGTAAATGCTTGGAAGACTACACTCTTAAAAATAATGGTTCTTTATTGGCATCAATGGATCCATGAAGAAACCTTTAACATCCATGGAATCTTTCAACTGCACAAATGTTTCTTTGGAAAAAGTTGTTTTATATTAATGTTATTTTGCATGCTAAGAAAAAAATGGTTCTTTAAAGAATTGTTCACTGAAAGATTCTTTGGGGAACGCATAATGGTGGTTCTATGACATTGCTGCGAAAATCAACTTTTGGGAACTGTTTTTAAGTGTAGACGGTAGAAGTGCACTTCAGTCCAATTTTCACTGCTTTCCATAACACTTTTAAGCAACAAACATAGTTTTGTGTTAATGATGTAACAATTACCCTGCAGAGTTCACTGATATATTCACTGACAACTGTTCATTTTACCTTTTATAAGAAGCACACTATAGCCAAGGCCAAAAAATACTGACAGTGACAAAAATGTTGTGTTTCGCAAAGTTTGCTGCTTCAGTATTTGTAGATTATTTTCTCACGTTTCTATGGTATACTGGAAAAGAATAAGCATTTCATAAGTTTTAAAGGCTTTTATTGGCAAAAACTATATATATATATATATATATATATATATATATATATATATATATATATATATACAGGTGCTGGTCATATAATTAGAATATCATCAACAAGTTGATTCATTTCACTAATTCCAAAAATTCACTAATTCAAAAAGTGAAACTTGTATATTATATTCATTCATTAAACACAGACTGATATACTTCAAATGTTTATTTCTTTTAATTTTGATGATTATAGCTGACAACTAAGGAAAATCACAAATTCAGTATCTCAGACAATTAGAATATTAGGTTCAATATTGAAGACACCTGGTGCTACACTTTAATCAGCTAATCAACTCAAATCACCTGCAAAGGCCTTAAATGGTCTCTCAGTCTAGTTCTGTATGCTACACAATCATGGGGAAGACTGCTGACTTGACAGTTGTCCAAAAGACGACCATTGACACCTTGCACAAGGAGGGCAAGACACAAAAGGTCATTACAAAAGAGGCTGACTGTTCACAGAGCTCAGTGTCCAAGGACATTAATAGAGAGGCGAAGGGAAGGAAAAGATGTGGTAGAAAAAAAGTGTAAAAGCAATAGGGATAACCGCACCCTGGAGAGGATTGTGAAACAAAACCCGTTCAAAAATGTGGGGGTGATTCACAAAGAGTGGACTGCAGCTGGAGTCAGTGCTTCAAGAACCACTACGCACAGACATATGCAAGACATGGGCTTCAGCTGTCGCATTCCTTGTCTCAAGCCACTCTTGAACAACAGACAGCGTCAGAAGTGTCTCACCTGGACTAAAGACAAAAAGGACTGGACTGCTGCTGAGTGGTCCAAAGTTATGTTCTCTGATGAAAGTAAATTTTGCATTTCCTTTGGAAATCAGGGTCCCAGAGTCTGTAGGAAGAGAGGAGAGGCACACAATCCACGTTGCTTGAGGTCCAGTGTAAAGTTTCCATAGTCGGTGATAGTTTGGGGTGCCATGTCATCTGCTGGTGTTGGTCCACTGTGTTTTCTGAGGTCCAAGGTCAACGTAGCCGTATACCAGGAAGTTTTAGAGCACTTCATGCTTCCTGCTACTGACCAATTTCATGGAGATTCAGATTTCATTTTCCAACAGGACTTTGCACCTGCACACAGTGCCAAAGCAACCATTACCTGGTTTAAGGACCATAGTATCCCTGTTCTTAATTGGCCAGCAAACTCGCCTGACCTTAACACCATAGAAAATCTATGGGGTATTGTGAAGAGGAAGATGCAATGTGCCAGACCCAACAATGCAGAAGAGCTGATGGCCGCTATGAGAGCAACCTGGGCTCTCATAACAACTGAGCAGTGCCACAGACTGACCGACTCCATGACACGCCGCATTGCTGCAGTAATTCAGACAAAAGGAGCCTCAACTAAGGATGTACATGTTCATACCTTTCATGTTCATAGTTTTCAGTTGACCAAGATTTCTAAAAATGCTTTTTTTTGTATTGGTCTAAAGTAATGAATTTGGGATTTTCCTTAGTTGTCAGTTATAATCATCAAAATTAAAAGAAATAAACATTTGAAATATATCAGACTGTGTGTAATGAATGAATATAATATTCAAGTTTCACTTTTTTGAATGTAATTAGTGAAATAAATCAACTTTTTGATGATATTCTAATTGTATGACCAGCACCTGTGTGTATATATATATATATATATATATATATATATATATATATGTATATATATATATATGTATATGTATATGTCCGTATTTGCAGTCTTGTGCAGTCTTGACCCTTCTTCTTCATACCCTCAGCAATTCAGTTGGTCATACCCTCAGACATGGTTGGTCTCAGGATGCTTCACTGTTAGCATGACACAAGACTCGTGGTACCATTCTTTTCATCTCCACCCAATCGGTTTTCCAAATGTCCCATTTTTCCAGATATCCCAAACAGTCGGAAGGGGCTTCATGAGACAAAATAACTGCACCAGTCTTCTGCTTTCCAATCCTTGTATTTGCTGCAGGCTTCTTTGCCACCCTTCTTGACACCAGGCCATTGTCCAAAAGTCTTAGCCTCACTGTCCGGCAGATTCACTCACACCCGCTGCCAATATTGCCAATATAATGGTGACACCATTCCATAGCCGACTAGACAATCCTGGCACTTGCTGGACACTGGAACGTCTGGAAGCGTTCTTTTTTTTTCACCTGTACACTACTAGATGTCCTACCTTGTAATAGTCTTCTCTTTAACTGTAATTACACATTGACATGGTTCTGAAAATGTACACTTTGTGAAAATGGTACCAAAAAGAATTCTTCAGTGACCTCTGCTGGTAATATATAAGGATTACACAAATTGCAAATTTCACTAAAATTGTTTGATGGCTTTCCAGTTTAATGGCCAAAATAAGCAACAAAATATATTTCCTTTTTTATTTCTTGAATTTATTAAAGGGTTAGTTCACCCAAAAATGAAAACTCTGTCCTCCTCTGAGCAGTTGTGGCCTAATACTTAGAGAATCAGACTGGTAACCGAAAGGTTGCGTGGCTTGATTGTCAGCACTGGCAGGAAATAAAATGGCTGCCCATTGCTCCAGGTGTGTATCCACGGTTTGCAGTGTGTTCATCTTTCGCTAATGTGTGCACCATACTCGGCCTTGACATGTCACTCCCTCATTTACTCCCCCTCATCTCATACCAAACCTTAAAGCAGTGGTTCTCAGCCCATCACGAATGCAAATGCCAACCACATTTAAAAAATAGATTCCAGTTTTACAATCTTTTTTTTTATTATTAAATTAAAATTGATTAAATTAAAATAAGTTTGAATTATAATATTTTTCTTCATATAAAATTTTGGTGATCATATAACATTAGTATGGCAAGCCGTTTTGACTTTTATTCATTTTCAGGATATGAACTTGTGATATCAACAATTACATTTTCTCTCGTTAAAATGTTAATTCTTGATATCAGGAATTAGATTTCCACTAGTAACAATGGCAATTTTTGATATCAAGAATTGTATTTTTACTAGTGAAATCTCGCCATAGGTTGCCATTCAAATTTGATTGTTTCAAAATTGTTGATATCAAGAATTAATTTCTTACTAGTTGAAATTCCAGTTTCACATATCAGGAATATTGATTGATAACAACAATTACATTGTTACTAGTGCAAATGTCTATTCTTGATATCAACAATTGAATTGCTACTAGTAAAAATGTTCATTTCTGATATCATGAATGTGATTGTTACTAGTAAGAAAGCCGTTTCAGATATCAGATAATGAATATTTTTACTAGTAAAAATTCAGTTGTTGATATCAAGAATAGATATCCCAATAGCCATTATTTTTTTTAATTTATTGATTAAAATGGGCAAATTTGTTATTAGAGGAGAAAAACGAAATGAGGAGCATTTCATACCAATGAAGGAACACATTACAAACTAGAAGAGTCGTAGTATCAGCAGTGAAGGTAAGAAGAATGCAAGAATCAGTTTGCTGTCAAAGAGCGAGATGGGCAGACTTTATTTGTTCTGTAGTAAAATACTTGGCATATGCAAAACTACAGTGTCAAAAGACATGTGAATTTGGTGTGTTTGTTTGATGTACTTGTATTTTAAATTGATAAAAATAACTGCATTGGCTTACCCGCGAGGGATTTCGACGTGACAGAATGCTTTATATTTACATTCAGAGTTAAATAGTTACTTAAAGTGCTTGTTTACATTTATGTGTTCATTGAGCATTATTATCTAATTTCTGTAAAGTTAGTTTTTATTTGGCGTAATACATTGTTCTCATTTTCTGTGACATATAGGCTACTGTACAGTCGTGGCCAAAAGTTTTGAGAATTCCATAAATATTAGTTTTCACAAAGTTTGCTGCTAAACTGCTTTTAGATCTTTGTTTCAGTTGTTTCTGTGATGTACTGAAATATAATTACAAGCACTTCATACGTTTCAAAGGCTTTTATCGACAATTACATGACATTTATGCAAAGAGTCAGAATTTGCAGTGTTGGCCGTTCTTTTTCAGGACCTCTGCAATTCGACTGGGCATGCTCTCAATCAACTTCTGGGCCAAATCCTGACTGATAGCAACTCATTCTTTCCTAATCACTTCTTGGAGTTCGTCAGAATTAGTGGGTTTTTGTTTGTCCACCCGCCTCTTGAGGATTGACCACAAGTTCTCAATGGGATGAAGATCTGGGGAGTTTCCAGGCCATGGACCCAAAATTTCAACGTTCTGGTCCCCGAGCCACTTAGTTATCACTTTTGCCTTATGGCACGGTGCTCCATCGTGCTGGAAAATGCATTGTTCTTCACCAAACTGTTGTTGGATTGTTGGAAGAAGTTGCTGTTGGAGGGTGTTTTGGTACCATTCTTTATTCATGGCTGTGTTTTTGGGCAGAATTGTGAGTGAGCCCACTCCCTTGGATGAGAAGCAACCCCACACATGAATGGTCTCAGGATGCTTTACTGTTGGCATCGGGGACTAATTCATAGGCCTTCAACACTGCACTCTCCAATTTATCATAATCCAAACTGTCATCAACAGACAAAGTAGAACAAACCTCCTGAGCTTTTCCTGTTAACTTGGGACTAGGGGTATGATTCTCACTTCGGGTGTGAGAGATACCGGGTTCAAATCCCAGACAAATCCCCGTGTCTAGGGAATAAAAGGGGCGTAACAAGAATGTAATGTTGGTCGTGGATTCCAAAAATAAATTAAAAAGACCGGGAACCAAACAAGCACGCTACTCGCGTAAACTGTTAAGTTTATTTGTATATTTTAGGTGAAACATTAGAGAGCGTCTCTTCAGGGTGACCACAGGCCAAAATAACAAACAAACAGTGCTAATGAAGAAAAAGGGTAAATAAATAACCTAATCAGTTTGTAGAAATAAAATACAAATGGCTTACCTAACTTCCTAATGAAAAACAAAGTCAAACAAATTCAAAGAAAACGGGCAGGACACCCCTACGCTCACTTTCACAAGGCAAGAATGTTTAGTATAACAGATGGTCATAATAGTTTGGTCGCTGGCCAGAGAAGGAATCCAGGAGCTCCGATATAGAGACCAAAATATAGAGACCAACCAGACGCAGACATGCAATCTATGAGAGAGCAGACCAAAACAGCAGAAAAAGAAAACAGCACAATACAAACACTTTTATCAAAAGAAACAGTCATAACAAGAGGGTTTTGCACTGACACAAGCTGTAAAATCTGGCCCTAGATCCCATTCAGTATCTCATTCTATAAATAAGGACTCTAATAAATCTTAAAGTCATTTTATGTTCCAGACTATTATTGGAAAAAATTTGTCAAATGGCATACAGCTGATTTTCAAACTTAAACATCGATTTCTGCCAAAAAAAAAGTCATCAGAATAAGTCATATAAAGGGTTAACCTTTATATTCATCACCCCACCCTCTTTCAACTTATTCGTTATGGGCTCTCAGCTTTAGTTCAGGTGCTCATGTGTCTAAAACATGTGATGTGTGTCATTATTACCAAAACTGTTGGAAAATTTAAGTGTAAAAAAAAGATATCATGCATTTTATTAATGTTTAATAAAACCTCTGCTCCAAACTAACATGTTACGCATGTTAGTTTTATTATTAACCAGTTGAACTCCATTGAACTCATCTTTTGTTTTATGATAGGATTTATGGAAACACCCAAAAGATAAAGACTTGCAAATGACTGTGCATTCTTGAACCTATGCTTTTTTTCCTTCTTATTATTCATTCCAGTTTGATCCACCTTAAGCTAGTGCCAGCTGAGACCACCCTCCTCTTTGAGACTTCAGATACTCTCAATTGGTTACATAACAGGATGATTTCAATGAGACGGTTGCAGGGAAAGCTGCTCTAACTATTCGGAACAGAAAAAACATTTTTTGGGCATTTTGTAAACTCTGGGGGCTTGAGATCATCCTCAGTAAAAAGGTAAGATTTATCTTTCTGCCGTAAGAGTCAAGCTTGCAGCATATATTTAGACTGGTGTCTGTCTTTGTGTCACCATCTGCTGGCATGTGATGTTTTCCTTAATGATTAACCAGTAAATGCCTGACTTCCATGCCAAACATTTTGAATGATTCCTAGAATACCTAATCATTTACATATGTCACAATTGACATGGAGACACTAGTGTAACAGTGTGTCCTTTTTAAAAGCTTTATGCAATTTCACATGACCATATCTTTTCTTCAAGTGATCATTCCATGTTTCCTATGGGGACTGACAGCATGGCTAAGCGTGTGGCTGTGATTGGAGCAGGCAGCTCTGGGCTGACCGCCATCAAATGCTGTCTGGATGAAGGGCTGGAGCCGGTGTGTTTTGAGAGCAGTGATGGAATTGGAGGACTCTGGAGGTTTAAGGTTGAAATTAAACTCAATTTGAAACATTTAACTTCTGAAATTTGAGCAGCTTAACAAAAAAGGTGAAGTGTGTTGTTTCTTCTCCATCTGCGGTACCACACCGAAAAACAATGAGTGATATAATAATTGACAATAATGATTATTAGCAATACATGATCATTGATCAGATGCCATTGGCCAACGCCTCAATAATTAAAACACTTCTGTTTTAGTACACTACCATTCAAAAGTTTGGGGTCAGTAACATTTTTGAAAGAAGTCTCTTATGCTCACCAAGGCTGCATTTATTTGATCAAAAATACAGTAAAAATAGTAATATTTTGAAATATGCTTTACAATATAAAGGAACTGCTTTCTATTTTTAAAAATCTAATTTATTCCTGTGATTCAAAGCTGAATTTTCAGCGTCACCATCTTCAGTCACATGATCCTTCTGAAAATATTCTAATACTTTTCAATCAATGTTAAAAACGGTTGGGCTGCTTAATATTTTTGTGGAATTGTGATGCATTTTATCAACTATTATTATTATTATGATTATATGTTTTTAACAGGTTTTCCAAATACTGCCATTGGTCAACAAACAGATAGCCCTGCCCCAAACTCACACATTGGATGAGTTCATTTTACTTAGTTTTGGGAGCAAAAATTAAGTTATGCATATTAAGATGGGATAGGAGAGGTTATTTTTGCATCAAACTATATTACACACTTCACCTTTAATCAAAAATTTCAAAGCTGGTTGTGTTTTTTTTTTTTTTTTAATCAATCTGTTAAAAAGGCATTGACCATGTCGCCCTGTTCATTCACAGGAAAAACCTGAGCCAGAGCGCTGCAGCATTTACCGTTCTCTCACAGTGAACACCTCTAAAGAGATGATGTGCTATAGTGATTTCCCTGTGCCAGATCATTTCCCAAACTTCATGCACAACTCTCTGATTGTGCAGTACTTCAAACTCTATGCTGAGCACTTCAGTCTGCTCAAGCACATTCACTTTCAGGTAATTAACACCATGACATCATATCCGCTGAGAATGTTTCTGGATCAGCATTTATTAGGTCCTGGAGTAACAATCAGAGAGTTTAGAATTTGGAGTGTTTGTTTGTCAATGATGATCTAGTATGTGTGTTCTTTTTGGAGTGTTTGTTTATAAGAATTATTCCTTTTATAAAGATCATCTCTTTGTGGTTTCGTGTATTTCAGACTACAGTTCGTAGTGTGTGTCAGAGGCCTGATTTCTCTGATTCAGGTCAGTGGGAGGTGGTAACCACAGATAGAGATGGACAACAGGAGAAACATGTGTTTGATGGGGTGCTTGTGTGTGCAGGACACTACACACAACCCAGCAAACCCCTCTCAGACTTCCCAGGTGATCTGTTTATATAATAACAGAATGTTAAAATAGCTTTACTATGCAGCATTCAACACTGTGTGTAATAGTAATTCACTGTATTGCTCCATATCACATATTATATACATACAGTGGGTACAGAAAGTATTCAGACCCCCTTAAATTTTTCACTCATTGTTATATTTCAACCATTTGCTAAAATCATTTAAGTTCATTTTTTTCCTCATTAATGTACACACAGCATCCCATATTAACAGAAAAACACAGAAATGTTGACATTTTTGCAGATTTATTAAAAAAGAAAAATATCACATGGTCCTAAGTATTCAGACCCTTTGCTCAGTATTTAGTAGAAGCACCCTTTTGATCTAATACAGCCATGAGTCTTTTTGGGAAAGATGCAACAAGTTTTTCACACCTGGATTTGGGGATCCTCTGCCATTCCTCCTTGCAGATCCTCTCCAGTTCTGTCAGGTTGGATGGTAAACGTTGGTGGACAGCCATTTTAGGTCTCTCCAGAGATGCTCAATTGAATTTAAGTCAGGACTCTGGCTGGGCCATTCAAGAACAGTCACGGAGTTGTTGTGAAGCCACTCCTTCATTATTTTAGCTGTGTGCTTAGGGTCATTGTCTTGTTGGAAGGTAAACCTTCAGCCCAGTCTGAGGTCCTGAGCACACTGGAGAAGGTTTTCGTCCCTGTACTTGGCCACATTCATCTTTCCCTCGATTGCAACCAGTCGTCCTGTCCCTGCAGCTGAAAAACACTCCCACAGCATGATGCTGCCACCACCATGTTTCACTGTTGGGACTGTATTGGACAGGTTATGAGCAGTGCCTGGTTTTCTCCAAACATACCACTTAGAATTAAGGCCAAAAAGTTCTATCTTGGTCTCATCAGACCAGAGAATCTTATTTCTCGGCATCTTGGAGTCCTTCAGGTGTTTTTTAGCAAACTCCATGCGGGCTTTCATATGTCTTGCACTGAGGAGAGGCTTCCGTCGGGCCACTCTGCCATAAAGCCCCGACTGGTGGAGGGCTGCAGTGATGGTTAACTTTCTACAACTTTCTCCTATCTCCCGACTGCATCTCTGGAGCTCAGCCACAGTGATCTTTGGGTTCTTCTTTACCTCTCTCACCAAGGCTCTTCTCCCCCGATAACTCAGTTTGGCCGGACAGCCAGCTCTAGGAAGGGTTCTGGTCATCCCAAACATCTTCCATTTAAGGATTATGGAGGCCACTGTGCTCTTAGGAACCTTAAGTGCAGCAGAAATTTTTTTGTAACTTTGGCCAGATTTGTGCCTTGCCACAATTCTGTCTCTAAGCTCTTCAGGCAGTTCCTTTGACCTCATGATTCTCATTTGCTCTAACATGCACTGTGAGCTGTAAGGTCTTATATAGACAGGTGTGTGGCTTTCCTAATTAAGTCCAATCAGCATAATCAAACACACCTGGACTCAAATGAAGGCGTAGAACCATCTCAAGGATGATCAGAAGAAATGGACAACACCTGAGTTAAATATATGAGTGCCACAGCAAAGGGTCTGAATACTTAGGACCATGTGATATTTCAGTTTTTTTTTTTTTAATAAATCTGCAAAAATGTCAACAAATCTGTGGTTTTCTGTCCAAAAAATGAACTTAAATGATTTTAGCAAATGACTGCAATATAACAAAGCATGAAAAATTTCAGAGGGTCTGAGTACTTTCCATACCCACTGTATATATAGAAGCATCAATATATTGGGTAACGATTTATTTCGATGGACCAAAAGACATTCTACTTACTATAAATAGCTTTGCAACTTCATGTCAGCTAACTCTCATTAGAGTTTTAGTAGACTGTCTGCTTAATGTCTGCTAAAATTTTATTTTTGATGCTCCCCAACAACCATTCTACTGACTATAAGGAACTTTACAACTACATCAACATCAAACCTGAACCCAAACACCTCAAATTAGGGTTGGTTGACATGTAGTTACAAAGTTACTTGTAGTATGTCTAAAGTGGACCATCGTAGTAAAGTGTAACCATATATGGTATAACATTTATTGCAATTCTGTCTACTACAGGTATTGATACATTCCCTGGTACAGTAATTCACAGTTGGGAATATAAAAACCCTGATCCTTACTTTGGGAAGAGAGTTGTGATCGTTGGGATTGGGAATTCTGGTGGAGACATTGCCGTGGAGCTCAGCCGAGTGTGTGAGAAGGTGTCTAATATGTTTTCCAATATATTTTTTACAGATATTTTCTCTAACCCACCAATAGACCAATTAGCGATTGAGTAAAATGTGTTCATTTTATGACCCAACTGACGCTTTTTACATTGAATAATAAATATTATTGCAGCAAAAGGAAAAAATTTAAGAGAAAGTCATTGATTACAGTAGAATCATAAGGTCTATAGTTCTAAACAAATTCAAGTGAAAGTGACGATATATTACAGTTACACTATATTAAAGGACAATAAAGATGAAGAATATTTAAAAAAAAATAAATGTAAATAGAAAACAATTATTTTAAAATGTGAGCTTCTTTTCAAAAAATCTTACCAAACTAAAACTTTTAAAGATAGTGTATATATAAATAATGCACATTAGATCTCTACACATGCTAAATCAATCTTCAAACTCTGTGAAAAGGGCCATACAGTTATTACATTTAACCCTCCTATTTCTGAATATGCATTACTCTCTTTGATCTAATTAATGTTCTATTATTTTAATAAGTTCAAATGCTATCCAATAATTCAGTTTTCCTTTCTCATCCTACTTTGGTTCCCTTTTCCTCACTTAGACATTCCTGAGTACTCGTAAAGGGGCATGGGTCATAGGTCGTATGGTCGGTAAAGGCCTTCCTCTAGATATGATGATGATTAGACGAGTTCGAGACCTGATTTACTGTCTCCTGCCCAGACCTCTGATCAACTGGATTGGCGAGAGAAGCCTCAATCAGAGACATGACCACAAGCTGTATGGACTACAGCCTGAGCACAGGTGAAGGGCCAAAACTTTATCCTTGACGATTAAATTGAAGCCCTTCAAAATTACCTCATCATTCACAGTCATCTTTGCCAATCTTTTGTGATTCCAGGATCCTTGACCGCCGTACTGTTATCAATGATGACCTCCCCGGTCGCATTCTGGTAGGAGAACTAGTGATGAAACCAAATGTGCAGAAGTTCCAAGCCTCGACACTTGTCTTTGATGATGGGACTGTTGAAGAAAATATTGATGCAGTGATCTTATGCACAGGATATGATTACAAATTTCCCTTTCTCCCTGCCTCCTTAAACTCTGGTGCTGATGGAGATATGAGACTCTACAAAAGAATCTTTCCTCCATCTCTTGAGCGTCCAACTCTGGCCATCATGGGCTTGCTGCAGACCAGAGGGCCGATCATGCCCGCTGTAGAACTGCAGGCTCGCTGGGCCACCAGGGTCATCGCAGGTATTTAGCCAATATGACAAGTCATGAAAAATTGTTTTCAGAGTTATAGGAGAAGCAATTATAAAATTCATAATTATTAATCATATTTATGTAAAGTGTTGGGGAAAGTTACTTTTAAAAGTAATGCATTACAATATTGCGTTACTCCCTAGAAAAGCAACTAATTTCACTACTTAGTTCCTAAGTAATTTTTTACATTACTTTAGCGTTACTCAGGGGCCCAAGGAGGTTAAGTGAAAACTAAATATGTTAACCCTGAAATGAGGGAAATTCTGTTTCAGAATGGCAGGTATATCAAACCTGAGAAAGCAGGGTAAGTGAAGCACAAGAGATGTTTAAATACTTCATTCATTCACGCTGTAAAAATGCTTTTCTTACTGAGAATTTTTATTTGTCTTGTTTCAAGTACATATATCTAAAAAAAATTAAATGAAGAGGAATTTTCTATATAAGAAAAGGATATAAGATATTTAGTTTTTATGGGGGGGGGGGGGGGTCTAAATTAAGTGCATTTAATATTTTATTTAAGTAAAATTATCTGCCAGTGTGGTAATAAACAAATTCTTTATGCAAACGGAAAACAAGTTTATTCGGAGTGTCTATTACTAAATGCAAATGTATAGTAGCTCCGCCCACCAATGTCACACAAGGTTATAAACGACATATGCAATCAGTGGCTTCAGTGGTTTAGGTAGTAACATGATGAACATGGAAAGTAACTTGTGACGTGATGGACCGGGTTTTGAATCTGCCTTTTGCCAAGCTCGCTCTTCTCTCTTTTGCCATCACAAATCACATCAGAAAGACATTTATTTTCAATAAAAATTAAGGAAATGTTCTAAAAGTGGAAATAATGGGCCTAACGAGTGTTTAATAATGATAAAAGTATTTAAAATTTTAATAAATATAATCATTTACACTCTGTTACAATAGCATCCTGTTAATGTACAACAAAACTCAGGTGCAAATAGTATATCTGCCAAAATAAAGTATTAATAGCATCTACTTACTATTTACACTTATTGCAAAGAACTGCTACTTTTACATGGTAAACTGAATATATCACTATTTTCTATTTTTAGCATCTACAGCTATTTGCAGTTACTGAAATCTATTGCTAAGAAAAATATGGTATTTCCACTTAGTGTAAATTCCTTATTTTTCTAACCCCAATGGCAGATAATTTTCCTTATTATTATTATTGTTTTTGCATGTGGGATACCATGAAAATTAATATCAGTTCAATAACTTGCTGTTTTACTGGTTTTCACCTCTGATGTTATAAAAGTGACAAGAATTAAATTTGTATTGACTCGAAAGTATAGTGGACGTTATTTTGTTGAGTGCTATTGCCGTAGTGAATCGTAATATCTGAGCTCAATTGATCATGGCTTTTCATAGTTGTGGTGTACATGCTTCATTCAAGAGTCAACCTACTTAGAGTTGACTAAACTAACCCATTTCAGCTGTTCTGTAACAGAAAACTCAAGAGTTTCCCATCTCAGAGTAAATCAACTCAGAATTTTAACTCGGAGTAGGTTGAACTTCTTTATTGAAATGGAAAGCTGGGCTTGCTTGTTTGTTTGTTAATAACAACAACAAAAAAATTTGGGAAGCGTAAAATCCCTTTCACACCAAAAGTGAAATGAATAAACCTCAGGCTGAAGGAAATGCAAATACACGTCTGTGCAGTAGAGGACGCAGCTCAAACAAGCCTTTCAGCTGTGCTGCCATTCTTACTCCTGATTTCTCTCGAGCTGTCAGTCAATAACTGGGGAAACACAGTAACTTGCGTACTTATTTGAAAAAGTAACTCAGATATTTTGTTGTAAATTTAAAGTAATGGTTTACTTTCCTCATTACTTAAAAAAAAGTTACAAGTAAAATTCACTTTGCTTGTAATGCTTTGCCACAACACTGACTTTATTCATAAATTTTTCTGCATTTCCTCACAATAAATATTCAGTTCAATCTCTAGATAATAGTTTTATGTATGTATTATAGTAATATTTTTGTAATTGATTTTCATAATTTAAGATTAAAAGTCTGGGATAAGAGTAAAACAATAAATCGGTAACACTTTATAATACAATTCCATTTGTTAACATTAGTTAAAATGAACTTACAATGAAACATACTTATGAAACATCATACCCTCAGTCAATGTTAATGTCAACATATAATAACACATTATTAAATTCAAAAGTTCTGTTAATGCACCAGAGGAAACTTGAAATAACAATGAACAGTTGATTAACATCAAAAAAAGATAAAAACTGTATTCCTTATTTTTAATGTTAATTAATACATTAACTAATCGGACCATATTGATAAGTGTTACCAATAAATCTGACAGTTTTGATGTGACTTTCTTATATGATTTAATAATTTATATATGATTATGGTTCGAAAACTTTTTTCATGTATTCAGTCTCCTTCTGTTCTTCCAGGACTAAATCATCTTCCTCCAGCCGATAAAATGGATAAAATAATTGACAAGGACATAAAAGCAAATTTGAAGAGGTAATTATTTATTTACCCTGATGGTAATTGCAAATAGATTTTGTTTTGACAGTTAATCAATGTTCATTTTGATGTCTCTGCTATCTCTCTACAGTTACCCCTGTCCTAAGATGGCTGCACTTCAAGTGGACTATATCCCTTACCTAGACACAATAGCGAAGGAAGTGGGTGTCTGTCCCAACATTGCCTGGCTGCTCCTGAGGGACCCTGCTGTGGGACTGAGGGTTTACTTTGGCCCCTGTACTCCCTACCAGTTTCGGCTAAGAGGACCAGGGCATTGGAGAGGTGCCCGTCAGGCCATTCTTACCCAGTGGGAGCGTGTGGCCAAACCCATGAAGACACGGCCCATTCCAGAACCTTCATCCTTCAGTTTGTTCTTTTGGCTGGGCCTGTCAGGAGGGGCTGCTGTGATTTTTGCCATTATGGCAATGCAAAAGTACATTTAACACTTCTTGAAAATCAAATCTGTTTCTTGTATCCCGTAGACATCCATATTTGATTTTTGAGTAGCTGTGTTTAACATTTGCACTTTAAACTTATAATTATATGTAACTTAGTTACATATTTACCTAATTCTCGGAATTCATTATCATTAATAATACAATTTTAAATCCTTTAATCTTTGAAGGAAGTTCAAATTAAACATTACCTTTGTTGTCTATTATTTTTATTTAGTCATATCAAATGCCAAATTCTGAGACAAAATAATCATCTTTTTTGTTGTTGTTTTGTAAACAGGGAATAGTATCAGTATCTTGTCTTTTGACAATCATCACAGCAGTCTGACAGCACTAGTATCATTTTACAATGATGAACAAGTCAAATAGATGAAGGCTCCTATATCTGCTGTAGTTATAGTTGTTGCAGTCATTATCAATGTTCACTAATCATTTTAATATTTTAATAAATGAAAGCATGGTAAACACATGGTAAACACATTTTACATATTTCATTACAGTTTATATTTTAAATGGGTGGTAATTAAATTACAGTTACGTCTGAAAAGTATTTTAAATTACCAAACTAATTACTTCGAATTATAATGTAATTTAATCATTAATGTAAACTATGACGGGCAAAAAATATCCTGATTTAAACAGCAATCAGTGATTGTTACAGGTTTGCTGGTACTAGGAGCGTATGACGAAGAAATCACTTCAAGGAGACGTTTAATATAATAATCTTATATATTGGCGAAAACTGGAATAGAATGCCACACAAACCACTAAACTTAATACTACGCAAGACAAGGACTGAAAGAAAAACTGGGTTTAAATAACAGGAATACAGGGGAGCACAAAAGAATAATTAATGACAAACATCTGACATGAATGAACAAATAATGACTGAATGAGTGGCGGGGAAAAACCAAACCATAAGCACATGTGATACAGAGATACACGTAACAGTGATTCTCCGACTCTGAAGCTCACCTCACAATCCATTCAGTGTCTCGTCTCGTCTCGTCTCTACATGAAACTACAAACTACAAACCTGCTACCGCTTACCTGTCCGCTTCTCGTCTGTCCGTTCCGTCCGGAGATCTTCATCTGTCTGCCTGTCGTCTTCTACCCTGTGAGGTGTCTTCTGTCTTCGTCTGCCATAACCTTCATCTGCAACATTGAGAACATCACGTTTGTATCTGAAGCTAAGTTTATCACCATTCAAAGACTGTGTTTCATTACCTGTATCTGTTTCATCGTCTGTTCCCTGTTGTCTGCAATACAGTTGTGTTCAAAATTATTCAACCCCCCAATGCTGTAAATGGTTTTAGAGAATTTAGAGTACATTTGTAATTGAATTCAGAATGAAATCCTACAAGGACTTCTTAAAGAAGCATATGCAACTAAAATGACATCAATTGGTTTTGTAATACAGTAGTAAATGTTTCTTTTGTGAATTCTTCATTGACACAATTATTCAACCCCTTAAACACTACCACTCTGAAGAACAGAGGTCCATTAAAGTGTTTTCAATCAGGTATTGAAAGCACCTGTGGATGTCAGGGAGCAGCAATAAAGCCTAATAAGCACCAATTAGGCAGCTTTAAAATGACTGTGACACTCAGCTCCTTCTAGATATTTACTGGTGTGGTTACAAACATGGTGAAGTCAAGAGAATGGTCCAGGAAGACAAGAGAAGAGGTGATTACTCTTCACAGGAAGGGCAATGGCTATAAGAAGATTGCAAAGATGTTAAACATACCAAGAGACACCATAGGAAGCATCATTCGCAAATTCAAGGCAAAGGGCACTGTTGAAACGCTACCTGGTCGTGGCAGAAAGAAGATGCTGACTTCGACTGCTGTGCGCTACCTGAAGCGTAGAGTGGAGAAAAGTCCCCGTGTGACTGCTGAGGAACTGGGAAAAGATTTGTCAGATGTAGGTACTGAAGTTTCTGCTCAGACAATACGGCGCACCCTGCGTAATGAAGGCCTCCATGCCAGAACTCCCAGGCGCACCCCCTTGCTGTCTCCAAAGAATAAGAAGAGTCGACTGCAGTATGCCAAAAGTCATGTGGACAAACCACAGAAGTTTTGGGATAGTGTTCTGTGGACTGATGAAACAAAATTAGAACTGTTTGGGCCCATGGATCAACGCTATGTTTGGAGGAGGAAGAACAAGGCCTATGAAGAAAAGAACACCTTGCCTACTGTGAAGCATGGCGGGGGGTCAATCATGCTTTGGGGCTGTTTTGCTTCTGCAGGTACTGGGAAGCTTCAGCGTGTGCAAGGTACCATGAATTCTCTTCAGTACCAGGAGATATTGGAGGACAATGTGATGCAGTCCGTCACAAACCTGAGGCTTGGGAGACGTTGGACCTTTCAACAGGACAATGATCCCAAGCATACCTCCAAGTCCACTAGAGCATGGTTGCAGATTAAAGGCTGGAACATTTTGAAATGGCCATCGCAGTCACCAGACTTAAATCCGATTGAGAACCTCTGGTGGGACTTAAAGAAAGCAGTTGCAGTGCGCAAGCCTAAGAATGTGACTGAACTGGAGGCTTTTGCCCATGATGAATGGGCGAAGATACCCGTAGCTCGCTGCAAGACACTTGTGTCAAGCTATGCTTCACGTTTAAAAGCTGTTATAACTGTAAAAGGATGTTGTACTAAGTATTAAGATTGAATGTCACTTGGGGGTTGAATAAAACTGATAATGATGTGAGCAGAGAAAAGACATTTGTGGTTATTTCATTATAAATGTTATGTTATATTTGTCTGACCTACACGTGCCTCTTTGATTTAATTGTAATCAGGATGACTGAATGATCAAAATCAATGTCAAACCGGCCAAAACAATCAATTTCAGTGGGGGTTGAATAATTTTGAACACAACTGTAAAAGACTTTGCACTTACCACCTTCCTCGTCTGTGTCTGACATACTCAAGACAAAATGTTGTTGTTTTTTTGTCACACTTGCAATACTGACTTTTTTTTTCTTGCAATTGCGAATTTATATCTCAACTTCTTTGCTTGCAATACTGACTTTTCTCAATATTGCGAGTTTATATCTCAGAATTTTGACAACTCGCAGTTGCAACTTAATATCATGCAATTCTGAGAAAAAAGTCAGAATTTTGAGAACTTTCAATTACCGTTTTTTGTTGTTGTTTTTTACATATAAGTATTTAGATTAAGTTACAAAACTTGGGTAATCTAACAAAATATGTTAGAAATTACTTTTTATAGCATATATTTTGTAATCTGTAGTGAAATACATTTTAAAAGTAACCTACCCAGCCCTGTCAATAACTATGATTTACACAATTATAATATCTTACTTGAAAAATATTGTTAGCTGATGCTACTGGCTAGTTAACTAGCTACCTGATGCTAACTTAAGGTAATATTTAAAAATAAAGTCTAAATATTTTTATTCATGCAAAAATACTCTGAACATCAAGCAATTTGATTTTCAGAGAATTTTTGCATGAATAAACATAACTACAGTAATTTTGATAGTGGGGAGGGGGCGTTTTCAGACTGATGTCTGTCTTTGTGTCATTATCTGACGGCATGTGATATTTGTTCTTGATGATTAACTAGTTAATGCAGTACATCCATGCCAAACATTTTGAATGATTCCTAGAATACCAAATCATTTACAAATGTCACAATTGACATGGAGACAATAGTGTAGCAGTGTGTCCTTTTAAATAGCTTTAAAGACCATGTCTTTTCGTCAAGTGATCATTCCATGTTTCCTATGGGGACTGACAGCATGGCTAAGCGTGTGGCTGTGATTGGAGAAGGCAGCTCTGGGCTGACCGCCATCAAATGCTGTCTGGATGAAGGGCTGGAGCCGGTGTGTTTTGAGAGCAGTGATGGAATTGGAGGACTCTAGAGGTTTAAGGTTGAAATTAAACTCAATTTGGAACATTTAACTTCTGAAATTTGAACAGCTTAACAACAAAGGTGAAGTGTGTTGTTTCTTCTCCATCTGCGGTACCACACCGAAAAACAATGAGTGATATAATAATTGACAATAATGATTATTAGCAATACATGATCATTGATAAGAGGCCATTAGCCAACGCATCAGAGAATTTTTGCATGAGTAAACATAATTACAGTAATTTTGATAGAGGGGAGGGGGCATTTTCAGACTCATGTCTGTCTTTGTGTCATTATCTGATGGCATGTGATATTTGTTCTTGATGATTAACTAATTAATGCAATACATCCATGCCAAACATTTTGAAGGATTCCTAGAATACCAAATCATTTACATATGTCACAATTGACATGGAGACACTAGTGACTAGTGTAACAGTGTGTCCTTTTAAATAGCCTTAAAGACCCTGTCTTTTCGTCAAGCGATCATTCCATGTTTCCTATGGGGACTGACAGCATGGCTAAGCGTGTGGCTGTGATTGGAGCAGGCGTCTCTGGACTGACCGCTATCAAATGCTGTCTGGATGAAGGGCTGGAGCCGGTGTGTTTTGAGAGCAGTGATGGAATTGGAGGACTCTGGAGGTTTAAGGTTGAAATTAAACTCAATTTGAAACATTTAACTTCTGATATTTGAGCAGCTTAACAAAAAAGGTGAAGTGTGTTGTTTCTTCTCCATCTGCGGTACCACACCGAAAAACAATGAGTGATATAATAATTGACAATAATGATTATTAGCAATACATGATCATTGATCAGATGCCATTGGCCAACGCCTCAATAATTAAAACACTTCTGTTTTAGTACACTACCATTCAAAAGTTTGGGGTCAGTAACATTTTTGAAAGAAGTCTCTTATGCTCACCAAGGCTGCATTTATTTGATCAAAAATACAGTAAAAATAGTAATATTTTGAAATATGCTTTACAATATAAAGGAACTGCTTTCTATTTTTAAAAATCTAATTTATTCCTGTGATTCAAAGCTGAATTTTCAGCGTCACCATCTTCAGTCACATGATCCTTCTGAAAATATTCTAATACTTTTCAATCAATGTTAAAAACGGTTGGGCTGCTTAATATTTTTGTGGAATTGTGATGCATTTTATCAACTATTATTATTATTATGATTATATGTTTTTAACAGGTTTTCCAAATACTGCCATTGGTCAACAAACAGATAGCCCTGCCCCAAACTCACACATTGGATGAGTTCATTTTACTTAGTTTTGGGAGCAAAAATTAAGTTATGCATATTAAGATGGGATAGGAGAGGTTATTTTTGCATCAAACTATATTACACACTTCACCTTTAATCAAAAATTTCAAAGCTGGTTGTGTTTTTTTTTTTTTTTTAATCAATCTGTTAAAAAGGCATTGACCATGTCGCCCTGTTCATTCACAGGAAAAACCTGAGCCAGAGCGCTGCAGCATTTACCGTTCTCTCACAGTGAACACCTCTAAAGAGATGATGTGCTATAGTGATTTCCCTGTGCCGGATCATTTCCCAAACTTCATGCACAACTCTCTGATTGTGCAGTACTTCAAACTCTATGCTGAGCACTTCAGTCTGCTCAAGCACATTCACTTTCAGGTAATTAACACCATGACATCATATCCGCTGAGAATGTTTCTGGATCAGCATTTATTAGGTCCTGGAGTAACAATCAGAGAATTTAGAATTTGGAGTGTTTGTTTGTCAATGATGATCTAGTATGTGTGTTCTTTTTGGAGTGTTTGTTCATAAGAATTATTCCTTTTATAAAGTTCATCTCTTTGTGGTTTCGTGTATTTCAGACTACAGTTCGTAGTGTGTGTCAGAGGCCTGATTTCTCTGATTCAGGACAGTGGGAGGTGGTAACCGCAGATAGAGATGGACAACAGGAGAAACATGTGTTTGACGGGGTACTTGTGTGTGCAGGACAATACACACAACCCAGCAAACCCCTCTCAGACTTCCCAGGTGATCTGTTTATATAATAACAGAATGTTAAAATAGCTTTACTATGCAACATTCAACACTGTGTGTAATTGCTCCATATTACATATTATATACATACAGTGGGAACAGAAAGTATTCAGACCCCCTTAAATTTTTCACTCATTGTTATATTGCAACCATTTGCTATAATCATTTAATCATTTCATTTACATTTTTGAAGATTTATTAAAAAAGAAAAACTAAAATATCACATGGTCCTAAGTATTCAGATCGTTTGCTCAGTATTTAGAAGCACCCTTTTGATCTAATACAGCCATAAGTCTTTTTGGGAAAAATGCAACAAGTTTTTCACACCTGGATTTTGGTATCCTCTGCCATTCCTCCTTGCAGATCCTCTCCAGTTCTGTCAGGTTGGATGGTGAATGTTAGTGGACAGCCATTTTAGGTCTCTCCAGAGATGCTCAATTGAGTTTAAGTTAGGACTCTGGCTGGGCCATTCAAGAACAGTCACGGAGTAGTTGTGAAGCCACTCCTTCATTATTAGAGGTGTGTGCTTAGGGTCATTGTTTTGTTGGAAGGTAAACCTTTGCCCCAGTCTGAGGTCCTGAGCACACTGGAGAAGGTTTTCGTCCAGGATATCCCTGTACTTCGCCACAATCATCTTTCCCTCGATTGCAACCAGTCGTCCACTTAGAATTAAGGCCAAAAAGTTCTATCTTGGTCTCATCAGACCAGAGAATCTTATTTCTCGCCATCTTGGACTCCTTCAAATGTTTTTTAGCAAACTCCATGCGGGCTTTCATATGTCTTGCACTGAGGAGAGGCTTCCGTCGGGCCACTCTGCCATAAAGCCCCGACTGGTGGAGGGCTGCAGGGATGGTTAACTTTCTACAAATTTCTCCCATCTCCTGACTGCATCTCTGGAGCTCAGCCACAGTGATCTTTGGGTTCTTCTTTACCTCTCTCACCAAGGCTCTTCTCCCCCGATAACTCAGTTTGGCCGGACAGCCAGCTCTAGGAAGGGTTCTGGTCGTCCCAAACATCTTCCATTTAAGGATTATGGAGGCCACTGTGCTCTTAGGAACCTTAAGTGCAGCAGAAATTTTTTGTAACTTTGGCCAGATCTAAGCTGTCTCTAAGCTCTTCAGGCAGTTCCTTTGACCTCATGATTCTCTTTTGCTCTGACATGCACTGTGACCTGTGAGGTCTTATATAGACAGTTGTGTGGCTTTCCTAATTAAGTCCAATCAGCATAATCAAACACAGCTGGACTCAAATGAAGGTGTAGAACCATCTCAAGGATGATCAGAAGAAAAGGACAGCACCTGAGTTAAATATATGAGTGTCACAGCAAAGGGTCTGAATACTTAGGACCATGTGATATTTCCGTTTTTCTTTTTTAATAAATCTGCAAAAATTTCAACAATTCTGTGGTTTTCTGTCCATATGGGGTGCTGTGTGTACATTAATGAGGAAAAAATTAACTTAAATGATTTTAGCAAATGACTGCAATATAACAAAGCGTGAAATTTCAGAAGGTCTGAGTACTTTCCATACCCACTGTATATATAGAAGCATCAATATACTGGGTAACGATTTATTTCGATGGACCAAAAGACATTCTACTTACCATAAATAGCTTTGCAACTACATGTCAACTAACTCTCATTAGAGTTTTAGTAGACCGTCTGCTTAATGTCTGCTAAAATTTTATTTTGATGCTCCCCAACAACCATTCTACTGACTATAAGGAACTTTACAACTACATCAACATCAAACCTAAACACCTCAAATGAGGGTTAGTTGACATGTACTTACAAAGTTACTTATAGTATGTCTAAAGTGGACCATCGTAGTAAAGTGTAACCATATATGGTATAATATTTATTGCGATTTTGTCTACTACAGGTATTGATACATTCCCTGGTACAGTAATTCACAGTTGGGAATATAAAAACCCTGATCCTTACTTTGGGAAGAGAGTTGTGATCGTTGGGATTGGGAATTCTGGTGGAGACATTGCCGTGGAGCTCAGCCGAGTGTGTGAGAAGGTGTCTAATATGTTTTCCAATATATTTTTTACAGATATTTTCTCTAACCCACCAATAAACCAATTAGCGATTGAGTAAAATGTGTTCATTTTATGACCCAACTGACGCTTTTTACATTGAATAATAAATATTATTCAAAAGGAAAAGGAAAAAATTTAAGAGAAAGTCATTGATTACAATAGAATCATAAGGTCTATAGTTCTAAACAAATTCAAGTGAAAGTGACGATATATTACAGTTACACTATATTAAAGGACAATAAAGATGAAGAATATTTTAAAAAATATATGTAAATAGAAAACAATTATTTTAAAATGTGAGCTTCTTTTCAAAAAATCTTACCAAACTAAAACTTTTAAAGATAGTGTATATATAAATAATGCACATTAGATCTCTACACATGCTAAATCAATCTTCAAACTCTGTGAAAAGGGCCATACAATGATTAAATTTAACCCTCCTATTTCTGAATATGCATTACTCATTAATGTTCTATTATTTTAATAAGTTCAAATGCTATCCAATAATTCGGTTTTCCTTTCTCATCCTACTTTGGTTCCCTTTTCCTCACTTAGACATTCCTGACTACTCGTAAAGGGGCATGGGTCATAGGTCGTATGGTCGGTAAAGGCCTTCCTCTAGATATGATGATGATTAGACGAGTTCGAGACCTGATTTACTGTCTCCTGCCCAGACCTCTGATCAACTGGATTGGCGAGAGAAGCCTCAATCAGAGATACGACCATAAGCTGTATGGACTACAGCCTGAGCACAGGTGAAGGGCCAAAACTTTATCCTTGCCGATTAAATTGAAGCCCTTCAAAATGACCTCATCATTCACAGTCATCTTTGCCAATCTTTTGTGATTCCAGGATCCTTGACCGGTATATTGTTACCAATGATGACCTCCCATGTCGCATTCTGGTAGGAGAACTGGTGATGAAGCCAAATGTGCAGAAGTTCCAAGGCTCGACACTTGTCTTCGATGATGGGACTGTTGAAGAAAATATTGATGCAGTGATCTTATGCACAGGATATTATCACAAATTTCCCTTTCTCCCTGCCTCCTTAAACTCTGGTGCTGATGGAGATCTAAGACTCTACAAAAGAATCTTTCCTCCATCTCTTGAGCGTCCAACTCTGGCCATCATGGGCTTGCTGCAGACCAGAGGGCCGATCATGCCCGCTGTAGAACTGCAGGCTCGCTGGGCCACCAGGGTCATCGCAGGTATTTAGCCAATATGACAAGTCATGAAAAATTGTTTTCAGAGTTATAGGAGAAGCAATTATAAAATTCATAATTATTAATCATATTTATGTAAAGTGTTGGGGAAAGTTACTTTTAAAAGTAATGCATTACAATATTGCGTTACTCCCTAGAAAAGCAACTAATTTCACTACTTAGTTCCTAAGTAATTTTTTACATTACTTTAGCGTTACTCAGTGGCCCAAGGAGGTTAAGTGAAAACTAAATATGTTAACCCTGAAATGAGGGAAACTCTGGGTTTTCTGTTTCAGAATGGCAGGTATATCAAACCTGAGAAAGCAGGGTAAGTGAAGCGCAAGAGATGTTTAAATACTTCATTCATTCACGCTGTAAAAATGCTTTTCTTACTGAGCTTTTTTTTTTGTCTTGTTTCAAGTACATATATCTAAAAAAAATTTAAGGGGAAGAGGAATTAAATGAAGAGGAATTTTCTATATAAGAAAAGGATATAAGATATTTAGTTTGGGGGGGGGGGGTCTAAATTAAGTGAATTTTATATTTTATTTAAGTAAAATTATCTGCCAGTGTGGTAATAAACAAATTCTTAATGCGAACGGGAAAACAAGTTCATTTGGAGTGTCTATTACTAAATGCAAATGTATAGTAGCTCCGCCCACCAATGTCACACAAGGTTATAAACGACATATGCAATCAATGGTTTAGGTAGTAACATGATGAACATGGAAAGTAACTTGTGACGTGATGGACCGGGTTTTGAATCTGCCTTTTGCCAAGCTCGCTCTTCTCTCTTTTGCCATCACAAATCACATCAGAAAGACATTTATTTTCAATAAAAATTAAGGAAATGTTCTAAAAGTGGAAGTAATGTGCCTAACGAGTGTTTAATAATGATAAAAGTATTTAAAATTTTAATAAATATAATCATTTACACTCTGTTACTGTTGCATCCTGTTAATGTACAACAAAACTCAGGTGCAAATAGTATATCTGCCAAAATAAAGTATTAATAGCATCTACTTACTATTTACACTTATTGCAAAGAACTGCTACTTTTACATGGTAAACTGAATATATTTTTTATAATATTAAAAACACTATTTTCTATTTTTAGCATCTACAGCTATTTGCAGTTACTGAAATCTATTGCTAAGAAAAATATGGTATTTCCACTTAGTGTAAATAGCCGCTTCCTTATTTTTCTAACCCCAATCGCAGATAATTTTCATTATTATTATTATTATTGTTTTTGCATGTGGGATACCATGAAAATTAATATCAGTTCAATAACTTGCTGTTTTACCGGTTTTCACCTCTGATGTTATAAAAGTGACAAGAATTAAATTTGTATTGACTCAAAAGTATAGTGGACATTATTTTGAGTTCTATTGCCGTAGTGAATCGTAATATCTGAGCTCAATTGATCATGGCTTTTCATAGTTGTGGTGTACATGCTTCATTCAAGAGTCAACCTACTTAGAGTTGACTAAACTAACCCATTTCAGCTGTTCTGTAACAGAAAACTCAAGAGTTTCCCATCTCAGAGTAAATCAACTCAGAATTCAAGTTTTAACTCGGAGTTGGTTGAACTTCTTTATTGAAATGGAAAGCTGGGCTTGCTTGTTTGTTTGTTAATAACGACAACAAAAAAATTTGGGAAGCGTAAAGTCCCTTTCAGACCAAAAGTGTCTGAAAGGAAATGCAAATACACGTCTGTGCAGTAGAGGACGCAGCTCAAACAAGCCTTTCAGCTGTGCTGCCATTCTTACTCCTGATTTCTCTCGAGCTGTCAGTCAATAACTGGGGAAACACAGTAACTTGCGTACTTATTTGAAAAAGTAACTCAGATATTTTGTTGTAAATTTAAAGTAATGGTTTACTTTCCTCATTACTTAAAAAAAGTTACAAGTAAAATTCACTTTGCTTGTAATGCTTTGCCACAACACTGACTTTGTAATGGCGATCCGAACCCTGTTTTTCACCATTTCCATTAAGGGTGTGGCACAAAGGATTTGACGCGTGAATCAAAACTTGTCTTTTAAATCTTTTTTTCTTCTTTTGTTACATTACAAAACAACAAATTCAATACTTTCTTGCACTTAGCCCAGTTTCAAATTCAAGAAATTGTCATGGTCAAAAGACTGTCTAATTCCAACCCTTCCTTGTTTCCATAATCCTTTTCGTCGTTTTTTCTTCTTACGCATACGTAATGCGTCATAAACTGGTCAAATTCACATGATCAATACAATTAACACAAAATACAAATTTTTCAAAAAGAACACAATCATACTCATCTCAAGGAAAAAATATTGCAATATTATTGGAGTTGTTATGGCTCTAACAGACTTTATTCATACATTTTTCAGCATTTCTTCACAATAAATATTCATTTCAATCTCTAGATAATAGTTTTATGTATGTTTATAGTAATATTTTTGTAATTGATTTTCATAATTTAAGATTAAAAGTCTGGGATAATAGTAAAACAATAAACCGGTAACACTTTATAATACAATTCCATTTATTAACATTAGTTAAAATGAACTTACAAACATACTTATGAAACATCATACCCTCAGTCAATGTTAATGTCAACATATAATAACACATTATTAAATTCAAAAGTTCTGTTAATGCACCAGAGGAAACTTGAAATAACAGTTGACTAACATCAAAAAAAGATAAAAACTGTATTCCTTATTTTTAATGTTAATTAATACATTAACTAATGGGACCATATTGATAAGTGTTACCAATAAATCTGACAGTTTTGATGTGACTTTCTTATATGATTTAATAATTTATATATGATTATGGTTCGAAAACTTTTTTCATGTATTAAGTCTCCTTCTGTTCTTCCAGGACTAAATCATCTTCCTCCAGCCGATAAAATGGATAAAATAATTAACAAGGACATAAAAGCAAATTTGAAGAGGTAATTATTAATTTACCCTGATGGTAATTGCAAATAGATTTTGTTTTGACAGTTAATCAATGTTCATTTTGATGTCTCTGCTATCTCTCTACAGTTACCCCTGTCCTAAGATGGCTGCACTTCAAGTGGACTATATCCCTTACCTAGACACAATAGCGAAGGAAGTGGGTGTCTGTCCCAACATTGCCTGGCTGCTCCTGAGGGACCCTGCTGTGGGACTGAGGGTTTACTTTGGCCCCTGTACTCCCTACCAGTTTCGGCTAAGAGGACCAGGGCATTGGAGAGGTGCCCGTCAGGCCATTCTTACCCAGTGGGAGCGTGTGGCCAAACCCATGAAGACACGGCCCATTCCAGAACCTTCATCCTTCAGTTTGTTCTTTTGGCTGGGCCTGTCAGGAGGGGCTGCTGTGATTTTTGCCATTATGGCAATGCAAAAGTACATTTAACACTTCTTGAAAATCAAATCTGTTTCTTGTATCCCGTAGACATCCATATTTGATTTTTGAGTAGCTGTGTTTAACATTTGCACTTTAAACTTATAATTATATGTAACTTAGTTACATATTTACCTAATTCTCGGAATTCATTATCATTAATAATACAATTTTAAATCCTTTAATCTTTGAAGGAAGTTCAAATTAAACATTACCTTTGTTGTCTATTATTTTTATTTAGTCATATCAAATGCCAAATTCTGAGACAAAATAATCATCTTTTTTGTTGTTGTTTTGTAAACAGGGAATAGTATCAGTATCTTGTCTTTTGACAATCATCACAGCAGTCTGACAGCACTAGTATCATTTTACAATGATGAACAAGTCAAATAGATGAAGGCTCCTATATTTGCTGTAGTTATAGTTGTTGCAGTCATTATCAATGTTCACTAATCATTTTAATATTTTAATGAAAGAAAGCATGGTAAACACGTTTCCAACAGTTGCATAACATATTTGCTTTCTTTCTTTTAAGAGTTAAAGAAAACCCAAACATAATTTCCATACACTACTACAGAGTATTTTCACACATTTACCATAAAAAAAAGTACAATAGGGGCCCCCCCTCCCATAACCTGGGTTGTGGAGTAACGAAATACATGTAACTTAGTTACATATTTCATTACAGTTTATATTTTAAATGGGTGGTAATCAAATTACAGTTACGTCTGAAGTATTTTAGATTACCAAACTAATTATTTTGAATTTTAATGTAATTTAATCATTAATGTAAACTATGACGGGCGAAAAATATCCTGATTTAAACAGCAATCAGTGATTGTTACGGGTTTGCTGGTACTAGGAGCGTATGACGAAGAAATCACTTCAAGGAGATGTTTAATATAATAATCTTATATACTGGCGAAAACTGGAATAGAATGCCACACAAACCACTAAACTTAATACTACGCAAGACAAGGACTGAAAGAAAAACTGGGTCTAAATAACAGGAATACAGGGGAGCACAAAAGAATAATTAATGACAAACACCTGACATGAATGAACAAATAATGACTGAATGAGTGGCACATGTGATACAGAGTCCAGACAGAGATTCTCCGACTCTGATAGTCTGAGAAAGCTGAGCTACATTTCTGCTCTTAAGTTTCATTCCTTTGCAGAATATCCAACGCTTTAATATCTTAAAAAAAAATAATAATAAGAGGGATCATAAAAATTGCATTTTATTTTGATCTAGTACTGTCCCTAATAAGCTATTTCACATAGATATTTATATATACTAGACAAGACAAAATGTTTTTTTTTTTGTCAAGCTTGAAATACTGACTTTTTTTTCTTCTCAATATTGCTAGTTTATATCTCAGAGACTCTGTAACTCGCAATTGTAACTTTATATCATGCACATCTGAGAAAAAGTCAGAATTGTGGGATAACTTGCAATTACCTTTTTTTTGTTTGTTTCATACTTATTAGTATTCTGAAGTATTTAGATTAAGTTACAAAACTTCTAAAATATCTAACAAAATATGTTACAAATTACTTTTTATAGCATGTATTTTTTAATCTGTAGTGAAATACATTTTAAAAGTAACCTACCCAGCCCTGTCAATAACTATGATTTACACAATTATAATATCTTATTTGAAAAATATTGTTAGCTGATGCTACTGGCTAGTTAACTAGCTACCTGATGCTATCTTAAGGTAGTTTTCAAATATAAAGTCTAAATATTTTTATCCATGCAAATGTACTCTGAACATCAAGCAATTTGATTTTCAGATAATTTTTGCATGAGTAAACATAACTACAGTAGTTTTGATAGTGGGGAGGGGGCGTTTTCAGACTGATGTCTGTCTTTGTGTCATTATCTGACGGCATGTGATATTTGTTCTTGATGATTAACTAGTTAATGCAGTACATCCATGCCAAACATTTTGAATGATTCCTAGAATACCAAATCATTTACATGTCACAAATGATATGGAGACAATAGTGTAGCAGTGTGTCCTTTTAAATAGCTTTAAAGACCATGTCTTTTCGTCAAGCGATCATTCCATGTTTCCTATGGGGACTGACAGCATGGCTAAGCGTGTGGCTGTGATTGGAGCAGGCGTCTCTGGACTGACCGCCATCAAATGCTGTCTGGATGAAGGGCTGGAGCCGGTGTGTTTTGAGAGCAGTGATGGAATTGGAGGACTCTGGAGGTTTAAGGTTGAAATTAAACTCAATTTGAAACATTTAACTTCTGAAATTTGAGCAGCTTAACAATAAAGGTGAAGTGTGTTGTTTCTTCTCCATCTGCGGTACCACACCGAAAAACAATGAGTGATATAATAATTGACAATAGTGATTATTAGCAATACATGATCATTGATCAGATGCCATTGGCCAACGCCTCAATAATTAAAACACTTCTGTTTTAGTACACTACCATTCAAAAGTTTGGGGTCAGTAACATTTTTGAAAGAAGTCTCTTATGCTCACCAAGGCTGCATTTATTTGATCAAAAATACAGTAAAAATAGTAATATTTTGAAATATGCTTTACAATATAAAGGAACTGCTTTCTATTTTTAAAAATCTAATTTATTCCTGTGATTCAAAGCGGAATTTTCAGCGTCACCATCTTCAGTCACATGATCCTTCTGAAAATATTCTAATACTTTTCAATCAATGTTAAAAACGGTTGGGCTGCTTAATATTTTTGTGGAATTGTGATGCATTTTTATCAACTATTATTATTATTATGATTATATGTTTTTAACAGGTTTTCCAAATACTGCCATTGGTCAACAAACAGATAGCCCTGCCCCAAACTCACACATTGGATGAGTTCATTTTACTTAGTTTTGGGAGCAAAAATTAAGTTATGCATATTAAGATGGGATAGGAGAGGTTATTTTTGCATCAAATTATATTACACACTTCAACTTTAATCAAAAATTTTCAAAGCTGGTTGTGTTTATTTTTCTTCTTATCAATCTGTTAAAAAGGCATTGACCATGTCGCCCTGTTCATTCACAGGAAAAACCTGAGCCAGAGCGCTGCAGCATTTACCGTTCTCTCACAGTGAACACCTCTAAAGAGATGATGTGCTATAGTGATTTCCCTGTGCCGGATCATTTCCCAAACTTCATGCACAACTCTCTGATTGTGCAGTACTTCAAACTTTATGCTGAGCACTTCAGTCTGCTCAAGCACATTCACTTTCAGGTAATTAACACCATGACATCATATCCGCTGAGAATGTTTCTGGATCAGCATTTATTAGGTCCTGGAGTAACAATCAGAGAGTTTAGAATTTGGAGTGTTTGTTTGTCAATGATGATCTAGTATGCGTGTTCTTTTTGGAGTGTTTGTTCATAAGAATTATTCCTTTTATAAAGATCATCTCTTTGTGGTTTCGTGTATTTCAGACTACAGTTCGTAGTGTGTGTCAGAGGCCTGATTTCTCTGATTCAGGACAGTGGGAGGTGGTAACCACAGATAGAGATGGACAACAGGAGAAACATGTGTTTGATGGGGTGCTTGTGTGTGCAGGACAATACACACAACCCAGCAAACCCCTCTCAGACTTCCCAGGTGATCTGTTTATATTATAACAGAATGTTAAAATAGCTTTACTATGCAGCATTCAACACTGTGTGTAATAGTAATTCACTGTATTGCTCCATATTACATATTATATACATACAGTGGGAACAGAAAGTATTCAGACCCCCTTAAATTTTTCACTCATTGTTATATTGCAACCATTTGCTATAATCATTTAATCATTTCATTTACATTTTTGCAGATTTATTAAAAAAGAAAAACTAAAATATCACATGGTCCTAAGTATTCAGACCCTTTGCTCAGTATTTAGTAGAAGCACCCTTTTGATCTAATACAGTCATAAGTCTTTTTGGGAAAAATGCAACAAGTTTTTCACACCTGGATTTTGGCATCCTCTGCCATTCCTCCTTGCAGATCCTCTCCAGTTCTGTCAGGTTGGATGGTGAATGTTAGTGGACAGCCATTTTAGGTCTCTCCAGAGATGCTCAATTGAGTTTAAGTTAGGACTCTGGCTGGGCCATTCAAGAACAGTCACGGAGTAGTTGTGAAGCCACTCCTTCATTATTAGAGGTGTGTGCTTAGGGTCATTGTTTTGTTGGAAGGTAAACCTTTGCCCCAGTCTGAGGTCCTGAGCACACTGGAGAAGGTTTTCGTCCAGGATATCCCTGTACTTCGCCACAATCATCTTTCCCTCGATTGCAACCAGTCGTCCACTTAGAATTAAGGCCAAAAAGTTCTATCTTGGTCTCATCAGACCAGAGAATCTTATTTCTCGCCATCTTGGACTCCTTCAAATGTTTTTTAGCAAACTCCATGCAGGCTTTCATATGTCTTGCACTGAGGAGAGGCTTCCGTCGGGCCACTCTGCCATAAAGCCCCGACTGGTGGAGGGCTGCAGGGATGGTTAACTTTCTACAAATTTCTCCCATCTCCTGACTGCATCTCTGGAGCTCAGCCACAGTGATCTTTGGGTTCTTCTTTACTTCTCTCACCAAGGCTCTTCTCCCCCGATAACTCAGTTTGGCCGGACAGCCAGCTCTAGGAAGGGTTCTGGTCGTCCCAAACATCTTCCATTTAAGGATTATGGAGGCCACTGTGCTCTTAGGAACCTTAAGTGCAGCAGAAATTTTTTTGTAACTGTGGCCAGATCTAAGCTGTCTCTAAGCTCTTCAGGCAGTTCCTTTGACCTCATGATTCTCTTTTGCTCTGACATGCACTGTGAGCTGTAAGGTCTTATATAGACAGGTGTGTGGATTTCCTAATTAAGTCCAATCAGCATAATCAAACATAGCTGGACTCAAATGAAGGTGTAGAACCATCTCAAGGATGATCAGAAGAAATGGACAGCACCCGAGTTAAATATATGAGTGTCACAGCAAAGGGTCTGAATACTTAGGACCATGTGAAATTTCAGTTTTACTTTTTTTAAAAATCTGCAAAAATGTCAACAATTATGTGGTTTTCTGTCCATATGGGGTGCTGTGTGTACATTAATGAGGAAAAAATGAACTTAAATGATTTTAGCAAATGACTGCAATATAACAAAGCGTGAAAAATTTCAGAGGGTCTTAGTACTTTCCATACCCACTGTATATATAGAAGCATCAACATATTGGGTAACGATTTATTTCGATGGACCAAAAGACATTCTACTTACTATAAATAGCTTTGCAACTACATGTCAACTAACTCTCATTAGAGTTTTAGTAGACTGTCTGCTTAATGTCTGCTAAAATTTTATTTTTGATGCTCCCCAACAACCATTCTACTGACTATAAGGAACTTTACAACTACATCAACATCAAACCTGAACCCAAACACCTCAAATGAGGGTTGGTTGACATGTAGTTACAAAGTTACTTATAGTATGTCTAAAGTGGACCATCGTAGTAAAGTGTAACCATATATGGTATAACATTTATTGCAATTTTGTCTACTACAGGTATTGATACATTCCCTGGTACAGTAATTCACAGTTGGGAATATAAAAACCCTGATCCTTCCTTTGGGAAGAGAGTTGTGATCGTTGGGATTGGGAATTCTGGTGGAGACATTGCCGTGGAGCTCAGTCGAGTGTGTGAGAAGGTGTCTAATATGTTTTCCAATATATTTTTTACAGATATTTTCTCTAACCCACCAATAGACCAATTAGCGATTGAGTAAAATGTGTTCATTTTATGACCCAACTGACGCTTTTTACATTGAATAATAAATATTATTGCAGCAAAAGGAAAAAATTTAAGAGAAAGTCATTGATTACAATAGAATCATAAGGTCTATAGTTCTAAACAAATTCAAGTGAAAGTGACGATATATTACAGTTACACTATATTAAAGGACAATAAAGATGAAGAATATTTTAAAAATATATGTAAATAGAAAACAATTATTTTAAAATGTGAGCTTCTTTTCAAAAAATCTTACCAAACTAAAACTTTTAAAGATAGTGTATATATAAATAATGCAAATTAGATCTCTACACATGCTAAATCAATCTTCAAACTCTGTGAAAAGGGCCATACAGTGATTACATTTAACCCTCCTATTTCTGAATATGGATTACTCATTAATGTTCTGTTATTTTAATAAGTTCAAATGCTATCCAATAATTCGGTTTTCCTTTCTCATCCTACTTCGGTTCCCTTTTCCTCACTTAGACATTCCTGAGTACTCGTAAAGGGGCATGGGTCATAGGTCGTATGGTTGGTAAAGGCCTTCCTCTAGATATGATGCTGATTAGACGAGTTCGAGACCTGATTTACTGTCTCCTGCCCAGACCTCTGATCAACTGGATTGGCGAGAGAAGCCTCAATCAGAGATACGACCATAAGCTGTATGGACTACAGCCTGAGCACAGGTGAAGGGCCAAAACTTTATCCTTGCCGATTAAATTGAAGCCCTTCAAAATGACCTCATCATTCACAGTCATCTTTGCCAATCTTTTGTGATTCCAGGATCCTTGACCGGTATATTGTTATCAATGATGACCTCCCATGTCGCATTCTGGTAGGAGAACTGGTGATGAAGCCAAATGTGCAGAAGTTCCAAGCCTCGACACTTGTCTTCGATGATGGGACTGTTGAAGAAAATATTGATGCAGTGATCTTATGCACAGGATATGATTACAAATTTCCCTTTCTCCCTGCCTCCTTAAACTCTGGTGCTGATGGAGATCTAAGACTCTACAAAAGAATCTTTCCTCCATCTCTTGAGCGTCCAACTCTGGCCATCATGGGCTTGCTGCAGACCAGAGGGCCGATCATGCCCGCTGTAGAACTGCAGGCTCGCTGGGCCGCCAGGGTCATCGCAGGTATTTAGCCAATATGACAAGTCATGAAAAATTGTTTTCAGAGTTATAGGAGAAGCAATTATAAAATTCATAATTATTAATCATATTTATGTAAAGTGTTGGGGAAAGTTACTTTTAAAAGTAATGCATTACAATATTGCGTTACTCCCTAGAAAAGCAACTAATTTCACTACTTAGTTCCTAAGTAATTTTTTACATTACTTTAGCGTTACTCAGTGGCCCAAGGAGGTTAAGTGAAAACTAAATATGTTAACCCTGAAATGAGGGAAACTCTGGGTTTTCTGTTTCAGAATGGCAGGTTATCAAACCTGAGAAAGCAGGGTAAGTGAAGCGCAAGAGATGTTTAAATACTTCATTCATTCACGCTGTAAAAATGCTTTTCTTACTGAGCTTTTTTTTTTGTCTTGTTTCAAGTACATATATCTAAAAAAAAATTAAGGGGAAGAGGAATTAAATGAAGAGGAATTTTCTATATAAGAAAAGGATATAAGATATTTAGATTGGGGGGGGGGGTCTAAATTAAGTGAATTTTATATTTTATTTAAGTAAAATTATCTGCCAGTGTGGTAATAAACAAATTCTTAATGCGAACGGAAAACAAGTTCATTTGGAGTGTCTATTACTAAATGCAAATGTATAGTAGCTCCGCCCACCAATGTCACACAAGGTTATAAACGACATATGCAATCAATGGTTTAGGTAGTAACATGATGAACATGGAAAGTAACTTGTGACGTGATGGACTGGGTTTTGAATCTGCCTTTTGCCAAGCTTGCTCTTCTCTCTTTTGCCATCACAAATCACATCAGAAAGACATTTATTTTCAATAAAAATTAAGGAAATGTTCTAAAAGTGGAATTAATGTGCCTAACGAGTGTTTAATAATGATAAAAGTATTTAAAATTTTAATAAATATAATCATTTACACTCTGTTACTGTTGCATCCTGTTAATGTACAACAAAACTCAGGTGCAAATAGTATGTATCTGCCAAAATAAAGTATTAATAGCATCTACTTACTATTTACACTTATTGCAAAGAACTGCTACTTTTACATGGTAAACTGAATATATTTTTTATAATATTAAAAACACTATTTTCTATTTTTAGCATCTACAGCTATTTGCAGTTACTGAAATCTATTGCTAAGAAAAATATGGTATTTCCACTTAGTGTAAATAGCCGCTTCCTTATTTTTCTAACCCCAATCGCAGATAATTTTCATTATTATTATTATTATTGCTTTTGCATGTGGGATACCATGAAAATTAATATCAGTTCAATAACTTGCTGTTTTACCGGTTTTCACCTCTGATGTTATAAAAGTGACAAGAATTAAATTTGTATTGACTCAAAAGTATAGTGGACATTATTTTGAGTTCTATTGCCGTAGTGAATCGTAATATCTGAGCTCAATTGATCATGGCTTTTCATAGTTGTGGTGTACATGCTTCATTCAAGAGTCAACCTACTTAGAGTTGACTAAACTAACCCATTTCAGCTGTTCTGTAACAGAAAACTCAAGAGTTTCCCATCTCAGAGTAAATCAACTCAGAATTCAAGTTTTAACTCGGAGTTGGTTGAACTTCTTTATTGAAATGGAAAGCTGGGCTTGCTTGTTTGTTTGTTAATAACGACAACAAAAAAATTTGGGAAGCGTAAAGTCCCTTTCAGACCAAAAGTGAAATGAATAAACCTCAGGCTGAAGGAAATGCAAATACACGTCTGTGCAGTAGAGGACGCAGCTCAAACAAGCCTTTCAGCTGTGCTGCCATTCTTACTCCTGATTTCTCTCGAGCTGTCAGTCAATAACTGGGGAAACACAGTAACTTGCGTACTTATTTGAAAAAGTAACTCAGATATTTTGTTGTAAATTTAAAGTAATGGTTTACTTTCCTCATTACTTAAAAAAAGTTACAAGTAAAATTCACTTTGCTTGTAATGCTTTGCCACAACACTGACTTTGTAATGGCGATCCGAACCATGTTTTTCACCATTTCCATTAAGGGTGTGGCACAAAGGATTTGACGCGTGAATCAAAACTTGTCTTTTAAATCTTTTTTTCTTCTTTTGTTACATTACAAAACAACAAATTCAATACTTTCTTGCACTTAGCCCAGTTTCAAATTCAAGAAATTGTCATGGTCAAAAGACTGTCTAATTCCAACCCTTCCTTGTTTCCATAATCCTTTTCGTCGTTTTTTCTTCTTACGCATACGTAATGCGTCATAAACTGGTCAAATTCACATGATCAATACAATTAACACAAAATACAAATTTTTCAAAAAGAACACAATCATACTCATCTCAAGGAAAAAATATTGCAATATTATTGGAGTTGTTATGGCTCTAACAGACTTTATTCATACATTTTTCAGCATTTCTTCACAATAAATATTCATTTCAATCTCTAGATAATAGTTTTATGTATGTTTATAGTAATATTTTTGTAATTGATTTTCATAATTTAAGATTAAAAGTCTGGGATAATAGTAAAACAATAAACCGGTAACACTTTATCATACAATTCCATTTATTAACATTAGTTAAAATGAACTTACAAACATACTTATGAAACATCATACCCTCAGTCAATGTTAATGTCAACATATAATAACACATTATTAAATTCAAAAGTTCTGTTAATGCACCAGAGGAAACTTGAAATAACAGTTGACTAACATCAAAAAAAGATAAAAACTGTATTCCTTATTTTTAATGTTAATTAATACATTAACTAATGGGACCATATTGATAAGTGTTACCAATAAATCTGACAGTTTTGATGTGACTTTCTTATATGATTTAATAATTTATATATGATTATGGTTCGAAAACTTTTTTCATGTATTCAGTCTCCTTCTGTTCTTCCAGGACTAAATCATCTTCCTCCAGCCGATAAAATGGATAAAATAATTGACAAGGACATAAAAGCAAATTTGAAGAGGTAATTATTTATTTACCCTGATGGTAATTGCAAATATATTTTGTTTTGACAGTTAATCAATGTTCATTTTGATGTCTCTGCTATCTCTCTACAGTTACCCCTGTCCTAAGATGGCTGCACTTCAAGTGGACTATATCCCTTACCTAGACACAATAGCGAAGGAAGTGGGTGTCTGTCCCAACATTGCCTGGCTGCTCCTGAGGGACCCTGCTGTGGGACTGAGGGTTTACTTTGGCCCCTGTACTCCCTACCAGTTTCGGCTAAGAGGACCAGGGCATTGGAGAGGTGCCCGTCAGGCCATTCTTACCCAGTGGGAGCGTGTGGCCAAACCCATGAAGACACGGCCCATTCCAGAACCTTCATCCTTCAGTTTGTTCTTTTGGCTGGGCCTGTCAGGAGGGGCTGCTGTGATTTTTGCCATTATGGCAATGCAAAAGTATATTTAACACTTCTTGAAAATCAAATCTGTTTCTTGTATCCCGTAGACATCCATATTTGATTTTTGAGTAGCTTTGTTTAACATTTGCACTTTAAACTTATAATTATATGTAACTTAGTTACATATTTACCTAATTCTCGGAATTCATTATCATTAATAATACAATTTTAAATCCTTTAATCTTTGAAGGAAGTTCAAATTAAACATTACCTTTGTTGTCTATTATTTTTATTTAGTCATATCAAATGCCAAATTCTGAGACAAAATAATCATCTTTTTTGTTGTTGTTTTGTAAACAGGGAATAGTATCAGTATCTTGTCTTTTCACAATCATCACAGCAGTCTGACAGCACTAGTATCATTTACAATGATGAACAAGTCAAATAGATGAAGGCTCCTATATTTGCTGTAGTTATAGTTGTTGCAGTTAGTTAGTTACATATTTCATTACAGTTTATATTTTAAATGGGTGGTAATCAAATTACAGTTACATCTGAAGTATTTTAGATTACCAAACTAATTAGTTTGAATTTTAATGTAATTTAATCATTAATGTAAACTATGACGGGCAAAAAATATCCTGATTTAAACAGCAATCAGTGATTGTTACGGGTTTGCTGGTACTAGGAGCGTATGACGAAGAAATCACTTCAAGGAGATGTTTAATATAATAATCTTATATACTGGCGAGAACTGGAATAGAATGCCACACAAACCACTAAACTTAATACTACGCAAGACAAGGACTGAAAGAAAAACTGGGTTTAAATAACAGGAATACAGGGGAGCACAAAAGAATAATTAATGACAAACACCTGACATGAATGAACAAATAATGACTGAATGAGTGGCACATGTGATACAGAGTCCAGACAGAGATTCTCCGACTCTGATAGTCTGAGAAAGCTGAGCTACATTTCTGCTCTTAAGTTTCATTCCTTTGCAGAATATCCAACGCTTTAATAACTTAAAAAAATAATAATAAGAGGGATCATAAAAATTGCATTTTATTTTGATCTAGTACTGTCCCTAATAAGCTATTTCACATAGATATTTATATATACTAGACAAGACAAAATGTTTTTTTTTGTCAAGCTTGAAATACTGACTTTTTTTTCTTCTCAATATTGCTAGTTTATATCTCAGAGACTCTGTAACTCGCAATTGTAACTTTATATCATGCACATCTGAGAAAAAGTCAGAATTGTGGGATAACTTGCAATTACCTTTTTTTTTTTTGTTTCATACTTATTAGTATTCTGAAGTATTTAGATTAAGTTACAAAACTTCTAAAATATCTAACAAAATATGTTACAAATTACTTTTTAAAGCATGTATTTTGTAATCTGTGGTGAAATACATTTTAAAAGTAACCTACTGTCAGAGATCGGTCAGGCTCTGTCACGATGAGCACCATCACCAGAATACTAATCACCCTCACCTGTCGCACATCAACTGATTATCACACCAGCATAAGAGCACCAGGGTTGGGGAATAACGAAATACAAGTAACTTAGTTACGTATTTAAAATACAAAATTTGAGTTACTGTGTTTCATTGCAGTTACATTTTAAATGGGTGGTAATCAGATGACTTACATCTGAAAAGTATTTAGATTACCAAATTGATTACTTTGAATTTGAATGTCATTTAAACAGCAATTGGTGATTCTCTGACTCTGACAGTCTAAACAAGCTGAGTTAAGGTTCAACAACATTTTAATACATTTAAGAGGGATCATAAAATTTTGTTATTTTTATTAAGTACTGTCCTGAACAAGACAAAATGACTGAATTTATAAATAAAATTGCCCAACTATCCACTTAACTGTCCTGTCATGACCTGATGATCCACGACTGTTTTCATGTTTTGTGATGGTTGCTTGTGAGTCATTTTATAATTCACTCGTCACTACAACTATTTCTCACAATTAGTTTTTTTTTCCCCCTCACAATTGTGAGTTTGCATTTCACAATTCTGACTTCTTTTTCTCAGAATTGCGAGATTTAAATTCACAATTGCAAGTTATAAAGTCAGAATTGGAAGATATGAACTTGCAATACTAACTTTTTTCTTGCAATTATGAATTTAGTGTGAGTTTATATCTCATATTTTTGTCTTTTCTCAATATTGGGAATTTATATAACATAATTCTGAATTTTCTCAATGTTTTCAGTTTATATCTCATAATTTTGACTTTTCTCAATATTGCGAGTTTATTACTAGACATTACAGTTACATTACTTTAGTGTTACTCTTTGTCACCTGGGCTGGGCTTGCTTGTTTGTTTGTTAATAACAACAAAAAAAACCCTCTCAGCTCTTCTACCCCGATAACTCAGTTTGGCCGGACAGCCAGCTCTAGGAAGGGTTCTGGTCATCCTAAACATCTTGCATTTAAGGATTATGGAGGCCACTGTGCTCTTAGGAACCTTAAGTGCAGCAGAAATTTTTTTGTAACTTTGGCCAGATTGGGAAAATTGGGAAGCGTAAAGGCCCTTTCACACCAAAAGTGAAATGAATAAACCTCAGGCTGAAGGAAATGCAAATACACCTCTATAGCAAAATTAGCTCAAAGGGGAAATAATAATAATAACAATTATTAATTATTAATTATTAATTATTAATAATTATGATTATTCATTATGATTAATTATGGATATTTGAATCAGTTAATCAGATTAACTTGATGTAGCTACATTAAAATGATAATCAATCAGTTCATCCTGTGAACACTCTCAATTGATTATTAATTAATTCTAAGATAAGGTTATTTTTTGACAGAAAAGTAATTCTTTCTTAGCATTTATAGTGCTTAAGAGCGTGTAACCAAATCGATCATTTAAGTGACAACTTCAGCAGACAGGGAGTCAGAACCAAATATGTAATGTGCACAAGTTTTATTAACTAAATCACGAAAACATAACTAACTAACAAACATGCATACACACAAATCACACGTACATAAGTAAAATGAGAAGTGAGAGTGAAATCGGAAGTGGGAACAGGAAATGGAGCAATGGAGTATAATCAGCAATCCGGGAGGAGTCATCAGTATTCATTACATAGCTCATTTGTTAACAAAGGAGGTTCACAACTTTAACTAACTAGCAGCAATTTAGTATATCGTACAATACTTGCATTCTACCTCAGAGATTGAAGAGCATCTGAATATACGGTTGCTGTGGAAAGACCTGAGAGTTCGGTCCGATGGTGCTGAAGATGCAATTGATGACTTCTGCATTGAATGAAGGAACGATGGCAAACTTGTGTGGTGGGGAACAATGGGGAAAGAGTCCTTTTCTCTCCTAGAAAGCACATGGTGGGGGGCAGGTTGAGGCAGCACCCCGCAGATGCAATGTCGGTAGAAGCAGGCAAGAGAGAGGGGGAGGAGACTGTGCCCTGATTTTTGATGTCTAGTGCTGGCCTCCTCCTCCTCCTCCTCTGTGTGAATGGGCCAATGATATTCAAGTTTTCAAAACCCAACCTTTCAGCTTTGCTGCCATTCTTACTCCTGATTTCTCTCAACATGGGGACGGGAGAGCTGTCAGTCAATAAATGGGGAAATGAAGTAACTTGTGTAAAAGTGTAAAACTTGTGTCTTTGGAGATGCAGGTCGCCTGCGGCGTATTGGCGACACCTGTTTCGAATTAGACTGTCCTTTAAAAGAGGCCTTCAATGGATCAGAAGGGCTCTCTTTCTCTGGATCTTTGGATTTTGATATTTGCTTTGGATTCTGGTTTATTTTCACATTTTACATCTCAACAGAACGTCTACATTTGTTCTTTTGGCTGGGCCTGTCAGGAGGGACTTCTGTGATGTTTGCCATTATGGCAATGCAAAAGAAGATCCCACACTTCCTGAGAATCAGATCTGTTTTTTGCATCCCAAAGACATCCATATTTGATTTTTGAGTATCTGTGTTTAGCATTTGCACTTTATTCTTATTATTACATATTTATCTAATTTTCGCAATTCATTATCATTTATAATACATAATCATTTATAATACAAATTTAAATCCATAAATCTTTGAATGAAATTAAAATTAAACATTACCTTTGTGGTCTAACAGGTCTATTTTTTTTTCTCAAATCTGAGTCATAACAAATGCTCAAATGCCAAATCATCTTTTTTGTTGTTGTTTTGTAAACAGGGAATAGTATCCTTATCTTTTGATGATGAACAGCTCAAAAAGATGAAGTCTCTTGTAGTTGCTGTAGTTATAGTTGTTGCAGTCATTATCAGTGTTTACTAATCATTTTAATATTTTAATAAAAGAAAGCATGGTAAACATTTCCAACAGTTGCATAACATGTTTCATGGGACATGGGACATGAGGACATGGGAAAGTTGAAGAAAATCGAAATTCCAAAATTCGAAATTTCAATTTCCATACTCTCTGAGTGCAGAGTATTTTCATGCATCTGTGCAGGTCTACAAAAAAAAGTACAGTAGGGTGAGGGAAATCCCCCCCCCCCCCCTTAAGGACTGTACAGAGTAAAAAATGAGAGTACAGGCAGTTTTAGCTTGAAATTAAAAAGAATATAATCAATGACCAGGGTTGGGGAGTAACAAATGACATGTAACTTAGTTACATATATCAAATACAAAATTACTGAGTTACTCATTATACTTACATTTTAAATGGGTGGTCATCATATTACAGTTACATCTGAAAAGTATTTTATATTACCAAAGTGATTACTTTTATGTCATTTAAACATGAATGAAAACTGTGATGGGCAAATAATATAAATTAAAATGTAAAATCCAGCAAGTGGTGATTCTCTGATAATGAAACTTGTATTGTGAGCACTTCCTGTGTTACTTGCCAATTCATGAAGAATCGCTTGTTTGTTTTCCTCACTTGTAAGTCGCTTTGGATAAAAGCGTCTGCTAAATGACTAAATGTAAATGTATAATGACAGTCTGATAAAGCTGAGCTAAATTTCTGCTCATAAGTTTCAATCCAACATTTTAATAATTTTAACAAAATAAAAAGGAATCATAAAAATCTGCATGCGTCTTTTCTAGTCATCTAGTACAGTCCTTAATAAGCTATTTCACACAGATGTTTACAGGTGCTGGTCATATAATTAGAATATCATCAAAAAGTTGATTCATTTCACTAATTCCATTCAAAAAGTGAAACTTGTATATTATATTCATTCATTACACACAGACTGATATATTTCAAATGTTTATTTCTTTTAATTTTCATGATTATAACTGACAATTAAGGAAAATCCCAAATTCATTATCTCAGAAAATTAGAATATTGTGAAAAGGTTCAATATTGAAGACACCTGATGCCACACTCTAAACAGCTAATTAACTCAAAACACCTGCAAAGGCCTTTAAATGGTCTCACAGTCTAGATCTGTTGGTTACTGTTACGGTCTTGTAGGTTACAAATGAGTACAATGACACGGAATCACGAGAACAGGGTTTAATGAAGAACAGGAGAACAAATCCATACAAAACACTTAAACATATACAATGACCGACGAAGGAATAGAAGAAACACAAGATGATAATGAGGCAAAATTAACAAAACACAGCTGATGGGGATGAACTAATGATGACGTGGCGGGAACAGACAAAGAGTACATGTGACACAATGACAACAAACAGAGTCCAGGACAGTTATATACATAACAGCTACATAATCATGGGGAAGACTGCTGACTTGACAGTTGTCCAAAAGACGACCATTGACACCTTGCACAAGGAGGGGAAGACACAAAAGGTCATTGCAAAAGAGGCTGGCTGTTCACAGAGCTCTGTGTCCAAGCACGTTAACAGAGAGGCGAAGGGAAGAAAAAGATGTGGTAGGAAAAAGTGTATAAGCAAAAGGGATAACCGCACCCTGGAGAGGATTGTGAAACAAAACCCATTCAAAAATGTGGGGGAGATTCACAAAAAGTGGACTGCAGCTGGAGTCAGTGCTTCAAGAACCACTACGCACAGACATATACAAGACATGGGTTTCAGCTGTCGCATTCCTTGTGTCAAGCCACTCTTGAACAACAGACAGTGTCAGAAGCGATTTGCCTGGGCTAAAGACAAAAAGGACTGCACTGCTTCTGTTATGTTATGTTAAGTTATGTTCTCTGATGAAAGTAAATTTTGCATTTCCTTTGGAAATCAGGGTCCCAGAGTCTGGAGGAAGAGAGCAGAGGCACACGATCCACGTTGCTTGAGGTCCAGTGTAAAGTTTCCACAGTCAGTGATGGTTTGGAGTGCCATGTCATCTGCTGGTGTTGGTCCACTGTGTTTTCTGAGGTGCAAGGTCAACGCAGTCGTATACCAGGAAGTTTTAGGGGCCGTTCACATATCGCAACTAAAAAAGTGTGGAAAGTGCAGAGAATTTCACAAACTTGTGCAAGAGCTCTGTCTGGACGATGAGAGATTCAAAGCCTATTTCAGAGTTGACAAGTTTGATAATCTTTTAAGAATAATTGGCCCAAGCATCACCAAACAGAGCTTCTGCCGTGAAACAATCTCTCCTGCACAACGGCTCTGCCTTTGTCTGAGGAAATTAGGCTACCTTTAGGGTAAGGGAAAGGGGGGGGGGGGGGGGGGGGGGGGGGGTTGCTCCCACGTGTGTACTGTCCAATGGCATTTTAGCACTCAACTGACAAATGGATAAAGAAAAGCATTTGGCAAATCCCCTTTTAAAAAGCCATTTAAAAAGCCATTTAAAATGATTTACAAATACTTTTTATTGTTCTGTTAATCTACGTTTTAAAAAATGAATTAAATAACTTGTTTAAAATTCGTCTATTTATTTATACATTCAAAAAAGACTTTTTAAATTTATTGTTTTATTGTTTTATTAAACTACATTTTTTTAAAAAAGAATTAAATAAACAACTTTAAATATGTTTATTTATTTGCCCACATAAAGGTGATTTATTTATATATATTTTTATGTTTGAATTATTAAATTAATTAATTGATTCTTCGTTTTATTATTATGTGGCACTCCTGGTCCTCCATAATCCAACACTAAATATGTGTCAAAATGAATAACTAATTCAACGTTACTGCCCATTTATTGACCAGAGTGAAGCCATGAATCTCCGCCTCTTTTACATCTATAGGTCGAGGGGTGTTGAAGTGTTAGTGTGGAGCGACCAACGACATCTTTCAACTTCGCTCACTGCTTCACACTAGGTAAGATGATTCGCCACAAACTTTTTATTGGCACAAATATAACTCCATTATCTTGTGGCACAGGCGTGTTTTCGGAACATCACTCAACGAGCTGTTTGTTGTCCGAATCTGACTGGAATCGTTTTATATTTCCGCAAGTTCTGTTCTTGTCAGAGCTTTAGCAAGTCGATTTCACAAATACACCGCAGTGAAGATGGTTTACGGTTTGAAATTCAGATTTCTTTCGTTTATAAATCTGCAGTGCTGTCTTGAGATGTGGATATTAAATCGGCATTCTCGACTCTTAATTTTGCAATGATTTTAGATGGCGAAGTTAGTTTAGCCTTAGACATTCGGTTCCATACCTATTAAACTCTGCGTATTTCATGTTTTGAGCCCAAAACAACTCAGATATACATAAACAAATTCCCTTTGCATGAAACAAATATATATAAAATCATTATTGTACAATTATGCAAAAGTGTGTAAAATATAATTATATTGTGTATTATGAATATTTAAATTGCTGACTATTATTGCTGAGATTAAATTTAGCATGAGAAAAATGTTTCTACAATGCTGTGCATAATTTTTTTAAGTTGTAATGGAAATAACACTGGTGGATAGTTTCATGCTTTGGAAAAATAACAAAAATCTATAAGAAAATGAAATCATACAGGTTATAAACAAGTGTGTGCATAATTTATGTCAATTTTCTTTCCTTCTGTCTTTCTTTCTTTTTTGGTGAAATATTTAAATCCCATTTCTATCTATAGTTTTCTGTCATCTGCATCTGCCTAAAGTCTGACTGTTTGGATCATCATGGCTAAACGTGTTGCTGTGATTGGAGGAGGAACCTCTGGGCTGACCTGCATCAAATGCTGCCTGGATGAAGGCCTGGAGCCAGTGTGTTTTGAGACCAGTGATGACATTGGAGGTCTTTGGAGGTATAAGGTGAAATATCTCTATATGATTGGGCCCACTGAAGTTGTACATATAAGGAAAAGAAGGGGGCCAAGCACTGAACCCTGAGGCACAGTTCATTGCAGACCATCAATAAATAAGATGCTGTGAGAAACTGATCCATATTTTCTTCGTGTCTTTCCACTTTAGGAAAATCCAGATCCTGGTCGTGCTAGCATTTACCCCTCTTTGATCATTAACACTTCAAAGGAGATGATGTGCTACAGTGATTTCCCTATACCTGCCCACTTCCCAAACTATATGCACAACTCCCTCATCATGGACTACTTTCGAATGTACGCTGAGCACTTCCAGCTTAAACGTCACATCCGTTTCCAGGTCTGGCCTTAAAGCAAATGTGAAGTTATAAATATACTGTACCTCATATTTGTCTTAGCTTTTTGGGGTTTCAAAGATTCACAAGTTCATGTTTTGTGTTTCTTAGACAAAAGTCCTTCATGTTACTCCAAGGCCAGACTTCCCTAATTCTGGACAGTGGGATGTAGAGATAGAGTCCAAGGATGGTCAGAGAGAGAAGCAGGTGTTTGATGCTGTGATGGTCTGCACTGGTCATCACTGTCACCCTCACCTCCCTCTTAAAGACTTTCCAGGTACAGTTCATGTGAGGACTAAGAAAACACAGTCTATGTGCAAAGTGCAACAACATAAAGTCAATAAAAGCTAACCTGGGACAATCATAGTAAACTTTAGTTGTACAAGTCATTAGGCCTTATCACAGCTCTTGTACAGCTGTTGTAGCATTAAATAAGCAGAATTTCAGACAGTTGTACAGAAATATTGTTTATGATTAGTAACTTTACAAGGTTTTGCAAAGAATGATTCAACAAGCTTAAAAATTATTCAATATCAAGTCAATGATTGTACTAATTTGTTAATTTTATTCTTTACAATATATACAAAATGTATATGCAATGACAGACTTGAGGTATTATTTAAATAAGTTATATTTTCAGAAAGTTTATATACTTTCTATATTAAAATGGCTAATTGTTCAAATCCTCTCTTTAGGAATAGACACATTTAAGGGGAAATTCTTCCACAGCCGTGACTACAAAAACTGAAGAATGGCGAGGGAAGAGGGTAGTTGTGATTGGTATTGGGAACTCTGGAGGAGATATTGCTGTAGAGCTGAGCAGAATGGCCAAACAGGTGATATGCCACAACTACAGTATAAATGATTATAGTGTATGAATTATTATACTCTTATTAAAGCCTCTGTGTCCCACATTGCTTCCTTTTCTTACTTTCCTTTAATTCCAGGTTTATCTGAGCACCCGAAAGGGATCTTGGATACTAAATCGTGTAGGAGACAATGGGGTTCCATCAGATATGATGTTTAATAACAGAATCCGTGGTTGGCTTATTCAAATGTTGCCTGTTGGATTTATTAACAATTTGGGTGAGAAACGACTCAATAAACGATTCGACCACAAGCTCTATGGGCTGCAGCCTGCACACAGGTACTCTGAATGCTGGAGGACACAAGACTCTGCTGACTTTGGTCCATAAAATTGTCTTGGCTGCGGTTAACCCTTTTAATAGTGTACTATATAATGTCTTTTGTTTATTTCCCAGAGTTTTCAGCCAACATCCCATGGTCAATGATGATTTGCCAAACCGGATTCTCTCCGGTACCGTCGCGGTCAAGCCGAATGTCCAAGAGTTTCGTGGATCAAGTGTGGTTTTTGAGGATGGCACAGTTGAGGATGACATTGATCTGGTGGTGTTTGCCACAGGCTACACTTTCTCATTCCCCTTCCTGTCTTCACATGTAATTCCTGTCTCAAAGAACAAGGTGTCCCTGTACAAATACATGTATCCTCCAGCACTGGAGCGCCCAACTTTAGCTGTGATTGGTCTGATCCAGCCTCTGGGAGCCATCATGCCCATCTCTGAGATGCAAGCGCGCTGGGCCACACGTGTTTTTAAAGGTATTAAACATGAAGCTGATCTTCTACACAGAAAACTAAGGGCTGGTCTTAATATGTATCGCATCCATATTCATACAATTCAGAACTTATGCTATTATTCAAGTTTTCTATCACCAATGTAGTTGTAATGTAGTTTTCCGTGAGCATTTTCTCTCTGACATTTAATAAAAGACTTTTGACAATAAGACAGTGACTTTTCGTTTTGGTCCTTGTTTCGGCCCTTTTGGTGGACTGGTTCTGGAAGTTACAGTATGATGACATAGTACTTAACTATTTTTTTTACAGGTTATTCTTATTCTTTCTACTCTTATTATTCTTTCAGTTTTACTTTAAAGTAATATATGAACATGCCAGAAGATTAAGTGCACAGTGTTTTTGTGTGTAACAAACTGTGATATGTTCACTAGGATTGTGTAAACTGCCTTCAACGAGTGCAATGATGAAGGACATTAAAGCAAAAGAGGAAGCAATGGCTCAAAGGTTCTCCACACGTCACCTCACATGACTAACACAACATTTACACAGTTTTGACAGTTATGTAGAAATGTCATTTTAGTGTATCTTGATGACTCTTAATCACACGGTCGTGCAGGTATGTGGCCGCCCAGAGACACACCATCCAGGTGGACTACATCCCCTACATGGATGAGTTGGCTAAACAAGTGGGTGTCCGTCCTTCTGTCCTGAAGCTGCTCCTGACAGACCCTAGACTGGCTCTGAACATCATCTTTGGGCCCTGCACCCCGTACCAGTTTCGCCTACACGGACCGGGCCGATGGGAAGGTGCGCGTCAGGCCATCCTGACTCAGTGGGATCGAGTCACAGAGCCCCTGAAAACACGCTGTGCTCCGGAGCCGCAGTCACATCGCTCCTCTCATTCACTCATATTCTCAGTGTCTGTTGCAGCGCTGCTGTCCGCTCTGTATTACAGCAGGGCCGGTCTGCTCACACTCATAGCAGACCCTTCATCGCTCCTGGACAAGATCAGGGCTTTTGTAAAGCAATGGCCAATGACCACACAGTGATCATGTAATATATATCAGAAACTTAACATACTTTATATGAGATCTAATATTATAACAGGTGTTCTTCGATTGCGGTAAATTGTAGTCAACATCATGAAAATGTTATAATTGACACATTGCTTATACAAAACATTTGATTCTGAATCATAAAGTGCCTTAACATCTGAAACACAGTTTGTGTATAATGAACATTTAATTTCATTGCACATAAAATCAATTATTTTACAGTTTTGTATGTAATTATTGCACTATATCAAACTCTTTTGTTGTTAAAATTCCAGCTATTATAATGATGCATCACTCTTAACTGCTGCAGTTGTTAGCGTGTCTGTTTAGCATTTTAATTTACTTAAATATGTTGATATTGAGAATAGTAATGGCCGATTAAATTGTTGCAAATCTTAAAAATCTATTTTAAAACAATGTAATTATAATATACTAATAAAGAAATTAAAAAGTTTGCATTTTTACAAATTTCCCTAACAAGTGTTCTGCCAAATTCCCAGACAAAATAATCATCTTTTTTGTTGTTTTGTAAACAGGGAACAGTATCCTTAACTTTTGGCAATAATCACATAAGTAAAGTAGCGGCATTTATTAGTTTTTTATTATATACTTTTAAATAAAACAATCATTGGAGAAGCCTGAGTCTGGCAGCACTACTATCATTTTGTGAGGATGAACAACTCGAAAAGATGAATGCTCTTATAGTTGCAGCAGTTACAGTTGTTGCAGTAATTATCAATGTTTACTCCTCATCATTTTAATTTAATTTCTTTTATAAAAGAAAGCATAGTAAACACGTTTCCAACTGTTGTGTAACAAAATGTATTGCTTGCGACATGAAAGTGATAAAAGTTGAAGGAAACCCAAATATAATTTCCAGACAAATGCCCCCCTTAAGGACGGAGTAATATTTTTTTTATGTTAAACAAGCATGAATAGCTATCATAGTTTTAGTAGGTAAAATATCTCCAGGCTGACAAAGCAAGTTGCTTTAAACATTTACAGCAAAATCAGAGAACTGGCAGTTTTAGTTTAAAATTATGAGTATAATCTATAACTATGATTTACATTAGCTGATGCTTACTGGCCAGCTATCTAGCAGCATGATGTTAACTTGAGGTCATTTTTAAATATAGTCAAAATATTTTTATTCATGCAAAAAAGCTCTGAACATCAACTTGCTTGATATTCAGAGCACAGTAACTACAGTAATTATGATAGTGGGGAGAGGGGTGTTTTACCCCGTTTTTTTTTTTTTGCCATTCTGAAAACATAATTTTCTTTTCCTTAAATAACACATACACCCTATCTACAGGCCTTACTATTCTCATATCATGTAACTGTTGTTATATGCAATATTTAAAATACTTATTTCTTACTGCTGAAAATTAGATAATTTACAGTGAAATCCGTTTTCTTTCAGGTACGTCACCACTGTAAGCTTCACTGTAAATACTTATATCACCCTTGTCAATGTAGTAGTTGCAACAATAAATCTATCTTGGCATTTTCTAGTAGTTATTTTGGGAAAACAGGGGACGTTACCCCCTCAGTAAGTACTCAACACTATCCAACACTAAATATTTGTCGAAATTAATAAAATAATTCAACGTTACTGACCCTTTATTGACCAGAGTGAAGCCATGAATCTCCGCCTCTTTTACATCTATACGTCGAGTGGAGTGTTGAAGTGTTAGTGTGGAGCGACCAACAACATATAAACTTCGTTCACTGCTGCACATTAGGCTCTAGGTAAGATGATTCGCCACGAACTTTTTATTGGCACAAATATAACTCCATAATCTTGTGGCACTGGCGTGTTTTCGGAACATCACTCAACGAGCTGTTTGTTGTCCGAATCTGACTGGAATCGTTTTATATTTCCGCAAGTTCTGTTCTTGTCAGAGCTTTAGCAAGTCGATTTCACAAATACACCGCAGTGAAGATGGTTTACGGTTTGAAATTCAGATTTCTTTCGTTTATAAATCTGCAGTGCGCTGTCTGAGATGTGGATATTAAATCGGCATTCTCGACTCTTAATTTTGCAATGATTTTATACGGTGGTAAAGTTTGTTTAGCGTTAGACATTCGATTTCATACCTATAAAACTCTGCGTATTTCATGTTTTCAACCCAAAACAACTCAGATATACATAAACAAATTCCATTTGCATAAAACAAGGCTTAATCAAGAAAAAAAAGTAATGATTAATTAGCCCTATAAATCGATTAAACAATTTAACTATATGACATAATGAAATCAAATTAATAGTAAAACGTTCAGAAAAATATATTTTTATTGCTCAAGGCTCTTTTTGGAGTTGTAAAATCGATACTGTACAAAAGGGTGTCAAATATGCAAATTGCTGGATGTGAGATTAAATTTAGCATGACAAAAAAATTCTACAATGCTGTAAATAATTTTAGATGTTATGGAAATAACACTGGTGGATAGTTGCATGCTTTGGAAAAATGACAAATCTATAAGAGACTGAAATCATATAGGTTTTAAACAAGTGTGTCCATAATTAAAGTCAATTTTCTTTCTTGCTTTTTTGGTGAAATATTTAAATCCCATTTCTATCTATAGTTTTCTGTCATCTGCATCTGCCTAAAGTCTGACTGTTTGGATCATCATGGCTAAACGTGTTGCTGTGATTGGAGGAGGAACCTCTGGGCTGACCTGCATCAAATGCTGCCTGGATGAAGGCCTGGAGCCAGTGTGTTTTGAGACCAGTGATGACATTGGAGGTCTTTGGAGGTTTAAGGTGAAATATCTCTATATGATTGGGCCCACTGAAGTTGTACATATAAGGAAAAGAAGGGGGCCAAGCACTGAACCCTGAGGCACAGTTCATTGTAGACCATCAATAAACAAGATGCTGTGAGAAACTGATCCATTTTTTCTTCTCCTCTTTCCACTTTAGGAAAATCCAGATCCTAATCGTGCTAGCATTTACCACTCTTTGATTATTAACACTTCAAAGGAGATGATGTGCTACAGTGATTTCCCTATACCTGCCCACTTCCCAAACTACATGCACAACTCCCTCATCATGGACTACTTCCGAATGTACGCTGAGCACTTCCAGCTTAAACGTCACATCCGTTTCCAGGTCTGGCCTTAAAGCAAATGTGAAGTTATAAATATACTGTACCTCATATTTGTCTTAGCTTTTTGGGGTTTCAAAGATTCACAAGTTCATGTTTTGTGTTTCTTAGACAAAAGTCCTTCATGTTACTCCAAGGCCAGACTTCCCTCATTCTGGACAGTGGGATGTAGAGATAGAGTCCAAGGATGGTCAGAGAGAGAAGCAGGTGTTTGATGCTGTGATGGTCTGCACTGGTCATCACTGTCACCCTCACCTCCCTCTTAAAGACTTTCCAGGTGCAGTTCATGTGAGGACTAAGCAAACACAATCTATGTGCAAAGTGCAACAACATAAAGTCAATAAAAGCTAACCTGGGACAATCATAGTAAACTTTAGTTGTACAAGTCATTAGGCCTTATCACAGCTCTTGTACAGCTGTTGTAGCATTAAATAAGCAGAATTTCAGACAGTTGTACAGAAATATTGTTTATGATTAGTAACTTTACAAGGTTTTGCAAAGAATGATTCAACAAGCTTAAAAATTATTCAATATCAAGTCAATGATTATACTAATTTGTTAATTTTATTCTTTACAATATATACAAAATGTATATGCAATGACAGACTTGAGGCATTATTTAAATAAGTTATATTTTCAGAAAGTTTATATACTTTCTTTATTAAAATGGCTAATTGTTCAAATCCTCTCTTTAGGAATAGACACATTTAAGGGGAAATTCTTCCACAGCCGTGACTACAAAAACCCTGAAGAATGGCGAGGGAAGAGGGTAGTTGTGATTGGTATTGGGAACTCTGGAGGAGATATTGCTGTAGAGCTGAGCAGAATGGCCAAACAGGTGATATGCCACAACTACAGTATAAATGATTATAGTGTATGAATTATTATACTCTTATTAAAGCCTCTGTGTCCCACATTGCTTCCTTTTCTTACTTTCCTTTAATTCCAGGTTTATCTGAGCACCCGAAAGGGATCTTGGATACTAAATCGTGTAGGAGACAATGGGGTTCCATCAGATATGATGTTTAATAACAGAATCCGTGGTTGGCTTATTCAAATGTTGCCTGTTGGATTTATTAACAATTTGGGTGAGAAACGACTCAATAAACGATTCGACCACAAGCTCTATGGGCTGCAGCCTGCACACAGGTACTCTGAATGCTGGAGGACACAAGACTCTGCTGACTTTGGTCCATAAAATTGTCTTCGCTGTGATTAACCCTTTTTTATAGTGTACTATATAATGTCTTCCCAGAGTTTTCAGCCAACATCCCATGGTCAATGATGATTTGCCAAACCGGATTCTCTCCGGTACCGTCGCGGTCAAGCCGAATGTCCAAGAGTTTCGTGGATCAAGTGTGGTTTTTGAGGATGGCACAGTTGAGGATGACATTGATCTGGTGGTGTTTGCCACAGGCTACACTTTCTCATTCCCCTTCCTGTCTTCACATGTAATTCCTGTCTCAAAGAACAAGGTGTCCCTGTACAAATACATGTATCCTCCAGCACTGGAGCGCCCAACTTTAGCTGTGATTGGTCTGATCCAGCCTCTGGGAGCCATCATGCCCATCTCTGAGATGCAAGCGCGCTGGGCCACACGTGTTTTTAAAGGTATTAAACATGAAGCTGATCTTCTACACAGAAAACTAAGGGCTGGTCTTAATATGTATCGCATCCATATTCATACAATTCAGAACTTATGCTATTATTCAAGCACCAATGTAGTTGTAATGTAGTTTTCCGTGAGCATTTTCTCTCTGACATTTAATCAAAGACTTTTGACAATAAGACAGTGACTTTTCGTTTTGGCTGTTTCGGCCCTTTTGGTGGACTGGTTCTGGAAGTTACAGTATGATGACATAGTACTTACAATATTTTTTCAGGTTATTCTTATTCTTTCTACTCTTATTATTCTTTCAGTTTTACTTTAAAGTAATATATGAACATGCCAAAAGATTAAGTGCACAGTGTTTTTGTGTGTAACAAACTGTGATATGTTCACTAGGACTGTGTAAACTGCCTTCAACGAGTGCAATGATGAAGGACATTAAAGCAAAAGAGGAAGCAATGGCTCAAAGGTTCTCCACACGTCACCTCACTTGACTATAACACAACATTTACACAGTTTTGACAGTTATGTAGAAATGTATTTTTAGTATATTTTGATGACTCTTAATCACACTGTCGTGCAGGTATGTGGCCGCCCAGAGACACACCATCCAGGTGGACTACATCCCCTACATGGATGAGTTGGCTAAACAAGTGGGTGTCCGTCCTTCTGTCCTGAAGCTGCTCCTGACAGACCCTAGACTGGCTCTGAACATCATCTTTGGGCCCTGCACCCCGTACCAGTTTCGCCTACACGGACCGGGCCGATGGGAAGGTGCGCGTCAGGCCATCCTGACTCAGTGGGATCGAGTCACAGAGCCCCTGAAAACACGCTGTGCTCCGGAGCCGCAGTCACATCGCTCCTCTCATTCACTCATATTCTCAGTGTCTGTTGCAGCGCTGCTGTCCGCTCTGTATTACAGCAGGGCTGGTCTGCTCACACTCATAGCAGACCCTTCATCGCTCCTGGACAAGATCAGGGCCTTTGTACCATTGCCCGTGACCACACAGTGATCATGTAATATATATCGGAAACATAACATACTTTATATGAGATCTAATATCATAACAGGTGTTCTTCGATTACGGTATATTGTAGTCAACATCATGAAAATATTATAATTGACACATTACTTTTATAAAACACTTGATTCTGAATCGCAAAGTGCCTTAACATTTGAAACGGTTGGTGTATAATGAACATTTAATTTTATTGTAAAATAAAATATTTCATGTGCAGTTTTGTATGTAATTATGTTCCACTGTATCAAACTCTTTTGTAGTGTTGAAATTTCTAGTATAATGATGCAAGTAATTTGAGTTACATAATCAGATTACTTTTTCAAGTAACTAGTAATGTAACACATTACTTTTAAAATTTAGAACAAGTTACTTTTTCAAATGGGTAACACGATTTACTTTGTTTCCATTCATTTTGATTGACATCTCTCTTGTCCCTATGTTGAGAAAAATCGGGAGGCGTTGTGTGTTGACATGATGGTTATTGTAGTTTTAGACTAAATGTGAATGTGCACTTACTAATCACACTTGTACAAAAAAGATTCAGTATTCCTCAAAATGACTAAAAACAATGAAATGCAAAATCAGAATACTATGTAAACCTCCACTAGTTAAATGCTAAATAAAACAAATTTTATGCATTTAATCTCACTATTGACCAGTGCACTTGCTGCTCACCTTTGATGATTCAGTTAAATCATTTTTTGTTTTTATTGGTGAAGTAAATGTAAAACTTTTTTCTCCTGCATCCTATTCTTCCATTATCCGAATGGCAGAACAGCCGAAATGTTTGTTTGAGCGGCGCCCTCTACTGTACACGAGTCAATTAGCATTTCCTTCAACCTGAGGCTTCTTATTTCAATTTTCGAGTGAGAGGTTCTGCACATTTACCCAGAAATAGAATTTTTTTTTTGTTATTAAAAAAAAAACAGAACAAGCCCAGGTGAAAAAGTAACGTAACGCAATTCGTTACTTTTTAAGGGAGTAACGCGATAGTGTAGTGTATTACTTTTCAAAAATAACACCGCTCTCAATTGCTGCAGTTAGTATGTTTGTTAATTTACTCAAATATGTTGATGTTGTCTAGTAATGGCCGATTAAATTGTGTTGTAAATCTTGAAAATCTGTTTTTAAAAACAATGTAATTTTAATATACTATTATTGAAATAAAAATACGTTTTTAGAAATTTCCCCTGAAAAATTTCCATTCGTTCTCTAAACTTTTATGTCGTTCAGTCACCAGTTATTTCAATACTTTAGACCCATAACGCATCCTGGCTCTGTGTGTGCCGTCTGTTCTTTGCATTGGACTAATTGGACAGTGTGGCGATTAGATGTAGCCTAAAACTAAATGTCATTATCTATATGAACTTTGTTCAGAAAATGAATCCCTGCCCCTTTTACAACCCTACAGAGGGGGAGTGGTGAAGTGTTCGTATTTCTCTGAAGTGACCATCTCGTAAAATCTTCAAACTTGGTAAGATGCAATTTTGTATTGACAGTAATGCAGCTATATTTTCAGCTTCTTATCAGCTATAGTGTTGATTACTTTAAAAAAAATCTTAATTTATCAGAATGGCTTGCAAAAGCTGTATGTTGTAGATGCGTCACATGCGGAAGTTGCTTTTGCAAGTCGATTTCACAATACTTCCCCACATATGTTACATATGTTATGTTAGTGATGATGCAACATGGTATTTCATATGGACTGTGTGATGATATCGCCATATGTGTCCCACGAGCGTATGAGACAAATGATTACGTAAGAACAATGACGGACCACCGCGTTGCATAATACTTTGCCAAAAAGAAGGGTGCTTAATTGTATCGAGTGTGCATTTGTAGTGTACTTCAAATCTTAAACGTATATGGTACCTGCAAATAGTATAATATTAAATGAAATAAAATGCTGTGAACTTAAAGAGAGTGCACTTTTTAATTATGTCAATTTAAAAGTTTTACTTTAAAGTGCATTTCAATAATCTTAATCTCATGTTTTAAAGTAGTGCACTTATTTTGACGTGTTGACTAAAATAAAGACATGAAAAGTAGATGATTATATATAGGCCTATCATTTACAGCCAATGTATTTTAAATGTACTAAATTGCAAATTCATCATTACAAATGTGTTTACAAATATATTTAATTAAATGGCGTTCAAGTTTCAATATAAATGACAAAGTATAACTTAGTTTACCAGAAATGCTTGTCAGTATATTTGACAGTTCACTTTTAACTGTAATCTAAAGACAAGTCTTAAATGGGAAACAAAAGACTAAGTTCAACTATGTAAGCTAAAGTGTACTTTTTCTCCTTATTGTACTATTTAGTTCACCTCTCAAAAGAAGAAAAGTAAAAATCTGTGAACAAAATGCAAGTTTTGGGCACTTGTGATCCATAGGGCCCATACAGCACCTGGTACAGTATTTCTATCACTAATACAGACTCTAAAAAGCGTAACGTGGAAAACACTTAAAGTGCTTAATATACTAAAACGGTGATATTACAAGATAAAATTCAGTATCCATCTTATTGATAATGCATAGGCAAGCGGATGACCTCAGAACGAACACATCGGGCTAAATGGTTAAACGTCTATTTTGTGAAATGCAAGCTGCATTTATACTCTGGGTTCATTTTCTTGTCTGTACATAGTATGCATCATCAATAAGGTGTACATTGAATTTGTTATTTTGATGTCACTGTCTTAATACATTAGTACTTGGTATAAACTAAGTAAAAATCACTGGCTGAGCTTAGAGCTGCTCTGAAAAATTTAGAGCTGATGTACAGCAGAGATGACCTCTATTTGAATCATTGAATCATTTCCCTGTTATCACTGTAAAGCTGCTTTGAAACAATCTGTATTGGGTAGCACTTTATTTTACGATCCTGTTCCCCATGTACATACTATGTACTTATTATAGTAATTGCAATAAGTGGATAATAACTACGTACTAAACTTACCCCTAAACCTAACCTTAACCCATGTTACATTACATTTCCCAGTACTTTCTTAGGTGAGTACACTGTTACACTTAAATAATTTTGAACTCTAGGAGGTAAAATCATAGCAGCATCTTCTTACCAAAATTTAGATGCCTGACATTTAGAAACAAGTTAAAATCTCATATCTCATTAACCATCTGCATCTGCCTAAAGTCTGACTGTTGTGGATCATCATGGCTAAACGTGTTGCTGTGATTGGAGGAGGAACCTCTGGGCTGACCTGCATCAAATGCTGCCTGGATGAAGGCCTGGAGCCAGTGTGTTTTGAGACCAGTGATGACATTGGAGGTCTTTGGAGGTTTAAGGTGAAATATCTCTATATGATTGGGCCCACTGAAGTTGTACATATAAGGAAAAGAAGGGGGCCAAGCACTGAACCCTGAGGCACAGTTCATTGCAGACCATCAATAAACAAGATGCTACCAGAAACTGATCCATTTTTGCTTCTTGTCTTTCCATCTTAGGAAGATCCAGATCCTGGTCGTGCTAGCATTTACCCCTCTTTGATCATTAACACTTCAAAGGAGATGATGTGCTACAGTGATTTCCCTATACCTGCCCACTTCCCAAACTACATGCACAACTCCCTCATCATGGACTACTTCCGAATGTACGCTGAGCACTTCAAACTTAAACAGCACATCCGTTTCCAGGTCTGGCCTAAAAGCAAATATGAAGTTAGAAATATACCGTACCTCATATTTATCATAGCTTTTTGGGGATTCAGCGGTTCATAAATTCATGTTTTGTGTTTCTTAGACAAAAGTCCTTCGTGTTACTCCAAGGCCAGACTTCCCTCATTCTGGACAGTGGGATGTAGAGATAGAGTCCAAGGATGGTCAGAGAGAGAAGCAGGTGTTTGATGCTGTGATGGTCTGCACCGGTCACCACTGTCACCCTCACCTCCCTCTTAAGGACTTTCCAGGTACAGTTCATGTGATGACTAAGCAAACACAGTCTATGTGCAAAGTGCAACTGGGACAAAACTGGGACACTCGTAAACTTTAGGTGTACAAGAGTCATTTGGCCTTATTACAGCTCTGTTGTAAAATTAATAGAAAACTCTCTCCCACTTTGATGTTGAATAGAAATATTTTTATAATTAATAATTTTATTTGGCTAGAAAAGAATGGTTTTTATTGAAATTTACGCAGTTTATTTTCTCAATGTACTCTGAAATTAAAGCATAGAACAAATAAACAATTGGAGATAAAAAAGAAATCATGGAATCGTTTTGTTTCACAAAATTTAATCTAAATTTTTGACTCATCAAAGTAGCCACCTTTTGCAGATATAACAGCCGAACACACTCGTGGCATTCTTTCTACAATGGAAATTAAATATTGTTCGGAAAGTTCTTCCCAACACTGTTGCAGAAGTTCCCACAAATGTATTGCATTTGTAGGTTGCTTTGCTTTCACCCTTCTGTCCAGTTCATCCCAAACCAGCTTGATGGGGTTTAAGTCTGGAGACTGTGCTGGCCATTCCATGATTTGAAGCCTACAGTCTTGTTCTTTTCTTCTAAGGTAGTTCTGACATAACCTGGAGGTATGTTTTGGGTCATTATCTTGCTGTAGGATGAATCCCTGACCAACTAGGCATATACCAGAGGGTATTGCATGGCGTTGCAAAATGCTGTGGTAGCAGTTTTGGTTCAGGGTGCCACTCACTCTGTGCAAGTCGCCGACTCTGGATCCAGCAAAAGAGCCCCAGACTATTACGCTTCCTCCTCCATGTTTGACAGTTGGTGTCACACACAGAGGAACCATCCTTTCGCCTACTCGACGGCGTACAAAAACCCTGCGTGATGAACCGAAGATTTCAATTCATTCATCAGTCCATAACACCTTCTTCCAGTCTTCAGTAGTCCAGTGACGGTGCTTCATGGCCCAGGCAAGCCTCTTTTTCTTATTTTGCCATCTTAGCAATGGCTTTCTTACTGCCACTCGACCTGTCAAACCTGAAACTCTAAGTCTTCTCTTCACAGTTGAAACTGAGACTTGCTTACTTCGACCAGTGTTAAGCTGTGCTTGAAGCTGTTGTCCTGTGAGCCGCCCATCACGCAAGCTGTTGACTCTCAGAAACTTGTCTTCTGATTCTGTTGTGGCCAGACCTCTTCCTATCAGAGTTTCCTCCAGTTTCCAAATGCCTTTTGATGGTATAGGAAACTGTACTCACTGACACCTTGGCTTTCTTTGCAGTTTCTCTAAAGGAAAGACCTACACTTTTAAGGGTTATAATGGTCTGTCTGTCTTCCTTTGTTAATTGCCTTTTTCTCGCCATTATGAGAGCAATATACTACTTCCTGTGGTACAATACTGTACAAATGATGCTTAAGAGGGTGTAGTAACACAGTCTGTTCCAACACTGCTTTTATACAGACAGAGGGTTTGTAAGTAATCAAAAAAAGTTGGCACACTTGTAGGAATTGTTAGCATCAACTTTCGAGGCTTAATTTACTTCCATTGCTGCAGAAGAGCTGTAAGTTGTTAACCCATTACTTGTTCCCTGAAAAAGGCCTTTTTGTGTAACTCTGAAATGTGCAATATTTTTCAGTTTTTGGTAACCTAAACGTTTTTTTTTAACCTCTGGCAGTTTACCGCTTACCTTTGTACCATTTCAGGTTATTCACTGGACTTGAACTGCTTAAATTTTGGAAAAATTGGGGTGTTCTAAAACTTTTGACCGGTGGTGTATATAGCCATATATGTATGTATCTTTTCTATATTACAATGGCTAATGGTTCAAATCCTCTCTTTAGGAATAAACACATTTAAGGGGAAATTCTTCCACAGCCGTGACTACAAAACCCCTGAAGAATGGCGAGGGAAGAGGGTAGTTGTGATTGGTATTGGGAACTCTGGAGGAGATATTGCTGTAGAGCTGAGCAGAATGGCCAAACAGGTGATATGCCACAACTACAGTATAAATGAAAATAGTGTATGAATTATTAAAGACTTCATATTTTTTCCCATTCTTATTTGTAAAATACCTGTTACGTGTATCTCTGTTCTCTAGTCCTGTCATTAGTCTTGTGTTCATTTGTTAATTCTCCATTGTTGCCATGGTTACCCTTGTTAGTCTATCGTCATCAGGTGTGTCTTGTCTATTACCTTGTTTCTCCCTTTTTTGCCGTCTGTATATATTTTGTGTTCTCCATCAGTCCTCGTCCATTCTCGTTTATGTAAAGACGTGTTCCGTGTTCCCTTTCACCTGGATTTTATTAAAAGATATGTTTCTCTTTATCCTTTGTCTGCGCGCTTCCCTGGATACACGACTCATTACAAAACCCACCAATCACATTTTGATAAATTATCATTTATAAACAATTAATTTATTGTACTTTAAAAGAATAGCTTATCCAAAAATAAAAGTCCTTATTTTCTCACCATCATGACAATTTATTTTCCACACAATGCAAAAAGCTAAATTTTGAAGGTGGTTTAAATGCACTGCAATGAAGAGGGACTTTAATGCTTTAAAAATTACACAAGTACCATAAAAGTACCATAAACATAATTTATTTGACTAGTTCGCTATGTTCTCTATGTTCTGAAGTCATAACTTTGTATTAAAAAATTTTCACAGAAAATCAAGCGCACAAGTCATATGAACTTTTATTATCCTTTCTGTCATTTTTTGACAGCTTAAAGCTGCATTCCACATTCAATGACATTGAATGGAAAAGAATGTCTTCAGAATTTCTCCTTTAGGATTCCATAGAATAAAAAGTCATATTTAGAACAGAATAATAGTGAGTGGATGATGACAGAAAATTCTTCTCTCTTTAATTCCAGGTTTATCTGAGCACCCGAAAGGGATCTTGGATATTGAATCGTGTAGGAGACAAAGGTGTTCCTTTCGATATGATGTTTAATAACAGAGCGATAATGTGGTTTCTTGGATTGTTGCCTGTTGGATATCTTAACAATTTGGGTGAGAAACAACTCAATAAACGGTTCGACCACAAGCTCTATGGGCTGAAGCCAGCGCACAGGTACCATGAACACTGGACAACACAAAACTCACAAGAACCTGATGATGTTGGTCAGAGTTAGTTACAGAATACTCTCTTTAATAAAATATTTTGTCGTATGGTTTTGTTTTTCTTGAGTGTGTGTGTGTGCGTTTTTTTCACCTGACAGAGTTTTCAGCCAACATCCCATGGTCAATGATGATTTACCAAACCGGATTCTCTCCGGTACCGTCGCGGTCAAGCCGAATGTCCAAGAGTTTCGTGGATCAAGCGTGGTTTTTGAGGATGGCACAGTTGAGGATGACATCGATCTGGTGGTGTTTGCCACAGGCTACACTTTCTCATTCCCCTTCCTGTCTTCACATGTAATTCCTGTCTCAAAGAACAAGGTGTCCCTGTACAAATACATGTATCCCCCAGCACTGGAGCGCCCAACTTTAGCTGTGATTGGTCTGATCCAGCCTCTGGGAGCCATCATGCCCATCTCTGAGATGCAAGCGCGCTGGGCCACACGTGTTTTTAAAGGTATCAAATATGCTCTCCTGACCTCCTACAAATTCTGGGTGTTCTTATTCAGTCACGTGCATTATTCATTCATTAAATCAAATGTATGTAACTTTTTAACCTTGAAATATTAGTTTCAAAATCATTCTGATGATTCATTGACTTCTTATATTTTTCCCATACTTCCCAGCTCTTTTCCAAAGAGTATGTTCTGGGAGTGTGCAAGTTTAGTGAGCGGTCACAAAATTCCATGAAAGGGGTGGATTAGCAGTACAATAGACCTATTATGCGTTTGCAAACAGCGATGACGTTTTTTGTAGGCGTAGCCTACCTGGTTGCAGAAAATTACAGTTCTGCAGTAGCAGTCTATGGAAGTCACAATTCTGACCTTTAATCTTGCAAAAAGAGTTTATATCTCACATTTCTTATAAGGAAAAACAAAATTGTTAGATATATACTATATATACTTGTTTAATATATACTATATACTCAGAATTGCAAGTTTATATCCCACAATTCTGACTTTCGCCCCGTTAGAATTGTGACCAAAATCTTTAACATTTTCATTTTAAATTTTTTACAAAATGCCCTCTAGTACGATTGTAAAAAGGTTTACCTTCAGGCCATGTACATGTCTTTTTGCTTTAAACTTACTGAACTTTTATATTGTTAGTAATATTTCAAAAATGAACATTTAATTGACTGAAGCAACTTAGGTTTGCTTGATTATCCATCTTTTCAGTTTTACTTTAAAGTAATACATGAACATGTCAGAAGATTAAGTGCACAGTGTTTTTGTGTGTAACAAACTGTGATATGTTCACTAGGACTGTGTAAACTGCCTTCAACGAGTGCAATGATGAAGGACATTAAAGCAAAAGAGGAAGCAATGGCTCAAAGGTTCTCCACACGTCACCTCACTTGACTATAACACAACATTTACACAGTTTTGACAGTTATGTAGAAATGTATTTTTAGTATATTTTGATGACTCTTAATCACACTGTCGTGCAGGTATGTGGCCGCCCAGAGACACACCATCCAGGTGGACTACATCCCCTACATGGATGAGTTGGCTAAACAAGTGGGTGTCCGTCCTTCTGTCCTGAAGCTGCTCCTGACAGACCCTAGACTGGCTCTGAACATCATCTTTGGGCCCTGCACTCCGTACCAGTTTCGCTTGCACGGACCGGGCCGATGGGAAGGTGCGCGTCAGGCCATCCTGACTCAGTGGGATCGAGTCACAGAGCCCCTGAAAACACGCTGTGCTCCGGAGCCGCAGTCACAGCGCTCCTCTCATTCACTCATATTCTCAGTGTCTGTTGCAGCGCTGCTGTCCGCTCTGTATTACAGCAGGGCCGGTCTGCTCACACTCATAGCAGACCCTTCATCGCTCCTGGACAAGATCAGGGCTTTTGTACCATTGCCAGTGACCACACAGTGATCATGTAATGTATATCGGAAACATAACATACTTTATATGAGATCTAATATCAAGTGTCTATTATGGTGAATTGTAATAGTGTGAGGAAAAAGTAGAATGTGAGATTCTTAAATTCTGTGAATTAACTTGTAGCTTTCATTACAAATTAAGAATGTAACAAATATAAGTTTAATAATTATATTTGTAGCAATTTTAATGAAAGGAAAGGTATATATATATAAATATATAAACATTTTCAGCACTACAAGCTATTTTAACCATTGAGCATACTCAGTTTTATCCAATTAATATAAAAATGTTACTGTATTTTTACGATCAAATGATCCTATCAGTCATTGTAGTATTGATAAGAAAAATAAATAAATAAAAATAACTGCATGGAAAAGAGCAGTGTCATCATTCTGCAAAATCTCCTGTTGTTTTCCACAGAAAAAATGAAATCATATGGGCATGCTGACAATTATTTAGAGAAAGCTATTGGACATATTATGCAAATAAGCAGAGAAAAATTACAGTAGGTGAAACAGTTACTCATAAAAGCTTACTGAGTTCAAATGCATTTAAAAATATAAACTGGACTGAAGCATTGAGTATTTGTGAGAAATACTGTTAAAAAATTACATGGAATATATCCATCTTGGCTTGATTATTGCTATTATTTTTGTTCAAAATTTAATAGAAAAAGAACCCATTGTTTAAAGCTCTCCTTTTTTTTGGGGGGGGGGGGGGGGGGGTATTGAAAATTGTATTAGAAGGAAAAAAGACAAAATATTCAAGATTAATAATTGTAATATTTGATTGTAAAATACATAATAATAATTTTATTTATCTTCTGCAATGTTTTATTATTATTATTTCATTTTTTATTTTTTGAAAAATCCACGTACACTAAAGAAATGGTCAGGGTCCAAGCCAAATTTAATTAATTTCCTCCAGGACACCAAGGATGTTTACAGCACATGTTTGGAGAACATTGTCAATCGAAGAAAATGGAAGAAGACCTGTAATATTTTCATGAATATAGATTTTTTGGTTAATGAATGGTTGTCATGTACACTGGCATTTGTTTTTAGAAATATGTATTTTGTTTCTAATTAAAAAAAGATCAGAGACAGACCAGTCAGTCAGGCTGCCTCCAACAAGTCTAAAGGGCGCCATCTGCTGTGTCTTAGATGTCAATGGCGCGTCTTCAGCCTCTGACGCTGCCCAGCGCCTATACGCGATGACGTCAGGCTCTCGTGGATTGGCGCTCTGCCATCTTTGATTGTGAGACAGGCCGCGGCGCGAGCGGGGCCCTCTCTCGAGTGCACGAGACACCGCCAACCGCCCGTTAATGCTCACCTCACACCGGCGGCCCGACTAGAGAGAGATAACGAGAAAGAAAACGACAGAGAGAGGGAGATAAGTGCTTCTCTCTCTTTTGTGGAGGAGGTTTGTGGGTAGCTAACCGCTCGGCTAGCTGGGACTAGCATAGCACGAGCTTTTGTAATCCACAGCCGGCCTCCCTCTCACACACACACACAGACACACACACACACGCGCGCGCGCTCAAACACAATACAAAGAGCCGGGACCCAGACCTTCTGGACGTAATTAACGATATACCTGAAGAGAGAGACGGGACCGGCGGAGACAGGTATGTTAACGGTTGATCAATGTGCTGCTGCTGTTGATGTGGTGCATGAAGAGAAAAGATTCAGTCTAGCTAATGTTAGCACTGCCATGAGCAACGACAAACCACGCAACCAAAACCTATTTTCTTGTTCTCTCACACGGGCCAGTATTAATATGGGCAGGTTTAAGGTATACATTGCTTGAAGATGATAACCGGTTAGCCGGAGGCAGAATTTGGGGGAGAATGGGGGTTTGGAGGCCACCTCACAGGGCCCATTTGACCAGCCCATTTCAATAAACGGCTCATTTTGCCGGTAAAATTGTGGGTACTTCTTTGAAAATTGTTTCATTTGCTACATCTTATGTTTGTTGTATCCACACGATCTCACATCTGTAGTTATATTGCTGCATTTTTAAGCTGAAAGGCAAGTTAGCGGACATGAGGAAGGCAATAGCTATCCAATGTCCTATTCTTGGTTGTGCAGAGGTAGGTAGGTTAGCCAAAGGTGATGCCTCACATGATTATTATAGGCATATCAAACAAAACATTAAAATCAGTGCATGCAAATGACAGCTAACTCTGTAAGATGCACTGAGGAATACCGCATGCTTATTCCCCACCATGTTGACTTATCAAGCAGATGTGTGATTTAACCCTATAAATTCTACTGTATCATGTCTTATTCGTTGAAGCTTTTAAAGTCATGACAAAACTGTACAACAGGTTTTTCAGCAATCTTCTAGATGCCTTCTCTGTATGATTTGATGATGCATACTTTTTTAGGAAATAAAATGCCTCCTTGTACATTGGAAAAAGGTTTACCTTCAGGCCATGTACATGTCTTTTTGCTGTAAACTTACTGATCTTTTATATTGTTTGTAATACTTCAAGATGAACATTTACTTGACTGAAGCAACTTAGGTTTGCTTGATTATCCATACATTCGTTTTTTTGGGGGGTTTTTTTTTTTTAGAAAAACCATGATTTTTGGGACATTTATTTGTACATCGCTCTATCATTTGTATTTCACTGTATTGTATATGCTTTGTCTCCACAATAAAAACTACAGAGCATTTATCGTAAAACTAATCTTTTAAATATCTTACTAAAGGCCTGTTCACGTCAACGACTACAACTGTAAAGTATTGTCATTCTATGAGAATAAGGAAGTCCCCACACATTTCCACAACTTTTTTTTTATTTCTTTAATATTTAATCTAAATGTTCTGCTTTACAGGGTAAACTTAAACCTGCCATTAGCAGCTATCTTAATGGATACGTGATTCTTTAGTGATCCACATTGCAAATTACTCATTCCTTTTGTGCATTGTTTTTTGGGCCTTGAAACTGAAGATCCATGACATTTTTGAATTTAAACTGAACTAGTAAAACTTTTGGGGTCGAAGCACAACAGAGTCTTTCAACAGAAACGGGAACAAGTCAGATTTGATTCATCACAGTGGAACCAGGAGGGAAGATGCTCGTGAGCGTCAGTGAAGAGGGGCTTGATCATTTAACTTCCACTTAGAGAACTTTACATATTTATAAGAGGAAATGCCACCAAGGACACCATTGGTGCAAACAAGACAAGCCTTGAGGGGTTGTTTTTAACAAAGAAAGGAATGAAGCCACTGATCCTGGTAACTGCAGATCTGTTTGAGCTGTGCGGTTTCATATTAGAGTGCTTTCCTCATAGCTTTAAAAACACCCCTCACCAATTTATTGAAAAGGTATTGACTTTACTCATCCTCCAGGGTCTGCGGCTCAGTGCAGTGATTGTTTGGCCGCTCATTTGGGAATATCAGAGGAAAGCAGCAATTGGCTTGTGTATTGGGAAGCAGATGGCCAGGTGATGGGGGTGTGATTGGATGTCAGAAGTTTGGGTTGAAAGAATAAAGACGTTTTCATTAATATCCAGTGAATCTCATCATTTCAGACTAAGGGTTTCTTCATTATTTAGTAGTGAGCCAACACCCTGTATGCTAGTGTCACTCTGTTTATAAAGCAAGTAAAATGTCAAGCCTGGAATTTGTTACTTAAAAGGCACATTTTCCAGCCTTAATCATTTAGCTCTTAGACATCCCAAAAAAATGACTCAGACTCTTTAGGGGGGTTTTATCCATTCATCTGTTTGTCTCCCGTCTCCTGTCCTGGCCTTATGGAATAAAGATGCAATTGCGTGATACCCTAGAGTAGACTTTGCGTGGTCTCGTCGGTTGAGTTAAGCTACCTGTAACCTTTCCTTCTCAATACACCAGACAGCTGTATTGATGATGGCACTTGAGCTCTGGATCGAGGGGAAGTTGACATTTAACGGGTGTAGCTGCACAAAATTGTTCTTTCTTGGAATGTTTGTCTCAAGTAAATGCTGATAACCCAAAGTAAAAGATGACTGCTTTCATTTTCATTACCGTCTTGTCATGTGATTTTTCCTTTTTGTGCAGCTGGTTTGCGTAGTTAAGCGTGAGATGCTCTATGTATGTACATATTTGTTTTGGCATGATTGTTGCCTTTTAAAGAGGTGGATGATTATGATTTCACTTTTTTAAGATTAGTTTGTGTGTAATGTTGCTGTTAATAATACAAACAATATCTACAGCATAAACAGTCTGCAAAGCTACGGTGCTCAAAGTTCAGTGCAAAGGGAGATTGCTGGTAGGGACTACAATAAGCTTCTTCCCAGGTTGGTGACATCACAAACCCCCAAATTTACATAAACCCTGCCCTATGAGAATACGTAACAACGGGGCTGAGGCCATGACTGCTTCACAAACGAGGGTCAATTCAACACTGGACCTGTACAAAAGAATAACATGACGGCACACGCTAGTCCATGAGTTGAATCGACTCCACAGCAACTACATTTATGCACTAACCATGCAGAAATGTCTGTTTGCATTCTAAAAGTTGTAACTTCTTCCTGAGTCTCTCCATCAGTGTCCGACTCCGGTTTGAACAATGTAAGGCTGAACCCCGTTTTGGGCAACCGTAGAGTGAGCTGTTATAGCTCCGCCCTCTTCTCGAAAGCGGGTTGAGAGCAGCCGCTTATTTGCATTTAACCACCCACCCAAATGGGGTAAATTTGACAAGGAATAATAAATTCTGTGGTGTATTTTGAGCTAAAACTTCAGGCACTTTCTGGGGACACCAGAGACTTATTACATCATGTCAAAGGGGCAACATAGGTCCGCTTTAACTCGTTCCCAGAGGTGATCAATTGTTAAATATTTTAGACTCATTGCTTCAGCATTCAGTCTTAAATGTTGATTCATATTAAAGCTGTGAATTTCCAACAGCTTCTGAAGACTTTAGTGTTAATTTATTCTGTTCTGGATGGCATTGCATATATTGATAAAGTTATGAAGATATAGTGTGGCATTCACACTTCTTAGTGAGCAGACCGGTATTGTGGCTGTGCAGTGAATCTAATTGTGTATGGACATGTTGAGGTGACCCTGTTGCTTCTACTGTGCTGTCTTGGCATAAGGCCTCGCACCACATCAATTATGAATGGAGCCCCATGTGGCTCACGGTAGATAGCTGCACCCCCTCTCTTACTGTCAGTTCACTATCTACTCAGACATCGGCATGGCAATGTGATATGCATCATCGATTTGAGTCATTGAGATTTAAAGATGTTGAATTCTGACTGCATTTGCAGTCCATCTGTTTCAGTGACATGCAATTAGTAATAGACAGACACTGTATGTTGGCCAGGCAAACTAATTTGATATTTTGAAATTATTAGTAGTTAATATATTCAGCAAATAAGATTCTGCTTCAAGTAGAATCTTAATTTTTTTTTTATTTTCTGCAAGTTAGTGTCGTCATGGCTTTAAACCTCCCAGTTTGAAGCACTGAATTCAATTTAGTAATGTTTGTGAAACAAGTATAAAGGCTATCATTCGCAAATACTGTGTTTGGGGAGTGTTGCTTGCTCGCTTGCACATTTGTCTGTTTCTCTCTGTAGTTGCTTAACAATGGCTCCTCGTGTTGCGTTGTAGCTTGCTCTTAAGCCTGACAGGAAAGAAAGCGTAACACACTTAAGAGGTGCAGGTAGATATTAGAGAAAGTATCTGGTTTTACTCTCTGCTCACTCAGTCTTTCATTTCATGGTCTCTTCCTAAGGGGCTGGTTCTGAGGGGTGAGGCCGCAGGACCAGACTCAATGAGTTTCCAGCGAAATGTCCGAGAAGTCAGGGCAGAGCACCAAGGCAAAGGATGGCAAAACAAAGTATGCAACCCTTAGCCTCTTCAACACGTACAAGGGCAAGTCTCTGGAGACCCAGAAAACTGCAGGTGAGTCAAGTGACCATCCTTACAAATTGTTGGTTATTAGGGCCATTACGGTATGTATTTAGAAAAAAAAATATGTCTGAAATCTTTCACATCTTTCCTGCCTAATGTCGTCCAGCAAACAATGTTTATATTGAAGGCTATGAAAATAAATGTTGTGAATGTAACCATTAGGGCTGCACGGTTAATCGTATTTTAATCGCGATAACGATATCGGTCTCCCATAGGACTGCAACAATTAATCGATAAAATCGATAATAATTGATAATGAAAATCATCGACAACGATTGTCATTATCGATTAGTGGGGTCTGCCCACGTGCACGCAAAAGGTTCGCCATTCTTGTCAAATTACAGCACTGAATAACGCATTTCTATGGACAAAATGCATTTAAAAACAATGAAGGAAACAGTGAGCTGCTGCGTGATCCAAACTGCCCAAAAGAGAACTCTTTATTTGAAGCTTCAAGCTAATGCATTAGCTCTGTGTTTAGCATGGCTTGCCCTGTCAGGCACTTGACAGATAAGCGCGCGTCCTCAGTGCAAAACGTTCATTCTACAGCTATATCCTTATCAGTACATGTTTCAAATTCACGTGAGGATTTCCGTTTTGCATAAAGGTTTGTCCTGACAGTCTGCGTTAAACTTCAAACTTTACATGACTGAATGAGCGCCCGCGTCAGACAGACGGAACGTGGAGAGAGGGAGACAATTAATGTTCAGCGCAAAAATATTCTTTTTTCAGTTTAGGTTTAAAAATCAGTATGTCATTCAGGAATTCATGTCAGTAGTAACTGTAAAGGGATAACAGCACGTAACTGAATAAATGTAAGACGTTTCTATTATTTACAGGATAAAGAAATGACAGTAAGAGGTTATGTGTGTGTTCCTGCAGAACATTTCTCTTGACTGTTGGTTAACACTGAGTTTGTGTTTTTGATTTTCTTTATTAACTTATTTTTTAGAGTAGAAATTTAAACTATATTGACTATATACAGTGCTTAAATTTATTAGACCATTAGAGGGCATTTCAGTCTTGGCAGAGCAATAAGAGGAAGGTGACATGCATTCATTAGTTCACAAAAGTTTAGTGAAAGTGATGTTGATCATGTAACTTACGAGTCCTGCAAACTGTGTCACAGGGTAACACAACAAATCTCATCAACCACCTTAGAAGCCTCCATAAAATACAATATGACAGACAACAACGATAATGGGGACATTGCTCAATGCAATGCCATATTCGCCTTGCTCTCAAAGACACGCGGAAATCGTTTAATTTAGCCAGTGATATGTGTCCAATAAACACTGTAAGCAATGAAGGGTTTAAAAAAATGATTGCTACACTTGACAAAAGATACATCATATCCTCACGCAACTATTTTTCTAACATTGTGCTGTATGCGAAATGCGAAACGAGAAGATTGCAGTGCTGAATATTTTGCTGCCACAACCGACTTGCGGTCAAGTAGAACTGCCTAGCCGTATCTTAGCTTGACTGTTCATTTTATTGCAGGCGAATTTGAAATGAAAAGCAAGCTTTTGCAAACTGTTTTTTCCACAAGACCATGCAGCGGAATCTTTTGCAACGGGCCTCAAAGAAGCGATTTCTGCATGGGGTTTGCTTGAGTAAAGACTTGTTTGCATTAGAACGGACAACGCAGCTAATATGATCAGGGCAGCATCTCTGAATAACTGGACGAGACTACGTTGCTTTGGACGTAGACTTTGTTTAGCTAATGGTGTGTTGTTTTAACATTTTTCCCAATATAGTGTAACTATTTCACCCATTGTGATGATGCACGTAGTCATTTTTCCGATATTACAGTGACACTTGGCATCATACAGTATACTCAGCATATGGTGCCAAGTAGTCCAATTACAGAGATTTAAAAGTTTAAGATAAAGCGAGCGATATTTGTCTGGTCATACAATACTATATGTGAAAGTATGTGCATCCAGCAGTGTTTACTGATAAATAGTCTCATATAGGTGTAAAAAAAAATTTAAAAAATAATGTGAAGCACATTAAAATAATGTTTGTTAGCATTAAAATGCATTAGGTATCATGAGCTAATAAGTAATAAATCTGGATCAGATGTTTTTATTAATTTTATTATTATACACACACACACATATATATATATATATATATATATATATATATATATATATATATATATATATATATATATATATATATATATATATATATATATATATATATATATATATATATATTAGAGCCATATGTATATGGCTGTAAAAAGCAATAAAAACACTCAAGTGAAATAAATGTTCTTAACCAACAGAATAATCGTGATTGGTAATCATGATTAAAATTTGGCATAAAATAATCGTGATTATCGTTTTTCTTGTTATAGTGCAGCCCTAGTAACCATATAGTCTGGCACAGTGCAAAGAGGAAAATTACTGTACGTTCTAAAGTTAAAACATATCACAAAAAAATAATGCTTTTTAAAGCAGCAGTTAAATTCACTAAACTAAAAACGTAAATAAAAACAGCACTGTATATGAATATAATATATTTGCATGACTTTATAACATTTACAGATGGAGTGAAATGTAAGTTCTGGGCTGAGGAAAACGCATCACAAACGCATTAAATGGCGCAAATATCTGTCACATGAATCTGTCAGAGCATCTCACAGAGCAAAGCTATACAAAACTATACATGTTAACTAAATCTTTATCTTACAAGTTGTTTTTAAAACACTTAATTTTAATCATGCAATCATGCACTCAATCATGACAACTGCTATTTTCAAAAGCACTCGTATCAAACTACTGTACATCGACGTAAACCGTATTGCTTCATTCTCTATCGTATATAAAAAATATATCCTATATATTGTACAAACTCGATATACTGCCGAACCCTATTGGTAATTACTGAATTCTCATTAGTTGGGTGAATTGAAAAAATGCGTTTAAAAAATGATGCAAACTTTGAATACAATGAACTACATTTATTTTGGGGTGAAATGTAATCTTGGCACAATTTGAGAAATGCACATGGCATGCATAGCTCATAAAAATTTGCACTCCAACACCTAGTAAAAGAATTGTTCATTAAAGTGTCAAGTGAGTCCTTGAACTGTCGTTTGAGCTCCCCAATCAGGCTCCTGTGCATTGCTGGATCAAATAAGTAGCCTTTGTCCACTCAGTTACTGCTGTGAATTCTTATGAGCTTTAGCAGCGATAGAGCGTTCCCAAAGCACTTGTTATAAGGTTATTACTGCTATTAATGATCTTGTTAAAATGACATTGACTTTTTGGTCAGAAAACTATACTTTCTTTGCCTAAATCAAAAGATTACATGTTATTATGAAGGCTAATGAAATGTAATTTTTTTTTTTTTTTTCCAGTTGCCGCCAGACATGGGCTCCAAAGTTTGGGCAAAGTTGCCATTAGTCGACGCATGCCCCCTCCAGCTAACCTGCCCAGCCTGAAAGCTGAGAACAAAGGCAACGATCCCAACGTCAGCATTGTACCTAAGGACGGCAGCGGATGGGCCTCCAGACAGGATCAACCAGGAGACGAACGGTAAAACTACACTTTCTTGAATGAAAGGTGTATTAGTTGCAAGATTTTGGAAATTATAACACGCTTGTTCCAAACATACTCCCTTTGATTCCTGTGTTCCATTGACACATTCATTGTAGGCAGCAAGAGACCCCTCCACCACAGCCAAAGCCAACTGTGCCCCAGACCTCTGATGCTCCTCTGGGAGGCAGCCGCTCCTGGGCCAACAGCAAACAGTCTGGGCAACAGGACGGTAAGCCTTTTCTTCTGTAAGCCATATCATTGTTGTTAGAGTGCTTTCAAAATACTATTCGGTGAACTGTAAATCCCTATCTGGACAAATTTAAGTAGCAGAATTATCGAAATTGAGTATTAGACTGCTAAAGTGCTTCAATGTCTCTGTGTCTGCAGGAGCTCCTCGGATGAGCAGTCAGTTCCATCAGGAGTTTCCAAGTCTGCAGGCTGCGGGTGAGGTGGAGAAATCAGGTGATCAGGAAGATGAACCCTATGGACCAGGCCCTAGCCTCAGGCCTCAGAGTAAGACCATCGCCCGTCCCATTCACTCACAAGCTTTGCAAGCACCGTCGGCTGAAGTTTGTCCTCGTCTGCCTTTTTTAGTTGAATCAGTGTCGGGCCGTCGGTGAGAGAGAGGCTGTTCAGTATAGCAAACAAGTCAGTTCACGAGAATATAAGCAAAAGTTATGAAAGCAAGCAAATAAATCATGACGGCACAGACAGATGGTTGTTCTAATTTTACGTCATCTTACCTGAGCACTTGAATGCACGAATATTTTCATAATAACCTGAGCAGAGTGGAATAAAGAACGTGATCAGCATGACTGATATTCAAAATGGTAAGCAAGTGCTGCTTTGTTTATGGTGTGTTTACATGCAGTCTTGGTTTCGCTTTCCCTTTTTGAATGATGAATATAGACAAATATATCTGCTTAAATAGACCTTTATCTCCTTTATACGCGGGTATCGAGCTTCAGTTTGGTGTGTCAGGGCGACTTGGGCCCCAGACGCTGCTGGCGCGAGCAACCCCGCAGTCTGCTTTCGTTGCCACTAGTTCGCCGTTGGCTTGGTGTGGTTCCGGCTTAACATACCTGATGTGACAGTTGGAAATGATAATCAGCAATTAATTAATGATAAAAACCATGTGCGAATCAATATCATGTGCACTTGCTCATTCTGGTCTTTAATGTCTATTACCAACCAGATGTGGGAAGCTGGCGAGAAGGTGGAGGCAGGAATTTAAATGTTGCTCCCAGCTCCTCCGAGACGGATGGTAAGCCCTCTGAGGAGTCAGCTGTGGGTAGAGGGACACCATCTCCCTCTGGGGACTCTGATGAGGCAGGAAAGCCCTCTTCTGTTGAGGGCAGAGAAAAGAGGGATGCCAGGGAAAGGCCCCCACCTACTGCCCCTCAGCATAAAATCAACGGTGGCCAGCAACCACCAGGAGGGATGTCATCTCAGTTCCATGCTGCCCAGTTCAGGAGCATGATGCCGCCATATGTGAGTGATTTATCATTTAACATAGTTTATCATTTTTTCTACCTTCTAAAATGTGGCATGCGATTTATTTTTCTGGCTGGTTCTGATTTTGAGAAGTGCGTTTGCCAGTGCTGTTTTAATGTGTGCATCTTTCAGATGTTCAATGCATACCCCCGAGGGCCCTTTCCTCCTGTACCAGGTGGCTTTAGATACCCTGGACAACAGGATATGACTAAGTAAGTGGTCCCTTAAGGTCTGAAACCAAAATTAACTGGCTATAGATGCAGGAGCTAAGGCTTACATTAGACAGTTGTTAGGATTTCTCAAGGGTTTTTTTTTAAAAGGGTTAAAGGGGAAAGTTGAAAGTGGAAGCAGTTGTAAGAATTTCTATTGAACAAGATGAGCTTTTTGGAATTTTGAGATAATTGGGAGCTTTTTAAAGTCTCTCTTTCTCATGTTTCTCTCTCTTCTCTACTTAGGGGTCCACGGTCTGGAAGACCCTCACAGCCTCCCTCTCAGCCATGGCTGCAGGATCCAGACAGGCCATCAATTGTTAGTGCCACTGAATTAAAGGAGCTAGACAATCTGGACACTGATGCTGATGAGGGTTGGGCAGGTGAGAATGACCGTTGGATATTTTTAATTCTTTTTTCATACGGTTTGTGGGGAAAATCGATTCACATGAATCATGATTCTATAGTATTACACTTTAACTTCACAGTACTACTTAAACTTTGACATGTTAGGGTGTTATAAATAATGGCAATAAGCTGTGAAAGAGGACTGAAAAATGCAGTTCTCACACGGACACACAGCCAAAGTGTGAGCACAGATGCCATCTCTTAAATGCACATGATCTCGAATTCAGTTCTCTTTCACAGCTTAATGCACTTGCATGGTCTCACACACAATTATGTCAAAATGCCCAAAAGTACTTCAAAACAGTAAACTATAATCAAATCTATGCATAAATCAAATAGTTTTCTTTTGAATCGAATCGTAAGGTACCAAAATATTCCCACTCCTAGTTTGCAGTAGGGTTGGGTGGGAATATACAGTGCAACAGTAGAAATCTTTTAAGTTGTTTGAGGTTGCTATACTATGACAGATAGCCACACCGATATCAGCTTGACATAAAATGAGAATCATTGTATTCTGAATTCAACTGCTTTAAATGTGGCTCATCGTCAGAATTATCAGTCATACTCTTTTGTAATTTGTTGATTTCCTGTTGTCAGTTTACTGTTACTGTTAACTTGTAATGCAAAGCACCCATTTTTGCACCAATGTCACTACTTCAGAGTATGCACCCATGACCTTCCAAATATAAAGACTACTCAAAGCCAAATAAATAGAAGTACAAATTAATCAAATGAAATGATTATGAAACCATTATCCATTGAGTCACCATTTTTTACCTCATTTAGGTGCCCAGATGGAAGTTGACTATACTGAGAAACTTAACTTCAGTGATGATGAGGAGAACCATTCAGCTAAGGAGAAAGGCGATAGCTGGTAAGCTATGTGTGAAATAAAACTTGCAAAACTTATTTGGCCATAATGAAAATTGGTCCTTTTAAAACCTTCTTGCTAAAACACAGGGAGTGGATGACTAAAGTTGATCGTATGCGGTCAAGAAACATCGATGTCCAGGAGGGATGGAAAGAAGGAGTAGAGGAGAGGAGTGATGGCAAGAGCTCATGGATGGAAAGCGGAGATCACAGGGCTCCCTCCCCTGGCAATATTGTCCATTATAGCAAAACGGACCAACAGGTATGACATGCACAGGGACAGAAATCTCTGATTTGACATGAAGTTGGTTGCAAATTTATTTAGCTATTTTTGCCTAATTTTTTTTCCCAAAAAAATTTGAATTGTTCAGGGACAAACTATTGGACGTTCTGTGGGAAGTGGTGGCCCACGTGTTACAAAGCTGCCCACTACAGCACCCCCTGCTGGTGAGGAGGAAACGGAAGCATGGCGACAGAAACGGAAGAAGCAGTCAGAGCTCTCTGAAGCAGTGGAGCGAGCTCGCAGAAGGCGTGAGGAGGAGGAACGGCGCATGGAAGAACAGAGACTTGCTGCCTGCAAAGAGAAACTCAAACAACTGGAGGAGAAACGTCGACCTTCAACTTCAGAAACTACTAAACCAACTACGCAAGCTCATGGTGATAACCAGGAAGTGACTGAAACTGTGCCTAAACTACCTGCTGAAACTCCACCCCCTCAGCCTCAACCACCACCTCCCCCTGCACAGCAACCCTGCCTTCCCATGCCAAACCATGAAAGGACAGAGCCAACTGTAGAGGAGGTGCCACAATTTGTTACACGGCAACCTAGCCCTCCTGTTCATAGGACTGCCCCAGAACCTCAAATCAAGGTTGATACTGCTGTAACTGAGGAGGTGCACAGACAGGTGGAGAGACAACCAATGAGAGACTACTTCAGTGCTGAGGAGCCCAGAGGTAAATGGATTGAAAACATCATGTGTGGTTGATGTGATTTTGCTGGCATAGTTCACCATCAGTATGAAAGCAGTGAAGCCTAAATGACATTTAAAATTTCCAGTTCGTATTCTTTGCATATATGGAAATGCGTCTGGCATATAAACACATTGCTCTCGTTTTGGTTGGTCTATTTTAACATTTGTTTCTTTAAATTTACAGTCATGTAGGGTGTAAAATCTTGCTTTCCCGTATTATAGCATTAGCAACGCCTAGGTCAATTGGTTCAATTCCCTGCCGCTTAGGATAAAACCGTCTACCTGATATGTAAATGGTTATCCTAATGCAGTGTGCTAGTTTTACATTTAAAATGGTTTAATTTCTTTGTTTCAGTTGAGGAGCCTCAGTTGTCATTGTCCAGACTGGATCATTCTGTTAATGAAGATACACCTCTTCCATCTCAACTGGAAAATGAGGGAGACACAGGGACTGCTGTTCGCCCTTCTGTCACTTCTGGATACTCAAAACAGTTTCAGAAGTCTTTGCCACCCAGGTTCCTTAGACAACAGGTGCTCAAACACTCTCCTGGCTTTTTTTGTTGCCTGGTTCCTTTAAGCATCAATGCTAGTTTGAACCCTGTAAACGATGAAAATCTAGTTTGTTCCGGTCACCTGTCAGATATTATTTGAGAACTGGAGTTCTTTGTAGTAATTCATCCTTTAATGTAGTTGTTTTTTTTTCTCTCTCTCTTTAGGAACAGCTTAAACAACAACAGTGGCAGCAACAACACAGCAGCAGCAGCAAGGTGGAGGGGGTCCGGTCTCTCCCTCAGGAGGTTCTGTTCCCCCTCAGCACAGGTCCCTATACCAACCTCTTGGCCCCCATCACCAACACCTAGCCTCGATGGGTTTTGACCCACGCTGGCTAATGATGCAATCTTATATGGATCCTCGTATGATGTCTGGACGGCCACCAATAGACATGCCTCCTATGCACCCTGGTATTTCTTGCAGACTGAAATTGTTTGCTTTCCTAGAAACTTTGTAACAAACTCCGTAAACTATTTATAAGATACAGCAACATGTTTTCTCTCTTGATGTTGTTTTCATCTTATGCTGTCACTTCATTGTTTTTCTTTTAAAATGTCTTAAGTTCTAAGATTTTTAAAAACATTATTTCTGAAAATTTAATTTGCTTTGGAGCATTCTATGTGCAGTTTTAGTAACTTTATTTTTCAACATCAGGGAGAATGCCCCCTAAGCAGTTGGTACGACGAGATCCCGCAGACAACAGCAGCTCTGGATCAGACACTTTTGATCATCTGACCCGACCAATCCGTGAACACGGAGTTCCCAGTGAGCCTCGAATGGTCTGGGGTTCTGACCCATATCCCCCAGCGGAGCCCCTTCCTTCCTCTGCCACTGCTAAAGGACGAGAAGATGGCAAGGAACCCAGGTAAGAGACTGCAATGTTTTGGAACAAAAAAATAGAGTTCTAGGTGTTTACTCCACTGTTAGAAATAACTTGTTGACCAAGTGCTAAGATGTTTTTCTCTTCTTTTCCTCTTCCCCTCTTAGATTGGATGCTGGTCTGGAACTGGATAGAGGTCTATCAGGTGTCTACCCTCAGGATCATAGCCCACTGGAGCCCCGGGGCAAAAATGACTTCTTCAGGGATTCATCTGAAACCTTATCTGCTTTTAGTCGTATTACCGAAGAGGTTCCAAGTCTCCTACAAACTGACAGAGCACCAGTCCTCCCCTCTTTTGAACCTGAGGAGGTTAACCTCTCTGGTGCAGATGAGGTTGAAGTCATTGGACAGGCTGTATTGAAACGGAGTATCTCTCAAGGCTCCAGTCACTCTTTGAAACTGGAAGAGCCCAGATTTGAAGCACTTACCATAGCACAGAAAACCCTGGACTTCCCTGATACTCTGGAAAGACCAGAGGACAAGTCCAGAAAGGAGCCTTTTGGTCAAGGGTCTGTGATCAACAGCCGTTCCACTCCTCCTGTGGCTAATGATGGAATGCACAAAACTGAAAAGCTTATCTTACCTGGACCCAGCAAACAGAAATCAGAAATGCGCTGGGGACCCCGTGGATCTGGATCTGGGAGGAGAGAGGGTCCCGGAGGGGAGCGGCCAGTCAGGAGATCTGGACCTATTAAGAAACCTGTACTGCGAGACATGAAGGAAGAGAGGGAACAGAGAAGAGAGAAAGAAGAACAGCGAGGTGACCGAACCAAAAAAGAGAGCGCTACTTCCAAAGGTGTTCCTTCAGCTGCTGTAGATGTGTCCGATGGATTGAAATCCTCTGGTGATGGGAAGAAAGTAGTGATAGAACCTGAAGTGGGAGCAGCAACTGGAAGTGGAGCAAAATCCAGAGATTTTCAGACAACGGTAGGTTCTACAGTCACAACTGCTGCTGAGGAAAAGCCAGACATGCCTCCAAATAATGACAAACGTCCTGAACCCAAATTACCCTCTCGCAAAGAGTCCAACCTCCCTCCCAGAGCTTATCGCAGAGACGAGAGGGAGCGAGAGAGAGAACGAGACAGAGAGAGGGACAGAGATGGAGAAAGAGAGAAGGACTGGCCATCTGATTATAAAGGGCGTGGTCGGGGAGAGTACTATTCCCGTGGCCGGAGTTACAGAGGCAGCTATGGTGGGAGGGGCCGAGGTAGCCGTGGCCGGAGTCGAGGCGACTACCCATACAGAGAACCACGGTCACGCTCGGACTTGCCATTAAGTGCCACAGGGACGGCTGGGTTCCGCTGCCGGGAAGAGAGTGAAACCCGTAGTGAGAGCTCAGATTTCGAAGTCTTGCCCAAACGTAGACGCAGACGAGGCTCGGACACAGATTCTGAAAGTGAAGGCAGAGAATCTGCCAGTGACACCGGAGCATCAGATCGCGAGCCGAGCGCCAAACCAAGCAGACCGCTTCGTCGCGAACTGCCAGAATCACAATCCTCTAAATCTGTCTCCGGATTTCCAGTTGGACATATTTCGGAAAAACCTGTCTCTCGGAATGAGGATGGGCGACCTAAACCAGGTTTCCTTTTAAAGGGTGAGTCTGCACGCCGGGGAAAGGGGGGTTTGCACAGCAGGCGAGGTGGTGGCAGGGAACGGGGTGGCCACAGATCTGCTCCTTTCCGTCGGGCTGCTGTCAAAGAGGGCTCGCAGTGGCCCTCAAAGCCCATGGAGACCTTTCGGCCTGAGGAAACCGAGACCTCGCGCATTGATAGCACACCCTCTGAACGACGGCACACCAAGTATGACAACAAGAAGATCGGAGAGGGTGGACAAAGCATAAGGGAGAGGCCTCGGAGACCAAGGGCAGCCCGTCCTCCCAGACAGGACAAGCCCCCACGATTTCGGAGGCTTAAAGAACGTGAAGCAGCAGTTTTTGCTGGTGAAGCTACTCCTGGTATGCCAGTACCTACATCTGTCTCGCCAACACGGTCTAGAGCTCCTGGAACTCCAGTCGTTTTGCCCGATGGAGTGGTTGATACCAATACAGCACCTTCTCTCACTCCTGTTGTGACTTCGCCTGAACTTCCAGTCACAGAGACGGTTGTTCCTGAAATGGGAGCCACTACTGTAGTTGCTGCTGGCAGCAAATCACCAGACTTGTCTAATCAGAACTCTTCTGACCAGGCCAACGAGGAGTGGGAGACTGCTTCTGAGAGTAGTGACTTCAATGAACGGAGAGAGCGAGAGGACAAGAAGCAACTTGAAGCAGCCATGACTGCCACAACTTCCTCCTCTGTGCCCACACAGATCTCTGGGGGACAGAGCAAATCACCCACAGAAACTGTGGCAATCCCAAAACGGGAGTTGGCCTCTGCATCCAAAAGGAGCTTCTCCAACCAGCGACCTGTGGATCGACAGAACCGCCGTGGAAATAGTGGGCCTAAATCTGGTCGAGGCTACCCTGGAGGCAAGAGTGAGAGAAGGGGAGGATCTGGAGCCAAATCAGGACGCAGGGGGTGAGTCCTGATCTGCGTTATCCCAGAAAGTAGAGTCTGAGTTTAAAATAGCAGTTGATAGGTGAAATACATATCTGTTATGCTTAAAGGTCAGCACCAGTTTTACTTGGCTTTACTTAAAATCAAATCCTGCTCAGGGATGGTCACTGTTGTAGAGTTTGCAACAAACCCTAAATTAAACATCTGAACAGCACCATCTTAAGATTAAGCAACTAAATATGACTTTAAATATGATTTTTTTTGGTCTAAAAATCAAAACATTTCTATATGACCCAGGCTATAGCTAGGGACCAGAATGAGGGTGTGCTCCTTGACTTGGGCAGCCAAGAAAACCAGCACAGCTTAACAAATGCTAAAAATTTAATCAAACATGATAGCAACTACAAGGTTGCTAAATGACACTGTCGACACTTTGGCTTTTTACACTGTCATTATAGTGTAATGCTTTTCTAAATTTGTATTTTCATGGTGATCTTTATTTATGCATTATTTGTGATGGAGCCTCGGGATATGAGTTCTGCCGTTTTTATGAGTTGTGTTTTGGTTTTGCATGCTTTAAAGCTTTAGTCAGTACCCCTGAACTGTTGTAGAATACATACCCGATAACTTGTCACTTTTCGACAAAATATGTAGTTTTGATTGAAAGTGTAATTTATGTGAATCATGTATCTTCGGAGACTTTTTTTCTGGGGAGTGGGGGTGAAATTGCAAGCACAATAAACCTCACAAGAATCGAAAATGGGCTACTTTCTTATAGACTGCAATTGAGAGACATCTTTGGTCTCTCTCCAATCTTTTTGACGCTCTGTGTCGTTACGGATTGCTGTAGTTGGAGCAGTGAGTTGCTGAGCGCATGTGAACCAATCAGCTCTTCGGCTTTACTAGTTAAAACATAAAATAAACATGAATGAACATCAGAAGCTATGTTGAAAGAAAATGATCAACTTATTGAAAGCTGTATAGTTGCATCTTAATCATTTTTCAGCAGCGGAAAGGTGTCGATAAAACCGCTTGTAAACAATCTCAGCTTTACTTCAGAAAAGCCATTCAATATCCAAAAACTTGGTATTCAGCTAGAACAATTAGCTTAAAGATGAGCCATTTTGCTAAATATATGTATTATATTGCATATTTTTTGCACTTTTACTTAACCTGTTCCTCAATAATGAATGTATTTTAGAATAAATCTGTTTTGACAGCCACCATTTAAATGTTAATATAAAAAAATCCCCAGACCTCCTTACAACAATTACATTTTAAACATTCACCTTTTTCACATCTTATGGATTTTCAGGTCTGAATATACTTCAGTCTTTCATGGCTTCCTGCTTTATGAAAGCGTTATTGTAAAGATGTCATTTGGTTCTGCCTTACTCTGTTTTTCTGATGAGCTAATATTTTCTGTTCCCTGCAGTGCTGCTGCTCAGAATGCAGAGGCCGGTCAGGGTGGTACAGGTCAAAAGACTGGGAAAGAACCAGCACCTGGCCGCCGGAAAGATGAAGCAAAACAAGCTGTTAAAAAGCCCAAAGAGAAAGAAAATGCTTTGTCTCAGTTCGATCTCAACAATTATGCCAGTGAGTGTTCAAGACTTTTGTCTGTATTGCAGTAATTAAAAGACAGTTGTTAGTAACTCTAACCCTGGCTGCTTTTCTTTTGCTGATTCTTTCCAAAGAAAGAAATGATTTGTAATGTTTTAATGTTATTCAAATAGTATTGTTGAATTGCTAAGTCTGAATATTGATAAACTGAGTAAATTGGAATGAAACTCATTTGTTCTCAATATTTACTTTCTTCCACAGGTGTAGTGATTATTGATGACCACCCAGAAGTCACCACACTGGAGGATCCTCAGTCAAACACAAACGATGACGGCTTCACAGAAGTTGTTTCACGGAAACAACAGAAACGTTTGCAGGACGAGGAACGGAGAAAGAAAGAAGAGCAGACTGCACAGGTGAGAAAAGGAAGGAAACTCACTTATTCATTGAGTCCGATGTTTTGCATGCATTGCACCATGGCAGTTGGTACACTGGAATTTTCACATGGTGCAAAGCCGAAATCTCATCCGATGTCTATGTCTGACCAAATGCTGTGCAGAACTGGAATAAAAAGGGCTCTGGAGAGAAGGGCAGAGGAGGTGGCGGTTCTAAACTTCCTCCGCGATTTGCCAAAAAGCAGCAACAGCAACAAGGAATGGCGGCAGCAGGGCAACAGCAGCAGCAGCAGCAGCAGCAACCACCATCAGCCCCGGTTCCACAGACCCAGTCTGTCCTGCAGCAGCCTCAACCACAGCAAGCTGTCTCTGTGTCACAGCACAACCTGCCTGCCTCTAACCAGAGCACTAGCTCACCCCAGCCTCTTGAGGGTGCTGTAGCACCTCTGGCTCCTGCAACTGTAGACTTCTCTGCCAAGAGTCAGACACATAACACCCTGGGTACTGAACTGTGGGAGAACAAGGTGGCTGGCTCCGCCGTTCTCTCTGATGTTAAGAAGCGTAAGTGTCACAACTTAAATCCATGTTTACTGAAAGCTGTGGTCCGTAACCTTGAAATGATCCAAAATCAATTATTAAATAAGTACATAATCAGTGTTCAAATCTAACTCAATGGTAAGCTTGTAATAATGTTTTCAAATTTGAGTGGTTTGGGTTGGAAATAAGTTTTCCCCAGTTCGTCTTTGCATCATGTCTGTATACATTGAGGAATCCTGGCTAGAAGGCTATATTGCGTCTGTGGAGGCTGCAGGTAGCCACTCATTCAACTTGTCATTTTGATGGCTTTTGGTTTGTAATTTAAGAAGGTTCAAAACGACAATCTTCAGTAAAACACTGGCAAAAGTGTTCTTTGCTTGACATGACATTTTCTGGTGAAGCTTATTTTGAGCATCCAATACTTAGTATCTGTAATTCCGAGGTACAGTGAATATACACACTGATGCGTTGACTGACAGCCCACACATACACCTCAAAACATTATCCACACTGAGGAAGCCGTGCCGATGCGCTACCCACGTAAAAAAAGAATTCCGCAAATAACTGCAATTGAAGAGTTCCATTGCGAAAACAGTTTTACAGCAGCAAAAGGAACACTGATAACTTGCTACTCACAAAATCCTGTCATTGCCACTGTAACGATGGACAAAACATGATGACTTTCAGCTCAGCAATCGAAAGCTGGTCACACACCGTCATTCATCTTGCAATCATATGATTCGATTCACATCTGCCAATAGGTTTCATCTGTGGACTGGGAAGTGGTGTTTAGCATTTTCCACCAACAAACTGGTATTTCTGAATGGGCTGACGCTGGGTATTTGATGAACGTATATGATGTGTGGAGAGCATTTGCTCAATCGTTCTCATTTTGACAGAGTTGGCGTTTAGATGCTTTTGCATCTGAACTCTTCAATTGCAGGTTTCAAACAGCAATGGCCACAAAGAGCCAAAGCTGCACCTTTAAACCGCATACTTTATTAATGTGTACTGTAATAGTTTCTTGAAAAACTAAGAAATAATTTAAAAGCTGTGAGTTTTTGTTCTTGACAAATATTTGAACTTTGGCTGTTAAACTTTAACAGTGCTGTATCTGATTGTTGTCCCATTTCTCTTCTATTGTAGTTGGGCCTATCAGCCCTCCCCAGCCTCCCTCTGTCAGTGCCTGGAACAAACCCCTCACTTCATTTACTGGAACCGTTACACCTGAGGTGTGAGGATATTTGAATATTTTATTAAGATTTAAACATGATGTTTTTCACCAGGTTTATGTTGTAACAGCCTGACTAAAACCATTTTGAATATTCTGATCTTTAGTAAGTGCTGATGATTGATTGTGCTTGTGCGTGTGTTTTTAGGGTGTGAAAGCGGGCACAGACACTGGGGTTGAGTTGGGCATGGACAGCATTCAGTTTGGTGCCCCCTCTTCAGCTGGCAGCACTGACAGTGATGGAGTACCCACCCTGCTAGAGAAAACATCTGATAATAAACTACCCGAACCCAAAGAGCAGAGACAAAAACAGCCCCGTGCTGGACCTGTCAAACCTCAGAAGGTAGTTCCTGCTTTTTTCTAGAAGGACCCTTATTTACAACATTGGCACAGAATTTTATAATGGAATTGCTTTAGATCATGAGAAGATACTGATCCAATTCATATGCTGATATCCAAAATAGAAGTGTTTTTAGTAGTGGTCCCAGACTTTGGTAATGAACATTTAGACTCAACTTATATTCCACAGTTGCCTGACATCCCTCCTCCAGAGCACAAGGAATATAAACCTGGACCCATCGGTAAAGAGCGTTCGCTCAAGAACCGTAAGGCTGCCAAAGATGTGCGTCAGTCCGATGGAGAGGGCCTGGATAAAAGTGGAACTGGAGGTAGTCGAGACAGAGACTCCAGCTCACCTACTAAAGACAAAGTTCCTGAGCTGGGTGGAGACATTGAGGGCATGATCACTGCTCCATCAGCAGAATACTCCAGCAGCTCTAAGGTGCAATATAATATCCTGCTGCCTCAATCTTTTCGTTTATACAATACTGTTCAAAAGTTCAATGAGTTTTGAAAATTTGTATTATTTAGAAAGGATGTATAAATTGATAAGTGACAGTGAAGACATTATTAAAAATGTTTCAGATGAATGCTGTTCTTTTGAACTATTGAGCAGCACAACTATTTTCAGCATTGCTGCTAAAGAAATGTATCATATTGCATAAATTTTTATTTTAAATTCTCCATTACACTTGTATATACACTTATTCTATTTTTAAATTTATTTATTTTTTCAGTTATTCAATTATTTATTACTTTTTACACTATTACATTATTTCATAATATTGCTGTTTATACTGTATTTTTGATCAAATAAATGCAGAAGAGACTTCTTCAAGCCTAAACTTGAATACTAGTGTATGGACTCTTGTTTCCATCACTAAATTAAAAAAAATATATAAAAAGGGTAATTGGGACTTTTCATATCATAAATAAACTTGATTAGATTAAAAACTCAATTCTGAGTCTTTTTTTCCCTCACAATTGGACATTATACCATGCAATTGTGAGTTTATGAAATGCAGTTCTGACTTTATAACTGGCAATTTTATGAGTTTATATCTTGTAATTCCGAGAAAAATGTCATTGAATTGTGAGATCAATCGCAATTACCTTTTTATTTCATGGCGGAAACAAGCTTCCATACTATGGAATGTATATTTTACAGAAAAATTCGTTTTGTTTTTTTCCCTGACAATCTATCTGTTTATTGTGCAGGAATCGGTGACTGACTACACAATCCCGTCATCCTCTTTAGCTGACAACGTCCCCACTACAGCGACCAAGATTGAGGAGAGCCTTGTTACCCCTGTTAGTGCTTAAGTGCTGTAATCGATCTTTGTGTGTGTGTGTGTAGTTTTTCTGTGCGTGCTCTGATTGTTTGCTTGGTTGTTGATTCAGGTGGCTCTCCCGCACCCGTTACCTATTCAGCGAAGAGAAGCCCTGCAGCAGAGCTCCAGCCTTGCCACCGTCTCTCCTGCTACTGTAGACCTCACACTCAAAGTAAGACACACACTGAAAGATTCCCTTGCTGAACAGAATTTAATGTTTACAAATACTGATCCACTAATCAAAGCTAGTAATATACAACATTAGGCCAGATTTATTTGTTATAGTTTCATTTACACCATATTCATAAATCACCATAAAACATGTGAATGCAGATGTTACCAAAAGCATCTTGTAAAAATGCTTCTCACTGTTTTCCTGCAGATGGAATCCGCACGCAAGGCTTGGGAGAACTCGCCTAGTCTGGGGGAAAAGAGCTCACCTGTCACCTCTTCTGCTTCCCCCATAACCAGTGGAGGAGGAGCAGGCAGTGCCTCCTTCAACTCCTTCTCCAGTGCTTCAGTGCCTCAGATACCTGTGGCCTCTGTCACCCCCAGCACCTCGCTGTCCGGTAGTTCACACTTTATGCTCTGACCATTTCATGAGGTGTGTTGTTAAGTGTTTTAAACAGATGTTGGCAACTTTATATTGATGCTCCATTACACAGGATCCGCAACCTACACAACGTCCTCTCTAAGCACGAAGAGCACATCAGCCTCTGACCCTCCTAACATCTGTAAGGTGAAGCCCCAGCAGCTGCAGAGTTCAGGAATGTCCAGCACTAACTTTTCCCAGCTGGGCTGTGCGCCTTCTCTGTTACCACAGCAACAGACTCCACAGGTGTTCGTATCCCAGTCTGCAGCAGGTAATTTTATTTCTAGACTGCAAAACCCTCATACAGCCGTAATAAAAGTTATTTTTAATTATTCATGTTGAATAATTGTTTGCTGATCTAATATAATACACAATTGTTCAAAGGTTTGGGGTTGGTAAGCTAGAACAGCACAGAGAAACAATGTCGTTGGAATCACTTTCAGAACGATTTTCTCCAGCTGATGAACGATAAATACATTTATAGCCAGTCAGAATCTATCCTGCTCTAACAAGCTCAAGCATTTAAAGTGACAGAACACGCTTTGAATAAACAGAACGAAATTGCGGATATCGAATATATATTCTACTCCTCCTCAATTTTAAACAGTTGTATATTCATAAGTTCTATATTTAATTTCTTCATCTCCATGTTATAATTTTGAATGAGTGATCAACTCTCGTATCTAATTGTGTAGGTTCTGCAGCCCAAATTCCAGCCTTCTACATGGACACCAGTCATTTGTTCAGTACACCCCACCCTCGCTTGGCTCCGCCCACTATAGCCCAGCAGCAAGGCTATCAGCCTGGACTCTCACAGGTACCAGCATCAGCCTGTCAAGTCTTTATCTTGAAATAATGTTTCCAGTCTGATTTTCTTGAAGTTATTTATGGTTTATGATTTGTTCCTTGTAGCCCACAGCGGTGCAGCAGATACCCATCCCGATCTATGCTCCTCTGCAAGGGCAGCACCAGCACCAGGCCCAGCTGAGCCTCAACACTGGACCTCCGGTGTCTCAACCTCAAGACCTTTTCAGCTCCTCTTTGCAGCCCTACAGGTACTGCAGTCTGTTTGTAACTGTGCAGTATCCAACAATTTTAGAAGTAATATTTCAGTATATATTTACCATATGTTCTCTTCTCTTCATAGGTCTCAGCAGGCATTCATGCAGAACAGCCTCTCCCAGACATCTCCCCTGATGCTATCTGGGACGCCACTGCATAGTTACCCTGGAGTGCAGCCCCCAGATTTGGGCAAGCCTCAGTCCAACCTGGCCTTCCAGCAGACCTCAAACACTCAACACATCCCCATCCTGTTTGAGCCCCAGCTGAATCAGCCCTCAGGCATGGGAGGATCACAGCTGATAGACACGCACCTACTACAGGTCAGAATTTAATTCCAGATGCTAGTGGCCAATTCCCAATTTTTCAGCCTGCCATGACCTTCATCTGAAGTCTTTTTGTGTATGTGTGTGATGATCTGCAGCGTCAGGGAATGAGTCAGCACTCAAACCTGTACTCTGGACAAGTCCAGCAGCAGAGCAGCTACTACAGCTCAACACAAAGTCCCAGCTCTGCCCTACAGCAGGTGACTGTTCCTGTGCCAGGTTCACAGTTGTCCCTGCCCAACTTCGGCTCTGGTGGTGGTCAGCCGCTCTTGGCTTTGCCTCAGTCCCTTCCTCCGACACCTCCCCAAGCCCCGCCTCCCAGCCTCAACCGTCAGCCTCCCAGCAATCCGCCCTACCGTGGCCTTATTGGCCAGAATACACACAGTATGATGCAGCCTTCCAATAAGGTTTGTGCACAAATGCCCGTAAACTGATAACCATGATTTTTTTCTTTACTTTCTTTACTTTTTACTTCTGTTTATTTTTAAATTTATTGTACTGCAAATGTTGTTTAATTTTCTTGTAATAATCAAGTTTAATGAGTGTAGAATAGTCATATTTATTCATGTTTGCTGCTTGGCAAGTGTTGCTGTTGTGTATTCATTCCATATCAGATTATTTTTGTCAACTTATGTTCGAACTGTAAAGATGTTGAAATTGTTTAGGACAACACAATATGCATTGGTGTTGTTTTGAAACCTAGTTCTATTCTCGTATCATAATTCTAGGTATGCTATTACTGTCTCACACATGGGGCATTTTGACAAATGCGTGCTTTTTATCTGTTGTAGATGTGTGAGATGGATCTGAAGCTCTTCAGCGGTGGAATGGATATGAAGCCTGGAACTCCACCTGTCAGTGCCAGAAGCACTACCCCCACCTCTAGCCCTTATAGGTGTGTATCTATGCATGCAAAGCCATCCAGCTTAAGGCCCAGACACACCAAACCGACATCAAACAATGAGTGGTGACTGAGGCCCTGTTTCCACCTGGTTTGAAGATACATTTTTAGTCGATAGGATCACACGTAGATGAGGGAGACGCATTCCTGTTTACCCTTGGTGTTTTAATCCATCTCTTTTGTCTACTTTCCACCTCTTCTGTCCTGAGGGGAGGGTTTCAGCACACAAGACTGGCCGAATGTGAAATGCTATTATTTATGAAAGAATTGTTTTCTATTTTAATCTGCTTTAAAATGTAATTTTATTCCTGTGATTCAAAGTTGAATTTTCAGCATAATTGCTCCAGTCTTCAATGTCACATGATCCTACAGAAATAATTGGAATATGCTTTTGATCTTATTTTAAGAGTCCTGGTTAAAACATGTATAGCATTTTCCACAAAAATACTTGGTAGCAAAAACTTTTTCAGTATTGATGATAAAAAAAACAGCACTAGTAATTGATAATTGAGCAGTTCAAATCAGAAGTTATTTTAAATTGTAATCATATTTAACATTAATACCATTTTACTGTATACTTGATCAAATAAATGCAACATTGACCATAAGAGACTTTTCTAAAATCTTAATCATTTCAAACTTTTGACCAGTTGTGTACAAACCTTTAAAAAGCAAAGCAGTGCTTGCTTACTGTTTTTCCCTTTTGACTTCATTGTTTGCTTGCTTTTGTCACTTAAGTTTTTCTTCTCATGGGTTGGCTCGCTAAGCTGAACAGCCAATCAAAGAGATTACTCTGACCGATGGTCTCAGTTGGCAATTCAACATGGTCAATCAGCGAAAAGCCGCTGATGGGGTCTGACTAGTGTCAATGGTGCAAAACACATCAGAGCAAGAACTAGGTCAACAGACAGATGCTCCATTACAGCTCATTGGCCAAAAAATAACCTTCGGCTTGGTGTGTCATGGTCTTTTTGAGTACTGGATGCATATCTGTTATATGTTGAGGGCACATTTTGTATGTTTTTTGGACAGCTTCCTTGTTTGTGTTCTCAGGGCGAGCTCCACAAGCCCCAGTAGTCAATCTAGCAAGATGAACAGCATGCTGTATCCCAAACAGTTCCAGTCAGGATCTGCAGGAATGCGCATTGCCCAGCACTTCCCAGGACAGTTTAACCCACAGGTCAGCTACTTCAGAAACAAAGAAAGTTTTTGGAAATCTTAATTCTTAACACGCTGCTTGAGTATTAACGGTGGTTCCCGTCTCTATTATGCATACAGATGTTGTCTCAGGCCAACATGGTTTCTCCATTGGTGCGTCCACCCCATGCAAACTCTTTTCCTGGAGGGGTTCAGCGTTCACCCATGGGTCCACCCATGTCCCCTAACCTGAGCGGGGGTCTAATGCCCCATCCCAGACCTCAGCACCCTCCACGTGGACCTTCTGGTCCCCCATTAGCACCCCGCGGAACACATGCTGCCCTAAAAGCAGAACAGGATCTTAAGGTGAGAGTAGTGAATACATGAAAGTAAAAGTGTGGTTGACTTTACAGCTTTGGTTCTCAACCAGGGGAACTCAAGATCACTTAAAGTGATTTAAAATAAAACAAATCATTAAAAGCAAAAACAACTAAAAATAAAGATTTCTTATTTTAATTCACCCCCTTTTTTTCTTTGAAGCACAGGATTTAATAAATAAAAAACTGCATATGAGAGAGCTTAATTTTAAATGTTATTTCCAGACCTGGAAATGTATAGTAGTAGTAGTTGTTGTTGTTGTTGTTGTTCTTCTTCTTTGTTATTACTGTTACGACTTCCTAGTTTTAGTCTAGGGTCAGAAGAAGCAACATTGAGATTGTGGTCGTTTGACCGGAGGTGACAACACACTACACAGTTTGCCCAATACGTGTTGTATTTTACAAACAAAAATCAAGAAAATAAGTGATGAGCATAATAAAGATAATGAAATAACAGTTGAAAAAAATAGATATACAATGTTTACATAAATGGGAATAGACAAAGATGATGCGGAGGGGAGGACACAGATGGTACCAAATGAGAGAGAAGGAAAAAAAAAAAACCAAGCTAACTCAAATTAATCATCTAACCTAACTAATGGAAAGAAAGATGAGGAAAGCAAGTCTTCGGCATTGCACGCCCTGATTTACCTACTCTAACTGCCAAACAAAAAACACAAGTGGCGTTCATTTCTATACTACTAAACATGTTACTAAACATTTAATTCACTGGGTGTTGCATTATGTACGTCACGTGACATAATACCTGTCCTCTCCACATGAGGTTCACAACAATCTCGATGATCACCAGTAGTACAGAACAAGTAACAAAACAAAAGAACAGATCAAAAACAATAACAGAAACGGGAAACAAAGAGCTCCCTTCATGGTCATTCTATTAAACCATGTGCGTCCGACGGGCTTGATAGGTGGAACCATGACGTCAATCCAGCTGATTATGATTGTCATCTTCCTGGCCCAATGGCCATCGCGGGTTGGCAGGTCTTAGAAATTGAGGGGAGAGAAGAAAAGGGCACCATGACTGCACCACAACTAGTGGGATATAAAATTGGTATTGTTATACCTGTATATTTTTGTGTATTGCTCAAGACGAAATTGTTAAATTATTGTAAACAGTGTGTTGATATTTTGTAATTTTTTAAAAAATTGAAGGACTGTTGATTTTGCTATGAATATAGACATTGCTGCTGCTATGTCATTAAATCATAAATAGACCTGGAAATTAATAAAATGGTAATATTCCATTCCATGATATTCTCAACTAATGCTGTAAACTATACAGGGAACCCGGTCAGTTGGTACATGACTATGTAAAGGCTAAAATTAACAAAATTGCACAAGGAACTGAAAAGTTATATTAATAATCTTTTAATCACATTTGCTTCTACTCTAATTTGTTGTTTTGAACCTCGCCTGTCAAATGTTCATGAAGGATTTATTTAGACTTGCATTAAATATTAACACAGGTTAAGTAGAAAGTAATGAACGTTATATTATGCATATGTTTAGCAAAATATAAAAATGAAGTTTTCTATCGACCATTGAATGACGTTTGTGAGGTAAATGTAACATTGCGTTATTTAATGACCCCCCTTTTGAGGTTGAAAAACTGAGCGATTACATTGATCCATTTCAGTAAGCTTATTGTGATTTATTGGATAGAATGCATTCTAAGTTTTTTCGTGCATCAACGTAAAACAGCAAAAATATCTGTAAAACTGATTATCAGTCAATCCAAGTTGAGCTGCAGCACTGTGCATATTGCAGCAGGAATCAGAGTTCACTGATCACGTGACTGGAGTAAGTGACGAGATGACTGACAAGACCATGGCAAAGGATGCGTTGCACAATAGAACCCAAGTGTCTGACAAATGTCTTATTTTGTAGAAGGCACGTTTAGCACCACCGTTCCTTATTCACAGAATAAGCACGCTTGCGAAAGTAAAGCTCGAGTGCATATTCAAATGTGATTTCAAAACCCCGGCTCCCTGATGCATGGAAATCTCCCAATATGAAAGCTATCTTAGGCTGGCCTGTGTAGCTGTAACCATCTCTTAGGTCTTTATTATGAAACATTTGAATATTGAAAGTACTTTTGATTATGTTTGCACTTAAGCCTAAGAGAACTATTTGTTTATTTCTATGATCAATTTGTGGAAAGGAGTTCAGTTTGATCAAAAGGTTTTATACAGGAGGTCATACATCTCAGGTGAGGGTCACACCCTTATCTAGTCAATAGAGTTTGTGGCAAAACCTTTTACAGTGCTTGAGTATTGTATTTTACTATATATAAAATTCATTCTCAAAGTAGAACTGAAATGACATTCATTACAAGATGATTAGTTAAAACATTTCAAATGCACCTGCAGATTTTTTCTAGTTATGTATTTCGTCATTAAGGTTTCTTTAAAATATTGTGTAAAAATCTTGTTTTTTAAGCTCGTGTCGTCACACCCCTGATATCCAGTCATGTGGCCTTTTGAAAATTGTGGACAATTGGGGCTTTTGGGGTCACAAAAGGTTGAGAACCACTGCTTTAGAGGTTATATTTGAGGGCATTTTCTATATTTGTTTATGTTGATCTTTCTCTCACAGGCTAAACAGAGAGCTGAGGTATTACAGTCTACTCACAAATTCTTCTCTGAGCAACAACAGCTCAAGGCACCAGTAAGCAAGCCCACCCGCATGGAAGGAGCAGGCAAACCCACTGACAGCATCACTTCAAATCACCAGGGGGCGCCATCCGACCGCACAGAATCTGACAAACCTGCACCTCTAGCAACAACCAAACCCATCCGGACGGGTCCGATCAAACCGCAGGCAATCAAACCAGAGGAGGGCAAATAGTTATTGCTTCAGAAAGGGCACATGGATGGAAGGATGGACTGAGAGGCCGGAGGCTTTGGGGAGGGGAGGGAAGGAGGGTACGACGTCCTACAGCACCTGAAAGTGGCAGAGAAGTGTAGGGAAGTAGAGTAATGGAGGTTAATTTTATGAGGTGCTGTGCATTTCTCACACTTACTGTGCCCTCATCCTTTTATCAGTCCATCCATTCTCTCCGCTGTGGTTGGCGTTACAAGAGAACGTGCCCCTCCATTGTGTGAACTGTGCATCCCCAGTGAACAATGAAGGTAGACATCAACAAAAGTTACACTTGCTGCTGAGAATGCCATTTTTTTTTTTTTTTTAAATAGCAATATGATTTACTTTTCACTTTCACATTTCCTCATGTAGAGAAACTCGTTTTAGGAAGGCAAATATCTCCTTTTTTGATTGAAGATGTTTTCCCCAGTTTTTGTTGTTCCTGTTGTTCTCGAGCAACAATGTTGAGGTTATGGCGCTAAAGATGCAATGAAATGTCTACACACACTCACATAAAATTATTGTTTGTGTGCGTGTGTGTACGCTTCACTCACGCTTACTTTCTCTTCAACCATGTGTATTGGCCTTAACAATACATAGAACATCGTTTCAGCAGATTAGGAATTGATTACCGACGTATCCGATTAATTCATCGATTGCAGTCTCCACTGTGAGCCTTCCCTCTTGCCTTCTCAGTCAGTAGTCTACGCCTGCAAGAATTGAAGATTGTGCGTTTGCGTGTGTGCGCAAAATAACCGTGAATCTTTAGCCAAAGGTGAGGCGTCAAGAGACCTGAATACTTTTAGATGAATATATGATTTTGACAAAGACGGTTCAGCTTGGTCAACAGATAGTAGAATTATGATGGAAAATTTTCTTTTTTTGTAAACTGTTCCTGCAGACCAGGCCTATGTTTGATATGTCCTAAGCTTAAGCCCCTCCCCTTTTCTGTGAATGAAGACAGATGTAGACACGCCCACTTGATATAACTCCAGTCTTTCACCTTCCAGCCTCTCCACACAGCTCCCAACCATGCTGCTGACCAACTCTGACTCTCCTGACCAATCACTGCAGAGGAGGGGTGGGGTTTGGGTTGGGGTGAGTGGTCAAGCAATTTAGGTTCAGTGCTAAAGAGCTGCAAGTTTAGAAAGAGGAATGTTTCAGCGTTAGCGTTTCAGCCAAACTCAATTGGGGTTTGGGGCAGGAGTGATACAAGTTTTGAACGGAGGTTCCCAGATGTTTTGGACTTCTCTGTTATGGTGACCACAGGCCTGAGTATACAAGGTCTTTCTCCAAACCACTCCTCTTGAGTTGCTATCACAAAGAAGGGGCCTACAGTTGAACAAGGCTTTCAGTATGGCCCCCCATTTGTTTGTGTAGTAGGTATGAGAAACTACAAACAGAAGGGGAGGAGAGGGAAAAATTTTTTTTCTTGATTTCTGTTTTGTTTTACTTGTACAGGGGTTAAATCGCTGTATTAAAATATGTAAGGTCTTATTTACATTCTCCTGGTTTGGTTACAGAAACTAATAAAATAATATGCTGTAAAAAATGAGATGTGGTCATGTTTGTTTGTGTTTTTTTGTTTTTTTTTGAGGTGCTGAATTCATTAACATACCTTAATTCATGCAATATAAGCCAACACCCCTAAAATTAAAAGATAGTCATACAGATCAACTTTTGAAATCTTTATTCTCATAAGTTAATACAATTCTATAGCCACAAGATCACAATCTTAACATCTCAAGCAGCACACGAGTCTTGAGGCGAATTCAAGAGAAGGGAAAATATAATTCATCATATACAAAGTCAGGATAGTATTGCATAAGGATTAGAGCATGTACACAAGCAAAGGTCTTCTTACGGTTTAAGTTGCATACCTCTGTACAATCGGTCAGTCGAGAGGCAGGCTTACTGTCATTAATTGTATGCTATATTTCCCCCCTTCATTGAATTTATTCAGTGCCGTAAACACAAAGACAAGACATTACTTACAAAGGTAGAAAAATAATTTCTCTATTAACATGTTAAGTGGACAAAATAAATGAGGACTTAAATGTGGCCTCCATTTATTAATGATACATATATTATCATGATACATGATTAGATACTTTATCCATTGGGGAACTTGTTGGTCAAGAGAATTTTTTTTTATTTAGCATGTTTATAATGAACAAAGAAGTCCACTTAATGTGAAGACGTGTGATGTAGTCACTGGTATGCATAATTTCTATAAGTTTTCTTGAAAGAAAAAAACTGCGCTTAAATATCTGGAAAATGTTATTTTCTGTATGCAATATATATATATATATATATATATATATATATATATATATACTGTTGGTGCTATTATTAATGCATAATTCTGGTTGAATCTTGTCCAGTTGGCTTTTCACTCCTATCATTGTCAATCCTAGATTGCCTATCATTGTCTTTGAATATCAGTAAATCCAACAATAGCTGTCCCACTGGATGTTAAAATATTAAAACATAGCAAAATGCATCTATAAGCTGGGGTGATATGGAAATTTTCGCTGATTGCTTCCCTTTACTCTTGCTTGCCTAGCCTCACTTTATAAGACACAATGTAAAAGTTATCCCAAGCATATAGCTTTCTCTGCCCTGGGTTGTAGTCTACCATGCTGTTGTAGCGATAGCGGTTTTTGAATGGCACTGAGATTGTTTTACCCTGGCTGGTTACAGTGTCATACATGTAATTTACGGTGGTGTTTGGCGAGGTGTAGCTAGCAACCGTGTACAACTTGCCACAGATCATAAAAGCATTAGCCACGGAAGTCTTGCGGATTTTAGTCTCCCAGGTGCCCTTCACCTCCAAGTTGTGAGGGTCCAGCTGGGAGATCACAATAGCACCCTTGGCTTTGTTGGTGCTGTATATGGCCCATAGACCATTCTCATCTACTGAAAGGTCAATGTCTGTGTAACCACCCCAGGAGTAGGGGAATTGACCATGGAAACCAGCATGGGGAAGATCACGGCGGGCAGCAATGCTCTCGGAGAGTAGGTCATATCGGATAAGGGTGCGGCTTAGTCTCCGTTGGTAGTACAAGGAGCCTTTGTACATGGTGGCTCCTGTGCTCTCCACAGATTCTGGCAAGAGGAGGACTTTGGTAGGAAACCCACGAGACAGCTGGTCCATGTTTTCATACCCAAAGAGTTGACGGACTTCAGACCCTACGGCATCGATTCGCCAAACCATCTCTGGACCATAAGGTTCCTTAGCCTCTGGGTCTTGCATCCAGACACCGTATTTACCTGCAATACTGTCAGCCTTACGGTGCACCACAGGATCTTCTACCCACACCAGGTCACCACAGCCTGAAAAAAAAAAAAAATCCTGAGATTAGACACTTGTTGGAAACATCGAATTGCCAATGACAGATTGAAATGAGACGCCATTAAAACGAAATATGCTAAATATGGCCGAAGGTGGAAGCGAGGACACCTTGTCCTAGCATTTCTACTAGTGTAAAAGATTAGAAGCATACTTACCCTTTCCTAAAATACCCTGTAAGAGAGAGGTACTGGGGGAAGGGATGCTTGGCAGAATTCAAAGGACTTCTTGGGAAAAACCCGAACCTTGATGTCTTTGTTTAGCAACATGGCCGCATCAAATGATTCACATTACCATTTTGGCGCCTTACTAAACATACACACTCCTTTTATAAGATAGATTATTTTAGACTTAAATGAATGGGTAAAAATAGCAGTATTTGTGTTAGTGCTGTCAGCGGGAATGAAAGCTATGTGCACAGTATCATTTTTTCAGGCACCTCAGATGAACAGATGTAGAGGCATGGCGTATATATACATATATATATATATATAGGCCTTACAGTATATATATAGTATATATACACCGTATATACAATATATCAACATTACTCGACAGTCCAGCTAATGTCAGAGGACATCCACTAGATTGTGTCTTTATGATAAAGACGCCCAAGGTTTAGGGTCGCCCAAGGTGTGACCCTCACCTGAGATGTCTGTTGGACCTTCCAGATTTGGGGCAGACACCTCTGTGACCACAGCTGTCAGCTCTTGATATCTTTGATTCGGGAAATGCCATGTAGGATCTAGGAGAGCAAAAAGACTGAAATTCGCATATTCCAATTGAGACATGCATGTGAAGGTGTTGAGGTTTACATTTGTCAAGCATTCACTCTCAGGATGACAACTAGTGACCGTGACATTATCATTTATGATGATGCAGTTTGTTCTCTACTTGAATAGCTATAGCCTTGTTACATCCCCTACCTCTTAAACTACTTGTGTCTCCTTGTGTATTCCCAGGGCTGGATACTAGGTGGGAAAGTGCAGGACCTAAAAGGCAAAGACACTTGATCAGTATGCTGTTATGGTCTGGGGATGTTTGCTGTGCCTTATTATCTGGTGTCTCTGGACCACAAATATGTAGATAGTCTAATCAAATGGTTATAATCAGCTCTAAAGTGAGATCCACTGGCATCCCAGAGTACCATGATGAAAGACTAAACGAGTCAAGTTGGACAGACTTAGAGGCTTGGTATTGATCCTGAGTTGCCTGAGAGAGGCATGTTTGTTGGGATGCATGGTTGTGGGGGACTGGCAGCTCTACTGACAGTCAGGAATCTAACAGAAGGAAATAAACAGCCCTGAGTAGATTCCCAGCTGTCCCGGAGCCTGCCAGACTCCAGACCTCCCATTACACATCCGAAACTCAGACATGCACTCCGGCATGGTCCACATACACGCTTCCTAATTAACAATATTAAACAAAATTTCAGTTTTAGTTTTTAGTTGTTCTTTTTTCTAGGTAAAAACACCTTTTTTACCCCCAACTTGTGCGTGACTTCGCCAAAAGTAAAACACTTCGGTTCTGTGGAGTTTTCAACATTGCTCTGTTTGTTTGAGTGATGATCTGACTTTTGGCTCAACTTGTACCTGTTTATCCAAAGTTCAAACAATGGAAGGCTTGTTTTGGAAACCTTGTTGGAAATTTTTTACGTAGATATTGTTTGCTACTATTAATAATGCAGAAAGGACCTGAACATTCGCATTATCCTCACTCCTTTCAGTTTATGCCATTTTATTGGCTAAATTACCTCTGTTAGGCCCTATGACAAACTATGGTGCCACATTGTCATTAATGTCTAATCATGTGCTTACATGTTTACAGGCGTTTATAATGGGCCAGCTTTGAGACACGAACATCTGAAGCGGACTTTGATTGATTGCTGCTGCTGATAGCTTGTTCAGACCTGCAGTGGGAAGGTCAGTAGTTAACTGTCCTTTATCCCTTTAATCAACACATGCTCTGAGACACAGGTCTATGCAACTAAAGCATGCAATTCCCAAAGTTTGTTTGCAGGTGTTTGTACTTATCTGTATATATCGTGCCTAATGGTTCCCTGAGAGATCGAGCAGAACTTCTAGTCCAGCTGGTAGCATGTTGCTGACTAATTTATTTGCAGGAATCCTTCACATTTTAACATCTTGAAGACTTTGGAGGTGTTTTTTTTCATACTGTTTGACTGCTTTGGGTTTTGCAACTCTAAGCTGTGAAGCAGATGCCAACTCTTACTATTATTCTAAATGAGAATTCCTTTCGTTTAAAGCATCCGAGTAAAGATTTCCGAAACATTTCAATCTCTATGTTCGTACTTAATGAGGTGACGCTGAGAAAATTCGTATGGCTGAATGGAACAAGGATCCTGATCCTGATCTGTCTGCATGTTCAGTCCAGCAGCTTCGCTGCTCAGTAAGAACTTCTAAAAAGTTTTTGTATCCACTGGTAAAGTTCAATTTATTCAGCCCCTTTCTGTGCTTGTGTATGTTTGCACAGTAGGATATTTAGGTTGCAAATGAATTATGAACCTGACAGAAAAACGGAATCCAAGAGGGTGAGGATGTGCAAGACTGATGGACTGTTTTCTTTTCACTCTCAAAGAGCCTGAATTTGTCATCCTTTTGCAAAAATGGTTTCTACAGTGCTTCTCTCCTCTGTCTTGTTAAACCTTCATGTTTTCATTTTTTACATGACGTATGGTGATGTGCAGATGTGAGGAGCTGGACAAGAGGAACTGACGGGGAGGAATGTAACCTTTATAAAACAACGTTCATTTGGGACTTTTTTGGTGTAAGTTTTTATATATCTGTAGTTATTTATTATTCAGTACATTTCAATAACAGAATAAATCAGTAAAGCTTAACTGAGACATGATTTTAAGGTACCAACATTAGATTTAATCCAGCACTAACAACCCCAGCAGGGATCAGTTACCCCTCCTCGTGCAGCATCAGTCAAGGTCTGCTGGGAGCTGTCAGTAAGACTTTACTGCAGAGTTTTAGCTGTTTTACTGCTTCAGCAGCTTGCCCCCAACACCCTCCGGACTGTTTCAGTCTTTTGCTCATATGTTGACCTGCTCTGACATGGGGATGTCACTTAGTTCAACTCTGATCTATCTATACTGTTCAAAACTGCTTTAAAATGAACACAGTGACCTGCTCACTTATCCCACCCAAAGTATGATTCACACTTCCAGGCAGGTATTATGTGGAAATACACACATAAACCAAAGGAATCTGTTCCAAGATGCCAGTGACTCTAGAGTAGAATGTCATATACTCACACCCCGTGCTTTTCCGGACACCACACCTGTTTACAAGTCACGGCTCAATGGCATTTTAAACATTTCAGTAATCACAAAAGATTGCAATTTAGTGCTTATTTTTCTTGAGAATTTTCCATTATTATATTGTAAAAGCAAAAGTAGGCATTAGTGATCTTCAACTCTATGTAATGAATTTACGCAGCCATAAAAAATGTGCATAAAAATGTTGTACCTTTAGGGGTAAAAGGGCTTGTCACTGGGGACAGTACCCTTACTATATTTAACCCTAAAGCATGCATTTTAGTACCTTAGAGTAATAATATGCATTTTTATGATATTACTGTGAACCCTTCAGGAGTAAATAAGGTACAACGGTTTGCTGTTTTACACATAAAGGTAACATTTTTGTGCATCACAAATATATCCCAAGCAGATAAGGTAGTGAATGTTTGGCTAGGGGGGGACCAAAAGAAAATTTTGGTTGCGTGAGATGAACCTCAACATAACATCCCCTGACAATTAAAAAAAAAAAAAAAAAAAGATGTGTTTGGTTGTCACTACTCACCTGGTCCTGGTCTGAAGTCATTTTGCGGCACTCTAGGAGGAGGCTGTTGCACGCAGGGTTTGCTCCTCAACCTCTCAGCCTCCTGGCGGAGTTCCTCCATCCTCTGCTGCAGGTCCTGGACCTGTCTGTCCAGTCTTTGCTTCTCTCTCTGGAGCTGAGCGTTCTCCCCCATCACCTGGTTGTAAGCGTCCTGGAGGCCTGACTGCAATCCAGAGCCCTGTGATGACTCTGACACGGCTTCCGCTCCTACGAGACGGGTGACCAGCGCTTCTAGCAGCCCCAGACGGGACTTCAGGGCCTCCATCTCAGGACTTGAACCGGGTGACGGACAACTGGTCTCTGTAGGGCTGTCCACCGTGAAGCTATACTGACAACGGCCATTCCCGGCATTTGCTCGACGAAGAGTCGCTTGACTGCTCTGAGCCTGGGTGCCCTCGAGCAGGAAGGAAACACACAGCACAGCCCAAAACCACATGTTTAGGTGGATACCTGTAAGCTTTTTTATCTGATGCTCTTCTTCCAGGAAGGTTTCCGCAGAGGTGACTCTACTCTTTCTGCAGATCACTTGTCTGCCCTGTCCTCTTTAGCGCCGGCACTAATCTGTTCTTTCCCTTTCACCTCACAGGCGTAACCGGAGCCCCTCTCTTCTCTGGCGTTCCACTAATGACCTCTCACCTGAGTCTTTTCAATCTTTCTCTCCCACTGACTTCCTCTCAGTTGTGCAAAAGGTTGCCTTTGAAGGGCTGGTCAGAGTGTCTCGTTTTGATTGGTGGTTGATGTCTGCGATCCCTCAGTTTGTCTCTTCAGGTTCGGAGGCAGTTTGTCTGAGTACATTACGCTGGGACTTATTTATACGGTCAGGGAGGAAAGGGAGGGAGGGAGGGAAAAAGTGAGAGACTCAAAGAGGGACGGAAGAAAAGGAGGGATGCTGTGTGCTTGAGGGATTGCCCCATCAAAAAGATCCTTCCAGAGTTCTTTCTTTGCCACCTCCTCTTGAAGGGCAAATCGGAGCATGTGGGGAATGCTTCGTGTGCTGTTTGTTTAGCTTTGTGAGCAGGAATGCAGAGGCGACCACAGGTTAACAGGGTTATGCTCAGGCATTTTCCCACTGGGTATTGTAGTAATCACTTATGTAATGTGCCTAGCAAACTAGTTAGATGTGTGTGATTTTCAAGGGTAACTACCGGGGAGAGCATACCTTTCTGCTGCTTTCTAATTCGGGTGTTGTGGTGTATGTGGTCCTATCGGTTTGCTGCTGGCGATTCACAGCCAGGGGATCTCACTGTGGGGAACCCAAGACAGGCTGTTAAGAGGGGGTAGATGTGGATAGAGTTACCCCAACTGGACCCAGTCCATGGGAGAGGTCCACAGTGTTGGCTTACATGTTGAGCTTAGCTAAAGGGGTCAGAATGTGACGCAAACAGTAGCAGAGGTCAACGCATGTTTGACGTTTTGGCGATCTTGTTGATGGCATTTGTAACAGTTTAACGTAACAGCGTCAGTCTTCCCAATCGTGCTCCCTTGCCCATTTCTCGTTCTGTCGCCAACCTTCACAATCCTTCGCGATTTAGTTTCCCTCTTTCTTGTTTACTTATGACATCCAACTGTCATTTCCACCACGCTCCCCTTCACAGTTCATCACCTCGCTCTTTCAATAGGTCTGTCATTTGTTGGTTTTGTTAGCTTACTTTGTAAACATTGGCTCAAAACACTTTCACACTCTTTTATCTATAATGTGGCCCAGATGGCTGAGGATTGGAATCTCTCTTCATGGTGGCCATTCATTTTGTTTTGTTTGAATGTGCGTGAGATATCTGATTTTCTTGCCATTTTCGGCAAAGTCTTCTGTGAAATTTAGTAATACAAATACCTGGTGTATACACACTATTCCTTTCTTCTGACACTGCTTACTTAATCTTGAAAACATTAGTCTTGTTTTCTTCTGGTGAAATGTTAAAGAGTGGATACGTTTTGTATAGATGCGCCATCCATTCTATACAAAAAAGTAATGGCAAGATGGCCTTCTGAACAATCTGCATTTACGTGCAATGATACAATGCATATCTAGTTTAGCATGTACATGACGAATATGCATCATCCAATATACTATTGTGGGGAAATATATACAAATATTGGCAACTGTTCAACATAGTCCTTAAATTACATTTTAAAAAGCAGGGATGTCATCATAAAAATGGCTATAATTTTAGATTGAATTCTTCTACTCAATTAAGGAAAGTAGTTTCATTAACGGAATTACCAATTTTAAAATTCCGTGAATTATTTACATAATAAATATGTAAAGTCTAGAAGAGCTTTTAAAGTTACTGACATGCAACTAGCCAGGACATGCCATGACATGCCAAAACTGTTGATGTGAGCAAAGTTATCTAACTCTAAAAATGTATCATTTAAAAAGAAATTAATTTTGCTGTATGGATGACAAAAATATGAAATCAAGTTACATCTGCAAATAAATAATGCCATATCATTTCCTTCTAACTTTTCTGAGCAATTTGCAATGACTTTTAACAAAAAAGGTGCTAAGGTGGTTTTTAGTAGATGTCAGTTCTCTTCAAGCCGTCTTAACAGAGAAACTACAGGAATAGTTCATCACATACTGTTTCAAAAACATTTGACATTCTCAAAGTGTCCACATACTTTTAGATTTTGTATATCTATTGTTTTATCATCTTGTTAAACTTGTTTTTGTGAAATGTTTTGCTTGAAAAGGGTGCTTGATGTCTTAAAATAAATGTCACTTGGTTCAATATTTTGTTATATAATGTTATGACATCAATACATCTTATATCTTACATTTTGGGGCTGGAAGTTTTAACATCGTACTTTTGTTTTCAACACCTTTGCTTGTAACCTTCTGGCCGTTCTTCAGGACCACCATCAGAGCTCTCAAATTTCACCTTGCAGGCTTCATTTCATCTATTAACACATCAGATTTATGGGAGATTGAAAAAAAGAGACATTTGTGTATTTACAGGACTATGCCTGCAAATTATATCCAACTAAATCCTTTATGTCAAACACTCATTCTGTGGCAGTAACTGGAGACACTGACTATGAAGGATGTTGTAGAATCAAAGCTTACATTCCTTAAGTCAATGCAATTCTTAAACATTCCCTCAGTCTATCTGGTTAATATCTGCAATCCCATTCATATCATTTACAAACTCCCTACAGACATAGGATTCTGATTTATGATATCTGTCACAAGAGTACAAAACATATAATGCGTGACCTTTTGTTTTCAGTATTGAACAGATTTCCAGCAAGTTCAGAACTGTAAATCTGCAACAAACCTTCAATAGTATTTATTGACTGAGCAACGTTATACACACACACACACACTATATATATATATATATATATATAGATATATAAAGAGAGACCTGTGTATGTATGTATGTGTATATATAAAAATGCATATTTTATATAAAATATATATACATACATACACATATATTTATATATATATATATATATATATATATATATATATATATATATATATATATATATATATACACACATATATACAGATATATATACATTTATATACACATATTTATTTATATATATATATACACACACATATATCCAGATATATATATACATATATACACACACACACACACATATATATATAAATGTGTCTTTTTTGTTTGTGAAGGATCTAAGACTATTTTAAATGGAATACACAAACACACACAATTAAGACATCTTGCCTGGGGAGAGAGCGGAAGAACCTTAGTTATGTAACTAATGAGAGACTCTCTTCATGGCAGCGATTAAAGACTGATTGGAGAATTTGCTGACGCAAAACAGAACAGCATGACCCTCCAACAAAACTAAAGTTAAATAGTTCCATGCATAAATTAACAAAACTTTGACACCTCAAGTCACGTGTCTTGGATCAGCTTTACAAATAATTTGCGATAAAAGAGAGACCTGAGCCATATCTAGAAACTGGAATATCATATAGACTTTAGCAATTTAGTAAACCACCCAGAACATCCTTGTAACCACGTGACTACAAGCTAAAAAAAATAAAAAAAAATAAAAAACACAGCACCTAAGCCACTTCATAGCAACACCCTCTCAATGTGATGGTGACTTTTGAACTTGTAAACAGTACTCACATTACCTGGTTAAAAGTCTAGTTATTACTTGTACTGGAATTTTCCATTCTAATACATTACGACTTCACTGGAAGTGATGAGCCACACAGGGAATGATGGGAAATAAGAGAAATGCAGAGCCTTGGATACTGGAAGCTCAATGATATACCAGTAGGACTGATTTTTGCCTGTCTCTGAACAGTCTTTGTCCCAAATTGGTTACTACAGATGGAGTGAAGCCGTTCACCATGAACACATGGGAACCAGAGTGTATGACTGAGATGAGAAGAACAGACGAAGATATAAAAAGGCAGGAAAAGAGGGATAAAAGGCAGAAAGCAAAGTAATTCAGTGTGAGGAATGTAATGATACTTATAGGAGAACAAAAACAGGTCTAAAGGAGTAAAACTCAGGAGCTGGTGTTTGAATCAGACCTTTAATTGCTGACCAGGGAGTAGTTTTTCAATATTAAAGAAGGAAATACAGTACTTGGTGTTATAAAAAGACTTAATAATAAACCATATATGCAAAACAAAACTTTTAGTGAAGACGAGAGATTTACCTTTATTAGCACAGTTTAGGGCACCAGAGTGTATATAAATGCAGTGAGCTGACGTACCGCTCATCATGTATATTAATTGCCAAACATGAGCCAGGACAGTTCGTCAAGTAAAACCATAAAACATACAGCGTCTTTTGAAGAATCATCAAGTCATGAAAGTTAGGGGCCTAACTTTTGCATTCCCCTGAGAAACAATGTAAACCTTGCATAAACAAAACTTCTGTGATTGAAATATGTGGAATGAAAAACTATACTTCAGTGCTTTTGCGAACATACACAAAGTTTCTCAGGCGAATGCAATAGTTTTGCGAAAGAACACAAATGTATTGCGAGAGAACGCAAAGGTTCTCGGGGGAACGTGATACTTTTGCGAACCCAAAAGCAATAATAATTTTTACTCCCCTATTATATATTTTTTCCCTTCACTATGTACCATTACTTCAAAATGCGTTTTTGCGTTGAAAAACATGAGATGCGGGCAGTGGAAACATACGGACATGGTTACTACAGTCCCCTAAAGAGATGTGGTGGAAAGAAATATGAGATAGAAGGAAAAATAGTAACTCAATGCTTTTGAGTTCTCTCGAATTTAATTTTTTTTGCCTTTCCATTCGTGTTCGCTAACAAAACCTTTCCGTTCCCTAGAGAAACTGCATTCGCTCAGAAAACCACTGCGTTCTCCCGAGAAACTTTGCATTTGCTCGCAAAACCATTGGGTTCCCCTGAGAAACTTTGTGAGCGAATGCAGATTCTTAGTGGAAAACAAAAGTTTTTATGAGGGAACACAAAGCATTGACAAATCATTTTTCCTCCATCTCATATTTTTTTCCTTCATGTCCCGTAGAAACAAGCTTGTAGAAACTAGAGACACATATTTTAAAATTAGTTTTAAAAGATATTGAACTTCATGTAACGAGCATTCTTTTTAAATGTTGTTTTGCCTAAGATTACGCAAAAGAAGCAAGAGGCAAACGAATCGGTCAAATAAAACAATGGAATGCAAAAACAATTCTCGTTGTGAACGGCCACTTGTGATCTTAATTCACTCTTTTCAGCTGCAATGCCTTGTGAGTGAACTAAGAGAAATGTTGATTGTCACATTCTGTCCTCTTTCTGCATTCGGTGTGGACCGTGAACAGATATATTGCTTCTCACTGAAATCCCTCAACTGAAATTCTCACCGAATCTCACATATCGCACCTGATTTGAGCGCACCACATTTCCATCACTTTTCCCGTCTCGCTTGCGTCTCTTTGCAATGAATCGGATCAAATGCCCTTTAAAATCACTTTATTTCAAATGCAAGATTATTTCACAGTCGCCCAATGGGAAGTCAACGCTGACTTACATTGGGAATAGATATTTACAAATAAATATAACAAAGAAAAAAACAACAGTCATTAAAACAATCTGGATTAAAGTTTACAGTTGTGTTCAGATTACCTTCAGGAAGTCAACCAAATCAACTATTACATTACTGACCAATAACAAGCTGTTAAAATTACACCAGAGGAGATAACTATAATTTTTACATAAACCATTGTACAAGCACAGTGAGCTGTGAAAAAAGCGGAAAATAATTCCTTAATATTAAAATTATATGAACTCAACACAATTAACCACGATCAATTAAAACTTTGTCGGCAAAAAAAAAATTAAATAGCAGCAAATATTAAGTAACATTACTTGTTGCCTTTCAGACTAACTTTAATTATACCCAATGTTTTGTCCATGTTAAAACTTACAGACGTCATACAGACAGATGATGAGATCAGCCATGATGCAGCGTGACATCATCAGATTCCTATTTAGCCCCGCCCACCTGACCTACCTATGTGGAATTAGAGCCTGTAATTGTTAAATGTACGTGCGCATCATGATGTAAGCAGAACGGCTCCAACCTATAATTAACTATAAAGAGGACACAAAGTACTACCAGAATGCTGGGCTAAAATTTTTTCTGTGTATAGTAAATCTTTAATTTGTCTTACTGAATGCATATAGAACAAAACAACCATTGTGTTTGTGCGCATACAAGAGATTGGTCTGCACCTGTGTTGTGCCTTCGTTGTGAGAGCTTGATATGTTGTGCCGTCGTACTCACACAAAATAAACTCTGCCCCGTTTGTTGTTTCCAGGCACTGCCAAAATAGGCAAATCCAGTGGGCAGCCCAACACTGTGCAGCGCCCCCTCTGGTAAGGAGGAATGACAGCAGAAAGATGAGGGAGAGGAGGGAGGATGAATACATTATGCCTCTAACCTCCCGGCCAGACACTATTTATACCGCAAGATCACAGGAACTGTAAAAAAGAAGGACGCATTCAAAAGAAAACAAACATGAAGCATAAAGCAAATGGAATGTACTGACCGTTTACATAGGTAAAAGATCATGCTTGTATTAAGAAGAATATGTGTGTGTTTGAAGTCGACTTACTGATTATGATAAGGAGAAGGATGACCACTACCAATGCTACAATCATTTTCATCTGGAGACAGAAAAAGAAATTACAAGACATATAGGATAAACAGAGCTAAAGAACCCTGATTTATATTTTACAAAACATTTATGGAGCAACACATTTTGTGGGAAAATAAATCATAAAAAGTAGTATGTTTTGTTTTGTAAAAATCATAAAAACATGAGGTGGCAAAAATCCCCGCAGAGTTTGCACAAATACATCAGCTAAAACACTATGTTTTTCCTAATATAATAATTAACATATTATATAATATATAATTATACAAGAATAATAATGATAACTTGCATATGCATTGCAAATTATAAATTCATTTTTATAAATAATTATTTACTTTTTTTCCATACGTTCATTAAAATTTTCGTTTTAAAATCACAGAAAATTTATATTTAACTTTCCTGAAAATTTCTTACACTGCTCCCTAATTTTAATAAAGCTTTATAGCCGCAACAATAAATGTACTTTATTACATTTTTTTTTTTAAATATGATTGCTTCATTGTAAATGCAAATTTAACAAATAATATTGAGAATCTGATCATGATCTAACCATGTCAAGTCAACAAATGCAAAACCCAAACTTGTTATTTACCCAGTCAATTATTGTGCATTCCTAACACCATACTTCACATATTATTCAGTTATTTAATAAATGGATTTAATTACAAAATTGATCATCATAAACGAGACTTATTACAAATTTAATAGTTTCTACACCCATAGAGTGATTTTACACAAAAGCATGTGGTAGATTATTTAGGATGGAGGCTCACCTTCATGTCTCTCCACCACATCCTTCTGTGGAGATGCTTGGCTCTACTGCTGAATGCTGATGCATTGTCCGATAGGCTTTCTGAAAGTCATGAGACACAAGAGGATCGGTATTAAGGTTTACTTAAATGCATGCTTGTTATTATATAATGACATACACTCATAACCAACTGAGACTGTTTGATATGGATTATCTTTGTCTCCTAAAGATGCTTGTTGACTTTCATGATGCCGTTTTGAGATGTTACAGCTCTAAACATGTGGGATCGACTAAAAAACGTTCAGCCTCATTAGTGCAAGAAACAAGAATCGATAAATCTGAGCTCATACCAGCTGCCATTCAACAATCCCATGGAGGATGACTGTGTGCAGCCAGAAAGACAAAGAACGCAGGTGTCCTACTAATACAGATGCGTTAGTTTGCATCTAGCTTTAAAAATTCATAAAAAGTCTTTTGTAAGAATCTATGGATTCACCTTTAGGACTAAGCAGCCTAAACAAGGCAACAATATTGTTTACTTTAATCATTTGTCCATCCTTATACATGATGCACAAAGGCAGCGCTGCAGACAACATATGGAAAACATTCCCCTAAATGAGTGGCAATGTCTTCCAGATGCAGCACAAAAGCTACTTGTTCTCCATTTGCAAACAAAAATAAGTTGTTTTTGAAATAGAAACAATGGATTCAGATATTAAAGTCCCTTTCACATGAATAGGACACACCTGTCAACATACGAGTCATGCTTCACTATACCTATTAACATAAAAAAAATAATAATAAAAAAACAGTCCTGTTTTGATTTTCGTGCAGGGACATTTCCTCTGAGGAGGCAAGGGAGGCAGTGTCTCCTCAAAAAATCTGGTGAGAAAACGATATTACAAAAATAAAACAATGTAAATATTTCAAAAATATGACATTAAATAGTGTAAAGGTCACTCGTTTTTATAAAGTAACTCTCCAACTGCATCTCTCTTGCCCCCCCTGAGCTCATTGAGTTTTAACAGACCCCTTAAAGCATGCAGTGGGTTTAATGGGGGGTAATTGAGAATGAATGTGGAAAATTCCTATGAGAGGAGGCAACGCCTCCATCGCACTGTGATTGGATGTGATTTGTTATGATTGGATATGACTGGTTTGTGTGTGCTAAATTCCGCCTCTTGTTTTCGTGCGTTTTCTCGAATCGGCCAAATGAAGACAATGATGGCGTTACTGGAAAAACTGATTAAAAATTAAATAATCAACTCACTTAGATATCACCGCTTTATGTCATGTCAAAATCAAACTCGTAATGGCCTGAAAACATGATAACTGTGGGGTTTTTAGTGAGATATCAGCTTGGTGAAATTAAAGGTACATCTTCGTGTCTGTGACCAGTGTGTAGAAGCGTGATGACAGCTGAAAATGTGTAACAGTGACACATTTACGTTTGTTATATAAAAAAAACTGAGGATTTTGTCTACTCATTTTAAAGCACCACCACACATCACTGCCAACAGGTACATTTTCTTTAATAATTGTAAGTTCAGCAGGAATGCATGTACATTTTCTGCATTTGTTTTTAAGTTCAGCAACACAAAGGGTCAAAGTTTTTTTCTTTGTCAGCTTGATGCCATCCAGTGTTTAAATTATCCACTATTATAGTATTTATTAATATTTTGAATAAGCTTTTAGTTTTATATTCCCAGTTTTAAATTACTTTAGTTTAACTCACACGTTAGTTTTTTTCTTTTTAAATATTTCAATTTAGTTTTATTTCAGATTACATTTTGGTAATTTTACACTTCAACGTCAACTTGTTTATATGTTTATATATTTCAGTTAGTTGCGAAGACAACATTTCTAATTTCTTGGTATCACTGCACAATAAGTTTCCGTTTGTTAGTATTAGTTAACTACATTAGTTAACTGACTAACAATGAACAATACGTCTAACATCATTTATCAACCTTAGATGTTGATTTCAGCATTTACTGATACATTGTTAAAATTAAAAGTTGTATTTGTTAATATTAGTTAATGCACTGTGAATAAACAATGAACAATTCATTTTTACAAACATTAACAAACACTAAAATACAAAACAAAATAGCTAATTGTTAGTTCACATTAAAGTGCTACCCATTTTTATTATCTAATATTCATATTTTGTTTCTGCAAATTTGTTTAAATGAACAATTTTTTTTTAACAATTTAGTTTTAGTTAACATTAACAACACTGCTTGAAACTTTACTCCACTGAATTCAATGCACTGAGGAACACTAACACCGTGGCACTATCACAACATAATTTCATGTTACGTAATATTTATGTGAGTATTAAGCTGTCTGAGCATCCCAAGCAGCAAAAGCAGACACACTGGCACAATCAGTGGAAACCATCATAACTCTGAAAATCTTAAAATCAAATAAACGTAACACTACAAGATCTGCTCATACTTTTGAACTCTGAACACAGCGGCTCCTGTTACCAAAGGTTCATTAAAATGCATGTCTCAAAGTGCTTTCAGGAGCACACACATACCTTTGGCCAAATTCCAAACAGCATTTTTGCACTCTTGAAGGGCACTTTGAGAAGGGGACGAAAGTGAATCCCTTCGCGAAGGGCCCTTCCACAAGGCCGTTAGCGAAGGGGACATGCGATGGTTACTTCAGTGAAGTAATTGTATTATTCATGGTCATGTGACCCAGCAAATACTTGTGATTTATTCATTAAAGGAAGATTGCGGGAGAGTTCGAGTTAACTTACAAACTTAGCAATTCACGTTGTTATTTTGTTTGTTTTTTTCGTGATATATTTCACACCTTTTTGTCATGTCATGTTTAAATTTGTTTCATAGCTTAGTGTTGAGTAATACAGTGTCCAAAGATGAGATAGGCAAGTTTTAAGAGAAATACACACACACACACAAATATAACTTATTTGAAAAAAATTATAAATGAATCTTTATTTGCAACAGCTATTTTGACAACAATAATAGGAAATTGCTGTAAGAACAACTAATCAGCTGATGGACACCGTGCTGGGTTGTCATGGGAACATCCCAGTTGAAGATATTAAAGAATGACACTAGACTTGTTTGAGATGCATCGGCGCTGCACAGACCGATCGGTGTATGACATCCAGCGAGAGCGATTGGAGAGTAAATGTCTCCTTATGCTTTTGAATTGCTCTTGCGGTACTTTTATGTCATCCATCGATGCATCACAAACAAGCCTGTTGTCTTTTATTGCTCCCTTCGTTTGGCTACATAATGGCACACAACTGCCATGCTCCCTCCCCTTCAAGGGCTCTACCCTTCAAATATAGTGCACAGAGATGCTCCCTACTATTTGGAATTATCACCAGCTTCAGTTCACTTGACGCCAATATTTAATGTTATGAGACTAGTAACTAATCTCAGATCAGCCTGGATCAAACATTTTTCTGTTTATTTTTCACATCTGGACCTGAAATAAGAAAAATACCACACCACTCTGCGGGACACAGGACATTTTACCCACTCCCCTGACCATATGTCCCCTGGCAGTTCCTAAACAGAATAACAGAAATGGGACATGACTCACTAGGATCAGGTATGATGAAACCTAAAACTAACAAAAAGGGATTGTTCATGTGGCACTGGGATTCAATACACTTTCCCACAGTTCTCTGGATCAAGTTTGGTCATGTGTAATGAGCAGTTGAATGTGTTTGATTTGCAATAATATTTTATTTACATACAGCTTCCCAATCTATTCATGTGCTGATATAAGCGTTGGCCCTGAAATGATTCACATAGGCTTTGTTAATCTTCCTCCAGTTCTTAAATAATTCTTAAAATAACTTACATATTTTGGGCGCTAACATTCCAAATTTTTCAGATTTCCACCCACATTAGAAAAAAGGGAACTTGAGCAGGTTTTTGAGCAATAGAAGATCTGTTGTTCAAAAACTGTGATACTTCGAGAATCATTTTTAATGATGTTAATCCAATGGAAACACAAAGTGCCAAAGGATTCATATTGAGTTGTCCACTTACCAGATTTATCCTGCAAATCATCCAGACGTTCCCCACGTTCTATCACTTTGGAGATATTCTCCTGCATGACGTCAATGACCTCGTCAACTTGAGACTGCACCCTGAAGGCCACCAAGACAGAGAAGACAAGATGAAAGAACAATCTGGTGCTTCCATTTGATTCAACAGAACATTTGAGCAGCTCAGGGACACATGTTCATGTCTGTGTTTCTATTATTTTGAAGAAAACCTTTCGTCTTCTGTAAACCACTCGAGATTAAACAAGATATCATTATGACTACGATCTGTTGACCCTGCAGTGTCGAGAGGAGGTGAGAACGTTTTGCTAGACGTGGTCTAGACACATCCAAATAGTTTGAACTATTTGATCTCATAGACGTGACACACAAATACGCACTAAATAGCTTGTGAGGTATTTAGCTGCTCTCATACACCTGGCACAAGGGGCTGGCATGGCTTTTGGAGAAGCAGCCTACGAATGAACTGAGAACAGGATGTTTTGCCCCTCGCTTCTATGCTTGGATGCTCGCCTAGTACACACCATGAATTGCACAAAATGGCCAATCGTTCAGGACCTCGCTCATCTCTTGCACCTGGGGCTAACCTCTTGCACAAATACAAATGAAGTAACGGCAAGAATCCAAGACGTTCATGGAAAAGGTAAGAAAAAAAACATTAGGGAAATTTCACCTTCCAAGTTTTCCCTATTAAATTCCATTGTTTTATGCATTACTCTGCCGTGCAGCACATGGTTACGTAAAACAGTGACTGGTCACATGGGGCGAAGCTCTGCAGGTTTCCTTTGGGAGAATTACTGCAGCATATTAGTATGTACCAAACTTCATAACAAAAAACAAAGAAAAGCTCACAGTCCGGCTACTACAGCTACGTCAGTAACCAACGATTTTTGAATATTGGGAGTAGCTGTTTATTTTTGCCTGCAAATATTATGTTGTGTCATAGAAACCCAGATGGTTACAGTGCTTCCCTTATTCTCCGACGGGAGGTGTGTTTGTGGGTGGGTGTTTTCACAGATGTCATTATAAGGAGTTATATAAACTCTGCAAGACACAACGACATGGGCAGTGCTTGTGCAGTCAATAACTGTGATTTCCACAACACCCTGCCAGTGGAAATTATTAGATATCAGTCTCCACATTCCTAAACTGAACCCATTCTACTATTTTGGAAAGTCCTAATTGTTCATTTCTGAAAGTACCCCTTAGCGTCTCACACAGATTGTGCAACAGACATCAATGGTGCATCAATTTGTGCGGCTTGAGAGCTATTGTGTTTCAACAGAATCAGACATAGTTTTCACTTGCCAGATGATAAAACAGTTCAAAAAATTCCCAAAGATGCACATTGAAGGAAGGACCTGAGCTATATCTAGACAGCATAACATCATAAACACTTGGTGGTGGGTTCTTTGGACCTCAGCCAGTAAGCAGCCTGTAAACTCAGCTACCTCTTGACTCAGACTCGAATGAGCCCATCTCGGCTACAAAACTGACAACGGCTCTATGGGTACATGTAGACAGTCTTGGAAGCATCTGTAACAATGTGTTTGTAGTAGAGCTGCCCCATAATAATTGACTAAACGTTACTCAACTAAAGGAGGCAAAATTTTATTGGTCGGTTAGTTGCAGAAAAAAAAAACTGGCGAAGTCACACGCGGATCGTTAATGGCGTGTCCGTGTGGTAATTACAGTATGTCGGTCAGGAAATCCAAATGCTTACCTATTATCTATCGACCTCAAATATGGCTTATCTTTTGAAACATGTAAGTAGTAGCCGCTTTACATGGTCGCTCGCTCTAACGTTAACCTACATACACGTGTGGTATTATTAGGTAAAATTAGTCCTACACGCTCATACATACTGTCTAATTTTGTCATTTTGGCCTCCAAATCTTGGTCCTGTCGGTCCTCTCCTGCAAATAAAACAAATAAAATAAAATTCCATTTTCAGTAACTTAACAAACTGAAGAGTTTTCCTGTTAAAGCTGTGTGCAAACAGTAATTAATGCTCAAATATCGGTTTATTTGTCAATGGTGATTGTGCAAAACTACAGTCTTACAGGAAAAAGTCCTCCTCTTCATCCGAATCTTCCTCCAGTAGGTTCCTCTGCAAGTTAAGAAGATCAGAGATTCATGCTGGTTAGAACTGGCACAGCATGGGTTTAATATAATATTCTGTCTGAACTGAGACCAGGTGTTTGACATAACGGTGAGCAGATTGAGACTTATAACGATCTTATTGTGAAGCATACAGTCGTCCACCAGCCGTCAAGGACAACAGAACCCTCTGAAGGGCCCAATATGGGCAAAGCATGTGACAACAGTATTCCTGGAACGGAATTCACCTGGAGATAAATCCATTCAGAACACAAACTTCTACAAGGAGACATTTCTGATGTACAAGAGATATGAACTCCATGTGGACAGCTTTTGTGCAATCTGATCTCTGATGCAATGAATTACAGATCAGGAGGCATCTAGTTGACCTTCCATTAGTTTTGTTCTAACGTCCATGATTGATCACATTTAACAAATACCTCATCAGATCATTTCAACATCCCAATGACTAATGTTATATAACCCTCCATAACTGCATCCAGACCTGTGACACTCCTCTAAAATTCCATCTGGACAATTCCATGCTAATGTCAACCTTACCACAGAAAAACAAAACGTTTACCAAAAGAGATCAATTGTGTGTTTTGCTGTAGTAAAAAGCTATAAATTTAAATGGAAATGCATTGTTTAAAACGACTCCAAGAATCAATTTCATTTTTGAGTATGAGTATGATGATGATGATGATGAGTCAGCTACTTGAATGAGTGTCATCTGATGTCATCTGATGTCATCTGTGACCTGCTTCAAGCTAAATTGCATTTATAACCTTTTTTTTTTTAAAGGAACATCCATAAGAAAAACTAAAAAGGTTTGATTTCTATATCTAAAAATATTTAATATACAACAGATTCAGTTAATATAGCCAAAAATCCCTCTTTTGAATCAGTTTTACAATGAGTCATGACTCATTTGTTATAAATCTGTCTGAATTGAACAATCTGTTTCACTAGCCTTAGAATTTGGTAGAAAAGTAATAGTGTGATCAAATGGAACTGAAATATGATTTAACATTTCATATTGCTGCCCAACATCTAGGGCAGTTCATGACACATTTCAATAATTCAGTATCCAAAGTCTGGTAACTTCAAAGCAGTTTTAGGATTGTTTCTCAATGTCATATAAATGTTGCCGTTTCCAGAAATACGATTTTTCAGAGGTTGGGTTTTAGGAAAATTCCAACAAATGATTCAGTAGGAAATGAGCAACTGACTTTACACTGTATGTTATGACCGCAAATGACACTGCAATTGCTCATTTCCAATTGGCCCTTTACTGGGGAATATTAAAAACAAAAACCAGGTCTTTTCAGGGGTCATGATCAGTGGTGTTACATAACTGGCACGTGGAAAGCCACATTCATCTTAGCTCTTACAAAATTCTTGCTCTCTCACTGCTGCAGAGTTCAAGCTTCTATGCGAGGCAAATTAGAGGAGGCTTTTCTTTGGATGTGCTAATCTCTCATCCATCCAACAGTTTCTCCCAATTATACATCATTCAGTCGGGAGTTGTACCCAAGAAAAATACACAAGGTTATCATATGCTTACACTGACTTATAGGGTTTAGACTGTAAGGGTTTTAATGACTGACTCTCTAGGACCGGCACTGAATGTTAATAATGAGATTGGTACCGACAGATTCTTGGGAAGTGATCCGCTAGTTTATAACCCCCTGCCTGAGCTAATGTCAGTTACATCATGACATTAGTCTTTACTTTAAGTCGACTTTTCCGTTCACTGCCTGGTTTTGTTATTCAAACAGATTTAGTATTAGTGGTGCTTGCTATGTTCATTTGACTTACACTACCATTCAAATTTTTGAAATATGTCTCTTCTGCTCACCAAGGCTGCATTTATTTGATTAAAAATACAACTGTAACATTAACAATGTTAAATATTATTTCAATTTAATATAACCGTTTTCTATTGTAATATATTTTAAAATGTAATTTTATATGATGCATATGATGCATCTTCAGTGTCACATGATCCCATTCATACATGCTGATTTGCTGCTCAAGAAACATCTCTTATCATTATTAACAATTAAGGGTGTGACGAGATTCAAATGCAACGAGATTTCTCGTTGAGGTGAAAAGCTGTCTCGTGATATTGCCATGATGGAGCGTGAGTGTAAAATCAGAATATAATATGCCGTAGGAACGTTTACATTACACCTCCACTGATGTTTGCTTTTTATAGGAATAAAAACCATTTAATTCAGTTGGATAACAGTTGTTTCAATCCCATTCAGCTCATCCATCACAAGTAGCAAAGTCGTACGTAGTGCAGCAGGAATCAATGATCATGTGACGAGAGTAAGTGACTGACAAGACCATGGCAGAGGATTCGTTGCGCAACAAAGCCTAAAACCGTCTGACAAATATCTGATCTTCCAGAGTATGTGCTCAGCTCTGGCACTCCCTAATTATAATGTATGTGTGAAAGCGAAAGTAAAACGCAAACGCACATTCGAACAATATCAATAGACCGTATTTTGAAAGTGGCTCCCTGATGCATGCAAATATCTCCCAATATGAAAGCTATCTTAGGCTGGCCTGTATAGCATCTCTTAGCTCAATATCTTGCTTGAAGAAAAATTTAGTCTCTATTTGCACGTTGAGAGAGTACTTTGATTATGGTTGCACTTCATAAGACACTTAAGAGAACTATGCTATTCATTTTTATTTATACTGTTTTATTTCTATGATCAATTTGTGGAAAAGAGCTCAGTTAGGAGGTCAAAAGTTGTAGAAGCTCTTAAATCATGTACAGTAAGGTCTGAAGAAACTCATGAGATCATACAGGAGAGAATCCTGTCAGTTGAGTTTGTGGCAAAACCTCTTAGTTTTTGTGTCTAAAACAAGTCTTTTACTGCATATGATAATTCATACTCAGAAAGTAGAACTGAAATGACATTCATTACAAGATGATTTATTAAAACATTTCAAATGCAACTGTCATGATGTCACACCCCTATTATTAATGTTTAATGCTGCTTAATATTGTTGTGGAAACTAATACTTTTTTCAGGATTCTTTGATGAATAAAGTTCAAAAGAACAACATTTATTGGAAATAGAATAATAACGTTATACATGTCTTTACTGTCACTTTTGATCAATTAAATGCATCCTTTAAAAAAAAATATGAACATTCTTAATTATTTTGACTGCTGGAAAGGAAACAGCATTTCAGCATCGATTTGCATGGGCCAAAATCACTTTTTTTCATTTAAACAATCTAGTTTACATATGATATCTGTTTATTTCTGCAAAATCATGTTCCATTTTATTTTAGTTTTTCTGTTTATTTTTCTCTCCATCTGTTTAATTTCTCTTCCACCTCAGTTTATCCACTGCTATTATGACATGTGGTAACTGCTTGACAGTGTTAAGAACAAATTGCTCTCTGAAGGGTTGTACAACACAAGAGCAGTTGTTGTGAGTGTGTGTAATAGAATGAACGGTTATGCAAGTTCTGCAGACACTGAAGAACATGAGGGGAGAGCTATTTACTCCTGTAAACAACATAAACAGGTAACAGGGCACAATGGAGTTGTAAAACTGCAGAGATGCGCAGGTTTGGCTCTGATCAGCTTTAGACCTCTCATATCGACGTTGTCATTACCTCTAGTTAATCTACATGGAAAAAAACTGACTCAGTGTTACCTCCTCGACTTACCCGCTCACTGCGAATCGAGCCGGTGACCTCCTCATCATTCAGATGTCGTTTGAATTTGGGGGGCATGCTGGGGTCGAGCTGCTCCTCCCTCTCTGGCTCCCTCTGCAGGCAAATACAGGAAGCACAGCAGTGATTGACAGGATTTATTTATTTTTGTGTGACTCACCATCTCATTTCTGTCATTTAATAAAATAATTTCAGCTCAAATAATACTTCATGTCCATTTAATATCCAGTCAGCCAGTAATTATAGCAAAATAATTCTATTTTGAAATTATAACCAGGTGACTATACATTATAACGCTTTTATAAATGCAATAAAAGTTCAAATTAGGCTGAGTTTGGTTGACTTTTGCTATGTGCCAATCTGTGCATTAATACAGTAAGTGTGCATTTATCAGATATTTAAAGTGTCTCATCTAATCTGATTTTAGAGCTGGAACTATTTGTCCGTTAAGTCTTAATTTAGACCAGACTGTGACCCAAGTGAAAGCTGATCTACAATGGCCACAGATCTGAGCAGTGGTCTGTTAGTTGGATCATTAGACTAAACTTTAAACCATAAAACCTGAACTACTTTTAAGTAAATCTGTCGTCATTCAGACTTGGGGAGAGACCACCCTGTTATGTTTAACTAGTCATGGCGGGGATTGATCTAGACACACCGACTGTAATGTGATGCTCGCAAACATCAAACAAAGCAGTTAAAGTCAAGTACCAGGAGTTGATGTCAAAGTCATAACGTTCCTCAATGTGTATTTGCAATGAGTTTATTCACCCAGCAGTTAATTTATGGTTAAACCATTTGGTCGATCTTTTACAAACCTGTAGCCTATAGCTTTGAAGTCACAGCAGGTTTTCATCTAGAAACTACCAGACATATAAACTTAACCTATGGAATAACAATAACGGGTTCTTAAAAAGACCTTCTGATAGACAGTTTCTCACACTGAACATAACAGTGCAGAATCAGAACAAATAATATGAAACTGATTTTGAAACTGTAGCTTGCCAAATTATATGCTTATGTAACCTTGATAACAGCAATATTTAACTAAAATGCTTATTTAGCTAAATTTAAAAAAGACAAAAACTAAAGGTGCTGCAGTCATGGTGCATTTTTGTGAGCCAATCCGGAAGTAACATCACCCTGGTTCCCTTGACATCGAATCAGTTAAGCTTTTTTCGTAATTTGAAAAGCAGTCTGGCAGAAGCTAGATATTTTACTTCATAACTTATTAAATATGGATATTTTTCTTACACAAAAGGCATCGCTTCACTCCGGAGGGCCTTTATTAAGCCCCCGGAGCTGCGTGGACTGGAGTATGTTTTGCTTTGGATGGATGCACTTTCTTCGGCTTTATAATCATCGGCTCCGTTCACTGCCATTATAAAGCTTAGATGCATCAAGATATTTATTAATATAACTCTGATTGTGTTCATCTGAAAGAAGAAATTCATATACACCTAGGTTGGCTTGACGGTGAGTAAAGCTTAAGGTAATTTTCATTTTAAAGTGAACTAATCCTTTAATCTTTTGTGACAAGCCAGTGTTGAATTGACCCTTGTTTGTGAAGCAGTCCGGCGTAAAATGACTACAACTTCCACTTTTCTAAAGAAGCTCAACATGGCCTCTTTGTTGCGTGTTCTTGGGGGCAGGGTTCATGGAAATTTTAGGGTTAGTGATGTCACTAACCTGGGAAGAAACTTGTTGTAGTTCCTACCAGTGCTTTTGTTATAGACCATAAGTAGAGAATTCTTTAAAAGAAAATATCTCCTTTTGCATTTAACTTTGAGCGTTGTAACTTTGCAGATGTTGTTTATGCTCAAACAGCAACATTACCCACTAACTAAAGTTAAAAAAGTGAAATCATAATCAACTTCTCCTTTAATATCCCCCAAAATCACTTCAGTCCCATTTAGCTACTTGTGAGCAAATATCATTTCGTTCACAAGTGAGATATTAGTGATGTATTTTATTTAATAAAACATTAAAATAATTCTAGCGTGTGTTTGTGCCACAGAGCTTCTTTCAAGCATTTCGCAAGAACGTTGATTTCAGGACAGTGGTGTAACTTCTGAGCAGGGAAGAGACAAGGATCTTTATGCAACACGTATTTTAAATAAACAAAACAAGAAGATGACCCAAGGAGACGATGATAACAAAAGCAATAATCCAATGGGGAAACCACAAACCTGACAGCTTTGCAAACAAAACAAAGACAACAACCCACAAAGAACTGAAGAAACTAAGGAGTAGATACAAAGGATAATGATGAACTAAACTAGACGCAGATGAGTAGCAATCAGTAACCATAGACACAAATGAGAGCAACTTAGAAATCAAGAAAACAGCAAATAAACACAGGATAAGATAAACCAGGAACAAACAAAACAAAATGAATAAAAAAAAACAAGAGACTTTGTAACCAGAGACATGACAGATAGAAGTCAGGCAGACAGATACACATTTCCTGGTTTTAGGACTCCTGCATAACCCTATTGATTGATGACTCAAAAGAATGAGTGAATCAGTGAACTTGCTGAAATTGAATCAGATTTCCTGGTACAGGACATTCTAAGAGTGTGCCTGACTAATGTACAACACATCGATATGACATAAGATGTAATGTCATGCTACACTGATAGCTTGTTACTGGAAAAGCTAAACTATTTTAACAGCAATGCTACCGATAAATGTAGTTAGGTTGTAGTTAAAAGTGGCAGCTTCACTAGTTTTAGTTACTCCAAAACACACAGTACTTGAGTGAAGAACATGTGGTAAACGTGTTCCTATAAATAATAAATGACAAAGATGTGTCTCAACTGTACTTTACAAAAAAAATCATGAAATTCATTTATGAATTCTTGCTAAATATTTTTTTCTTGAACAGGTAAACTAAAGCTGCTTCCTTCCTCCACCCACTGGACAATACTCTCAACACAAACTCCAAGTCTAGTACCATTGAGTCCACTGTCCTCTGCTCTCTGACTGCTTTCTGCTTCTGTTGCTGGAAGAACTGTAGGAAAACGGCTTCTCCTTTATCCAGGAGTACAGCAGAGCGTTCCAGAAAGCAGGAAAAGGGAAAAGAGAAGCTGGGGACAGGGAACGAGAGGAGGGGAAGAGAAAAAGACATGGGGTTTGAGAGAAAGAGCATGAAAAGGTAAATAAAAGATGCCAGGACAGAGAAATAAGGACACAGAATCTATTAGGGCTGCACGATTTATCGCGATTAAATCGCACGCAATTTGGCAAAGGCTGCGATTATTTAACGCGCAGCTTGTCAGAGCAGTACAGCTCTATGATCAGTAGTAAATGCTTCTCCAACTGAAAGCCAGAGGGCGCTCTTGCACTGAAACTCAAAATATGCCCTTGCAGCAGAAGAAGAAAACACACTTATCCTTTAGCTGAATAAACAGAAGATTGAAACACTTTGATTAAACATGACTAATAAACACACGATTGCTTTGCCTTGTTCTGTATAAGAACCCTCATCATCTCACAGAAGGATGCTCAACTGTTCTTATGAAGTGAGTTTGGAGTAAAAACATGTCATTAAATGTTGTCTTTTGCTGGACAAGATGTTAATAAATGCTTCTCATGTCTGGAAAGATGTTTGACGGGCATTGCTTTTTCAACTGTACATTATAAGCGTCTCAAACTCGCAGTGCTTTCAGATGTGCATAAAAACATTTAATAAATCGGACCCTTTGCGATTTCATAGTTGCACTAAGAATCGCATTTAAGTGGTAATTACGCTGAGGTTAAATGTTATTTTTCGGATCATGCGATAAATAGTGCAGCCCTTGAATTTAATCACCATCCACTGAGACCACCATGTACATAAATGAACTTAAAGAGAAATAAACTTAATTTATTTAAATGTGCAGATAAGCCAAAACTTAACCTTACCGTGATGTCCTAAAGACTTCGTTCATTTACTCAACCTCCCCTTTGAGTGATGAATAGAGTTGTCAAAAGTACCGACTTCGGTACCATGTCAGTACTGAAATTTAAAAAATGTGATGCTTTGGGCATTGTTTAGCTGATTCATAAACACCTCTGATTGGCCATTGTGTTGACACACTCATCAGACATGTCTGTGATTAGTTATAATGGTCAACATTGTAAACAGATATCAACGATGCTCTTCACTGAGCGCTTATGCAGATACACACGGGAGCATTTGAAAGCAGGTATCTATCGCGGGCTAGGCAACTGATAGACGCTTTCAAATGCTCCCATTCGGGTTTTCAAAACGCTTTCAAATTCAAACACTTCCATGTGCTTCCAAATGCTCCCTTGAGTTGAGTGTTGTAGCCAATCACAGACATATCTGTTGAGTGAGTCAACACAATGTCCAATCAGCAGTGTTTACGAATCCGCTCAACAGCGCTTAAAGAGTCGCGTTTTTTAAAATTTCTGCACCGATTGGTACCCAAGTCTGTACTTTTGGCAACTCTATGGAGGAACAGACTGAAATTTAAGTTACTTATTACCTATTGAAAATCTTGACCACATTTTGTCTTAGCTCTCAAATTTGTGCTTCTGCATTCAAACTTGGTGCTTCCCAATCAGTTATGAGAAACCTCTCCCAGGTGGTATTGTCCAATGTGTGGCCATTTTCAATAGGAATCCACGCAATGAAGAATTTCGTATGAAAAAAGATTTCCAAAAGATATCCCCCGGCAGAAATTTTTTTTAAATGTATTTTTTTGTTTTTAAGGTAAAATCAGCATACAGATTTGGAATGACACGATGGATGGATGGATGAATGGAACAGATGGAATGGATGGAAACAGTGATGGATGGATGGATGGGATGGATGGAAATAATGATGGATGGGATGGATGGAAATAATGATGGGATGGATAGATAAAAATAGTGATGGGATGGATGGATGGATGGATGGATGGATGGATGATCACATACCGTGCGCATTTTCATTCGCGCAAAGCGACGCGGTCGTGACACGCATGCTGTGCGGCGCGCTCGTTTTTTCCTGGCGCGCCTGTGCCATGGCGAGATGAAAACATCTCAACTTTTCAGAATGCCACAAGCGCACCGCAGGTCATGTGACAAGAACCAACCGATCATCTTCGACCTTTCTGTAACAAAACATGGAAATCTCAGCCGAACAGCTGATCATAGCTGTACAGGTGGGTTGTTATATCTCATCTCCATAAATATATCTAGTAGTAAAGCTAAAGCAAGGGCTAAAAATAAATTTATCCCTTGCGGAAACTTCCTCATGGTCATGGAGAGCACAGTTCATGGTTACATAGCAACAACAGACACTACAGAAGCGGGAGCTCCCGAACGCTTGCAAAAGTAGGAGAAAGCGATGCGGCTGCGCTTTACACGCTTTTTTAGGCGCGATATGTGAACGGCTCCTAAAGAGGCAGAAAGCATCGCTATCACTGCTAACGGTTGGACTTCTCGGAGTGCGCAGAGCTATATCACAGTTACAGCCACACAATCAATAGTGACTGGGAAATGGTCAACTTTGTACTGCAGTTAAAGTGACACTTAAAGTGTTATTTGAATTTTATTTTATTTATACTGTTTAATTTATGTTCAATCTGTAGAAAGAAGTTCAGTGAGATTTCTCATGTGAAATTATACAGGGCAGAAAACAATAGGTTGATTTTGTGGCAAAACATTTAGCAGTGTTTGCATGTTGTTTTACTGCAAATAATTCATTAAAATAGAAGTAAAATGACATGCATTACGAGTTGATTTCAAAATGCACCAACATTTTTGCATTTTATGATTTTCAGTTGAATAAAAGACTATTTTCCCTTCATACGTTTCATTATTGAGGATTTCTTAAAAATTCTATAAAAACCTCGTCTCGTGAACCCAATCTCGTGTCTCGTCTCGTGGGATAGGGGTCTCGTCACACCCCTAAATGTGACAGATGAATGGATGAAAATAGTGATATGATGGATGGATGAACGGAATAGATGGAATGGATGGAAATAGTGATGGGATGGGATGTGATGTGATGGATGGATGGAACAGTGATATGAAATCAGGATGGATAGATTGAAGTTTTTCAAATATTATTTTTTTGTTTTAAAAGGCAAAAAAATATTAGCATACAGGTTTAGAACGTCACAAATTGGACTGGAATAGTGATGAAATATTGATGTATGGATGGATGAAAATAATGATATGAAATCTGGAGGGATGGATTGCAATAGTTATATGAAATTTGGATTGATTGGTTGATTGATTGTAATAGTGATACGATACAAGGATGGATGCCCATTTTCAGGTGCATAAAAAACAAGCTGGGACTGAGATGATAGTAAAGAAAACTAAAAGCAGAAGTCTGGCAATGATGCAAATACAAACAACACAAACCCAACATCCTGATAGCACAATGTTTACAGGCTTCACAAGCATCACATTGTTCCACACACTTCACAAACAATACTAACAGGTTAGGGATCATTCCAGTGTTCTCTCCCTCACTGCCACTAAACGCTTCAGAAATACACAGGTCAGGGAACGGCTAAAAGAAACACTGCGATCACTAACAGATGACGGGACTTACATAATTGAGGAACAAGATTCTTGACTTTCTATCAACAACAGTGGATTAATCAGAGACTGTTTAAATAAGTCTAAACCACTGGCACTCACATAATCACTGATCAGAAAAGATATAATAAAACAGAAACTGGTAGACTCAACATTCACTCAGACGTGAACAATACGAGACAAAAAAACAACAACAAGTCCTTCATTTATTCATTTATCAAAAAGACACTGATTTTACAGTAGTTATAAAACATTCAACAGTGAGATCAGGATGTAATGTCCATAGGGGTTTAAGAATAATCGAAATATTAAGATAAAGAAACCAAACAACTCCTAAATGAATAAACGTTACACGGACCACAAACTACCGGTCCTTTTTAATAAAGCAGCTGATATTCCTGTCCAGCATCTGCTAAACAGAGCTGAATGCTAGTCATCACAACCATGTAAACATACTGACCCTAAAAGACGTTAATAAATAGAAGCGAATAATAAGACATGGTTTGGAGGAAAATAACAAGCATGATATCAAATGGTTGTGTTTACATGAAGATTTGTGGAAGAATGGAAACACTGAAGTGAAAGCAGTTCGAATGACAGCTAGCATGACTGCTAACACCTCTGGCTAAATCACTGACCGCTACACAGACACACAAACACACGCACAAAGGCCTCAAGAGTCATATCTCCGGACAGTCTACCTCAAGAGATCTTGCTTTTGTCGATTCCTGTTTGGAAAAACCGCGTCTGTGTGTTAATAATCCCGCTGAATGTGTCTGAAATGAACCCGGTCAAGGCGAAGCGTCTTGAATGATGTCTCTCGTTTGGCTCTGAAGCGGAAGTCAACACAGCTGGACGGATCCTGTTTCCTGCAGACACATCATCATTACCATCTTCATCTTCTATTAAAATATTACAAAATCATATTGAAAAAGTATATAATTAAAAAAAAAAATCCTCATTAACAACACCTAATTCAACAAAAAAAAAGAATAAAAATCACCACCCTTATTTAAATCATCATCATCTAATGTAATCCATCAAGCAAGAATAAAGCATTATCACTGTAAATATAAAATGGAAACATATCTCCACTGAATAAATAGCCTGCAGCCTTGGTGAGCATGAGAGATTACCCCAAATTAAGTTTTTAAACATGTACGCTGCATATAAGATATAAATTATTGGGTACAGTTTGGCTTATCGTCACAGGGTTATTTTCTGAAGGTTACTTTAGACTTTTCATATATAAGAGTCTAGAGTTTTTTATTTATAAGATTCCTTGAGATTTATCAAACAAACACAGAAAATAAATTAAAAAAACGAGGACACGAGAAGATTCATGGAACATTTGGAGCAATAAATTCAGATCATCCTGTCTCATGAACAAAAGGAAAAAAACATGCAGAGTGATGCAGCTCTTCGGAGGAGAAATGGTTTTGTGAGAAGGCCAGGAATGTGTCCCACGAGCTACAGGAGGCATGATCTGTAAAACAGGCAACCTTGAGAAATGTTTCACGTGGGGATAGAAGGTGCTTTGCGAAGCCTTTTTGTCCCCAAAAAGGCTTAATTCCCTTGTAAGGATGCACTTATAGACATAAAGGTGAAGTTTTGCATGTGTCTTTTGAGTAAAATCCTGACATGCATCTTAGTCACCTCCCTATCGAATTGGGGCACTGGTAAGGACATTAAGGACCCTGGCTCATTACACATTGGGACATTGATGATGACATGACAAAATTCATGATTTTCCTCAAAATTCTATAAACAATACCCCATAATGACAATGTGAAAGACGTTTGTTTGAAGTCTTCGAAAATTTATTGAAAATAAAAAATGAAAAATCTCATGTAGCATTCACAGCTTTTGCCATGACACTCAAAATTGAGCTCAACTTGGAGTCCATCTGTTCTAAATCCAGTTAATTGGACATGATTTGGAAAGGCACACACCTGTCTATTTAAGGTCCCACAGTTAACAGTGCATGTCAGAGCACAAACCAAGCCATGAAGTCCAATGTGTTGTCTGTAGATCTGGGGAAGGGTACAGAGAAAGTTCTGTAGAATTGAAGGTCTCAATGAGCACAGTGGACTCCATCATCTGTAAATGGAAGTAGTTTGGTACCACCAGGACTCTTCCTAGACCGGGCCTCCTGGCCAAACTGACCAAATAAAAGAGAAGTGACAGCCTGCCTGGAGTTTGGCAAAAGGCACCTGAAGGATTCCCAGACCATGAGAAACAAAGACCGAACTCTTTGGATGAATAGTAAGCGTTATGTCTGGAGGAAACCAGGCACTGAACATCACCTGGTCTATACCATCCCTACAGGGAAGCATAGAGGTGGCAGCATCATGCTGTGGGGATGATTTTCAGCAGCAGGAACTAGGAGACTAGTCAGGATTGAAGGAAAGATGAATGCAGCAATATACAGAGACATCATTGACGAAAGGATGCTCTGGACCTCAGACTAGAGCAAAGATTCATCTTCCAAAAGGATAATAACCCTAAGTGCACAGCCAACGTAACAAAAGAGTGGCTACAGGACATCTCTGTGAATGTCCTTGAGTGGTCCAGCCAGAGTCCAGACTTTAATTGGCTTATTTTGTTGTAAAGTCTAGCAATGTCACTGCAAAATACTTAAATGTTATGGTATTCCGCCATGTTTCTCAATGACACGCCCCCCAACTCACAAACATTGGGCTTAAAGAAAATCCCGAACTTCCCATTCGTATTTACGTCTTTGTGGTGCCGTTCATGTGCATTCAGTTTGTAAATTAAATCTTTTCAACATGACTTGAATGCTCCAATAGTTGGCATTGATGCTCCCTGGTTTTCACTGTGCATTGTGGGACTTTTTAGGTAGCGAACTAGAAGGATTTTGCGATTGAGACAGCCCTTAAAATCGCAGACTCCCTGATCATACCAGACTACTGAACAGTGTATTTTGACTCCCTAAAACTCTTGTCGATTGTTTCATTTCCAGAATCCTTTGAGACATTGAAGGATATGGAAAACTGATGAGAAATATCATTAAATAAACAGTGAGAAAGCCAAATCTGACTTTGAATATTCCACTAAGTCACTTGGCTCAAGTTTTTTTATGCTATTTGAATCAAAACAGCAAAATTTTTGACAAAAGACAGGGCTTTGGAGCTGTACAGCAGTCAGCTATTTCTCAACCCTCCACATTTAAAAAGACTCCACTTACTTTTTTCTATGACTTTTGACCTTCAGGTTAATTTAAAGTGCCTGTGGGACACTTTAGGTTGTTTTTCAGGTGGGTTATAAAGCTGTACTGTTTGTCCAGTTTAACCCTCAACATCACATACATTTGAGGGAACATGTTTACAACCATACATATCAGCAATTCACAGATCATTAAACCAAAGAAATATATTCCAAAATTTATGAAGAAACAAATTTATGACCTTTGACTTCAAATGCCACTAAAAGGAAATATTTATATGCCTGTTGATCCAAATGTTTATACACTCAGTCAGAGTCCAGGGTTTGGTGCACGTTGAAAACGACTAAAATAAACTTCCTCATCGTTTTGATGAGACAAACAGACGTCCTGAAAGAACAGGAGCGATTAAGTCACAGAGGATTTAGTTGAGGCCTCTACATGGACAATTGAACATTTCATAATGGCAGTATATGGAAAGGTGGCAGGCTGGTTGATGGGATGGTGATCAGTGGGAATCCTGACTTGGTTACAGGATTATAAATGACAGGAGAGAGAGATGCAAGGCTGAAGGTGGATAAAACCTGTGACAGATGAGTCCAACATGCACTTGAGCAGGCCTTCTTTCTGTTCATATAAATATTTCATTATAAAATAAAATAAAATATATAAAAAACTTTCTGAAAATTTCTCAGTTTTGTTTAAAGGTGGGGTAAGCAATTTGTTTTTTAGCATTTTTTTTGCTATACTGGTTGGAACTCTCTTCACATCCTGATAGCAGTCAATTACAGAAGTGGCATAAATATAACTATATATAACTATATCACTATAAATATAAAACAAAATCTTCATATATCAAAAAATGTTTGTCCAGTCAAAAAAAAAATCATCCAGTGCCTTTCAGCGTATGTATTTCCATACCAACGCACACTCTAAAAAATAAAAATTGTAGAGTTGTAGACAGAGAGTCACTGAGCACCACAAACAAACCGCCTTTTACATCCTGAACCAAAACAACAAACTTACGCTGCATTCATCTCGTGTTAACTGAAATTAAAAGATGACAACCCATGAGCAATCCTGAGCTGTTCACATCCTCAGATCAGACTCGGATTTATGGGTTTCTATGTCAACAGTATCACTAAGCAGGGTTGGGGAGTAACGAAATACAAGTAACTTAGTTACGTATTTAAAATACAAAATGTGAGTAACTGTATTTCACTACAGTTCCATTTTAAATGGGTGGTAATCAGATTACAGTTACATCTGAAAAGTATTTTAGATTACCAAAGTGATTACTTTGAATTTTAATGTCATTTAAACAGCGATTGGTGATTCTCTGACTCTGACCGTCTGAAAAAGCTGAGTTAAGTTTCATGTTTTCAACTGTTTTAATGTTTGTGAGTCATTTTATAATTGTAAAAAAGGTCACTGCAACTTTTCCTCACAATTTGTTTTTTCCCCTCACAATTGTGAGTTTCATTTCACAATTCTGACTTCTTTTTATCAGAATTGCGAGATAAGTTATAAAGTCAGAATTGGGAGATATAAACTTGGAACTATTTTTTTTTGCAATTGTGAATTTAGTATGTGAGTTTACATGTCATAGTTCAGACTTTTATCAATATTGTGAGTTTATCATAATTTTGACTTTTCTCAATATTGTGAGTTTATATCTCATAATTCTGACTTTATAACTCGCAATTGCAACTTAATATCATGAGGGGAAAAGTCAGAATTGTGAGATAAAAACTTGTTCCACACTTATTAGTATTCCAAAGTATTTAGATTAAGTTACTAAACTTGAGTAATGTAACGAAATACGTTACAAATTACTTTTTAAAGCATGTATTTTGTAATCTGTAGTGAAATACATTTCAAAAGTAACCTACCCAGCCCTGTCACTAAGTAACAGTAACAGTAACACTATCAATGCTGAAATGAATCTGCAGCAGTCAGGTGGTAGAAGTGAGATCTCTGTAAGTTCATTATTATTGAAATGTTATGTGCTTTCAGACATGAGGTAATTTAACGCCGTCTCTGTTGACGCTTTGCAGACTCTGCTCTGGCTGTGTGTGTGTTCATGTGTATTGAAGGAGGTGTGACTTTGGAGACGCTCTGAAGGGAAGGTGGGATTTTATACTTTCAAAGCTAGTTTGCTATTTCTAGCCTCTCTGAAATTGCTTACCCCACCTTAAGTTTGAAGTACTAAAATAACTAAAAGTAAAAACTAAAACTTAACAAAAAGTACATATAGATATATTTTTAAAAAATAATAAAAATTATAAGAACACACAACAAACTTACTCAAACTTTAACTAAAATTAAAATGAAAACAGCAAATGTAAAAAATATAATTCAAAACATTCACAAAAATTTTAACTATAATTGTATGTCAATGATACTCAGATAAGAATGCTCATATGCGAAATGGAGCCTACAGCACATTCTGACATGGAAACCTGTACGCATGAGACTTGAAATAATCGCCATGGGCATAAAACCAACATTTAAGGTGCAGTAAGCAATTTTCTGAAAAATACGGACTGTGCACTACAACCAACTTGTAGCCAATCAGCAGTAGGGGCGTATATGGCCTGGGAAGGATGCATTGTTTCTGCTCCATACTTAAGTAACATTATTTTTGCTATGTTTCACAAAACTAAGATATGCTGTTGTTGTAATGTTAGCTATAACAGGACAGTTTTGAGTGTCACTGTTTATCTGGAGTGTTGCTATGGGCGACTAGGAACCAACTTGCTTGTTTATCCTCTTGTGTACTGTATTTTCATTTTTTGTTCTTGGTTGTTCTTTTTTGTGGTTTTGCTTTGTTTCAGCTATAATAAGATATCCACTCTTGCATTGCGTGTTTGTGCACTTTGGGAACGGAGCAATGAAGGGAGGTGTATTTTTGTTTGGATTTCAAATATCAACGGTGTTTCACAGAAATTGCTCACTGCACCTTTATATCATATAATCATTTTGCATTTATAATGCAGTTCTTTTGAGTACTTGATTCTGGTCGTTCTGCAAACAAATATTTATGTTTGGTGACAGCCATGTTTTATAACTGACTGTTTTTCCAGGCAACCTATTTCCTATGTGTAATAGTTTTATGTCTTTCTTTTCCTCACATAATAAATGAAATTCACATGGAGACCTTGATCATTCTAGGTTTGTTTTCTGATAACGGCTGTATATTATTCCTTGTATCTTATTCACAGGTGGGTAATGGTATGTAAGACTGTCTATGATAAAGAAATAGATAAACTTTTAAAAATAGTGGTAAAACCATGACGTGAAAAGTAATAATTATTCACATGTTTTTAAACTTATTTTTTTCAGGTTAAATATATATATATATATATATATATATATATATATATATATATATATATATATATATATATATATATATATTTATTTTTTTATTTTTATTATTTTTTATTTTTTTTTTACAAGTATTATTAATTATTAATCCATAAATTTTAATACATTAGGTTTAGGGAGTTGCACCACATGACATTTTACTATCCTTGCCTTGTCATAAAGTATATGATATTTGTTATTTTACAGATTTATAGACCTTGACACAGTCAAAGTCATGAGGGTCTTTGCCTCTCTATGACATCATTTCCTGTTTTTTTTTTTCCCTGCATCTTGGTTGCACTACATGAATTGAGTTGTTCACAGCATATGGCTTTTATTTGGTGGATTTTTCCCCTAAATATTATTAAGCAGCGAGAAGTAGTATATACGTAGTATATGGAACATTTTCTTTTAATGAAACTTTTCGTTCTTCATTATGATATAAGAACAGTTTGAACAAATCGAGCAAATCTGTAAGTATATCATCGGTCTTATTTGTAAATGTCCAAGGGAATGGGATGTGATCGGGCCACACAGAGCCTGAAATCTTTGCCCAAGATGGTTTTCATGACATGAAGCTCTGAGGGTGAGAAGGTCAAAATGTGCCCTGCTCTCTTTCTCTCACTCTTTGCAGTTTCCTCCATTACCGGTGCAGTTGATCAATCTTAAACTGACCTTGACTACCGAACAGACCTCAATCAAACATCCATGTCTCCGGATACATTATTCATTGCTGTGTTGCTGCATGTGATCGAGCAGGAAGCATTAATCTTTCCCAGTAAAGTGTTTACCTACTGTCATATAGACTTCAAACAACATGACATAGGTCACACCTGCCATTTGTCCTGAAGTTTAGAGTTCACCAGAGGTCAAATTTACTTCCGAATGGTGTCCACACAGGATGCTGCTGTTTTACTCAGTATTAGACCTACATGTTTTCAAGAACATCTTAATTATTATCATGGGTTGAAAACATACATTGGGGGTTTAAAGTCAAAATACTTCTATTTTGCATTAAAAAAAACAACAACTTTAGATTGTACATTATGTACTCAGCATAATAATTTTAGTACTAATTACTGAAGCTGCATTTCAGTATTTATTACATCATCCTATTACATTAAAGGTACATGCTGTAACTTTTGGTGGTTAAAAAACAAAACTGCATGCATTTTGTGGAAGAACATTGATTTGGTGGTGCTTTGGCTCTGCACGACCGTGCAGATGAATATGGTTTGCATATGTAATGATGTAATCTGAACATGTAAGTGCAATATATGAATCTTTGTTCTGTCAGATGTTAACACTGGCAAAAGCCTCTTTTTTCACTTCATCCTTCAAACAGACCTAAACAATGTTTGTGAAACCCTTAGATCACCTGCTGCTGTCTAGTCAACAAGGCAATAAACTCGATTACCTTAAACAGGAACTGTGTGTATAATTATTCCACCAGATCCGTAAAGGTGCTAGACCACAAAAAAAGTACTGCTGAAGATGAGGAGGAAAGCACCAGATGTTTGTGGAGGCCTCCTGATGGGTCACTGCAAGATGCTGCTGTCAATTATGACCTTTTAAACTGGATTCCTGCACTTTATAGGACATCTTAGGGAGAAAGAGCGCAGTTTATGACCTCATTCACCCGCACCATTAATGATCACTTTCTCACATGTGAAGGTACAGATCCATTAGAACAAATGAGACTCTCTGGGATTGAATGGACTGTTATATTTATTCATTTATATTTACATACAATACCATTCAAAAGTTTGGGTTCAGTACGTTTACACTTTTAATACTTTTGTTTAGCACGGACACAGTTAATTGATAGAAATTGACAGAAATTTATAATGTTACTAGAAATTTATATTTCAATTAAATGCTATTCTTACGAGCTTTCTAATCAAAGAATCCTGAAAAACATGTCAAGGTTTCCACCAAAATATTAAACAGCACAGCATTTTTAACATTGGCTGAAATAATAATAAATGTTTCTTGAGCAGAAAATCAGCATATTAGAATGATTTCTGAAGGATCATGTGAGTGAAGACTGCTGAAAATTCAGCTTTATCATCACAGGATGTGTATATACAGTATATATGTATTATATTGTTTTGGTTATAGCACATCGTTTTTTTTGTCTGACAAGTTAATGTTTACAGGATGTTTCTTCACCTTAAACACTTATTTTCCCCTCTAGACAGACATCCAACAACATGTTTACACATTGTGAACTCGAAAAGCATCAGACAAAAACATTTCCACCTGATTAAGAGTTGAGGAATGTTGTTGTGTATAATTGAGGGTCATCAAGGTGCCTGTTTCTTGCCGTCTTTCGTTGTTTTCCATGGATGCCACTCCTTGATCTTTATGGGCACACACCCGAAAGCCCAGCAGGCGCTGGGACAGGGACGCGGCCCGTGTTTTGATGTGGTTTGGGCATAGACGGTCTGCAAGACCTCCTGAATACCGGAGATGTTTTCCCTAGCCATTTGACTCGGTGCTCTGTCTGTGCATTCTCTCAGCAGTTGTTTGCATCCCAATCATCCCGTGCAACCAGGAATTCAAACCTGAGGTGCTTTTAAAAATTCTTTCCCTTCACAGTGCTCCAAACTAAATTTGAGTGGATCCAGCAAGCAAATCCATTGTAAAAGTCCCTTGAATGCATAAAAAACCAACTATTTTTCTGTTTGAAATTTATAGCAGACATACAATTATTATCCAGGGTATTAAGTTGAAAATGTTTGCTTTATAGCCCTATAAATTTTTTTTTTTTTTTTTTAATCTTGGTGATTATATTTTTGTGTCTGATGAATCTAACTTTAGGTTCATATTAGAGATGCTGAACCCATCAAAAAAATCAAGAGACCTAGAACTACAGGCCATCTTGGAGAGGTTCAAAATTGTTCCTATTCTAATATAAGCATTTATGCTACTGTACATGCATTGCAGTGAGTCTGAGTTACGGTTGTGAGTAAAAAGCATATCACATGCAAAAATTCACATACGCTACCATTTAAAATCTTTAAGAATTGTTAATGTTTTTAAAAGAAGTTCCTTCTGCTCATCGAGTGAGTGAATGAATGAGAGAGAATGCAAGAAACAGCAGTGAAAACACTGCCTGCATGCCATTAATAATGAGAAACACAAACAGCAGATGATATAACTGTAATACAGAGTTACATCCCCCCCTGTGCAGAGGGCAGATGAACAAACAGGAGGTGTCACAGGAACATCCGGAAGATTTATGACCCTGAATTCCCTACGCCTCTATCCTCAGATCTGCTCTGTCCTTTCTCTCTCTCACACACACACGGTTTGTTTTGCTATCTTAGTGAGGACATTCCATAGGTGTAATGGTTTTTATACTGTCCAAACAGTACATTCTCTCCACCTACACTAACTCTACTCCTAAACCTACCCATCACAGAAAATATTCTGCATTTTTAATAAAACATTTAGTATGTTTTTAAAGCTATTTTAAATATGAGGACTCATGAAATGTCCTCTTAATTCATGTTTATGTCATACTACCAGTGTAATACCCATGTCATTATACAAATTTTTGTCCTCATAAATCACAAAAACACACTATATTAGTGAAGACATTGCATAGACTTTCATTGATTTTATATCAGGTTAATGATATCTTATATTGCCTAACCCAAGCCACCCATCACAAAAACATCCAAAATACTAGACTTAATGGATGGTTTATGAGCTTTTGTAATTAGTGAGGACCAGTAAAATGTCCTCACTAGTCGGTTGTCGTATTATTTCACTATGTAAGTGAGGGCATTTAGACGTCACAAGTATAGCGGCAAATTGAACGACTGATTCAATGGCCCATTCATAAAGAGAGCTACAATTTTTTTTTACTAACCTTCATAGCCATTGTAGCCTAAAAGGTTGTGTAATAAATTATGTTGGACCAAATATAATATTTCTCTCTAAAGCTACTTTTTTAAATATCTATTTGATACGTTTCTCATTTTAAATGATCTTTCGGGGTAACTTCCCAGCCAAATTTGATGTGCGATTAATTTTCTTAATAAATTTCCACATTGTGTAATTAATTATGTTAAAAACTTAAATCGCTTGACAGCCCTAGCTTTTACATAAAGCTAACTTACTATTTACTATGGCTAATGGTAACCTAATTAAAATCCCTCTAGGTTCATTACTAATTTAAATTAATATTGCAATGAAAGATGACAATATACTGTTTTTTTTTTTTTTTATAAACAAAGCATTTTTTTAAAACACAAAGAGGACGGAGTACATCTTAAACCGTTTAAGAAAAGCACATTAGTGCATTCATTTGAGCCATAGCCAAGCTGAGCTCTGATTAGCTCTGCTTAGAAAGAGAACAGATCTCAGTCTTGGTGTTTTGTGCGCTTGGTCTCCGGTGCGTCGTTAAGCTGGGAGAAGTGTTCCGACAAGGCTGCCAGGGCGCGGTACCGATGGGAGATGCTGTTCTTCACTTCTTTAGGGAGCTCAGCATAACTGCCCACAGAAACACAGCATAGAGGAAAGAGAAAAACAAAAGCAGGATCAAATTAAAAGAGCTTTTCATTTTTCTAATAATTTTATGTGACATTGAACAGCATTGGATTTTAGCTATCGTTGCCATAAATAATAAAATCACTGATTTAAGTTCATGTTTCATTCTTTAAAAATGAATACAGCATTTTTTGCATTGTTACACTGCGATGAAAAAACAATTACTAATATTTATACATATTAATTAAAACACATTGGATTTAACTTGAACAATACTTCCACCTAGTGGTGAGCCTGAAAAACACCATTTAAAACTCAAATTATCCTCACGTTTTTTCATAACCATCAGGCTGGAAACAAGGATCCCATCCAAAATCCCTTGGGCCCCTGGGCTCAACAATACGGCCCTGAAAAATATTATTAGAAATATTGGAGAAAAATCAAAACCTTCATGTTATTGGCTTAACACAGCATAACGCATTCATACACACTACCTTTCAAAAAGTTTGAGGTCATTTTTTTCTCTTTTAAGAAATTAATACTTTGATTACCACGAATGCATTACATAGATCAAAAGTGACAGTTAAGACATTTATAATGCTACAAAAGATTTCTATTTCAAATAAATGCTGTTCTTTTGAACTCATAAGAATCCTGAAAAATGTATCAAGATTTTCACAAAAATATTAAGCAGCACAACTGTTTTCAACATTGATAATAATAATAAATGTTTCTTGAGCAGCAAATCAGTATATTAGAATGATTTCTGAGGGATCATGTGTCTCTGAAGACTGGAGTAATGATGCTGAAAATTCAGCAGGAATAAATTACATTTTAACATATATTAAGATAATTCCTTAAAGTTTAAATAATACTTCACAATGTTACTGTTTTTACTATATTTATGATCATATAAATGCAGCCTTGGTGAGCATAACACTTTAAAAAAAAAAAATTTTGAATTTTTTTTACTTCATTGGACTGGTACGAAACTTGGTAAAGGTTTTGGCAATTGCTCTGTAAACACTCAAAAAATGGGCACGATTCGAAAATGTAAAATATGTTTTGGAAAATATATTTCAAATAAGAATTGAAAATGATATTTTCGTGAATTTTTCATTATAAATGTAAAACTTTTCTCAAGTCTTTTTTTCCACTTCAGCAATAATCTGCAAAGTGTCGTATTTTAAAAGCTCCAAAATGTTTAAGAGTTTAAGTTGGAAATTTCATTTATTTTTAGCTCCATGCTCAGAATGTGAATAAATGGATTATAACTTCTGCATAAACATAATTTAGTAGCACACGTTAAAAAAATAAAATATTAAATAAAAAAAACATTTCATTGAGAAAAAAAGGGTCGTAGCGACCCCTAATATTCGAATTGTAGTGTACATTAGAAATCTGTGGTGCGTCTATACAGTACATCTCATCTGTCCGTGGATTTGGTTTATTTACAGCTGGTGATATTAGAGACAGGAAATGATGAGGGAAACAAGACGTTAGTCTCAACGTAAAACCACAACATCACAGTGAATAAACATGCTCACCTCAGTTATTCCTCTGAACAGCTGAACTGGCTCCTCTTTTCCAGCACAGAAAGCAAATGTACACAGAGCCCAGGCTGATTTATCTTCAAAACCTGCCAACAATTTATACAATCCTACAAGCATATGAAAGGAAACAGTTTAATAACTCACAGAAATTCAATAGATGTAGCCCAAATCTTTGTCAAAGTGTCTTACCTTCAGGCTTCAGTTTATCCAAGAACCATTTTCTGTCAAGAGATGAAAAATATTTACTGTACTGTGTGTGTGCAACAAACCCACACCATACATATCATCTTATATTGACAGCATATAAAGGAACTAGAGACTCACATGTAAGGTCCTGGTAGTCCTCCTAGAGCCCTGAAGCACAGACAGGTGTCTTCAACCAGCACTGGTCCTTCCACCTTCATGAAAACATCATGTGTGAGCCGAGGCATCGATCCAGTGAAAGCCAGTGACAAAAGTGTGCAATTTACAAACCTGCCTTGCTGCTTCTTGACACTTCTGAATAGAAATCTCATCTGGTTCTCCCTGATATTCAGGCACTGGAAGCCACAATCGCATTACAAATTCAGCAGCAGCATAATTGATAAGTCTGTAAAGCATTAGAATAATAGACAAATACTTACAGTCAATCTTCTTAGAAATCAATTTGTAGGGAAATTTGTCACCAAGGATCTGAACTACCTGTTTGAACAGAGAAATATTAGTAAGACCATTTTAATTGCAAAAATAAACCAAAAAAAATATACTGTGTTTGAAGCAGTTTTCAATTTTACCAATATTAATGAGTGCCATTTTGAATTGTCTACATAATTTATTTTTATGATCTAGAAAATTTCAAGATCATGCTTTAATTTGCATTTTTGATAATCTCTCTGAAAATAATTGTAAAATAAAACAGTTAATATAATATTTATGACTTTCTGTAATGTTGACATTCCAGGCTGTGTTTTGTAGCCTATTTGTGGGAATAGCTCGAATGCGTGGGGGAATTTTTTTTTCATAAACTATAAAATACACTAACTAACTAGAATGTACATTTCCTGAAGAAAATGTGATTGGTGCTTGCAGTGGCAAAATTCAGCCCTCGGTTGCTAGGGTGTTACTAGGCGGGTAGTAGTTGTCACAGATAGTTACTATGGAATTTTTATAGAGTTCTTGGCATGTTCTCAGCCCACTTTAGCACTTGGCTATTGAGTATTAGCATGTAGCTATTCACTGCTAGCATGTGTAGCATGTTGGAAGTCCAGTTTGTTAGCATGAGACAAAAGTCCCAACAACCATGTCTGTACGATGTTCTGATCCAGAGATATAGGTCTTGCTAAACAGTTGCTAGGGTACTTTGTTTGGTTGCTAGGGAGTGGCTAGACAGCTGCCAGTGATGGTCCTCCAAAGACTGCCTTCCAGTATGAATGATAAAAACCAACCCTATGATGTTCAGATTTGAAAATATCCCTATTTGGGTTTGGTTACTAGGGTGCACTAAATGGTTGCTAGGGAATGTCTAGGCAGTTAACAGGCTTAAACTAATAGACTGCATGTGTGCCCAAATCAAAAGAGCCGTACTCACGTGTCTCTATGATGTTCTGATTCATTTAAATTCATCTCATCTATTTTTCAAAGGAAGTCAATGGGACTTTTGTTGCTAGGGTGCTCTAAATGGTTGCTAGGGCATGGCTAGGCAGTTAACAGGCTTAAACTAATAGACTGCATGTGTGCCCATATCAAAAATGCCAAAGTCGCGTGTCTATTTGATGTTCTGATTCATTTAAATCCATCTCATCTATTTTTCAAAGGAAGTCAATGGGACTTTTGTTGCTAGGGTGCTCTAAATGGTTGCTAGGGCATGGCTAGGCAGTTAACAGGCTTAAACTAATAGACTGCATGTGTGCCCATATCAAAAATGCCAAAGTCGCGTGTCTATTTGATGTTTTGATTCATTTAAATCCATCTCATCTATTTTTCAATGCAAAGTCTATGGGACTTTTTTCGCCGCTTTTTCGTCCGTTGTACGAACGTTGTCGGCCCGATCGCTTATAAAAGTCATAGCACACCTCTCCTCAATGAGCCGGTCGATTTGACACCTCATTCATGGGTCTAGGACAAACGGTGCGGGACGAGTTACGCGCCGAAGTTTTGTCCGGTAGAAGAATAATAATAAGTTTGCAGAAGAACAAGATTGATGCTTGCCGTAGGCAAGGACTGGATAGAATTTGACTCTCTATGAAGCTCCCATGACATGTCTTACAGTGCTGCATGTGTGGAGAGACTATTCATGCACTGCAAGACACTTATTCTCCTTCTGTTTTCCACTGTACTTAGATCGGATAGTTTGTGGCTGGCTCACTATTTTGAAACAAGCCACACTCTCACCTCTTCCAATTTTTTCGCGTTCCCGGTAACGAACACCACAGCTCTGCCGGTAGGTACAGCCATGCTTCAGCCTGTTTCCGCCATGCAACAATTCACTGTCGGTATGTTAAAAACAACCATGCCATAAACCAATCGAATTCTTAGCTCTGTACCATTCACCATTCAATGAACGTCTACGCCACACGTTGGTCACGCCCCCCACACACACACTGACCTATCGCTACTTGTTCTACGTCGTCCTTCTGTAAAATCACTCCGGGTGGAAAGAGCAAAACATGTGGGAGAGCGTCATCACATGTCAGCGATAAATATTTCCAAATGTTTAAGTATTGTAGTAAACAAAAGTTATAATTCATCAGCTAAATCTTAATAGAGGTTTGTGAAACCGGACCATAAGCATGAGCTTGTTGCCTCGCACCGCTGAGGAGTTCAGTTCAGCGGACTACTGGGAGCGCTTTTTCCGTAAAAGAGGAGAAAAGGCGTTCGAGTGGTACGGAGACTACAACTCGCTCTGCGGTGTACTGCATAAATACATTAAACCTCGTGATAAGGTAACTATGATTTTAATAATTATTCCTCTCATTTCAAGTTCACAAAGACGAAACTCTTCATATTTCATGTCATATATACGTTCAAATGTTTGGGGTCAGTATTGAAAGAATTAATATTTTTATTCCGCAAGGATGCTTGTAGGGTGTAGGCAGGGCTGGGTAGGTTACTTTTAAAATGTATTTCATTACAGATTACAAAATACATGCTTTTAAAAGGAATTTGTTACGTATTTTGTTAGATTACTTTTTGTAACTTAATCTAAATACTTTAGAATACTTTGGAATACTAATAAATATGTAACAAACAAACAAACAAAAAGTTCTGACCCTTTTTTCAGAATTGTGTGATATAAAGTTGCAGTTGTGAGTTATAAAGTCCGAATTTTGAGATATAAATTTTCAATATTGAGAAAAGAAGTCATAATCCTGAGATATAAACTCGCAATTTGAGAAAAAAAAAAAGTTAGAATTGCAAGAAAAAAGTCAGAATTGCAAGTTTTTAATCAGGGAATTCTGACTTTATAACTTGGAATTGTGAGTTCATATCTCCCAATTCTTAAAACACTATAGAGTTTAAATCTCGCAATTGTGAGGAAAAAAGTCAGAAATGTGAGATTAAAAGTAACAATTTTTTACAATTACAAGGGATTCACATACCACTATCAATACATGAAAAAATTTTTTTTATTATAAATTCAGTCATATAGTTTTATGGAATATATGTAAGCATCTGTCATTTGAGATAGCTTACTCAGGATACTAATAAATAAAAACAACATGTAATTTTCATGATCCCTCTTATCATTTTGTTAAAATGATTAAAAGTTGGATATTCTGCAAGGGTATGAAACCTATGAGCAGAAATGTAGTTTAGGATGCTTTTGCAGACTGTCAGAGTCAGAGAATCATTAATAATAATTGCCCGTCACAGTTTACATTAATGTTTAAATGACATTTAAAATTCAAAGTAATCACTTTGGTAATTTAAAATACTTTTCGGACGTAATTGTAATTTGATTACCACCCATTTAAAATGTAACCGCAATGAAATACAGTTACTCAAATGTTACATAAAAGTAACTAAGTTACATGAATTTCATTATTCCCCAGCCCTGGGTGTAGGTCAATATCTTGTAGGTTGTACAGTTGTTGTGTAAACTTCTAAGTAGAATTGTAACTGTTGGTCTGCAGGTGTTGGTGGTGGGCTGTGGTAACTCTGAGCTGAGTGAACAGCTCTATGATGTTGGCTACCATCAGCTAACCAACATTGACATCAGCGAGACGGTGGTGTCTCACATGAACCAGCGAAACGCAGAGCGCCGTCCTGACCTGACATTCCAGCAGGTGGATGCCACCCAGACAGGCTTTGAGAGCGGGAGCTTTCAGGCAGCCCTAGACAAAGGCACGCTTGATGCTATGGCTTCAGTAGAGGATGGTGCTCTAGCAGGCAGGATGCTTGCAGAAGTTGGCAGAGTTTTGAGTGTTGGGGGGCGGTATGTCTGCGTGTCATTAGCCCAGGAGCATGTCATAAAGCAGGCCGTGGAACATTTCGTCCAGGGCTGGGCTGTACGAATTCACTGTCTAAGTGGGCAGCAGAACGAAGTGTCTGATTCGTCCTTCGCCCTCCCTGTTTTTGTTCTGGTCTGCACCAAATTCCGTCAAGCTCCTCCGTTTGCAGTGCTTGAGCTCTGTCAGGGTGAGGATGGCTCTCCGGTCAGACTCACATCAGTACCGGAGCTGTTGTCTGCTGTGAAGGAGAGGCAGGCCTACAATCTAATCTAATGCTGCATAAGCTCAGAGGTGGAACAGATGCTAGCAGCACACCGTCCCTCACACTGTGCCATGCAGCCACTGGCCGGCCACGATACACTCTGACAGTACAGGACAGCCTGCCTTCTGCCAAGCTGCCACGGAGTAACCTCTTTGCCATCTTTATTGGTGAGCATTTGGTTCTTTTGCCTCTTCATTGCAATGATCACTGTCATAGGCCAAGTGTAATTACCTGTTTTACCGAGTGCAACCGTCGAGTTCTGGGAGTAAAAATCCCATTCAATTTCTCCATCAGGGAATTGATTTTTTTTTAAAGGGTGAGTTCACCCAAAAATGAAAATTCTGATCCACACCTGTAAGACCTTCATTCATCTTCAGAACACAAATTAAGATATTTTTAATAAAATCCGATGGCCAGCAAGACAATTAACATTTCAGATGCTCAGAGAGGTACTAAAACATATTTAAAACAGTTCTTGTGAGTACAGTGGTTTCACCTTAATATTATAAAGCGCAGAGAATACTTTTTTGTGCGGCAAATGAACAAAATAATGATTTTTCAACAATATCTAGTGATGGCCGATTTCAAAACACTGCTTCATGAAGCTTTACAAATCTTTTGATATGAGTCAGTGGTTTGTTTCGCGTATCAAACTACCAAAGTCAGGTGAAGTATTGAAATTGCCAAACGCTTATGACGTAACAAAGCCACGTTTACTGAAATGACTTTGGCGCTCCGAACCATTGATTCGAAACAAAATATTTGTAAAGCAGTGTTTTGAAATCGGCCATCACTAGATATTGTTGAAAAGTCGGTATTTGGTTTTTTTGGCTCACAGAAAGTGTGTGTGTGTGTGTATATATATATATATATTTATATATACAAATTAATGTTTTTTTTTTGTTTTTTTTTAGTTCCTCAGGGCCGTGAGTCTGATTGGTTATATGGCTCAGCTGAAGGTCGGATTCAGTTAGCGTCCAGTGCAAAATTCAGACGCCTGGTCATTGTGGCAATGCATCGAGATCAGGATTATGAGGACATGCAGGCTGTCCAATCAGAGCTCTCTCCAATGGTGATGGAACTTGCTCCTCCTGGAATGCCAGCCAATCAACAGGTACAATAACGTACGGAGAATAACATGCATCTGTGTTGCTCTTTATCTTGTCTTCGTTCCACACTCATGCACTTTCTCTTTCACATTTCCTCTGGTATAGGTGCCGTTCTTGTCTGTGGGAGGAGATCTGGGGTGGAGGGAGGTCATTGGACGAGGGCTCAGTGCTTTGACTGGAGAGTACTCTGTGGAGGATGTAAGAGGAGAGGATGGCCACCTCTATCGCCGACTGATCTTCATGAACAATTCCCAGCTGGTGCAGTCAGAGAGTAGAATCCGGTCTGCTACCACAGGTGCAGTTACAGAATACCTGGATGCTGAATACAGCTGTTTGATTTCTGAAAAAACTGAAGACTTATGTCAGGTGTTTCGTCTCTTTTGCCAGCTTCTTCGACTCATAAAAAGAAGAACAAAAAAAAAGCCAAACCATCTCTTTCTGAAGCCCCTGCTTCAGTGGAAGCTAAAGATCGCAGTGTGGACAGGGGTTTTCTCTGCTGCACACATCATGAAGTCATGGTAGCGGGTTTTGCAATGCTGGGAATGGATGCATTCAATAATAAAGGTAAGCGTGTTAACATTAAAAAGCTTAGAAAAAGTTTTGAAAAAGTTTAAATGTGGATGGGCTTGTGTTTATTTTTTTGATGTTAAAGGGGACCCATTATGTAAAATTCACTTTTAAATGGTGTTTGAACATCATCATAGAGAGAAGCCCCACCCACAACCTGTGATGATTTGCCCTATTAGCATAGACACAGCCCTGAGTGAGAAGCACAGAGACCACCAGTTCTGTATCCTCGCTGTAGCAGCTTAATGTCTGCGCCAAAGTTTCCACCATCAAGTCACTGAGGACATCGTGGTTAAATTTAATTTTTGAAAGAAATGTCCTGAAGAAAGTACACTCTTGTACATTTGCGCAAATCATTTTATGCCGGACTGCTTCACAAACAACGCACTGTTCAACTCTGGATTTTCACAAAGGTTGATTCTGAAAGATGCGTCAGTACCAATGCTTCGTGCACAAACTTCATATCCAGAACTGATACTGCCCTAATTATCGTAAACAATTAACACCTTTTCTGACATTTTTTGTGCGTGAGATTATCCTATTTTGTATGTCGGAAAAATGAGTTCTTGAATGAGTTTAGTAATATTGTGAAATATCATTACGACTTAATATAACTCTTTTCTATTTGAATTTATTTCCATTTCTATATTTCTAATATTGAATATATTTTTTTAAATGTAATTTATTCCTGTGAATTTTCAGCATCGTTACTCCAGTTTTCACGGTCACATGATCTTTCAGAAACCATTCTAATATGCTGATTATAATCAATTTTGAAAACAGTTGTGTAGCTTGTTATTATTAATATTAATTAATTAAATTATCATTATTAACTTCTTTGAGTTTTAAATGGTTTTAATTGTTATGCAGCTCTTGTCAATGAATGATGGTTCATAGTGACCAGGGGCTATCAAAAGCAACAATGGCAACAAAACGCCAAAACTAAATCAAATAATCATGATTTTTTTTTTATAATAAAAGTACATCACAAGTCAAGTGTGTTATATTCTAAGTTTAAAGGAAAAGATGGAAAATGTCACTGTTCACTGATAATTTTGCCCTTCCCTAAATCTTGCATCTAGCCTATATCAAGAATTCACAGAATGGCACAGCGTGTTTGATCACACATGAGAACCAATGTTGTTTCGTTTGAATTCAGAACACAGAAATAAAGTGCATGAATCGTATGAACCACTATTATGGTGCTGAATGTCAGTTTCCCTCAACGATATACATAATTCACAAAAAAGTCTGTTCTGATTAATCAGTCACATGCTCTCCAACAGATCACCCAGTGTCCGTGTTACTGGTGGGACTTGGTGGTGGGGGTCTGCCCCAGTTTCTTCATGACTTTGTGCCTTGTGCACGGGTGGAAGTGGTTGAACTGGACCCAGCAGTGCTGGAAGTGGCTCAGACCTGGTTTGGATTTCAGACTGACAAGAGGCTGAAAGTTATACTGGGAGACGGACTGGAGCACATCAAAACATTGGAGAGTCAGGGTGAGAGAACATCTAGACTCCTAATTCTAAACCTTTTTGACTCAAAGGCCCCCTGTTGCCTATAAAAATATTCAAAGGAGAGAACAAGAATATTTTGTTTTTGTAACTTATACCAAATATTTGCATTTGTTGGCATTAATTAACTGCATCGGTTAACGTGAACTATCAATGAACAATGCCTCAACAGCATTTTTCAATCTTGGTTAATGTTAATCTCAGCATTTACTAATACATTTTACAAGATTTTAAGTTGTAAGTGTATCATTAGTTGCACTGTGAACTGAAATATTCATGAACATTTTGAACGTGAACAGTGTTCATGCATTAAATAATAATAACAAATAAAACCTATATTGTAAAGTGTTAGTGATGTTTTAGAGATTGACATAACTAGAAAAATATATATTCATTATGAAGTAGTCCATGGTGTTTTTTTAGATTTTATTCATTTACGACTTAATTCGTTATTCAAATACGACTTATATTTCATTACAAACTGACATCCAGTTTGGATTTAAATATTTTAGTTAATAAAATATTCTAATCTAATTTATAAAATGTTTAATCTAATGAATTCTAAATGAACTCATGTATATGCGTCGCTATTGGTCAAATATTTTATGGAGAAGAGATGGAGGTGGCTTTGTATGTCTTTGTATGACAACCTGTTCCTTCTAATGTATTAACATTTTCTGCACTTTTTATAGGGGGACATTCTTTTGATGTCATCTTGTTTGACGTTGACAGCAAAGACACCACCCTGGGCATGAGCTGCCCTCCATCTGCCTTTGTAGAAACGTCACTCCTGAAGAAAGTTTACAGCTTATTAACCCCTCGAGGTAAGTACTTCTTGTTAAAAGAAGTTTTGAAAAGTTGAGATAGGGCTGGGTGGTATAACTGTAAAGGTTGTTACCACGGTATAAAGTGTATCGTTTGAGATTTTACTATATCGGTTATATTGGTATGTAAATATCCGCGTAGCACAATACTACTTAAAGTTATATACACATAAGAGTGATAAACATGCATGAATGAGAAAATAAAGAGTGGGAGTTTTTTAACACGGGAGTAAGGTGTTTACATTGTTATTTGCCATACCATGAGAAAAACACTATTTTGTCAAGTAACGTTAGCTAACATAGCATAATCAGACGCAGCTTTATTTTAACAGTAATTTAATTTTTTAAAAATCATACAGTACGTTTTCAAATGAATTGCATGCCATTTATCAACACAAGCCATCCAGCATTTAATATGACATTCTAATATGGATCTATCTTACTGCAGTGTCAACAAGTGTCTCACAGCAGGGCGAGCGAACACTCAGAGTAACGTTATAACATTATTTTCAACACTCAAATGTGTCTAATATGATAAACAGAGCTGCGTTCCCTCATACTCATGACAGGAAAAATGGGAAGCGGCGCCGGCGAATGTGGCATAATAAAAGTCCCGCTGCTCTTGGGGCGTTTGTTGCGTTTGTCTCCCATTAACAATCGCTCCAGCACATCGTTCAGCTTCACAACACTCGGTCCTGCTGTGCTTCATAGTACAGTGACGTTAATAATCGCATCCACGAACATGATTTCTGCCTGAGTCCTATCCCGATTCTTTTTCACCGGCTGTGAGGTGAAGACCACATATCCCAAGATTCCTCACTCAAACTACGCCTTTGATTTGAATAGGTGACCTTTAATGGACGAAAAACTGCATATTGCACCTTTAAGACAATATGTTTAAATAATATGGTAAGAAATACCAGTTTGTAACATCAAGCAGCTTAACCAGCTGTTTTACACAGCTAAAAATAACTGGAAGCGGATGACACCGGAAGCCAGACATTCGAATTACAAATGGCCGGGCATGCTCTCGTAAGGTGGATGAGAGTTATTAAGTGCAAAAAGCTGTGAAAGAGAACTGCCTCTTTTGGACAGCATGCAATCATGAATTCGGAACGTGTATGATGTTTAATAAAGTAATTAAGGGCAATAAGCTGTGAAAAGGAGCTCCATGTGAGCAGCGCTCTTACTGACACGCACCATTTCAGGTCTCTTTCATGACTTAAATGGTCAGATAAACATGCAATAATGTCAAATTGCCCGTTGTGTGGAGTATTCACGTAAACATAGTCAGTTATGCCTCGAATTAAATACCTCACTGTTCTTGACTGAATCAATTTTGTATTTTAAACAAGAATCTGTTCATATTTGATTCATACAGAGAAAACTATGCAGTGATTTAGTTATACACTAGTTATAAACCTACTGTAGCTGAAAAATGTAAAGTGTATTTAATTTGAATCTTTGCTCTTTTGTATTTGTCCTACTGTTTGTAATTTGCTTGGTTGTTCTTATTTTTTGATAATAAAAACAGCTACATTGAGATGTATATCGTTATTGTGAAATAAAAATTCTCATACTGAGAAATAAGATTTTGGACATATTGCCCACCCCTTAGTTGAGATGGTTTGTAATATATACATTTTTGTTGTAATAAGTGGTAATTTTTCATGATCAATCTTACTTTTCCCACAGGACTATTTATGTTGAACCTAGTGTGTCGTGACTCGGCTCTCAGGAAGTCAGTTCTTGAACGTGTTCAATCCGTGTTCCCGTGTGTGTTCTCTCGTGGAATCGAGGGTGAAGTCAATGAGGTGCTACTGTGTTGCAGAGGTGCAGGAGAGGGACACAAACCTCACGCCGTTCCACAAACATTACAACAGACAGCAAAAGACCTACAGAAGACACTACGTGCAAACACTCAGAATGCACCATGTGTGCCTCAAATAGACATTACTGCAATGCTGAATGACCTGAAAGTTGTCTAAAGATTGAAGAAAGTTGTGGAGGTAAATTAAAAATAATAAAGTAAATGGCTGATTTCACTTCATTTTCAAGGTTAAGAAATTATTCCAGTCCCAGTCTCATGTTTGCATATAGTCTGGTCCATATTGCAGATTATTGTGACGACGTATTTATTGGACAACCTGTCACTCACACGACATCACAACCATACCAAACCACAACCATCCAACGAGCCAATCAATTCACCATGGACAAAATCAAGTCCAAGAAGCTGTTTCACTCAGATATATGTCACAATAGGGAAGAAAGACGACCACTTTATAAACCTTATAAAGCGACCAAACACAGTTTTTGATTTTGCTTTGCATTTAGAGACAATTCCATCTGAAATACATTATACCCTTCTCTTCTATTGCTTTGAAAGAAAACACACCAAAATACTATGTCAAATGTTTAAAAGTATGTGTATATATATATAAAAACTATACCAACTATTATCATTGATGATCTATATCTAGAGGGAAGGACCAACATCAAAAGAACCAAATTATCAAGACAACATGCTAATTTTTTGCACTTTAAGTAATTAAGTGTCTTACTTTAAAGGCCAGAAAATGGCAATATAGGGACTGTACATTATGTTCAGATAATATTAAGACTCCGCTAGGGTCAGTGCATTTTATCTTGCTTTATTGGTTTCATGAAACTCAATAATAATAATAAAAATAAAACACACACACAATGATGTTGTCAAGGTCCGTTTGCTCTCTTCACCTTCAGCGAAGAAGAATTGCAATGTTCCTGAAACAGAAATAATAAAATAATCCTATATTCATTGATATTAATCTGTTTTTTTTTTTTTATTATTCCTCCTGCCTCATCATAACATAACAATTATGTTCATTTAATGTTAGGACATTTTACTCACTTTAAAAAACAAAACATGAATGAATACTGCTGAATAGAGAAATTCACTAGTGTTTATACAGAAGCAAACTATCTGGCAACCCTATAATAGCTGTGCAGTGTTATTTTTACTGGATGAGTCTACTGTACTGAAATGAGGGTGGATGCACCCTACAGTGGCATTCACTCACTGACCTACCAAGGGGCGGAAGGTCATACAAACTAAATTATAAATGCTTTACGGTATGTAAAGCTCTATATTAAACTGTATTTATACCATTTTTTTTTGTTGTTGTTGTGAAATTCTGCTGCTCCATATATGTTATCTATGTTAACTGACAATTTCTAGAGAAAACTAATTTCACTTGTTTTTATATTATTATAATGTTTTTATGATAGTTTTTTCCCGCCATTCAAATAATTGAGTGGTTGATAGAAGTAATTGCTTATTGATTTTTTTTTTTAAAGTTTTGACTTTCACTAAACTCTTAAGACGAACCAGTCGCAACTGAGTTTTGCTTTTGTAAATATTATGAATATACAAATTTTAGCAATTAATTCTGGTCTGTCGTTTAGATTGTGAAAGGAAAGGGGTCGCAAGCACGCGCCGAACGCCACTGCTACGTCACTGCTTTTTTTCTTTATGAATTCAGATATTTTTATTTTTGTTCATCATACATTTGTGTGCGCATTAAATAACAAGCAAAAAAAAGCACACTTGTTTTGAGTAGCACCAAATCTGTATCTCTTTATTCCTATAGGAGTGGCGTCTGCGCGAGCACGCGCAAGCGCACTCATCGAAAAACGGACGGTTGGGTGTCAGGTTTGACCACAAGTTGAGTTCAGGACAAACAAGTGATTGAAACAGGCGAGTTACATTGAAGATAATTTATTCGGTTTCTTTATATATCGCCTGACAGTTTCTTTCTCTTCGTCGTGTGTAGAAAGGGGTGTGTGCTTTTAAGTTCAGTCACTGCTCGGTGCTCACTATAGTGTCCGGGACACGAGCGCCGTTTCTCTGAACTGCCAGGACCAAACGCTCGGAACAACCAATTTCAGGTAACATTAATTAAACTGCCTTTGATGTACAGACTTAACTCACTTGTATGTTCATTACATACGCTTTGTAAAGAAAACGAAACTTTATATAATTTTAAATTACGCTGTATTATTATTAGTGGTTTTGTAGGTCACCAATATTTGATTGAGATACCACGTCTGGAAAAACTGCGCTTATTTGAAGTTGGCAGGTTGTTTCTATCTCTCAATTTTTATATTTTGTATACATATATCAAAGGTTTGCTGAGCCCAGTGATTCGCGCGCCGAATCCTCGCGGCTCCGTAACCATGGGCAACCGGGGGATGGAGGAGCTCATCCCGCTGGTGAACCGCCTGCAAGACGCCTTCAGCGCCATCGGACAGAGCTGCGACCTGGACCTGCCGCAGATCGCGGTGGTCGGGGGTCAGAGCGCAGGCAAAAGCTCTGTCCTGGAAAATTTCGTGGGCAGGTATGACACCATCATAACTGGGCAATACCGTCTAGATAGTTTGTATCATAATAAATAGTTCAGTTCAACATTCCAAGCAAACACTGAGATGTTATTAATGCCATTATTATTGCCATTATATCAATATCTGAGTAGTGGGTAGGCATCAGGGATGCTATAAAAATGTCAGAATCCTAACAAAAGAAATGGATACAAATATTAAATGGCCATGTGGGACATGTTTAGTGACCGATGGCGCTAATCTCAAAATTGACTGATTAATCTGCTGTGTTGAATTGAGTCACTGAAGTGTATAGCTGAAGCAGGTGCAGATGGTCATGCTCTCATCTGTAGTCGAGAGCAGTCACTACCTCTTCCTCCATCTGTCTGATGGCCTGCCAAGCCAAGGTCCGTGAGCCATGCACAATCTGAAGATTGAATTCATTTTCTCTGGACTATACAGATCACGAGAACAAGCTGGCTATCTGATATTAGGGAATTTAAGACCGTATTTAAATGATATAGAACTACTTATTTTTCTTCTTTTTTAAGATTCTGATAGTTTGGCCCTTATTGTCATTTATGTTTTTAAAGGCAGTCATTTCAAAAAGGAGCAAATTGTCCTTGATCTCTTGAGATAAAACAGCTTGATGCACTTTCTGGTTTCTTCTAAAACTTTCGAAGCTTAAAACTTGTGGTCGTATAAAAGAAAACTAAAATTAAGTTAATTTGAGTAAGTGTTAAGTGGAAATATATATATATATATGCGATTGTTCAAAAGTTTGGGGTCATGCTTTGTTCCTTGCATTCATAAAGATCCTTACAAAATATATCTCAAAATGTATGTAATAGAATGATTTCTGAAAGATCATGTGACACTTAATACTGGAGTAATGATACTGAAAATTCAGCTTTGCCATTATATAAATAAATTACATTTTAAAATCGAAAACAGTTATTTGAATTGTATAAATATTTCATAATGTTATATGTAATGTTTTTACTGTCGTTTTCATCAAATAAATGCAGCATTAAAAGACCTTTCTACAAAAACAAACAAAAAATATTTCAGGCGCCAAACTCTAATATAACTCTATATAAGTCCCTGTGAGGCATACAGTTTCAAGCCTTTAATCTTTTATTTTCCCTGCGCAGGAGAACCTCACAGGATCTTCTCTTTGCACACTGGTTTCCGCATGGAAAGACTGGGCCTGTCCAACAGGAAGCTGTGATTGTTAGTGAAAGCTATTGTTTGTTCAGTGCGTATCAGTTTGGTGTGCTGAAGTTAAGATAAATGTGTCTGAGAACAGAGAACAGGCTTCTTGCTTACCTGAGAGGGAGGCACTCAAGAATTCTGACCATCATCCTAAAATCTCAGTCAATGTGTGAGGCATCATGCCCTCAGTTAGTCAGAGGAGACCCACACTGCGTCTGAAATCAAATACCATTTAGTCCTGGTCCAAATTTTATCACCGAACTTAAAGGCATAGGGATACGCTCACAACCTGATTGGTCAGATTTCATGATTATATTGCCTGTTTTGAGACGGAACTTATTGAACATCCAAAACAATGCTTTGTGCTGAGATAAATGCGCTCGTTGTATTTATGTAGCTTGCTTATTATGGTACTTTGGCCAGCTGGGAACTCGTGAAGAGCTTTTAAAAAGTGTAAAGGTCAAAACAGCGGCAGGAATCCCTCCGTCACACACACAAACGATCAGCTATGTGGATACACGTGTCTGATGCCTGTGATGGGCAAACTCGCGACTATGAAAAGAATTACAGATTTGCGTGAGGATTCTGTCCTTTTTAGGGTTTCATCTTTCTGTTAGTTTCTATGTGTTTGGTCCGTATTGTGTTCATATATCATTTGAACCCCACCAGAGTTTGTTTGGAAGCGGACTGAGACCCATCTTTTCAGCGGTCTCAGCCCGCTTGTTTGGTGCGCACCAGGGTTCGGATGGCAGCGTTCACACATGAACCGCACTAACAGAGCAATCGCACCAGGGTTCGTTTTAATCGAACCAAACAAGACAAGTGTGAACTCACCCTTAATCTTCCTTCTCCAATCATTTAGTATGCTTAAACCCCGCCCCTCCACAATCAACTGCAAGCTCATATTCTTTTTTGAGTGCATTGCCTACATTTCAAATTAAATTCCCTGGGATTCAAACCCATGACCTTGGCATTTCTAGCACCATGTTCTACTGTTTGAGTTTAAGGAATGTTACAAAATCAGTTTATATTTATGCTTTTGGCAGACAGTTTTATCCCATGTGACTTGCATAGCATTTAAAGTGCCCCTATTATGCTATTTTAAAGGTTCCTAATTTTGTTTTGAAGGTCTCCTACAACAGGCCAAAAAACACTTCAATTTTCTTATAATATACATTAGTCATCACCTCATTTCTCAAATAGTCTTAGAACAGTTTCTTTGAAGATTCAGTCTCTAAACCCATCCTTTCCCCAAGCCTACTGTGCTCTGATTGGTCAGGCTGCCCTGTCTGTTGTGATTGGTCTACAACTTACAGCGCGTCGGCAACAAAACGCCATTACCATATCTGAAACTCTTGAGTTTTCTTCAGAGCTTGATACACAGTGAAGTAATACAAACATTAATAATGGCGTCATTTTTTTTTTTCGATATCAATTTCTGTGTGACTCAAAGTGCATCAAAGTGGATTCGCAGTGCTGAAAACAGCATATTCTCAACATGTTGACAACATGAATCAAACTCTCCCAGGCCTCAGCTGCAACTACAGTGTTTGAGGATCAAAGTAGACATTGTGTGCGGACAGCCAACGAAGGCCATAGGCTTGTATTATGCAAATTTGTTACATTTCTTAACAGGTATGTAAGAGGAAGTGAGATGGAATTGCTGACGATTCTTTTCGACACTACAGAATCCTTTTTTTTTTAGGAGATACTAACTTTATTAGTCATACACTTTGATCTTTCAAACTTTGCAGACCTTTTACATTTACAAACAGCTATATTACAAACGGCATGAAATGTAGTATTTGAAAAAAGCATAATTGGGGCACTTCATTTTTTGCATTAAGTGGGAATCAACCATGACCTCGGCTATCACTCAAAATTATGTTTCTCTGTGCTTCAGAACAATTGACCATATAATAAGTTATCTAGAGTCTGCCTCTGTTTTTTAATATAAATTGATCAGCTGAAACACTGCACAAATGGTTTTCATTTTTGCACCAGAATAAACTTACGTGGTGCGGTCATATGATGGCCTACTTAAAGCTCATGCACAGGAAATAATGGGTACACGTATCCATAGCAATGAGTTATATATGAATGGAAATCTCTGCACCCTCAGCCATCTGTGATCTCAGTATCACTGCCAGTCAGTGGAACACCAGCGATGCCTAGAGAAATGGGTTAGTGAAATGAGATCTCACTGATAGAGGAAGTGTTGTGCTTTGGTAGAGGATGTAGTTGATTTTTACATGACCAGTAAATGATATGCCAAAATGAAGAAATAAAATTTTGCTGATGTATTTTAAATAATTTTTTTTTGAGGAAATTCCCAGGCTGTCACACTAGTTTACATTACATTTGCATTTATAAATTTAGCAGACTCTTTGACTCAACAAACTGCAACAAACAAATGAGAAACACTTCAACATAAGTGATTAATGCACAGGAGAACAAAAAAAATAATATAAGAAGTGCAGCAATAGAGAGTAGCAAAATTATTCATTCAAAATTTTTAGTTCATCCAAAAACGAAAATTCTGTCATCAATTACCCACCCTCATGTTGTTCCAAAACCGTAAGACCTTCGTTCATCTTTGGAACACAAATTACATCTACATTTACATTTATTCATTTGGCAGACGCTTATCCAAAGCGACTTACAAGTGAGGAATACAACAAGCGATTCATCATGAAGAGGCAAATAGACACAGGAAGTGCTCACAATACAAGTTTCAGACATTGTTCTGCGTAGCATAAGCTAGAATAGGGAGAGATTAGAAGAAAGGATAACAGAGGTTTTTTTTTTAGAATGGGGCTAAGTAATTAATGATTATGATATTTTTTGATATAATCTAAGAGTTTTTTTATCCCCCATAGAAAGCAGGGTAATTACTGTCATCCAAGGTTCTGAGAAGTAGTAATGCATGTGTGTGATGCTGATGCAGGAGCCGACCTATACTGAACCAGAATTTTGACGTAGAACCTGGAAACTGTAATTACGTTGCTTTCAATGGGGGATCAAGAAAACCTCTTGGATTTCATCAAAAATATCTTAATTTGTGTTTGCCTGAGCTAGTGCATTAAGTTAGTCCAGTTAAACATCCACTGAAATCGGTTAACATTAATTCTATGTTACACACAGGCAGTGCCCAATTCAGCATTTCAGGGTCTGTTTATTACAGTAATGCATGCTGGGTATTGAGGGAGGGACAGGGTGAAATAAGCAGATAGTGAAGAAGAAAGGAAGGACAAGGGGGAGGAGATGAGGCTGGAGCAGTTGAGTCAAGAGGGGCTTTGTTGTGGGGTTAGAAAGTAGAGGCCGAGGGTAAGTATTGGGAATGACTGGGAATGTAAAGCACATTGTTAAAGAAGAGTGAGCCATGTGTCAAACACACAGATGAGTCACTGCCTAGCTGAAAGTTCAAGCTAAATACCACAGACTGGCTTGCTAGTTCGTACACTTTAGTTGCATGGCTAATATAAAAGTTCAATACTTAAGGCCAGATATATGGCAAAGTTCTTTTTCGTTCTTTGCTTAGGGGTAAAAAGATGTCTGAAATACGTGAGCAGCTGTAAACTGTTAGCGAACATCCCAACATTGTCCACGCTACTGAGTGCGGTGTTTAAATGAGTATGTAAATATGTGCTGCATGATTTCCTCTCAATAACAAAATAAATGCACAGCAAAAATGAGAAATCAGCAAGCATTTTTTTAAGAAAGCATAGGAAAATCATCTGATCATAACAACACGGATATGATGACGGACTGAACAGAAGAAATTAACCAAAGAAGATTTCCACGTGAAAGAAAGCGGAGCTACGCCCGCCTATTGCACAATCGCCATGGAGCGATTGTAGTACGAAAGTGTTTACCAACTACCAGCCTTTTCTGGAACGTTCACTTTGGCAAGCTGTTTCGAACTCCTAAAACGGTTATTTGTTTTAACCTGATTTTGTTTGAAATGACGTCACTTCCATTCATTCTTCAATTTCACTTGAAGAATATCATGTAAAGTATAGCCTTTACGCAGGGTTAGTGGTTTGTACAAATCTCTAACACTTGGTATGAGCAATACTAATAGTTGTCTCAGCAACCACCACCAACAGTATGGGTAAATATGATAATGCAATTGACTATGATGGTTTTCGTTTTCTATCTGTAGCTTAGTAGTAGTAGAGTGCTACAGCAATGATGTATTTTTGTAGGCCAAAACCTGGAAACAAGTGACCCAGTTCCATTATCATGAAGTCTGTGGGTTTTGAGTTTTTGGTTAAATGCCTAAAATAACGGTGAACACAAGCTCATAAAATACATCAATAATACAGTTTTGGGATTTTTTTTAGAGCTTTTACTTGTCTTGGAAAATAGAGGTTGTCAGGGACATTAAAGGGGTCCTTGATTATGATTTCACTTTTTTAACTTTAGTTAGTGTGTAATGTTGCTGTTTGAGCATAAACAACATCTGCAGTTACGATGCTCAATATTCAATGCAAAGGGAGATATTTTCTTTTACAGAAATCGCTTTTTAAGGACTACAACTAATGACTGGCAGGGACTACAACAAGCTTCTTCTCGGGTTGGTGACAACCCTGCCCCCAGTAACACGCAGCAAAGAGGAAGAGTTGTTGTAGTCGAGTGTTGTTGCCATGCCGTCGTTTTATGCCGGAATGCTTCTCAAACTAGGGTCAATTCATCGCTGGATTTGCACATAATATTATATTATACATAATATTGAATATAATACTATACATAATGGCACATATTAGTCGATGAATTGAAACATCTCCACAGCAACTACATAAATTTATCCACTAACTGTTCAGAAACGTGCATTTGCATTCTAAAAGTTGTAGCTTCTTTTTGAGTCTCTCCATCAGTGTCCGACTCCGGTTGAACAATGTAAGGGTGAACACCGTTACTGAATAACAATCGTCATTTTGGCTGCGTGAGATTCTCCAGCTTTGTTGTCATTGAACAAGAAAACGGCGTGTTTTTGCTCACACCCAAATGCGGCAAATTTGTCATGCTATAATACATGATCTGTGGGCTGTTTTTAGCAGAAACCTCACAGACACATTCTGGGGACACCAGAGACTTGTATTACATCATGTAAAAGGGGCATAATAGATCCTCTTCAAATATGCCGAACAGGAGAACTCATCTACACATTGTGTTTATAAATTACGCTTTTGCAAACTATTGCAACTCATGTTTGCAGCAAAAATATTTTTAAATAAAGACTGAAATAGTTGTAGGAAGCTTATTGATGGTGCTCTTGAAGTCATGTGACCCTGGCTCATTTATAGCGTACGTTTAGCTTTTTACATGACAGTTGTACTCACGCTTCAAAATTCACAAAAGATCTGTTCATTTGTGAAGATTATCATGATGAACAAAATGTGTAGGAATCATAAAAAATTTTTGGTCACAGAGCCAATAAGCCAAATCTTCAATAATACAGAAGCTGATGGAAAAATGCTATTTGTTTTTTATCGAGGTAAGCTGGGTGATGTTAACTTCCGGGTTGGCCTACAAAAATACGTCATCACTGCCGCAATCTATGCCACTCTTGATTTTACCTGCATTCTGCCCTCCTCCCTGGATGCCTTAACTAGGTCTAATCCGGTGGGACGCCCCCTCTATTTTGGGAAATAGTTCTGTTTTAGATCTGCGCACACCCTATTTCCACTATCATCTTTATCATGTATAGAGACTTCATCTCAAGCCTGGAATTTATCAGAACAAATGGAAAACACATTTTCCATGGAAAAGTCTAACTTTTCCCATCATTGTATTGTTGGCTCTATCAATATATATTGGATAAGGAAAAAAAAATTCAAAGTGCTTCTAAGACAAACAGGTCCACACAGCCTATACAGTCAATAGTGTTGACATTTTTTGGGGTTGTAAAACTAAGATTTATTTCAGATATATGACTTATTTAGATATATCTCTGGACTTTAAACAGGGGTGAGAGATATTTTAACATCACCCATAAAGAATATCAGTGATCCAGCTGCAGTTCCTCTACTGGACTGTTTTATTTATAGAGTGCACTAATGTAATCTGCACATAGATGGTGAAAATGAACTGGAATGGATTATGAATTGCCTACTTTCTGGTTATTTAAGGCTAAATTATCACACAACTCAAGGGTAAACGTGAAGGCCTGTACAAGTTGTGTGTGAGCGTGCCATAAATATCAGAGTATGAGGGTCGTGAAGGGTGTGAAGACGCTGGACAAGGTTTATGGTTTCACTGTAAAACTGGACTAGTCCAAGTATGCAATGTCAGAGTCTCTGGCACTGTGCCTCAGACAGGGACTCTGTCAGTGTATCATGTGGGGGAATTTTTTTTGGAAGGAGAATTGTATTTTGGCTTGCAGAAGGATTTGTCTACCTATTGTATGTGTTTACTTATGTGTGTTTTTTTATTTTTTGACTTAATGATCAATGCTATATTCTCAGAGATTTCCTGCCAAGAGGCTCAGGAATTGTTACAAGGAGACCACTTGTCCTTCAGCTCATCAGTTCAACTTCAGGTGAGTGATACTCTCTCTCACACTCACACACACACACACACACACACATAGACATTTTGGTTGTGGTACTTAATTAGTGATCAGGTACCAAAAAGTTGTTTGGAATAGCATAACGTAACTTGATTTATATGTATGAAAGCGCAGTTTTTATTTTATTCATTTTTACACAACATTGGATTAACAGTTATTTAAAAAAACAAAAACAAAATAAAACATTCACCAGTAAATATATCACTTACTGAGTTCATGTAACAACAAAGCAGGATAACTACAATTTGGGCTTTTACTATGGACCTAAAAATATTACAACTAAGAAAGAAACAAAATTTTAAAACAATACAATAAAACAGACACATTTAACAAATAACCATTTAACCATTCCCTATAATGCAGTTAACTGAAAATGATGACTGCTCAAAAGCTGTTCTACATTTTGGTAGACTACAATTATTTAAGTTTATGCACCCCTTACTTGTTTTGTTCTTAATTGATAAACTTGATTTTAATAAATGATAAATGAAGAATAAGTGATTTTCTTTACAATAATTTTTTTTAGAATAATAAAGTCTGAGGGGCCGTTTACACGACACCATTTTCAACAGAAAACTTATGTGTTTTGGCCGTCCATTTACACAACAGTGGTGTATTGGTTTCAAAGTGCAAGTTTTTGTAAACGATGCCTTTATCATCTACAGATCTGCAAATATGTGAAAACTAGGTGTTCAGTCTATATAGGTGCGTAGTGTTTCTTTACAAATTGACATCGCCAAATACTGGCCTGGCAGCATAATAGAGCATTTTTAGTCGTTTTTGTGGATCCGTGTGAATGAGCGGGGAATGTTTTGACAATGTTGTCATCTGTATGCTAAACCTTTCAGAAACGTGAAGGAAAATCTTTTCCGTTTTTAGTACATCATTGTTGTATAAATGTACCCTGAAACCAAATTATCACACAATACAATAAATGTGAAAAAAAAAAAATCCAAGCCTGAGTATTTTCATTCTCTACTTTGAATGAATGCTTTCTATATCATGTTGTCTATGGAGAGTGTGCATTGAGCACTAGAGGGCAGTGTCTCCTGTGTTAAGATTAAAATCAGCCAGTGTATGGAAAGAGGAGGATTGTCTGATCTTTGAATTTCATGAATTACAGACTGTTGAGCTGTCAGTTCCCTAAGGCACTATCATCTTCTACTTCCTCTAATTCGTACTTTCCATTCTCCACCACAGAGCATGCAGAGTTTCTGCACTGTAAAGGGAAGAAATTTACAGACTTCGATGATGTCCGACTGGAGATAGCAGCAGAGACGGACAGAGTCACGGGAACAAATAAGGGCATATCCTCCATTCCCATCAACCTTCGTGTCTACTCTCCAAATGGTATTATTGTTAGAAAACATCTTCATTAATGTACCTTAAAGGGGTAGTTCACTGAAAAATTTAACTTCTGTCAGCATTTACTCACCCTCAAGTTGTTCCAAACCTGTATGAATTTCTTTCATGTGCTGAACACAAAAGAAGTTTGTGATTTTGAAGAATATGGGCAACCAAACAGGGGCAAAAATGGGAAAAACTGCTATGTGTCACGCTGTGCGCAGGAAAACAGGACGAGTCCGATGAACTTAGAATAAACAGGGTTTTAATTCCAAACAGATAACGAGACTACAGGCAGACAGGCAGGCAGGCAGACAGGCAGGCAGACAGGCAGGCAGGCAGACAGACAGGCAGACAGGCAGACAGGCAGACAGGCAGACAGACAGGCAGACAGGCAGACAGGCAACACAGCTTACAAAGACGATAACCGACAGTAACTGAACCAACATGAGGAGAATATAAAGGGGAGTTAACGAGGGAGAACGTAATCAGGGAGAACAGAAACAGGTGAGGGTGATTAACAGAACAGGCTACACACAATGAGGGCGAATGAACAGAGAATGACTAAACAGAACTACAGGTAAACTTGACAGGATGTGGGGTCCATCAACTGTTTGATTACCACCATTCTTCAAAATACCTTCTTTTGTGTTCAACAGAAGACAGAAATAAATTATGACAGAAAGGCTGACAGAAAAAAACCTTTACTTTTTGATTAAACTATTACAGTTTAATGTGTCCTTGCTGAATAAAAGTATTAATAATCATTTTTTTTTTAAAAATACAGTATAATTGCTTTCCTTTTGATGTTGTTCATGCCTTGGAGAGATCTCATTTTGACTTTTTCTTTCCTAGAAGTATCTCTGACCAAATATTTCTGTCTTTGTTTTTCTCATTTTCTTTCTGCAGTTTTGAACTTGACTCTGATAGATCTTCCAGGCATAACTAAAGTACCAGTGGGAGATCAACCTCCTGACATTGAATACCAGATCAGAGACATGATCATGCAGTTCATCTGTAGAGAGAATTGTCTCATCCTTGCTGTCACACCCGCAAACATGGATCTGGCTAACTCCGATGCTCTTAAACTGGCCAAAGACGTGGATCCGCAGGGTGAGTGGGAAAGAATGATTATGGTTCATATCTGTCCTCAGTTATATCCCCTTATGGCCCACTCACGTCAACATAATGTTTTTCCTTCTTGTTTTTCTTCCCGTTTTGCACGATCTTGCTGTCAGGCCATCGCACCATCGGAGTGATCACTAAGCTGGATCTGATGGACAAGGGCACAGATGTCAGGGACGTTCTGGAGAACAGGTTACTGCCACTACGCAGAGGTACAGCGCACATGTAGAAATGTGCTGTCAGTAGAGGCCTGTGCAGTTTAGTCTAACATCTGGGCCACTGCCAAGCAAGTCTGCTGAAGGCTATAGTGGCTAAAACGGGGCCAGGTGCAGAGCCTTCATGCTTCCTGCTGCTGCCTTAATGCATTAGACACACAGAAGTCCAGCCATGGAAGAGGGTTAAGACACTCTAGAAATCCTATTTGTCTGTCAAGTATGAAGATCGGATACAGTCTCACTTATAGTTGTAGGACCTTGACTTTTCCTTTTTGTTAGGTCACAACACTGCCGAACAAGAAATCACATGTTCCCACCTCAAGATTTTTTTTTCGTTAACAGAGCTGAGCTTATGCTTGGGCTATACCAGTGGTTCTCAACCTTTTTGACTCCAAGGCCCCCCCCATTGTCCACAACAATATTCAGAATCCTTAACATCAATATTCAAAGATTTCTTTGGTACATCTGCTGTTATGTTTTGTTTTCAAAACATTTTTTTTTTCAATTACAGATACTAAGCTTGTCCATACATTCAAATAAATAACTAAAACAATTTTAATTAAAATAATTACATTTCACAATTCCAGGCATCCTTCAGGCATCCCCTCTTTTTAACCAATGAATTTACATAACTTTAACATGACATTCGTGAATTCGCTCGTGAATTACTGAAGAAGGTTTAATGTTAAAGAAATGTGAAAATGTTTTTTTTAATCACAATTTCTACGCAAGAAAATGTACTGGCGATTAAGAGAACTTAATAGATATGTAGGCATAGCTTTAAAATCTTATCAAATACTGTGACTGTATCCTGATAGCCATTTCAATATTAAATAATGAGGGCACATTTTTCATGGCTGTTTCTATTTCTTTTGGTTCCTTAGAAAGACTACTTAAAAAATTTAGAAGATAAGGCTCTTAAAGGGTCAGTTCACCCAAAAATTAAAATTCTGTCATTAATTACTCACCCTCATGTTGTTTCAAACTTGTGAGACTTTCATTCATCTTCAGAACACAAATGAAGATCTTTTTGATGAAATCTGAGAGCTTTCCGGGTAACACTTTACAATAAGGTTCATTAGTTAACAGTTGCTAAATACATTAGTTAACATGAACTAATAATGAACTGCACTTACACAGCATTTATTAATCTTTGTTAATGATAATTTCAACATTTACTCATACATTATTCAAATCTTGTTAACATTAGTGAATGCACTGTGAACTAACATGAACAAACAACTGTATTTTCATTAACTAACATTAACGAAGATTAGTAAATACAGTAACAAATATATTGCTCATGGTTAGTTCATTTAAGTTACTACATGTTTAACTAATGAACCTTATTGTAAAGTGTTACCGCATTCCGTCCCTTCATAGACAGCCTACGCAACTGACACTTTGACGCTTCAAAAAGTTCATAAAGAGGTCGTAAAATTAATCCATATGAATTGAGCGGTTTAGACCAAATTTTCTGAAGAAACTTAATTGCTTTGACAGATTTAATTTAAGCTTTTACTTACTTACATATAAACATTGACCATTCAGTCTCAACTGAACCTGAATGATGCATGAGAACAAACCTCTTCCGGAAGCTCAAACGTGCTGCATCTGTTCATCATATAAAGCAATGAAATCTCTTCAGAAAATTTAAACTAAACTGCTCAATTCATATGGATTATTTTTATGATCTCTTTAGGAACATTTTGAAGCGTCAATGTGTCAGTTGCGTAGGCTGTCTATGGAGGGACAAAAAGCACTCAGATTTTATCAAAAAGATCTTTATTCGTGTTGCAATGATGAATAAAAGTCTTACGGGTTTGGAACGACATGAGGGTGAGTAATTAATTACAGCATTTCATTACCCTTTAATGACTTGTCTATTAAACAAGTAGGCTTATTTGTAAAACAAAGAATATATCTTAAAGAAAGAAAACTTTTCCCCCTCTACTTATTTTGTCTCCCTGTTGTGGCTACAGGTTATATTGGTGTGGTAAACCGTAGTCAGAAGGACATTGAGGGAAAAAAGGACATCAGTGCAGCTCTGGCTGCAGAAAGACGGTTCTTCAAGTCACATCCTGCATACCGACACATGGCAGACTGCATGGGCACTCCGTACTTACAGAGGCTCCTCAACCAGGTGACAAGAGAATGCTACTCTTGTAATGCACAGAACATTACAAGAAGTACCACATGTGTAAAATGCATGAGAGCCCACAGATGGAAATGATAGCTTTAATTGTATTTTCTTCTCTTTTTTCTCTCCTTAACCCCTCATGTTTCTCCCTAGCAACTTACCAACCACATCCGTGACACATTACCGGCGTTACGTAGTCAACTACAGAGCCAGCTTCTCTCCCTGGATAAAGAGGCAGAAGAGTACAAGTATTTGAACCCAGATGACCCCTCACGCAAGACCAAGACCTTAATGCAGTGGGTTCACACTCACTCTAATTCAGAGAATACATACACATGCACAGATAAACACAAACAAATATGGACACAAACACACTAGTCTTTACCATATTGCAATAAACAAGACCTTTGTTTACTGCCTGAACATAAACATTTTGGAATTAAACCAGTACTAAACAGGCCACAGGCACAAACATGTACTGTTCATTTGTTGTTCAGGCTGATACAGCACTTCGGGTTGGATTTTGAGAAGCGGATCGAGGGATCTGGGGATCAGGTTGACACAGTGGAGCTTTCAGGAGGAGCCAAAATCAATCGTGTCTTTCACGAGCGTTTTCCCTTTGAGCTGGTTAAGGTAATTTGGTAAAGAGGATTTGATCATTAATAAAGTAGGTACTTAAATGGCATTCAGAGCTAAGAAATCAGAGCTCATGCTGATGTCCTGTTTATGTTGCACTACATCAGATGGAGTTTGATGAGAAAGAATTGCGAAGGGAGATCAGTTACGCTATTAAAAACATCCATGGCATCAGGTATGTGTCACGAACATATATTAACTTATTTAAACGGCACTGAGTCATTTTTGGTTTATGTTGTGCTGGCTGTGATGGCTGTCATCTTGAACTTAAAGGGATAGTTCACCCAAAAATGAAAATTATCATAACATGATTTATTCACCCTCAAGCCATCCTAGGTGTTCATCTTCTTTCAGATGAACTCAATCATTGTTATATTAAAATTTATCCTGCCTCTTCAAAACTTTAAATAAAAAAGAGGTTAAAATGGTAGTGAATGTCCAAAAAAGTGCATCCATCCATCATAAAAGTAATCCACACGGCTCCAAGGGGTTAATAAAGGCATTCTGAAGCGAAGTGATGGGTTTTTTGTAAGAAAAAGATCCATATTTAAAATTTTAAATATGTTTTTAAGTAGGATGTAGGAGTAGCCTAAGCTTAGACGCCTTTTGTGGTTCAAACAAATAGGGCTGGGCAACAAACTCAAGACGAGTTCCTCTACTCTTATATTGAAATCCTCTGATATTTCAATTTAAAAAATTCTCGTTTTTGATTTCTAATTCATGACTGGTCTTTTGTTTTGCTCTATCCGCTGCGCTTCTGCATTTGTCAATGTGTCATGCATCGGATCAGGGGCTACTTTTCCACCACAAATCGATTTCCGTAGACCATCTGCCGGAAGCTAGTTATTGTAGTTAATAAAGTTGTAAATATGGATATTCTTCTTTTACAAAAACCTTGTAATGCCTTGGAGTCGTATGGATTACTTTTATGATGGATGGATGCCCTTTTTTTAGGCTTCAAAACAGGTCCCCTGTTCACTATCATTGTAAAGCTAGAGAATATTATTTAATATAACTCCGATTGTGTTCGTCTGAAAGAAGATAGCCAAATATTTACCTCTACCTGTTTTATTCATATATATTCATATTCAAAATGAAAGTTTGTATTATGTTATCTCCCCGTACTTTATTTTCTCTCCCCTCTTGCTGATCCAGGACAGGACTGTTCACACCCGATATGGCCTTTGAAGCCATAGTGAAGAAACAGATAGTGAAACTTAAAGGGCCGTGTCTCAAGTGTGTAGACCTGGTGATCCAGGAGCTCATCAACACAGTACAACAGTGTACCAACAAGGTACAACATACTCTTATACTGAGTGAATGGATGTACATAGATAAATGTAAGTCAAAGAGAATAACATAATGCTACAAAAGTGTATAATATGTTCCCATTGAAGTCAATGAGATCTTATCTTACTTTAAAACATTCTCTAAATAGCAGTTTGGCTATTGGTTAACATTTTCCAGCAGTTTTGTATATTATTTTAAATGAATTGAAAATTTATTATGGTTTATATTTATACTAAATGCAATTAGCTGAACTTTAGACTGCTTTTTTGAAGTAGGGCTTAAATATATCTATTATGTAATTTCATGGTTACTTATATTTTCTTTGAAATACAGTTGAAGTGTACTTCTGAATGTTCTGACAAGCATTTATATTATTTTAAAATGTCTGTATTTTATATAAAATATAAATAATCTAGAATATTGGAATATCTAGAAATAAAAGATAAAAATATAAAACATTTCTATTGACATATGTATGTCATGTTTAAATAGATATCGACACTTCACTTCAAATAACACTGAACTAAAACACAAATCTAAGAATTCAAATAATCAACTACTTTACATGTAGTTTATTATGTTTGCAAAAACATTAAAATACTTATACTTTGAAGCATGACAAAAGATTATGAAACCTAATAATTTCAAATATGCTTTAAAGTAAAACTTTTATATAAAAGTGTAATCTCTTTAAGTACACTTAAGGCCTTTTATTTAATAATAATAATAAAAAAATCTTTCTTTTTTCACAAAGGACAATAAGACTAGCAACTTTAATTATACCAGTAAAGAGGGTGGTGGTAAAAGTTAAAAAAAAAAAAAAAAAAATCTAACTTGTTTTTCTGTGTGTGTGTGTGTCCTCAGTTAGAGACCTTTCCAAAACTACGGGAGGAGACTGAGAGAATAGTGACCACACACATTCGAGAACGAGAGAGTCAAGCCAAAGACCAGGTCAGAATGATACCTGCACACAACCATCTAGGGCTGCATGAAGTATCGTTTCAGCATCAATATCTTAATGTCTAGCATAGGGATCGTAAATCCGTACAGACCAGGCACTGTGTTTTGAAACCCACGGGATTCTTGGATTAATTGCAAAGTTTGACCATCATAGTGTGAAAGTTCATCATTTGTACGTGTTTTAGGGCCTGTCAGTTGTGCACGGGATTGATTTGTCATTCTTCTGGTTCTGTGCGCACATGGAGACTCGCAGATGCACATGAACCGTTCACTTCTGCATCTATTTGTGCTTGAATGGACACATACACGCAGAAATGTCTGTCTCTGCGAGTTTCCTTGTAAACACAGTTGCTTATGGCTTAGGTAATACAAACAAAGAAAAGAGACATGTATCATTACGGATCCATGCGTTTGGTCTTAAAGTGACAGCAGGCTTGCTGATTTCTTGAATGTTATCAAATAACAAAATACAAAGAGAAAATAACTTTTGCAGCTTTAACACAGATTAATAATATTCAATTTATGCAGTGAAGACTATGCAGTGTTATTTTACATTTGATTATTTACAGTTTTCTGTACCTGAATACTTACCTGAAAATAGAAAGCATTGTTTATTTTAATTTAAATCACCCCAATCATTCTAGAATTATTCATTTCCAAATAGAGCTATTCAAGTAATGTGGTAAATTTATTTAATATCACAGTATATATATATAGTAGTAACAGCAATGTCAGTTTTTTCCAATATCATTCAGTTTTTTCCAATATTGTGCAGCCTTAGAAACAATCAAATTAATCACTATTAGGGAAAGTTTAGTTATGGTCGAAATTAACATTTTGATTACAAATTATTGTTTCATGTTGTACCTTGTTATGAATATGCGTGTATTTGTTCACTGAACAGGTTTTACTCTCACTAGAGATTCAGCTCTCTTACATCAACACAAACCATGAAGATTTTATCGGATTTGCAAAGTAAGGTTTTAACCGCAAATGACAATGGCAGAAATAAAACACACAATTAACAAGATGACATGAGAGATTTCCCACCTTTTACCCATTTTCTTTCAGTGCTCAACAGAAAACCAATCAAACGTGTAAGAAGCCTTCTGCAGGGAACCAGGTGAGTCAAAGTGTTTTATGAACAACTGTTGATACTGTATGAACTTGGTATAGATCAGAAATCATCAGCAAGCAGGGTTTGGACAATCCTACTGAGTCTATACTGGAAGGAAATCTCTTTTCTGCTCTGTTGCTTTCTTGTTCACCCTGTCTCACATCAGATATGTGGCTTATGTATGTCTAACATAAATGTTGTGCTGTAAATGAACATTCAAATTTCTCTCTGATGCACATGCTGATTTTGCATGTGTTCCTGGGTCAACAAATTTTGTTGATCCTGGGTCAACATATTTTGTTGATCCTGGAAAAACATTCCTGTCCGAAAATTTAGTACTAACCATATCCCTACCCCTAAACCTAACCCTACCCTTAAGTTATCTCTAAAATTAGAGAAAAGATAGATGAAGAACACTGACGTAGAAGCACCTAACCCTGATTGTAAGCCAAAACTTGACATAAAATTTAAACTTGACCCTCAAATGTGATGAAAGTTGTTGATGTTGATCCAAGGACCAGAAATCAGGTTCTGCCTCTCTGATGGCGGTTTTTTTGCCCCTATTCTGTATTTAACTTTCATGACCCCATTTGTTTAGAATTAGATCTATATTAGAATTACATGAAATAGGCTCTTAACAATTATTAAAAACCATGAGCCCAGTCAACCTCAACAACAGCTACCCACTTTTTTGTGACCTTGGTTGTGGAAGTATATTTCTTATTCTTTTTCTCCACTTGACCAAGCAGTTTTTGAGAGGCTCACCAATGTATTGCATATCATCTAATACATGAAATGCAAGACAAGCTCACACAGCAGTCACTTTCCAACCAAGCAGCTTTCTGTTGGCCAACATGAGGAATTCCATTCCAAAATCTGCATGGGGAAATCTTTTCCCTTACGTCAAATTCACGATCATGTGGATTCTTATTGACATGACTAAAGTATTGCCTTTGAAATTTGCAAAACAACGGTTAATTTGACTGTAGTTGTTTGTCCTATTGCAGTTTTAATTGTAGTGTTCACCAGGTGTTACGGTGCATTCACATGGCGTCAACACTTCTCATTTACTTTGAATGGGTGACGTCATGCATTGTCGAACTGAATTATGGGGTTTTATTGTGTTGCTTCACTTGCGTTGTTTGTGGCAGAAGTTGAAAATTTCTCTACTTTTCAAGCTTCAACTCAGGTGTCAGCCAATCAAACCGCCTTATGCAAATACCCTTGGGCAGACACTAGCCAATTTCGTTCATGCAACACCGGAAAGTAATGTGATTGGCTGTTGTCACTATGATGGTTGCATCAGCGCCAAGCTTTAGACATGCCCTCCGTCAAACGTTGACACCAATGCCCCATGTGTATGCAGCATTAAACAAGATTTTTTAATGGGTAGTTCTGTTTTAAAAGGACTATATGCTAAAAATCAATTTCCCAGTGGAGATTGTAAATGGCATTTTTGCTTCCCTTCTGCCCTAAAACTTGATCACATGATCCTAAGGACAAACATTTCAGTCCATTTTAAAGGAATTTCCCAGGTTCAATAATTTGAACAAATCAAGTCATTTTTTTTTTTTTTTTTTTTTACAAAAGTAATACTTTAAGATTGAATATTTAATCATTGATATCTCTGCTAATGATTCATTAATACAGATGGCTGGAAATTGAAATCCATGGCTTTGACCCATTATGTTAATTAACACATTACTTTACAGTATTAGTTAATGATAAATACTAGTTGATAGGGAAATCCATGAAGACACATTTAATTATTAGCAATTCAAATGTTACTCAATCTATTAATCTGATAGACTCTTAATTAGTTGGAATTGTGGTAATCATTATTCATTACCTCTTCATGAGTCATACATAAACTCAAGATTATCTGTGTTAATGTTAGTTAATGTTGAGATAATCATGAGTTAATGCATAGTACTGCACCCTTATTTTAAAGTTTTGACCATATTTTTAAAAAAAAATCCAAAAATTTTATACTATGATGCAGTCACAGTGGCAGTCTATGGAGCAATTGAAATAAATATTACATTTTCAAAATCATTTTTAAAAACTTAACCACAACTTAAGGAGATAGTTCACCCGAAAAACCTCAACCTCAAGCAGTCCTTGGTGGATATGACTATCTTTTTTCAGACGAACACAATTGGAGTTATCCTGGCTCTTTCAAGCTGGAATGGAAGTGAAGCCCAAAATGTGTATCCATCCATCATAAAAGTAATCTACACGGCTCCAGGGGGTTAATAAAGGCCTTCTGAAGCGAAGCGACGGGTTTTTGTTAGAAAAATATACATATTTAAAACTTTATAAACTACAATAACCAACTTGTAATAATAATAACCGACAAACATCTGTGTGCAAGTCAACTTACGGTGGAAGCATAACCACTAACCTGACACGTTACGTAGGAGTAGGTGAGAGTAGACACTTCTCAAGGTTCAAACAAATAGGGCTGGGAAGCAGACTCAAGGCCTCTGACATTTCTGCTTCAAATTTCTCGTTTTAGACTTCTACTTTGTGACAGGTGTTTTGTTTTGCTCTATCCTCCGCGCTTCTGTGATCGTCATTACATCATGCGTTGCGTCAGAGGTTACTGGATATTTTTTAATATAACTCCGGTTGTGTTCGTCTGAGAGAAGATAATCATATACACTTAGCATGGCTTGAGGGTGAGTAAATCATGGGATAATTTTTATTTTTGGGTGAAATATCCCGTTAAACATTTTCACATGAAATTGGTGTGATAACATCAACAAAACCACCACTAAAAGAATGATTTAGACATCAACTTAATTAGCCTCAACACAGCTCAACTTTTTGCTTCACTTCCATTATGTGCGCACAACTGCAAACATAGTTTTTTCTATGTTTTTAAAGACTGAGAGTGTCAGATTGTTTTCTGTGTTTTTAAAGATTGAGGGTGTCAAAATTATTTTCTATGGTAATAGAACTGGACTAGTATTGAACCTGAAGCATTCCTGTAATTTTTTTTAAGATCTTCAATGTTCATATCTCCTGCACACTCTCACATAGTGAGTAATACATTCATTGAGCGCTCACTGTGCTGCATAGTTGCTTTTTGCTGTACATGTCTAAACTTTACTAATTTAAACCTTCCATTGCTTAAAAAATGGTATGGTATTTTAGTGTTGGTAATATGACAAAAAAAAAAAATTGGGTTGAAGGAATCAATGTGGAGTTCCAGCATGCCAGGAGAGATGCCCATGCTCACTGATGCCACCTTAATGGTTTTATTCTCTCCTCTCTGCTGATGTTTTAGGGTGCTGCCCCTCCTCCACCCAGTCAAATTGTACGAGTCCAGTGTCTGTAAGCCTTACCTACTGTCTACCAGCGTCACATAGCTTTGTGTTTGTGTCTATGTATTCCAGAAAGCCTGAATGCCTCTGAACACAGCAAAACCATATCTTCCCCTTTACCGCTTTTTTCCCACCCTTTTTCTGGTGCTGCCATCACATAAATCAAAGACATTCTGGGACTCAGAAATTCAGATTTTTATGACTGCTAAAACACTCCCTGAACATTGTTGTACAGTGTGTTTGACATACACTACACTTTCATAAAGACTCCTCAATCAGTGTAGATACACAGAACAGTCCAAAACATGACTCGGTTGACCTTTGAACTCTTATTCTGAATCCTGATTTTCCCAGCAGTGTCTTGTAAATCCAAACAGTCTGAAATCCTAAACCACATTCTAAAACCTAATACCTGCTCCATTTATCCTCCTATTCATCATTTTAATGTCTCCGAATCACTGTACTTTAATAGTGTACTGTCTGTGAATGAACCTCCTTACAGTTTGCAGCCCTGTAAGTATATGAGTAAACAGGCTTGTGTGTATGTGGGCGTTAATGTTAAAAACAGGTTGGAATCTCAAACTCGTCTTTGATCTCAGTCCATTTGGCCTGTGTGTGTGTGTGTGTGTGTGTGTGTGTGTGTGTCTTCGCAATTTCTGATTTAGAAGAAAATGGTGTATGCTGCAAACTTGAGGTTGGTACAGTCACAAAATAAAGAGATTTTTTTTGTGTTTCATTGTTTTTTGTTGTTGTTTTTGGAGGTTAGATTGAAATGGTAGGTGAAGCAATGCTTTTGTACAATATTTGTACATGAGTTACTTTATTTTATTCTATATTGTGGGAATATTTTATCTACTGATGACCGTTTTATGGGGAAGAAATCACGCATGTATCATGGATACATTGCCAGGATAAAATTGTGTTTTGAAATTCACGATCAGTCTAAATCAGCCAAAAAATGACTCATATTTCCTACGGGATGTTTTGGACCTTTCCCCTTTTTCCCTTTGCCATCCCGACCTTCTGTTTCCTTTTTTTTCTTCACCTCCACCCTCTCACCCTTTAGTTTTTTCTCTGTCATCCTCTGCCCACTAGCTTTCATTGTATGTAGCTTTTTCAGGGTAGTATTGTATTCTATCTATCTATCTATCTATCTATCTATCTGTCTATCTATCTATCTGTCTATCTATCTATCTATCTATCTATCTATCTATCTATCTATCTATCTATCTATCTATCTATCTATCTATCTATCTATCTATCTATCTATCTATCTATCTATCTATCTATCTAACACTATTTACATCTATCCATCCATCCTGTCACTATTTCCATCCAAGTTAACACATACAGGACCTGTAGAATTTAAATTCATGGATACAGATTTGACATGTTCTTTAAATTCACCTTGACATTTTTGTTTCTTAAAGGACCAGAGAATCTCAGCTTCTTCCTGTGTTCTTTAATGAACCATGAACCCAGACTTTTCACCTGTGACTTTTGCTCCTCAGGTGATTCGCAAAGGCTGGTTAACCATCAACAACATCAGCCTGATCAAAGGAGGGGCCAAGGATTACTGGTTTGTGCTCACCGCAGAGAGTCTGTCCTGGTTTAAAGATGATGAGGCGAGTAATTACAGATTTAAATGTGATCTTTCATTCATTTAATGACTTTATGATGATCATGGTAAAATACAGTTTTCAGTGGTCTGCTTAAAGTTCCCTGCCAGGTTGCGGTGGAACTGATTGGCTGGTCTCTGTGTCAATCACACTGTGTGGCCTGTCAGGCGGGCTGCCATCTGTCTGCCTGTCTGTGCCTGCTGTACAGGTGCAGGAAGTTCTGCACAGCAAGTGTAGACAGGCAGACAGACAACGCTCTCAGTCATTGGCAGCACAGGCTGCTTCTCCCGACCGGAAGCCGGAAGCAAAGGGGCAAGAGAAAGGACAAAGATAATATATTACTAAAATACAAACATAAAGGCCTTTTCTTTTCACATAATTGCATTTAACATACATTTTCATTCTTCTCTTATGCAATTCATAATTTTTTTTCTCAAATAAATCAATAATGATCTACTACAAATAGTAAAAATGACACTGAAAACTCACAATACTCTTATTGTTACCCTTACTCTTACTCCCAAGATGGAAATTTAAATACAGTATCTTTTATTACTAGATTACGAAACTCTTAAATCCACTTATCTTCCACTTGTCGTTCATTTCTCGTTTTGTTGAATCTTTTTTTCCTCCTTTCTTAGCATTTTACTTGCTCCCTTTTCCTCTTATACCCCCACCGTCTCTCTATGTCCATTGGGAATTAAGGCATTTGGTCTGGATCACCCTGACATAGCTGGAAGCCCCCCAAGTCAAACTAGCACACAAACACACACACATACTCAGACACACATGGTTATTGATATACACAGAATCTTAAACACACACAGACGCAGACGCAGACACACTAACACTCACCGGTCGCCCCGACTGCCAAATGCATGTGACTATATAAGCAAACACTAATTTTAATGAATACTGAAACTCAAAACCTGTGCAGCACTTCAAACGGAGGAATTCGCATAAAATTGGGTGTATTTTTCTGAAAGTCGCTCACCGTTTGGCTCAAGCCGAACATTTATTAACTCTGTATTTAATCAAATTGATTATTAGTATTTAGATTAATATTACAATTTTTGGATTCCTTTAAAATTAACATTACATTTTTCACAAGTATTAATGGACTTAGGAAGTTGGCTGACTTCACATGTTCCTCATGTTCTGCTGAATCCATTTTTGCAGTAATAATAAGTGTGTGCATGATCCCTTCAGTTCCAGAACTGAATTTAAACTTGAAATTATATAATATCATTTTATATCACACTTTACTTTCTCTTCATTTCATTCTGTCTCTGTAGTTGGCAGTCTCACTGGGGCCATACACATTCCTGGGTGGAAAATTGTAAGACTTTGTCCAAACACCATCCAGCCTCCTAGAGCCTGCCGAAAGAGAGAGAGAAGAGAGAGAGAGGAAGAGACACAGCCCCTCACCCCTTACAGCAGATCACATTGCAATTCTCACACATTCTATGTGCACTTACACACATTCTTGCATTTAAACGGATCACTTCTTTACCCTTAAAAACTGTTCCCTTCCTTTCTCTAAATTTGTCCCAGTTCTGATGGCGTTCATGGCCCAAGACTGCTGGTTTAGGTTAATCAGCGCCCAACACTAAACAGACACGCATTCCTGCAGTCTTCCCTCTCTCTCTTTTTGAACTGAGCTGCATGAGAGAAAACAGATGACTTGTGCACCTCTCCACTGCTGTTAGCATTCGGCATAATCTTTTCACCCTTTCTCAGAGTTTTACGGTGTGCGAGTTAGCATGCGTACATGTGTCGGTTATGCTGAGATCTGGACAAATCGCTACTTGAAACCTTTAGAAGGGCCTTCTGAACATCTCAATACGGAACACTAGCCTGATACCCTGAGCTTTATGCATTCACAGCTCGGCCTGTGTACATGCATTTACACATAAACGGCGGGAATGACTACTAGAACGGTTTTATATGTAATAACATTTGCATGCCAGGTTTATCTACACGTAATGAGGCTGATTTGATGTACATGCCTCCTTTTTGGTGGGCAATCACCTAAATTCAAGCTCTCAATCATCAAGAAACTTCATGTCTGTGTCATTAACGCCAACTTTGAGTCCAGAGAGACATGCAGTATCACCAACACTGGTGTAGATAACAAACCAAACATAGCAAAGTCTGACTTTTCACCTGCAGTTGTTGAGTTTGTGTGTGTTTTTGAGAGTTTGCGTCGGTCCCCAATGCAGCGACGTGAATCCATGCACAGTCTAACCAATGTGCAGACTACTGTACACCAGTATGATCCTGAACAGGTAGTCTGAACACTGGGATGACGGAGCAGGAGATAGTTCCAGCCCTCTCTCTCACTTTCTCTTTCTCTCTCTCTCTCTTTTCACCTCTTTTTCTTTATCTACTTCAATCACTCAGTCCAACCCTGCTGGCCTCGACCTTCACAGGAGGCGGTAGAAGATGCAAAATAAACACGACAGAAATAGTCTCCATTGCCTCTATCTTTTTCTCAGTCGGGATGATGCCATTGTAGAGGACGGAGAGAGAAGTTCCAGATGTCCGTTTACCCGTTCTCGACTTTCTCAGCTCCATCTTGTCTCCGGCCCCGTTCCGCGTTGGTTTGCAGTATCCAGCCTTGACGTGGCACATTTGCTCCCACAGCCGGCTATCTGGCAGGACGTTCATTGAAGGCATAGCAAAAAAGAGGGAATGAGGAGTCAGAGAAGGAAGGAGAGAGAGACAGAGGGAGAGAGAGGAGAGGGAGGGACCCCACTGGCCATATAAGGGTTGATGGGACCCTGGGGGAATAAACTTTTGGTCCGTTGTTTCTCAATTCCTCTCTTTCTTTCAATCTTTTGGTCCGACTCTCTCCTATCCTCTCCAGTCTTTCTCTCTCCGTCCTCTCTCGGTACTCCCAGCCATCCTCCGGACTTCCCTGCCTCATCTCTCTCTCTTTCTCACTCACTCACTCACTCTCTCTCTTTCTCTCTCTCTCTCACTCTCTCTCTCTCTCTCTCACTAAAGCGGTACCAGATGTTGTATTCTTAACGCCAGCCTGTCATTTCTAACTTTTTTTTTAACCTCTAAAAACTCAGGCAGGAAGTGGGCCCCTCTGGAATGAAAAAAGAGAGAAAGTTTTCGAGGGGAGCACAAAAGGAGGGGTGCAGAGAGTCAAGGAGGACAAGGAGAGATAGTTTAAAGAAATAGTTTTCCAAAAAGTAAAAAATCTGTTATTGTTTGCTCATCCACATGCTGTTACAAACTCTATGTTGTTTATGAATAATTGTTACACAACTTTTGTCCAATAATGACAGTTTGAAGTGAGCAGGGGCTGTCTAGCACCAGGAACGTTGTAAAATGTTATTACAATTCTAATTTAATATGTTTTAATTTATTTATAAATTTATTCCTGTGATGGCAAAGCTGAATTTTCAGTATCATTACTACAGTCTTCAGTGTCACATTATCCTTCAGAAATCATTCTAATAGGCTGATTTGCTGGTCAAGGAACATTTTTGGTTGTTATCAATGTTGAAAACAGTTGTCCTGCTTAATATTTTTGTGGAAACCATGTTGTTGTTGTTGTTTGTTTTTTTTAAACAAATCTTTTGTAACATTTAAATTGATGGGGGGGGGGGGTAGGCTAATTCGTTCCCCGCAATTTAAAAATCGAGTAAACAAATTTGTATATCATGCGCAGGATTATGCAAATCGAGGGAATGAAATAGTAAATTGTTCGCATGATTTAGCACAATTTACTTTTTTTTTCTTGCATGTCATTTGCGGGGCTCTGTACTTGTCAGCTCCTGCTCACTATGAACTGTTGTTGAATGGTAAATAGTGTAATGATTCTTCAGCAAAAGCTATGTTTCCATCCACCTATTTTTATGCGCTTTTTGGGATATTGCATAAAAAAACTCTGGATTGAAACGCCAAGATGCGCAGAAGTTCTAATAATGCCCATAAAAAACGAATTTGCTCAACTGATGCAGATATATTTTTCATAAAATATGAAAATGTGCATAATCTACAATGGAAACACATTTACCAAATAAATTCCTCAATGTGCATCAAAAAAAGTCACGTGACTTTGCATGATGGGACAGTATAACTGGACTAACCAGTAGACTGATTTCGTCTCTCAGCATCTGAAATGTTGTTACAGTCATTATGTAATGCCTTAGCCAAAGTCTGTTGTCAAAGTCCACAAGAACACGACTGTGTTCCCAAAAAACAGGCATCTGCCTCCGAAAGCAAGATGACATGACTGTGTTTATTGTTTTTCATCTATGTGCTCTGCAGCTCAAGTCATTTTTTATATATATACGAAAGTGGCGTCTCCTACTGCAGCTACCTAAACGTTTTTTTAGTGTTACTGGCCGCTAGTTTATCAGGAAGTGTTTGTTCTCTTTGACTCGCTGGATGGAAACTGTCCTTTATTTGCAAATATTTTGTACAATATTCCAACTTAGGCCGCAAATTTGCAAATTTGAATCGAAACATAGCTACTCTCAAGTTTTGGCATTGGAATTACAAGAAGTAGAATAGAACTATTCCTTCAAGTCAAAAAGCACTTTGATGTCTAGTTGATTTGCAGAAAATACTTGAATTTCCCAAAAATTCCTACACAGTCACTCCGCCAGACTCAATCACTGATAGTGGCTTCATATGGCTTCTCTCTTCCCCTTCTGTTTTTCATTTTTACTCTTTTTAGAGTGTTTCCCCTCACACTTTCATCCCTTGTTCCTTTCTTTCTTTCTTTCCCACATCTCCGTTCCGTTATTTGCAATGTAATCCAAGCCGTTTCCTGAGACCCCAGCCCCTCCTGTACAGACAGAGGGAGGAGAGAGGTGGAGAGGGGGAGCTCTTTTTCTTTTCTTTATTTTTTCTTTTTTTCAGACAAAATGTTGTGTTTTAGAGCCTTGGTCCGAATAATGACTTCCACATGTGGGCCCTCACACTCTATCTCTCAATTCCTCTTTCATTCTTTTTCCTTCTTTCTCTGTCAATTCTTTTCTTAAAGAGTGAAAACTAGTGGCATCATTCATATGCATGTTTTATTTATTTATTTATTTATTTATTTTTCCTGGGCCTGAAGCCATCCTGAGGATGGATCTATGGTAGATTCTTTCTTTGTTTCTACGCTCTTGGCTTTCTTCGTTGTAGACATTTTCCCTAGTTTACACCATTTTAGAGATTCAGTTGAAGAGACTGTCCAGCCAAAAATGAATATTCTGTCATTATTTGTTCACCCTGCTGTTCCAAACGTGTATTTTCTTTCTTCTCTGGAGCAAAAAGGAAGAATGTCCTGGTCGATTTTCCATGCAATTGCAATGAATAGGGACAGAAGCTTTCAAGCCTCAAAAATGATGCAAAATACCATAAAAGTTTCATTAAAGTGGTTCATGCAACTTGCATGCTATATTCCAAGTCTTCTGAAGCTATGATAAAAACTTAAGATCAATGAAAGCCTTGATCTTCCTTCCATGTTTATGAGTTTACAAGAAATGTCTGATTCCAGAACAAAGTGTTCTTTTGAAACAGATGCATTTAATTAATTGGTTGATCTTGTTCACAGAAGTGATCTGAATGATTTGTTCATGAATTGGACTGATCGAGTTCTCAAGTTTTACTCACTGACTCAGTGATTCAGTGGTTAACAATTCACTAGAGGGAAAGATTATCAGATCTGAAAATCTCCAGTCCCAATTCATTGTAATTGAATGGAAAAGAGCAACCAGAAAAGACTTAAGAATTTCTTCTTTTGTGTTCGGAAGACGAAGTCAGCAACATGAGGATGAGTAAATGATGACAAAATTTTCCTGTTTGGTTAATCTGTTCCTTGAAGACCAATTTTGAGAAACTCTAATACAGTTTGTTGACACTATAATGAAGCTTATTAAGATCTGCTTCTCAAAATCTGCCATATTTGAATGGAAAAAAAGGTTCTAGGTAGGCAGCTCACTAAGTCTTAAGATGTCCATTGTCTCTTTTTTCTAGGAAAAAGAGAAGAAATACATGCTTCCTCTGGACAACCTGAAGGTGCGGGACATAGAAAAGGGCTTCATGTCCAGCAAACATGTCTTTGCCATCTTTAACACAGAGCAAAGGTCAGTTACACCAACTACATACGTTTAAAAAGAGAACATAATTTTTCATCTTTAAAATGATTTAAAGATCAAACACTGGATAAAGTACAAATTAAGTAGATGTATATATAACTTCCAAGAGGTCAGTCTCTATATTTCCTTATTGGGCACCAGTACTGCATTGTAGAAGAAGAAGAAAAAGAAAGAAAGAAAAAACAAACAAACAAACAAACGTAAAATAGTCATCAAAGATGAGGATATTGGGCCCTCAGAGCCAAAGTAATGGCATCTGAGAATGTTTCTATGACACTTATGGAAACTCTTAAAAAAAATGTTCAGTTGAGCCCAATTAGATATGAATATTAAAAGGTAAGATCAGATGTTTTATCAAGCTATTATTATTTTTATATTTAGATTTAGGTGGGTAACCTTGTGGGTTCAGGGTTTTCCTCTTGAAGTATGGACCATTTTTATATTTTGCTTAAAATAAGTATCTACTCATAGCAAACAATGTACATAATCAAAACACCCTCATTATGAGCTGAAAACAAAGTTAACTAGTAATTTTAAACTTTGTTTGAAATTTCCTTGCCATCTACAAATAATTCTCCCAGTTATTACATTGTTTAATATGAAATGCTCTTAACATTCTGATTAATAATGCTAAATGAAAAAAATTGTCACAATCCTGGTTTGAATGGTCAGAGTCATGTATGACAGATAAAATTAACAACATTTGTTGCATTCTTGTTTTCGGCAGTGTTTTAACAAAATATTTATCTATTTTACTGCTCAATGTGTCTCTGCTACTGTTGTCAAAATAACCGCGTCATCTGCAGCTCTTAATGTGGTGCTTTTAACATCTTTAGTGGGGGAGAGAAGCAACGTTCATGAAGGAAGCGTATTTGGCTCTAGATAAAAATATTATAGTACCGAAAGATCATTACCATAAACTACCCTGAGCGCTTCTGGTGTGAACCGCTCTGTTGTTTGGACGCATTGCTCAAATGAATTAGAAACGGTAAAATTGTGCTACGATTGTCATTATGTCTCACGGTTCAGTTGGAGCCAAGCGGCCCATTATTTAAGGATGCCTGTTATGGACAAACCCCACAGAGCTAAAAGAGAGTTCAGCTCTCTGTGTGACCAATGTGAGTGTTTGTTTGTGTTTGTTTTGAGATCCCGGCCATTAAAATTAATTGTCTGGTGGACAATGTAATTGATGAAAAAATCCCATAGACTCACAAAGAGGGAGGGACACCATCATGACAGTATCATCGTGGTAATTTTTGCATGGGCATGGACATTTTTTTAGGAAATGTAGAAATGAGTTATTATTGTAGAGTCATTCTACAATTTAATATTTTCTCTTTTTTTTGTCTCTCTCTCTCTCTCTCTCTCTCGCACCCATAAACACACACACATACGCACAAACACATACACACACACACACACAGAGGTTTGTTTTGCTGTCTTAGTGAGGATATTTCATAGGCATAATGGTTTTTATACTGTACGAACTGTACGTTCTATACTCCTACTCCTAAACCTACCCATCACAGAAAACATTCTACATTTTTACATTTTTAATAATAAAACATTGTTTGCATGTTCTTAAAGATATTTTAAACATTTTCATAAAATGTTTACGTTGCAATACCAGTGTAAAACCAATGTCATTTTACAAATTTGTGTCCTCATAAGTCAAAAAGAACACACACACACACACATTCCATTCTACAATGTCTGGAATATTAATCAGTTATTTAGAGCTCTCTTCTCCTCTTTTAATATGTTCCTTCATGCCACAACCAGGCTTTTTTTCCTCAGTGTGTTTTTTTTCTCTTATGCAATTTGTACTAAGAGCTCCTGTCTGCTTTCTAATGGAGGCTTTCTCAGAGTTTCTTGTCTGTTATCCCATATCATTACCAGGCATGTTAAATATAAGAAGAGGTCGCTTTTTAAGGGTTGCTGTCCTATTCGGCTGCGAAGAGTGACGGGACATTTTGTCAGTCCATTGGTTCTATTTCTGTGATGTCGCATTGAGTAGCCCCGCCTACGGTGAAATCTCATTGGTCCAAAATCCTGCTCCATACAACTATATCATAGTAGTCAAATGTCAGAAGCCTAATATTCTCTTCAAAGGCAATCAATGGGCCGTCAGTGAGCATATCACACCAACTGATCCAAGACTGTTGATTTTGCTTTGAAATGAAAATTGTCTCAAGGGGAGTGCAGTGGAGTCGCATCTGGTGGTCACTGCACACACACTTACACACACATCCACATGTACAAGGACATATAACTCCATTTCACATGCACACCTTTATATTTTCTAACATAAACACACTCTAACTTCACAGTAATACTTCACAAAGAGCATGACGGGAACAGGGGGCGCAGTAGGACGCACTTTGACACATTCCTGGCCTGTCTGTACTTCAGTGTCCCTCCCTATCCTTTTTTTCCTCTCAGTCTCTGACATTCTGTCTCTTTCATTTTGAGTGCGGGTGTGTCTGGGATTGATTAGCTGCTTAATTGGAGAGATGTTGGTATGCTGTGGTGAGCGTACACACACACACACACACACACATGCGCGCACACACACACACACACACACACACACACACACACACAGCTTTGACACTGAGAGAGGCATGGCAGACTATTGTAAACACACCCAAGGCTGCACCACAATCAATCAGATGCTCTTTCATAGACACACTCTCTCTCGCAAATACACATACACACACACTCACATCCATCACTTCAAGCACTCTGTATAAAGATATTCAAGCTCTCATAAACTCCACACTCATTCCCACTCACCAGCAGAAACATACCACCCAGCACTCAGAAAAATCCCCTTTTCTTCTCTCTTGCTCTTTTAAACACACACACACACCCACACTCACACACACCCTAATGATCTAGTGATTCATATTGTGCCCCTCACACCCACCACTCTCTAGAGTCAGGAGGACCGGTGATGTCAGACGGTAGATGTCGTTTTTGCTACAGCGGTGACACAAGTCTGGCATGGGATGGGGAAAGAACAGACACGAGAAGTCTACTTTCTTCTTCTTTTTTTTTGCATCTGTGTGCATTACATCCGGGTTCATATGTGACGGCAAGTAGTTATGTGCGGTTCTGGACTCACTCAGGACTGTGATTAAAGAAATGCTTTGGGTTTAACATAAGCTATAACATCTGAAATGATTACCACAGACAATAATTACAACCCGCTCATCAGTTTGTAAAAACAAACAAAAGTAGCTTTTACAGTAATGCATTTAAAAAAAAAAAAAAAAAAAAAGGAAACCCCTCCTCATAAACTTCCATTGTAAGTGCATTACAGTAAATGCAATTTTTGCAGTTTTGTTTTTACAACCGGATGGATGCAAGCATAACATGTTTAACATTGATCCAGTGTTGTTATAGTTAACTAAAACTAAACTTAAAAATATTTTTTTAAATTAAAATAAAGCAGAAATAAAATATAATATTTGGTAAAAAACTTAAAACTTCAAGTTGTCATGAAACGGATGATGCAATAGTCTTTTCTTCCCTATTGTGACACAAACACACACATACATTCCATTGGGAATTGATTGGATTGTTGTCATTTGCTATATATAACTAGATTAGAATTTAATTTAGCTGAGATGAAAACAAGGCTGTGAGGAATGGACTTACAGTCTTTACTATGGCACACACTGTATAAAGGCCCTAGATTTTATAATTTTCACAACTTTCAAAAATATTTTATGGAATTTTTGTATACTGAATTTTTTTTTCAGAAAGACGTTTCATTAGTCATTAAACAGGACAATCCATTGAATTCACTGTATTCTGTCCCTAATTTTCATTCAAAACTTGATATGGCGCTAATTTAAAAAAAAAAAAAGCTAATTCAAAACATTAAAAAAATACTATAATAGTATATAAATAATACTGAAATAACACTGCATGCATCTAAGCCTTTGGAACATGATCTAAGCTTCAGTTTGAGAAAAAAAGATCCATAATAAGCCCCGTAAATGTAGCCAAATATTATTTTTGGATGCACACAGATTGTTTTGTTTATGCTACGCAGACTCAATTTTTAAGTCTAAATCCTTTTGAAAGTCAGAGCCGTACTTTGTGGTTTTGGAATGGCAAATAAAGTTCAGTACATTCACAAGCGCCGTAGTTATCCTGTCGTAAATATCATGAATTACCAATGAATTATGAATCGTTTAACCGCAAAACAGTATTCCACACATTACACCTTATTAGGAGGGTCTGCAAAGCAAATGATGTTTGGATGCTTGAATCAGTGTATTGCTTGACATATGCAGTCATATATACTTTTGGACTAAGCTGTTATAAGAAATGATTTCTCAGTTATAGCAATTAATAGCACTGAGTCATATCTGTGCTTGCAAAAACAGTGTTTTGTAGCTGAGTTTTATGAGATTGAAGCATGTGAGAATGTGATTGCTTTGGCATGTGGTTTGTTTCAGTGTATGTGTGTCCGAATCGACCCGGTCTTAGGCCACGTTCTTGTAGCCGTGTTCTTATCAGCCGCAGACTAAATCAAATACACGTTGTACGTTATACTTTAAGCCTCTTACCCCACAGGCACAACAAAGAGAAACAATAGCCACAAAAAGAGAGAGAAATAAGAGGGAAACAAAAGGAGGAGAGGAACAACAGTATAATTAGGGGGAATGTGGAACAGATGGAGAGAGATGGGCTCCAGATTCCTGCCTTTCTCGGAGCGAATGGAAAAAAAGAGGGAGAGAGAGACTGGGTAGAACGATACAAGACAAAAGTAAAAGATGGGAATGGAAATGACAGACAAAAAAAGGTGAGATAGGACAAAACTTGGGAAAAAACAATCAGTTTGGAAAGGGTGAATAGGTTTTCATTTCAAATAGGGCAGAAGGGGTGGTCTGGGGTTTGTGGTTTTGGACAGATGATATGTGTGAGTGAGAGAGGGTTTTGCTGCGCTTGTTTGTGCGCGAGTGTACATGCTGCCATGGGAACCGGCTAACGACAGATTACTTTCCCTGTAGGAACGTGTATAAGGACTACAGGCATCTGGAGCTGGCCTGTGACACTCAGGATGAAGTGGACAGCTGGAAGGCCTCTCTGCTGCGAGCTGGGGTTTACCCAGAGAAAACCATAGTAAGCAAAGGAACCCAATGGCTTCTGTACCTATACGCTAAACCCTGTGGCCTAATGCTTCAAAATAAAGGTTTCAGTTTAGACCAAAAAGGGCTTTATAGCCAGATTCCATGTGAAAATTTATAAGCTCCACTCTGAACTTTTTATTCCCTAGTTCTTTACAAAACCAACAGCATGTGTTAGTGCTTTAAAGGAATAGTTTTCTTTCTTTCTTTTTTCTATCCATTTTTTGTCACCCCGTGACTTTTTCTTGCTTGGAACACAAAAGGAGAAGTTCTTAAGAAAGTTCTTGCTGCTCTTTTCCATACAATGAAAGTAGACCAGACTAAAAATCAATGTAGAAGTAGTTTATATGACTTCTGTGTCATATTCCAACCCTGTGTCTGAATATGCCTACTTCCCTACAGTATAGTGGATGAGTAGTATGTCCAAATTTGTTGTATTCATAAAATATTAGGTGAAAAGTATCTGAATGGCCACCTACTTCTGCCAAAAAGTGTGCATTCAACGGACAATTTTCTGTCCTATGAGGCTACAGGCGGAGTTGTTAATGGCAGTGGAGTGATGCTTTGCTGCTGGTCACATGACAATGACAACATGAGGACATCTGGATTTCATTCATACTACACACATTCATAATACGTATATAGAACAGAAATTTTTTAGGTCGGCTTGAAAATTCACTGCATATCGATTTTCTAAATGCATGTTATAGATCTTATTGTGAGTGATTCATCTGTCCATATGTTTGTTTTTTTCTGCTTAAACCTCATCTCTTTCATACAATCGACTGCAAGCTCATGTTTAGCCAAGTTCTGCCTTTATCCAATCAGCAACCAAGGGATAGAAGCAAGTTTCTTAACTCGGAATACGTCACTAAATGTAAGAAAAGATCTGTTGGTACATCTGTTTAATCGCAACTTTGATTGTCAAGAAGTTTGTTCCTAATCAAATTTAGTAGCTACTGAGTATATGATTCCGGATGCAGCTGTTTTTTTTATTTGCCTTTGCGTAATTGCATGTATACATATTAAAACTTAAATATTCAATCGATTTGTTGCTATGCTATCATATGGCTTCAAAAGATTTGGATTATTGTCATATGGAGAACTTTTATGATGTTCTTTTTGCATTTTTTCACATTCACTTTTATTGTATGGAAAAGAGTAGTGTGGACATTATGCCTAATTTCTCTTTTTGTGTTCTTTCATAGAAGAAAGAAAGCCATACTAACCATTTGTAACAAGAAAAGGATCTACAATAAATGCTGACAGAATATTAACTATTGAATCCAGAACCCAATACGCTGACCTGATAAACCTATAAAATAGCATCAGCATTTGGAAAAGAGTCAAATGACTAACTCAAGAACCCTTTATTGAACTTTAAAGGGATTGATTACCCAAAAATGAAAATTCTGTCATTAATTACTCACTCTCATGTCGTTCCAAACCAATAAGACTTTTATTCATCTTGAAAACATAAATGAAGATATTTTTAATGAAACCTGAGAGCTTTCTGTCCTTCCTGAAAATCAATTCCACCAAAACTTTGTTGCTTCATAAAGTTAATGAAGACATTGTATAGGAAATCAAAATGAATTGAGAGGTTTAATCCAAGTTTTCTGAAGACATAGAGCAAATAAACAGAAGCTCAACTGTACATCAATGATATTTTTTTTTTGCACTTTCGTTTACCATATTTGATATTCTCTATGGCCGTTGATCAGTGTTTATATGTGAATAAAAGCCTAAATTATATCTGTTCATCAAATAAAGCAATTGTGTCTCTTCAAAAGACTTGGATTAGACCACTCGTTTCATATGGATTACTTTTTGAAGCATCAGCGTTTTTGTGCAAGGAATTTTCTAAATAAATTCAAAATGATTAAAAATATCTTAATTTGTGTTTCAAAGATGAACCTGAAAGTATGGATTTAGAACAACATATGGGTGAGTAAATCATGACAGAATTTTCATTTTCGGGGAAACTATTCAAATAACCATTGAAGAACTTTACAAGCTGCAGTGTTTGAAGAAACGTGCAGAGATATCCACATAATAACCAGGCCCACACGGCTTCTAGCGTTGTAGAAACCTCCACATATTTCTGCAGAATTGGAGTGCCTGGCACTCATAAATGTTTAACACATTTCACATTTTATTGCTCAGAATTCTACAGATTTTGCCCTAAAATCAGTGCATAAAAAGTAGATTACATCGAGACCTTCTAATAACTCAATTGCACAATAGTTCGGATAGCTCTCACTCCTGTAGCGTGTGTGTGTGTGTGTTTGACTCTACGGCTGCAGGCTTCATTGTGGCTGTGCTCTGGGGTCAGGAGCTCTGCTGCATTCCTCAGCTCTTGTGTCACACCATGGAGGATCAGCGAGGGAGGGGGCTCTGAGCTCTGTTTCTAATCAGCCCCCTTGCTTTTTTTCCCCCTTCACGCTCCCCTCCATCCCCCTCTTTCTGTCTTTATGTATGCTTTGGAGGTACATGTTGAGTGATGTCACAGTTCTGTCAGGGTTCCCCATAATTTGCTTTGACAGAAGTCAACCACACCCCCTCCGACAACCACTGAAGCAAAACTTGTTATTTCCTTGCTTCTCGTCTTTTTATCCTCCAACATCTCTTTTTCCCTGCCTAGTTCTCTTCATGTATGCACACTCATTGCCCTCTGAAACATTTTCTCTCTCATTCCTCTATGCCAATTGTACCTTTCCCATTCAGATTTGTCCACATCTTCAAGCGTCTTTTTTCTGATTGGTCAGGTGGATGGAGAGGGTCCAGGCCAGGCGGAGAGCTTCTCCATGGACCCCCAGCTAGAGCGTCAGGTCGAGACCATCCGCAACCTGGTGGACTCGTACATGAGCATTGTCTACAAAAGCATTCGAGACCTGATGCCCAAGACTATCATGCACCTCGTCATCAACAATGTCTGTGCCCTTTGCATCTAACACTGACATAACATCCGATACAGAAGGCAAACAATGAAATCAGATTCAATACATTTGTTTTTATCTACCTAAGTACTTTGTAAGATGAAGAGATGTGTATTAATTCGTGAATTGATATTTTATAAAAACCATATACTGATAATGTTAGGTCTTCCCACAGGGAAACTTGTTTTACAGGTCATGTAATGTTTAGCATTTCTATTTTATTTTATTTTTTAAATTATTTATTATGTAATTTAAAAAAAAAAAATACTCCCTTAAAACTGTTCTATTTCTAAACACTATGAACAGTTAATAGTGTTTAAATGTCTAAATATAGAACTGTATACTAAACTGTATATAATAAGGTGACTATAATTCAAATTTCAAAACTATTTGCATTTGAATTGTTCCAGCAATAGTATTCAGAATGGTTAGCTAGAAAACTTTTTATTGCGAAATTTAGAAATATGTTTTGAACTTTTGATTCCATGCATGGCCAGTTTTCAGTGTAAATAACTTTACCATCTTTTCGGCCCTATGTTTCAAAAAACTATTCCAGAATTTTTTGTTTCACTTTGATTTTGGATTTTATAATGATTTAAAGCCTGTTCACACCAAGTTTTAATAATCGTTCAAAATCTATTTACCGAACATCCAAAACAATGCTGTATGCTGGGTTAAATGTGCTCATTGTAGCATACATATGATGGTATTTTTACCAGCTGAGAATTCGTGAAGAGCTTATAAAATGTGTAAAGGAGTCAAAACAGCGGTAGGAATCCCTCCGTCACACACAAACAAAGATCTACTGTGAGGAGACAGCTGAAAAGATCGGTCTTTGTCTGCTTCCAGACAAACTCTGGTACAGTTCGACTTAAATATGAATACAATATCAACCAAAGACATGTAAATAAACCAAACACAGGATATGACGTCACAAGATGCAACCCTAAACAGGACAACGCTCAAGCATACCTGTTTTTTTTTTTTTTCATAGTCGCAATGTTGCCCATTACAGTTCAGTTGTTTGATGTACACCAGGGTTCGGATGGCAGTGTTCACACTTATTCAAATGGACTGCACTAGTAGAGCAATCGCAGCAGGGTTTGTTTTAATTGAACTAAATATGCTAACCCTTACGAAAAAAAGAAGTAAACTTCAAGTTCATTTTATTAAGTATACTTAAGTAATGTTCAAATATGATTTTAAGTATTCTTCTTGAAGTAAGTATACTAATATCAATGTACAAGTAGTAAACTTGTAAGTGTATTATTTCAATATTGCTTGGGACTAAATTGTTCCACTTTTAGTATATAAAAGAATAATTTTAAGTGTACTATAAGTGTAACAGTAGTAAACTCACAACTATGTTTCTCATTTGTACTGCTTCTGTACAACAAGCGAATTTATAAGTATACTAGAAGTTTACTATTTTAATACTAGTAGTACATTTTGTAGTTTGTGAAAGTATACACCCAGTAAACTACTAGTTTAGTAATTTTATACTTTAAGTGAACATAACATCATATATATAGTTTACTATTTATATATTTGCACTTTATGTATACTATGTTCCTATATAAGTATTTTTTTATACTTGAAATATACATTTTTACTGTACTTTAAGTTTCCATTTTAAAAACATTTTATTCTAGCTTTATGCAACCATTTATTGAACAATTAAATGTGGGTAAGATTCATAAAAAAAAGGCAACATTTTAAACTGAAAGCTGAGAAAACTGCATTTTTGTCAAAGACTTCGTCGGGATGGGATTCAAAACGAAGATCAAAACACACATGGAGTAGATCGAACTCATCTACACCTCCAAAGCTTCACAGTCCTATAGGCATTTTTGATTTACATGCTGTTTGTTTGATGATCATATTGTTTTACATTTGTTTAAGCAATCTTCTATCACTTGTTTCTGCTTCTTCTTCACCTGTGTTTTGATGGGAGATTCTGTACTAGAAGAAGCGTAACAACACCCCTGGCATATAACAGTGAAAACATAGATAACCGTAAAATTCAAAGTAAATTCCTATGTACCTAGCCTAGACAAAAATTCTTATATTCAGAATTAGTGACATATTTGTTTTCCTAATAAATCAGTATTTTTAAACAATGTAAGTTTATAAGACGGTATATAAAACTATGTGAAAAAATGTATTTAATAATAGGCTACTCAATCAAAAGAATAAACACAACTGCAAACCAAGTATAATTAGAATACTTAAATATACTTTTAAATACATCTTGATCAAAAGATTGACTACAGGTATAGGCCAATATATTAAGAGTTTTTTGTCAGTATAGTTTTAGTATACTTAAGTGCAATTTTAAGTATATTTCTGAGAAGTACATAAAAAGTAGACTGAAAGTTTAAAAGTTTTAATTTTTAGTTTAAAAGAGGTCTACTAATAGTACACTTGAATAAACTTTTTTCAAAGGGAAGTGTGAACACCAAACAACATAACTGGAGTGCGTTCGTACAATAAACACAACGTCCCTTGGTGTAGATCCCAATATAATTCTCGTTATAATTATCGTTCTTGGTGTGACTGGGCCTTTACACGGTGTGGATGAAGTGTGAGTTAATTGGCTGTTCAGCTAGCCATGTGTTCTCAACATGGCAGCCAATATGAAGTGAAAACCATCCTAATACAGGATAAAACAGCTTTTTCTAGGCTATGGATATGACTGTGTCATCATCTCAGTGTATTTTATATATGTGTATATATTATAAAGTCCTTTTCAAATTTTATATGTTTCAATGTTCTTCACCCATAGGTAGAGGAGTTTATCCACTCTGAGTTGCTGGCTCAATTATATTCTTCAGGAGATCAGTACTCTCTGATGGATGAGTCTCCTGAACAAGCCCTGCACAGAGAGGAGGTGCTGCGTACCCACGCCGCCTTGAAGGAGGCTCTAAACATCATCACTGATATCTCCACCTCTACCATCTCCACCCCATTGCCACCCCCCGTGGATAACTCGTGGCTGCACAGTGGCTCGCTACACCGAAGGTACCTCACATCTCCTCCTCCAGTTCAAGGTGTCTCCATCTTCCCACTACTTCATCATCCAGAGGTGCTGTTCTTCACCTGACCCTCTGAAATCATAATGGAAGTTTTCTGGCTTTAGTATGAATATGTTACCCTTACTATTCTCTATAAGCTAGTGTGCTCCAAAACAATGACAAAATACACCTTTAGAAGATATAAGCATTTAAAATGTACAATCTCTCAATATGGATCAATGATTTTGAAGACATCACCCTGCGCTTCAGCTTCTCATGAGATTTTCTGTCCAGTCAAATGCCCTCTAGAATCTAAAGTGTTCCGCCCCCTACATTATAAATAGACACTGAAGCTGCAACTGAAATCAGTCACTTTTTCACTTCACTGTCAGTTCTAGGATTTTTTCTTCAGGGGGACTTAGCAAGAATCTAGCCAGAGACCATTGCCTAAATTGTGCCTCTTTAAATTGGCATCAAAAATAGCCTACCGGTACTTCATATGGTACTTTAAGTCAATACAATTACATCACTTATTCAGACAGTGTAAATTTTCTTTCCATTGGGGCGAATGAAGTCTGGTTTTGTGTTAGTGTCACACGAATCACCACAAACAGTCTACTCCGTTCCAGAGACACTATAGCGCAGGGTGGATTACATCTGCAAGTCGGTGCAGACCACAAAACTTATTGGACACGTTTGAATTCTGCACAGAATGGTTTATTTTAAAACGATATGGAGGAGATAAGGTGGAGAAATGATTCGAGATTAGAAGGAAACTGTAGTTTTCCAAGCCTAACGGCTCTGAACGAGCTGTGATAAACTAAATGCTATAGGCTATTTTATTAAAGGGGAGGAGCTGTTCGATATGTCCCACCCTGTCTTCCTGCTTCAGTGGAAATTACGTCAACACATTGAATAATGCTGCCTGATTCAAGGCACTTCAGTGGACCTTTAAACCAGCACATAATGGTGGGCTGTTGGCAGTAATACAGAGTGAATCACCAGAATTCTAGGAAATATCATGGAATTGTGTTTTCCAGGCCAAACAAAACTAATTGCGATTAATAACAAATTAAAAGTCATGGAAAGTTAATTCTTATAGAGTTGGATGCTGTAGAGTAAAAACCGTAGTTGGATGCTCTTTTGGGTTGGTTCTTTTTAGTTAATTGTTGAACCAGTTCACAAATCAATCTGAAACATTAATTAGCAAATCTGTCTGAATCAAAATGATTCTTTAAAATTGTTATCGAGTAAGCACAAATGTCTGCAACGGTAATGGAAATGTTATACCCCACCCAAACTGTGAATCCTTTGTTCTCTCTCTCTCTCTCTCTCTCAGGTCTCCTCCAGGTTACAGTGTCCCTAAGAAGCACCCTGCTCCGGCTGCTCCTTCTCTACCAGTTCGCTTGGAAGCTCCTAACCCACCTGTCTCCAACAGCACAGACACCACCAACACTAGCAGCCGCCCCAAACGAGTTCCTCCTGGTGTTCCCAGGTAAACATTTACCAATCGGATCTGGACCAGGAGTCAGACTAGCTACTTCAGACCAATTCTTGGTACATTTCAACAGACTCAATTTTTGCACGCGAACACCACAACATGATTCATCAACTAATGTTTATCTACTTCATGAAAGGGGATTTCATGTGTGTTCTCCATCAACAACACAGCTGAATAAACCTTTGATTAATAAAGTACCCAGTGAGTAGGGTGGAATCAGGTGTGTCAGCACTGAAATAGGCAGAATATTTGAAATGAACTCTGTGACCTGTAACTTCACAGCGTTTTAAACAGTATTTCAACAGTTTTCCAAGCTTGAAAGCTTTGATGAACTTGTGGTTTCCTCTTTCCCAGCTTCCATCTTCTGTGAATCTATGTTGTACTTTCATAAGTTCTTATGAACCAAGTAGGTCAATAAAGGTGTGGTCACATTCATTTCAGCAAAAAAAGATCCACTGTCAATAGCAAAGAGATGTATGAAGCACTGCTCACATGGAAGTCACTTTAAAACCATCCAGCTTTCTGTTGGTCAACGCAACAAATTTGTGTGACCAACTTTATCATGAGCAAAATCTGCATGGGGAACTTTTTCACCCTTACACCAAACCAGTGACGTCAATTCACCAAAAGCCAAGGTATGGCAGAATCTGATGACGTCATCCGATCTTACTCCCTCAATGTAACAGTCCCCCTTAAAATACAATATGTGTGTGGTGCATCCAAAGATTAATCACATGTAGCACCGATCGTAAGTTTTGCGATGTAGGAAAACTAACACATACGAAAAACAAAAAACTGTAACACTTTACAATAAGGTTCATTAGTTAAGCATTAGTTAGTGTATTAACTAACATGAACTAACCATGAGCCAGTACATTTTTTTACTGTATTTGCTAATCTTCGTTAATGTTAGTTAATGAAAATACAGTTGTTTGTTCATGTTAGTTCACGCAGATTAACTAATGTTAACAAGATTTTAATAATGTATTTGTAAATGTTGAAATTATCATTAACAAAGATGAATAAATGCTGTGTAAGTGCAGTTCATTATTAGTTCATGTTAACTAATGTACTGAACTACTGTTAACTAATGAACCTTATTGTAAAGTGTTATCCAAAAATCATTATCAAATCACTATTATAAAATTTAAAAATCAAAACTGCACTTACACAGCATTTATTAATCTTTGTTAATGATAACATTTACTTATACAGTATTACAATTTTGTTAACATTAATAAATTATCTGTGAACTAACATGAACAAACAATGAACAACGGTATTTTCATTAATTAACATTAATGAAGATTAGTAAACAGTAACAAATATTTTGCTCATGGTTAGTTCATGTTAGTTAATACATTAACTAATGTTTAACTAATGAACCTTTTTGTAATGTGTTACCGGAAAAGGAAACAAAACCTTTTCTTTAAATTGCGAAAAATAATTACAGTACATTGAAAGAGAGTAAAGAGCACTTCCTTGATAATCACTGAAGCTGTCAGTCAGTTCAGCGCTGACAACGAGTGTGAAAACTCCCATTTTAAACAATAAATCTGAATAAACTTCACAATTAATCTTTTATTTACATTGTTTTTCCACTTTGTTGAATATAATAACTTAGTAACCTTTTTTCGCTAAACAAACTCATTCAGCATTCTGAGAGATGCTAAGATGCTTGATTCTCACTATCGGTGACTTAAACGCCTCTGATTGGTCATTATTTTCAACAGAAAATAAAAAAAATCATCTGTAAAATCATGTTGTTGTTACCATCTCCAGTAGTTTGTTGTTCCATCTCATCAGTTTCTTTTTCGAATGTCCCTTTACGTAACGAAAATATATGGGAATATACTGCAAAATATAATGCAATATATTACATATATGGGAAACTAGTGCTTATATTTTTCAATATACTGCAACGTATACATTAACCATGTATGGCTATATATTGATACGTATAAAAATATTTTTAAATGAAGACAAAAATTGCATTACATGTAATATTCATAAAGTTTTATCGTTTATTGTATGTTTATCCATATATTGAACATACATGATCCCATATAAATGTGAATGTATTGTACTCACATATATGCACACATTCACAGAATGAGTTACAACAGATTTTTAGTTCCCAGAATGCTTTGCTTCTGACTATGATAGTCTCTTTGCTAAATACATTAGTACATGCAGGTGTGCTTGTGCTATTGTTAACTAGCTATATATGAAATATGAAACATATATAATGTAAATAATTATGAAATATCAGAAATATGTTACATTATATATTTCTATTTGTGTGTTTGTGTGTATACTGCATGAGTAAATATATGTCCAATATATTTATACCCATGCAGTACCATATCTTATCACATCTATGTTATGAAGTGTATTACTGAACATGAAATTACATACATTATGATATATAAGTAAATATGTTGTCACATATTTTTCAATGTATGAAAGCGGCAATTTCTTATTTATTATTCAATATATTGTAATATATTTACACAATATATTATTCTTTAAATTTTGTAATATACTGTTAAATCATTTAATATATTGATCATTCATATTTTAGGAAATATATTTTCATTGTGTAAGGGTGAAACAGTGAAACCTTTTGGCCAAATTAATTACCGTACATAAAAACCAATGTATATTTTGAGCTTAACCGGTGCTTTATGCATTTTATACAAGAATAAATTATATCGTTTGGTTTCACAAGCCTATCTGCTCATAAACTGGCTAAGTGTGTAGATTTTTCTGGCAAACCTTTATTTCTAGTCATTAAAACTGTATTTATTGCATTCAGCATTTACAATTCTAATTTATGATCAATATAAAATTGCTTCTACCATGTTTTTTTTTATTCACACACCCCCAAATCCAAAAGTCAGAATGTGTTCATTTGCAACAAACCTCTTAAGTTAAGAAAACAGTTTAGTTATAATTATAGGGCATTATCAATATAGGTTTTCTGAACTAAGGGTTTTGCTGCAACCGGCTACAGAGTTTCCCACTGGTAATTATGGCATTGTGGTGACGTTCATATTCATTTGTCTCATAAAAACGATCATTCTAGCATGACTTGATGGCAGCATATGACTGTTAAATAACTATTTAAGATCCGCTAGTTCTGCTATCCTTCCCAAATGTTGGGATTTATGCTCGTACTGAACACAACTAATAGGAGTCTCTGTCTCCCTAGAGCGAGGCTTGTTCTTGGATCCGTCTTTAGGATTAGTCTCAAAGCGGTGCGCTCAGAGACCAGAGCTCTTTGTGATATATATGCATACCTACCTTCATATGCATGATAGATGAGACCACGTGGCCACCGGTCCCAAAACTATAGCACTAGATCACTGACGCTGCTGTCTCCACACAACATGAACATATGGTCTTGAGTGTGAAGGAAAAAAAAGAACTTTAACTTCAACAGATGTCATTGCTCAAACACACAGGCATACATATTTACATTTGAAGGCTTTTAAAAAATATAGATCAACACCTCAGTGAAAGTATGTAGGTACGATAAAAATGTCAAGGTCATATATTCACCACGCAAGAAAGATATGTTATTTAAACTAAAAAATAATTATACTTCATGTTAGTGTGTACTGCCTTTAATTTAAAATGATTTACTGCACGAAAAATTCATTGTGTCTGGATGATTTCAATTGTATTTTAATTTTTTGCATTATATTTGTATTATTTAAAATTTTTATTTATAACCAATTAAATATTGACATTAAATTTAAATTAATATAATTTTATAAAGAAGTCATTAGACATTATTATCGTACATTATTTTAATTAATATATTAAAATATTGAATGTTATAATACCTTTTTATCATCATTTTATTTTTATAGGAATGAGAATTAGTTACAATATATACAGTATATATATATTAAACCATTTTAATTAAATTTACATTTTATTCTTTTATAAATGATTTAATATATTTATTCATTTTTATATATTTATATTTTAATATTATACTGTTTATAATATTTTCATGTATTATATATCATTCTATTTATAATAATGAGAATTAGATATCACAATGCTAAAGAAAAAATACAAAATTATATTTTAGATATTTTATATGATTAAAATTTTAATTATTAAAAATTGATGTTAATTGTTATTTTTATTAATTAATTTATTATTTTCTAAAAAATTTTATATATAAATCTTATTTATTATAAGATTTCATATTGTAATATAATTACTATGTTTGAATATATTGTTTATCATTTTCTTTATAGTAATAGGAATTGTCACAATTCATAAAAATATTAATGATGCTAAAAATAAACTTCCTTTCCTTTTTACCCACATTTTTTACACAAATTATATATATATTATATATATATTTGGATTTGGGCATGAAACATGATGTGGACATTTCTTAGCGAGATTCACACGTCACTTGAGATGGGTGGAGGTCTTGTTGAAAAATGTGTTTTCCCTATTTGATTCGCCATTTTCAGTGCAGACAGCCTCTGTTCTCTTCTGCTGTCTTCACTTCTTGTTTTGATGTCAGTCTAATCACCAGAGGCCATACATGAAGGCTTCTCATATTTCATACCGTCCTGTGATTATCGTGTTGGATATCTCTAGTATGTTTCATATTTCGTATGAACAAGAATAAACCAAACCAGAAGCATGACCTCATTAAAAGAGCGCTGGATGGCTATGGTCAACTTCCTGTTCAAACCGTCATATCAGTGTGCAGTGTTCACAAACAGATATATCTTTTCCTTTCTCACCATTCCATTGGCGTTCGTTTCTTTCAGCGCACTCTTCAATTTCTCCCTTGTGATATCGCTCGCTCATTCCTTACCTTCACTTTTTGGCCCATTTTTCTCTTTTCTGCCTCATTTCCTTTGTGTTCAGAAACGGTTCTGTTTGGACCTCCACCCTTTTTCTCCTGCTTTTTCTCTCTCTCTTTCTCCCCCCGTCGCCCCTTTCTCTAGGTCTCCCACTCACTTTTTCACATTTCCTCTCACCATCACTCATCCCAACTCTCCAACTTTCCCTCTCTTTCCTTCCACCCCCATTCCCCTTGTTTTTTTTTTTCTCCTTCACTTTTCGCAGAACTCATTTGAACCTTCAGTTGAAGTATTCAGCATGACCCCGACCAGCATCGGCCTCATGGACAGTGACAGAACCTGGTGACCCCAGCAGCATTTCTGGGCACTATAACGGCAGCTCGTTTGGTTCTGAGATGCCGCCAGCATCTAATCAAGCAACGTTCCTCTCTTGCACCTCATCCACTCCTCCAAATACACGCCAGGAGTCTTTAGTACATTCTTGTACTTTTAACTTCTGCGTTTCTTTCTGTCTTCCAGTAAACCCCTGGCATTTCCAGCCTGCAAGATCTCGCATGTTTCCTCAAGCGTTGTTTTGCTTTTCTTTCCGTCGTCTCCGTCCTTTCTTTTTCTTTCTGTGAAACCGCAGTCCTGTGCTCGCCGCAGCACAGGAAAAATAAAAGCCACTCTCTTCTCTTTCCCATCCCAGAGAACGGCTCCCTCTGCCAGCTCCATTAGAGAGTGAGATTCCTGCGTCTCCACAGGGATCTTTCCAGGACCAGCTCTGCAGGAATGCTGGACTCATATTCCCCCTGCACATACTCGCGCGCACACACACACACACACACACACTCAAGACGCACCGACACCGTAGCCTACGATTGTAACATAGTCAGGTCACAGTAATGAGGTCTTTTGGGCCTAATTAAAGGTGATGTGTCAATATTTTCAATATTACAATACTTCTATTCCAACATAAGATGTAGAGACAAGTATAAGTCATTTTTCAGTTGATTTCCCTGAAAAGTCTAACACTATAGCTTTTGTTTATTTGAGCATCCTGACCAGCACAACACAGCAACGTTAGCTTGACCAGTCACGTGAGTTTGTTTATCCAATTTTGTCAAATTTGTAATTCTGCTTTAAAAATGGCAAAAAAAAATACTCTTATTAAAAGTTTAGAAAATTCAACTTTTAAACACTTTACAATAAGGTTACATTGTTTAAAGGGATCATATGATGTTATTTTAAAAGTTTAAAAGTTTTGTTTATTGTGTAATACACTAAAAAAAGAAAGTGTTTGCATACATTTTTTGAGATATGACAACTATAAGTGAATTTACGTTCAACCAACAAACTACCCCGAGTTAGTGGAACTTAATAATTTGTAGCATGAACACAAATTTTTAAGTTGATTACTCTAAAAATATTAAGTCGTTCCAACTACCAGAGTTGTTGCCCTGGAAGCAATTAATCTTATATATTTCAGTTCAAATCTACAGCTAACATGCTAACATAACTTATTTAACATGTATATTTAATGAACAAGATATTACTTGTCACTGCAATTAGCACAGTTATTGCTTATAGAGTCAATAGTGTTTACCTTCATGTATCTGCTCTTCAGCACAATGGTAAAACATTTAACATTACAGAAATTCCTTTAAAATGTCAAACATAATAGCATTAAACACTAACAGGTCTTTCTCTGCACTAAAAACAAATAAATTAACACTTAATTTCTACATTTATTCTCCCTATCCAGTCCTATGCAAAGCATGCTGGGAGCTAGAAATCCGCTGCTTAATTTCATTGTCACTACTACTTAATTTAAAAAAAGCCAATTAACGCAGACATTTGAGTTTAAATTGCAGACGATATTAAGTTAATGTAATGATCAACATTATTATGTCAACAGAACTCTACAAAATAATGTTTGTAACTTAAAAGGTTTCATTAAAACAATAATTTAGAATTTTCTAAAATCCATGCATTTATTTAAGTTGTGGTAACAGGTCCCCTGAATTACTTTTTAGAGTATAGAATAAGTTAACATGGTTTAATATTAAAAAAACAAACATATTTCTTCAAATACTGTACAATAGCAGTATCCAGAACACGCGGATTTCTACAAAGCAACTACTTTCGAAAAGCCCAGAATGATCTGATCGACTAGCTGACCCAGTGCGTTGTGATTAGCCTTTTTCACAAGAATCGGAAATGATGTGACGTGGGGTAAAAGGGTCTACGGCTATTAGATTAATATGCTCTTTTCTCAAATATCGCTTCATTCCTTTTCTGTTTTGTCTGTTTTTCAAGTTACTTTAGTATAATCTACAAAGAAATTATTTTCTACTTGTTTGTAGCTTACACAGCCGCTCAGATCGTTGCTCGAATTTACTGGCGGGCGGTTATATTTCATCATACAGTATGCTACGCAGCTACTCATTGAGCAATTGCCCTGCTCATATCACCATACAACAAACATTATTTATATAATTTATTCAAAAATAAAAAAAACTAAACTAAACTCCCAGTATATGCTTCAATGAGATGAAACATCATTCAGAGATGACAGAAGTGTTTATATACATCCAGAAATATCCAGGGGCTGAATCAGAGAACCAGGTCTGCGTGATAAGGGAGCTGCCAGCCAATCATTTCCACAGCACATAGCAAAAAACACTCCCCGCATCCCAGTGCGCATACTATCCGCCCTAAATAGTATTGAATATTACTAATTTCACATAGCCTACTATTTAGGGTGGATAGTATGCACATTGAGATGCAGGCATTGTCTTTATTGCACATGGAGTATGATAATGCAGAGACATGCCAAACAGACACAGAGAATATAACCAATTTAACTGCCGTCACTTCAAATTAATTCATAAATTTAGCTGAGAGCTCTTTAGTCTCACCAATAAATCACCAAGACCGTTGAAACATTTGTTTGAAATTTAATTCATAAAAACTTTGATTCCCAAACTGGTTCTTAGGCTTAGCTATCTATCACTGTTTCTGGAAAAACTTTGACCCGGTGTGGGTCATTCCGGAAGCCAAAAACCCGGAAGCGTGAAAAAGGCTAATTCACTCACATCGGTTCATAAAATTAAGTTTAAACCACTGGAGTCACACTGAGTCGCTGAATGATGTCTTTACTACCTTTCTGGACTTTGAAAGTGGTAGTTGTGAGGGAAAGAAAGCTCTTCAATTTCATTAAAAAGAATTAAATTGTGTACAAAGGTCAACACAAAGCTTAATACATGATGACAGAATTTTCATTCTTGTGTGAACTAACCCTTTAAGAATTCTTTTGTGATTTTTGTTCTTTAGTTTTTTTGCGTACGATTCAAAGCTAATCAGCGGGGTTTGGTATTCATTTGTAGCCCTTCAAAAGAAAAATCATTTTTGTGTTCTTTTCAGTCCTGTTGATGTGATCTGGCCATTTGTGTTCATTTCGCTTTCATTTTCCCAAAACAAAACACACTTGCAAGCAATTGTAAACATATGCAGCCATCTGAAGCAGAGCAGTTTATGGGAGATTGTTGTTATTTCCATTAGCTGAATTGGCAGAGCTGTGAGCAGTGACCTATGGGAGTCTGTTCTGACAGCTCGGGTTATGTCTAATATGTTGCAGGAGACAGCCACCGGCGGTGCCCACTCAACAGCCACACTGAGACCCAAATGCCCACCTGTGAGAGAAAAAGCGCCAACAAGATCTGCTTGAATTTTCATCAGGAAGACAGCAAAGATTCAAATCTTAGACCATCTCCAGATGGTCTTTTTGCTGACTGACTGAGCAGTACGCTGTCATGCTGCAGAGGTTTGTTCCTGTTCTGTACATATGTTGATGTTTGCAATGTGAGTGAGTTGCTTTAAGTTCTGTAACAGGCTTAAATAAAAAGCATTTTTGGACTTTGTAAATATTGCGTGCTTAAGAAGTCCATCACTTTCCAGTCTTTACTAAAGCAAGCATCATTGTTATTATTGCTTATTATTAGTTATTTGAACCGACCCCAATTTCTGATACCATTTGTGTTACGGACATGATTTATATCTCAATTCATGTAGCTTGTGAAAGAACCACCCACAATAGTTTCCAGCACCACTCTCGTTTTCTTAAATAATGTAAAATTTGACAAACATAAGTGTTAATCTTATTTTCATCTTCATTAATTCACAAGAAGTTCTCACAGATGTTGCACAGAATGCTTTAATTTGGCAGCTTTATTGCAATGTCACACAGACTGTTCATATATGAGCTCTTATTCTGTCAGTTATAAATGACACTTAAAAAACCCAAAAAGGCTTATTACTGTATATTCTTTCAATTGAACACTGGCAGAAATGTTTTGCCTACTGCTGCTCTGCTGTTTTAGATGAACAAAAAATCAACACTGCAGCAATGCCTGGGACTGATAGAGGACTGACATCTTGTGGTCAACAGTATGCCATTACAGTTTAAACAATTGTAAATTTGCCATCGCCTCCATTGAAATAAATCTAAACGGCTTGTAACAACACACACACACACACAGGTTTGTTTTGCTATCAAAGTGAGGACATTCCATAGGCGTAATGGTTTTTATACTGTACAAACTACATTCAATCCCCCAACACGACCCCTACACCTAAACCTACACATCACAGAAAACATTCTGCATTTTTACATTTTAAATAAAATATTGTTTAGTATGTTTTTAAAGCTATTTTAAATATGAGGACTCATGAAATGTCCTCATATTTCATGTTTAAGTTGTAATACCATGTCATTATACACAATGTGTCCTCATAAATCACAAATATGCGCGCACACACTCACAGCCATTCAAAATTTAGGATGGGTAAGATTTTTAAAGATTTTTAAGATCCAACGCTGCATTTATTTGATTACAAAAATATTATTATTATATTATATATTATAATATAATTGTATTATATATAATAATAATATATTATAATATTATTACAATTTAAAATTGTTTTATATTTAAATATATTTTATTCCTGTAATGCCAAGCTGAATGGTCAGCATCAGCACTCCAGTCTTCGGTGTCACATGATCCTTCAGGAATCATTCTAATATGCTGATTGCCTGCTCATGAACATTTATTATTATTATCAATGCTGAAAACAGTTATGTACAATTTTTTCCACGATTATTTGATGAATAGAAAGTTCAAAAGAACTGCATTTATCTGAAATTGAAAGCTTTTGTTGCATTATACACTGCCGTTCAAAGGTTTACTGAGGTCAGTAAGAATTTTTTGAAAAAATTAATACTTTTATTCAGCAAGGATGCATTAAATTCATCAAAAGTGACAATAAAGACATTTATAATGTTACAAAAGATTATATTTCAAATAAATGTGATTCCTTAAATAAAATTGTACTGTTTTTAACAATAATAAACGTTTCTTGAGCATCAAATAGGCACATTAGAATGATTTCTGAAGGATCATGTGACACTGAAGACTGGAGTAATGATGCTGAAAATTCAACTTTGCATCACAGGAATAAATTAAATTTTAAAACATATTCAAATAGAAAACAGTTATTTTAAATTGTAATAATATTTCACAATATTACTGTTTTTTGTGTGTATTTTTAATCAAATAAATGCAGCATTGGTTTTCTTTCAAAAACATAAAAAATTTTATCAATCCCATTGTATATGTTTAGCATTATTTAAAAACAACATTTATTTCTAATACAGTGTTAATATAGTATTTTTAAAACCATTTAAAAATGTATTTTATTAGCAAATTGGCAATATATACATTTATAGAAATACTGTTTAAAAAAACCCTCCCTACTCCCATGTATACCATTTTGGTGAATATCAGAAAACATGTCTGGATCAGTCACTAAAATCAAAATGATACATCTGGGCTTATAAAAAAATAATATTTTCTAAATCTATATTTAGGCCGATTAAGATTTGATCCTGAAAAAATGTCCTTTTCCTGACAAAACATAAATAAAATGCCACTGCAACTCCTTGTAAATCCTATAAGCATGTGCGTAGGAATAAACAGAAGAACACTACACTAGCTTGGGAATCATATTTTAAAGCAACATTTCATTTATGCAGTCTTCATCAGGCACCAAAACACTGACCGATGAAGCTCAAATGATCGAAACGTTGCATTAAAATACAATTTGCAAGCTATAGATGTGTGTGGGAATTATCTATTTGAATGATCTAATTATCTATTCATATTTTATTTTTCTTGTCAATTTGGTGTTAAATGTGACCTAGACATGTTTCAATGATGTTCACTCGTTTAGTAGTCAAGTTTAATATTGGCAAAATGAGATATACTTTCCCAATAACAGTTCTTATTCATCCCTGAGCTTAAAGGGACAGTTCACCCACAAACACAAATTCTGTCATTATTTACTCAGCCTCATGTCAATCAAAATCTGTGACTTTTCTTCTGTGGAACATAAGATATTCAAAATATCTTCTGTGTTCTACACAAGTCATATAGGTTTTGAATGACATAAAAGAGAGTAAATGAGTTCATTTTTCAGTAAACTATCCGTTTATTCAAAGTGCAAAAGACACTCAGACGCATTTAAATCAGTCTTTAAAGGGATAGCTCACCCAACAATGAAAATTATGGCATCATTTACTCGCCCTCAAGTTGTTCCAAACCTGTATGACTTTCTTTCTTCTGCTGCACACAAAACCAAGATATTACAGTTGTTGGACCCCATTGACTTCCATAGTATTTATTGGGTGTTTGGTTTTTCAAAATATCTATTTGCATGTTCAGCAGAAGGTTTGGAAGAACTTGAGCGTGAGTAAATGATGCCAGAATTTTCATTTTTTGGTGAACTACCCCTTTAAATCCCGTAGCCAGTTTCAGTTCAGGAAGCGGGACAGGTCTTCTCTGATCTCTGCTTCGTCCCAAGGACCGTGGATGTTGTCCTTGTGCCTCTGCAGGTGGACTAGTAACAGTGGGCAGAGTAAGGTTAACGTTAGCAGAGCCAGAGAGAAAAGAAGGGCCCCCTCGGGCCACAGGCTTCCCAGACCCCCGACTCCAGCCAAACACACGAGCACCGCTGCCCACGGGAAGCTCCACTCCGCCTTCTCCCTCATACGGTGCAGCAGGCAGGGCCAGAGAGCGAATACCAGGAGGGCGCAGCTCAGCATGGTGAAGGTATGCAGGGCGCCAGGCAGCCGGGATGCCAGGCACACTGACCCGAAAAGAGCCGCGTTGAGGGAAAGACTGCCCGGCGGACTGGGCTGAGCGTACGGGAAGGACACCAAGTGAGCCAGGAGCATCACGGCTGACATGGCGTACACAGTATCCGTACTAACCGACTCGGTCAGCGTCTTTAATACGGGTGAGAACCCAAAGGTAAATGCCAGGAAGATGGTCGCGCTCTGCAGGTCAGCCAGGCGCGTGCGCTCCCGAACACAAGCGCCTCCCAGGATCTCGTAGAGGCCGTAGCCCAGTAGAGCACAGCCCAGACAGACCCACAACACCACGGATGGCTCCAGGTCTCCCTGCTCCATATAAGACCATAATGTGAGAAAGACAGCCACGCAGGACACCTGCTGTGCGATGAGCCCCGTCTCGCGAACTACCGCCCAGTAACGGTACTGGCGGACTCGGATGTTGCGCCGCAGCTCCTCCAGAAAACGCCGGTCCACGTAATTGTCTGGGAAAGGCTGGCGTTCATACAGCACTTTACGCCATGGGACAGCTGCAGGAGCTCCCGGACCGCTGTCTGCCCCCATCGCCTGTCAAAACTGACAATACACAACCCGTCATCACTACATAAAGCTGGTGTCTGATCAATATGAAAAAATATACTAGATATACCCTAGATATGACTTTTCTTTTTTTAACTTTTTTCAAATAAAAAAAAGGTATTATCATTATTAAATGCATTGTTTTAATATATATTTAAGACTTTATAATATATTTATAAATGCTTCTTGAGCAGCAAATCATATTAGAATGATTTCTGAAGAATCACATGACACTGAAGACTAATGATGCTGAAAATTCAGCTTTATCATGACAGGTGTAAATTATATTTAAAAAATAAATTCAAATAGAAAACAGTCATTTTAAATTGTAATAATATTTCACAATATTACTGGGGTTTTTTTCTTGTTGTATTTTTAATCAAGTATATGCAGCCTTGGTTAAAATAAGACTCCTTTTAAAAACATTAACGATCCCAAATCAACATGTATTTGCAATGGTGTGTTAAAATGATAGAATTTTTAGTTCTATTAGCAATATATACATTTATATAAATTCTGTTAAAGAATTTAAGATGTTATAATATATTGAAGGCTTTATAAAAAATACTAAAATATGTAAAACAATTTAGAACAATAAAGAAAAAAATAAACTTAAGAAGAGTTAAAAAAAAATAGCAAATAACATAGATTTAGAGTTTTTTAGGATTTTTTTTCAGCTGCTTTAATTACTGAAATAAAATTTTTAAATACCACAAAACTTGGAATAACATTAATAAATGTACATGTTTATAAATAAAACTTGTATGAATTTATGAAATAAATAAATTAGGTAATAAAGTATTATATTACTAATTGTAAAAGCCACACACACACAAAATCAACCTCTTATATTTTTAAAGACTTTACCTAAATAAATACCAAAACATATAAAAGTCAAATATAACAAATTAAATGAAACTCTTAGCGTTTTTAGCCATTGCTTTCTGAAATAAAATTTTCAAATCATTTCACAAATCCTGTAGCAACGTTAACACATATCCATGTGTAAATAAAAATTACATATAAAAATTAAAATATTATCACACAAAAATTCCACCGGTTAGTTCGTGTTTACGATGCGCGAGACTGACAGCTTCTCACGTCAATCTGAAAATAATCAATAACAGATTCGACTCACAGCCATCATACAACAGCTGACGCTAGCATATCATTCATAGCGAACATATACTACTAGATAAAATACAAATAACTGTAATATCTTACAGAATCAGCTGGGGTTTCTCTCCTGACCCACAGCTGTCATGCCATCGCACATCCGGAAGTGACGAACCACAAAAACAATAGATCGATAGTAGTCTATGCTGAAGAGCGCCATCTGCGGACCTTTCCTTACATTCTCCAACGAATCTTATAAAAGATCTCATAAAAGCATGAAATTTTAACGTAAGAATTGCTATGAAATGACCAATCATTCAATCATACAGAATAAATGGACTTTTAGAGCATGTATATTTATCAACGAGGTTCTACTTTGTATTTTAATATATTTTTGCCTGTAATTTTTTATTTAATGTCAACAGCACCAAAAATCAATTATCTTAACTATACATAAATAATAGAGCTTTTGAGTAATGCATGTTCAAAATACAGACGGTTTGCTTTGTCATATATGACAGACTCACTGTAAACCATTCAAACTCAAAAATCTTCTCGGTATGTTTAAACTGGTTATTAATATAACACAATTCCTTAGCATATAAAAGCGAACTTGACAGATGCATTTACTAAAACCATCCATTTAAACTCATAATATCGCACTAATTAAACAGATCAAACAGAAAAAAACGCAATATAATTAAAGGCTGATTGTATTGTAATAAATTCCTTTAGTTAAAGGAAAGTCAAATATAGCTGATATATATATATATATATATATATAATGTAGCTCTAAAATCCGCCAGCAGGTGGCGAAATGAGATTGGAAATTCAATGCGAAATTAGGAAAAGTTTTCTGGCAAAACCGTTAAAAAATAGCCTGTAATCAAACATAAATCCACACAATTAATTATGCCGTTTTGTTCGAAATGTCTATGAAAAATGTTGAACTTGTCTTTAGTGGATAAACTAACAGATTTCTGATAAATCCAGAAATAAATTTAGTGCACCGTAGAGGGGGATTCAATCAAAAGAAGAGCAGTAAACCTCTTTTATTAGTATTGCGTGAGAGCAAATCCCCACAGAGACTCAGAGGAAAATGGTTGTTGTAAGAACAGAAATAGCTGAGAGAGAGAGAGAGAGAGAGAGAGAGAGAGAGAGAGAGAGAGAGAGAGAGCACCGAAACAACACAATATAGTCATTAAAATTCTCCGTTTAAATCGAGCACATTCACCAAGAAAGAGGAATTCAGTCTATGTTGTAATGGCACACAGAAGCCCAGGCTGCTGTAAGAAGATCCCATTGAGGAATGATCGATTGAGCTACTGCTGTTATTACTAGCGTTTCTAAATCCTCCAGCGATTTATAGAGCTGAGAACTGAATAGACTTCTTGATATCCCTTACAAAAAATTACTGCAGTTTTTTAGAAGTAATACTGCAGTTTTTGTTACATATAGAAAAATGCAGTTTTTTGGACACGAAAAAACTGCAGTATTGCAGTATAACCTCAAATTTCTGTAGTTTTACTGGAGTACAACTACTGCAATACCTCTAAAGTACTAGTAAAATAAAACTGCAATACAACTGCAGTTATACTGTTTTTATCCTTCATGCAACTTTCAGTTGTACTTCATTTTACTGCAGCTGTACTTATACTACAGTTTTACTGCTGTTGAACTTCAATGTACTGCAGTTGTACTGTGACTATACTTCATTATACTGCAAATTTGAATTAAACTGCAGTTAAACTACTTGGTACTGCAGTTTTATTGCAGTTCTACTTCAATATACTGCAGTTGTACTGTGACTATACTTCATTATACTGCAAATTTGAATTAAACTGCAGTTAAACTACTTGGTACTGCAGTTTTACTGCTGTTGAACTTCAATGTACTGCAGTTGTACTGTGACTATACTTCATTATACTGCAAATTTGAATTAAACTGCAGTTAAACTACTTGGTACTGCAGTTTTACTGCTGTTGAACTTCAATGTACTGCAGTTGTACTGTGACTATACTTCATTATACTGCAAATTTGAATTAAACTGCAGTTAAATTACTTGGTACTGCAGTTTTACTGCTGTTGAACTTCAATGTACTGCAGTTGTACTGTGACTATACTTCATTATACTGCAAATTTGAATTAAACTGCAGTTAAACTACTTGGTACTGCAGTTTTACTGCTGTTGAACTTCAATGTACTGCAGTTGTACTGTGACTATACTTCATTATACTGCAAATTTGAATTAAACTGCAGTTAAACTACTTGGTACTGCAGTTTTACTGCTGTTGAACTTCAATGTACTGCAGTTGTACTGTGACTATACTTCATTATACTGCAAATTTGAATTAAACTGCAGTTAAACTACTTGGTACTGCAGTTTTACTGCTGTTGAACTTCAATGTACTGCAGTTGTACTGTGACTATACTTCATTATACTGCAAATTTGAATTAAACTGCAGTTAAATTACTTGGTACTGCAGTTTTACTGCTGTTGAACTTCAATGTACTGCAGTTGTACTGTGACTATACTTCATTATACTGCAAATTTGAATTAAACTGCAGTTAAACTACTTGGTACTGCAGTTTTACTGCTGTTGAACTTCAATGTACTGCAGTTGTACTGTGACTATACTTCATTATACTGCAAATTTGAATTAAACTGCAGTTAAACTACTTGGTACTGCATTTTTACTGCTGTTGAACTTCAATGTACTGCAGTTGTACTGTGACTATACTTCATTATACTGCAAATTTGAATTAAACTGCAGTTAAACTACTTGGTACTGCAGTTTTACTGCTGTTGAACTTCAATGTACTGCAGTTGTACTGTGACTATACTTCATTATACTGCAAATTTGAATTAAACTGCAGTTAAACTACTTGGTACTGCAGTTTTACTGCTGTTGAACTTCAATGTACTGCAGTTGTACTGTGACTACTTCATTATACTGCAAATTTGAATTAAACTGCAGTTAAACTACTTGGTACTGCAGTTTTACTGCTGTTGAACTTCAATGTACTGCAGTTGTACTGTGACTATACTTCATTATACTGCAAATTTGAATTAAACTGCAGTTAAACTACTTGGTACTGCAGTTTTACTGCTGTTGAACTTCAATGTACTGCAGTTGTACTGTGACTATACTTCATTATACTGCAAATTTGAATTAAACTGCAGTTAAACTACTTGGTACTGCAGTTTTATTGCAGTTCTACTTCAATATACTGCAGTTGTACTGTGACTATACTTCATTATACTGCAAATTTGAATTAAACTGCAGTTAAACTACTTGGTACTGCAGTTTTATTGCAGTTCTACTTCAATGTACTGCAGTTGTACTGTGACTATACTTCATTATACTGCAAATTTGAATTAAACTGCAGTTAAACTACTTGGTACTGCAGTTTTACTGCTGTTGAACTTCAATGTACTGCAGTTGTACTGTGACTATACTTCATTATACTGCAAATTTGAATTAAACTGCAGTTAAACTACTTGGTACTGCAGTTTTATTGCAGTTCTACTTCAATGTACTGCAGTTGTACTGTGACTATACTTCATTATACTGCAAATTTGAATTAAACTGCAGTTAAACTACTTGGTACTGCAGTTTTACTGCTGTTGAACTTCAATGTACTGCAGTTGTACTGTGACTATACTTCATTATACTGCAAATTTGAATTAAACTGCAGTTAAATTACTTGGTACTGCAGTTTTACTGCTGTTGAACTTCAATGTACTGCAGTTGTACTGTGACTATACTTCATTATACTGCAAATTTGAATTAAACTGCAGTTAAACTACTTGGTACTGCAGTTTTACTGCTGTTGAACTTCAATGTACTGCAGTTGTACTGTGACTATACTTCATTATACTGCAAATTTGAATTAAACTGCAGTTAAACTACTTGGTACTGCAGTTTTACTGCTGTTGAACTTCAATGTACTGCAGTTGTACTGTGACTATACTTCATTATACTGCAAATTTGAATTAAACTGCAGTTAAACTACTTGGTACTGCAGTTTTACTGCTGTTGAACTTCAATGTACTGCAGTTGTACTGTGACTATACTTCATTATACTGCAAATTTGAATTAAACTGCAGTTAAATTACTTGGTACTGCAGTTTTACTGCTGTTGAACTTCAATGTACTGCAGTTGTACTGTGACTATACTTCATTATACTGCAAATTTGAATTAAACTGCAGTTAAACTACTTGGTACTGCAGTTTTACTGCTGTTGAACTTCAATGTACTGCAGTTGTACTGTGACTATACTTCATTATACTGCAAATTTGAATTAAACTGCAGTTAAACTACTTGGTACTGCAGTTTTACTGCTGTTGAACTTCAATGTACTGCAGTTGTACTGTGACTATACTTCATTATACTGCAAATTTGAATTAAACTGCAGTTAAACTACTTGGTACTGCAGTTTTACTGCTGTTGAACTTCAATGTACTGCAGTTGTACTGTGACTATACTTCATTATACTGCAAATTTGAATTAAACTGCAGTTAAACTACTTGGTACTGCAGTTTTACTGCTGTTGAACTTCAATGTACTGCAGTTGTACTGTGACTACTTCATTATACTGCAAATTTGAATTAAACTGCAGTTAAACTACTTGGTACTGCAGTTTTACTGCTGTTGAACTTCAATGTACTGCAGTTGTACTGTGACTATACTTCATTATACTGCAAATTTGAATTAAACTGCAGTTAAACTACTTGGTACTGCAGTTTTACTGCTGTTGAACTTCAATGTACTGCAGTTGTACTGTGACTATACTTCATTATACTGCAAATTTGAATTAAACTGCAGTTAAACTACTTGGTACTGCAGTTTTATTGCAGTTCTACTTCAATATACTGCAGTTGTACTGTGACTATACTTCATTATACTGCAAATTTGAATTAAACTGCAGTTAAACTACTTGGTACTGCAGTTTTATTGCAGTTCTACTTCAATGTACTGCAGTTGTACTGTGACTATACTTCATTATACTGCAAATTTGAATTAAACTGCAGTTAAACTACTTGGTACTGCAGTTTTACTGCTGTTGAACTTCAATGTACTGCAGTTGTACTGTGACTATACTTCATTATACTGCAAATTTGAATTAAACTGCAGTTAAACTACTTGGTACTGCAGTTTTATTGCAGTTCTACTTCAATATACTGCAGTTCTTTTTTGTAAGGGATGTGGCTACACTGTCAGTCCAAATCCGATTATTTGAGTATCCGATTGGAATCTGAGGTAAAATTATTGTTTGACTTTCGCAACTGTGTTCATGCCGCTCTCTCGTTTTCCGGTATAACCTCATTGGTTTCTATGGCAATGACGTTGCGTTGGTAGGTATACCTATGGGGGGCTCGAAACGGATTTGTAAAAATAGCATTTCGTGTGATTTTTTTGCCGTTCACACTTGCTAAACCTGATCGGATTTGGATCGGATATGCACAGTCTGAATGTCTCGAATACTGAATGTGAATACTATCCTTGCTAAATAGTATATGACAATAGTAATATTCAATTCTATTTAGAGTGCATAGGGTGAATAATATGCACTTTGGGATGCAGAAATCATGAGTCTGCATTAGGCTTTTCTATGACATAATTTCCTGTTTTTTTTCCCCCTGCAAATTGGATCGACTTTGATTTGGTGGACTTAGTCTTTAAAAATGTGTCAGTGAATCAATTTTTAATTTTTTTTATACAGGATTATACAAAACAACTTAAGGTTTTCCTTTCAAGAATTGCCCTTTTTCCCCCGTTATGAGATTAGGCAATTTTATCACCTTGACGCTCGACCTAAAAACAAAATAAACAAAACAAAAACAAAAAAAATCCAAATTTCATTTAAAAAAATAAACAATCATAAAAGAAGAGGTGTATTCAAGCCACTGTATGTGCGAATTGCATTTTTAATCTATTTTGGGATAAATTAATTGACAAAAAAAAAGCACCATTAACCATTAAAATTTGTTAATAAAAAAAAAGTCACAGCATCTGTGTACTGGGTGTGTCTAAATTCATATGATTAACAAACAGAAAATGGCCATGGGTGTGGTTAACATGAAAAAGCATTAAAAACAATAAACACTTTAATCACATTAATATGGCTCATGAATGCTTTACATTGCTGTAATTTCAAAATACTTTGTTTCCTTTTCAGTGCCTGGAAGATTTCAGTAACTACACAAAATACAGTGAACTATAAAACATGGTGTCATACAAAAACACAAAACTATTAGTTCTCTGATAGTCTAATAACATATCTAAAAGCATCATGAAGTCAAGTTCCTGGTTAGATCCGTAACATAGCAGCAGCTTCGAGATCAACATCGATCTCTCATTTTATCAGCTGAGTCAAGTAGAAAATGATTGTCATCACAACAAGCCAAGAGAGATAAAAGAGAGGAGGAGAGACTCCAGCTATCATCAGTCCAAGGACACTTTGATGGGACGAAATGGAGGATGGAGCTTAATGTTATGGGACAGTGGTGTGTTTTTCAGTTAGTGGCAGTAGAGGAGGCTACGTGCGCACTTTCTTCTTGTCGTCGAAGAGGCTGCGCAGCAAATAGACCTGTATGCAAGATACGATCACCATGACAAGAAGGTTGGTACACGACCACATGTTCACTCGTTCGTAGTTGCTCTCTTGCAGGTTGCGGTCACGGGCTTCGAAGGCTCTCAGCAATGTCTGGATCTGAAGACTCTTTCCCAGTCGAGATTTCACACTGTTGATGGTGTCCTGCAAAAAAAACCAAAAAAACACTCAAAATGTAAAACTTGCGTAACACTAACCTTCAAAAGATTGAGATCGGTAAGACCTGCTTTCCGAGAGCCTGCTCTGATTGGTCAGACGGCCCTGTCTGTTGTGATTGGTCTACCGCTTACAGCACGTGTGTCGGAAATATTTTTTTTTTCTATCAGCCTATAAGGGTAAAGGGTTATAGACAGGCATCATGCAAATTTGTAGCAAACCTACATAGGTTCGTGCAGGAAGTAAGACTGAAATTAAAGCGCACTTCAGAATCACTTCTTTCTTTTGAGAGACAATAACTTTATTGTGCACTTTGAAACATTGCAGTCCTTTTGCATTCGCAAACAGCTATTTTAAACACTGCATGAACGGTAATTATCTGAAAAAGCGTAATAATGGCTCTTTAATACTTTAATTTTTATGTTAAAAAAGGCTGCATTATTACAATTTAATATGACCGTTCTCTAGTTTAATGTTTTAAAATGTAACGTATTCCTGTATTGGCAAAGCTGTATATGTTCAGCATCATTACTCCAGTCTTCAGTGTCACATGATCCTTCAGAAATCATTCTAATTGGCTGATTTGCTGCACAAGAAACATTTCTTATTATCATAATGTTGAAAACTGTTGTGCTGCTTCATATTTTGGAAAACCGACTTACTGGAAAACTAATTTACAGGATTCTTTGATGAATAGAAAGTTCAAAAGAACAGCATTTCTTTGAAATAGAAATCATTTAGAAGTTAAGGGAGTGTGTATTTTGGAGGAAAATGTTTTTCAGTGTTTAACAATTAAATCTCAAATAACTTTATTATGTCTTCAGGATTAAAAGAGGAATAACCAACAGCTGAGACATAAAGAGGCCCACACAAACGTCTAAGGAGAACTAGAGTTGATAAAATCTCCACTTTGAAACAATGGCAGGTAAACAAAGAAAACTCAAACACTTTGACCCAATAGGAACACAATTTCCTGCACAGATGTGAGTTTAATTGGAAAACTTCCTGTTGCTTGGCTTTTTAATGTAGAATCAGTTTATATACTGTACACACTTCCTTCAAGAAAAACAGCAAAGTACTTGTACTTGTTAATATCGGCTAGTGTAGGTTTGGGAATTGAAAAAAATCGATTCCGATTCTGGAATCAGATGCTTAAGGTCAGGAATCAGACTCTTGTTATAAAATGAAAGATCAACAAGGGGAATTGAAATTATGTGCTTTAAGACATTAAGTGCAAGAAAACCAATGCAGTTTTCTGTGCTGCACACATGTCCAAAGCGTTCGCACATAAAAAGCCATTTTAATCTGATTTAAAATCATTCAAGCGCAAGCAGACTTGCGCACCCTTTTCTGTGCTGCACACACGTCCAAAACGCGCACAGAAAGCCACCTCACATAAGGAATAGTGCGAGTTCTCTTCCGCTTCTTTTTGCACTTGAATGGACAAATACACAAAAACATGTCAAAATATTCTTGTAAACAGTCAGTTTTGTCATAAGAATGGGTGGGAGAAAAATTCGATTCTTAGATGCATCGTGATGCGGATGATTCTGAATTGATTAACAAATGTCAAAAATCGATTTTCTTAATGTTAATTGATAACAGAAGTTAACAGGCGGAACTCTGAAGCGCGAAAGTGCCAGTTTATTAACTGGCTTTCTATTAATGCAATGCAGTGAATAACAAGTGTTAAGGAACTGATTTACACCAAAAAGATTACACGTATTCATTCATCGCCGAAAACATTATTTTGTCTTTCATAATGAACACAGACATGTTCAGTGTCAACTCGTTTTGTTGGTTCTTTTTGGAATTGGAATATGTGCAAAGGATTGTGGGTGATAGAAGGACAAGAAGGATACACTTGATGCAAAATGAGCTGAATGAAGGACGCCAAACAAAGGCTGCCTTCCAAGAATCCTTCGAACTGAGATGCCGCTTGACGTGGCAGCCGAGATATGAGAAGCACCCTATCAAGCCATTTCACAAGCACTCAGGGTCACATTGACACCACCTGTGCCGCACTGCATGCTGGTAGTTGGAATGCCTTCTCTGGTTATCTACATAACTTCAGTTCAAACAAATGTCACCTTTAACAGACAGACCGACCGACTACTGGCATTACTACAGTATTCCATCCCAAATACTCACAGCTTAATTATTCCACTTACTTGGAATCAAAACCTCCTAACCACATTGTAAGTGCATTTAAAGAATGTCACAGATTCACTGAATAGTATTCACACAGTTCAATTCTTGCCGATCTACAGTAAATTACAGTAATATTGTAATATTATTATCATTTAAAATAACGGTTTGCCATTTTAATAGATTTTAAAATCTAATATATTCCTGTGATCGAAGCTGAATTTTCAGCATCATTACTCCCGTCTTCAGTGTCACGTGATCCTTCAGAAATCATTCTAATATGCTGATTTGCTGCTCAAGAAACATTTCTGATTATCAATGTAACTGTGCTGCTGGTAAAACTGGTAAATTATTTATTTATTTTATTTTTTGCTGCATAGAAAAATTCAAGAACAGTGTATATTATAAATGTCAATAAAATCGACCAATTTAATGCATTCTTGCGGAATAAAATTATTAAAGGGATAGATTTACTCACCTTCATGTTGTTCCAAACCTTTGTTCTTTTTCTTTCTTCTGTTGATCACAAAAGATGATATTTTTTTAAAAATTGTAAGCCATTGATATCTATAGTATTTTTTTTCCTACTATGGAAGTCAATGGCTACTGTCAGCTGTTGGATTACCAACATTCTTCAAAACGCGTTCTTTTGTGTTCAACAGAAGAAAGAATCTTCTACAGGTTTGGAACAACCTGAGGGTGAGTAAATGGCAAAAAATTCATTTTTGGGTGAACTATTCCTTTAATTTCAATCATTCATTCATTAGTTGGGGGGGGGGGGGGGGGTACTGACCCTAAACTTTTTTCTGACACTCTTGCCCATTTCTCTAAAAGTGTGTGTTTTACACGTCATTCTTACCATGATATCCTCCAGCTTCATGTCCAGAAGGTCTGCTCCCTGGACATATGCTTTCCAGTCTTCTGATTCCTCTCCATCACCCATATTGTCCAAAATCAACTCAAAGAAGATGACTTTCTCAGAAACGGCACTGAATGTGTTATCAAAGCAGAACATGTAGTCTCCCTCTTCTGTTTCCACTCTAGCATATAAAAAAAGCACAAGCACAGTAAATCGGGAAGTAGAAAGTCAAGCGTGCATGACTAAACTGTGAAGTAGGTAAAACTTACGTATGAACCCCATCAGACTTTCTGTAGTCAGAGGCTACGATGTGACCCCTGGGCGAGTGCAAGTTGAAGTCCACATCTAGACTGGCTCCATCCAGAACCTACATAAAAACACATAGATTTCCATTAATGATGAGTCAACAGAAGGATCTGCTGATTATGCCCTCACAACAAGGTTTGAGCCTATTATGGACAAGTAAAGGAATTAATACGCAAGTCTACAGATAGTCACAGTCCTTTTGGTACTTTCCCTTCTCCAAAAATGACCTTAAGCTCCATTGTCACTTCTCCAAATTCTGTATTGTGTTACAACTTCAAGTCTAATTTTCATAATGCAGCATACTGGCATACTGTATTGCACTAGATCATGTTTGAAATAGCATGTTTTGCAATCAGACAAAAAAGTAAAAATTAAGCCAAAAAGGCCAATAATGAAGAGATGACTTTGAAATTAAAAAAAAAACATTTTCTTGCATATGTCACCCATGCAATATATATATAAAAAATGATAATTTATTATATATATATATATATATATATATATATATATATATATATATATATATATATATATATATTTATATATATTTACTACATATATATATATACACATATAGTAAATAGTAAATAAATATACAAATAATTATACAAATTTGTATTGTTATTAGTATAATGATATTACATTATTAATAATATATTATTTTGTATTATACTAAAGTAGTTTAGAATAATAAAATAAACACCGGATTGTTGTTTTACTGTACAAAAAACCCCCCTATCACTCACTTTTACTTCAAAATGTTTAAATAAATAGAAGACTTGAATTTATTTTTTTAATTAAATTGTCACAGAAATTGACACCAAGCTATAGAGATTAAGATGCTTTTAAAATTCAAATGGCTTCCTAAAATATTAAGAAATGTAATTCACTTTATAAATCTCAGACTTTAAAGTTACCTTTATATTTTTGTGAGACTTTAAATTGTTCTGTTTTGTTGATGAACATATGTATCTATGTATGTATGTATGTAATTATGTTCATCAACAAAACAGAACAGTTTAAAGTCTCACAAATTATATGTATGTATGTATGTATGTATGTATGTATGTGTGTATGTGTATGTGTGTATATATATATATATATATATATATATATATATATATATATATATATATATATATATGTATGTGTGTGTGTATATATATATATATATATATATATATATATATATATATATATATATATATATATATATATATATATATATATATAGAATCATCTCAAATAGATTCATCTATTTACCAGTATTACCAGTAATCATACCCATAAGATGAAGTTATAATGTCTTACAATATGATCATTGTCAACTATACCAAAGTTGAATCAGAATGAATTATCAAGAAGTACCTGGTACTCGATCTCCAGTGAAGCGTCCTTCTTCATACTCTGAAAGAAGCACTCTTTGCGTCCGGCGGGTAAAGTGAAGGTAAAGTCACTATCCAGAGACTGAGAGAAAGCGCTGATCAAAGACACACACAGCGATAAACTCGCTACACACACTCTGAACACCTCCATACTCCACCGCATCTTCATACACTTCTAAAAATTTATTAACAACCGATGAAAGTTGTTCTTCTGTAAACTTCAGCAGCTTCTCGGGACAGCTCACCAAACGAGTTGAGATTTGGGAATGCTGTAACTTGAGGACCCCGCCTCATGAACTTTCAAATTTTTTTTTTTTACATGTCTAAATCTGTCAGCACAAGTACTTCCTAATTTAAGAGATTTTTTTATCTTAAAAAATCCATTAAATTAAGGAAAACATCTTTTTTTATGATAACGTATTAAATATTTATACACACGTACAACGTCCACTGGCATATTACGCGACGTCCTGGGATATTGCTTGTGGGAAATGTAGTCTTTTACGCAGAATGTAGTTCTTGTGCGCTCCTACAGTACAGTCGTGGCCAAAAGTTTTGAGAATTCCATAAATATTAGTTTTCACAAAGTTTTCTGCTAAACTGCTTTTAGATCTTTGTTTCAGTTGTTTCTGTGATGTACTGAAATATAATTACAAGCACTTCATACGTTTCAAAGGCTTTTATCGACAATTACATGACATTTATGCAAAGAGCATAAATCAGACCTCTGCAATTCGACTGGGCATGCTCTCAATCAACTTCTGGGCCAAATCCTGACTGATAGCAACCCATTCTTTCATAATCACTTCTTGGAGTTTGTCGGAATTAGTGGGTTTTTGTTTGTCCACCCGCCTCTTGAGGATTGACCACAAGTTCTCAATGGGATTAAGATCTGGGGAGTTTCCAGGCCATGGACCCAAAATTTCAACGTTCTGGCCCCCGAGCCACTTAGTTATCACTTTTGCCTTATGGCACAGTGCTCCATCGTGCTGGAAAATGCATTGTTCTTCACCAAACTGTTGTTGGATTGTTGGAAGAAGTTGCTGTTGGTGGGTGTTTTGGTACCATTCTTTATTCATGGCTGTGTTTTTGGGCAGAATTGTGAGTGAGCCCACTCCCTTGGATAAGAAGCAACCCCACACATGAATGGTCTCAGGATGCTTTACTGTTGGCATGACACAGGACTGATGGTAGCGCTCACCTTTTCTTCTCCTGACAAGCCTTTTTCCAGATGCCCCAAACAATCGGAAAGGGGCTTCATCGGAGAATATGACTTTGCCCCAGTCCTCAGCTCTGCACTGGTGGCACTCCGATCCCGCAGCTGAATGCTCTTTAGGAGACGATCCTGGCACTTGCTGGACTTTCTTGGATGCCCTGAAGCTTTCTTTACAAGAATTGAACCTCTTTCCTTGAAGTTGCTGATGATCCTATAAATTGTTGATTTAGGTGCAATCATAGTAGCCACAATATCCTTGCCTGTGAAGCCATTTTTATGCAACGCAATGATGGCTGCACGCGTTTCTTTGCAGGTCACCATGGTTAACAATGGAAGAACAATGATTTCAAGCATCACCCTCCTTTTAACATGTCAAGTCTGCCATTCTAACCCGATCAGCCTGACATAATGATCTCCAGCCTTGTGCTCGTCAACATTCTCACCTGAGTTAACAAGTCGATTACTGAAATGATCTCAGCAGGTCCTTTAATGACAGCAATGAAATGCAGTGGAAAGGTTTTTTTGGGATTAAGTTCATTTTCATGGCAAAGAAGGACTATGCAATTCATCTGATCACTCTTCATAACATTCTGGAGTATATGCAAATTGCTATTATAAAAACTTAAGCAGCAACTTTTCCAATTTCCAATATTTATGTAATTCTCAAAACTTTTGGCCACTACTATACATTCTGGTAGTGATGGGAAGTTGGACTGTATTCCGCGAATTTGTTCTTTCGAAGTTTATTTCAATGAGACGGTTCAGTATAATATTTTTGTAACAATAAAAGTAGAAAAGGGAAAGAAAATACCAGGGAGGATATAAAAATACACAAAGACTAAAATTCAAAATAGGTTATAAAAAATTCACAAAAATATTTTGGCGTTTTGTGAACATGTTCAACCTTTCAACCAATTGATTTAAAAGATCCGATTCAATGAACGATTCGTTCACGAATCGGACCTCGCAATGTTTCACAGACGTTGACCAAACAGGTTTTTAATTATTATTTTATACCAAGATGAACTGATTGAACATACATACTTGTTAATTATAGGCAGCAAGCCCAATATGTGAAATTGTAAAACTTGGGAAATAATATTCTTTTGAAATATTTACATAAAATGCTGGTGAAGACCCAAAATTGTTGGGTCTGAAACTTTCTATGGGTGGCGCACAAGCTGTTGAGCTCTCTTTAAACTTAAAATTAAGTTATTAAAACAAAGTTAATGATTTTACCAAAAAAAGAGTTAATAAAGTAACTGTCAAACAGATACGCGAATTAAAGTGTTAAAGTTAAAGAATTTATCCACCCACATAAGGACGAGACACATTTTAATCCCCAAAAGAACATTTACATTGAACACTGAACATTTAAGCAGTTAAATATAACAAAGTAGCTCATTTATTCTTTATTCTATAACACGAATGTTCTGGCACTGTTTCACATCTCTTATCGTTAAAGTGACGCGTCTGATGACAAAACTTCCAACTCATCTAGACTTCGAGGAGTGGGCGGAGTCAACTTAATACTCGATTCCTATTGGCTGAGAGCGGGGCAGCAGGAGCGGTAAGCGCTGGGCAGCCAGAGCAACAGCAGCATACCGAGACGAGAGCCAGTCAGGCAGCGAGCGCTTCTCAACGGGGGGTTTAAAACAGAAACTGTTTGCTCTGTAACACACCCCCTTACCTTTATACAGTTGCAAACAATTAGTATTATTAGCTAGTCTTGTCCCCTGTCGTCAGTATTAGAGGAGAATAGATAAAAAAGCGAGGATGTTGGTCCCCGCGGGAAGATAATGAAGAAGCTGCGCGTGTTGTTGCTGTGCGCCGTTTTAGCTCTCCTGTGCTGGTGAGTCAAAATATTTTTTTTAATTGAAATCGTATTATGATGTGTCTCTACCTGTAAAGCTCAATAAAAACATTAATACTTTAACAACGACATTATTTACCGCTCTATCTCTGATGATAGCTTCATGCTAGATGCTAACGTTAGTTGAGTAGCTTCAGAGGTAGGATGTATTTATAAGCTTTGTGTCGTACGACATCGAACAATATGAGTCCAATACTCTTTTCTCTCTCATTATTATTGAGTTGCTTGCACCTCATTCACTAATGTGCTGTCAGACTGTTGAAAGTAGCACTGGACCACCAGCTGTCCACTATGTATGTAAAATTGTGGATGTATGGTACACAATGTACAGAAAACACTCAGCCCACAGTGCATTATTAGACTTCCCACGTCTGTATGAGAGCTCTTAATCATTTCAGTGCTTTATAATTTATGTATTTCTTCTTCTTCTTTGGTTTTTAGACTTTGTTGTCGCAAACTAGTGGCTACAGCTGATATAAATTGTTGAATATGTAGCCAGCACTTTTTTTTAAATGGCCATTGTTATGAATTTCGGGTCAGTCTCAGCATGCAGAAGCTTCATAGTAGCTGTTTTCTGCTTGGATTGCATTTATTTTAAAGTAACAGGTTAATGTCAAGTTTTCTGGACTGCTGGAGTCTAAAATTTCCCCTGACCACAGAAGCAAACTCTTACTTTAGTTCATGAGATTTTGACCATGTTTAATGCAGTGAATTATGTGTGTCTCTGCTTTTCCTGCGTCCACTATCTCTGCCAGGCTGATGTGGCATCCTGTGTGGACAGGTGGTGGATTAGGGTTGGTCATATGTTGACTAAGCACACAGGGTGCTGACGCAGGTCGCAGTGCATACCTGGTGTGGAGACACGAGAAACTATTACACCCTGTGACCGTCAGCCGTTCTGTCGGATTGATGATTTTAATAATGGGCTGATATGCGAACTCGCTATTTTCATAACAGCTGATTACAGAGCTCCTATTGCTGTCCTTTTGCACAACCGTTTATGTCTTAGAATTGTGAGCTGAAATGGTTTCCAACAATGTAACCTTTTAAATAATGGTAGATTTTTAAAATTGTGAGGTTAATTTAATTCATTGGATGTTTGCCCATTTCATACCTAATGCCAGTATGAAAACAAAAAATTAGTGAGTTGCATAAGAATTGCATCACATGTGCACAAACTCACAGCTCAAAACCCTTCTGTTATTGTTAATTTGCACGCTTTGTTATGCTAGCTTTGGTTACTTTATTATGGTTTATTGATGTTTGCATGGTTTTCAGAAGTGAGCACCCTGGTTTGAGCTTAAAATCAATGCAAAACAACAAACACACCCTTTTTACTTTTGTAATTTGGCTTTTTTTCCCCCCAAACAGTATATTCAGCAGGAAAAAAAAAGATTGGCTGGAGATTCATATAATTGATCTGTTTGAGGTGTGAAAAGTAGCCATTACATATCAGAAATGTCAGGACTTTGCAATGTCATATGAAAAAACTTGTCACTTCAATCGCATTAAATATTATGAATATAAACTGTAGTTTCATTCATAGATATAATAAATACTTATACGCCCCATTGGCCACTTTGGACTGTTGCTAGAATACGTCAAGTCCGCCGTATAATGCGGGGCAAGACTCCTCATCAAACATATGCAAGTGAACTGGGAGCTGCGGCTTTTCTGGACCAAAAGCGCAATTAATTGTACATTTCTCTACTGATTTGAATGGTTTATGAACCGCATGGAGCACGAAAAAGGTTTTGTCTCCAATTACTCTGAATATCGCTAGTTTAAACTTAAATTATTCATTGTCATGAGGAATTGTGATAACTCGCGCTTCTCAAGCATTGATTAGGTTTATTTTTCAAGGTTAAAAAATGGAATATAACTTAATGTTCACGAAATGTGAACATTGGAAATGGCCTTTTCTGTCTTCAGCAATGACATTTTAGCTAAAAGACATTGTCTTTATTTTGCATGGACAGCATTATATTTAACTGTCTGTCAACTTTATCGGGGTCAAAAGAAAGTTAAACATTTATGTAACTATAGGCCTAAGCCTTTCATAGATTTAATGTCAGGGTTAATGTACCATAGTTATACAAATGTTCTAAATGAAGTTATTTCGATTCAAATGGATTGCAACAAGACGTAAAAGGATTGGTCTTAAAAGATTCCTTATCCTGTGGCTTCCTCTAGTGGACAACATTAATAGCACAGCTTGTGCTAATTAGACAATGTTTTACTGGATCTATTAATTTACAACGGTAGAACATTTTTAAGCACAGTTACAGTATACCATAAATTTTACGAATTATAAATGTAATGAGGATCAGATGTAATGAATGATAAATGAACCACGATTAGATGACAGTAAAATCAAATCGCCTATCTTCGGGAATGAGTCGATTTTGAGACTGTAATTCTGACAGGAGCTGTCCTGTTAAAGTCCTTTTGATTAGTTGGTGATATAAGCTGTAACATAATCTCAGACTTCATAAGAAGAATCATGCTAACTTTTTATTATTTCTTATAAAGTCTCAGTTTTCATAGTTGACTAGCGTTGTTGTTCACTTTTAATAGTCTGACTTTGGTGGTCAACTAGCTGTCAAAATAATGTTATAATGACTAAATACAACCAGGAGTAACTGTTGAGACTTGCTTGCATGTGAAAGGTAACTCTCCGATATGTGGTTTGGATTGTGCGACGGTTTCTAAAACCTCAAAATAGTCAGCCATCTTTTCTTTAGTCCACTTATGAGAGTCACAGTTATGTCACTTGGAGCTGCACGTATAGTGGTTACAGAAAAATAGTGGTAGAAAGTGGAGGAAAATGTGCAAAATCCACAGAATAAGAGAGAAATGTTTTGTTGCACCTCTGGATGTCGGAATCAGAACACAAAAAAATACAGTCTTCATTTTTATAGAATACCGTCGTTGAGAAGGACATTTATGTTGCAAGTCACAGACTGGACTTATGAAACCTGTAATGATTTGTGCCAATTACCCAGAAAGTGACTTTTTTTTCCTCTCTCTCTTGAACACATTTTTTCGCAAATGTTTTAATGCGATATTTGAACTTTGCGCACAAGTTAAATTCACAACTTTGGATGGAAATATAGCTAATGAGTCAATACTATGGCATGTGTAGAGAACCCACATCTACCGTTTCACTAATGTTGTCATCTTTCAGGGTTTAAGGTTTCCACTTGTTGCATAATTACAAAAACAGTGAGTATGTCCGGTTCGATTTTTAACCAAATAGTCTAATTCATGTAAGAAATTGTTCAGCTCTTTACTGCAAAAACTGCACCACAACGAAAGCTTGTAACGCTTTCTTATATAAGACAGTTGGATTAAAAGAATTTCCAGTTCAGATTTGATGTGTTTAAACTGCATATCATGTGATCGCTCATTTGAATGATTATATATGCGGTTGTGGGTGGGTGAGCACAGTGGTGTCTGTTTCCCACTTTTTCTTCAGAAAGACTTGTGACAGCACTCTTTACATGTTGATTCCTTTCCTGCTCACTTTTGTCTGCTTCTGTCTTTGTGTTGGCACATAATTGTTTTTAGTATTCACTGCAAGGACAACTGTTGAGCAGTGAGGGTTAAAAAAAAAATCTGAGTTTAGAAGGAATAAAGTTAAAATAGTGTGAGGACACAACCTAGAGTTATGGGCAGGACATGGCACACATTCAGACCCACAGCCAGAGGCTCTTTTCTGCTGTTTGCCTTTTCTCTCTTCCTTATTCTTTCTTTTCCTCCTCCTGTCCATTTCCTTCTTTCTTATAATAGCTGAGAATGTAGCATACTGTTGTGATGTCTTCCTCCACGCCTCCTGCAACAAAACTAACAGGCTCATGTGCAGGCCTTTAAATTCTTTTGTGAGACACAAACAACCGTCACCTTTCTCAGAAATATTATGAATGCTTTTTAAAAGTGAACAAATTTGAGCTTCACACAGCATCTTGAAAATTAATGCTCAGCTTTCGAAAGTTGCATTGCAAAAATGAACGACGTCCATATGAGCTGCGGTGGTTTAATGAGGATGAATTTAAATGCTCGACTTTTCAGAGGCTTGTTCACCACTAGTCGTGACCCATGCCTATAGACGGTGAAATATTTGACCTGCTAAGCATGTCCCGGTCCAAACTGCCCATCACCCACCTTGAGTCTTGAGAGTGTGCTACAGGTTGCCTTGGAAACACCACCCCTTGGTCATTGGGTTCATCTTCTCACTTGTCTTTGAGATTGTACGAACCATACTTGTGCTTTGTCATGGTGCAAACAGGCAAAAAAAGCTAAGCATTTTAAAATGCCGCCTTTTGATTTTTCTGAATGCGAGTCCTGCAGCTCTGTTGCGTAATTCGTCGGGATAAAAACAAACCCTTCTTGGCCCTCTTTGTGGGCACTGACATAGCATAGCCATAGTGGAGGGGCCCATGTTCCTTATATGACTGAGTACACAGTGTGCAGTGATGTCAGAACTGCAGAAAAACAAGCCACCTCACATTAGCTTTCTCAAAATCTACTGTTTTGTGTAATCTATCGAGAAAAAGAATAGTAGGGATGCTCCGATTGATCCGACGTATATCGGAATCTGCCGATAATCACATTCTATGACTCAATCTGGAGTCACTAAAATAGATCACACCAACCTGTCACAATTTGATGACATCGGACTTTAGCATCGCAGTCGTGTCATCACCAGTGTGGAGTTATTACGCAGTCTCATGAAACAATGCATTTTTAAGCCATGCGATTGAAGAACAAGCGAGTTGAAACCGCTCACGTGGAGTAAGCAGTGAAACATTGCTCATTTGATGTGTTTTGCAGTCAACACACTCACCTGGAACGCACGCACACAAAGCTGCTGCTCATATAGCGCGTGAGAACTTATCTTACTGGCCTTGAATTGTCAAATACACACACCTGTGCCAAAGTACTCGTCTTTGCCAGTATCTTCACAAACACAGTCGTTTGTCTAAAGTCAATGTAAGCGGTGCATTCAGTGTTAAAGTGAAAGTAAAGCTGCTGTTGTCCTTGCCGTTCAAATCTCATTATTCTTAATCACTTTTGTGAAGACTTTGCACTTTTTATTTGTTGTATTTTTTTCTAGTGCTTGAAGTTTAGCACTTGAGTGTTGATGGTGAGCGACTATATCAGTACAGCAGCATAGAGGGATAGACTCTCTTCCCAAAATGCAGCAAAGCTCAAATTTATAAAGAGAATCCTGCCTTACCTATTTAAGTAGGATGTAAGAAGGAAGGACCCAAATACTCAAACACTTGCTGAATAATATTCCTTATCATTTTTGTATCCGACTACTCATTTAGTTAATTGAGTTGTAGTGTTTCTGTTTGTTTTCCACATTCACAAATTGGACAAGTATACCTCATGGTTAGTAATTATGTTCAGTTTGACATTTAAGTCTTGTAGTCTCTTTAATAAGCCAGAGTGTCCTAATATGGATGGTGTTTTGCATAAGTCCCTTTTTTTTAAAGGCCTATTAAAATGTTAATTGTGAAATTAATATTTGTTGTGCTCATTTGATTCTCAAACAAACGATTACTGTAAATAACTATTGTGATATTTTTTTCTCTGTGAAAAAAAACACTGACATTCAACAGAGCTACTTATATAAAGCTTGAATGATTAGGATCTGTATCGGCCAGTCATGATGACAAAAATTTAATCGGTATCAGCTGAAAAAGTCCTTTTCGGAGCATCCCTAATGAACAGAGAATTTCATTCAACTGCTGCCTCAAAACATTGGAATGTCGTCATATGGCATGTCAACCTTTCCTCTATAGCGAACAGTTGTTCACTCTTCACAGCATGTAAGTGTTGAATGACACTTCAACTTGCACTAGGCCATGTGTTTGCTGTACTGAGTGCTACAGTGATGTAGTATTTTTGTAGGCCAAACCCGGAAGTAGAATCACCCTGGTTCCCTCGACAAAAATCCAATACTTTTCTTTTTTTTTTCCATTAACTTTTGGTTTATTGAAAAAAATAAGCGCTGTTTCACTAATAAGCTTTGATTCTTATACATGTTGTTAATCTAATATGGAGTTTTATGGATTTTGTTTTAAATATGGATATTTTTCTTACAAAAACCCATCACTTTGCTTCAGAAGGCCTTTATTAACCCCCTGGAGCTGTATGGATTATATTTATGATGGATGGTTGCATTTGAGGGGCTTCAAAACAGGCCCCCAGTTCAAAAAGCTTGGTAGAGCCAGGATCTTTTTAAATACATCTCAGATTGTGTTCGTCTGAAAGGAGATGGTTATATACACCTATAGGATGGCTTGAGGGTGAGTAAATCATGGGAATATTTTCATCTTTGGGTGATCTATCCCTTTAATGCATCCCTACAATGTTGCAATAATATTCTAATAATTATAATAATGATGCATCTGCATGAGTACACTAAAGTAAACTTGCATAAGTTGATGTTTAGCTCTTTGTTTGACACCCCTGCTTTAGCTGCTCTACATGATACAGGTAATGTAGAGAAAGGAAATGCAGCTTTACACTGACAGATATGTGTAGGTGTTTGGTGTTAATCTTACACTTCTAATCATAGATGGTATGATGATATTCTTGAAGTGGCATGCCCTCCAAAATGTTCATTTTGCAGCTTATGTGAGCCTTTTATACCTTTAGACAGTTTCTCATTGTTGCAGCTGGATCTGCATGCCACATATAGCAGCAGGAGGCTGTAATTATTTAGAGGGATAATTCTTTCAGCCTGAGCCCCGAGTAGTAAGCGATGACGTTATATAATCGAGTATTAGATAAGAAGGATTGAATTAGGAAAGCAGCCAGTCTGCCAGCCCCTGTGCTTTGTTTGCTGGTCTGTCATGTTGTCGTGTCTGCAATTGTATATAGCAGTAGCTTCATTGATTAATTCTAGTAACATTGTGTAGTCATCGAGTATAGGTGGGATGTGTATACATCCATGTCAAATATTTGCTTTTATTGTGTATGGATGGATATTTTTAAAGTGAAATTATTTGTTTCTCACCCAACCGGTTCCTGTTATGTTCCCGTAAGACAGAGTTTGTTCGATCAAAAACCACAGGCACTGCATGTTGTAACAGTTAACGGCTCTTAGTATTGAGTTTTTCAGTTTTCAGTTCATGTGATTCTACTGACTGAAATAAGTCGACTTGTAAGTGAACACAAAAATCCCGTTTAAAACTGAGATGAAATGGAATGGTGACTTTTCTTCTATATTGTTGTGATGTTCATCTGAGTGTAATGGATTATCGAAAAAGGAAAAAATTATAGGACTATGCTTAACCTTGTTGTTAATGAATTTGAAGTATTCTAAATGGGCGTCTGTAAAAATATTTTATGGCCAAAATATTTCCAGAAGTGTTGTCAGCACAACCTTTCCATTAAGGTCTTTCAGCAAACTTATGATGATCTTTGAGCAATGCCAAGTGTGCCATCCTAAAAACCCTTTTAAAAACAATCAAGCTTTATATAGACCCAGATTATAGGCCTCTCAGTAGCCAACTGTACAAAAATGTATCTGTGTTATGAAGAAAACTCTATAACAGCTTTTCAAACTCTTTTGCTCTGTATGATGAAATGATATTAAAGGATTAGTTCACTACGGAATTAAAATTTCCTGATAATTTACTCATCCCCATGTCATCCAAGATGTTTGTCTTTCTTTCTTCAGTTGAAAAGAAATGAAGGTTTTTGAGGAAAACATTCCAGGATTTTTTTCCCATATACCGGGGAACAACAGGTTAATGGTCAAAATTGCAGCTTCAAAGGGCTCTACACGATCCCAGACAAGGAATTCTATGTAATTTTCTAAAAAAAATAAAAATTTAGATACTTTTCAACCGCAAATGCTCGTCTTGCATTAGCTCTGTGATGTGCTACGCATTACATAATCACGTTGGAAAGGCCACACGTGATGTAGGCGAAAGTACAGAGCAAGTGTTTACAAAGTAAAGTTAAACGCCGGCCTTTACAAAAAAATGTAAAACGATGATGTTGGATTATTTTGAAGTCGGTGGAGAAAATGAGATGGTTCATTTTGCTAGCTATAATAAACTAATTCAGAAAATGCCAACTTGCTAATTTGTTAACACGTTTATAACAGCATGGTAGAGCACTTTCTGAATGAGCACAGCAACTTAAATCATGTTACTGATCTGCTCTCAAACCAAGCTGTATGCACCACTTGTCACCATTATGGTACCCCTCAAAAAACATTATATAACACTTTTTAGCATTCACTCTTCCTTTTGAGTGCAATGGGCAAAGCATGCTGGGAAATAGAAATCCCAGCCCAGTTTCAGTTAACCTTAATTTAGTCTTAATCGAAAGTGAGTTCATAAAACTCAAAACAATGAAACTGTTCAGTTTACTTGATATGTCAGTGCTGTGAACACAAAATAAAAAAAAGTTCTAAATGTTCGATTTAATTTAAGTTAATAAAAAGTTAATTTAATTGAACTAATTTGTTTATGTTTTTCCTACTCAAACCAATTAAGTATTTTGTGCATTAGGGCGACTCAATCTCGCAGTACTTTCAGATGGAGCAGCATTTACTACCTATCACAGAGCTGTGCTTTACTGACAAGCTGCACATAAAAAATATAATCACAGCCTTTGTGATTTCATAATCGCACGAAGCCAAAGAGTGGTTTCATGTTAATTGCGATTAATCGTGCAGCCCTAATTTATAGTTATTTATACTATGGAGATGTTCAAAGCAGCGTCACGTTAATAAAAAGGAACAGAACAGTGTTAAAGTTGTGAAATTCAATTTCAGCTGTAAAGCAGGTCTAAAAAGATCGTAATGCTCACTGGTCAAAAGAGTCTAGCCTAAAGTCTCTGACCTGAGTCTCTTCTTGTAGTGTAAGTCTATACATTAATACAGTACTGTAAGGTTGTTTGGGAGCTCGCAGTAGAGTTCGCTCCACAAGGGGCCTCATTTCCTCATGCACAGACCACTGAGCAGTCATGCTTTCAGTAGGCGGTGTGTTTATATATGCATGTGCAAGTTAAAAAGCCATTTGTGCTGCCTCTTACATAAGTCCATCCCATAAGACGGTGTTCTTGTCTTTGGGCCCTAGTTGTCATGTAAGCCTAACTGTTTTTAGCATGCGGATGAGTAAGAAATATCCGTGTGCTGACAGCCTGACTCATGGGGAGGAAGAATGAACTCTCAGGCTGACATAGTGACTGGGGGTTGGTGGGTTTGTATGCAAGGCCAAAGATCTTGTATTGGCCTACAAATCTAAGGTTGTATTTTATTTCTAGATTGGATTTCTTATCTTTGTCCAAGAAGGCCTTTTTTCCCTCACTTGGCTGGTATTTTCACTGGAAGAACGTTTTCTGATTCTTCAAGAATTTCAAGAGAAAAGTGCAGTGTCACAGCATGTAATGCGAATCTGTATAGCTCGCGGTAGTCAGAGGGATTCCCCCCTGCGCACCAGCTTCCTGTTTGAGCTGTGTTGGTTCTGCTTGCACAATGATGAAGGAACCATTCATAATTAATTGTGACAACTTAATCTCTATATGTTGATTTAGCACATCACAAATTTAAACGGTAGAATTTATTTCATGAACTTTTAAAGCCTAAATTGCCATTGACCCAATCTTAGGAAACAAGTGTTCAGAGCATAAAGATGTCAAGTGGTTTTCCTATAAAAACACTTTGCATTATTAATGTTATTTTTGTTATTAATTAATACGTAATTGGGTAATTAAATATTATTCATACATAAATAAAATATACAGAACTGTTTTTGCTACAGTCTAATTATTATTTATTAGGGCTTGGACAATAAAACGATTCATCTCGATTCTTGGATAGATTCTGAGATTTTTTTTAAATGCATCACAATACTCTTTTGAATCGATTTTGAGCTTAGCTTTTAACAGCAGATGGCTCTCTAGGTTTAACCGCATGCTCAAATGTTTATGAAGAAGAGCGCTCGTGTGTTCGGCTATGTACTTGCACCTTGTCATTCACTTCAACCTTTTCGAACTTTATGAATGATTGTTTTAAAGAGGGTTCAAGTGGTGTGTGTCAGGAGTTGGAAGCAAGCAAAGCACGGCTGTTTTCTAGTGCCAGTTAAAAATTAAGCTCCGAATCGATTTGAGAGAGAATCGCGATACATTCGGAAAATATCAGAATCCATCCAATATCATTTCTCGATTTTATTGTCCCAGCACTATTATTTAGTCGTTGTGTCAAAAAGCAGAAATAAGACTACTACAACTTGTTTTGGATATTGTTTATTGGATATTTAAACAGAAATAACATTGGTCATATTTGTAACCCTATGACCAGAAATCAATCCTGACAATGATGGGTTATATTTGTTATTGTATTTGATTTCAATATTGAACCACATATAATGTGACCTGCATTCATTTACTTTCAGAGATTTTTGTGGTGCATTTTTCCTGAATATTCCTAAGTAAAACAACCCTGCTGGCTGTCACACATTACCTCCTGAAGTCATGCACGCTATTTTCCACTTTCTGATTCTCACTTCCTTGTCTTCTTTGAGCTTTGGTTTTTTAGGGAAAGTTTTTTTTTATTTATCGTCGCTTGTGAGTTAAGGGGTTAGTTCACCCAATAATTACATTTCTGTCAGTGACTACTCACTCTCATGTTGTTCCAAACCTGGAAGACCTTCTTTCATATTTGGAACACAAATTAAGATATTTATGAAATCTAATGAAATGAAAATCTAAGAGCTTTCTGACCTCCGTATACACAGCAATGTCATAACCAATTTCAAGGCCAAGAAAGGTAGGAGAGACATTTGTTAAAATAGTCCACGTGACTGTAGGGGTTCAATTTTAATGTTATGAAGCGACAAGAATACTTTGTGCGCAAAAACAAAAATAATGACTTTATTCGATTTTTTTTTTTTTTTTTTTTTTTTTTTTTTTTTTTTTCTTCTCCCTGTCAGTCTCCCACACAGTTTATGTAGTAAACGTACTTCAGTGCTTTCGGGTTCTACGTCAGAACAGTAACTCATTATTGGCCGATGCTGTACACGTGAGCAGCACAATGCATGCGTGTCTGTAATGTGAACATGCAAACTTCTGGCAAAAAAACACAACAATTCACTGTTGGCAAATAATGAAACAAAGATGACTAAAGTCAGCAGGTTTACCTAATAGGCCTACCAATTTCTGTGTAAAAAATAAAATGATGCTGCCATCTTTCCAAAGTCATTTTTACCCCCTAATAGAATTTACCACTAAAGCTCATTCTGACCTACAAAATCAAATTTGACCTGGGTAAGTTTCTGAAATTTGGTTGTTGTCCTGCATTGTTTGGTCTAGCTTGTTTTTAATTAACATGTCTTTTATTGTAACCGCTGCCAGAGAAGAACCTTTTCATTGTGCAAAATGAATCAATCTTTGGCTCGAGTGGCTGAGAAGGAAAATTGGGTTACGCTTTATTAAATGGTGGTTTTCATAGACGTGGACAAACACATTTTGCTGGCACTCAGACTGGCTCTTTTATTTTGCCTTAACTCATTTGGTATCTCATTTTCAAATCCAAACAGTCCATTTATTGTTGATGTGTCTCTCCCCTTCTCCCTTTTTTTTTTTTTTTTTTTTTAAATAAATCTCTTTTTCTTTCTCTCTGCCTGTGTAAGCAGTAATATTAGATCCTGTCAAGCGTAAGGGAATGTCTGAACTTGTCGCTTGGGAAACAAGCGGATGAGTGCATCAAGGCAGACAGAAGTTGTCCCCAAATCATCCCTGAAGCCATGTCAACTTTAATACCAATGTTTACTTTCTCATCTCTGAATTAAAAACCTGACCCCTGTACTGGAATTAAACGATAGGAAGGGAGAACCAAACAGTATTTTTGGTAAGCAGAAGCAAAGAAACAAGTTTTGGTTTAGTTTTTCAGATTTGAGAGCTTAATGACAATCTGAGTTTGAATACTGATATTTAAAAAAAAAAAAACTGATTTATTTTACTTTTGGCTAAAATGCATGCAACATTCATAAAATACAAAATATATTTTAAGGCATTAACCAGTGCAACATTTTGAATGGGCTGAGCTTATGTCTTCCTTAGCCTTGTTTTTGATCACATCAAATGTAGTCTAGTCTGGCTACTTCTAGGTTTACAGTGGTTGTGGTAGTCTGCCTATAGCTCAGCCCCCACTTCTTTAAGCACAGGGCACATTATCTGTTTGTTTCTATCCTACACATACTCCACCCCCTCCTCAGATTGTGTACTAGGACATTTTGTACTAAATGTAAAGAAAGCAGGAAAACCATTCCATGATGTCCAATCTGATTGTTAAAAGGTTTAGCCCATGTTTACTTTTATACACTCATAGATTTTCTGAAAGTTCATAATTCAGTGAGTGGTTAGCATTGTGCATCTGTTAAAACATGCATGTTCAGACTCTAAGTGCTCTAAATGTTTAATGCCTCTATGTTGGTTTGCAGACCAGTAGTGGGCAACTCGCACACTCCTTTTGTCTTGCAAATCAACCGCTTTCCCTTTCCCAATATTCTTTAATCCATTGATCCTGCTTTCGACTTTGTTTTCTTACCTGATAGTTGTTCCTAAATCTGGTGCTAATGCTTCATGCTTTTTGGAGTCCGTCCAACTGCCTTAAGGTGTGCTCACACTTGTATGAAAGCTCACAATTGCGAGTTTGCATCTCACTTTTTTTTATTCTCAGAATTGCGAGATTCTGACCCCTGTTGCTATACCCGACAACCCATGCTCTCTCACGCCACACATCATGTTCTCTCGTAGTCAAAAATACATCATGGAGCAAAGAGGACACTGACAATGTATGAAACGCTTTCATATTTAAAATATTGTAATTTTTTAAAGAAGTTTAAACACTAAATACCGTACAGTGTCTCCTTAATTTTGTTGTGACCGATCCTTCAAACGGCTCATGAACCAATCATCTCTTCATACTAGTTCATTTTTATAGCATCAAATAAACATGAATAAACATTAGAAGGAATGTTGTTTCAACTGCGGAAAGAAGTGAGTACACACAATATTTCAAGTTACCCAACGTTAAACTAAATAAGATGGCAGATTCGACGTTATGATTGGTTAGATAGCCTGTCAATAAAACTGTTTGCGTTGAGTCAATTCTGACTTTATAACTCGCTATTGTTTGTATCTCACAATTCTGAGGAAAAAATCAGAATTGTGAGATACAAACTTGCAATTGTGAGGGGGGGAAAAAGTGCTCAAGAATTGAGATAGAAAGTCACAATTACCTTTTTTAAAGTTTGTCTCATGGCAGGAACAAGTATCCATACACTTGGCGGGTTTGGTTTGATTTAAAACTAACTCTGATGCGATTGCTGTGTTAGTAGTCTCTTCGTAACAAGGTTGAACCACTGCAGTCACACTGACTCTTTAAATGTTTTTACTACTTTTCTAGACCTCAAGAGGTGCAATGATGTTGTTGCCTTTGTCTGGTTCAGATACCCTCATATTTCATCAAAAATATCTTAATTTGTGTTTCGAAGATAAACAAAGGTCTTACAGGTGTGGAGCGACATGAGGGTGAGTAATTAATGACAGAATTTTCCGTTTTTGAGTGAACTAACTGTTTTAAACCAGGATATAGATTACCTTTTTAAAGGTTCTTTGTAAAAGGATATGATGATCTGAATTTACTGAATGTACATTTAATAATAAACAAGAGTGTAAAAGTGTAATGAAAGACTTGTATTTATTCAATTTATAAATATTGAATATTATTTTTGTAGTTGAATATGTATTTGAACTAAAACATCACAATGGGCTGTGTCCCAAGTGGAATCCTAAGCCCTCCCGAGTGTGATGAAGTGTGCCATTTCGGACAGGGCCAAATACTCTGATCACATGCTCACATTTGTATGGCCTATACATCTAGTAAGTCTAATGTCAACATGTTGAGCTGTAGTGTTGAGTTTTCTCCTACCTTAAAACGCAGATCCTGTGTGCTGATTAGGGATGTGGCAGGACAAAAAGGTTAAATGACGTTGGTGATAGATTGTCTTCTGTTATAAAAACTTTTCACAGTTCTCGATAAGTGTTTTTTCTTCTCTGTGAAGAATTTTTTCTAACTACAGAGGAAGTTTAAAGTTTTTTTTTTTTTTTTTTTTTTTTTTTTCCCGATAAGCAAACGAGGGTCAGAATAACTTCACCAAATACAGGTAGAGGTAAAAAGGCATGATGTTCAGGTTTCTTTGTCATTGTCATGCCATTGTTGATGGGCTTAACTTGAATCTTGTTTGGGGATGGGATTTAGAAACTGTGCTCCTGCTGTTGTCACACCATACTTATGGAATCAACTAAGGCTTCATCTCTTAGAAAACGAGGTTAGCATGCAAACCTATAAGCCTATAGGCTGTGCTGAAACCCTCCCCAATCTCTTTTAGGAGATGGATAAACATTGTTGACTGCTTCTGCTGTGCTGACTCAGCTTCCCTGAGCATTGCCTGTAGAGGAAGTCAGGCATTGCATTTCAATCAATGGCCTTTGCGTTCTGCAGTGAGCTACTAAAGCATCTGTTATCACCTTTAATATCCTCATCACTTTTTTAAAGTTGTGCTAAGCAAGGTGTTCTGATTTTTAAAACTGATTTCTTTGTTGTGAATTCTTTTCACGAGTGGAAGGCGCTGCTGTGTTTGTAAATGTGGGATTATGTCCAGTGTTGGTGCTTTTTATCCTGGCCTACATAAGCCTGCTCTCTGTGTGACGTGTCCGCTGCCACTTTCAGATCGCATTAGCTGCATGAACGCCTAAAACTTGTGATTCACTCTGGCCTCTTGAAACTTCGGCCTTGTTTCGCTTAGTGCGCTTCTCAATTTAATGAACGGCACACTTAGACTCCCACAATCCTTTGCAATATCTCATGACAGCCCACAGGTGATTGTTATATGCAACAGGTAACTAACTAAACTAGGGTTCCGTATGTCTGGTTGCATTCAGTTGGCAATTTGACTTCTTCCTTTTTGTCTACTCAATGCAGTGCTGGGCGGTTTGACCAAAAATCTTACACTTTTTTTTATTTTTATTTTTTTTTTAAACCAAGATTCTGGCTGTTTCACAGTGCATCTCATTTTTTTTTCACTGGATCTTTATTTTGGCATATTTTACTGTGAGGTGTACAGGGGAAATATTTTATATAAACATTGTAAGGACAAATAAAAACTAAAAAAAATATAATCAAATCAGTTCATGAAGCTGACCATTTAGTTTAAAATGTAATCATGTAATTTCTGGAATTTCAATGAAGACCTTTTGAGTTTGTGTTTTAATAAACCGTATTATGATCTCTATTAATCGAAGTACACTCTGTTGTGCAGTAGTAATATTTCTGTTGTTTCAAGTCGATACCAAACTTTTATTTTGTCAGGGTCGTGAAGACCTTTGACTTCCTGTTTATATGATATGACACGACACGTCAATAATTTTATCAAATTACTTTGTGAAATGTTCATAAAGCGAATAAGAGCAGTTCTGCAGTCGAAGTTCATGTATAGTGAGTGAGACAGCAGACCCTGAAATCCTCGTGAGCATCACATGTGCTTCAGTATGCGTAGTAGTGGACGAAGCTGCGGCACTCATTCATACAGATTTCAGATTTCAATAGCAGTCTTTTTTAGGTTTAATATTCAGACACTAGTCCGTATCAATATCTGATTCATTGGACAGCCCTACTTTTTATTTATTCATCCAAAAATTTCCAAATTCTCTGACGTTCCACTTTATACAGTAAGCTCTTGTGCCTGGATTCCGTGATTTTCATCTGTGTTTTCTGCATTGTGGAATTCATGTGGCTCTACATGGTATTTGCAGCATTAAAGAGAGTTAGTTTTGTGAGTTATTTATTGTGTTATAAAGTTTATAAATGCGGCTAATAGAAGTCCACTCTCTATACACTCTACATGGCACTTCATGGCCATTGATTAGATACAGCAGCTGTTCCAGCTACGCACCGCATGACGGTTTTTGAAAAATACGTAACAGTCTCGAAATTGAAACCGGTGTACCGTATGAACCGGTTTACCACCCAGCACTAACTCTATGGTCTATGGATGCACAATATATCAGTATGATATGGGTTATTGTTCTGAAACCCGTTCCATTGATTCCCACATATACATCATACGCCATGTCAGACGAATGTCTGCATGTAGTGAAGTTCATCATAACCTCAAACACAAGGCTCTGAAGCATCTGGGATTTAAATAGCAGCAGATGCATCACTTGGCACTAATGTTTGTGGATTGATAACTTGACGCTTGACTTCACTAAAGTACAGCTCCATTCAGCTTCATTGGTGTTGGTGAGAAGGGAAGAGATTGTTATAATGAGATTTAATCTTTGAGTTTTTCATTGACTTAATTTCCAGCCCTGTCAGCTCAAGAGAGCTCAGGCGTCTTCTGCTCTGACATTTGCTCTGTGGCAGAATGTTTTTGTCTAGCCACAGCATTTGGCCTACTTTTTGAGAAGGCTCTGGCTTTGTGCCCAAAAAGCCTGTTCTTCTGTTCCTCCCCGGCCACGTCGCTCCGTGCACGTCTGAATCCGGTGAGTCTCTGATTTCCCTCCCCTCAGTTCATTTATTATTCATAAGTTTATCATTTAGCGTTGTTTAGACCATCCCCCCTCACTGTTTGTACGTTTTAAATAAAAAAATCACTGGCTGTGGTTTACCATCGCATTCCTGTTATTGTCCTGCTGGTTCCTCTTGCCAGAGATTTTGTTTTTAAAAAATTTTTTTTGTCTCATTACATTCTGGACCTAGTGTGTGTGGTAGAGCACGCTGCAAAAATTAGCATTTGTAGTGACATTTAGTGTCTAGTCACACTGTTCACTCTGTGAAGCAGATGCTGTTTTAGACTTTTTATTTTTCCCCCATTTAATGTGCCAGATGCTCTGTTCCAGTGCCACATAGGCAAAGTCAAAGTCCATTCAACGAATGCAAAACAAACACATCTAGATTTATCTTCCTCAAGAGTTTTGCTCATTAATGAAGTAAGCGTCTGTTTGTATACAGTTTGCAGTATAGCATTGAATGAAATATAACCTTTGAAACTATCCTGGTGATGTGAGCAGGTGAAGTCACCAGTCATAAATATGTCATAGTCTTGACAGATGTGTGGAAACCAATATGTATTGGTATCATATAGGTTTTAGATAAATATTAATTTCGATTTTTCACTTTAAAACACTTTTGGATTCCCCATCCCACTTTTCAGCCAAGATTCAGGTAGTCAACCAGGGGTACGTTTCCTAAAAGCATTGTTGGCCAAATATTTTTGCAAGTTCCATTGAACTCTACTGGCAACGATGGAACTTGCGACCATAGTTGGCTTTGGGGACCGCATCCCAGGCATTGTAGACAAACATCACAAGATTTGTCTTGAGACTCTCTCTTTTGTCTAATTTTAGGCTCATTCAAAAGAGTTAGACCCAGAGGCATAACGTTATAAAGAAAGCCCTGTTCAGACGTAAGCCACAGTTTACAGCAGCGTCCATTCACACCCACTCCTTGGCGGAGAACTGTGACGATTGTCTGACAGCATGCAGGATTTCATTTAAAAACTCCCTTGATATCTGCCTTTGAACATGTAGGATCAAATGTATATCCATTCAAACGTTTCTTCACCTCATGCGTCATTGTATGGAGGTGACACACTTCTGAATAGCCCAAAGATAATTTCCACTCCATTTTATTTGCCTTACTTGTTTTACCACAGATGGTCTATGCCAGTTGTTTACTTAGTCGTGCAAGAATTGTGCTGGTGAAAATTATTTAATTGCCTTAGCCATGGAGGGGGGGGGTAAAAAGAAGCTAAAATTACGTTTTAAAATGCGATTTTTAAAACAAACAATCCAAAATGTTGTTTATATATCAATAGGCCTTTGACTAAAAATTGATGATGATGATGATTATTATCATCATTATTATTATTATTATTATTATTATTATTACAAAATTAAAATACAAAACGGTATTAATAATGCAATAATAACCATTTATATTTTAAAGCACTGCTGGATGACCTTTTAACATACAGGGGGCCTATAACTGTAAATCACTAGAAAGGTCAAAGGTTTTTATTATAAAAAATATTTAGTTAAAAATCTGTGACAGTAATTTTATTTTTTGTCAGGAAACCTGTAGCAGAATAAAATGCTAATAGAGATAAAGTATATTTTTAATTCAATGCTAAACATCATAGTCTTTATCACAGTATAGAATGCTATAAAATATATTTTCTGCCTCATTCTGTGATATTGAAGCCATGTCAGATCACAGAAGGAAGTTATTTCAGTAACTATGGATGCACACTTTTATTGTTGGTAAATATTGTTAAACATTGTGTCAGTTCTATCAGCCATAAAAGGCAACCACAGCATTTGCATTAACTTCCATCAGTAATTATGTACACTCACTTCACACTAGTCCAGGTGTTTTCAGTTTCAGTGTCAGTTTTAGACTTGAGCGTTAATAGCATGAATCTTCTTTTTTTTTTCTTTTTTTTTTTTTTTTAAGCGAATGAAACATTATAAGCTTGCTTTTCAAGCTTATTTCCTGATGCTCCATGGTAGATGATCTGAAGTTTAATGGCATCGTTGTTTTGGATTGTGGTACAGTTGTGGATCCTGGTCTTCTCTTGCATGATGAATAGGGCTAAAGCTAACAGGAAATGTTTGGGGGATTTTGCTGGGCGCCTGGCTTCCCTAAACCTACTCATCCAGACAGACTGAGCGAATAAACACTGCCACAAAATGAAGCGATCTGTCACATCAAATGGAGCACCGGGAAATTGATCACCATCTATTGTGTAGCATCCCGTCACCAGTTTTCTGCCCTGACCCTGTCATTTCAGGGTCGCTCACTTGTATGGACAAATCTTCATGTAGTGCTTACTACTAAGGGGGTCCGTGATGTCTGCTGGGTAGTGATATATTGACTGTTTGCAGTGCATCTCAGACTGAGCAGTTCTCCAACGATTTAGCATCTTACTTGAGATGGACGGACACTATTTGTGAAGTAGGGTGACTATGACACAACCCAACCTTCTTGTCCACATTTACAGCCATGAACTGGTTCAGACAAACGCATATATTTTGGTCCAACATAAACTTGTCTGTGTACAAACAGATTTTTCTTATCTTTTCCTGTATCTTGGCAGGGTGTCGAGTGTGACAATGCGACATGACCAAGGTGACATTTGTGCTTCTTTTGTGACTTATCTTTTTGCATAAGAACAGGTGTTTCAACAGTTTCCTAGTTCTGCCTTTCAGTCCCTCCAGAAAAGCCGGATTTAATGCATAATCAGCCAAAGTCCGCATATTTATGCGGGAGTCGCATTTTTTTCAAATACGCTGCACTTTCCCCGCATAAATTGTAGATTTCAGCAAGCAAAATATGCGGGGCTAGCATGATTTCATTATCCCTCTATTTTCTTTGCAAAATATTCACATATATATTAGCAGAAAGTTGAAAAATTTTGCTTTTACTTCACACATGTAAAGCGCCATTATTTGTCCCCCTATTGCCATGGGAACCTTATGAAGTGACGTAATTGCGCGACGTGAAAATCATCTGCAAACCCCGCGGTGAAACCATGATGAAGCACGAAAATCATTCTCATTTGCCGACAAAAATAAGCGCAAAACGCTGCAGTTTTCCCGTGTGTTACATGACAGTGGGGGCAAATTATTAGTGTTAGAGGCTACGCAGTTTTCATTTTCACAGTGGACTGTTGTAGTTTCATTCAGAAGTTGATGCAACTTTACAGTTGTAAGATTGCGCTTTTTTTTGTTACAGAACAGTACCAAAACCTTACATTTGTAAGTATATTAGTAGTATGTAAAATAATTTACATTGCTGTAAGTGATTGCACTTTGTGCAGTGGAAGAACTCAATTTAACAGAAGATGTCTTTTTTGTATAGCTACCTCTGTAAAACGGGAAGCACACATTTTATTTTTTATTTTATTTATTCATTTTTACAGAAGTTGTTGAATATTAAGGTCTGAAATAAAACAGAATGAGAACTTAAATATTCTGATTTTTTTTATTTTTTATTTTTATTTATTTAAGTATGCTTGCTTATCATAGGAAGTAATAAGTGAGAACAGGGTGTTGAGGGAATCACCTTGTTTTTTCTCTTTTTCATCAAACTGCAGTTTTTCATCGCACAAAATTGCAAAAATATCCTGCATATTCCATCGCATTTGCTGCAAAATCAAGGAATTTTGCCTGCAACAATCACAAAAAAAAATCTGCGTTTTTCTGGAGGGACTGGCCTTTGTCATCCGCCTCAGCTCATATGTGTCTGTTCGATCCCTGCTGCTGTGCTTCTCTCTAAGTGTTCTCATAAATAAGAGCTAAATGGGATATGATGTTCTCCCACTGAGTTCCCATAAGCTCCCTGTCCAATGGAAGTGCAGCAATATCCCTGATATTCCCATGGGCCACACAGCCTCCTGTGTCGGGTCGCTTCCCAACGACGGACGTGTGTATTAACAATACCCCCCCCCCCCCCCCCCCATAACCACTCTTTTTTTTTTTTTTTTTTTGGTTATTTACACACTCATCTCGAACCATTACTTAACTTATAGCCTACATCACTAACACATGGTAGAAGGAATAGGAAGGAAGTAAAAAAAATAAACCCCAGTATAAAAAAGGCATCTTCCGTAACTTCAAAATCAAGATGTGACCAAGTCGTCTTTACTAGGTGCAGACTTGGTCACTCAAGATTTAAACGGGTTTTTACTGATGGGCGAAGTTCCTCCTTTATATCTCGTGTCAAGTTTGTGGTGGAAATTCACCTAAGAGATTACAGTCAGGCCACTCAATTGTAAAATTATCAAACCAAATTTATTTCTGAAAATGGAAAGTCAGAGTAGTCTCTCTGAAAACCAAAACATTCCTCAGAGCTACAAAGTGAGCTCCAGACAAAACAGTATTCATACAATCAAATCATACACGTTCATTTTTTGGCAAACAAAGATTTTAAAAAAATTATGGGATAAGCAAATGAGTAAATTATCAGAAAGCCATCCTACTTTTTATCATATAAGTACAATATCTGGTTTATTGACATCCCATAATGATCACCAGCATCCCATAATAGTTTTCCACCTGACGTGTGTAAATCCTTTTTAAATGGAAACCTCTTATCTAACTCCCTAACTTCTTCCCACCTAATGACCTTGAGAGCGGAAAGAGTCATTATTTTCAAGTTGCTACTCATAGCAACTGTAAATTAACCTTGCAACATCAAAGAACAATGGGAAAGCGTACAAAAAGTAATCCAATTAGTTATACATAAAACTAAAAGATATATGTATCTTTGTGCTCATCAATCAAAATCTTACCTTTACAGGTACGGCATGACCTCCGATGGGCAGCAATCTGTTCGAAACCTTCGTTTTGTCCCCTTACATTCTCAAATAGTTAGCACTTTTTGAAAACTCCCTCAGTTAGAAACAACTTATCTTAAAAACAACAAAGCATATGAAATCCGTTGTCTATATGTGCAATGGTTATAAAAAGATCATATAAGAAAATCTATGTAAATCATGTTAGATTTAACAACATTAATCATATATAAGCCATAGTATTGATTGAATACACATAAGAAAATAATATCTCTTGCAAGTTCATTTGATTGTCACACATTCTGTAGATACTGCTTGAAAACTTTGACTCAGAAACATGTTTACATGGAATATTTTATAATGTATCAGCCGAATGTATTTTAGAATTTCTATCTTATGCCAAGTTGAAATGTTTTATGTAATAATTCAAATTTTATGGATTGTGATATTGACCTTGTGTTTGCCATGTAAATATCCCTGATGCTAACATGGTGTTAAAAACATAAAAGATTAGTTCACCTCCGAATAAACATTTCCTAATAATTTACTCACTCCAATGTCATCCAAGATGTTTGTCTGTCTTTCTTCAGTCAAAAATAAATTAAGGTTTTTGAGGAAAACTGGGGTTCAATGGGTCCAAATTACAGTTTCAGTGCAGCTTCAAAGGATCCCAGACAAGGAAAAGGGTCTTATCTAGTGAAATAATTGGTCATTTTAATTAAATAAAAACTTAAACATACTTTTTATCCACAAATGCTCATCTTGTTCTGCTCTGCGATATGCCACGCATTACGCATGATGTAGGGGGAAGGTGAAGTCTACTATATGGAGGAAAAATCCTGGAATGAAAAATGTTTTTTTTTTAAGAAAGAAAGACCTAAACATCTTGGATGACATGGGAGTCAGGAAATTTTAATTCTGACGTGAAATAGTCCTTTAAAAAACAAACAAACAAATGCACTCATCATTTGAGACTTGAGCACTGTAGTGTAACATCAGAAAGTGATGTTATTGTAACCTCGAGAAGGAAAAAGTTTGAGCTGCTATTTTTTGATTGTAACTCTCCTTTTTGGGTTTGGAATATATCTTTTCTTCTTTCTTTTTGTTACAGTAAGGGTTTGACCTATTTTCTTGCCATGACATGTCAGAAGATTTTTGCAGCCGTTTTTGTCTGGGTAGTAAAAAGATATTTGGCTATTAGGATGGTATTCAAAAAGTATACGTAAATATCTTCTCCACACTGATATGTAAGAATATAAATAGTTGTTTTAAATGGGTGTATGTTTCGATTTCATCCATCTGTCTGTGGTGTTATTTTTGACTGAAAGCTGCCCTGATGAATCACTTCATTTGACCTACATTTGAGTTTATTACCTCCTGCTCCACCTCTCTTAATCTTAATTCATTGGTACCTTTTACATGAAGCCAAAAAATATTTTCATAATTCAAATCTGTTGGAGCGTGCCATTGAATATAGATGTTCACATATAAAAAAAAAAGTGGGAAAGATCATGGTGAGACGGAATAAGCTGCACATTGTGCTTTGGAGTTTGAGCTTGTGAAACATTGGCTACTGCTAATAACAGCAGCTGATGACATCTGATGGTTCAGAGGAGCTGTACATTTACATTTAATACTTACTAGTTGTCAGCGTGTCTAAATTTGATCAATACAGTGTGACTTTTTGAAAAATATTGATGGTTGTCTGGAATACTTCATTCTGATTGGTCAGTTTATGTATAGTGACCGATAATCTGTATAACTGACCATTGTCTCAGGCAGCTCATCACTCTTCATTTTAACTCAATTAATATTTAATGTATATTTATTTGTTAGTCTTGCAACACACATGGTAATGTATAGTTAGGTGGTCGTTACCACAAAGATACAGTCCACATGATTGATCACCCTGTTTGGTTTATTGTGAGATAATGACTGGGCCTGTACATTTTTCCAGGAGAAACTCAACTGCTGCTTTAGGGAAAACATGATTATGCCACCCTCAATCCTTCACATGATAACCTTTTAGGCTACATGTGAAAGTACACACTGCAACCTCTTGTACGGACACAGCCATTGATCATTGATCAGCCATTTAAGTTGCTTGTTTAACATTTACACAGTTCACTAACAATATTTTCAGATTCCTTAATTAGGCAAAATATATTCAGACCCCCAAAAATTGTGGACTTTTCAACTAAATAGACTGTTAACTATGATAAACGCAACAATTTAATCTGTTTAGGTACTGCCTTTTCCATTCTTAAAAGTTAAGAAAATTGTTAAAATCCTTTCAATGCAACTATTTACTTTGTGAAGGAAAAAAAAAAAAAAAAATTCTATGAAGTTTGTGGAATAAATGTTTATTGCTATATTTTTTTAGGTGTGTCTGTTACATTTTATTATTATGTTTAGATATAATGTAAAATACCAGTAAATAAAACAACTCTAAACATCTATTTTAGTTCCCTCACTCCACAACATATACTTTAAAATTTAGCAGTGTTCAGAACAGATAAAAAAAATATAAAATTAACACATTTATAGTGGCATTTATTATAAACACAAAGTCTAAACAAGTGTTGCTTTTCACACTTATTGAAAAACTAGTTTAAAAAAAAAAAAAATCAAGTATTGGCTGATATATCGGCCAACCACTTGAATTTATGAACAATTTACACACACATTTGTTTTACTTGTGTTATGTTATTAAAGCCCAAATATAGCTTTGGCAGTAATGTATGTAATGCAATCATACCAATAAAAGTACTTTAATTGAAATTTAAAATTCCAATGTAGATGTGTTTTTATTTCTCTCTCTGTGTAAATTTCTTTTGACATTCGCACTAAGCCATGACCCTACCCAACTGCCTACTTTGCTTGTATGTATGTGGTGTCCCTGCTACTATTGTTTTGGTCATTAGACACACAGAGAACATACAGTGTTGCTCAATAGCTCCCCTCTGACACCTATATATGTTCAAGGTTTGACCCATTAATCATTAACTCTCAAATCCATGTACATCAGGGACAACAAAGAATCTGAGGGGTGTAAAAACCTTCCTTTTCCTCGTATTGTCTTACAAACATCATTTTACGGTCATTTATTGCTCTTTGCTAGTCTTTCCTTATTGTAAACGTTTCAAAGCGTGTTTCATTATGTCTTAAAGTGGGTGTGTCTTCACTGCTGTGACTTGCCCATACATGCTTTTCTCAAGTAAACACCTAATTACAAAGGCAGTATAATAAAATGTACAGTCCCATCAGAGGAATCACTTGAAGTTGGTTGGTGTCCAATGTAGATTGAGGGTTTGACCATCCTGTCCGAGGTGCTGACAGCATGCTAACATGAGCCTGCATGTGCACAGGTTCTCCTTACTCCTAAATCTTGTCAAGGTGAAGCACTCAAGTTACTCTATGTGAACATCTGAAACGAGAGTGCTGATAATGACAAGCGCCAGCTGTTGTTCATTCTCCAAAAACTTATCTGACAGCTTTCTTTGGTTAGCAGATGCATAGTACAAGATTTTTCCCATGATTTTACCTCCCACGTGGATGTGCGATGGTTAAATTAGACCGGCAGGATTAGGAGGGATGAATATAGTGAACAGAGTTTGGTGAAGAGTGTCAGTTGATCTTCATTTCAGAGACTGCTGTCTGTGCGGTTTGCACTCATTTCCAAACGGACTGTGTGAGTGTTGCAAGGAGGCATGAAGAAATGTTGTGTTAGGACCCTATAAAATTCAGATTCTGAAACCCCCAAACGCTGTTTTCCATTTGATTTTTTTTTTTTCTGGATTCTGTTTTAATGGTTTGGTGAAGTTAATTAAATCAGAAAGGGGACCTAATCAATTTTAATAATTTTTAAAACTTAAAAATAGGTCCCTATGAAATCTACCCACCCCCATTTTAATCAAGTCTGATTATTACTCTGAGAGGTACATTTTACTATACAATCATAATATATTTCTGCCATAATTTCTTCCAGTAAAACCAAAGTTTTATTTTGGCGTGGTGCTGGGCAGTATGACCAAAAATCTGTATCACTAAATATCACCCCCCCCCCCCCCCCCCCCCCCCCCCCCCCCCAAAAAAAAAAAAAAGAGGTTATAGGTTAGGTTATAGAGATAGGTTATAGCTCTTTAACCTGTTAATTTGACATGTGGACCCTAAACCTGTCCAACTGAATAGTCTGAAAATCTATGGTTTAGATTTATTACCTTGATTTTTACCTCTATTACCTTGACTGAAATCATAACGGGTATCAAATCCATGCCATTCAGACACTATTTCTCAACTAAGCTTGTACAGCATTAAGCAACTTCAGACTGTAATCTCGTGAGAATGATTTAAACATGTTTGGGTCATTTTCAGTGGTAAATGCCGGTGTGTTTGTGTGAAAGCGCGTTTATGAGAGCTCTGATGTAATTTGCTTTAGCCAGAATAACTTTCACCGTGTCGGAGGATTTAGTCTAATCAGAATAAACAATGGATAAGGTGTAAACTTGCATCCCAGCCATGCAAATTTCTTCATTACTTTGGTAGAGTGTGTATGTTGTCCTCATGACCTCTTATGACCTTGGTAGATTATGAAGAGTTTTTGTCACATGTAGCTCATGCAACTCAACTTATTTACACTGAATGTTTGTCTCTGTGTGTTGCAGGCACTCTTGTCATCATGTTTATTGTTCCGAAGAGATCTCCTCTGGCCCAGGACTCCCTGCACAGGATGACAGTCGTTACACAACGGAGGAACCAGGGGCTGACAAAAAGGTGACAAAAAAACAATGACTCTACACAGTTACCAACAAAATACCTCAACAGCTTGCTAGCAGTTGAACTGCTCTCCTGTTAAGCCAATGAGCGTGCGTCTTTCACACCAATGGGATTTAAAGGGGTCCTTGATTATGATTTCACTTTTTTATCTTTAGTTAGTGTGTAATGTTGCTGTTTGAGCATAAACAACATCTGCAAAGTTACGATGCTCAACATTCAATGCAAAGGGAGATATTTTCTTTTACAGAAATTGCTGTTTAAGGACTACAACAAACGGATGACAGGGACTACAATGAGCTTCTTCCTGAGTTGGTGACATCACAAACCCAAAATTTACATAAACCCTGCCCCTGAGAACATGTAACAAAGGGTGGTGAGGCCATGTTGGGCTGCTTTAGAGAAGAGGAAGAGTTGTTATAGTCGAGTGTTGTTGCCAAGGCGTTATTTTACGCCGCACTGCTTCACAAACGAGGGTTAATTCAACAATGGATGTGCACAAAAGATTAACATGACACCACATGCTACCTGGGGAGTTGATTCAACTCATCGACAACTACATAAATTTATCCACTAACCGTTCAAAAATGTGCAGTCACATTTTAAAAGTTGTAACTTCTTCCTGAGACTCTCCATCAGTGTCCGACTCCGGTTTGAACAATGTAAGGCTGAACACCGTCAAAGAGTATAGAAGCCAAAAGGCGAAACTCTGATGCTTTTTTTCGTAACAGTCACTAGGTGGTGCTTCGGTAATGGAGCCAACATTTTGGAACGAAAATGCCAACTGGACAACAGTAATGGACACAGAAATGGAGAGCTTCAAAAGAGAAGTCAAAGTGGACCGTTTTAGCCTGTTTTATTGAATTTTTCCATTTTATGAAACTTTACACATTTACTGTTACACCACAAGGTCTGTAATGTACAGTCGTGGCCAAAAGTTTTGAGAATCCATAGATATTAGTTTTCACAAAGTTTGCTGCTAAACTGCTTTTAGATCCTGGTTTCAGTTGTTTCTGTAATGTACTGAAATATAATTACAAGCACTTGATATGTTTCAAAGGCTTTTATCGACAATTACATGACATTTATCCAAAGAGTCAGTATTTGCAGTGTTGGCCGTTCTTTTTCAAGACCTCTGCAATTCGACTGGGCATGCTCTCAATCAACTTCTGGGCCAAATCCTGACTGACATCAACCCATTCTTTCATAATCACTTCTTGGAGTTTGTCAGAATTAGTGGGTTTTTGTTTGTCCACCCGCCTCTTGAGGATTGACCACAAGTTCTCAATGGGATTAAGATCTGGGGAGTTTCCAGGCCATGGACCCAAAATTTCAACGTTCTGGCCCCCGAGCCACTTGGTTATCACTTTTGCCTTATGGCACGGTGCTCCATCGTGCTGGAAAATGCATTGTTCTTCACCAAACTGTTGTTGGATTGTTGGAAGAAGTTGCTGTTGGAGGGTGTTTTGGTTCCAGTCTTTATTCATGGCTGTGTTTTTGGGCAGAATTATGAGTGAGCCCACTCCCTTGGATGAGAAGCAACCCCACACATGAATGGTCTCAGGATGCTTTACTGTTGACATGACACAGGACTGATGGTAGCGCTCACCTTTTCTTCTCCTGACAAGCCTTTTTCCAGATGCCCCAAACAATCGGAAAGGGGCTTCATCGGAGAATATGACTTTGCCCCAGTCCTCAGCAGTCCATTCACGATACTTTCTGCAGAAGATCAATCTGTCCCTGATGTTTTTTTTGGAGAGAAGTGGCTTCTTTGCTGCCCTTCTTGACACCAGGCCATCTTCCAAAAGTCTTGGCCTCACTGTGGGTGCAGATGCGCTCACACCTGCCTGCTGCCATTCCTGAGCAAGCTCTGCACTGGTGGCACTCCGATCCCGCAGCTGAATCCTCTTTAGGAGACGATCCTGGCACTTGCTGGACTTTCTTGGACGCCCTGAAGCTTTCTTTACAAGAATTGAACCTCTTTCCTTGAAGTTGCTGATGATCCTATAAATTGTTGATTTAGGTGCAATCTTAGTAGCCAATATCCTTGCTTGTGAAACCATTTTTATGCAACTCAATGATGGCTGCACGCGTTTCTTTGCAGGTCACCATAGTTAACAATGGAAGAACAATGATTTCAAGCATCACCCTCCTTTTAACATGTCAAGTCTGCCATTCTAACCCAATCAGCTAGACATAATGATCTCCAGCCTTGTGCTCGTCAACATTCTCACCTGAGTTAACAAGACGATTACTGAAATGATCTCAGCAGGTCCTTTAATGACAGCAATGAAATGCAGTGGAAAGGTTTTTTGGGATTAAGTTAATTTTCATGGCAAAGAAGGACTATGCAGTTCATCTGATCACTCTTCATAACATTCTGGAGTATATGCAAATTGCTATTATAAAAACTTAAGCAGCAACTTAAACTCCAACTCCAGTTTGCAATATTTATGTAATTCTCAAAACTTTTGGCCACGACTGTATATTGCATGTTTTAATACCCAGGATATTTCCATAGTCTTGCTTTAAAGGACATTAATATGAGACAATACTGCACAAACAGTTTACTGTCAGGCTGTTATATTCCTATTATATATTTATAATCCAACATTGCCCATTTTTTTTTTGATGCATGTCCTTATTGAATTAATACCAACATGTGAAACTAAATTGTTTATAATGCTAATACTTGATATTCAAAGAATTTCAACCCAAACTGACTTTGTTTCTAGAGAGCAAAGGTTTTGTGGGAAAAAAAAAAAAAGTGGAAGACTTAAACCTAAAGTCTGTAACACAAACTGTTAAAAGGATTTGATCTGCATTTGAGGATTTGATCTCTAGTCTAGTGATTATAAGTTATTCTGTGTTGTCGTCATTCAGGTTGGATTTCAGCTTTACTGTAATGTTTTTTCACATGGTTACTGACAATCGTAATTTTGGCTGCGTGAGATTCTCCAGCTTTGTTGTTGCTGAGCAACTGAAGCATGAGTTGTTAAAGCTCTGCCCCAATTCTGGAAAGGGGGCAGGGAGCAGCAGCTCATTTGCATTTTAAGGGACCCACACAAACAGCGTATTTTTAATCACATCCAAATAGGGACAAATTTGACAAGCTATAATAAATGATCTGTGGGGTATTTTGAGCTGAAACTTCAGACACATTCTGAGGACACCAGAGACTTAAGTCTTGTGAGAAGGAGCATAATAGGTCTGTTTTGTGAAATGGGATCTCATACATTTGATCTTTAGAGAAGGTAGTTTGGTTGTGCAAGTCTGAATAGTCCCTAAAGTTATGTAATAACTCCTTATTCAGAATGTACACTGTCGCTGACATTGCCTTTTAACAGGCAAATCTATAAAGGCACTTACCGACAGGGGCCCCAACAAAGATCCCCCTCCTCTGTGTAACCTATAGGCTGTATAGGGGGTGTGGAGTCATTAAGTTGTCCATTATGTCTTTATGACTGATCAGCCCCACTTTTGCTGATGTTAGTATGCTGTCATTAAAGTTAAAGAATCAATTCAATGTTCAACTAAAGTGTGAAGTTGTCAACTTGCTCTGTTGGCACTTAAGCACATTTTCATTTTTTCCCTCCTGCAGTAACAGAAGTGTTTTCTCTTTGCTCCCACCAAACTTGAATGATAGCTGTTTGCCATTGGAAAAAAGGTCTTTCACCAAAACCTGTTCTGACAACTTGCGTGTGATTGAAGAAATAGAAAAAAAAATCACTCATCAGTCCATCAATTATGTCATTTACTAAACCTCACGTGTTTCCAAATACCTCTGAGCACAAACGTATTTTCGGTAGAAATGTCACATTATTCACTTTGAAACAACAAAAATACACTTGACAATAAGCAAGTAAGTAAAGCCTTTTTTTGTCCCACACTGGAGAAATTGCATTTAGCAACAGCAGGGGTGGAGTGGTAGAATAGCAGTATCACACACATTAAGATAAAAAAAACGAGAACCCAAAATGAATATATAAACTAAAATCAACTGTACATAAGTGGGTAAAAATTATGCTAACGCTATTGCACACTTCATCAAAATGGTCTGCCAAACTCCAAAAAGGACATGGTAGTATAGTATACAAATAGTTTGTGAGAAACTGATCTTGTTTCCTTTTTTCCTTGTTTTCAGGTTGAAGAGGAAAGGGCGACATACACGCAGTCATCATACAGCGTGGGCCTGGAGACAGAGACGGCTGCACTAAAGGAAACATCATTGCATTCACAAGACACCCCACATGAAGAGAAGTACAAACAGGTACCTGTGAAATCCAACCATCATATCAGTTTTCTTCTTTTACATATCTCAACCTGACCTCGAACCTTGAATGTGACCCACACATGCGAATCAAGGGATAGGACAGGACACAATCTTGAGTTTGAGTTGAGTTTATCCACTTTTGCTTTCCATTCAATCTATCCCTTTGGGGTTTTTTTGTTTGTTTTAGTGTTGTAAGCCATAAACCAAACTTTACTTCATAACATTAAGGTTGAACCACTTTAGTCACTGTAGACTATGTTAATGTCTTTACTACCTTTTTTGACCTGGAAAGTGGTAATTAAATTGCTGTCTATGGAGGGCTCCGAGAGCTCTCGGATTTCATCAAGAATGTTTGTGTCCAAATATCATAGCCATGACATTTTCTCAATAACACAGCCAGCTTCTGTTGCTCAATTGTTCATTTCTTTGTCGTTCTGTCCTTGTAGACTGTGAATTTGGAAGAAGTGTTGGAGGAGCCACAGATTCATGTTGAATCTGCTCTCCTTGAGCTAGAACAACAACAACAGCAACCGCAACAGCAGCACCAACCAGAATCCCAGAGCACCGAACAACCAGACCAACAGTCCGCTCAACCAGCAACACTTACACAGCCCCAAACAGCACCGTCTCTATCCCAGCCCCAGCCAGACCCAGAAGCTCCACAGGCTACTGCAACAGAGGACCAGGCTGCCCAAGCCTCCGCTGCTTTAACCCCTCCACAGACTGACCCACACGAAGAAGGCCCCTCTGCATCTGCTGCTGAACTCCAGAAGAGCCCAGTGTCAGCCTCACCTACCTCAGTCATCCCCTCCGAGAGCCCCTCCAGGTGAGCACAGACACGGCATATTGGGAGAGGAGAGGGTGGGAACTTTGAATGTGTCTCTTATCATTCATTTCACCATTTAGGCTGTGTGCACCAGAGCGCTTTTTACGAGGCTTGCGTACTTTTCCATTGTTTTCAATGGTTTAAAGGATTAGTTCAGAATTACAATTTTCTTATAATTTTCTCACCCCATATCATCCAAGATCATCATGTCTTTCTTCAGTCGAAAAGATATTGTGGTTTTCGACCAATTGTTTCTCTAGATAAGACCCTTATTCCTCATCTGGGATCATGTAGAGCCCTTTGAAGCTGCATTGAAACTGCAATTTGGACCTTCAACCCGTTGAACCCCAGTAACCCAAGTCCACTATATGGAGAAAAATCCTGGAAAGTTTTCCTCAAAAAACAAATTTCTTTTCGACTGAAGATAGAAAAACATAAACATCTTGGATGACATGGGGGTGAGTAAATTATCAGGAAATTATGAAGTGAACTAATCCTTTAAAACACCAGGAGCATAACAAGGTGCTGAACGTCTATTTCACCCTGAACGTTCTGCGTTTTTTACCGGTTGCTGAAAACTGAAGAACGTTCAACTTTGGGTAAAATGCAGCACTCGGCACTGTCACTTTGTACCCAGCTGTCCAATCACAGTGGAGGAGGGGTGGGACAAATACAACACTGACCAATCGCCACATTCTGCTTGTACAATGTCAACAGATGACAACAACAAGCATAATAATGAAAAAAAAATCATTTAAAACAAGAGCTAGAGTAAATACTTTACGTGGTATCGACATTTTTTTAAATAGAAACTATATGAATATTCTAGTAACACTTCAACAGATTTTCCATATCATGGCAATCAAAGTGTCTCAATTAAAAAACTGTTGCGTGCTCAAGCGCCCACAGCAAGGCGTTTTCAGCAGGCTAAAAATGCTTTGGTGGACACATGACCTTATTTTCTTTATTCACCTTTCTTTTGATTTTGTTTTCTTGTTGTTTCATTGTGACACCATTTCTGCATACAAACTTTTCAATTGAATCAGTCAAGCATACAGTCATCTCTTTATGGACTTCATATCGCACCTGCTTCGGAACTGCTCCGTTTTTTTTGCATCGTAGTGTGTATCATCTTTTTTACTAGATTTCTATGGCATTTTTTGTTGTTTTGTTTTGTTTCTTTTTGGGCTTCGAGCATTGAATCTTGAATCTTTCATTTCAACAAGGACCCAAACAAGGCAATACCAGTCTGCGATTTAGCTAGATGGGCTTTTAAAACGTAATAAACCAGTAAGACAGGAGCCATCTACAGAACCCTGGACAAAATGAACCATGCTTCAATCTATACCTGGAGCCAGTCAGATTTCTTTCTCTCTCTTATTCTTTCTAGCCCCTCCCTCTTCTCCATTAGTATCCCTCTTCCATTCCGCTCTATCTTTCCCTTCTCTTGGTAAATGGCATATGATTTCTTTCCTTCAGTGGACTAGACGTTCCGCGTCCTGATGCCCATGTAGAGAACTCTAGTGCCAGTCAGTGTGAGGTGGGCTCTGTGCCCCCCTTCAGCCAACCCCTTGGCACCACGCTCACCAGGTGAGTACAGAGCAACAGGTAAATGACAGGTAACAAAGCAGGTTACATAGTAACATTACGGTAACTACATCAGGCGCTACATCAGGTGACTTGGTAACCGATGGTTAACCAAGTAACGGAGCTGCTTCAGGCACATCAAGCCTCGTCTACTTGCCTTGCTCATGTTTTTTTTGTTTTGTTTTTTTTTTCTTCATTTTTTCCCCCCAATGCCATGATGCACCATTTTCATGCTTGTTTTACTTGTCATTTGAGTGAACAAAGATATTTTGGTTTTGGTTTTTATGTTAACCTACTAATGTTTCTTCACATCCCCACCCTTTCCTCTGTTTTCTTGTACTCAGTGTTGTGGAGGAACATATGGAGAAGCAAGCAGAGAACCAATCTGCTACAATGGGACAGAGTAAAGAGACCAGTGCTGACCCGACTGCCTCTCTGGTCCCAAGTGAGCTGGACCTCACAGAGCTGGGGCAGACAGACAGCATCCCTCCACCTATAGAAAGCAAGCAGGTACGCACACACACAAAAACACTACAAAGTCGTTTGTCAGACTAATCTAACATTGCCCACAAGAGGCTTTGTATTACTAAAACCCCCTTACACATGATAAAATCTTTAGCCCACATGACTAATGGTAGAATGCTTTTATAAAATGGAGGCAATAGAGCTATTATAATAGACACAAATGTTCAATAAACAATTAAAAGAATTTTTAATTTATAATCAAAATAAAAATTTGCCTTCAATATAGTACGGTTTGCTGTTGCTAATTAACTTTGGCATTATAAAATTTAACTTTAAAATGTACTACCGTACAAGAGTTTTGAGTCAGGTTTTTTTTTTTGTTGTTGTGCAAACAGTGATACATTTTTTTTTAATGGATTCTTTAATGAATTTAAAATCGAAAAATAGTGCTTATTTGAAATGTATATAAATATATATAAATATATATATATATCTCACATATCACTTCACAATGGATTTGCAGATCATCTATACAGAGTTGTCCTGTCTATAATGACATATAATCTGGTAGATTTCAGGTGTGGAGCTAGAAGGTATAATATCTGTATTGTAAAAGCATTTCAAGCCCTGATACATTTTCCTAGTTTTACTTTCCTTGCGCTTACCCCACCTAAAAGACCATGATTACAATACTCGCTACATTTTACACCCTGCAGTGTTTCTCTACATAATGGGGGAAAAGGTAGGCAGAGAGTGAATGGGTTTGTATTTGATTACCACTGAGCTGGTCCACACCCTGCTGTTAAAGATCCACAGAGCTAAACCATTCCCTCCTCTCTCATAAAGCTGCTCTGACACTTACACCCTAAATGGAGAAGATGAAAGTGGAAGAAGAGAGGGGGTTGGTTGAGAGAGGTGGGACTGGGTATATCAGCATGTTTGTTTTCCACAGGACAGCCTTGTAAATGTTTAATCAACCAAATGCTCACTCAGCGCTGCTGCTTAGGCACTAACAGAGACATAGAGACCTAGAGATAAGGGAGACAAGAAAAATGGATAGGGATGGAGAGATTGAGGGAAAGACCTCTCTAAACACATAGATGAATACAGAATGAATTTGTCCCACAGAACTGTTGTTTCATACAGAACTTGCATAATGCTGTCATTCATACCTCATTGCTCGTTCAATCCTGTTGTTAATTAGAAATGGTATGATTATTTTTGACTCCCAACCATATTTTTATATATCTGAACAAAGCTGCAGTTATTTGATCAAAAATACATTAAAATATTATTACAATTTAAAACTTTTTCTTTTTTAATGTTTTAAAATTGAATTCCCGCCATGAAATTAAAAAGGTAATTGCGACCATTTTATCTTACAATTCTGACTTTTTTTTCCTCAGGATTACGAGATAAACTCACAGGTGAGAGTTATAAAAAAATTGCATGATTTTAAAAAGTCAGTTGCATGCTAAAAAATCAGAACTGCGAGTTATGAAGTCAGAATTGCGACATATAAAATCACAATTCTGGGAAAATAGTCAAAAGTTGCAACTATATCTCCCAATTCTGACTTTACAACTTGCAATTGCGAGTTTAAATCTTGCAATTCTGAGAAAAAAAGTCAGTTGTGAGATCACAGTTACCTGTTCTATTTATTTAGTGGCAGAAACAAGCTTCCATAATTGTAGTATTAGTATTGGAAATGTTTGATGTTTCATATACATTTATGTGGGTTCTGGACGACTTCCAATTTGACATTGGCCATAGCTATCCAATTAATGCAGCTGAATAGGAAACAAACAATTAACAAAATGGCATTTCACATTAATGGACAGGATTAGGACTGAACAAGGAGTTGTGGTTTAGTCACTGTAATAAAGGTTTGTTGCTTCTTTTTTTTTTTTGTTTCTTTTCTTTTTTGCAGGTGGTGGACCATGAGGGAGCGACAGACCCTCCAGTGCCCAGTAAAGAAGACATCCCCACCTTCGATGAGTGGAAGAAGAAAGTGATGGAAGTCGAGGAGAAGAAAAGTAAGAGATGGCATTGGGTCACATGCATGCCTGTTCATCAGAGAAACATTGCACGCGAGGCTCGTCTCCATGTTTCTTCTGCTTCGGTTCACACTCACACGCACATCCATTAGGACACACTTCTGCTTGGTTTCACAGAGCACTCCCTCTCTTTTTATATCTCTCTATCACAAATTTCTTTGTTCTTTTTTTCTGTTGCTTTTCTTGCTCCAATAATATTGTTTTGTAAATGTTTGCTCACATTTGTCAGTTCGGGGGCAGAAACGGCATGCACAGTGAATGTTACATAACCCAGTATCTACGTGTAAAGGCTGCCGTAATGGATTTCTTCAGAAGGCCACAAAACAACAGTAACAAAACTAGATGTTCATGCTCAAGGCAATTTACCTCTCGCTTTAGAATATCAGGGTTTTTCCCAGCTCTGTGTGTGCGAATTCAGAAAGCAAAGTCGACCATTTAACAGCCACTAGCTAACAGTATGTTAATTGACCCTTATCATCATTGCTTAGCGGGTACAGTGCACCCAATAAAAATAAAGAGCTCTCAAAGAGAAAACACTTCATGTTCATAGAAGTTGAGTTCAAGTGAGGCTTTTCTGGCTGACATAAATTCAGTCAGTTTCCTTAATATTGTGGGTCTGGATTGGTGCTATCTATAGTCTGGGCTGCTTGGCCTAAGTACGTTCTCAAAAATGAATTTGTTAAATCAAATTTGGCAAACTAAATTATTGTCTCTGGTTTCGGTCAGTGGGGTCCACATGTACAAATACATGTTTAGGTTGTTTTTGCAAAGCTGTAATCAGCACAATGTTAATGAATAGCTTCTTTTCCTAAAGGTCGTCACTTTTAGGTCATGACAGCAGTTAGTGCTTGTTAAAATGCAACAATTTTGCCCTTCCGATTGGTTATCTGTTACAGATATTGAATACATGCATACTATGCATACATCAAGATAAGTCCGTTCTTTTGTTTTCAGACAGTAATTGACAGGTAAACATACCCACCTGCACTTTGTATGACATACTCAAACTCATAGTAAGCCAACCTGATCCGTGGTGTATAGCATCTGACAGATGACCTATTTGTAACCCTTTCTGTTGGATTCAGGTCAGTCTCTGCACACTTCATCAAATGGAAGCCCTCATCCAGTCAAAAAGGTTCAAAAGAATTTCAAGAATAACTACGCTTCTGTCGAATGTGGGGCCAAAATCCTCTCGGCCAACAATGAGGCCAAGGTACGGCAAAGGATGCAACAAAACATTATATGGGGCAGATAGAAAGATGGATGGATTTAAATAGGACAATCATTTAATTGCTTGTTATTGTTCCTTCATCTGGAATGTTATTGATCAGCTCTAGATCAGCAGTTGTCTTATGTGTGTCTGTATTTTGTGTTTTCAGAGTACATCTGCTATCTTGATGGAGAACATGGATCTGTACATGCTGAACCCCTGCAGTACCAAGATCTGGTGAGTCACTGCAGATGATGAGAGAAACAGACTGCAGCAGCTGCTCGGAGGGAATGAAGAAATGTTTTTACAGTGTCTTTTTTCCTATTATTGTAAATGGTAGTTGATATAAAATGGTATTAGTATGTTGACATGTCCTGTGGTGAGACCATCTGTTTTAAACACATTTTGCTAATGATTTTATAATTATATTGCTGTTTTTAGGATCATTGCATGTGGGCTGTGTGATTGATCATATTATAATATGATCGTGATTTATATTGCAATATTGGCCCATTATTTATCCTGATAACATTTTTCTTTTGACATTTCCATTATCTTACTTGCATTCATGCTTGGGGTTACCAGATGTCAAGAGTTTAAATCCCTCTTTTTCTTTCAAATGGATACATTTTCTGCCCAGTGTTTTACTTATTCTTCCCAACCTGGCAACTCTCTCTGCACTGTAAAATGGCGACAAACACGTAAGCTGGAGTTTCGCGATCTCCGTTGAGATAAATTAATCCAGCTAGTCTGTGTTCCTTCACATGGCTGCTTGTACTGTTTACTATGACTAAATCTGCAAGCAAAGTGGTAAGCTGAAGTGGTTTAGTGGTGAACAGGAATCCAAACATGGATTACATGGATCCTGTTTCAGTTTTCATAATGTAGAGTGTGTTAATCTATATAATAAATATAATGAATCAGTAAAGTCTATGAGGTCAGATAAACCCCATGTATGTTCTTGTTTTGTGCTTGCATGAAAGTGCAATAATTCTGATGGAATATAAAAAAGAAATTGCTCAAATCAGAAAAATAATTGCGACTATAATCTTCGGGCAAAATAATTGTGATTTATTAGTTTAACTATTATAGGGCAGCCTTAATTGCATGCAATATCAGTACTAGAAAATTTGAAATTTTGGTAACACTTTAGTTTAGGTCCAATTTGCTAATTATTAACTATTTGCATATTACTAGGATATTGGCTCTTTGTCAGTACTTATAAAGCACATATCAATACCTTATTCTGCATGACCATATTCTACATCCCTTAATCCTACCCAATACCTAAACTTAACTACCTTATTAACCACTAATAAACAGCAATTAGGAGTTTACTGAGGCAAAATTTGTAGTTAATTGTAAGTTTGACCAAAAATTAATTTGTTGCAATCTAAGAACATGTAAAATGAACTAACTTTAGCGAAAGAGGTGGTTTCAAAACCTTGAAAAAGAAATGGCGATCAGACGTTGAACTTCAAAATAAATCTAAAATACACACAAAATATATACATTTTCTTTTGTGTGTAAATTTTCCCCTTTGTTTCATCTTTCAATCTCCCAATGCAGGTTTGTTATTGAGCTCTGTGAGCCAATCCAGGTGAAGCAGCTGGACATTGCAAACTTTGAGCTGTTCTCCTCTACGCCGAAAGATTTCCTTGTGTCCATAAGCGACAGGTAATATCACTGACACTGGCATATATAGTATTCCAACTCCTGACCACGATCTGATACGTGGACTAATCTCTCCAAAGTGGATGAGCTTTTGTTCTGGCAAACTGCTGCACATTTCATTGATTGCAGTGAAATCTAATTTGTTCAAAATTCTGCCTCCTATTAAACATTGAATGTGTTGGTTGTTTGATTGTCGCATTACATTTTCACGTTAAGTGTGGACACACAAATTGCTTGTCACTGAAATCTAATTACATTGTGCCTGGTTGGGAGACTGTGTTACATAAACACCAACTTTTCTTGACTTCAGGTATCCGACCAATAAGTGGATCAAGCTGGGAACCTTTCACGCCCGTGATGAACGCACAGTACAGAGCTTCCCTCTGGACGAGCAACTCTATGCCAAATACGTCAAGGTAAAAGGGTGACAATTGTTGCGTTTTGTTCGAATCAGTCTTCCCAAAACTTGATTGTGAAATTTCCTTGAAAGTGGAAATACTAGGAGAGCGTGTTTCCTTATCTCTTCTGCTCATTTTGTTGCAAGGCTCCGTACAGTGAGGAACAGAGTCTGAGCAGTTGTCATATTCCTGATAAATGTAGTTAAGTTAGTTGCACGTCTGCTTTTAGTTAAACACTGAATGGGAAGGATGATAAATATAATTTTAGTGAATCCTGTTTTCCATAATTAACACATTTAAGATGAAAATGGTTGAATAGAAAAAAGCATAATGTAACAGATCTGTGCTCTGACATTAGCTTGTGTCTATGTACTGTAACATTTGAACCATGAACATCTTGAAAAGGATCACACACATGATTGTTCTGTCACCTATGATCTTACCTGGTGTCCTTCCCTCAGGCCTGAGAGTCTGATAACTGTGCTTTTCAGCTCAAATCTGAGTTGTTATACGATGCTGAATACACATTCATGACTTGTTGTAGATTAGCATTTAATTGTCTGTACCAGTGTTTCCAAAACTTTGTTTTTGGGCCATGGCAGTTTTGATGAGTAAAAAATCCCATCGCACATTATCCACTAAAACAACAAAACTGCACAAAAAAGCATGTTTCAAATGGCATATTAATACTGGATATTATATTAAGTAGTAGATGATGTTGGTGATAACGATAAAACAACAAATTGAAATATCTTTGCTGTCAGGCGGAAACCTTGTATTTTTTTGAATAATCCCAATTTAATCAAAGTTGGTATTGTGGCTTTACATTTACATTTATTCATTTAGCAGACGCTTTTATCCAAAGCGACTTACAAGGGGCCTTGCTCAAGGGCACTTTAGTCATGGTATCGAAGGTGGCTTTATATCTATCAAACACGTGAGTGCATTTGGACAAAATCACATGATGTAATGAATGAAGATATTTAAAATCATATATTGGCTACAACTAGATAGCAAATACCAGACCAAGACTCTACTTGTCAAAACAAAAATATTAGCCTTTATAGACATAGACATTATAAATGCTGTACTCACTCAAACATCAGTTTGTATTGCAAACTAGGGTAGAGTTATGAGATTTGACTGACAGTTTTGAGGATCCAATGGAGTTAAGAGGTTTCGTCACAAGCTTTTTAAAATCCTTTTCATTCGTTAAATATTTGTCAAAACAAAAACAGTCCTAAAGAATGACCAATAACATTGATTTAAAAAAAAAAAGAATATATTGTTGCTGTCAGGCAGAAACCTCTCCATTTTTATTTTTAAAAAAATTAGATTTTAAATTTACATTTTATTTGTTTAATTATATAGCTTTTATTTTATTTTATTTATTTATTTATTGTAATTTTGGTAAACAAAACTGGAACCACAGATTCAACCCTAATTTGTAACCTTTGTTTTTAACTGTGCCTCTTGCTTAATGCTGCGATATGCTGTTTATAATTGATCTTAATTTTTCTTTTCACCTAGTCTGATTTATGTGTTTTTGGATGATCATAATTTACCTGCTGCAACATATGTCAAGAAGTGCCAGTGATCTAAGGGTGGAATCCCATGATGCTTTGCCATTATTGAGCTGCCCTAAACCTGTTCTGTCATGTTCTGCTTGACTCCTGTGTAGTTTAATATTTGAATGTTTTCCTTTTTGTTTTCGTTTACTTGTTGTTCTCTGCTCTTTTTCCTACTTTATGGTCCTAATTGCAGCCTTTCTCTCAGTCAGCCCTCTCTCCTGTCATTGGTACCGCTGCTCAAGTCATGACAGCAGAACAAACGAGAACAGTTCAAAATGCTTTACTTGCTACAGCATGAATCAGGTCTTTTATACTGATCTTCCTCTCTGTTTTTCTTTGTTTCCGCTCTCTCCTGTCTTCTCCTGCTGCATCAGATGTTCATCAAATACATCAAGGTTAGCGCTCTTTTCTCTTAGATCCTGTCGGTGTTGCTTTGGGTGGCAGGACTCAAATAGAGTAATGCATGACGGTGACATAAATACACATCTTTTCTCACACTTACAAGGGAAACATGCTTTGCAAATATCCAGCACATCATTCTTACTATGTTTTTTTTTTTGGACATTTTTGGGTCGTTGCTAAATTGTACTAACAGTTGAACTGAACACTGTTTTTTTTTGCATGACCATGTTTAAGCATGTGTTTGTTTGTTTTTTTTGTAGGTTGAGCTGCTGTCCCATTTTGGCTCTGAACACTTCTGTCCACTCAGCTTGATCAGGTGTGTTGAATTAATGTGACTTGTCTTATAATTTCATTTCTGTATAACCTATATAACATGACTAAGGCTTGAAATATACTTTATACAAGTGAATCCTCTGCATGCTTAAACTTGATGTCATTGCGTCCAAAGTGTGTATTAGCATAAGCATTCTTCTAGAGTGCTAGCAGGGCTGCCAACCCTCACACATTCAGCACTGTTCTCATTCTCACCACACGTTTTCTCACGCAGTGAAAACATTGCAGAGCAAAGAGGACAATGACAACATGCCAAACAAGACAGAGCAGGTTAAATTTGATATGAAACGAAGTCTCTGCTTTCAAATTTTGTCAGTGAACCTGCACCAACACAGGTTCCCGATAGCTTGGTGTATCTGTATCCTAAAGAATTAAACAAATATTTAAGATAAATGTACATTTGAATTAAATTTGGTTTGGCCAATATTAAACAATATTGCCTCATTGTTATTACGTATTTTAAGTCATTTTAAAGCGTGTTGTTTACTATAGGTCTAGTTTTAGAACCACAAAATTTCAGATACTCACAGAATACTTGATTAGTCAAAATAATCATTAGTGACAGCCCTAGGCTAGTTAAAACATTTCAAAACACACCTGCATTGTTTTGCATTGTCACTTTCAGTTAATAAAACGCTATCTCGTCATATATTTTGTCATTGCAGATTTCTTAAAAATAGTGTTTTGTATTTTGTCTTGTCTCATTCTCATGAATGACCCTAATATTGTGTATCGATTTGTGAGCTAAGTGTATTGTCACACCCCAAATAGAAAGTTTGAAGCGCTTAATTTTGTAGTATTATAAATGTTACTTTTGATCAATTTAATTTGTCTTATCTGAATAAGTGTTCATTTCTTTCAAAAAATTCCCAAACTTTCGAGCAGTTGTATATGTACAACAGGCTCACAGCGTTTGCATACTTGACTATATGCATGTTTGTTTCTGATGTAATGCATGAGGGGAAAATATTTGATGCGTCACATATTATATTTTGATAGAAAAATATTAAACACATCTGCACATCAAATGGTTATACAGAGGAGGCTCAAATGTTTTCCTGGAATTTAAGAAAGCAACTTAACAGTCAAACCAGAGTTAAAGAGTTAGAGTTTGGTTAACTCTTTGGTTAAGGAGTACCAAAGCATACTGTGCAGCAGCATTATGTTGTAACGACAAATGGGTAGTTTCTGATTTTATGATCCTGTACTTGCATTGGCCTTTAAATTTCATTGAATCTGAGAAAGGAAACATGGCTTTAAAAGGATTTTAAAAGGCAAAGTTCTTGAGTTGAGCAGATCTCTATTCTGCCTCGGGCTTCTCTCAGGTCTGTTTGCATTGGCAGGAGATTTAATCTAGGTTGGAGGCCCATAAAGGGACTGGTCTGGTTGCACTCTATGAGAGACATACAGTACTCTCCCACTGACAATGACTGTATATACTTTGAGAGGCAAGCAAAACACCATGACCAATAAAAATACTTTCTAAATGACCTCTTTCTTTAACTGTTTGTTAGAGTTCTGACCTTAACTGTTCCAAATTTGGGAATCCCAAGAAGCTACTTTCTGATAATGGTGTTATGATGATACAAATTGTAGTACAAGGCATCATGTGTCAACTTTTGTGTGTGCGTACAAATCTATGGCGTAACATTTATTCCAAATTCCCTATTTTCTCTGAGACCGGTCATGCCACTGGAGATCTGTCTTTGTTTTTCTTCCACTGAAATTGCCTCTTCTGTAAAAAATAATAGAACAGTCTATAAAACATGTCTTTAAAGACCCCCACTAACCTGGACAAAGGGCAGAGTGATTAAAGTTGTTTTGTAGAAGGCAGAGATAAGTTGTTCTGATGACCACAGTAGGCTTTACGTTAATATTTCTTGTTCTGGGGCCTGGCTCTCTTATCTGTACCGAGGCCATGTTCTTTAATATAATACAAGAACACTGTCTGTCATTTTTTTTTTCCAAATTAGTGTTTACGACACCCCTCCTATGCTGTCTTTTTTTTCTTTTCTTTTTTATTTAACCATTAGGGTACAGTGGAGAAAAACACCACCTAGTTAGATTACATTTGATGGAAAAACAAACTATGTGATGTTTAGAGCATAGTAACTACCGTAATTATGATAGTGGGAAGTGATGCTCCATTGGGGGCATTTTACCCCAAGTGGCTGGGGACTTTTTACCCTACAGACTAGGTTTGAAAAAAAAAAAAATGTAATTCTGACAATATAATTATATTTTCCTTAACATGTACTCCCTAACTAACAGGCCTTACTATTCTCATACAATATATAACTGATGTTCAGCAAACGTACTGAACATTGCTGAACATACCGTATTTCGTAGTGTGAAATGTTTTCTGTTACATCGCTTGTTTAAACGTCTACACCTATTTTTTTTTTTTTTATGTGTATCTTTGTGTATATCAGGGTGTTTGGCACCAGTATGGTGGAGGAGTATGATGAGATAGCCGACTCTCAGTACACCTCAGAGAGAACTGAGTATCTGGATGAAGACTATGGTGAGTTCTCTCTGAAAACAGAAGTGTTTCAGTAATCCGTACAATATCAATTTGCAGATTTTGATCAATGATATGGATGACAATCTACAGAACAAGCAGTGTGACGTGATGCACAAGCATTTATACATTGACATTTTTTGAACATGGCATATCTTTTATTCTGTAAATGTATGTAAATAATAATTTAATTCTGCTATATAATAGTATGATGCACTACTGTACAGCGGAATTTAATTTAAATCAGGCAGAAGACTATTTGATTGTTGTCTCTTTCCTAGTTGTTCTGTGTGTCCATTGGCTAATGCTGTTGTCTTAATTCCAGACTTCTTTTTTACAGATTACCCACCTGGCTACCTGCCATCAGAGGACAAGACATCAAAGAATCTGCTGGGCTCTGCCACAAGTATGTCCTGTTCCTCCATACTCCCCAAGGGCTTTTGATTTCATGAATATTTATATCAGAAGGTGTCCGTGGGTATTGATCTATATTAGTAGTTCTTAGGTGGTTTGGCCATGGGCAATTGAAGAGCGTAGTAAAACGTCTGACAGGACAGGAAAATTTGTTTTTTCTGAGGTCAAGGACTTTTTATTTTTATTTATTTATTTTTTTAGTAACAAGTTACAAAAATAATGTTCGAATAATGACATATAGCCAGATGGCATCTCATCTAACAGAAGATACGGACAACTTGTATTTCTCAGGCACTTAAACTACATCTGAAAAAGAGTCAACAGCTTTCATGCATGTCTTTCAAACCAAGTCTCATTTGTTTGACTACACACTCTGCAAACCCACTCAAAATGGTATTGCGTCCCACTTTTTGGTCACGACTAGTGTTGTAAAAAGTACCAACTCTGATTTTAAAAATATGACAATATCAGCATTTCCCCCTAGCATTTTGAGTGCTGTTCAGCAGATTCTTAAACACCTCTGATTGGCCATTGTGTTCACACACTCAACACATGTCTGTGATTGGCTTCAATGATCAACAATGCTTCAAAAACATTTTTTAAATAGACATCTCTGACACTCTTCATTGAGCACTTGCACAGATACACATAAGAAGGTTTGAAAACAGGCGGATATATTAGTCTTTCAGGGATCCCTAGGGATCTTTGCTGAAGTGCAGAAAAAAACAGCGTGTTTTACCACAGTTTGACAATTACCCCAGTTGGATACAGATAAATGTTACACTTTAAATTATTTTTCTGTTTTTCTTTTTAGACGCCATCCTGAACATGGTAAACAATATTGCAGCAAATGTGCTAGGAGGGAAACCAGAGCTGGAGGACGGAGCTGAAATGGAAGGTACGGACCTAATCTGTGCCTTGCGCTTGGATATTAAAATTGTCCTGTCCTGAGTTTGTCTTGAGAAATTACTGCTCTTTTTTTGCTCCTCTTTGCTTGGCAGCTGTTTGTGACTGGTGAAGGCTGTCACCATGCCAACAGTGCTGAAACTGTGAGGCCTCGCAGTGAAAGCACGTCTTTGATGGCCTCTGTAGCTGCGCTTGCCAGCATCAAACTCTCCTAGGGTGTGTGTGTGTGTGTGCGTGCCCAGAGAGAGCTGCTACAAAATGCTGTTCAAACATGCATGTGGCTTTCCTAAATGCAGAAGTGAAGTTTATAAACTCTGCTGCTCTGTATCATGACCATAAGCCGTCTGATTGTGAGGCTAAAAGAGAAAAGACTGTTTAACAAGATATTTTTACAATGTCCCTTGAGAGATTGCAGTCGAATGAATGGCTGAAAGTTTATATTAAGATAGTAAAAGGAAAGCACAATACGGGCTGTTTTTGTTGTTTAAACTGTTAGATAATGGTGGTCCGATAATAAAGGCCAATACCACATCTAGACCGTTAGGTGGTCGATAGCCAATATAATAAATACGATTTTATTGATCTTAAATAGAGGAATTGTGCAATAATAACTATATATTAGATTGCGTGACACAATTACACAATGGATTGTGCAGTATACTTTCTGCTTCTATTTATTTATCTATAATTGCCGCTATCTCAAGTTTGTTGTTGTGTGTTATCTTTTCTTCAGTTTTTTTTTTTTTTTTGTATTTTTGCTGCTGTTACTTTTACCACAAGGAGTTGCATTTGAATTTCATTGTACTTGAGTGCAATGACAACAATAAATCAAATCAAGTCAGTAAGATGTACACAAAATTGAATAACCTGACTAAGTTTATACCATAAAATGAATGGACCTATACTTCCCCACTGTTGGTACACATACTGGCAGGTTTTCTTTTCAGAATAAGTTCCTCCTGAATATTTTGGCATCCATGTGCATCACAACTATTATAATTTAGAAGTCACTTTTTGTTCAATAATCCTTATTCCTTAAGAGCTTTGTCAGGGCTTGAAATTAACTTTTTTACTTGATAGCACTGATGCTTCCAACTTTCCACTACAGTGTATGTGTATATGTATGCATTTCTGAAGTCAATCATTCATTCATATAAACCCCTACCCCCAATTCAATATTTATATTTGTCTTCTTATATTTCGCGCATCATTAACCGTGAACTTGCTGTGCCGTATTTTCTCAGCTGGTGTGTCTGTGTTGGGAAATGATTGCAATGCAGTTTGTGTGCAAGTCCGGAACAGAGATCAGTCAAAGTAAAACTAAAAACTGATTGCTGATCATGTCTTTTGAAGTAAAAAAACGTCCAGTTCCAATTTATGGCCAGTCTCTAGAAAACAGGTCGAAGAAAAAACAAGAATTATTTGGACTCGCACAAGTGCTCCCAAATTTCAGGAGCATATTTCAAGGCTTGTTTGTTTCGCTTGCCTGCATCGCAGCAAGAAAAAAAAAAAATCAGCAACATAAAACAGCTTAATCCTAATATGATTAGCATCCACTAAATAATATTCATGAGCCAGGATAGATAATTTCTGCTCCGTTTGTGGCATGTCAGAATATTTTTTTTTTATTTTATTTTTTTTATTTGCATGTTAGAAAGTAACTTCCCTTTTTTTCTTCTTTTTTTTTTTTTTTTACAAGCTTTCTAGATAATGTAATCTTCCTCATTCTTCATAAGCATTGTTTAACTATGTGACGAATTCAGAAAATGACTGCTATTCCAAAGCTGTTTTTGCTGGGTTTTTTTTCTTTTTTTTTCTGCCAAGCATTATATAATTTCAAGCTTTCAGCGGTCTTCACCTGTTTCTAGTTAAGGGCACATTTGCATTTGTGTGTTTAATCTTGGGTGCATTTCTCTGAACAATGGCCCTCTTTGTGCTGAGGTCAGGCAGTATGGAAACCAATGTTCACATTCTCCTTTTCTCATGTCAAAATCTGTTCTTTCTCTCATCTTGCTCAGTAAACGTTTCCTCTGGGACAGAAAACGTCACCCAGGAGTCAACAGAAACCACAATCACGCCAGATCCCACCCCCACTGAACAGCCCGCTACGTGAGTCTCATTCATATACACACACACACACACACATTCACACTCACCCACTCACTCACACACATTCACTCATCCAGCACATTAAAACCCCAAATGCTTGCTCAATACTGAGCCCTGAGCTAGCGTATTCCAGCACAGACTGGTTTGAACTGTTTGCTCGCATACCAAGTCAACCACTGAGTCCTTTTTCTGATACAGTACAAGCTTATAAAACTCTAATAAACTGTATCTGCCTTATTACCAGACCCAGGGTCAATCTGCAGAATTATGCAAAATGCATTTAAACATGTAAAATGTGGTAAATAGAGCTTGGAATACTACTCTGGTTGGTAGCTGAAAGCATAATCAAATTGGCCAAAATATTTATTTCTGTCATCTTTTACTCACCCTTAAACCCTTTCAAACATTTTTACTGAAAATCTTTCTCTACTTTGCACTCTTAGGAGAGTAATAGCAATGAAAAAAAAGTATTGATCAAAAGTAATGGTTATTTTGAGTCAAATCTCTTCAGTAATTTAGTTGATTCAATGCAAAAGTAAGGTGTTTTCTGTGAATATGAATCAGACTTCTGATTTATTAGCCACTGTAGGGAAATAAGAAAATATTATCACAGTGCTGTAAACTGGTTTGTGCTACAGTTTTTTTTTTTTTTTTTTTTTTTTTTTTTTTTTTTTTTTAAATTTTACAGCAAAAAATAACTGGAAGGAATCACACTGCAAGCCAGGCCCATTCAATTTACAAATGGCTACACCTGCTCTACCTGAATAATGAAATTTCTAAATGATTAATTCATAAATTTGACTGTTCTCGTTCTAAAGATCTAGTTGCAACACTCACGGCATCTTCTGTCAGTTGATGACAGTTAAAGACTGCAAGAGATGAATGGTCAAGATTTTAGGAGTCAAAATTGCAAAATCTGACACCGTGACTATCGTAACCGAAAAAAATATTGTGTAGTCTGAACCCGGGTGAAGGGTGCTTTCACACCTGAGCGCGAGGCATATGTGAACACAGCAATCATGTTCAGATCCACACCAAAGCAATCGCTCGATTGCAAACGACTGGGGCGATTCGCTTGAGGTGTGGAAGCAATCCGACCCAACGGACCAACAAACCAAATGGTATTATAATTCATAATGGGAAATGTGCTATATAAATAGTAGTAGTGTTTGATTCTCTGAGTGGGCACAGTTGAAAACTAAAAAAGCACCTCTTCATCTTAAAATGATGTGTAATTGCTCTTCTCAGTGCGAAAATGCTGTCCCGATGAAGCCTTTGTTGTTTGTGTGTGTCTTGACACTGTTAACCTCTAGATGGCACCGGGCGATTGAATTTGCTGCAGTATTAATACGAATGTAGTATGCAATTTAACAGCGGGAATGACAGCTATTTTCGTACAGTGTTTGTTTGTGTCTCGACAGTTACAAATAAATCCATGGATGACGCAGGGGAAACTCTGACCAATAAGAGGACAGTTTTACATGCTTGACTTGCATGAACACTTTGAAATGTTGACTTGTGAACACGAAGCAAACCAAGAAGAAAATGCAACATTGTAAAAAATGAAGTCCCTGTTTCAGAACAAAATAATCTATCAGTGTGAAAACAACCTAAGAAACAAACATTGTGCAACATTGGATGAAATTTAAATAAGCGATTCGAGTAATAACATCCTGGGTCTTCTTACTTCCAGGGTGGATATTATTGAGTTGGATCCCACTCTAGTGAAGGAGGACTCAGAGGATCCTGTTACCGAGGCTCCTGTTACTGAGGCTCCTTCAGAACCTCCCCCTGAGGAGAGCCGCATCGTCATCCTCATCAAAGAGGAAGAAGAGCCCACTCAGCCAACGGTGACCCTACTGGAGGAGGAGCAAGAGGAGGAGAAAAGACTAGAGGAGATGTGGGAGAGGGAGAGTGCCACACACTGCGGCCACCTCTCGACTTTGTCCTGCTTGGCGTCTTTGCACGAACACTTCTACTGCTACTGTTCGGCAGCTTTAGCACTACAGCGTCAGCGTAGAGATCGCCGCCACAAAGCACAGCACACACACACTGACACAAACACTCAAACGGCCCCTCAGCAGTCCCTCTCTGCCACCACCCCTACCCAAGAGCCCCCTGCGCCCTCTGAGAAACTTCCAGAAGCAGAGCGGCCCTCTCAGGCACAGGCTGAAAAGATTTCCCCGACTGAAACAGTGAGTGCACTGCCTCAGTCCTCCAGTGGGGAGTTAGCAGTGAGCGAGCAGGAGCTCCCACCTGAAACGATCCTCTTGGAGCCCAGCCGCACATCCACCCTTCCCCCACATAGCTTCTCCGACACCCCCACCCAAAACATCCCAGAGTCCCTACCCATGGGAGAGCCTGTGGACCAGCGTCCGCCGTACCTGGTGGACATCCCAGAAACCCGCGTCCCAGTGAGCGTCAGCAGCAGTGTCCTGTCTCCCACCTCCTCTATGCTCTCCTCCACCACCACTGAAACCAGCAGCCAGGAGACAGACCCTCCCAAACTGGAGCTCCCCGTCCCCACCAAAGAGCAGACAGTTCAGCCTGTGCTTACCCACACCCGCCCTGCTGACATCCCGCCTCCTACCGAACTTCCCATCCCGATTCCAGAAGCCTCAGATAATGGCAGGGCCACAGGGGTTGAAGACCCTCACCACAGTGCGATGGTCTCCCAACCGGAGCTTTCTGAAGCCCCTCTTCCTCAAGAGGAGACGGTAGACGATATTCTGCTACCGCACCGCACCGCCGGAGAATTTTACGCAGAGCAGCAGCATTCGGCGGAAATGGGACATGGGAATGGCAATGGGAATCAGGTGCACGGATCCAACCAGAAGGAATCCGTGTTCATGAGATTAAATAACAGAATTAAAGCACTGGAGATGAACATGTCCCTCAGCAGCAGATACCTGGAGGAGCTTAGCCAGAGGTACACACACTCACTGCCAAACTCAAAATCACCATAGTGGGAGACATTTACTTATTCGTCTGTTCTGCTGTCACTCAGGTATCGCAAACAGATGGAGGAGATGCAGCGGGCTTTCAATAAGACCATCATCAAACTGCAGAACACCTCCAGAATTGCAGAGGAGCAGGTTACTATCAGTCACACCAAACATTAGCAATTTAAACTGACATAGTACCATCAGAACATTTGGGCTCAGTACGATTTTAAAAAGTTTTTAAAAGAAGTATCTTCTGCTTGCTAAGGCTGAATTTAATTGATCAAATAAAGTATAAACATTAACCTTGTGAGATTTTATTACAGTTTAAAAATGACTGTTTTCTATATATTAAAATGTAATTTATTCCTGTAATCAAAGCTGAATTTTTAGCATGATTACTCCAGTCTTCAGCATCACATGATCCTTCAGATTATCAATGTTAAATAAAAAAACAAATAATAGAAATAATTTTCTCACCCCAAACTTTTGAACGCATGTATGTCAACATGGGAAATAAAACTGTCATTAAAGTGATTTTATGAAAATGCACTGTTCAGAAAACAAGACGAAATATAATTATGCTTTTATTTATTTTGTTTTTCATTTGGATTATCTGTTATTTATCCAACTAACGGCAATTAAAAAAGACTGATTAATGACATACCGTTTCAAATTAAAACAAAACATTGCAATTTTTCAGAATGCCTCTTTTTTTTAAATTTTTTACACCTAGTTAAATGTCATTGATCCATTTTTTTAAAGGGTTAGTTCACCCAAAAATGAAATTTCTGCCATTAATTACTCGCCCTCATGTCGTAAGACCTTCATTCCTCTTCGGAACATAAATTAAGATTTTTATCAAGAATAGTTTTTATGCACAAAGATAATGGCTTTATTCAACAATTTCTTCTTTTCCCTGTAATTGTCCTACGCTGTTGACGTAGTAAACAGAGTGCAGCGCTTCAGTGTTCTACATCAGAACTCCAACTCAGTATTGGCCTAAGTGAGAAGCATGACATATGCGTTTGATGCTGATGCAGGAGTCGTAGAACACTCAAGCGCTGCTCTGTGTTTACTACATTAAGAAGAAATTGTTGAATAAAGTTGTAAATGTGACTTACTTGTTCAGATACCATTGTATGCATGTACAGTGTTTTTTACAGGTGTAACGTGGATAACTTTTTGGATATGTGTGTGTTTAGGACCAGAAACAGACAGAATCTATACAGATGTTACAGAGCCAGCTGGAGAATGCCACCAAGATCATGCTGAACCTGTCTGCCACTGTTGCACAGTTACAACGAGAGGTCTACAAACCTTATAATTCCTTCCCCATCTTATGCTTAATATCACGACCCACCCAGTCATGGATATTAATGTTTAAAGCCTATTATACACTGTGTGTTGCAGGTTTCCGACAGACAGAGTTACTTGGTGCTGTCTCTGATCCTGAGTTTGACACTGGGTTTGCTGCTCTGTATGCAGTGCTGCAGGAACTCACCCAATCACAACACCAGCCCACCCATTCCCGTGAGCAACCACTACCCCAGCCCTAAGAGGTATAACACGACCAGAATACAAGAACACAATGTATTCTCAGTATTGCTTGCAAGTTGTTCTCTAAAGGCCTTTACTGTAGTCAACTACTGTTATGGCAGAACAACAATTTAAAAGTCGACTCAAACTGATACTTAGTTTTAAGAAGATGTATATGTTTTTATAAGAGTGGAGCAATCTTGCCAAGCAAACTAGTTAAAGTGTAATGTAAATGTAAACTGTTGACAAGTCATAGCTGGCAACATGAATAATAGCACAGAAGTTTGAAGGCAACCCTTTGTTGCAATAACGCATCAACGTACATTACCATTTAAAAGTTTTGGGTCACTATGTATGTGTATATATATGTATTTGTTTGTGTATGTTATTATATAGTATATGTATGTGTGTGTGTGTGTGTATATTAAATGTATTAGGGGTGTAACGGTACATGTATGAGCGTCACAGTTACATGTAATCAGACAACGAATACAGTCAGACGATGAATATAGTCAGTCAAAGGCCATTCGCACTCCAATCCAGAAGGGGGCATGTGCGGTAATGCAATGCTATTTGCTAACTACAGGAAAAAGTGGAGCATGAAGAACAGATGATTATGTATAGATTTGTTTAAATGTAATCTCTAAACCAGTGTTTCAACTGTAGAAAGACATCAGAAATCATTCTAATAATAATTAAATAATATTAAGCTGATTTATTGAAGGATCATGTGATGATGAAGACTGGAGTAATGATGCTGAAAATTCAGCTTTGTCATTTGTCATCACAGGAATGAATGACATTTTTGCAGTGCTTTTCCTTGCGAAACATTGGGCAAATGTTCACGCCTATATTTGAGTACATTTGTGAATAATTTCTCATTCTCAGGTGTTTTTCCTCATATGATGATATGAGTCTGAAACGGAGAGTTTCTTGCCCTCTCGTTCGTTCGAAGTCATTTCAGCTGCCTACATCAGAAGGTAAGTCACTTTTGACTCTGAGGAGAGTACTGGCGCCAGAGCTCTCTTTATCTCTGTCCTATTTTCTCTCTGCTCCTCCCCTTTTCTCATGTAACTCACATTGTTTCACTCAGCTTTGGTTCTGTCTCTTCTCAATTCCGCCATATTCATTTCTCTCTGCTTGAGAACCCAAGATGATGCTCACTAACATCACATCTTAACGTGGCTTACTTTGTGTGCTCTCATTTTGGCTGGCGCTCTCAGAAGAATCACACCTTTTTGTATTAAATACCATACCGATCATTTTACGGCTTGAACTAGTTTTGAGTCCAGCTGTCACTAGCTCCAGTGTCTGGCGATGGTTCAATATCAGTGTGACCTAAACTGGAGCGTAGTGTGATTTTGTAATTGAATGTCAGCACAGTCATGCCTCATGATTGGTCCCGCCAGAGTCAGCCGATGTATCACTTAAGCAATAAACATCTTCTTTTACAAGCCAAAAACTAGGATTGTCAAATAAAAGTTTACATTTTGTGCATTTTTTTTTGTTTTTTTTTTTAAATAAGTCAGTATATTATTTCTCAATTTAAATTAATGACTTCTCATTTTGATTAATACAAACCGACATTTACTGAAGATTTACAGCTGGATAAACCGAATAAACTGTCCTCACTACTCTAAACGCCAAATCTTTCCTATTCTTCTTATTGGTATTCCTTTTTGTCCCTGCTATTTTTCCTCACGTTGCTGCAGCGTGCGTGTGTGTGTTGGAGCATGCGAGTTCATCATTTGTTTGTGTTCATAAGGCAGAGGTTATATATTTTTAGCACATGATGCTTTTGGCTGGCACACGTTGGACATTTGCAAGTAGTAACAAAAGGAAAATGTGGTACATTTAGTGGATTATTGAGTGTCGCATAGACGGATATGCAAATGAAAACTTGGCTTTCAAATGTGTCCAAATGACCGCATTATGCAAACAATTAATGCTGCAGCCATGGTTACCACATGCAGACTTTGTTTGTGATGAAACAAGTGAAATGGCATTTGACGGGGAGGATTACAATTGAACAACAGTTTCAGCCATACAGTTCAGCGAGGAAATACTTTGAAATGTATGTGTATGTCTTGAGCTACTACTTGCAAGTGCCGTCATGCTTGTGTTATTGTTTGCCATACCATTCCGTTAACCTGCCCCCTCTCTCCCCTGTTTAGTAGGTCCTGATGACTTGTACATTGTAGAACCTCTAAGGTTTTCTCCAGAGAAAAAGGTATGGAGTTCGTTTCGGCCGCCGCTGTGTGTTCATGACAGTAGTGGGACTGAAGCTGGGTTTCAAAACCACTCACAGTTCTTGCCTTTGTTTTCTCCAGTTTTACCGTTGCATTGTGCATCTGTAAGAACCATATTAATTACATAACTTGTTTCATAAGAACTCCTACGGTAAATGAAGAGCAGTGAGTGTTTTGGAACGCAGCTCTTTCCAGTGAGTCTCTCTGGCAAGGCCGTGAAGTTAACCGTTTCTCTGCTGACTGAGAATTAGTGATGAGATTATTTATTTAATTTTATTTAATTATTTATAATTTTATATTGTTTCTTTTCGTGACGTCCAATAAACATCCAGTCAGTAATGGCACTGATTAAATTTTAATGAATCTGACGTGCACAACAGTCACAGTTCTTGGTTGATTGAGACATTGGACATCAGTTCATCAACTAATAATAAATTAATAAATGAAATCATTTGCACTACTAAGGATTAATTAAGGTTTATCTAGTTCACTAAAGCATTAAGATGAGCTCTAGTGTGGATAGTCTGGCAGATCTGATGTGCATGAAAATTCAGTTCAGGCATATATATATATATATATATATATATATATATATATATATATATATATATATATATATATTTTTTTTTTTTTTTAATAATAATATAATTATTTTTTTCCCCAGTTAATAAAACAATCACTGAACATCTCATGAGGGTAAAGAACACAAGGGATCATTTGTGGAGTATTATTAGTATATTTCAAGTAACAAAAATGCTTTTCTTCACTGTCACTTTGGAAAATAATTAATGCGTGTCACTAAGTTGTAGTTTTATGAAATAGCATGCAAACAAAAGTGTGAATCTCAAAAAAGACATTAGAACACATTGCTCTAAAATAAATCATTTCGCATTGATGGCATGCAAGATTTCATGTTAGTCTGAGCATGCATATTAACAGCTGTTCATTCAAATTAAGACGTTTATCGCACCGAACATTTGTCTTGGTGTGAACAGGCCTCAAAGGGTTAGTTCACCCCAAAATTAAATCATTAATTACTCGCCCTCATGTTGTTCCAAATTCATAAGATGTTCATTCATCTTCGGAACACAAATAAAGATATTTTTGTTGAAATCCATGAGCTTTCTGTCCCTCATAGACAGCTATGCAACTGACACTTTGACTCTTTAAAAAGTTCATTTAGAGATCGTAAAACTAATCCATATGAATTGGACCGTTTAGTCCAAATATTTTCTGAAGAGACTCTATAGCTTTATATGAGGAACAGATTTAATTTACACTTTTTTTCACATAAACATTTATCTACTCAATGTGGTAAACGGAAGCTCAAGCATGTTTGCTTGATGTGTGCATGAACCAATGTGGTTCATTCTCATGTTACGCAGCACGTTTGAGCTTCAGCAAGAACTGAGGTTCGTTCTTGTTCGAGCTTCACAATAACCAATGAGGTTCAGTCTCTTGTTACGCAGCCCGTTTGAGCTTCCGTGAGGTTTGTTCTCGCGTGACATTCATATTCGGTTGAGCTTCTATTTGTTCGCTGATCAATATTTATCTGAATAAAGGCCTAAATTAAATCTGTTCGTCATATAAAGTGATCGAGTCTCTTCCGAAAATTTGGACTAAACCACTCAATTCATATGGATTAGTTTTACAATCACTTTATGAGCTTTTTGAAGCATCAAAGTGTCAGTAGCGTAGCTGTCTATCGAGGTACAGAAAGCTCTCAGATTTCATCAGAAATATCTTCATTTGTGTTCCGAAGATGAATGAAAGTCTTACAGGTTTGGAACGACATGAAGGTAATTGATTACAGAATTTTAATTTTTGGGTGAACTAACCCTTCAAATTTTCCACAAGTGATCGCTTGTGTTCTTTGCCCTCATGTGTATCATCACATGGTCATGTGATTGTTTTGTTGTACTCCCTTCTATTCTTGGTGTCTGAAGTGTTCATCCGTGTTCAAACTCGCTCAGCACAAAGACGGTTACAGTGGCTTTAAGTGTTTAAATATAAACCTCTCTGAATGCTTCATTTAGACTTTAAATCATCTCTCTTTTTTGTCTTTCAGAAGAAACGCTGCAAGACAAAAGGAGGGGACCGTGTGGAGACGCTCCGGGCCTCCGTCCCCTCAGTGACGGCCATTAACGGTGGGCCCAGGTCCAACGACGAATCCTCTTTTCTTCACTTCCTGCCGTCAACATGCAACGGCTACACATCCACCTGCTCATCCAGGGACTGTGCGTCAGAGGGAAGCTCTGAGAGCTCCGCTTCTACGCTGTCTGAGGAATCTTTCGGCAGTGCCCCCTCGATGAACGGACATGAGCCCATCCTCTGCAACGGGGAGCCTCCGCTGACCCTCCCTCCGGCTAAGAGCAAGATGGATAAGAGGTCTCTGAAACGACGGCGGTCCAAGAATGCAGAACAGCAGCCGGAGGGCCAGTGTGTGGCAGAGATGTTGCACGCACCCCTTCCTGTGACGGTCATGCCGACGCTGGAGGAAATCATGAAGGGAAAGGCGGACATGGGCGTTGCCACATTTGGAAGGACAGCTGTAACGGGACGGGTTTGAGTTTTCACAGCGGCATCTTTCATTCTCTTATTCCATCTCACCGTCGTTTTGAGATTTTATTGTCAGTGATGATCCTGACACCATCTTCACTACATCCTGGTTCACGGAACTTTGGTTATGTGCCTTTTTTTTAATCCATTCAGGATTGTTTTCATTATTCCCTTTAAGTTTTTTTTTGTTGTTGTTGTTTTTTTTTTTTTTATTACTATTCTAGGGATATTATGACTGAAAAAACATTCGCAAGTATGAATGAGACTGATGTGGCGCTGCATCACCATGACCATGTGAACTGTCGATGCCGGCACCCCCGCATCATTCAGCGTCTTTCATTATACTAACATAACCTTCAGATTTCCATTTCACTGCCCCTTTAACGCTCTCACTCTCTGTCTTTTCCTTCCTCATTCGAAATGAAATTCTTGTACGTGTGAGTGTGCGTGACTCTACGCCAGTCGTTGTCTGTGGTTGGTTTGTGGGACCACTAATGCACATAGCACAGGGCTTCAATCCAGTGAACAGAACTGAATGAAGAACAGATCCAGTCCTTGTTAATTCTGTTTTCATTTCTTCGTTTAGAGCCAAATTAAGGCCTGTTTCTCTCACCATCCAGTGTGACCAACGAATCTGGGCTAGGCCTGAACACACACACACACACACACGCACACGTACACGCACACACATACATATACATATATATATTATATTGTGTCTCATTCTCAGCCTCCAGCTGTTTTATAGCTCAGTTTCTTCATGTTTAGTAGAGCCGTCATAAAAGACGCATGCAGACATTCTTTGTTTTTTTTAAACACTTGATATGTACAAAGGGAGATAGTGGGGGAAATTTTGTTATTTTTAGCAGTAATTATTTATGTATTTATTTATTTAAATGTGACCTGGGCTCTATGAGATCACGGTCATGTGATTTATGAGATGCAGTGGCCCCTCCAACCTCCATGTTAGAGCTCTCCAGATTTATTACAGATATACACACACGGTACGAACAACGTCTTCCTGTTCTTTCCAGAGTTTGCACACTCTGCTCTTAATTTATTTAGGATATTTTGATTTATTACTTTATTTTCCATTCAAATGAATTCTTAAATCAACTTAAGTATCATATATCCATTCTAATGCTTATAACTTGACCATGGAGATGTCACATAGAATTTTTAAAGGACATCTGATTGACTGCTTCTGGCTGTGATTCGCTCTTCCTCGCTGGATCTGTTCGGATGAGCTTTGAGTTACTGGATTCCAGGTGAATCATAAGAATGCCCAATCTCTCGTATTTGCGCACATATTATGCATGTCCAGCAAAGCAACCTTCTGGTCTGTCCTACTTGTCATGTACATGTAAAGGTTATCTGTATGTGTCTCTACTCTCACACACTCCTGTCCCTCTTCTCACACTTTCTATGTATGTGTTTGCTGCTTTCATAGTTGTTTTAATGCACCCAAGAGACCATTTGACATCCCACTGGAGTTTCTCTGCATCAGACTTGTATGCTTTATTTGGTGTCTAAGATTGTAATATTTTTTTTTCATGCAGACGATCCCATCATTGACCTTTTATCAAACTGAGGGGTTTAGGAGAATTTGAATTCATGTCACAATTTCAATAAAAGGGAAAGATTGGGATGGCATAAGATGGACCATCTCTGTGTGATTTCCATGACACATGTTCCACTTTGAAACCTTTTACTACCTTTCTCCTCTTTGAATGCTAATCGATATATGCTTGTGGATTTTGTTTATGTATGGATGTTTTCTCAGCCAGTGTGTATGTTGATGAGTATTGGGAGCTGAATAGTTCCAGTACCCCAGTGAGTAGAGACCGCAGCGTGTGTCTCTCCTGTGCACTTTGGAGAACTCCACATGCCTTTGTTTTTCTACTCCACATCTTGTACAAGTGCTTTTTCAACCCAGGCTTTCCTTAGTATGGCGCCCTCTAGTGGTTAATGCCTGATTTATTTAAACGTCCGCTAGGTGGCGCCCAGATGAAATCTCATAGTCTGTGAGAACGAACTGCACAGTATTTTTTTTCTTCTTTTTTTTTTTTTTTTTTAGTTTTTCCAATTGTAACTACAGCGGTGTAGTGCCATTAGAAACTGTGAATTTATAAATAAAACACTTTGTTGTCTTTATTCGGTGTGTTTGGTTTTATTGCTGTTAATCTGTCACAGTATGGTACAAGCATTAAAACCCATGAAAGCGTCTTTATCATATAGCCATAAAACGGTGGCCCAGTGACACAACTTACCCACATGATAGTTTTCATTTGCTGTACAGATTTTTTTTTTTTTTATCCACACTTCCTAAGGGATATCCATAAAGCTGCCAGGAAAGAGGCCAATATTAAAGGGAAGAATGTTCGTTAAAAAAAAAGGGGATGTCACCCTCCATTGACTACCATAGTGTCGTTGTCTGTGTACAGTCGTGGCCAAAAGTTTTGAGAATTATATAAATATTTGAAATTGGAAAAGTTGCTGCTTAAGTTTTTATAATAGCAATTTGCATATACTCCAGAATGTTATAAAGAGTGATCAGATGAATTGCATAGTCCTTCTTTGCCATGAAAATGAATTTAATCCCAAAAAAAAACCCTTTCCACTGCATTTCATTGCTGTCATTAAAGGACCTGCTGAGATCATTTCAGTAATCGTCTTGTTAACTCAGGTGAGAATGTTGACGAGCACAAGGCTGGAGATCATTATGTCAGGCTGATTGGGTTAGAATGGCAGACTTGACATGTTAAAAGGAGGGTGATGCTTGAAATCATTGTTCTTCCATTGTTAACTATGGTGACCTGCAAAGAAACACGTGCAGCCATCATTGCGTTGCATAAAAATGGCTTCACAGGCAAGGATATTGTGGCTACTAAGATTGCACCTAAATCAACAATTTATAGGATCATCAGCAACTTCAAGGAAAGAGGTTCAATTCTTGTAAAGAAGGCTTCAGGGTGTCCAAGAAAGTCCAGCAAGTGCCAGGATCGTCTCCTAAAGAGGATTCAGCTGCGGGATCGGAGTGCCACCAGTGCAGAGCTTGCTCAGGAATGGCAGCAGGCAGGTGTGAGCGCATCTGCACGCACAGTGAGGCCAAGACTTTTGGAAGATGGCCTGGTGTCAAGAAGGGCAGCAAAGAAGCCACTTCTCTCCAAAAAAAACATCAGGGACAGATTGATCTTCTGCAGAAAGTATCGTGAATGGACTGCTGAGGACTGGGGCAAAGTCATATTCTCCTATGAAGCCCCTTTCCGATTGTTTGGGGCATCTGGAAAAAGGCTTGTCCGGAGAAGAAAAGGTGAGCGCTACCATCAGTCCTGTGTCATGCCAACAGTAAAGCATCCTGAGACCATTCACGTGTGGGGTTGCTTTTCATCCAAGGGAGTGGGCTCACTCACAATTCTGCCCAAAAACACAGCCATGAATAAAGAATGGTACCAAAACACCCTCCAACAGCAACTTCTTCCAACAACAGTTTGGTGAAGAACAATGCATTTTCCAGCACGATGGAGCACCATGCCATAAAGCAAAAGTTATAACTAAGTGGCTCGGGGACCAGAACGTTGAAATTTTGGGTCCATGGCCTGGAAACTCCCCAGATCTTAATCCCATTGAGAACTTGTGGCCAATCCTCAAGAGGCGGGTGGACAAACAAAAACCCACAAATTCTGACAAACTCCAAGAAGTGATTATGAAAGAATGAGTTGCTATCAGTCAGGATTTGGCCCAGAAGTTGATTGAGAGCATGCCCAGTCGAATTGCAGAGGTCCTGAAAAAGAACGGCCAACACTGCAAATACTGACTCTTTGCATAAATGTCATGTAATTGTCGATAAAAGCCTTTGAAACACATCAAGTGCTTGTAATTATATTTCAGTACATCACAGAAACAACTGAAACAAAGATCTAAAAGCAGTTTAGCAGCAAACTTTGTGAAAACTAATATTTATGGATTCTCAAAACTTTTGGGAGTAAATGATGACACAATCATAGTTTTGGGGTGAACTATCCTTTTAAGTGGAATGTTTTTTAACATTTTGACTTTTATTTATTTATTTATTTATTTTAATTTAAAATTCTTGATTTGTTGTAGTTGTAATATAATATATATTTATATATTATATTCTATAAAAATATGTATGTATAAGCCATGGCCACACAAAATAGTTCTGTTCAGCTTATTTATTAATATGTCTTTGTCCTTAAGTGTTTTCTTCAAAATACTAGGTCAAAACACTTCGCTGTTGCAACATTTTTGGTTAATATGTGCATTTCTAGCGGGTCAGTGACGTCAAGGGACTTTTATTTTGAAGCGTCTACAGTAGCGGGTTCTCTGCCCTCCCTCTCACAGATCATGCTTATAGACGTGGAGTCGATGAAAGGGACTTTTATTTTGAAGCGTGTGCCGCAGCAGGTTGATCCGCCTCAGCCCTGCCTCTCACAGGCTCGCTGACCGATCTGGAGCTTATTAAGGTAATAATAACTTCATCAAATACTCTCGAACGCGTGCTAGACAATTAGAGTAGCAGTAATAAAACCCAATGAAAGCGTGCACGTGAATGTCACGCGTTCATTCTGATGCATGGCTTAGAAATTCATATAATGGATGATTCATTATCAACCACACAGGCCAGCAATAGTCATCAGATATTACAGTCATGTCATATGAAGCACTGTATTTAGCTCTTATGACTGTTTAAAAAGCAGCTTTGACTCTTTTGTGCAACTGAAGATGGGAGCGGAAGAAACTGAAATGGAGGTCAGGCGATAAGCTGTGCAGCGCTGAGACTTAACGACACTACTGTAATCCTCAGCGCTCCTGTCCACACATGATCACCATCCGTTCGTTCTCGTGTACAAATATCAGTTTATCCAATAGGATTTTTAGTTCTTTGAACATTTGGTTTTATGTATTGCATAAATGTATTGTTATTGGTAGTAGTATTAGTATTATGAAGCCAGCAACAAACCACAGAGTTTCTTAATGGTCAGTGGTCACTTGAAGAAATTTGGTTAACCAATGAAAATGACCCTTGACCTCAAGCCTGTGTAATCTAACTCATCATGGATTTTTACCGAATCATTCATCGTAAAACAAATGTTTGAAAGAAATGTCCTTGTGTTGGAATATTTAAATGGAATATATAATAAGTTTTAAATTTGGAATATTTAAATATCTTTTTCAGTGTTTAAACGATATTTAAATATCCCAAATAATGTCAGTATTTTATAAATACACTAAAATTAGGAGTTCTTTTTATTATGGATTGTGTATAATTTTAAATCCTTTTGCATATGGGTATGTTGTTGTCCTTTGAACGTGAGCCACTGCATTGATTCTTTATGTATTGATTTGATATAGGATGGCTGAACCGCCTCGGTCATGTGACTGTTTTGTATCTCTGCCTCCGGGTTCAAAAGAAGATTATGTGATATTTGGTAAGAACTCTGACCGGCCGAGAGATGAGGTGCAGGAGGTGGTGTATTACCCTGCGTCATCACACGCCGCTGGCTCTACGGTGGAGGTGGATTGACTTTTCAAGCTAATTACATTTCGTCAAATGTGTCATTGAAAACTTTCTGATTATTTCACTATTTGCTGATGATTTATTGAAAAAAAATCTGGAGTTATGGCCGAACGATTTACAAGTGATTCTCTATTCAATATAGTGCACATACATTTCTATCCCTCAAGTAGAGCACACTCATGCAGTTGTGCTGAGCAGACCGGCCTGGCTCTGGGGGGCTGAGATGGGGGCGAATGAACACGGGGTGTGTATTGGGAACGAGGCCGTCTGGACCAAGGAGCCTGTGAATCCAGAAGAAGCTCTGCTGGGAATGGACTTGGTTCGGTGAGGCCAAAAACAACCAAACATTACTCTCACCCTCTGTTTTACTAGTCATTGTTATTTTTATTTAGGATAATAAGAATATTATTAAAAAAGCATTTAATAGACATATTCTTACAGTTACATATATACACATATACATTATTGTTCTCATGGTTTTTACCCGATATATATATATATTTACTACCGGTCAAACGTTTTAGAATGCCTCCATTTTTCCGTTTCTATTGAAATTCACGCAGTTTAATGTCTCAATGTACTCTGAAATGAAAGCATAGAACAAATAAACAATTGGAGATAAAAAAAAGAAATCATGGAATCGTTTTGTTTAACAAAATTTAATCTAAATTTTTGACTCATCAAAGTAGCCACCTTTTGCCGATATAACAGCCGAACACACTCGTGGCATTCTTTCTACAATGGAAATCAAATATTGTTCGGAAAGTTCTTCCCAACACTGTTGCAGAAGTTCCCACAAATGTGTTGCACTTGTAGGTTATCTTGTCCTTCTAACAGTTAAGGGGTTTTCCCGGGACTGACAGCGCTAGTCACAGTGTCAGTTATGTCTTGTTCCATGTTCACAACAATTCAGTCTTTCAATGTAAAAGTCTTCGCTACTGATCTAATGCCGTAATACTGTAAATTCTGTTGCAGTTCACGGTCAGGGACTATTTTTTCCGGCGGAAGGAAGACTTTTATTAGAAGTTTACTTCATGAAAGTTGCATTGATGCATATTTTTGGCTTTAATATTTGTATTGTGTGGTAACCGTTTTCTAAAAGCAATAAGGAACTCGAGGCTAGTGTTGTATTGTGAGTAAGTCACAGCTGAAGGGGTTGCTTCGTGTCGTTGCTAACACAGCCTCGAGTATCTCATTCCTTATATAATACTGTATGTTGTGTGTGTTCAGGCTGGGTCTGGAGCGTGGGGACAGTGCATGGGCCGCTCTGAATGTGATCACAGGTCTGCTGGAGCAGTACGGTCAGGGCGGAGCCTGCAGGGAAACTGCCGAACCCTTTAGTTACCACAACACCTTCTTACTAGTGGACCGACTGGAAGCCTGGGTCCTGGAGACTGCTGGGAAACTGTGGGCTGCACAGAAAGTCACAGGTGAGGGAGGTTGATTTTTTTTTTTTAATTAAAAAAAATTTTTTTTTTTAATTAAAAAAAAATTTATTTTTTTTGAAAAGGTCCAAAATATTATAATAAAATCTTAATATATACTGTTTTGGAAATATATATATATATATATATATATATATATATATATATATATATATATATATATATATATTACTCTGTGTGTAAGCAATAAGGTACTCAAGGCTGTGCTGTATCGTGAATATCATTAATTATCATTAAATATCAGAATAACATCATAAATGAAAAATAATTAATATGAATTTACTAATATATTTGATTAGTAATGTTCTTTTGTTTGAACGTTTTCTAAATCTTTATTTAATTTACAGGCTGTATTATATTTTTATATGTATACTGTAGCTGTATCAGGATGAAAAATCTTATGTATTGACATAACTGTCTTCTAAAAATAAACTATTTATTTTGTCAGAGGGAGTCAAGAACATCTCCAACCAGCTGACGATAGGCACAGAGATCTCAGCGGAGCATCCAGAGCTGCGCGGCGCGGCCCAGGCTCAGGGCTGGTGGAGCGGTGAGGGGGAGTTCAGCTTCACTGCTGTCTTCAGCCCTGACAACCCCCCCGCCAGGATGGAAATGGCCAAGCAGCGGTACATGGGCGGCACAGCCCTGCTCCAGCAGCACGACGGTAGGTGTGCTTTTCCCTGGCAACTGAGGAGTGGGGTTGTGTTTACAACATGAAATCTGAATGCTGTTGTTTTGTTATTTTGAAGAGTTTGCATGTGTTGAATACCGCCATCTACTGTTTTTACACTGCAGTCATTGCATTTCGTTTTTTTGCAATTATTTAACTAAATCTTATGCTTTATAATAACTTCTATTTTGTTTATAATATCTTCTTGTATTTTGTTACTTTTTTGTTAACTCAGAAGTTTGTTGCTCAAAATGCTCGAGGGAAATACTGGTATCATCACAGTTTTAGAATTTCAGTACCGATTGGTTTTGACAACACTAGTCTATCCTGACCCCTGCCGCTCTGCACAGGCTCGGTGACTGCAGAGGTGATGATGAGCATCCTGAGAGACAAGGCTAGCGGGATCTGTATGGACTCCGAGGGCTTCCGTACCACAGGCAGCATGGTGTCCATCCTCCCGCGCAACCCAGAAGTACCCTGCGTTCACTTCCTCACTGCCACACCCGACCCCTCCAGGTGTGACCCCGAAGGATCAACTCAAACCTCTATTCTCAAGGTCTTCTCGGGTCCTGTACCTGACCCGATTTGACCTGAATGTTTGAGTCTTCCTTGGTCCATTCTGTAAAAGTACATTTATTTTAAAATACCTGAGACCTGAGGCGACTAACATCAGACCCGACCCGCGTCCGATGCACTCGCCAAAGTTTTGGACACAAACCCGCTCAGGTTTTCAGTTCCAGGTGTATCTTTGAGGATATCTAGTGGAAGCATCACATTTTGATCCGTCTCTTGCAGGTCTGTATTCAAGCCTTTTATCTTCTCGGAGAACATGAGGTCTGTCAGCATGGTGATGTCTCCGCAGTACGGCCCAGACGATCCTGTTAGGTCACAGCCTCGATTCCAGCACCAGGTGGACCGGAAACACGAGCTGTACAAAGCCCACCAGACGGCGCTGACCAGTCCTGTAAGTCTGAGAAAAAAGGCGTTTTCTTGCTAAAATGCTTTTTTTTTTTTTTTTTTTTTTTTTTTTTTTTTTGTGCATTAAAGGGATAATTCACCCAAAAATGAAAATTGTCAACATTTTCTCACCCTCAAGTTGTTCCAAACCTGTATGAATTTCTTTATTCTGCTGAACACAAAAGAAGATATTTAGTAGAATGTCGCTTCCCCCCCCCCCCCCCCATATACTTCAAAATATCATATTATGTGCTCAGCAGAAGAAAAAAAAAACCACATACAGGTTTGGAACAACTTGAGAAAAAACTAAACCAATAGTGTCTAAACCAATTTCTAAGGCCTCTAAATTATCAACTTGGCTTATAACCCTGTTCTACACAATCTACTACATGCCATCTGTCATCAGATCGATAGTTGGTAGTTAAACAAAATGCCAGTTGCCGCCATCATTGCCATCCATGTAGGAATGGTTTACAACATTGCTCAGAAAGGCTGTAATTGTGACATTTTTACTTGTAAATGAAGATAAAATAATGAAATAAATTACTAGTAATAATAGTAACACTAATAGCAGTATAGGCTACAACATTTAATCTTGGCTAATTGTTTATCATATAAGTGCTTAACGTTTCAGCTATTTGACAAGTTGTTTTTCCAGCTATTTGTAGTTCATGTTTTTGTAGCAAATAACAGGCCATTTAGTATAATTGTAAAATTCCTTTCAGGTCGTGGCACACCTGTCTTTTTGCTGTGGAATCTTTAATGGGTTTTTGTTTTTTAAGTAAATGCAAAAAAATTTTACATTGCTAGTATTATTTAAAGGGTTAGTTCACCCAAAAATGAAATTTCTGTTATTAATTACTCACCCTCATGTCGTTCTATACCCTAAAGACGGAGATAATGAAGATATTTTTAATGAAATCCGATGGTTCAGTGAGTCTCTATTGACAGCAAGATAATGAACACTTTCAGATGCCCAGAAAGCTCCTAAAAACATATTTAAAACAGTTCATGTGAGTACAATAGTTTAACCTTAATATTATAAAGCATCGAGAATAGTTTTTGTACACCAAAAAAAATAAAAATAACGACTTTACACCAATATCTAGTGATGGATGATTTCAAAATACTGCTTCATGAAGCTTTATGAAGCTTTTGTTTTGAATCAGTGGTTCGGTTCAGTCGCATGATTTCAGTAAACAAGGCTTTGTTCCATCATAAGTGATTTGCAATTTCAATAGTTCACGTGACACAAAACTAAAGCTTCATGAAGCAGTGTTTTGAAATCGGCCATCACTAGATATTGCTGAAAAGTCTTTTTTTTGGTGCAAAAAAAGTATTCTCATTGATTTATAATACGGTTTAACCACTGTACTCACATGAACTGTTTTAAATATGTTTTAGTTCCTCTCTGGGCATTGAAAGTGTTAATTCTCTTGCTGTCAATAGAGGCCTCACTGAGCCATGGGATTTCATCAAAAATATCTTAATTTGTGTTCCGTAGATGAACGAAGATCTTACGGGTTTGGAGCGACATGAGGGCGAGTAATTAACGATAGAATTTGGTTGAACTTTAAGATAAACGCTTACTGTACTTGATTATCCATACTTCAGTTTTTAAAAAATCATTTTAAATCATTTTAAAATGTGAGCAACAAATATGATGCAACAGGCTTTTGAGGAGCGTTTGTTTGTTTATCTCTCAATCATCATTGTATTGCACTGCATTATATATTTTGCCACCCACAATTTAAAACTACAGATCTTTGATCATAAAATGAAGCATTTGAATATCATCTTATTCAGACACATTATTGGAAGATATAGAGTGACATCTGATTTGTGTATGTGTATTAGATATAACAGTATATTTTAATTGCTTTAAATTACAAGTTGCCAGAATTTCATCTTTCTTTTTGACAATATCAGCATCTAAACCAAACTGCATATTTTTTGCGTAATTTTTTTTTTCTCAAGTATGAGCTCCATATTCTCACTATATAATATTATATGAGCCATAAAAGCCTGATGTATTAAATATGATACTCAAAAAAACACATTCCAACTTTTTTAGATTTTGTCTAAAGATTCAATACACTCTTCCATTTTTCTGACCTTTATTTTATACAGTATGGTTTTACAGCGCTAAAGAAATATTGTTAGTTCAATACAAGTTAAACTCAAGCGACAGTTTGCCACTTCCAAACCATTCAGCTTCCTCATGATCAACTTGACGAATTTGTGTGACCAGCTTTAACCCATTGCGAAATCTGTGGGGGGAAATTTTCGGCCTCTCTCTAAATTCCAGATTGCGTGGATTCCTATTGAAACAAACCCTGAACAATGGTAAATATAAGCACACCTTAAAACGGTTTAAGTAATTTTTACAATTTTATCCAAGGGTTTTATTGGATAAAACACAGAAAAGGATTGTGCACAGTGATTTTTCCACACTAACGCACATATTGTTGTTTTGTGTTTATACTATTGAAATGGTAAGTATTTTAATGTTTAGATTGGCCCCATTCATATATATATATATATATATATATATATATATATATATATATATATATATATATATAAAATGTCCAATAAGACATTTTATGCAATAAGAAAAATGCACAAACTACGGTGGAAACACACTGACTAACTAAATCCTTTGATTTATTACAAAAATCATTGTCTATGGAACGTCCCCATAAAACATGAAAAGCCAATGTCTGTGTGTGTCAGGATGCTGGAGTCTCTCTACTCGAGACTATGAGATACCTGGAGTCTCAGTGTCTTGAGGAAATCGAGGCCATGCTTCGGGGCGAGATACAGGGCCAGGAGCTCGGGGATCTGTTCTTCGACTGCGTGGACGCGGAGATCAAATTCTACCAGTGAGACAGAGCAGGTAAACGGACAATTGTCACGGATCTGACCAGAGTCTTCCTCTGTGCAATGTTGCCTGTAACTTGTGGATGTTTTGCAGTTGTCGTTGTGAATGTCACTAGTGCTTGCTGATCTGCCTGAAGAGAGAGACAGTCCAGAGCGCACAGGTTCCTGCCTGCTCAAATCCTGCTCTCCTAGTTCCCCTGATGCCATGCCAAACTAATTGTGACGTCCATGCCACACTAACTGTAACTTAAAATAAACACACTAGATGTTCATGTGAGTGGATCACCATAATCATATGTAATTGTCGCACAGGGCGGTCATATATGCATCACATTAATCGGTTTGTGATAGATTACTAAGGTGTGTATGTGCTGTGGGTAGATGTGTGAGAGAAGAGATGTTAGTGAAACACTTCTCATTCCTGTAAGAGACGGGCTCAGCTACCAGACTGACCCTCTGAGGAGAAACACAATAAAATATCAATGATTCAAAATGTCTGGCGTCTTTATTTTTACTGAAACGGTTTCTAAAAAGGACAGCTGTAAATATACAAGTTGTCCATTGAGTGTTGGAGTCTGTCCACATGTGTACTGTTTTATCCAGGTTTTTGCACACTAAAACCCATTAGTGTGCGTCCTAAATCATTGTGCTTTTATTAAAGTATACTAGTATAACTGACCTGCAAACATGGAAACCGCTACCAATCAAACAATAATCGTATCAGGATCTTCTCCTGCTGAATGCAGAAATGTTGATGTCTTTCAAGGCGCTTGAAACACCAGACCAGCGACACGTGACCACTTCTGCTTATGAGAAACCAAGAAATGTAAAAATGGTCTAATAATTTTTCTCTTATTCTTCATTATTTTTCTGCCCTAAAGTAGAGGTGTCAAAAGCATGGGTGACCCGAGCTGGATGGTCTCAATCATGCACCCCTACGTCTTACACTAGGTTGTGCTATAATAAAGTAATTTGAGTTTTGGGTCATAACTTTTGAAACCTATAAAGGGCTAGAAACAATTTTTTGGATGATGCCCTCTGATTTTATTTCCATCCATTACAGTACTTTTGAAGTTAGTAATGCAAAGTTGTAACGCATTACTTGTAAAAGTAACTTTCCCCAACACTGATCAAATAGGGTACATGAGAGGGAGACAATTGACGGTTCGCAAAGACCCGCCCCTTTTAGTTACTGTTGCTTTGTCCGACAAGCCATGCGCTCTCACGCCACATCATGCAAAGAGGACACTGACAACACTACTACACACATAAGAAACAGTTTCATATTTAATATATCATACTTTTTTAAAGAAGTTTAAACAATAAATACCATATAGCGGCTCTTTAATGTGTCGTGACAGATCGCTGTAGCTCCTTCAAGCGGCTCTTGAACCGATCATCTCTTCATACTAGTTCATTTATAGCATCAAATAAACATGAATGAACATCAGAAGGAATGTTTCAAGTGCAGAAAGACCTGAGTACACACAATTTTTCAAGTTCACCAACTTTAATCTACTAACTCCCCTGACTGCTTTGTCAGACAAAATGGCGGATTCAGGGTTTTGATTAGTCAGATCACCTGTCAATCAAACAAGCTATTTTAACAGCTCTCAGTAAGAACCAATTTATTTTCACACTGAGCTTTGTTTCAAAAATACTAAGATATCAGACAAACATCCTCATTCTGTAATAAAGCAGAATTTGACTTCCAATAGAAACTGCATGCTCTTGAATGAGATGGAGAAATGTCAAATGACAGAAGTATGCGTTTATGATCAGACAACAGAGAAAGGCAAAACCTTAGAAACTTAAAATGAGAGAAAGAGTCAGAAAGTAAAGGTGAAATGTGTAAACTTTAGGAGGATCTATTTACAGAAAAGCAATATAATACACATAACTATGTTTTGAGTAGAGTATAAAGACCTTACATAATGAACCATTATGTATTTAATAGCTTAGAATGAGCCATTTCTATATACATACACCACAGTTCCCCCTCCAATGTTAAGTAGCCGTTTTGCGCCAGCATGTTTCCACAGTAGCCCTAAATGGATAATCTGCTCTATAGAGTGTGTTTCATCACTGTTCGTTGGTGTTTTTAGAGTCACTACTTTGAATATGCATGAAGAAGAAGTATTAGTAGCCTAGTAGTTGTCGTCTGGTTTAAATAAACATTTGAATTATATCAGTCTGTGTGTAATGAATGAATATAATATACAAGTTTCTCTTTTTGAATGGAATTAGTGAAATAAATAAACTTTTTGATGATATTCTAATTATATGACCAGCATCTGTACATATCTTTATTTCCGCACAGGCATTTTACTTTCAAATTTGAATCTGAATGTGGGTTTATTTGAGAAATTGAATGGCAATATGATCTCAGTAAAGTATATGTACACACACACAAGATTACAAAATTTGGAGGTTTAGGGTGCTCGAAAATAATATAATAAGTAAATTATAATATTATTTAAAAACAATATTCCAGTAAAATTCCAACCTTGATCTATTATTTTGCATGTGTGTTTAAATGCATGTGGTGACTTTCTGAGTTTGGAGTTTTGTACTAAAAGTTTTGTAAAGGTACACCTTAAAAAAAACTGTAGAAACACCCTCACAGCAGCGCTCACAAGTTTTTTGTAATTTGATGCAAAGGTATTATAATACAAAGTATAGTGTTATAAATGTACATAATTTTTTTTTATGAAAATATAAAAAAGGATTTACGATATACTAATAACCGTTAAATCGCGTCATCGCAGTCGGTCCATGTCAAAATATTCGGGATGACCAATCAAATTAAAGTGGGCGGGCTTTATGTTCACAGAAGCTGATGAGGGAAAATTCTGGCTCGACGTTTCATTAAAGGACATAACGTGCGAAATAAATATGTCTATGGCGAAATAGACGTAAGTACAGCTAAATTAAACATTTCATATTTGACAGTTGTTTTAGGGCAGACATGTTAAACGACAAACTAATAAAATTTTGTAAAATTGCGCCATTTTGAATTGAAAATAGGCCTTTATAATGTACGTGTTTCTAACTTTCAATGTGAGAGGAAAAGAAACATTAACGAACCCGGTTTACATTAAATTAGGCATAAGATTAATTAATGCGTTTTATTTTCTTTTTGTAATGTTTCATATAATGCATAATATCTGTTTTATTCTGCTCCTTCTAAGTACAATTATGGGCTCGCGCTACGAGTTTCTATAGTATAGCGCGGCTACGCATAAGCCCCGCCCGCAGCGCAGAATGGACCAATTAAGAAGGAGTGTCTGGAATGTAATTTAGAACGCGACGTCACAGATGTCACAGACGTCACAGACGTCAGAATTGGTATAAATAGGCTTGAATTCTTCATTCTGCATAGCGTGCTGTTAGTTGTTCATTCTAGTGTTTCTTGTGTTTCTCACTTGATTCGTGCTTGAGTCTACAATTTGCTTGAATTTTATATACATCATTTATTGCGCATCAAACTTGCGAATATTACACTATTTTTATCTGTACACGACTTAAATCTGCACAGATAAATAACAAACCGTTGACATCGCTTTACATCTTGCAGTCTTCGGTAGCCTAGTGAAGCCATCAAAATGGTGCTATTCACTTTACTAGGCTTGTACGGTTTATTCCGAAGAAAAAGGAAAAACGGCAACAACACCCACTCAGGTCAAGATGAAAATGTGGACCAGAGTGATGATCATCAACCTCTGGAGAGAAATGATGGTAAATGAGATATTCAAGTTATGACAATATATAACCCTGTTGATTTATTGGAGTCTGCACTGGCTCTACACTTATTTTTATATTTAAAGGTTTTTAGAGGACAGTCAAAAATTTTGAGGCACAGTTGAAGTAATATGTCAGGGTTCCAGACTGTATGTAACCATTTTTTGAGAATGTGCGAGTTCAAATTTTATGTGGTCGCATTTGTGCGAGTGCATGATCGTGTTTTTCGCCCGCGTGTAACAAAACGATATATCGCTGCCATCCGTAACTTTTTTGTTTTCAAAACGAACAAAATTTATATACCGTACATGTATAAAGTACATCATGAATCCATTTTCCAAACCGTGTTTGTGTCTTATCCAGAATCACTATGGTACGCCTAAAATAAGTGTTTATAATCTGACAATTTTAGACTGGGCTCGGCTCTGCTACGCTATATATATATATTAAACTTTTATGTTTAATGATTAAGGCTTTAAATATATATTTATATATTAATTTAATTTTCATACTTTTCATATTTCTAATTTATTAAATATGATTTAAAATAAATATAAATTATACATATATATCAGGTTTATATCGGCCATTAGCCACTGTGATTTAATGTATTTAAGATTAAGACGACTATCCATCAAGCATGCATTGATTAATCCCATGTTGTAGCAAAAAAAAAGGTGCGACTAAATCATATGCTGGTCCGACCAACAGAGCAAGTCGGTAGTACCAGTGCAACCAGTGGAAAAGTTAGTCTGGAGCCCTATATGAGTATTTTATTAATATGGTAATATTGATGTCATTACCCTCTTTAGGTCAGACTTCTCAGGATATCTCCAGTGACCCTGTAGTCCTTCCTAATTCAGAGGAACCTATCATTGGTGACCCTCAATTTGTTGATGACTGCAGTCAAGACCAATCGGTTGAGAAACGAAGCATTGATGATCCTCAAGTCGATGAAGACTGGAGTAAGGATCTATCATTGGAGCTTCTAAGCATTGATGACCCTCAACTCGATGAAGATTGGATGAAAAATCTGAAATTGGAGATAACAATCATTGATGAATCTAAAGTCAATGAAGACTGGAGAATTGACGTCTACGACAGTCTACCAGAGGACACTGTGGCACCTCAGTTGAGCCAGGATATCTCCAGTGGCCCTGTAGTCTTGTTTGCTATAGAGGAACCTATCAGTCAAGACCAATCAGTGGTGGAACGAATCATTGATGTCCCTCAAGTCGATGATGGCTGGAGAAAGTATCTGACATTGGAGCTACCAAGCATTGATAACCCTCAAGTCAATGAAGACTGGAGTAAGTATCTGAAATTGGAGCTACCAATCATTGATGACCTGAACGTTGATGAAGACTGGAGAGTTGACGTCTGCAGTCCACCAGAGGACACTGTGGCACCTCAGTCGAGCCAGCAGCAGGATATCTCCAGTGGCCCTGTAGTCTTTTTTACTATAGAGGAACCTATCAGTCAAGACCAATCAGTGGAGGAACGAATCATTGATGACCCTCAAGTCGATGATGGCTGGAGGAAGTATCTGTCATTGGAGCTACCAAGCATTGATGCCCCAAAAGTTGATGAAGACTGGAGAGTTGACGTCTGCAGTCCACCAGAGGACACTGTGGCACCTCAGTCGAGCCAGCAGCTGGATATCTCCAGTGGCCCTGTAGTCTTTTTTACTATAGAGGAACCTATCAGTCAAGACCAATCAGTGGAGGAACGAATCATTGATGACCCTCAAGTCGATGATGGCTGGAGGAAGTATCTGTCATTGGAGCTACCAAGCATTGATGCCCCAAAAGTTGATGAAGACTGGAGTAAGTTTCTGAAATTGGAGCTACCAATCATTGATGCCCCAAAAGTTGATGAAGACTGGATAGTTGACGTCTGCAGTCCACCAGAAGACACTGTGGCACCTCAGTCGAGCCAGCAGCAGGACTTTAAGGAAACAATTATTGGTCAGTTTGTTAAAAAAAACGTAACATAACCCGACACACACACCCTCTTTAAACATCTGTTCATGAAATGTACTTTAAAACATCCTTTGTTTTAGGGTAGTTGAGAAAATTACACAGAAATGAACTTTTTTTTTTAACATTCAACAAGATTTCATTTAAATTTGTGTATATGGATGGGTGGAGTTATATTTTGACTATTACAGCTCACTTAAATTGTCTTGTAGTGTGAGAAATGTCATGTCAACGCCTCTTATTTTTCTTTTAACAGAAATCAATTCCATCTGGTATAAAATCGGCAATCAGCTGGGTCAAGGAGGCTTTGGAGCTGTTTTTGAAGCAACTCGTTTGGAAGATGGCGTTCAGGTATCAGTTTTCATTACTTATGATATCTATCTAGATAATTATTCTTGTATTCTTGTATTTGAACAAATGAATTGGAAAGGATTCTTACGCAAATCTATTATGTGTTTTTTTTCATCAGGTGGCTGTGAAATTTGCCTCCAAAATGGAAGCAATGGAATATGTCTGGGTTGTAAGTACTTTTTCCTGTTAGTCACTGTTTTCAATTTCACACATCTCATATTAACAATCACAAACTATAAATGGTTTTTCAAATGACAAACTACCATTGTCAACAGTTTGTCCTGGACTGGTCTAAATCCTATATCCATCTACTTTTTTAGGATGGTTATTGCAGACCCTTACCAAAGGAGGTCATGCTGCATATTCTTGCAAGTGAGCCCAGGGTTCCTCAGATCATCCAGCTTCTGGATTGGCAGGATCAGGCTGACCAGTACATCATGGTGCTTGAGCGGCCCATGCCCTGTCAGTCGTTGGATACATTTTTACGGAGATACAGGGGCCCCATGGATGAGAATTTGGCAAGGGTTATCATGTGGCAGGTAGCACTCGCAGCTCACATATGCTGCCAACGTGGAGTGTTCCATCGTGATATAAAGCTGGAAAACCTGCTGATTAACCCGGACACCTTCGAAGTCAAATTGATCGACTTTGGATGCGGTGCATTCCTTAACAGCGCGGGTTACACATCCTATGCTGGTATGATTTCTCAAAGTCAAAAATTGGATCCACTGTTGTGAATCAACTAAAATCACAGTATTTCTTATATAGTAGTGAATATTCTGGTCAAAATCTCTGTTTACGGAAGCAATCAAATTTGACGTCTTTTTCCTTCAGGCACAAGAGAGTACCGCCCCCTAGAGTGTATAATAGATGGCAGGTATCACGGGGAACCAGCAACAGTGTGGTCCCTCGGGATAGTCTTGTTTGTCATGTTGTACAGGAATTTTCCAAGCAGCTCAGACCTGGGCAAGATCTTTAAAGAAGACATTGTGACACAAACTGGCTTGTCACAAGGTAAGATCTTCATTTCAGCAAAGGAGAATTTTAATTCTAAATCTTACTAAATAGAACAAAGTAACAATGCAGAAAAATGAACATCTGAGCCTAGTGGCTTAATAAATGATGATATTTGTGAAGTTTAAGGTAATAATCAGACGTCTCTCTCATCTTTCTCCACAGAATGCTGCGATTTTATTTGCAGTTGTCTGCAGCTTGACCCAAAGAAGCGGATTAAACTGGAAAATGTCCTTCTCCACGACTGGTTTGAGGTATTAATTACATGTTGAAGTCTTTTTGATTTGGTTTAATTATCAGACTGTAGATATTAGCTTTCTTATGCTACCTTTCAATGTGTGCAACTGTCATCTAGACAAGTAGAGCTGTATGTTTAGACCTTCTGAAATTTTTTTACCTGCTTTCTTAAATGTCTATTTTTAAAGAATGTTGCCTCTCTGTGTTGCGCATTTGTTTTCTATGCAGTTTGTGTAATAATTAGACAATAAACCCGATTTCTGTTTGTATTTCACATCAATGAAGGAGAATAACAGAGGAAACAATAATGGGTCAGTCTGGTGCCATCAGCAGATTAACCATGACAGGAAATTGACGCAGCAGCCCCAAGCCTTCAGATGTTAATAGCATGCTGGACCAGCAAACCAGCACTGCATACTGGACCAGCAAACCAGCACCCTGTACTGGACCAGCGAACCAGCACCGCGTGCTGGACCAGTTTGTCTACTGGACCAGTGAACCAGCACCACGTGCTGGACCAGTTTGTCTACTGGACCAGTGAACCAGCACCACGTGCTGGACCAGCGAACCAGCAGCCCATGCTGGACCAGCGAACCAGAACGGTGTGCTGGACCAGTTTGTCTACTGGACCAGCGAACCAGCACCGCGTTCTGGACCAGCGAACCAGCGCCGCGTGCTGGACCAGCGAACCAGCAGCCCATGCTGGACCAGCGAACCAGAACCGTGTGCTGGACCAGTTTGTCTACTGGACCAGCGAACCAGCACCGTGTTCTGGACCAGCGAACCAGCGCCGCGTGCTGGACCAGCGAACCAGAGCCGTGTGCTGGACCAGTTTGTCTACTGGACCAGCGAACCAGCACCGTGCTCTGGACCAGTGAACCAGCGCCGCGTGCTGGACCAGCGAACCAGCAGCCCATGCTGGACTAGTGAACCAGAACCGTGTGCTGGACCAGTTTGTCTACTGGACCAGCGAACCAGCACCGCGTTCTGGACCAGCGAACCAGCGCCGCGTGCTGGACCAGCGAACCAGCAGCCCGTGCTGGACCAGCGAACCAGCACCGCGTGCTGGACCAGCGAACCAGCGCCGCGTGCTGGACCAGCGAACCAGCAGCCCATGCTGGACCAGCGAACCAGAACCGCGTGCTGGACCAGTTTGTCTACTGGACCAGAGAACCAGCACCGCGTTCTGGACCAGCGAACCAGAACCGTGTGCTGGACCAGTCTGTCTACTGGACCAGCGAACCAGCACCGCGTTCTGGACCAGCGAACCAGCAGTCCATGCTGGACCAACGAACCAGAACCGTGTGCTGGACTAGTTTGTTTACTGGACCAGCGAACCAGCACCGCGTTCTGGACCAGCGAACCAGTGCCACGTGCTGGACCAGTTTGTCTACTGGACCAGCGAACCAGCAGCCCGTGCTGGACCAGTGAACCAGCAGCCCGTGCTGGACCAGCAAACCAGCACCGCGTGCTGGACCAGTTTGTTTACTGGACCAGCGAACCAGCAGCCCATGCTGGACCAGTGAACCAGAACCGCGTGCTGGACCAGTTTGTCTACTGGACCAGCGAACCAGCACTGCGTTCTGGACCAGCGAACCAGCGCCGCGTGCTGGACCAGCAAACCAGCGCCGCGTGCGGGACCAGCGAACCAGCGCCGCGTGCTGGACCAGCGAACCAGCACCACATGCTGGACTAGTTTGTCTACTCGACCAGCGAACCAGCACCACGTGCTGGACCAGCGAACCAGCACCACGTGCTGGACCAGCGAATCAGCAGCCCATGCTGGATCAGCAAACTAGAACTACCTAGCAAACTACCGTTCTGGGTGCTGTTCTAGGGCCTATATATTTTTTCCACTTTAAAAAAAAAAAAAAAAATTAGAAATCATCTTGCGACCCCTGCACCGGGGTCCCCCCCACTTTGGGAACCACTGGTCTACTGGACCAGTAAACCAGCACCCAGTGTTGAACCAGGACATTTTTATTGGTTTGAGGTAAATTGATTTTTTTTAATATCTTGATATCTTTGTCCATAACAGGACATTGACCCAGCAACCCCAAGCCCCCAAATTTTAATTGAGAAAAAAAAATAGCATGCTGGACCAGTGAACCAGCACCCCATGCTGGACCTGGACATTTGTCTTAAGAAAATTGATTTTAAATTAACAAAATTGAAAAATCTCGATTCTGTCTTTAGTGAAAATCAAGGAAGTTGCCAAGTCAAATCTGTTTAAAGTGTATTGTTTTTAAACATTAATCTGAGTTCTTTATTGTTTCAGGTTACCCTCCCATACACAACCAGCAGCTATCACCCTGTAGCCCACGATTGGTTACCCACTAAAGCTAAGCAGGGTTGAGCCTTGTCAGTACCTGGATGGGAGACCTCCTGGAAAAACTAGGTTTTTGCTGAAAGAGGTGTTAGTGAGGCCAGCCCGGGGCTCTCACCCTGTGGTCTGTGTGAATCGTAACAACCCAGTATAGTGATGGGGACACTATACTGTCAAAAAAAAGTACTGTCCTTCGGACGAGACGTTAAACCGAGGTCCTGACTCTGTGGTCATTAAAGATCCCACGATGTCCTTCGAAAAGAGTAGGGGTATAACCCCGGCATCCTGGCCAAATTTGCCCATTGGCTTCTATCCATCATCATAGCCTCCCAATCCCCATATAAATACTGATTGGCTATATTTAATCTCAGATCCATTTTAATATATATATATATGTTTAGTGTATTTATTTCTCAAATAAACTTTTGTGCTTTTTTAAGTTATGTTCTCGTTGGATTTCTCTACTATCATGATTACTTGATGAAACAAAATGCTTAGTTTAAAACTCAGGGTCCCCACACGGTCATTGAGCCAGGGACCTGACCCCCAATAGCCTGGCTTCACATCACATCACTTCCCTTCACTAGCGTTTAAAACAGCTACTTTTCATGCAAGGTTAATTTTCTGTAATATATCAAACATGTCTAATAGATCTCACAACACAAAAACATTGGATTTGTGCCTTTAATGCTTCAAAACAATTATCAAACTCCATTTACCCCCCCCCCCCCCATTTGTTATGCAAACTGATTTTTATAACATTATGTAACTCTCTCTATACAATTATTCGAGAATTAGCCATCTACTTAGAACTAAACAAGCTTAATTTAGCTTCTGTATGTCTGTCGAGGAAAGCTATAAAATGGAATGAATGTGTATGAAATACCCGCATAATGACACTGCTCTTAGGAACCTTAAGTGCAGCAGAAAAGTTTTTGTAACCTTGGCCAGATATGTGCCTTGCCACAATTCTGTCTCTGAGCTCTTCAGGCCGTTCCTTTGACCTCATGATTCTCATTTGCTCTGACATGCACCGTGTGCTGTAAGGTCTTATTTAAACAGGTGTGTGGCTTTCCTAATCAAGTCCAATCAGTATAATCAAACACAGCTGGACTCAAATGAAGGTGTAGAACCATCTTAAGGATGATCAGAAGAAATGGACAGCAAATATATGAGTGTCACAGCAAAGGGTTTGAATACTTAGGACCATGTGATATTTCAGTTTTTCTTTCTTAGTAAATCTGCAAAAATGTGTTTTTCTCTCAATATGGGATGCTGTGTGTACATTAATGATGAAAAAAATTAACTTAAATGATTTTAGCAAATAGCTGCAATATAACAAAGAGTGAAAAATTTAAAGGGGGTCTGAATACTTTCCATACCCACTGTATATCATATGTGTAAAGAGCTATATATAAGATGACTTGTCTCCACTTGACTTTTAAAAACAAAGCAAATGTGGCTGTGATGAGTTCCAGACGAGGACAGGCTCTGAGTTCTCTGGTGTGGCGGCTCGAGTTCACTGATTCTGTTATTTTCCTGTTTATTATCGCAAAGCCGCTTTGAAACAATCTGTATTGTAGCGTGCTAAATAAATGAAGGTGACTTGACTGGACTATAACAAGAACATTACAATTAATCCAAAAATGAAGGCAAATGATAATCCTATTCTGTCTGTTACGAAAAAGTACACTTTACAGTAGATCATTTTTAATCCATTTATGATGTAACATCTGCTCTAATGTTGTCTGTTAAGTTGGATCCCATGCTAGGCACAATCAGGTCACTGCATTCTGTACAAATTTTAATATAGAGAGCTGGTTAGTCATGACCATGTGACTTGGCATCTATAAAAACCCCCTAAACATGATTAATATCATGCAGAATGTTCCTTGTCTTTACTTTGAGAGTGAAGTATGTAGTTTCTGCGACACTAGAGGCACCTATTGCAGAATTACAAGATAAAGCACATTTTCAGGAAACCCGGCAAAGGCCCGTTTCGTGCATCGCGTCGTCCCAAACGCAGCTCTCACTGGTTCTTGTGAAGGCATGTTTCAGGTCCAACATATTAGGAATACATTTAGCTGTGTTGCATTTGTCTTTATGAAAATTTGTGTTTCTAAACGGGTGCATGATGATGCTGTATGATACTGAAGTATGCTTCGTAGCAGTGTTTAGTTCACTTTGACGTGTTCGTGACTCGTTTAATCTTTGAAGGTATAAATGCGGTGAATTTTGGCTTTCACTTCTGTAACTAAATATATAAAAAGTCTTACATTCTTCACCTTTAACTGTTTCTGTACAAAAACTTTGCTTTATGTGTGTGTGTTTATCAGTGTTATCAACATTATTCACTCACCTTTGGTTAAGTTAGAGTTCCGAAATGGAACTTTGGATCGTGTGATCTCCGTTCTATTTGCGAAAAGGAGGACATGCGTTCACCATCTTATACAACATCACTCCTAGAGCTCAGACATTTGCAGGGATGGCGTGGAATCGAGGTAATAGACACAAGAAGTGCTCACAATACAAGTTTCATACATTGCTCAGAGTAACATAAGCTAGAGTAGGAAGGGAAAAGGAAAGGATAGATTTTTTTTTTAATGAAGGGGTTAAATGCTCACGAAAGAGATGAGTTTTCAGCTGTCTCTTGAATATTGCCAGGGATTCTGCATTCCTAATGAAGTCAAGAGTTTGTTGGCGTTGGTTGGAAAACCATACCAGACATTCCAAGACCAACAAACGCAGATTAAACAGGTTCAGTGGGCTGAAAACAGACTCTGACCAACTCCAACAGATGCCGACAGGGGTGTCACAGCGATCCAACAGACGTGTTTGTTGGTGCGGTTTGAATTGGCCTTATGGTTGCCAAGCCCCACTGTTCTCAACTCCACCCTACATCTATGGCAAGACATTTTGACTTTTATTCATTCTCAGGATATGAATTCTTGATATCAACATATCAATTTTCACTAGTTAAAATGTGAATTCTTGATATCAGGATTAATTAATCCTGATACATTTCCACTAGTAACAGTGCTAATTCCAGCTATCAACAATTCAATTCTTGATATCAATAATTAAATTCTAGATATCAAGAATTCAATTTCCACTAGTAAAAAACTATAATTCTTGATATCTGTAATTTTGTTTTCACTTGTGAAATCTCGCCATAGGCTGCAATTCAAATTCAATTATTGATATCAAGAATTCATTTCTTACTAGTTGAAATTCTAGTTTCACATATCAGGAATAATACGTGTATGACTGTAAATACGTGTATGACTGTATTTTTACAAACTGAGGAGAGAGTTCAAATTAATTTATTTAATAATCTCCAGTTTGTTTATTTTGTATTGAGGTAAGAGGTGTAAAATACACTGACTATTACATATTGAGCCAATAGTATGTGCTATCTTGGTAGCAGGCAATTGAAGCTCCCAAATTCAGTGTCTCAGAAAATTAGAATATTGTGAAGCGGTTCAATATTGAAGACACCTGGTGCCACACTCTAATCAGCTAATTAACTCAAAACACCTGCAAAGGCCTTTAAATGGTCTCTCAGTCTAGTTCTGTAGGCTACACAATCATGCGGAAGACTGCTGACTTGACAGTTGTCCAAAAGACTACAAAAGAGGCTGGCTGTTCATGGAGCTCGGTGTCCAAGCACATTAACAGAGAGGTGAAGGGAAGGAAAAGATGTGGTAGAAATAAGTGTTTAATCAATAGGGATAACCGCACCCTGGACAGGATTGTGAAACAAAACCCGTTCAAAAATGTGGGGGAGAGTCACAAAGAGTGGACTGCAGCTGGAGTCAGAGCCTCAAGAACCACTACGCACAGAAGTATGTAAGACGTGTTTCAGCTGTCGCATTCCTTGTTTCAACCCACTCTTGAACAACAGACAGCGTCAGAAGCATCTCACCTGGGCTAAAGACAAAAAGGACTGGACTGCTGCTGAGTGGTCCAAAGTTATGATCTCTGATGAAAGTAAATTTTGCATTTCCTTTGGAAATTAGAGTCCCAGAGTCTGGAGGAAGAGAGGAGAATCCTCGTTGCTTGAGGTGTAAAGTTTCTACAGTCAGTGATGGTTCGGGGTGCCATGTCATCTGCTGGTGTTGGTCCACTGTGTTTTCTGAGGTCTAAGGTCAACGCAGCCGTATACCAGGAAGTTTTAGAGCACGTCATGCTTCCTGCTACTAACCAACTTTATGGAGATGCAGATTTCATTTTCCAACAGGACTTGGCACCTGCACACAGTGCCAAACTAACCAGTATCTGGTTTAAGGACCATGGTATCCCTTTTCTTAACTGGCCAGCAAACTCGCCTGACCTTAACCCCAAAGAAAATCTGTGGGGTATTGTAAAGAGGAAGATGCGATATGCCAGACCCAACAATGCAGAAGAACTGAAGGCCACTATCAGAGCAACCTGGGCTCTCTTAACACCTGAGCAGGGCCACAGACTGATCGACTTCATGACACGCCGCATTGCTGCAGTAATTCAGGCAAAAGGAGCCCCAACTAAATAATGCTGTACATACTCATACGGTTCATGTTCAGACTTTTCAGTTGGCCAAGATTTCTAAAAATACTTTCTTTGTATTGGTCTTAAGTAATATTCTAATTTTCTGAGATACTGAATTTGGGATTTTTCTTAGTTGTCAATTATAATCATCAAAATTAAAAGAAGAAGCAGAGACTGTTCTTTGTTTGAAGTAATAGACGACATCTTTGTCTTTATTGGCCACCGTAGCTTCTCTATGTGCTTCGAAAGGGAGGGGTGAGCACGGTGCTAAGCTGTTGGTTGCAATTCGTAACCTCACCACTAGATGCCGTTAAAATTTACACACTGCACCTTCAACCTGATGTCAATCTTTGTTTTCAGTGTTATTACCCCAGGTAAACCGCAAAGCTTTTTTTGCCTCCAAATGTAGAGGAAATCTGTTTTCTGATTACAAAAAAAAAGTTTTTAAACTTTCAAGAAGCAGTGATTCAAAAAGTGTCCATCACTAGTCCATCACTGTCCGTAATACACCCCACACTATTTCAGGACAACCATTTGTAGTGGCGTCCAAAACAGTGCACATTATCAATCCACTCATCCAATCCCATAATGCCCTCCAATAACGAGTGTACAACTGATGTAAGGTGTGTTCGACTTGAAGTGGCGCTGGGTAGACCTGTACACTCAACTGCTAGAGAGTACCAAGTAAAGGTCGTGCGGGGAAAAAAAAATCCAGCGTCTCGCCAGAAGATGGCGCCCACCACAGCTGAATCATCCAAGCATCCATTTAACACTGGTCCAATGTGTTGTGTTGTAAATTCTTTTTTAATTGATTATTATATTGTTTAATTAAGGTTTATGCATGCTAGTTTCCGTGATAGTGGTCAAGATAATTATTTTCATTACTACTGAGGCAGCTAATTTGGTAAGTTTGAAATCATTATTAAACGGCAAGCACAAACTATGCAAAAGCGGTCGCCCTTCCCGCGCATTCATTGTTCTGAATTCAACCATTCAACCAAGTGGAGGAACGTGAATGTAGGAATAGTGAATGAGGGCGATTTCAAACAGTTTAGAGTTCAGTGAAACACACAGCAGTAGCTTTATCCTGCCAGTGAGTGGCGCTGTGACAACCATTCTCCTCCCGCTCTCCTCTCTCACATCCGCCACAAATATGGCAGACGAGTTGGATGTTGTTGACATCGAAGGAGATGAACGCGATGAAAGTGTCGGGTAGGAGTTTATTCGCCCTCTGGATAATATTATGGAGTCGTGCTTTGACATATTTACGTTCATGGATGAGAAGTGAGACAGTCAGGATGAATATGATCTGCTCTAGTTATGTGAACACAGTTAATCTGTTTTAACATGAGCAAGGAAACGAGTTTAATTGAACTGTGGAGCTTCAATTGCCTGCTACCAAGATTGCACATACAATTGGCTCAATATGTAATAGTCAGTGTATTTTACACCTCTTACCTCAATTCAAGATAAACAAGCTGGATATTATTAAAGAAATTAATTTGAACTCTTTCCTCAGTTTGTAAACGTATGTACGCATATTATTATTATATAGGAAGTCTGTGGGGTAAGAATTTGCATTTGAATGAACGTTAAACTTCACATATATCACCACAACACGTATACATGTTACCATAGTAACTATTGAGATAAAATGATCTCTGTGAAAAGTTATTTTTAACTTCTGTCATGATGCTCAAGAATACCAAGTTCATCCTAGCTTAGCCTCAAATATCTCACATTTTGTGTAGAATCGATATGCTTTTAAACACCCTGCAATGCCATACTCCATCCCCCAGTTTCACAGACGAGACTTAAAATAATCTTAGACTAAAGTGCATGTTTGAGCTGTTTTAACTGAAAATAACTTGCACTGACATATCTTAAAATATGTCAGAGCCAGAGTAATGTTTCTTTCTAGGATACGTTTATAAAAGCTTCTTTAATACCCTGATTGAAATAAAGCCTAATCCTGGTTTAGTCTAAGCCTTGTCTGTGAAACTGGGCCCATATATCTATTGTAAAAATCATTATTGCCAACACATTCTTAGACATTAACATTTTTATTATTTGTATGCTCTGTTTACAGTGACCTGAGCAGTGCTGAGATTCTCCAGGATCAGTATTTGCAGTCTGCGTGGAAGACAAACAGCAGTATACTGGTAAATTAACACCCAAAAATGAAAACTGAACTCTGACCCGATTGCTTTTGTAGTGTAAACGCAGTCGAATGTGTTCGAACAGACACAGGAGACTGCCTACTGACCTAATGTGTCAACATTATGGGAAGCGCACTAGCCAGATGGGATTTAAACTTTGTCAGCTGAAGACACAAGTTTGGTTTGAAGCTTTGCATGTTGCAAATGTTCTCTCGCCATTCCTGAATTCTTACACACACTCACAGTGTTCGGCGTGTTCTTGCCGCTATCAGAGGAGAAACAAAAGCTGCTGCTCTGTGTTTTTCTGTTGTCTCCTTTAGCGTTCATATTTTTTCATTCACTAGATTGAAAGAACTGAAAAAGCCCATACATTTTCCCACCCATAAAGGGATCCGATCCGATCGACCAAAGCACATCTTAAAGGGTTAGTTCATCCAAAAATAAAATTTCTCTCATTAATTACTCACACTCATGTCTTCCAAACCCTTATTAAGATATTTTTAGTGAAATCCGAGAGGTATGTGTCTCATCCATAGACAGCACTATAATCAACACTTTCAAGGTCTAGAAAGGTAGTAAAGACATCATTAAAATAGTTCATGTGACTGCAGTGGTTTAACCTTAATTTTATGAAGTGATGAGAATACGTTTTGTGCACAAAACCAAAACAAAAATAACAACTTTATTCAACAATCTCTTCTCTTCCCGGTCATTATCCTTACGTACTTGCCACAGTAAGCACAGCGAAGGCTTCCGTGTTTACGTCAGAATACCGGTTCAGTATTGGCCAAAGCCGCACATGTGTGATGCTGACGCAGGAGCCGCCAATAATGAGTCGGCGTTCTGACGTAGAACCTGCAAGTGCTGGATGTAAACAACCTATGAGAAAGATACAGAAAAGAAGATATTGTTGAATAAACTCATTGTTTTTGTTTTGTTTTTTTGCGCACAAAAAGTATTCTCGTCACTTCATAAAATTTGACGGTTTTAACGATGTCTTTAGGACCATTGTAGTCCTTTAAGTCTTGATTATATTGCTGTGTTTGGATGTACCAGTCGAATACCTCTCAGATTTCATAAATAATGTCTTCATTTCTGTTCTGAAGAGGAACGAAGGTCTTACGGGTGTGGAACGACATGAGGTTGAGTAATTAATGACAGAAATGTCATTTTTGGGTGAACTAACCCTTTAAGGTGTAAGCAGGCAGAGACTCTGTAATTGGATATGATGTGCTGTTGTTTTTGTGTGTATTCAGCCGTGGACGCTGGACAGCTCCATCAGCGATGAGAACAGACAGGCCATTGAGAGCATGCTGCTAGAGGAACAGTATCCTTCACTCTTCTGAACATCATACTTATTCATTATTATTTTGTGCATGTTTGGTTGTCCTATTTCATTGTAGTCATAATCATTCTTTGAAAGCATGTAGTTGTTTTTCTTAATAAAGAAAGGTATTATTTTGCCAGTAAGAAAGCACCAAGGGTAGCATGGACCAATGAGAAGACTAAAGACAAAAAGTAAGCCACCCTTTTTCGTCTGTTTATGAATATGTAAACACCTACACTACCATTCAAATGTTTGTGGTCAGTAAAAGTGACAGTAAAGGCTTTTAAATTGTTACAAATATTTCTGTTTCAAATAAATGCTGCTCTTTGAAACTTTCTATTCATTAGGGACGACAAGTTATCAATGTATCCACAAAAATATTAAACGGCACAACAGTTTTCAACATGGATGATAAATTCATCAGCTATTAGAATGATTTCTTAAGGATCATGTGGCACTCATTTTTTTTTATTTTTTAAAATAGAAAACAAATATTTTAAATTATGAAAAATAATAATTGGTGTTTTACTGGAAGTGTCTTCTTTCAAAAACATTTAGAATTTGTTTTATTTATTTAAATGTTTCTATATGAATATATAAATATTCATTCAGAATGTTTTGGTAGGTCATTGGTGAAAAGTTCAACTGCACAAACTCGTTGGGCTGAAGAGGAGAAAGATCTCTTTGAGAAAGGACTGGTATGATTTTTGAACACATACTGTAATAACATACGGGAGACACTGAGGAAACAATGCTCTCTGATAAAAGGAAATAAATTGTCTTGTTTTTTTGTGGTTTCTAGGCTCAGTTTGGCCAGAGATGGACCAAGATCGCCAAACTTATCGGCACTAGAACGGTTCTACAGGTGAAGAGCTATGCTAGGCAGTACTTCAAAAATAAGGTATGACTTTAGCCTAATTCCACCTTTTGAAAAGCCATATGTCTTCAGTTCAGATGTGGTTACGGCTTTAAAATGAATTCATATATATATAAGGATTAATTATGTTTATTAACAATTAATTTTTGTTATATTAATATAAAGGATTTTTTACTGTCAGTTTTGTTAAAATGAATGCTCCCTTGCTGAATTAAGCATTAATTTCATTGCTGAAAAAAACATGAATTTTTTCAACAAAAAAAACTTACTGCAACAATTTATAATAAGTATACAGTAATAGTTTGCAAATTATTTGTAAACACTTTACTTAGTTTATAGTTAATTCACATTTAAAATATATTGTAGTCTCTACATTGTTAATGTATTTAATAGGATATAGATATAGTTCTTCATTCATTGTTATTGTAATTAACCAAATTATTGTTTATCTTATATGCAAAGAGTTAGGTAATTTTTTTATGCTTTGTCAACAACTTATTAACTGTAAGTAGTTCTCACTTCAGATCACAGAAAAAGGGAAAATGCCAATAATTAACTAATAATAAACCAACCTTTATTAGACATTAATTCCATTAGTATATATATATATATATATATATATATATATATATATATATATATATATATATATTTGTGTGTGTGTTTCCAATCTTACTGACCCCAAACCTTTGAAGGGTAGTATAGCAAACCATTTAAAAAGGTTTCCTGCTTCATTTCAACAAGCCTGATCAAAAATATCAATTTAAATATTCATTCAAAAATGTAAATGTTCATGCTCCACATGTTTTCTTAATATTTCTTTGAATATATAAATATATAATTTTATTCTCTTATCTTTTATCAGGGTTAGTAGTAGTAATTGTATCACTTGTGTTTCACCTTTAGCCTAAAACAGACACAACTGTCGATGGGCCCTCTTCTAATGTGTCTTCAGACACCACGTTGGTCCCCTCGATCCAGCCTCACGTCTCAGCCCTGACCAATGCTGTGCGCATCGAGCGACTTTCTGATGATGAGGATGTTGACATCACTGATGACTTCAGTGATGATGGGTTTCAGTCTGAAAAGCAGCCAGAGCCTTCAGGCTCTCCAGATTGCGACCACCGAGGAGAACTCAGTCCAATGACACCCCCATCAGATGTACTTTTAAACCCTCTGTCTGAATCGGGAACTAATGCTCCAGGTGGACCTATTGATCCAGATTCAAACGGAAATGCTGGGATCCCTCATATTGCGATTGATCTTGATCCAGAAGAGGAAAGTGGAACCCTCATCTCTAAATCAGGCAGCCCAGGCAAACACAGCCTGTCTGGGGAGGAGAGCACTGAAAGAGCAGGTACCTTGGCATCACTAGCTTTCATTTAATTATTCAATCCATCAGCATTAGTGGAGTTATGGGTAATGCATTTTTTTACTCCAGATAAGACTGAATCAGGACCTGAGGAGGACGTGGAGGAAGACCAAGAGGAGGAAGAGGAGCTCAGAGCTCCTGAACAGGAGGTCATATTGGACTTCAACACAATCACAGAAGAGGAGAAGCAAGCCATCCCGGAATTCTTTGAGGGGCGTCCATCAAAAACCCCAGAGAGATACCTAAAAATTCGCAATTACATCCTGGACCAGTGGTGAGGCTTTGTTCTTTATGTTTCTGAGGAACAGTTTTTGTGTACATCTACTAAGGGGTCATGGCCTAATGGTGAGGGAGTCGGGCTTGTAACCTGTAACCTGGTTCGATTCCCACGCTGGCAGGAATTGAAGGTAGGGATTGTGAATGAGCAGCACTCGTTCCACCTTCGATACCACGACTAAGGTGTCCTTGAGCAAGGCGCGAAACCCCTAATTGCTCCCCTTGTAAGTCGCTTTGGATAAAAGCGTCTGCCAAATGAATAAATGTGAATGTAAATGTCCTGCTAAAATGACTGAATGTAATATATGTTTTTTTTTTTTAAGACAAAACATTTCTGTTTTTATACTTACTTACATTTGCATCCATATCAAAAATGAAATTCAGATGGCTCTAGGAGGTTAAAATGCTTTTCGGAAAGAGTGGCTTCACTAAAACTGGACCAACTAAACAGAGTGTTGCTGATAAACGGGGAAGAGTGGAGCTGCAACTCCATGTAAAAATAACTTGGAAAAATAGTGGGATTTTTGAACATCAAGCATGAAAACCTATGCTAGTAGACTTTAAAAAGGGGCATAATAGGTCCTATTTAGTATATTTTTGTCATTTGTTTATTTATAAAATGCAATATATTCCTGTGATAGTAAAGCTGCAAAATTTTCAGCATCATTACTCCAGTCTTCAGTGTCACATGATCCTTCAGAAATCATTCTAATATGATTTGCTGCTCAAGAAACAGTATAGTATTTATAGTATTTACTGTCACTTTCAAGCAATTTAATGTATCCTTGCTGAATAAAAAAAATATTTCTTTCAGAAAAAAAAAAATCTACTGACCCTAAACATTTGAGCAGTAGTGTAGACATATTAAAAACTTGATGCTTTCTTGAAAATGAACTTCTCTGATGTCTGTTCAGGGAGAGAAGTAAACCCAAGTACCTGAACAAGACATCAGTGCGTCCAGGCTTGAAGAATTGTGGAGATGTCAACTGCATCGGTCGGATACACACCTATCTGGAGCTCATTGGAGCTATTAACTTCAACTGCGGTAATGCTTGTTGCTCAGTTTCTATTTCCTGTTTTCTAGGGTACATTTTCCCTCCCTAAACTCTTTTTTTTCTCCATTCCTTTGTAGATCAGGCGATCTATAACCGCCCGCGGCTGGTTGATCGCTCTCGGCTAAAGGAAAGCAAAGACAGCATGGAGGCGTATCATCTTGCCCAGAGACTGCAGTCTATGGTGAGAGAGAGTTACAGCTCAATGTTACTGTTCTCATCATCATTATCTGTGGATGATTGTCCATTAGCAGAACTGTTTTCCTTCATCTTTCTTATTCAATGATTGTTGTAATGCAGGGGTTCTCATCTCTGGCCTTTGAGATCCACTCTCCTGCAGAGAGAGCTTTAACTTAGTTTAGCTCCAGCCCTGATCAAACTCCCCTGCTTTTAACTTTATAGTAATCCTGAAGACCTTGATTAGCTTGTTCTGATGTCTTTGATTGGGTTTGGAGCTAAACTCTGGAGGAAAATGGCTCTCGAGGGCCCAAACTGAGAACCCCTGCTCTAATGTAATTTCATGGGGGTCTTTTTCTCTCCAGCGCACAAGAAAGCGTCGCATTCGGGACATGTGGGGGAAATGGTGTGATGCTAAAGATCTGGAGGGTCAGACATATGAGGTAAAGGAACTCAAAATCTGCAGTTTCAGATTCTGTTCATGGCCTGATATGATCAGGATCTATTTTTAAGACAGACATACAAATGATTCTTGTTTAAACTGGTTTATAAAACAATTTTTTTTTGTTCATCATCCAGCATCTGAGCGCAGAAGAGCTGGCCATCAGAAGAGAGGAGATGAAGAAGAGGGGACCAAAACCATCTAAACTACCCAAACAGAGAGGGTAAACTCACTCCCAAAGCTACTAAAGCTGAACTGAACATCTTTAATAGCTAATAGTTTGTTTAATGATCTTGCTTATCGGCTTTTGTTATCAACTGCATGAATAATCAGATAAAGAGTAAAAATTAAATCTTCATTCCTTGTCTTTTTCATTCCTTCTCTGCAGCTCTTTTGATCCATTCCAGCTCATTCCATGCAAAGCGTTTGGAGAGGAAAAACAGGTAATCATTAGTTTCGATCATGTCTCTATTCCATCTTTTAATGTGTAAAAATCATGGTTATTATAGTCAACTAAAACTAAAACCATTAAACCATTATAACCAAATAGTGACTGGAAATAAAATAAATGTTAACTGAAATGAAATACAACATTTAAAAAATAGCTTATTTTATTTCAGTTAGTTGCCATTTTTTTTAGTTTACTTAATGTACTAAAATATTAAAGCTGAAATAAAAATGATTAAAAAAAAAAAAAAAAAAAAAAAAAAAAAAAAAAATATATATATATATATATATATATATATATATATATATATATATATATATATATATATATATATATATATAAAAAGACAAAAACAACATAATTACTAAAACATCAACTAAAATGAACGGAATAAACAGTCGTTAGTTTGTAGCTAAAAAATTGGAGTCTGCCCATTGTACACTGATTTTCTGCAAAAGTGGTCACCTCAGACTGGTGCTGACTTTCGACAACTAGCATTGACTCCTCCGGACTGAAAATTGGGGCAAAAAATGGTGGTGTAGTATATTTTATATACTATATTAAACAAATTACATAATTAGGAAATTTCCTGTCATTGAAACAATTCAAGCTTGATTCAGTACCACCTACCTGTGTTTACCAGTTCTAATGTAATTTATTTATTTTCTGTGTTTATCAGGGTTATTCTAGTTAACTAAAATCATAAAAAACATTTATTATTTGAAATAATCACAAAATTAAAATGGAATTTTATACTAAAACAAACAAAAAAATAATAATGAAATAAAATGTCTAAATCTTGAATTAAATTCAAAATGAAAATGGAAAATAAAATATAAAAACTAATTCAAAAGATGAATAAAAACTATGATAGGATCTTAGTGTAAAATGTAAAACAACGTGCTAGTTCATTTTGTTGTATAGAAATGAAGGAACATGAATTTCATCGCACTTATTTTGTCGGTTGTCTCGTTGACTCAGGAACCATACAGAGTGATCGTTTGTGCCGAGGCTCTTGTTGTCATGGACATAGTAAGTTTGACATGGTGTTGATTTCCAGATTTGATTCATCTTAATTTTTTTTTTTTTTAGTTGGCTCTCTCTCTCATTCATTCCTCAGTGTTTTATTATGTTGTACTAATAATCAGATTCTTTCCCAGCATGCTCATGTGTCTATGGGAGAGGTGATTGGCCTTTTAGGAGGAACATATGTTGAGGAAGAGAAAGCGTTAAAGGTCAGTGAATTTGTGGACTTGTTCAAATGAATCAGCTGTTTATTTCAATCAGTTATAATTACATTTATTCATGTAGCAACTGCTTTTATACAGGGCGACTTACAAATGAAGAATACAACAAGTGATTTATCTGAAGTTAAAGCACGCTGCAATAATTGCATGACGTTTTGTTTGTTTTTTGGTGTGTAATGTGCTGATGTTTGTGTAGATCTGTGCAGCAGAACCATGTAACAGCCTGAGCACAGGTCTGCAGTGTGAGATGGACCCCGTCTCTCAGACTCAGGCATCTGAGCTGCTCGGGTTCAAAGGTCACAGTGTGGTGGGTTGGTACCACTCTCATCCAGCCTTCGACCCCAATCCCTCTCTCAGAGACATTGACACTCAGGCTAAATACCAGGTAACGGATCTTTGTTTTGCATTTACGTTTGACTAGGTGGTGTTTTTGTTTACATGTCACATTCTCTCTGTCTGTTTTTATATCAGAGTTATTTCTCTCGAGGAGGTGCTCCGTTTATTGGGATGATTGTCAGCCCGTATAACCCCGGTAACCCCTCGCCCCTGTCTCAGACCACCTGTCTGCTGGTAGAAGAGGAGACCGAACCCTCTGGATCTCAGAGTATGTCTCAGCATCTTCCATGAGACTTTCAGCACATTGACTTACAAATCATTTACTCCGGCTTTAACACTTATTACACTACTGTTGGTTATCTGTGTTCTGTAAATGTTTCATGCTCTTTGTGGTAAGCACTGGAGTCATGGCTGTTAAAGAATAAATGAACCATGGTGTAAATAATAAAATAAGCCCAGTAAGAGCATTTCGTGTGTGAATAATTGTTGTTTGTATTTTAGGGTTTCCATACCGGTTTAACATCCAGTACTCCTCTGAGCTTCCTGATTGGTCAGAAGTGATGAGAAGAGCAGAATGGGTTGTGTTCAAGTACAGGCTGTGTCATGGGTGAGCTGCTGTGTGTTTTATGTGGGGAAACCCTGTCTGTGGCTGGAAGAGGAAATGAAAATATAAAGTTACAAAGTAAAAAAAAATGCTGCACATTATTCACATTTTATAAACTAGCCTCAGAAAGGTTAATATTCAGAGTATTTAAATATAATGCGTTTCTAACATTGTATATCAGTTTTAGATATATTATTTCCACTATTAGTAAAGCTACAAATTTGGGGAAATTGAAGACATGTACTGTGTGTATTCTTTTAAAGAAATTAATACTTTTATTCAGCAAGGATACATTATATTGATCAAAAGTAAATACATTTATAAAGTTACATTAGTTTTCTATTGAAGTATCCTATAAAAAAAATTTTTTTTTTAAGTTTCCACAAAAATATTAAACAACACAACTGTTGTCAACATTAGTAGTAATTATAAATGTTTCTTGAGGATTTTTCTGAAGGATCATGTGACACTGAAGACTGGAGTAATGATGCTGAAAATTCAGCTTTGATCACAGAAATCAATTATATTTTAATCTATATTAAAATAATAATAAAAAAACATTTAAATTGTATTATTTCAGAATATTACTGTTTTTTTCTGTATTTTTGATCTAATAAATTCAGGCTTGATGAGCGTAAGTAGCTTCGAAAACAATAAAAATAGTAATGTTTCCAAACTTTTGACTGGTACTGTATATATTCATATATATTTCATTCTTCTTTCAGGAGTGTACCAATGGACAGACTTTTCCGCAGAGATTCTTCTCTAACTTGCCTGGAAAAGGTAAAGGGCCCTATCAGACGCCCGGCACAATGTCAGGCACTTGTTTTTTGCTAGTTTCAGCCTGACGCAGTTATCATTTTTATGTCCAGTGCCACGATGTTTAAATAGCAAATGCACTTGTGCCCATCTGTTCGCCCATGGGCGTGCTGGTCTGAAAATGAGGTGTGTTCAGGTGTATGTAAGGGCGCGTTAGTAATCAATCATGTGCACAACCCGCATACACTGCTTGTTACACACACAGGGACGTGCAGCACTACACAAACATGCTAAATATTAAAAATAAAAGGATTACAATATAAAAGATTATTATTGTGTGCATAAAAATGACTACATGTCATAATGGATAGTAAGTGCATGTGTCAGAATTACTTATCTGCAGTAATGAGGAATGAAATTGGATCATTTTTCGACCAATCGTGGCAATACACATGTATTTAAACTCGTCAGGTTTAGGGTGTCCATATTCCACCAAGTAAATAGCGAGTCAGCCATGGTGCAAGCGCACCTGGCTTTTAAAGGGAATGGGAGATGACAATCTGATTGGTTTATTGGACGTTATGCCCAAAACACTCCCATGACTTATTAAGGCCTGGCACGCCAACCTTTTTTCTGTCGTTAAACTAGCAAAAGTGGATTCGGTGCACCTGCGCCATGCGCTTCAGACCGATTCCTTAGATTGTTCAAATAGGGCCTAATTTGTCTCATATCTAGAACTCACTCCCACAGAAAGCACTGCATATTACACATGCAAATTGCAAGACATTTTTAGACAAACTGACTAGTCTAATTTCTTGACTACTGGCAACAAGGTTCCAGAAGCACTTCTGAGTACACTAGATGATGGCATGAACGACATGCAAATCTTTGAAAGGTTTTAGCAAGAAAACAAGAATACTAATATTAATGGTCCACAGTGTTAAATAAATATTTCAATGAATTTATTTTGCATGTTATGTAAATGAGTTCTGCTGAATAATTAAAATGATTTTGTTTTGCCTGTCTGTCCGTCCACAGATGCTCACATCAATCCAGAAGATTTTGGAGCAGGTGTCAGAGGTTGACACAGAGACTTTCCTGGTACAGATAGAAACCTTGTTTTGCACGCATTTTCTCCCTGAGACTGGCTCTTCCTCCTCTCATCTTCATGAAGCAGTAACACGGCCTCAGTTACTGTCATTCATCTCCTCTGAGCCAGTCAGCAGCAGCCTTGCTACAGATGAGACCTGTGTTACTGAATCTGACAACCAAGATGAATTGGACACTGCAGGACCTGTCAACCATTTAAAAAGCTGTAATGAAGAAGTGTAGAAACTGGAAATAACAATAAACCTAACAGTATGAATGGAACTTACCTTAAAACATCTGCTACTGCAGAGGACAAATGTGTTGTTCATTTACATTGTATGTTACATTGTACTCTTATAGATTTTTGTACTATAAAGTATCTAGTTTTCATAAAAGATGAGTTTAACCACATAGCTGTATTCAAAATTTTTAATTGAAATTTGATGACTTTTTTTAATTATTATTATTCAGTTTGATCACAATGTGCAAGAAAGTGTTTGCTGATTTTGAATAAAGCTGTATTATGAAAAAGAGATTAATTGGATATTTATGGCGTAACAATTTTAAAGAACTTTTTGACAGGTGAAACGCCAAATAAATTTCTGGTTAATTTCACCTTAGATTTTCAAAATACAAATTGGGTAAAACTTAACAATAAGGTCCATGCGTTAACTAACATTTGTTACAGTATTTATTACTCTTTGGTAACTTTAGTTAATAAAAACAAACAAATAAAGCTTCATTGTTAGTTCATGTTAGCCAGGTCCATTAAATATCAACAAATACATTTGATTTTAAATTATATAAGTAATTTGAATTGTTAGTTCATGTTAACTAATGTTAACATATGGAACCTTATTGTAAAACGTTACCATAAATTGCATATAAACAAATCGTTTTTGGTATTTGCACAAGTCGATGTCATTTGATCAGACAAAAGTGTGGTTATTACTTATAATAATTAATAATAGGTGGTTATTACGTATTATTTATTGAAAAAGGTAAAAAATGACTCGAAGACAATGGAAGGATTAATGACATTATTGTTCAGGCGGAACCACAGCGCAGTGCTGCTGTTCGTGGGGGAGTGTTTTAACAGTCGCAGTCAAGTACTTGAAGAGTTTCGAGGGCTTCTCAAAACAGATAGAAACAAATACGCGTTTTAAATAATTAATGTGTATGATTTAGTAGATGTAGCAATAAAAGTCTAGCAACGCTGAACGTTTTAGTGACCTAGATAAAGTTTTACCGCTCGACCAACGAACCATGTGGACTTCTTTGCTTCTTAGACAGTGTCATTGAAATTGCTTTCAATTATACCACTATAATGATTAAGCAAGAAAGAGTGATTATGAATGTTCAGTGTATTTTTTAATAATATTAGAGCAGATTTATATTGGCCTGGTCAAGCTCGACATGTTGTCCACTTTAACGTCAATAAACCGGCTCCGGTTCCACTCAGTGATGAGATGTTGTGGACAGAGACACTCTCACTGCCGTCCGTCGCCCTTCGCCTCTCCTCGGACTTACCTGATAAGAACAAACTCGTCCTCCTATCTGAAACCAAGAGGATCTGTCATTGTTCCTCATTCATTTCTCTGTCTGAGGCCAAGATTGAGACTCAGTGACTGTGTAAAAACATTCAGACCTCCGGTGATCGTTCGCTCGTGGCGTGAGTTTCACACCTCGGGCGGACTGAGAGCTTTACCTGCACCCTTGATATGGCTGGTACTGAAGCCCCTGCAGAAGCTCGTGGCCATCATACTGGGCAGGTGAGTCTCTTCAAATACTTCATAAATAACGACATACTTGCCTCCTCATTTACATGAAATTCATGAATCAGTGAACAGCTCCAGATAGGGATGCACCAATTCTGTATTGTGACCTGAAGTGATACTCCGTGATTATTGCTATGTTATATGATAACGAATGTGATGGCTGAAATCCTAAATCTGTTAAAATATTGAAATACTATACCTTTTTAATAGCATTTTTGTCAAATAACTACATCTAAATATATTCTCTGTGGATAGATATTGTTGCAGATTATTATTTTTTCATTATTATTTTTAAGTACATTTTTATTTATTACTATTCTTATTTATTTTGGATTTATTTATTGTATTATGGCCAGCAGTAGCTGATATAGTGGCCGGTATTTATATATATATATATATATATATATATATATATATATATATATATATATATATATAATTATATATATATATATAATTATATGACCAGCACCTGTATGTGTTATATTATATTATATATATATATATATATATATATATATATATATATATATATATATATATATATACATATATATATATACATATATAATATAACACATACAGGTGCTGGTCATATAATTAAAATATCATCAAAAAGTTGATTTATTTCACTAATTCCATTCAAAAACTGAAACTTGTATATTATATTCATTCATCACACACAGACTGTTATATTTCAAATGTTTATTTCTTTTAATTTTGATGATTATAACTGACAACTAAGGAAAATCCCAAATTCAGTATCTCAGAAAATTAAGACCAATACTTGGCCAACATATATATATATATTTTATAAACTGTATCCCACACTAAATCAACTAGATTTGTGCATTGAAATGTTTGGCATTCTTTGCAAATCTTTGATAAATGGAAAGTTCAAAAGAAATGTTAAATTCTCTTAAATTTAAATCTTTGTAATTTAAATCAGTGTAATCACTGTAAAATTATTTTCTGACACTTGATACTTTTTATGCATCCTTACTGAATAAAAGTAGTCATTTATTTTAAAAAACAACAACAACAACGAAAAACCATTTTGAATTGGTGAACATCAAATGTACATCACTTATATATTTAAAGGGAAAGTTCACCCAAAAATGTAAATTCTGTCATCCTTTACTCACCCTCAAGTTGTTAGTAACCAGACAGTTGACAGTAGCCATTGACTTTCATAGTAGGGGAAAAAAAAAAATACTATGGAAGTCAAAGGCTTCGGTCAACTGTCTAGTTACCAACATTCTTCAAAACATCATGTTTGAAAGACGAATGAAACTCATATAGGTTTGGAGCAACATGAGAGGGTGACTAAATGAAGACAAATTTTCATTTTTCGATGAACTATCAGCCATTTATACTCCAGAACAACTTACAAAAAAGCTTTAGCTTCACATAACTTGCATAACATCTACCAAAAAGTCCTTATACATTTTCCATCTCCAGTTGTGTTTACTGTGGTTAGTAAATGGGGAGCATATGGCAGGTCACTGATAGCAAAGTTCTGGTTTTCTCGGAGGGTAAGATGTGATTTATCAATAAGATCTCTGATTCAGATGCATGTATGTCTCTGTCTCTAGGAGCATCAGAAAATGGTGGATGGCCCTGCCGCCCAATAAAAAGCAGCTGTTTCGTGAGTGGGTATGGCGTCGACGCTGGCACTTGTTGGGAGCTGGGTCGGGGCTGCTGTTCTTCATCTCTCTCCTTTTTCTCACCCACCTGGATGAATCTCCAATTACGGGCAGGACCCGACTGCTGCTGTTCAGCAAGGAGGCCTTCATGGAACTGGCTCAGTCCACGGCTGAAGCGGTACACCTGGTCAAGTCAGCACAGCTTGTGTAGTCAGTTTAGGATCAACAATAATACTTCCAGAGCAATATGTTAGTCTTTAAATAGTGTATGCAAATTTCTGGAGTTCGTCCAAAAAATTTTGGATTTTTTTGTGCAATGGGATATTATGAAAAGAAAAGAATTTCAGAATTTTTATTTAATTTAAATTTAATATTCCATTTTTTTTCATGGGGTCTTGCTCCTCTTTCTCCTATATTCTGTCTCTCAGTATATGGAAGAGTTTAAGGATTCTCTGATTGCGCCATCGGACCCCAGGCATCAGGCAGTGGATCTCGTGGTTCAGACTCTGGCCCAGAGGAACGAGGATATTGCCGAGATGTCCTCTGTCCCCTGGACTGTCCATGTGGTGGACGGCTCTCCCATCAACGCATTTGTTTTGCCAGTGAGTCGTATCTGATAACATAATTACCAAATTGTTTGTCTAATCAATAAATCAACTCTGTTCAATTTAAAGGGGTCATTGTTTTTTAATCATTTAAATTTTTTCACTTATAAATGTTCCTTTTGCCAATTTTTAGAAGCAACTCTGACTGGACAGAATTTGAAGTCTCAGAGTCAAAGAAGTCTGAGTTTGCACTTTAGATGACCTGCATTTTATAATATTGCATTTTAAAATGTATTAAAATATAAAAAGTATAAATTAAGTAAAAACAGTGATTGTGAAAAATCATTACAATTAAAAATGTATAATATTTTGCAATATTACTGTTTTTACTCTATTGTGGATAAAATAAATGCACCTTGGATGACCATACAAGACTTAAAAAAATTATTTAAAAATCTCACCGACCCCAAACAAGTAGTGTGTATACATCCCTATTTCATTGTATAGCACAGATATTGTAAAAGATAAAAAAAATACAAAATATACATATTTAACCTGATCCTTCTGATTTTTGGATTTTTTTGGTTGTGAAATTACCCAAACAGTGTTGGATATTTTCTCTTATGAGCTACACCATAGAACGGATTCTTCGGACAGCTTAGTACTTTAGCGAAGAGAGCGAATGTTCTTAATCCACTGTAGATGATTAAAGGAAATCTTGAGACTGATTACTAGAGGAGAAAACTCTGATTGTGTTTCAGAATGGAGAGATCTTCGTCTTCACAGGAATGTTAGAGGCTGTAGCAGACATTCATCAGCTGGTCTTTGTTCTGGGACATGAGATGGCTCACGCTCTGATTGGTCATGCAGTAAGTCCTGCCCACAGTCTCAGACCTCTGCACAGAAACACCCGATTGGACATTTTTTTTGTCATTTTATCAGAGTTAATTTGAAACCAATTACCAATTAACCATGGAGAGAAACTGCCATATAGATAATATTTTTAATATTATCAGCAGGTGAATTAGATTGCTGTCACTTTAAGGCATGAATCTGACGGACAGATCCATTATACTGTTACACATGTGTTTTCTTTCTCAACTGTTTACATTCACTTAAAACATAACTGACTGTGTTTACATGAAAACTCATCAAGACCAGCATTTTGACATTATTTTGTGTGTATTTGACTGTTTAAGCGCAATAAAAAGCAGCAAAAAAGAACTAAATTTAGTACTGAGAGGATGCTTTATGTGCCGCACTTTGGGTGTGAGCACAAAATCTGCGAGAATGAGTAAAATTATGCGCAATCCCATACTGAAATTAAAGCCCTGTAACACCAACAGTATTCATCCAGAGCAAATGAAACGAGTGAGTGAGGGGAGGAGGGTTTGTGTGTCGACTCGATGAGAGAGATGAGAGAGAGAGCTGGCGTTGTGTATTCATTCTCCTGCAAATGAGTGTTGGAAGTGTTTTCAGATATTACAGTATCACTATGTATCGAAAAATCACAACACTGCATTGCGCTTGGTTTATTTTTTTGCTTTTTAAAAGACTACAATTGAAAAATGTACGTAGTCTACTATATATAAAAATATATATATATAGGAAACACTGTACTCTGTACTTTAGTACACTGCTGAAATCCACCTGCATTTGGCGAGTACATCAAGAGTCATTTTGATTTTTGTTTATTACATGGCCTGATATATGCACTCATTGTCAGATGGTTATAGGGTCCTCGAACTGCCTCTGGCCTTTATTGTTTAGATCAAATTAAATTTTTACTTCCTTTGTTGTCTCTCAGATTTTGTTCTGGAAGTAAAACACCCTTCATTAGATTCAAGTGCTCACTTTATGTCTCTTTTGCGTGTGTCATGTTTTACTTTCATCTCTGCACTTGGTTTAAATGAAGAGAAGTAGGCGTCCCGTCTCAGAGGCGCTAAGCGCTGTTAAGGGTTGGGTTTAAAAGGATGTTTTCGTTTCAGAGCTGTTTCATCATTGCATGCTTGTGGGTCTGGTTAGGGTGAAGGAGCTTAGCGCTCATAAGAGGGCTAACATGATATGAAAAATGAAATTGATCAGTACATTTTTCGGTGACATTAAAAAGTCCCTGTAAAGCCATGGTCACGTTATTAGACTCAAGTGTTTCCTTAGTTATTTTAAGTCTCTTAAGAGACATCCACTGATGGTTGCAAATGCTACAAACCCACTAGCTATCACTGCCATCAACTGCTATCAACGATTATTATTTGTCAAAATAAAACAAAAGCCATATGTTTTTAACTTTTGTAAACATACATTTAAACTAAGGTAATAGTTTTAAAAAGGTATACAACTTTATGACTATGAAGATGACATAATTACCTAACAAATCTGCCTCGCGACTGGCCACTCGTGGACGTGTGTTTTGACGTATATCTGTCGCCCCTCTTTCAGTAGAATGTGTATTGTAATTACAATTCAGTGCAATTCATTATGTCTCTCTTTGTTAAATTACTTGTTTCTTTTTCTTTGTTTTTCTACATTGTTCCTAATTAGGCATGTTGTCAGAGAATGGGCCGCTAAGGAAGACTAAAAATGCTTCTTAACAGCAAAATACAAACAAATTAGCATTGTAGATAAACGACAAAATCAACAAAGACAGAAGAGCCCATAATGAATTTCTTTCTCTTTCTCAGGCAGAGCAGGCCAGTTTGTCTCATGTGGTGGACCTGCTGTCTATCATCCTGCTAACGGCGATCTGGGCCATCTGTCCTCGGGACAGTTTAGCTCTGCTGGGTCAGTGGATTCAGAGCAAACTAGTGCAGGTGACAGTTGACCTTGCCATATGTGTTTTAACTCTCTTTCAATCGATTCCTAATCTGCCTTCAATCCACATGCTTTCACTGTAGAAAAGGTGGTTCCGACCTTGAACTTACTGGTCTTGAATCAATGAGATGTTCACAGCTAATCTTCCCAGTCTGTTTGAAATAAAATGATTTTTGTTAATAAATATCGCATCAGTTTATATATATATATATATATATATATATATATATACATACACATTTTTGTTATCTCTTATTTTACTGATAAATGTATACAGTATATGGACAAAAGTATTGGGACACTGTAGTGGATTCTCTCACCTCTATGAAAAACCACTCTTCAACACTTGGGAGTTTTTGATGCCAGAAGATAGGTTTTATTACAACAGAATAAAACTTAGTTGGTCTGCAGAACGCAACTGCCGGACCATCTTTTGCTCAAGCTTTTCATACAGTTTCCAACCGCCCAGGTGGGATCAATACATCTTACATATTTTCAAACTCTGCATCAATATTGTTTATCAATTCTTCCATTTGTTGGCTGTGAATCCAGTCTGTTTTGAAAAGTGGAACGAGAGACCCCAACCTGTTTACATTGGAGGTCCCCACTCATCCTGTAAATATTCTTTAATGGCAGAACGAGACGCACCGCTTAGATTCAGTTACCATATATCTAAAGGCAGAGCGAGAGGCTTCATCATACACATTCCATTCTCCCACAGGCCTACCCAACAGACATAGTCAGATACATGACTATAATAGGAGAATAAAAATTGCTATATTATACTTAAATATTTATATTCTGATTAATAAAAATCTTCCACAACCCCTGACCATTACATCACATTCTAAATACATAGATATTAATATGGAGTTGTTCCTCCTTTGCAGCTATAACAGCCTCCACTCTTCTGGAAAGGCTTTCCATAAGACTTTGGAGTGTTTCTGTGGGAATATTTGCCAATTCGTCCAGTAGAGCATTTGTGAGGTCAGACACTGATGAGATGAGAAGGCCTGGCTCGTAATCTTCGGTCTATTTCATCCCAGAGGTCAACCAGTCAAATAACACATCTCTCACACCACACTCATTCAACCATGTCTTTATGAACCTTGCTTTGTGCACTGTGGCACAGTCATGCTGGAATAGAAACTCTTCCTACAAAGTGGGAAGCATAGCATTGTCCAAAATGCCTGAAAAACCGTCATATGTCATTATCCCTCTTCCACAAAACTTCAAACCTGGCACAATACAGTCAGGCTGGCAAACTTCTCCTGGCCAAATCCAGGCTCGCCCATCAGACTGCGGTGCGCTAGGCATTGGAATTGCTGATGTGAGGCTTGCATGCACCCGCTTGGCCTTGGAAACCCATTTCATGAAGTTCTCGCTGCACAGTTTTTGTGCCGATAGTAATGCTTAGTAATCATTAGAGCGTTGGTGACTTTTACACACTATGTGTTCGCTCTGACTTTACGCGGTCCTCCGCTTCATGGCTGAGCTGCTGCTGTTCCCAAACGATTCCACTTTCCAATAATATCACTTATAGTTGACCGTGTAACATCTAGCAGGGATGAAATTTCAAAAACTGACTTATGGCAAAGGTGACATCCTATCGCAGCACCACGCTTGAATTCACAGAGCCCATCAATATTTTTTTTTTTTTACAAATATTTGTAAATGCAGAGTGCATGGCTTGATATTTGGTTTTATACACCTGGGGCAGTGGGTCTGGCTGAAACACCTGAATTCAAGAATTAAGGGTACTGTCCTAATATTTTTGTCCTTATAGTGTATGTTTACAGTATGCTCACCAAGGCTCCATTTATTTGATCAAAAATACAGTAAAATATCAGCCATGATACATTTTTTTTTATAAAGTTCAAAGAGCAGCATTCATTTAAAATATTATTTTATATATAATTATAAATATCTTTACTGCTTTACTGTCACTTTTGATCGATTCAATGTCCTGAAATTCCTTTCTGACTAACTATATGTCCTATTTATCGTTTGTTCAGAATTAAGCTTAAGGCATTGGTGGGACTCCGTTTAGGTTGGGTTTATCCATTAACAATGCAAACACTCCTTAAGGATTGATTCTGAAATCCCTAAAAGAGCCTTTAAACGTGAATTATACTCCTCCACTCGAGCTCAAAGAAACTTCTCAAGTGCTCTCTCACCACTATTATAAAACAATAACAATATCTCAGAGGAGATCTTATTTGGGTTACTAAGGACTTCAATTTGAGGTTAGTTAAAATTCAGCCACATTTATTTGTCTTCTAAATGGATATTGAATTTGCATTTTCTGAATCACTCTGCGGTATGAAACAAAGGCCCACTTTCAATTTAATTGTACTTTAGTTTTTTTTATGGTGATTTTCTTCTAAGATACCTTGTACTCTGTTGCTCTCCTTTTTATGTGAGAATTTTCATCCCTTTCTTTTCTTATTTTTCATCATCTTTGCCCATTACATTTAAAATAAATTGCATTTTAATGGTTGGGCTTTTTATCTCCTAGTCATTTTGTTCTCCAAATATGGTTCACTTTATTCTGTCCATCTTCTTCTGTTTACCCAATATAACTCTTGTGTGCGCTATCAGAATAGCTCATTTAACTGCATTTTCTCTCTCATTTCTCTGTCTGTGTTGTAGTTCTTATTTGAGCGGCCATACAGTCGTAAGCTTGAGGCTGAGGCGGACCAGGTTGGCCTGCAGCTGGCTGCCAAGGTACTGCAGATAATATCTTCGGATTCTGTACACATTCTTCTTATAGCAACACCAAGCTACCAAGGGTATTGAGCCATACTATTCTGGATAAAATGAGAATTACAATTTTTTTTTGGTTTCAAAAAGAGATCACGTATCTCCCACGACTCTGAATATACAATCAAGCAAAATAGGATATGTAATTTACTAGAGGTTCTGGCAAAATATACATTGTTGGAAAATGTTTGACTCTAATAAATAGTGGTTTCATTGCTGGATGAATCAGTGTTTTTGATCAAATCTTTTGAAGGAATGATTCAGTGATTAAAAATTCACTTGTCTTCACCTAGTGGAATAAGATGTAATTGATACAGCCGTTATTTGACGTGTCAAGTTCGTTTCAAAAGGTATTTTGATCGCTATCGTTGACATGAGTGTTTATATACTAACTTAAAACCTATATCTCTGTGCCTATGTGGTGATTTGAATATTTGTAACAGAAATGACTAATGTGTGATGTTTGACTGTTCCGCTATGATTATGTCAAAGGTTTAAAAGATGTGGGCGAATCGTTGTCATTAATAAAATAAGATCACGTGGGTGCTTGAATCGAGATCGCAATCTTTTTACTATTGATATTCTATTTAACACTTTTTTTATACTTTATTTCATTTTTAATATTTTGTTTTAGTTCACAACAACAACACTGTCATAGCTATGCTTTGGGATTAGGTTTTGTTTCATGTAGATCATGGAAATTAATTAGCATTTAAATAAATATGACCCCCCCCTTATGTAAATTAGATTGCATAATGATCAAGTTTGTTGCAGTTAAATCTTGATTCACTTAAAACTGTTGGATGTGGTGTGAAACAGGCCTAAGCCACATTGGTTCCTCACAAATGTAAAAATGTTAATGTGATAAGATTTTTTTCTTAGGCCCTCTTTACATCAGATGTAAGAAGCATTTTCGTCAGTACAATCGCAAGTGGGTGATGCTAAATACAGGTATAAATGGGAACTAAAACATTTTGAGCTTTTTGGATAAATTTAAAACTGTGAGGCACAATTCAGTGGTGAACTGCAGTATCCTAAATGACCTCTAGATGGCACTGTTTCTTTACAAACTGCTTCAGGGAAGTATGTCTCTGCATGTGGCAATGGTCTGATTCACGGTGTAGTGCTCTTCTGTCAGCATGTCTCCTGATCCCATGCTTGGCATTATTATGGAGAAACAGTCAATTCCCTTCTATCTCTTATAGTAGTAATAACGGGCCGCCTGCTGCTCGTAAACGGGCCCAGATCCGGCCTGCCACAGCCGGCTCGGTGAAGGACATTGGCACGTTGCTGCAGTAACGATGTGCAGCGGGCTCGACTAGTCATGATTCATGCTGTCCGTGAGCCAGACTGCTCTCGGCTTTATCTCCAGCTAAATGATGACGTCTCAGACGTTGTTCCGAGCGTTGTTCGTGTCATCTCCCTGTTTGCTTCTCTTGATGATGACGGGGCTTTACTATGCCAGAAAAGCATCTCTTCATGTGTATTTATTGATAAATGTGTGCTTTTCTGACAGGCATGTGCTGACGTGAGGGCCGGCACTGTGTTTTGGCAGCAGATGGAGATCAATGATCAGTTGACTGGCCAACCCACCATCCCCGAATGGCTGTCCACACACCCTTCCCACCAAAACCGTGTCAGACAGTTGGACCGCCTCGTTCCTGAGGTACAGCACATAAAAGCAAATACATGCATCATTAGATATTACCAGACAAGGAAACATTTCCACACAAAAGCTAAACCGTTACATGTATACTAAGTTTTTGAATTGTAATATTTCTTAATAATTTTAAAGTCTCTTCTGCTTTTCAATGCTTATTTGATCTAAAATACAGCAAAAACGGTAATATTGTGAAATATTTAAAATAACTGTTCTATTTGAATATATTTTAAAATGCAATTTATTTCTGTGATCAAAGCTGAATTTTCAGCATCATTAGTCTTCAGTGTCACATGATCCTTCAGAAATTTTTCTAATATGCCGATTTGCTGCTCAAGAAACATTTATTATTATTAGCAATGTTGAAAACAGCTTTGTACAAGTTTGTAAAAACAGGATTATTTGAAGAATAGAAAGTTCAGAAGAAGATTTTGTAACATTGTTTGTACCGTTTCAAAAGTTCTCTCTAAAAAAGTGGCAAATATATGGACTGTGGAGGACTAAAAACACCACATAAAATACTACATAAAAGGAAAAATCGATTCAGTGTATTGATCAAAAAATGTAAATGCAAATAATAGGGCTGTCAATAGATAAAATTTTTTGGGTCGCACAATTATCGTGAAATGAAGCATTTACCGTTTATCTTCATAACACGTTCATTTTGTCATTATTTGCTATAATCATTTACATTTACATTTAGTCATTTAGCAGACGCTTTTATCCAAAGCGACTTACAAGTGAGGAATACAAACAAGCGATTCTTCATGAATTGGCAAATAGGCACAGGAAGTGCTCACAAGACAAGTTTCATACATTGCTCAGTACCATAAGCTAGAGTAGGAAGGGAAAAAGGGAAGGATAGGGTTTTTTTTTATTATGAGGGGATCAAGTGTTCACGGAAGAGATGAGTTTTCAGCTGTCTCTTGAAAATTGCCAGGGATTCTGCGTTCCTGACGAAAGTAGGGAGATCATTCCACCAGCAGGGAGCAGTGAACGAGAATGTTCTGGAGAGTGATTTTGTGCCTCTCTGTGACGGTACCACAAGCCTTCGTTCCTTTAGTGATCGCAGGCTTCTGGTGGGGACGTAGCGTTGTAGCAGTGAGTGGAGGTAGGAAGGTGCAGAGCCTGTGGTGGATCTGTGAGCAAGCATCAGCGCCTTGATCTTGATGCGAGCAGCAAGGGGTAGCCAGTGCAAAGAGATGAAGAGGGGCATGACGTGGGCTCTCTTAGGCTCGTTGCAGACAAGACGTGCAGCAGCGTTCTGGATCATTTGAAGAGGTTTGATTGAACTTGTCGGCAGACCAGCCAGAAGAGCATTGCAGTAATCAAGCCTTGAAATGACCAGGGCCTGGACAAGCAGTTGTGTTGCGTGCTCAGTCAGGAAGGGCCGAATTTTCCTGATGTTGTGAAGTGCAAATCTGCATGTCCGTGCCGTCTTTGAGATGTGGTCTCTGAAGGTCAGTTGGTCATCGAAGATAACGGCAGGTGGTGTTCTTCCATCCACGTCAAGATGTTCGCCAGACAGCTTGAGATCCGTGCAGCTACTGTGGAATCATCTGGTTGGAAGGACAGGTAGAGTTGTGTGTCATCAGCATAGCAGTGGTAGGAGAAACCATGAGCCTGTATGATGGGACCCAGTGATGTAGTATAAATGGAGAATAGGAGAGGACCAAGAACTGAACCCTGAGGAACCCCAGTGATCAGTTCATGAGGTTTGGATGCCTCCCCTCCCCAGGCAACTCTGAAAGAACTAGCTGTGAGATAGGACTCAAACCACTGAAGCGCAGTACTTGAGATGCCAAGTGACGAGAGGGTGGACAGAAGAATTTGATTGTTTACAGTGTCGATCAGTATAAATAATCAGATTGTATCAGATTGAAGGATGAATCTCAAAAAACTTCTACAAGCTTTCAATGTAAATGACTCTTGGAGACTCCAAATGGACACCAAAAAACAAAATGATCATTCATATAATTCATACATTTATGCACACCAAAGCATCCAAAAAAAAAAAAACCTTTTCAGAATTCAGGATATAGTATGTGTGTACAGTGCAACAGCGAAGAGCTTTACAAGTTACCAAACAGGATCACATGGAGATGCCCAAAAAAAAAAAAAAACTAAATCAGGGGTGTCCAAACTTTTTTAAAGGGGGCCAGATTTGATGTTGTGTTCATTATTGGCGGCTGGACACTTCTCCTCCTACCTCTCCTTTTTATATATATTTAGTTGATAATATTTTATATAATTGTTGGTATACTTAATATTTCAAACATGAATAAAATAAACATTTGTAACAATTTATATTTACTTGTCAATTAGGAGAGAATTTTTTTTAAATTTTGAAATTACAAATGTCTGTTTTTTTGTAGTTTTTAATTTGTTTTTATTCTTTAATAAATTCATAATTTATTTCTTAATTTAAATTTTAAATGGCACTCCTTGTACTCCTTACTGAACAGCATGTGATTGGGTAATGTAACACAGCCTAATTTCTTCTAGTTTCAGGAAGTCTTAAATGGATAGTTCACCCAAAAATGGAAATTATCCTATATTTTACTCACCCTGAAGCCATCCTAGGTGTATATGACTTTCAGCCGAGCACAATCAGAGTTATATTAAATGATATCCTGGCTCTTCCCAGCTTTCTAATGGCATTGGATAGTGTCTGAGATTTTGAAGCTTCAAAAAGGGCATCCATCCATCATAAAAGTAAAATATCCATATTTAAATCTTATAAACCATAGTCATTGGCTCATGGCAACGGTTGAACAGGCGTTTATGAGAGGTCGAGTTTCGGCGGAAGGGTGACCTCTGACCCAACATAGGTTCTCTTTTTAAACTTCTAATTCGTGCCTGGAGTTTTGTTTTGCTCAATCTTCTGCGTTTCCGCATTAGTTAGTTCTCTCGTGAACTTGCGCTACACCTACTTTATACGCTCTACCTCATAGATCGGGTCAGAGCTCACCCTCTCATTGAACACTATTCAATGCCATTACAAAGCTGGGAAGAGCCAGAATATTATTTGATATAACTCTGATTGTGTTAGAAAGTCATACACTTGGGATGGCTTGAAGTTGAGTAAATTATGGGATAATTAAAATTTTTGTGTGAACTGTCCCTTTAAGTGTTTGGTATGAAGGACCGCAGCACTTGATCTGCATGAACTGAATCTGATGATCTTGTTATCCATACTTATTTGAGATAATCCAAAGAGCATATTCAGCTTTAATAGAAGCAAGGAAATGGATTTTTACATATATAAAATTTGACTGTTTAGTATAGCAAAGGCAAGCTTTAAGAAAACAACCGAGGCTGTTGTTTAGTTATGTGGTGAGATCATTCATATGACTGGTGTTTTCAGTACAACTAACACACAAGCGGAGAGCTGTTTTCTGTATTTAACTTGAGGAATATGTCCTGAGTACGGTGTTATCTTGATTTAAAGAAACGCATACCGTAGGGCTCGCAGACACGTCTGAAATCCAGACTCCACCAAAGCTAACGAGACGTCTGGAGACCCCTCCGCTCTGGAGCAAACTCCACCTTCTACACACATGCCTCAGACCACATTCTTCTGCTGGAGGGGAAAACCAAACATAAAGGCCATGAAAAGGCCTGGAGGATCCATGGATTGCAGGGATGTCGGAAAACTCAACATTGATATGGTTGAATCTTTAGATCAGTGCCAACAACTATAGAGGAAGCTTCATATGTGATTGAGGCTAAATAATTCATGGGAGCTGTTATGTGGTACATCAAAATATATAGTGCAATGCATGACAGTAATTTGTTGGAGCGTGATTTGAACTCAGTCAAGATCTTATGCTTGATTCTGAACAACTGCAATTTCCTCTCATAAAGAAATGGCAACTTTCATAGCGGCAGTCAAATAATCATTCTAATGTGAAAACTGGATTGAGAGGAAAAAAATTCTACCCATCCATTCATTATATCACTATTTCTATCCATCCATCCTTTCTGTCACTATTCCCATCCATCCATTCCAGGAAACCTGGAAGGAAATATTAACTCTTTATTTTCTCCCACACTGTTGGGAAAGCACAACCTGATCCTTTTGTTGCTGCACTGCAGTTGCAAGCCTTAGGTTTTCTTCATTTTTGTTTGATTGCGTGTTCCAAATCCATGATAATTCCACTCTCTTGCCTTAAATGTCTGTTTCATAATGTATTTTTTGGCTTTGACATCCGTTTGCATAATTACTACCATAATACTAGTGCTTCTGTAGCTAGGTAACACAGGAGGAGAAGACTAGCTTCTTTTTTCTGTTTTTGTTCCTTTGGTTTAACTACTGGAGCTTAACTTGCACAGATCGACACTTGATTGCCTTTCATTATTTACAAAGATGGAAATTTGCTAACAAAAAGACAAAAAACTTTTAAATTGCATCTAATACCAAAAATGATAATTACATTACCAAAAGTTTGGGGCCTCTTAGACATTTTGAATATAGTCTCTTATTTTCACCTAAGCTGCATTTATTTGATCGAAAATACAATAAAAACATTTAAAAAATTTACAGAGCATTTATTTTTGAATTTATTTTAAAATGTCATTTATTTCTGTGATGTTTCAGCATCCAGGCTTCGGTGTCACATGATCCTTCAGAAATCATTCTTATATGTTAATTTTATTCTTTTGAAGTATTTCTTATTATCAATGTTGGAAACAGTTGTGCTGCTTAATATTTTTGTGGAAACCAAAAAAGTTGAACAAAACAGCATTCAGCATTTGGAAACTATATAAACAAATTTACAGTCAATTTTGATTAATTTAAAGCATGCCTGCAGAGTAAATGTATTAATTTCTTGCAAAAAATCATACTGATGTGTTTTATTATAGATAAAATGTTTATATTGTGCATCAAAATAATAGAAGAAAATATTTTCAAATATATAACAATATCAAAAATTAAAACATAACTTAAATAAACAGTGTAACAGATTAGAAATATATATATATATATATATATATATATATATATATATATATATATATGCAGAAATAAATCAATTAAAAATTGGATTGATTAATTACAATTTCAAATATCTGCATAATAATTTTATAAAAATGTCATAAAGAAAACTGATGTCAGTAGGTCATAATAATATTTTTTGTGGATTATGTGTACAGTATGTTCCTGTGTTGGTGTGTACTGGATAAGTGTAGTGTGAATGTTTAGTATCTTGAAATGTTAGGCAGCAGATGGAAAATATAAATCGCTTTCACACTTTTAAGAGTCTTCAAAAAAAAAAATAAAATAAATTCAGTCACTGGTAAAACACCTACTATAAAATGATGTAATATTTGCAATTTGCAATATGTTGCTTGCAAAACAATTCCCTTAGAATTCACAGCTACAGAGAAAGGCAGATGGTGTAGTTACAGCATTTACCAGCAGGGGCTAAATGGATGAGGCTAACCAACCAAACCTTGACCACCGGCTTTAAACAAAGAGCTCAGGTTAACATACTGTTTATAGAGTAAACTATAGACTGTAGAGCAGCATGAAGAGTCATCTACAGGAGCGTGTTCTCTTCCCGTCACACACCAGTGACTCCACAAAATGACTTTCTAATATACGACACAAAGCTGCAGTGGAAGGGTGTATGTGAATTTTAGTGGCATGCAGGGGCCTTACTTAACCTTGAGCCTGAACTCTTAACATCCTGCTGCATACTCACACACTCCAAACACAGAAGGAACAGATGGCCAGGACACTAATTGTCCATCAACTGTAATGCGTTTGTATATCTGTTGTTGAGTGGAAGCTATTACTCCTTCGGGAAGTTACTTTAAAATGCCCTCCATCTCTCTCTATTCTCACCCTCTTTAACCTGAGCCAATGGAGAGTCATCCTCAGTGTTCTCACTAATGAGAATTACCATAGTGAAGTGTGTGTGTGTCTGTCTGTCTGTCTGTCTTCTGGTGCCTGTTACAAGTGAATTTTGAAGATGTTTCCTTAAAGGGTTAGTTCACCCAAAAATATTTTTTTTTTTAAAACTATATTGTGCCTTTAAATTAATAAAAAAAACATAGTGTGTATGTGTGTGTATATATATGTGTGTGTATATATATATATATGTATATGTATGTTATGCATGTTATATATACATATATGATATGGTATATATGACATGCCTTAATTTTATATGTAATAATGTAATTGATATGTCATTTTAATATACTTGAATTTATTTTTTATAATTTATTCAACCTTGTTTCAGCCCTAACTGGCATTGCTTTTGAAGCTAAATTCCTTTATGAACAAAGAAAGAGACAGGAAAAAAAAACAATAGAAGTCTTTGAAAATGAAAATATTCTGAAATTTGTTTAGTGACTGTTTTGAGCATCAAGTAAACTAGATGTACAGCATCACCAGAAATATTTTTCTTCGTTGTCTTTATCTGTGAAATAGTCAGTACTTTTTACTTTTTAAGAAGGCATCTGCTTGTGTTCTGTGTCACTTTGGTTGTAAGTATGCAACTGGTTTGTCCCTCTTGGGTAATTGTTCTCAATAAGCTTTATTCCAGCCACTCTTTCATGAAGTGTCATTTGTTTTTTAGAGTTTCCCTAATGGCCTGATTCTCAAACGTTGCAGTGTTGCTTAAAACCGCAAGTCTTCCTGGATTGAGTGTGTGTTTAGCAGCTCAGTCTGATGTGTTCTCCTCTGGGCGGATGGTTCAGAATAATAATTTAACTAGAAAATTCTTTACGTCAAGTGTCCTTTTTTGCTGGTGCTGGTTGTTCATGTTTCAAGAGGCATTACCGATCTAGTGTTATGAGGCCTGTTTCTCCATGACCCCTAATGGAGGTCAAAGGTTATAGTTAAGGGGTCAGAGACAGAATGCTGTAGGGGTTTTGCTTTTGACAAATCAGCCTTTATAAATGTATATGGATGTCATTAATGTAGGAGATCCTTGTCAGTTTTCATTCATTAATCCATCCATCCAACTAACTACTTAAAACCATCAATCCTGATAATCCCGAATCATTCCATGAAAACATTTCTTTGAATAACTATTACAATCCATCCATCTAAATTTGATGTCACTATTTCAATCTATCCATCCATTAAAAAAAAATATTCCAATCAATCCATCTAGATTTCATATCACTATTGCCAGCCATCCATCCATCCATCCACATGCATTATCCTTCCTAAAATCCATCCTTCCTTCCATCCTCAAATCCTTCCTTCCTTCCTTCCTTCCTCAAATCCATGCTTCCTTCCATCCTCAAATCCATCCATCCTTCCATCCTCAAATCCATCCTTCCTTCTTTCCTTCCTTCCTCAAATCCATCCTTCCTTCCATCCTCAAATCCATCCTTCCTTCCTTCCATCCTCAAATCCATCCATCCATCCATCCTCAAATCCATCCATCCTCCCTCAAATCCTCCCTCAAATCCATCCTCAAATCCATCCATCATCAAATCCATCCTCAAATCCATCCCTCCATCCTCAAATCTATCCTCAAATCCATCCATCCATCCATCCTCAAATTCATCCTTCCATCCATCCTCAAATCCAACTGTATTAATTTGTCATTCTCTGTGTTGTTATAGGCTCTGGAACTCCGTGCACGCTGTGACTGTCCCGCCCTTCCTGAAGTTGACCCCCGTGTTGTTTTCTACCAGAGCGTTCAGTTGCTTCTAGACAAAATTGAAAAACAAGAGATGATGGAAAAAAAGGAAAAGAATGAGAAGGAGAGAGGTGGAGTCATGTTGCAATACCCTCAAACCCCTCCTGTCCCAACTCAGGGGTCTCGACCTCAGCTGGGGGGAGTGCTGGTCACATCCCCTCTGCCACAAACTCTGCTTAGTAAATGAGACTTGATGATATGTGACAAGCTTTTTTTTTTCCTAGTCCAGCACCTCTGAACAAGGCCCGAGAGGATCGTCCGATAGAAGCGGTTTTTATTTTTGGATCCATTACATTAGTTGTCACTTTAATACACATTTGATGCATCAACTGCTGTGATATCAGTCTGTGAGATGAGTTGGAATGGGCGTAAGTACATTATTGGTGTGTGTTGCTTGAGTTTATGCCCTTAATTCAAGTATCCGCGGCAGTGCGTTCATGTTAATAATGGATCAATTGTAAATGGGCTTTTAATTGGTTTTAATGATGTTATTAGCATAAGACCCCTGTGAAGTTGAATGCATTATAGTGTGCAGTACATTATTCATCAAACATCTGCCTCTGCTTTAATCTCTCCTATAGGTTCTAGGCTGTGATATAACTCTGCTGTATAGCATTTAATGACACATATTTTGAAGCTGCATGGAGCTGTGGACACAATTCATTATTTAGAGGATTTGTCAATGGGCTAAATGATGCCAAACGAGTCCAACTCTTGTGTTCTTGGCAAGTGGTGATTTTATTTTTAAATGCACTTGTTATGAAGGCTATGAATGTAAAGAAATTACACTCAAGAAAAGTGAATTTCACTTAGCAATGGTAACTTTTTCAACACCTTAGTGATATTTGGTTTAATAATTATACATTGCTATAGAATTGCTGAACAATACAATGCAAAATAAGTATTTAACAAGAATAAAGGAAATCAGGGATTTATTGAACCAAATTTGAATAAGAGTTTGCTGTGGATTATGGAAGGCTACTCCTTACATGAAATGCCACTGTCATCCACTTTTGAAGAGGTTTGTTGATCCAGACCTGGAGGTTAGTTCACCCTCAAGTATCTCTCACCCTCCTGTTTTCTGTAATCTTTGTTAAATTAACATTAGCAAATATGAAATTACTATTTTTGCTGCTGGCTAGATTTTAGAAAGACTGCATTACTTATAACACTGGCCTAAAACAATTGTATACAAATTGCAATTGCACACTGATTTTGTGGGGATGTTGCATTGCTGACTGATTTGCATTATTCCTTGAGTGAATAAGGTGGAAAACAACAGAGTCCATGTGTGCAAATCAACACCGTTATCAGCAGGGGCCATCCGTTCTCGGTAAATTCTCCTGTGTTTGTTTGCTTCAATCATATTCAGACATCTTTATTTGATTTTACTGGGAGGATTCAAACTTTTTCATTGGTACGTACATTCAAAGGCAGAGCATAAAACATCTAAGCAAGCAGACATAAAGCCAGCCAATCTGCTGCTGTCGCTTCCTTCCCTAGAGGACACTTTTTATCGAGTGATGTACCTGTAAAGTGCAACATGTTTCTGTCTGTCAGACAAATGTGACACTGCACTCTGGGCCTCTAACGAGAGAAAATGGGGGAGGAGAAAAGCACCATAGCTGAGAGACGAGTGATGCATTTGCTCTTACTGGGAGGATTTTTGAGCGGATGGCTATATTTGTCCTCTCACCCGCCCACTAGGTATTTCCATACAGACTGAGGAAGATCTCTCACTGAGAGATGCCACGTTTGTGTTGATGTTTATGGCTCTGTGTGTATCTACATTTGATCAACTTTTGGGCTGGTTATAGTTCATTTCCACTGCAGAAAATGCCACATATAGAGTTTGCCAGGAGAAATCGTGCATGTTATGTGTTTTCTAGCTCATCGGTGCTGGTTTAGGTGGTTGATCAGCTGGGGCCGGTTGCACCAGCTGGACGTACACCCGGTCGTAAGACTAAGCTTAACGTAAAATGCATTTTAAGTCCGGCGTAGAATTAATACCCGTTGCACCATCTGGGCGTAGCACACGTCTGAGACTAAATCTTACTCCTAGTCAAAGATAGGTGTAAAGTGAGAAGTCTTGACTTGTGTCCATGATGAAAATAAAGACAAATTAAAATGTTGAGATGATGAAGCGTCTGGTATACAGGATCCACGATCAGCGGGCTGTCATCGTGTTTTTCAGAGCTGTCCTCGGTACTAAAGGCGGGGCGGGATTATCTGCTAAATTTGAAAGCGTTATTAAAGTATAACTTGCTCTATAATTTTGTGTAGGCTATTCTGTATGTGTAAACAGGTCTAGTCAATAACTTGCTCCAGAAATTTGTACTTCGTGTAAACAGCTGTTATCTTTTGCCACATAAAAATCTTTTTTTTTTTAAATTCATTACTGAATTGTTTTGCTTGCATACCAAAATATGCATATACAATCTTAGTTTTACAATTTTTTTGGGCCCAACAGTAATTTTTCATCTATTTGTCTATTTTTTGGAGCCAATAAATTCACATTTGTAACCATAGGAACACGAACAGCGTCTCAACTTACAGTGCAGTCGAATATATCAGCGTGTACGCGCATCGTCTACGCTAATCGTAGCTGAACCTAGTCATAGCTTTCGATGATGCAAAAGGTGTAAAGATTAATCGGAAAGCTGGACGTAACTAAGTCCAGTGTAGAGCTTACATCCGACTTTTTTTACGTCCAGCTGGTGCAACCGGCCCCTGGACTTTGTGCTGGTAGAGACCATCTTGGTCCATGGTTCAGCTTTTTAACTACCATCAAACAAGCTACTATATTTCACAAAACAGCTTGACCACCTTAAACTGGTATTCTAGGTTCTTGCAGCAGAATCCATGGCCAAAGTAGTATACTGCTTCTGCAGGTTGGTAGACCATTCTAGTCAAGCCAATGAGTGCTTCTCCACCACTCTATACCAAAACAAACATGCTATTACAGTATATAAAGAATCCTGAACACCAGCAGTTTCGAGAGTTTCCAGAGTTTCGAGCAGCCAGTTGGTACACAATTCTCGGTCAAGCAATTATAAATAAACTGTCTACCACCTTAAACTGGTCTGATCTGCCTTTTCTTGAAGGACCCTTGACCAACTTGGTGTAGTACCTAACCGAGTTGATAGACTATCTTGCTCAAGCTGGTAAGAGAATTCTTAATCGCCAACAAGCCAGCTACCATGTTCCATAAAACATGACCACCTTAAACTCGTATCAGTGGGTTTCTTTAGCAGGACCCTTGACCAAGAAGGTCTAGTAACACCTCAGCTAGTTAATTGACCATCCTGGTCAAGAAAAAATGAGCTTGTGGGCCACCATGGATGAGCGATTAACTAGCTGCCACTTAAGCTAGTCTGACTTTGCTGTTCAAGCAGGACCCTCAGATTGTTTTACCACCAATAAACTAACTACCTTGTTACAATACATAAAATAGCTTGACCAACTTAACTGCAACCAACTACAAGGGTCTTCTACTTTAGCCTGGTCCCCTTTAGCTGGTCAACCATCTAAACCAACTTTGACCAGCTAGAAACCTGTAATCTTGGCCTAAAAACCTGCGTCCAAAACTGTTCTAAACTTTTTGGATACCAATGCGGTACCACTCCCACACAACTGCTGTTGATCTGGAAGTTCAATCCTCCATCTGTGGAAAAGTAGAAAACATGCTTTTTTAAAAAAAAAACATTCCAAAACTGCAATCCATCGCTCATAATGCATGTGGTTGACAATTATCTACAACTATGCCCCACTTCATGCTTAAACATGTTCCTTTCTGGTTTTAAGTAGGGCACATCTGTAGTTTTGCTGCTGTTTTGACAGTAATTATCTCATGTTTTCCTTAGCACACTTTATCCTGTTTGTCTCTTTGACTTTCTTTGTTTTTTGTTTTGCTTAATATTGCATTATGAATGAATGTGCTAAATTGTGTCCTTCAATGTTAAAACAACACAGAGCATCTGCTCAGCTGATTTTGGTGCACCGGTATCTGTTTGTGTTACCAGTATAAGCAAATGTCTTACCATAGCCATTGGGGCAGGATTCTGACCCACTTAGTAAAAATATATCTTCTAAAATCTGTCCCTTGACGGAGGAGCTCTTTGAAGGTGTGGTTAGAAAGTGTGCCTGTTTAAATTCAGCAGCTGTTGCCATGGTTTTGTGACCTAAACCTGCAGCCTATGTTCAAATTAGAGGCAAGCTCGAAGGGATGCCGGATGAGTGTTCAACCACCCCCCGCTGGTGTCAAAATGCGTTTTGGTCTATTGGATCACAAGTGGATGATGCTAAATACAGGTGTAAACGTGGTCTAAAACGTTTTGAATTCAAAAACGCACTAGATTACTTCTGTAGAGTAAACGCTCATGCGGTCAAATGTGGTCAATTGCGCTCGAATAGCCACAAAAGCTTGCCTACTCTGCGCCAACTGACCTAATGCGTAAACATTATGGGAAGCGCGGTAGCCAGATGGCGCCGCGTTCGCTGTGGTCTTTTGACTATCGGAGCAGAAATGCCGTCATCTCTGGTCACGTTCATATGTAACTTGAAGTGAAGTGAAAGTGAAGTGACGTGTAGCTAAGTATTGTGTCTCATCTTTGGAATTTGTGCTCTGCATTTCACTAATCTAAGCACACACACACCGTGAACACACGCCCGGAGCAGTGGGCATCTGTTTTTTTTTGCTGTGACTTCCGGGGAGTGATTGGGGGTTAGGTGCCTTGCTCAAGGGCACCTCAGTTGTGGGTAATGAGAGTGGAAGAGTGCCGTTCATTCACTCCCCCTACCTACATTTCCTGCCTGTACTGAGACTCGAACCCGTGACCTTTGTGTTACAAGTCCGACTTTCTAACAATTTCTGCCCCTTGCGTGAGCTTATTTTGTCCATTCGATTGTAATGTAAGAAAAAAAAAAAGCTCATTTACCTGCTCATAGACCCTTCCTTCAAAGAAGTCAGGACAGAGGTGTTGAAAGTGGACAAAAGAGACGGAATGTATTTCCTTTGTCTACTTGCGATCCAATCAACCAAAGCACATTTTAATACCAGGTATAAACAGGGCCCTATTTACTGTGCAATATTGTCTATTTACAATAATGTTGTTGGTTATAGTGTGAGCACCAGGGGGCACTATTTGGACCTCTACTTGTATATGTTGCTATGACATGTTGAGACAAGAATCTTCAAAAATGTTTCATTTTTGCTGCATATTATAAATGTCCATCTATAATATGTCTTATCAGACGGCAAAACTGCACAGCTCACAGCCATTATCTTTTTTTTTTTTAAAGATATCTGCTATCGCGTTTGAGCGTATTCACATTCTCACATTCCCCATACTATAACAGATAAGAGCAAGAAATGTAAGTGTGCTTACCCATTGTTCAGAGATTAATGACCATATGTCAGTGTTAACCATTTTTTAAATGCAATGTATCTGTTAGGATTTTCATAATGCAAAGTAGAAAATCTGTTCATAATGTTTATTTTTTTTTTTTAAATGCATTTCTTCGCATGGACACAGGAAGAGCTCTCAGTGTGTTTTAAAATACAGTAGGAAAGGTTGGTTTAATCTTGAAATATTTATGCTTTCAGTACCCATGTTGTACCAAAACGACCACATAAAAGTGTCAATCCTAATAAAAATAATTATTTTATTTAATATGAAAATTGTGTATCATAAGCTTCAAAATGAGGAGAAAAAACATAAACCAATAGTTCTTCATCTTTTACTTTGTACTGTTAAGAACGATATTTAATGTTAAATGACTGTATCAGATTGAAAACGAACGGCATCACCCATCCCAGACACACAGCTACAAATACAACGTTCATTCCAAAGACTATGCCCTTAAAACTGGAGAGATACTAGGAAGCGAAAGATATGGCAGGAGAGGTCAAACATGGAGTGGAACTCCGCCGGACAGTCTATTTTCTTTCTTATTCTGTTTGTGTGACTTTCCATCTGTGTTCAGCAGAGCGGTGATGCGGTGCAGCAAACTTCAGAGTGTACTGGTCCTACAGGGCAATGTTATGAAGGGCATCTGAGAACACACACACAAAAAAAACACTGACCATCACAGACAGACACAGGTCACTGGTGCATGTTTACAGCCCAGAACACCTCATTTCTCCTGCAGCCATCATACTGAGAACAGCAGAGCCGGAGCACTGAAAGCTCATCATATAAAACCGCTTTTTTAATATTTGTCTTTTATCCTTGTCTATTAGCATGCTTTAAAAAGTTGGCAAAAAATTCTTTAGAATGTCTTAAGTCCATGTCTGTTGGCTTTGAGGCCAGTGATATGTAAACCTAAAAGTTGGAGAAATGTGCGCATTTACAATTTACACCCCCCCCCCCCCCAGCTTATAGGACCGAAATGGTGACATCATCTTTTGATTCATTATTATTTCTCTTGTATGACACATTTATTCCCCCAGACTTCAAAATCTGGCTTTTAGTTAATGTCTGTTAGCCTTGAGGGTATTAAAATGCTAATGTCTTTAGAGTTCACTAAATATATACATTTAGATTCTTTCTTTTTAAGTTAAATGGACCAAAATGACATCATGTTTTGCTTTCTCTTATATATGACATATTTAAGACGCAGTGAAATCCAAATCTCTCTTTTAGTCCATGCCTGTTAGCTTTGAGGCCTCTCATGTGCCTAAAAGTTGACAAAACATGCAAATTTACGAAAATGACGACACCATGTTATTTTTTCTCTAATAGGACTTGTCTTTTAGTCCATGAGAGCACTATTGCTATTGAACCAGAACGTTGTAAACACAGTTCAGAGCTTTCCAGTTCTACGTCAGAACGCTAGCTCATTATTGGCTAGCTCCTGCATCAGGATCACACCACGCGTCATCTTACGGGTGTGGAACGACATGAGGGTGAACCGTTTAAGAATATCCCAGTGAGATCTAAATCTCGTTTTTAGTCCATGTATGTTAGGCTATAGAAATGCTAGTGCACTCCTAAAGGTTGACAAAATACATACAAATTTACAATCTCCAAAGATTGCCTTCCTTCTGCTGGTATAGACTTCTGGAAGCTTCTGCACCAACCACGTCATTGCTGTTGCGATGAATGGGAATGCTAACGGATGGCTCTTCAGGTATTATTAATCTTTCTACATTGCTAGCAATAGCAAGTAGCAAATCATGGTTTAATGGTACGTCTTACATGTTATCACATTTACCATTGTTCGAAATCCAGTTTGAATTTGAATCCACGAGAACTTTGCATTAGAATTTCACATGAGGATGAAAGATTTCAACAGGGTTCAATTTTTTCACAGATTCTCCTCGTTGGCCCACAGCAAACTGCTGTTTGAGGTGTGTTTCATACATCTCTACATTTTAACAATAGACAATGGCTAATGTGACCACATTTCAGCTGAAGGCTGTTAAAAACAGCTCCCAAATCAATAGGAAATACAGTGTTCGTCAGACTATTTCATGGGGTCTTCATGTGAGAAACATAGTGTGAGCTGTGCCTCGTCCTGGATCTTTTTTCTTTTTATCTTTTCAGATCACTTCCCTCTCCCTCTATGGGGCAGTTTCTTTCTGAAACACGCTCTGCGTATGGATTTTATACCCACTCACTTCATCAAAGTGCTGTCTGCTCTCTCTGTATCGAATAATAATCATTCTCCAGTCATGCCTCCATTCAGGGCTCAGTAATCACCTCCTGCTTTCATTTGCTCACTTTACTTATTTCTCCCTCCCTTTTTCTGTGTTCCACGCTTGAAAACGTCCCTCAACTAAAGAAATAAAGGCCGATAAAGTGTGACTGCATTCGGGGGGCTCGAGGGGCACCAACTCCTTACTGTCAATGGCACCGGGACGAGGGATTTACATATGAATACATTTGAATAATTTCACATTAACCTTCCGAACGCTCGCGCTTTTGTTGTTTCTGAACACATATTCTAATGGTGACATTACAATTCAAAGCCTTGTAGAACAACCACAGTGAGCAGTAATGTCAAATCTCGTCCTCGCGCGGTTGCTGTACAGATGTCATGTGACGGTCTAATAAAATTCGGTTATTTCTCACTTTTTTTTTTCACTTTCGTTCAGAGCAAAGCTGATCTGTATTTGTCCGTTACGTGACTTCTCCTTGGCTCTGACCACAGGAGAGGAAATGTACATCTCTGCATTCGTTTCATCTTTAATTGCAGCGTAAAGCTTTGCTCATTAATCCACAATGAGAGCAGGAGACTTTTCTCCCGCTGCTTGACTGCTTCAGAAATCCCTGCTCTGTGTCTAATTACCACACGCTACATACACAGCACAAAGAACTGGGCCAGCAGTGTGCATGAATCGGCCCTCATCACCCTCGAGTTTAGAAAACAGTTCGTTTAACAAATTATTGATCATTTTTTCCCCAGATCAATAGGAAATCAGTTGGTTATCGGTGTCATTAGGCCCTAAAATAGCACATAGCTAGCTAAGCTAGTGGATCAATTAGTTCCCAGAGCCATCAGAAATCCATATGTGAGAAATGAGGGGCTAAACTGCTGTCTTAGGGCCTGTTTATGGCTTTCGGCAGTTTTAATAAGTTGATTGGTTGTTTCTCGTTTAACTGCTTGGTTTTTGATCTCATGATCCACCTGTGTAATGCTATTTGTTGTTTCAAACCCACTTTTTTTTTTTTTTTTTAAATTGACATGAAACAGAAGTTGCAATAGTCTTTTCTTCCCTATTATGACATATATTCGAGTGAAATGGCTCGTGTTCATCTGGAATTAATTGGATGGTTGTGATTTGTGAGTGACAGGTTGTCCCGCCCTCATGTCAGTAATCACATCATCAGAGTAGAGAAGTCACTACAAGAAAGAGGGGAAGTTATTTTGATTAAAGATTACGAAGGCACGTGAATTTAAAAAAGAAAAAATAACGATTAAAAAAAAAAAAAACAAGAATTGTTGATTTTGATTTCATGGTGACTTTCAGTGAAAAACTTCCTTGTGGCTTTTATTTTGTTTGCACTGTTTTGTGAATATATTCATTTCATGTATTGTTACAAACAATGCCATCTGGCATCACCGACTTCAAATCTGGCTGAACGTTTTGACGAGCCATATTTAAATATACAAAAATGCAAATTAGATTTAAAAGCCTCTAAAAACTTGAATGTAGTGCAAAAGTGGTATGGTAGAGGTGTGCAATAGGTATTGTCTGTTATAATATCACAATAGTTGTGAATAGAGAGTTCAAATTTGATTCCAAATTGCTCCATCCCTATAGTGGGGGGAAAAAAGTAGAAATATTACATACAAATAAAATAAAGAGCCCCACTTAATCTACTTTCATCTTATGGTGGATTTTTATGTCTATCCTGTTATCTTTGGAGTATGATTAAAGTGTACTGCTGAATGTACTGTCAAACATTTATGGTAAAACAAAATCTGAGGTCATTTCTATTGAAACTATGTGTTGTAGGTTGTATTTAAATTTATTTGTAATTACACATTTGTATAAGTTTAGTACATTTAAAATATATTGACTTTAAATGTAGTATTGCACACTACAGTTAAACTTATAATCAAGTACTTTACATGTTCTTCACTAAGTGACTTTTAAGACTTTTAACGTATGTTTTAGTGTTACTTTTAAGAATTGACCCTTCACCGGCAGTTTGATTGACAGGCGATCTGACCAATCATAACCCCAAAACCGCCATTTTGTCTGACAAAGCAGTCAGGGGAGTTAGTAGATTAATGTTGGTGAACTTGAAAAATTGTGTGTAACAACATTCCTTCTGATGTCCATTCATGTTTATTTGATGCTATAAATGAACTAGTATGAAGAGATGATCGGTTCACGAGCCGCTTGAAGGAGCTACAGAGATCTGTCACGACATATTAAAGACACACTATACGCTATTTATTGTTTAAACTTCTTTAAAAAATTACAGTATTTTAAAAATGAAACTTTCATATCAAAAGTAATCTGCTCTGTCTTGTCTGTTGGCACGTTGTCAGTGTCCTCTTTGCTCTGCGATGCATTTTTCACTTCGTGAGAACATGATGTGTGGCGTGAGAGCACATGGCTTGTCGGACAAAGCAACAGTAACTAAAGAGGGCGGGTCTTTGTGAAGGATCAATTGAAGTACACTACAAATGCACATTAAATATTATCGAGAACACTTCTTTTTCACAAGGGAACCCTTTTGTTCCTCGGGCCAAAAAATCAAGGAATGAACTGATCATAACTAAGAAACTGGTTTGGTCGAATTTGGAAAAGTGTATAAGGATATCTTTACATTCTCTTATCAGACATCTTTACATTCCCTAAAGCTCAGATTTTACCGTATAGTATCAGAATGAAAGATCTGTGAGTACTGTAGTCAGATTTAGTGTGATTCCCTTTAATTCTTAATGTGAATCGTGTGGCTGATAGAACCATCTTTCATCTTATCTGTGTCTGAAATGCATTTTGCAGGCAGCCCAGTGATGTTCATGGACACAGTCATATGCAGCAGATAAGCGTGCTGTCCCCCGCCACCCCGTGTTGCAGTACCTGGTCCCGTTGCCATAGTTTCCATTATACTCAATGTGTTTGTCATGTGAAGGACAAAGCAATGATAAGTGCTGTTTGGAGCTCTCGCTTTCTCTCTCGCTGTCCTCCACCCACTCCTCATCTCGGAAATGTCAGCAAAACCTCAGAAAGTGGCAGAGAATTAGACAGACGCTATAGGAAAGGTCTTCTTCAAGAGTTCTGACTGCAGATCCCCGCGCTGCCTATGTGGACATGTTCACGTAGGGAAAGTTTTAATGGGATAGTTCTCAAATCTCTGTATTCTGTGATTATTTTTCTTGCCATCTTGTCATTCCAAACCCTATGACTTTCTTCCCGAGCACAAGACAAGAATGTTTAGAGAACGTCATGGACACTATTACAGACAGTTTCCATATAATGTAAGTGAATTGGAAATGGTGGCGTTAAGCTACAAACTGATTAAAAAAAAAAGCAGTATAAATGTGGTCCTTATGACTTCTGTATTGCACATGACACCATTTTTAACTCAAAACGCATAAAAGGTTTTCAGTTTTTGTTGTTCATTTACATGACAACAGCGTTTTGAGGGCCTAAAACGCAAACTTCTGAAAATATGATTCAAAGAGCAAGTTTTTTAAAACGAATGTTATTGTCTGACATCATGCACATGGATATTACGTGTTCAGTCTATAGGAGTGGAATGTTTCTTTACAAAGTGACATCGCCAACTACTGGTCTGGCAGAATAATGCAGGATTTTTTTTCAATCGTTTTCACATATCCTTGTCAACGAGGATTCCATTTTTAGTACATCGTTGTGTAAATCAAACATGGAACCTAGCAACAAGTTTTGTTATCGTTGACGAAAACTAATAAAAATGTTTTATTTTTTAATTTATTCTATACTATTTTTTTGGTAACTGAAATGAAATAAAAATGTTAGATGAAAAACTTTTTGAAAAGACAGAAAGATAGTATAGCGTAATAGTTGTAGTAATAGCGCATAGTAATTCTTCACAAAGTGACAACACCATCTACTGGCCTGGCAGCATAATACAGCAAATCAATACAGTTGATTGTCAATACACTGTCGTCTGCATGCAAAAAAAAAGCAAAGAAAAAAACTTTTCTGTTTTTAGTTCATTGTCATGAAAACATACTTTCAAAGAGCTGGATCTATTTGCAAGGAGTTTTCTTTCATCAAAATAAACTCAAAATTACACTTCTTTGGGGTTGTCTGGAAACAGAACAAAACCTATTATGAGACGAGATCTGACCAAGAATAACTGAAAATGAGCACTATATGTACACGGAGAGAAACACAAGGGGCTAAACGGGTAATTAACAAGACACAGGTGAGACACATGAGAGGAAATCAAATACCATGGCAACAGAAGAGCACGAACATAGAAAACACAGGAAACTGAGCTGAGAACAGTGCAAAACTAACTCAAAGTTGACAATGACACTTTTATAATACTTTTTTATTATCTTACAACTCAACAGCCCCCATTCACTTTCATTATATAGAAAAGAATGACCACAACATTTTTTTATTATGATTGACAGAAGACAGATTGTCATATGGGTTTGGAGAGTGAAATTTCCATTTCAAGGTGAACTGTCCCATTAATAAAGAAGAACCACAGTACCTAAAAGCAGATTTTGTGGACGCTCAGATTTAAAAAGTGCAGGGAATGAACATAAAGCAGTGTGTGGCATCAGAGCGCGTGTCAGAGAGAAGCTGACTCAGACTGCTGGCTCTGTAGCGGTTCGCAGTGGGGTGTGTGGGCTGAATGATGTCCTAGTCAGCACCCCGAGGTCATCAGATCAGACTTCTCTCTCTCTCTCTCTCTCTCTCTCTCTCTCTCTCTCGCTCTCTCTCTCTTGCTGCTTCTAGTACAATCTGATACTGTAGAATTCAAAATTTTTCTAGGTCACTTCCTGCAGTGCTTGCACACCTGCTTTATCAGTCTAGTTGTACACACAGACACATATAATCTTTTTTTATGTTTACTATCTACAATATGCCCAGATCCACATGTCATCCATATAAGACTTGTCTATTTGACAGGTCACAGATCTCAAGCAGTATCATTCTCCACCAGCTTTCCTCTCCTAACTTGTTTCCTCCAAATAACCTTGCTCTAGACCACCCTCTTTCCAAATTGTTTGCCCCTGTCCTGTGAAAGTGCTGTGTCTGTGTGTTTGGGAGTGAAGGGGTGTAATGAGTATGCTCCTGGACACATTGATTCAGCCTGATTGTCTGCCTCAGGCTCATCCAGGGCCCATCATGGAGGGACAATTGTTTTTCATTACCGCGAGTCAGAGAGGAGCAGAGGTCAGAAACCTGGACTGACCTTAGAGTGTCGCCAGTGGGATATACTATTACAGCGCTGCATGGGGGGAGGCGTTGCTGATATGTTTGGGGATGCTGAGATGGAGGTAAAGGGAATTTCAGACATTTAAAATTCATTTCACCTTGCATATATTAACTGATTCTATGAAGCTTTTATCTAGTGGTAACCAACAAGACTTCCTCGTTTTCATCAGAAAATCATTGGAGTTGTAGTTGAAGATGTGCTGGTCTGCTAGCACTTGCAAGCATAAACCAGCATGCCGGTTTAAAATGGATTTCAGTAGTTTTAACAAGCACATAAAAACCTCACTATTAATGGCAAATCCAAACTTAAATGCAAATGGGCCTAAAAAATCCATTCCTCCTGTTGAAACCCCTTCTTAATGAGAAGATGGAGACTTCAATTCTGTCAATAATATCGAAGTACTATATAAGCAGCCAGTATGGATTAGTGTTTTATATCATTGTGAAAGCAACACAAAGTTGCATGTTGGATAAATACATCCACATTCTGTGACGTTTTGCCTGATTCTGCATGTAAATAAAGAAGTAAAAGGTAATTGTGAGCTTGCGAAAGGTAATCAGAAATTTAATTTTTTTTTCTTGTCAATCTGAAACTGTGAGTTTATCATCTTGCAATTGCAACTTTTTCTCATAATTGAGACATTAGTTCACATAATTGCTTTATTAAAATGGAACAAAGATTTCGCAATTCTGATTTTATTTCTAGTAATTGCGACTTCATAATTTGCGATGTGACCATATCTTGCAATTACAACATTGAAAAAAAAAAGATTTTTATCTCATTTTTTTCTTTTGTCAAATCAACTTCAGTAATTAATGTGCTTCAGATAACATAATATTTTGAGTTTCTTTTCATTAAACCGATCGCCTTCATTCTATTAGCTCAGATTTTTCATTTCAATTAACTCAAAATTCTTCAAACTTACTTTTTTTAATTTAAACCAAGAATTATTTTTTACCATGAAATTACAACTGTGAGATTCAGTCATTTTGAGATAAAAAGTCACATTATGATATATAAAGTTCCCTTCGCGAACAGTTTGATTGACAGGCGATCTGACCATTCTGGCCATTTTGTCCGACAAAGCAGTCAGGGGAGTTAGTAGATTAACGTTGGTGAACTTGAACTTGAAAAATTGTGTGTACTCACATCTTTCCACGTCTTGAAACAACATTCCTTCTGATATTCATTCATGTTTATTTGATGCAATAAATGAACTAGTATGTAGAGATGATCGGTTCACGAGCCGATTGAAGGAGCTACAGCGATCTGTCACGACACATTAAAGAGACACTATACGCTATTTATTGTTTAAACTTCTTTAAAAAAATTACAAAATATTAAATATGAAACTGTTTCATACGTCTGTCGGTGCATTGCCAGTGTCCTCTTTGCTCCAGGATGAATTTTTCACCTCGTGAGAACATGATGTGTGGCGTGAGAGCACATGGCTTGTCGGACAAAGCAACAGTAACTAAAGGGGATGGTTCTTTGTGATGGGTCAATTGTGTGAAATAATGTCACAATTATGGGAAACAGTCATTGTGAGTTCATATCTCAAAATTGTGATTTTTTTTTTTTTACTTAATATTGCAATGTGGCAACATCTGACTGTATTTCTCGTAACTGAGACATTTTCACACAATTGCAGTTTATATATCGAAACGTGATTTGATATCTCAAAATATGACTTTCACACAATTATTTTTACTATAATTGTGACTTTATATTTCCAATGTGATATTTTGTAAATGCAACTTTAACTTTATACATCTCAAAATGTTTTACTTTATTTCTTCTTATTTTATACTTTATCACAAAATAACTTTACCTTGAGATGGAAACAGACTTTCATACTGTATACTGGAGCAGCTAAAAGCATCACCTCCACACTTAATCTCAAAATGCAGGCAAGAAAACAATCTAGGAGCTCAGGCAGGATTCGTGTGCACTCTTTCAGAGGTTATAGTTTAACAGTAGACCAGGATGACAATCAGTTATACCTCTTTCATTTTGAAGCTGTGGTTGCTAATGAAGTGCTTGCGTTTCACTGGTTCATTTGTGACTTTATTCACTCCTCTGCAGTGGTCCTCTGTTGTTTAGGTCAGTCAAAACCACATTGGAAATGATCTACTGTAGTAGTCATTTTCCTCTGTGTGTCTCTGCTTTTATCTGATCAATAAACAGGGCTTCAGCCTTACCTCTCTCTCTCTGTCTCTCTCTCTCTCTCTGCTGATGTTATGAGGGATTACTTTTGTTAAGAGACCTCGCGTTTCCAATATTCTCTCTCTCTCTCTCTCTCTCTCTCTCTCTCTGCTGTATTGGTTTATTAACTGTTCTTTCCAGATGAGGTAAGTGTTATTCAGTGCTGTGAATTTGTTCTGAGAGCAGCTCGTGTTTTTCTTTATTCCGGTAAGGTTGATTGAACTGGAGGATGCTGGGTAATTCTGCACTCCACTTTTCCTCATTTTTCAGCATTCACTCTGGAGAAGAACAGATAAGAGGAGCCTTGGACAGGTTCGGCACTGGGAAGAAGAATCTTGTTGGTGTATCCAGATACTGTAGCTTTTTGTTTGTGTGCTGTGTGTAAAATTTAGGAGGATCTATTGGCAGAAATGCAATGTATTATACATAACAATGTTTTGAGTGGTGTATAAAGACCTTACGTAATGAATTATGTATTTATTAGCTTAGAAAAGAGCCATTTCTATCAACATACATCACAGGTCCCCCTCCGTGTAAAGTAGCCATTTTGCGCCGGCATGTTTCTACAGTAGCCCTAAATGGACAAATTGCTCTATAGAGTGCATTTCGTCACTATGTTCATTGGCGTTTTTATATGCAGCTTGCATCGTCACTACGTTGAGTATGCACGAAGTAGTGTTAGTGGTAGTCGTCGTCATCTGGTTTATTAGAAGCAGAGACCGTTCTTTTGCTTGACTGGCTACTCTCTGCTGTGTCAGACGACGAGATCTTTGTCTTTGTGGGCCACCGTAGCATCTCAAAGTGCTTTGAAAGGGACGGCTGAGAACGGTGCATAGGTTGCAATTTGAAAACTCAACGCTAGATGCCACTAAAATTTACACACTGCAACATTAATACTGCATTTCATTCAGACAGGTAATTTATGGTAGAAAGAAGAAAAATTTCTCTGTTTGAAGAGATAGTTCCCCCAAAACTTTAAATTATCCCATGATTTACTCATCCTCAAGCCAGTTGTGTATGGGTATCTTCTTTCAGACAACCACAATAAAATTTATATGAAAAAATAACCGGGGTTTTCCAAGCTTTACAATGGGAGTGAATGGTGCAAACGATTTTGAATCCCCAAAAAATGCATCCATCCTTCATAAAAGTAATCTATACGGCTCTAGGGGGTTAATAAAGGCCTTTTGAAGTGAATATATGTTTTTTTTTAAGAAAAATCCATATTTATAACTTTATGAACTATAATAACCAGCTTCCAACAAACATCCGTACACAAGTTGACTTATGGCGGAAACATAACCTCTGACACAACGAATGACGTAGGAGTAGGTGAGAGTAGGTTCAAACAAACTCAAGCTCCTCTTATATCGAAATCCTCCGACATTTCCATTTAAAAATTGTCATTTTAGACTTCTAATTTGAGACCGGTGTTTTGTTTTGCTCTGTCCTCTGTGCTTCAACATACATTTTGAAGTTGTAAATATGGATATTGTTCTTACAAAAACTTATCGCTTCACTTCAGAAGGCCTTTATTAACCTCCTGGAGCTGTGTGGATATGTTTTATGATGGGTGGATGCACTTTTTTGGACTTTTGGAGCGCCATTCACTCAAATAATCATGAAAATTCATTGGTCAAAAAGAATGGGAACCCTGAATGTATTAATGTACAAATCAGAGTATCATATGCTGTGTCAAAATGATCCTCAAAAACATGGAAGACGGTTTAACTGGTATGACCTGATATTTCCAGGAGAGCAGTCTTTGTTTTGGCAGGAAGAAGAGGTGTTTAGAGAAACGGCAAAACAGTCATGACCCACTTGGTTCCTGCTGGCAAACATCTATGAATCTGTTCCACCTTTGACCTTTCATTACACACAACGAGAGCAGAGACCTCTCATCCTTAGGTCAGGTAAATCTTTTTCTTAACCCTAGGCATGTTTACGCTGAGCTTTCTCACACGTGAGTGTTTACAAGGTCCAAAGGTACAGTAACTTTTCAAAACCAGTCATAAGCTGGAGAATTAAGCTAATTTACCAAACACAATTATTCATTACAGATCAGTAAACTTAATTTTGTATAATTCAATTACATAATTTTTTTGTACAAACAGTGCAGGCCACTCGCAATATCATGTACATTGGAATGCCACAAGTAATGGTTTTGATTTTATTTTTTCTGGGTGAGAGTAAAAGTCTTGCAATTTAAAGCATGTATTATGTTGAAATTCCTAATAAACTTGCGGGTAACCGATTTTACTTGCATTTGGAGCTTGCCGTGTTAATTTTGAACCCTGTGTGTATAATATTTATATTCTATAATAAGACCACGTCTAATTCCCTCAGCATATCTACATACATATAACTGCATATAAATCTCAGCAACTCCAAAGTTGGGAATTACAGGAAGCAGTGGTTAGGGGAATGGATGTCATGGCTCCACGATAAGGCTACTAGTTTGAATAGCGCAAATGGGATTTAGCACATACTCTATATTCAGCATTTATCTCATTGGATTGTCCTTGCTTCAGTGGCCTGCTGCTCACACTATTAGGAATTAGTGTGAAACCCCACAACTGGACTTATCTGACGTCCTCACAGAACCCACAGCTAGATGCATCAGTTCCGGGATTTATCCTCTTTCGTTTTCTCTTTTTCTATCCTTCAATATCGCTGCTTTTTCTTTCTGACTCCCTATTCAGGCCCTCTCTCTTTCTTTCTCTCTCTTTTCCCTCCCAGTGTTAATCCATGACCACAGTGCAGTCGAGGCCCAATCCTTTATGTCATGTTGAGTCTCATTGTGAGGTTCTTACCGGGACTCCTCAACTTTTAATAACAGTGGCTTAATAACTCCCACAGATTGCTTTGGTTAGTGCTGCAGTTTCTACAGAACCCCACTGAATCTCAGCTCTGCCTCATATTCTTTCTCTCTGTTACACGTAAACAGAAGCATCATGCCCATATATGTATATATAGGGATATACAGCCATCTAGCGTTTACATCATCATGCTGTTCTCTATTCCCTCTCTCGAATAGCCATTTTTAGTGATGTATATAAACATGGCTGTGTATTCCCTAGTTGCTGGGAACATTGTTTTCAGACTTAATTTAAGTATTAAAGTTTCTTTTTTGAATATATCATAGACTACTTGTCAAAGTTTCTTTTTGGTTAATTTGAAGTGTCAGTTTTTGCATTATTGTTATTACTGTCAAATCTTGACAAAGAGATAGCATTTTATTACTCATACTAGCTACATATAATAGCATGATCGGTCACACAAAAGTAATCAGAATATTGGTCAGTATCATTGGTAATACCGAGTATTGTTCTTTCCTCCTGTTTTAAGAAAAAACCTCCAGATTTTTAACAAATTCAGATTCAAATAGGTTTATTGGTGTAGTAAAAAAGGCTTTGCCTAAGCATTGACAGGGCTCTGATCCAATTGTGTTGAGCATTGTCAAATACAGGCAACAATGGACATTGAATTTGGCAATGATTGACAGCACCTGTTCTTGACAAGTGCCAAAAACGAGCGCTCCGCTTTTCGGTGCTGGAAATCCGTTTATCTTTTGCTGAAACTTCCTCGTCATCACGGAGAGCGCAGCTCATGGTTGCTTACAATGGCAGACACCAGCACTTTGGAATGGAGAAAGTGGCACTTCCGGCGTTTGCCACACGTTTTTAGAAGCGACGTGAACTGGCCCTAAAATCTGTCATGCGTTTGTTTGTTTATCCAAACTTTTACCTCTACTCTAAAAATTTATATTATTTTCATATTTGAACCCAGGTTCCCTTGCATTCCAAATAAAAGCTGTATACCACTAAACTTCTAAATCTAAAACTATGTAAAGAACTACTGTCATTTGCATTCATCAAATACCATAAAAGCCAGAACTGCTACTGATGCACTCTTTTCTCAGAAAAGAAAAGAGACACCCCTGCTAAAGTCCTTCTTTCTTACTTAATACTTTTTCTATTTTTCCATGTTGAATTGTCTCTGTTCAGAAAAAAAAACCTCATCAGCTTCTGACAGGTGGCTTCATCATGACGCTGTGTTTTTTCAAAATGTCAGAGTTGGCACGTAATGAGACACTCATCAGAAGGTACTGAAATCGTCTAAGATAATTTCACAAATGCTATAAAGCACGTCTCGTATAAATGAACTTGCTGTCTCTTATTTTATTTAGACTTCTATTCCAGTGCACATCACTGACACTCTGGATGCATACAAAGGAAATTGTCTTGTAGGCTGGCTGTGATAAGGGACAACAGCTCGGTGGAAGTGTGTCTGTATTGAGCTAAGGCTTCAGGTCTTGTGTGCTTATCAGCTATCCAGTTCTGTCAGGTTTCAGTTAGACTGTAGAGTGTAGAGTTTAATTTTTAATGCTAAACAGACTTTCCATACTGAAGAGCTCAGCATACTGTATGTTGTGTGTTAGACGGACATGAGATGCTGCTTTTCCTCACCAGAACTAAACCAGTGGTGTACTGGTGAACAGAATGGTTGTACTGGTCTCCTACACATTTACTTGCCAAATCAGGGGTCTTAACTTGATTTTAAGTTTAATATGAAAGTAATGAATAAATTAATTTAATTATTAATTAACAAATTTTTTATGCTTTTGGGGTCAGGTGCCAAATCCTGGTGGAAAATGAAATCAGCATCTTCAAAAAGCTGGTCAGCAGAAGGAAGCATGAAGTGCTCCAAAAATTTTTGGTAAACGCAATGGACCAACACCAGCCGATGACATTGCACCCCAAATCATCACAGATTGATGACGTTGACGTTGTGTGTGGTTCAGGAGTGGCTCAAGAGGAATACGACAACTGTAGCCAAATTCCTTGACATGTCTGTGTGTGGTGGCTCTTGATGCCTTGATCCCAGCCTCATAATGCTGCGGTTCTCTCAGTTAGTTGTACATCTTTTTCTTCCACACTTTTTGCTTCCACTCATCTGGAACTTTTCTAGAAAATCTGATTTATCCACACTTTCTTAATGTAAGGATCATAAGGCAGGCAATGCAAAGACTGTTTTTCCATAAATTGACACTGCAAAAATCTTGTTATCCTCAAAGGCATCACTATTGTTTATACTATAAGTTTTAGCGTTTAAGTTTGCGTCTCTCACATTACATGAGTACTGTGTACACCGTACAACTAACACGGAGGTTGTGAGTTCTGAAATTACAGGATATTTTTATGGTACAATTACCATATGAAGGAAAATTAGATCTCTCAATTCACGAGACCACTGCAGAGTTTCAGTTATAGCGCATGCTGAAAATGCAGCTGCTCCTTTGCACTGAAAAAGGTTTAAGATTCTTGGTCTAAGCTGGGTGGCACTAGTAGCTTTTTTTTTGGTGAGATTATTTTTTTTTTTCATTTATGAATGTTGGCAGTCTATGGCAGTGATTCCCAACCAGGGCTACATGTGCATGTAGGAATCTTTCTGTCCGGTACTGTCATTCCATCTTTGTCCACAGCAGCGTGAAGACTGTATGAGAAAAGTTTCATATGTGAGCCATAATTCTGTCAGAAGTGTTTTGGCCTTTCGTGCATGAGCAGTTGTACTTTTTCCCCGTCTCTTTGGCCTACTTAGATGCGGTGTAAGTAGCACAGTGCTCTCTCCGCCGCTCTCAGTAGAGCAGGGTTGAATAATTGACTGAGTGCGGGCTGGTTGGTAAAATCCTTGTGGACATCTTGCCTGTCTGCTCTTTGTAATGACACTCATTATTCCCGCTCTCAGGGACAGGGCACACCACGATGTGAGAGAGGGGAGAGAGAGGGAGCACCTATATGGAGGAAATAAAAACACAGAGACTGTATGCTCAGATTCTCCACCAGAAGTCTCAGTTCATGACACGTCCCCTACGCAGGGACTCAAGATCGGACTTGTCTGACAAAGATCCCTATTATATTCAGCTATGGACTGGTGTGTGCGAGAAAGAGTGAGAGAGCAAGATAGAGAGACAGAGCAGTGTGGGTGACAGTAAGCCTCACACGCACTGCAGACTTTCTGCTGGATCTCAGCAAAAGAGCGAGACAGAAGCAGCGAGACAGATGCACATACAGTATGCATGAATGCCGACCAGCAGCAATGACTGAGGATTTATTTATTTATTTTTTTGTAAGTAGCAATGTCTTAGAAATTACTTGATGATTCATTACTGACTTAATGTGCATAGCTAGATTTTATTTCCTAGATATGGCTCAGGTGTTTTCTCTCAAGTCTCATCACTTAGAAAAGTAATCATATACCTTTCCTCATCAAGCCGAGGAATTTGACGATAATAATAATAATTATAATAATAATATTATAGAATATATAAAAATATAGCTATGTTTTTGGGAATCGGTCTCTCACAAAGTGACTGTCATGTTTGGGACTCTTTGGCATCAAACTGTTTGAAAACCCCTGACTTAGATGATGATAATCATGCAGATAAAAAACAAAAGACTTTGGACTTGGTTTGACCACTGCGAGAGTGACCATTGGTCTGCCTTTTAACAAAGTAATTCCCAGAACAGGAGACCACACTGCACCTTTTCATCTCACTCTTCCCTCATTCATTTGTTTGTGTAGCTGAATAGCATAACAATCGGGTTTGCAGAAAATCAGAAACATGCCCTAGTTTTACTGATTTGTTGATCATCATACACAGACATATATGCTCGGAGACAGACCCGCTTCCTTTGAAGAAGATTTACTTCCCTAAGAAGCAGAGCAGATTGGAAACGTCTCGGTTAAGAGTCTGTGAGCCGACACGACAGACTGTGTCTCCATCTCATTGTTCTAAAGAAAGGCTAAAGTCGGTCTCAGTGCAGGGACGGCAGTCGGGTCTCACATACCGAGGGACGAGGCACAGATTTATGTGCCGTACACGCACTTCTTCCTGTGTCTGTGTTTTATGGATCCTCACACACATGTTCCCAACTTCCCTGGTTCAGCTTTCTGAATGCGTATCCGTCTCTGTGTCTGTTTGAACATTTCTGTGATGACAGCTCATAGAATTCAAGTCAAATCTATTCAAACTCAAGAGGCACGCAAAGGTCAACCTATCAGCGGAGCAATTTTGAGACAGAGCAAAGAAAGAAAGGAACTGAAGGAGGGAGAGATGAAAGCTAATAGGACATAAAAGTGTCTCCCATCGGTTTCAAGTCTCTGTTCTTTCTGCGTTTGTAAGTCCTTTGTGAATTGGCAGGTTTTTGTTTGTTTGTTGAGAATCATTGTGACAAATAAACAAATATATTGGATGTCATTCATTAAACATAAGCAGAGTAAATTTACCACTTCCAAGGTGGTTGAAAATGCATTTGACTGGATTGCTTTCGTAGTGTAAACAATTATGTCGTTGAATGTGTTCGAATAGCCACAAAAGACCACCTACTCTCCACGTACTGACTTAATGCATAAACATTATGGGAAGCGTGTTCGCCAAATGGGATTTAAGCTTTGTCAGCTGAAGACCCAAGTTTGGTTTGAAGACAGAAAACATACAAAAAACAATGTTGATGAAAACTGAAAACGAAACCTGATGCTCTCCATGGTTTTCCACAGTCTCTGGGCACGTTCATATGTAAATTGCTCAAGCTTATTTTGTCCATTAGACTGAGAGATCTGAAAAAAAACCTGCCCATAGACCCTCCCCTCAAAGAAATCAGGACAGAAGTGGCTGAAAGTGGACAAAAGAGATTAAAACACTAGGTGGAAACGAGTATGTCTCCCTCGTCCACTTGTGAGCCGATCGATCAAAACACATATTAAAACCAGGTGGAAACAGAGCCCTAGTTAGTCTACTTTATTGTTAATTAGATCATCATGTTAATTAGTTCATCTGCTTTCCCTGATTACTCCACATCGATATAAGCCCTGAGATTTAGTTCATTGTCTTGTATTGTAAATGTCTATGTTATATGTGGTTTCTCCAATGATCTCCTGAGCTTTCTGTTTTAGTTTTTCTCTTGTTTACTACTCCATTCGACATGCACTTTACTACAGCCACAGCACCATGACAGAATACTAGACCCTCAAAATGAGTAGTTATGGACTTACCAGCTGCGTGGAGCAAGAGTAGCAATCTCTCGAGGACAACATTCGAGGATTTTCTGGACCAGTCCCTGTTTGCCTTTTATTATACCAGCTTGAATGCGGAAATCAAAGCATGCCTGCTCGGTGTCTCTCCTGAGGGGAACTTCACTGAGGACAGTTTGTGGAATTGGTGCTGGTGAATAACAAATTGACGTTCACCATTGGCCCTGCAGACTACTTCACCTCCCTGACTCCAGTCTCAGAGCCCAACTAACCACTGTCCACACACTGCATGGAGCGAATGCCTGAGCCCACTGTACACACTGAGTCTGAGCCTGCTGTGATGTATGAGCCAGTTAAAAGGACTGAGCAAACCATTGCCCTGGAGCCCGAGCCACACAGAGAGTCTGACCAGGTGTTTGAAACGGCTACACCATACGTTGCAGTGGGGCAGCTCTTGGTCCTGCCCACACTTCCACCACTGAAGGTTAGCAGCAGCTGGCCTCTGCATTATTATTTGAGGATTTGGAACAAGATATTCCCATATGTCTCCTGTGCTCCCATGGTCCCATCCAGCAAGAAGTCTCCGTTGTCTTGAGAGTTCCTTCTCCTGCCTCCTCTTCTCAAATGAGCTAGCCTATCAGCCCCACCTTCACAGGTTTCCTTCAGCCTCTCAACGACTCCTCTAACGATACTCTGTTGTGTAGCTCTGCTTTGGGTCTTCCAATCTCCAGCTCCTCCCATCCCCTGGCTCTGCCTCCAGCCTCCGAATCCATCATTCCACCTTGGCCCATCGAGATGTCGGCTTCATCTTAGCTCCTCCCTCCCTCAGTTCCACCTTGGACCATCGCCCTTACGGTTCTACTGGGCTCCCTCATCCCAACAACTTCACCTTGGCCCGACGTCACCCTGTCTGCACCATAGACTTCTGGGCCTTCAACAGTGCTTCGTCCCTCCACTCATTTGGCTCTGTCTTCCCTCCGGCTACGCCTCGGTCCTCAGTCCCACCGGCTTCGCATCATTCGTCTGGCACCCTGGCTCCACCTTGAATGCTCGTTGCTGCAGCTCCGCCTCAGTTTCCAGAGCCATTGATGTCGCATGGCCTCATCGACTCTTCAGCTCCACCTGCATCGGCATTATCTCAGTCAATTCTCCCCTTGGTGTCATCAGCCAAGTCTCCACCATGGCTCCTTCCTCACTCTACTCTGCCGTGGGCTATCGTCCTGGCTTCCCCCACAGTCATCGCCACACTGGTTTCTCCCACCACCATCTCTTATACGTGTTTGTGTGTTCAGTTACTGTTTTGACACTGAAGACTGATGGTAAAAAAATTCAGCTTTGCCATGACATGAATAAATTACATCTTAAAATATATTAAAATAGAAAAGAGTAGTTTTTAATTACACTAATATTTCACAATCTTACTGTATTTTGGAACAAACAAATGCTGCCTTGGTAAGCAAAAGAGACTACATTTAAAAAAACATAGATTAACTTAGTTCTAGTAGATTTTAAAAATCAGATTTAGTCCAAATATAGTTGGGACAGATTTAAAATGGTCTCAACTGATCACAAAATGATGGACACATTAATATAACAGAAAACATCATTTCAATTCATTGTGGTTCTGGCGTGTTGTAGTGTAACAGGGGAAATACTTCAGACTTTAAAATTAGGTCATTCTCTCTGCCTCTGTATTTTTCTTTCTATTTCTGTTTATATCAACGTGATGTCATTCTCTTTCTTTTGTTTCCATGTGTACATGTACCAGCATACCTCTGTTTTGAAAGTGGGGCAGTTGGTTAAGGTAGCCGTGGGGAGAGGGCAGTGTCTGGTCGGGACATGCGGCGGATACTATATCCAGACTCTCATTACACTGACTGTCTGTCAGAGATGAATTAGAGGCAGGTCAAAACAACCCCCACTATTAATCATTATATATTGATCATCAGAGCAGGTGTGTGTGGAAAAGAGAGTGAACGGAGGGGGTGAAGGGACCCCTGTAGCTATTAGGAAGACGAGATACTCACAGGTACAGGCTCTTGAGGGGACAAGACTTTAAATCTACATCTTCCCTGAGTTGTCCGGTGTCTCTCTCCCCCTCTGTCTCCTACACGCACATTATTATTCAGCACAGAGCGACGGTTACTGTATTTACATATTTGTAACGACTCTCGCCGGCCCTGTAATTAATGGTGCCCGCTGATGCGAGGCGGAATCTGAAGGCATGTTTCCTCTGCGTTGCTATGGCTACCTACTCCCGCTGTGACACCATGGCGACTGGAGACACGGGTGTTAACTGCTTCCTCGAGGGTCAGGACTTCATCTCTCTGTCATAGTCATGATGGAATAAAGGGATATTTCCATCCATTCATTCATCCATCAGTACCTCTATCCATCCTAAAACCCTTGTGTTGTGTTTAATGTAACCAGAGGGACTTCTCTGTCTTTGAACCCTGTTAAGTCCAATACACTGGACAGATGGTTAAAAGCCATGTTAACCATTCAGGGAGTGACTTGTCTTAATTGTGACAGCACCAATTTGGCTGACAAAGTGGTGAAACACCTTATTTATTGTATTTAAATAGAAAAATAATTTTGAGAGATGTATGCATTTATTTATCTTTGCAAAATATATTTTATATATCAAAGTTAATGTGAAGATTATGTGTGATTAGAATTATATTTGAATTAGTGATCACTGATGCATTTATTATTACAATCATGCTCACTGAATTTAATTCTGCTTTCTAAAAACTTTTCTTTAAAAAAAAAAGTGTCTGAATTGCTATTTTTATGTATTTTTATTTTTCTCAAAATTTGTTTTTTGTAAACATATTTTTCTAAAAACAAAACAAACTAATCATTACTCACAGGAACGTTGTCAACTTAATTAAAAATATTTTGAACGAATGAATAAAATGACAACGTAAAAGCCAAATATTTAATTTTGGAAACAATTATTGGATTTAGTTGTATTAATATTACATTTATTATTTTTCTTATACAGTATAAATGGATTTTTTCTTCATATTTATCAACAAATATTTATTATTGTGTTTGGGCTCCTTATAGGTTTAAAAAGTTTGAAATCCCTTGATCTAAAGACCGCTTTTATTCATTCAGGTATCCTTCGTTAATTTTGTGTATTAATCATTTAATTATCAATTTTGATTACAGTTTATTTTAATGTGTCAGTATTACAGTGGCATTACTCAGTAATAATTATTAACAACATGTACTTTCTTTAGGGTTAGGATGAGGGTTTGGTTTAGGGTTAATTGTATGTAATTATGCATCATTTATAGTTAGGTTAGGTTATAGTTATAGTTACTACAATAACTACACGTAACAATGACACTGGAAAATAAAGTGTTACTGCAATTTTCATTCAGCTTTACTGTTTATTAGATTTATATACAGTACTTATAATGAAATGTATAATAATTATAATACATTTATATTAAAATGAGTTTTTTTACATAATTAAATTATATTTTGTATATTCATAAGACCTACATTACTGTACATTTCAATGCTTATATTTAAAGACACAAGGACATGTACATGCATGTGTTAATATGTAGATCGGGTGGCAAATACAGTTCAAAAGTCTCAGATACTGCTACAATATGTAAGATTTTCAACTCATAATTTCAGCTAGAATCATAATTTATTTAATTTATTATAGCACAGTTATTTTATGTTCTCACTAATGCATTTCGGCAGTTAAGTCTTCCTCAGAGGGTGTCAGGGTAAGGATAGAATGCCAGTTAGTCCTAATTAACTAGTGCAAAAATGAGAACATCCGAAATCTTCTTGATTTACTGCGAGCTAACACCTTCATGCCAGAAGATCTTTTTTTTTTTATTAATGTCCCATTCCCAAAAATATCCTGTCAGCCCCCCAGTTTTTTTTACTGATGCCCTTTTTACACCTTCGAAAACGTATAAAATACGTTACCTATGGCAATTTTTAATTTATTTTATTGTAAAGTAAAACAGTAAAGAAGAGTGTGTGCAGAAGGTATAACAGTTATTTTGGGCAGGTGTAGGGAGACTGTTGTCATTGCTTTTGGTTTATAACACTGCACAAGATGTGCCTCAGGGCAGTTTAATTATAACTTTATGGCTCTTGGCCCTTCAGTGCTGTAGTTCAGTGTGAGAAGCACACAGACATGGCATAAGGCCAGAGCTTGACAGTCTACCCAGAGACCAAAACCCAATCCTTAAGAAGGATCCAAACCTCAGAAACAAGTGGATGGGTTTTTTTTAATGGCACCCCAGATCAAGTGGTGTAAAGTATTTGAGTAATTGTATTTAGTTACTGTACTTACAGGGTTAGTTCACCCCAAAATGACATTTCTGTCATTAATTACTTAGCCTCATGTCGTTCTACACCCTTTGTTCATCTTCGGAACACAAATTAAGATATCGTGGTGCAACCTTAATATTATAAAGTGACTTCAAAATGGACGATTCTGATCATATGAGGCGGAACAATGGACCCTTTGCAAACAGTTTGATTGACAGGCGAGCTAACCAATCATAACGCCGAATCCGCCATCTTATCCAACAATGCAGTCAGGGAGTAGCCTATAGTAGATTAACGTTGGTTAACTTGAAATACAGTGCATATATTGTGCGGTTGAAACAACATTCCTTGTGATGTTAATTCATGTTTATTTGATGCTATAAATGAACTAGTATGAAGAGATGATCGGTTCACGCGCCGCTTGAAGGAGCTACAGCGATCTGTCACGACACATTAAAGAGCCACTGGACGTTATTTAGTATTTAAACTTCTTTAAAAAAATGACAATATTTGAAATATGGAACTTTTAAATAAATTGTCAGTGTCCTCTTTGCTCCGAGATGTATTTTTCACTGCAGGAGAACATGATGTGTGGCGTGAGAGTGCATGACTCTTCGGACATAGCAACAGTCACTAAAGGGGATGGTTCTTTGCGAGCGGTCAATTCCTGATGGACAAAATCCATCCCTCCCCTAAAAAAAAAGTCCTGCCCTACATTTTTGTTTTCTTCTTCGTCAAGCCGTTTCACTCGCATATATGTCACTCACAATAGGGACGAAAAGACTATTGAGATAATGATTGTGCTCCAGCTTATTTGAGTGGAGCGGAATCAAAGGGATAAATCTTCTGTAATCAATCCAGAATCCACTCCGGGTTTTCCATCTTTGCGTAAATTTATTTTAAAAAAAAATTCTATTTCAATATGTTTGTGTATTTTAATATCACAAGTTATATTTCCTATGTTTGCTTATAAATAATTTATGCATATAAATATGATATATAATTTATATAAATAGATATGTTTTCATATACTGACATTTTTCAGGTAGCCTCTACTGACTATAAGGGTGTTATTATTGGTGCCCTTAATAATTATTTGTGTATTGTTATTGTTTTTGGTGCTACTTTGTATTTCTCGTTGTGTTTACCTGCATCTTTCACATAAACCACTGAGACTCTTGAGGGCATTTTCCAACACATCTTAAAAATGTTCATTATTTTTCATCATGATGTTATTTTAGCATCCAAGCAGCATATCGCTTGCTGTAAGACTGCTCATAAGAGTATTTATTTAATAGAGAACCGCTGAGCTCCTCAGGCCACATCTTTCCTCATCTGAGAGAACACTTGAGTTTAGACTTTGAGTACATTAGATTTGGCCATAAAATCCTGACATTGATTGTATTTACATTAGATTTCATTAGATTAAGAAATGCCCAAGAGCTGCAGTTTTCTCAAGATATGATGAGGTATTATAGCGACTGAAGGTTTTTTTTTTTTTTCTGCTTTCCTTTTCCCTAAATTGTTTTTTAACAAATTAAATGATTTTTGGATAACTTCTACATTTATACATTTACATTGATTAAATATTTATACATATAATTAAATTGAAAATTAATGTTAATAATTAATTAATGTAAATTAACAATATTTCATTTAATGTTACTTTTTTATCACATTTTCACACCTTATTTTTATTTGCCCTGCTAACAGTTTCTCTGGTCCCATTAAATGTTTTAATAAATTTAAATGGGTAACTTTACATTTATACGCTTACTTTGCTTTATTTAACATTTAAATATTTATTAATATTACATACATTGAATATAATAAATAATTTAAATAAATTGAAAATTAATGTTAATAATTAATACATTTAAATTAAAAGTATTTAGTTTAATATCACATTTTCACACTTTTTATTTTATTTGCCTGGCTAACGTATTCCTATCTCAATATATATTTTTTAATTTTAAATGTATAACTTTACATAATACATTGACATTCATTATCCAACATTTAAATATTTGTAAATAATGGATTTAAATCAATTTAATTTTCATTATATTTTATTACATTTCATTTAATATTACATTTATTACCATATTTTCACTCTTTTTTTACTTGCCTTTCTAACATTTTCTCTGGCCCCAATTTTTTTAAAATTAATTTAAATTGGTAACTTTATATTTGTAAATTTAAATATATGTAAAAATTTTAAATAATAGCATTTCATTTAATATTACATTTTATCACGTTTTCAAACTTTTTTTTTATCATCAGATCAGATGTTATCTTTACAAGAAAATTTGCAATAACAGCTATAAAAAATATGACCAGTAAGCCATGGAAACTTATGATTTCACATTACTGTAACTCATCAAAAATAATTTAAGCAATTTCAACTTTTTTTCTCCTTTTTTAAAAATATAATTTACGTTGAAAATTCTTATAAATTTAAGGCTGTAACTGAATTTAAGTTTTCAAGTCTAAATGGCTGGATATTTTTTACAGTGCAGATATAATACAGTTATTGTAATTATAGAGGAAAGTCCAAGGTTGAAAAAGGATGGCATGGCCGCTGTGATGGTTTGGCCTTTGACAAGAAGTTCTGATTGTTTAGCAGCACATTTGGATTATATCTTGAGAAACAGACGAAAGGGAAAAACCAGTGTCTGATTGGTGGTTCATCCCGATCTTCAGTGCCACTCTGCCGCTCGTGTGCATGTCTGACTCTGCAGTTTGAAATGTTTTCTCGTGTTGTGGCCATTCGTGGGTCTCATGTGAGATTTGTAACCCCTTTGTGTCTGTGTGTGTAAACCCATGTGAAATGTCTGTTTGTTGTTAAACACATGAGTGTGTTTGCGGGAGTCTGGTTGCTTTAATTGAATCTGGCCCTTGGGAAGCAGGCTGTCTCAGCTGTGGGGTTGTGATCTCATCTCAGGGTGTGACTGGGTGAGTACGCTGGCAGTCACTCACAGTCAAGTCAATATCACAGATAAATATTGCAAAGGCCTGTTCTCTGGGCTCCATGAATAATGAATGCCATCATTTTGGCTCTAAACTTGCCTGTTGTCTCGCAAGGGGTGCGTGAGCACATCTCTGTGCATCCGGCCGTCTTCCTCTCGCTCCCTCCGTGTCTCTCTCCATCTGTGGAGGAGTCCTCTCATAAACTTCTCATTATAAACTGACCTGTTTGAGAGGGATCACCGAGATTCATAACTCTTCTGTGAGTGTGTGTGCGTCTGATTTATTGCTCGATCTCAGTAGAAAGTGACCTGGGATGGGTTCAGGAGTGTGGATCCTCTGCAGGGCTCCAGACGAGATGATCAAAACCCATTCGATATTAGTATATTTTGGGTTCCAAGCGGCACAAGTGCACACGATAACCCATCTGTCTGCAGGATAAAGGCCAGCAGGAAGTCTGGGCCATTTAATGATCTTTTCACACTTGGGATTGTTCTTGTTTCACACTGATCTTGTTTCGTATTTCACACTGTTCATTGTTTACTTTTACTGGTTTATGGATTAATTACTCCTGGTTTCACGACTTCACACTTACATTTGTTAACACTCTTATTTGCGTATCGTATTTGTATAGTGAATAACATCGGTTGGTTGAGCACAGCTCACAACAGGCACGCAAATAATATCAAATAAACAGATTGAACTTGTCCAACATTTTATTCATTACTAAAATTAAATGGATAAAAGTTTCTGTGACTGTTCAAAAATATGAATATTTAATGTTGTTTTGAAGAGTATAAGATTAAGCTTATTATTACGTTTGACACATTTGATGTAGTGACAAGTATTTCCCAAAAGCTATGGTATAAAACAAATTACAGCCAACAGTTCATAACATGCTTTGAAGTATTCGTAGTGAACATCACCCCACACTATATTTTTTACATCATATGCATAGACAAGAACAAGATATTAAAACAATAAGACTAACACTGCTGATCGATATAATAATCACAAGTTTTCTGTCAGCAAAAGAATCCAAATACTTACTGAAGGGGTGGATTCTGGAATCTACTGCTGCTTCTATATATATATATATATATATATATATATATATATATATATATATATATGTAGTAATTTATCACGAAATTATCTTTCTAAATATTGAATTATTTAGAATGACAAACTTCAACTTATGTTAAAGCCTTTAATGATGTATATTGTCCGTACCTCTGACTGAGAGAAAAGTACAACTTATCAGAATGTTTTGGGAAAGTTTCCTGTTCAGAGCAGAGATCAGATCAACTACAGCCTTGAAGAAACTGTGAATCATGTGTATCTATGTATGTGCGCTAAGTGTTCTGTACAGGTCTGTAATGGGTACCAGTGGACAACTGGGACTCTGCTTGAGACGTGTAGACGCCTAGGCCTGACCTAGAAGGACATTCTGTGCCTAAGTTCAGGGTCAGATTGTCAGCATCATAATGGAAGGAGATATCCTTCTGGCTATCTGTTAATGTGTGGGAAAATACCAGATTTGTCTAGTGTTCTTAACCAATCAGTATCTTAGTAATGACATAGTTAGTGGACTCTGTTAGAGTATAATTGTTCTGGAAATGGGAATTTATGAGAGAGAGAGAGAGAGAGAGAGAGAGAGAACGGCCTACGAACTCCTTGTGAGACTTGAAGCTGCTTCTGCATATGAAACTGCAAACTATTCTTTATTAAAATTTTCAGCAATTTATTTTTTTAAACTCTGACTCTGGGTCTTCATTTATCATATCTGGTCTTTTGGGTCTTTAACTGTAAAATCCCCTACGTTACTCACCTGTCTATTAAAACACATGCGAGATCGGCGTCTCTGTCTAGTTTAAGTTTGTCGCGAAGTTCTCTCCATTTAGGAAATGCCACGTCATTGTTGATCCTCGTTTTACTTCTCTTCTTGTCCCAAAATCTTTTTGGGTCATTTGGCTGACCTGTAAGTTGAGGTTTAATCAAAGCTGAATTTTCAGCATCATTACTTCAGTCTTCAGAGTCACATGATCATTCAGAAATCATTCTAATATGTCAATTTGCTGCTCAAGAAACATTTCTGATCATTATCAATGTTGAAAACAGTTTTTTTTCAGGATTCCTTGATGAATAGCAAGTTCGAAAGAACAGCATTTATCTGACATACAAAACTTTTGTAACATTATACACCACCGTTCAAAAGTTTTTATTTATTTATTTATTTATTTATTCTTTTTTTTTTTAAAAGAAATTAATACTTTTATCCAGCAGGTGCTGAAAATTCAGCTTTGCATCACAAGCATAAATTCCATTTTAAAATATATTCAAATAGCTAGATAGAAGAAGTAAATAGAAGTTATTTTGCATTGTAATATTTCACAATATTACTGTTTTTACTGTTTAATTAAATGCAGCATATTTTTTTTTTTTACTTTTTGTTTTATTTGCACAGATTAACAATCCAGAATACACATCAATTTGTGCTATTTGTGCGAGTTGGACCAAAAACTACTATCTACCTACTTGACAGTAGCTGGGTTTCCATCCAAATGTGAAGCAAATCTTTTTCAAAGTTTGCAAAAAAAGAAAGAAAAATGAATGCGAATTAGTTGCTTTTCCATCAAGTTGTCTGAGCGGATGGCGGTGGTATGGTAACCTGATAAACAACAGTAAATAAAACTCTATGGCCGAACGTTCGTGAAAGCTTCGCCTGAACACTTATGAATATAAAAACAATAAATGAGCCGTCTGAACTCTTCTCGACTTTAAGCGTCACACGCACATGCGAGGACAAACTCGAAAAATCCACGAAACTCCAGTACAAAAGTACACATGACTTATCTTTCTACGGCAAGCACCAAAGGGAAAATGCATTGCACACACAAACGTGAGTTCCAGTTCATCCAGAATTAATGTGTCAGCACAGAATCAAACATACATGTCTGTTAGAACAACATCAGCGGAAACAGATGATAAGTCACATGGGTTTAATGTTCGCCACGTCAGAATTCATTCGGCAAACGTATTTCCATCTCCCATTATTCGCATGAACTCTTTTTCACACAAGGCAAAAACCACCTCAAGAGAGTGTAAAAGCTTTTTTAGCTAATTAAGGGATTGTTTTGGGGGAAATTGTGCGTTTCCATCACTTGTTTCTGCGATACTTCAAAATGCAACTGCCACAACTGTTACAACTGCCCCATTCAGGATTTTTTTTTCCCTTTTAAATTTACGGCTGATGAAAAATTTTATGCCACCTGTTGTCGATTAGCATTCAGAGAGATTGTTTTGCTCTCTCTCTGAAACGCAGTGGCATTGGTCATAATAGCATCATCAGTCTTTTCTAATGAGTTTATTTCTTTTGCCGCAATGAGCAAACACTTTCTGATCTGAGTGACTGTATGAAATCATTTGAAACTGTATTTGATAAACATTTCATTTAATTCATTTCTGTGCTTTCATGCCGCTTGACTCGTGCACAGAACTGATTCTCATGACAAGCTATTAAGACATCGCAATAGACTGGGGAGAGTTGGGCTCTATTACGCTGAAGCGGTTGCTGTGGTACTGTTGTTGTGGCAACCGGCTCTCTGTGCCCTTGAACGGAGGATAACTCTGGCCTAGCAGGGCAGGGTTAGTTTGCTTTGATTGACAGTGTGCTGCTAGAAAGGTGTTGTGCGTGGGTTAGAAATAAGCCTCCTCATTGGGTCTTGCATGGGCTATAGAGCCAAAACTGCCTTTACATGGAAAATAGATCATTGCTGTGGGAGGAATGAGGAACAACCAAGAGATGAGTTAGTAATGCAGACATCTGCTTGACAGAATCATCTGTTCACTCAGAAAAGAGAGAGGTCAAGACAAGAAAGGGAACCTGGGAGTGACAGATGTGACAGTAGACTCTGGATGTTGTGTCTGAGGGCACCGGGTTGATTTATCGGAGAAACAAACTGTTTTTAGTTACAACCATGGGTTAAATAAGGATTTTCGAGGCAACATCTGCCGGTTATTCTGGTGTTCTACCCTGTAAGATATGACATGGTCACTCTTCCATCCCCAGAAAGTACAATTATTCTGTGCTGGGGAAAGTTACTTTTAAAAGTAATGTTACAATATTGTGTTACTCGCTAAAAGCGTAATTGCGTTACTCTCATGGAGAGCTGGGAAAGTGGGAAAACAAAGTAATTCGTTTTTATAATATACAAATAATGTTACTGTACTTGTTACTTGAAAAAAGTAATCTGATTACATAACTCATATTACTTGTAATGCGTTACCCCCAATATTTGTCTGTGTGAATCAGATTCAGAAGTTGTGGCTTATTTTACTTCAATAATGTGACGTATGAATAAAACTGAATAGACTGCGAGGCTTGATTTTAGGGCACTTCCTTTCCATATAGCTCAACATCTATATAAGTCAAATTAATATTACTGTAGCATTTTATACCTACTTTAAAAAAATGAACAAAAAACTAAAATATAATATTACTTGTATATTGTACAAACATAATGCTTATTTCAATTAATGACAGGTGCACTATGTAGTTTTTCGTCCGCTAGAGGTCACCTATTCAAAACAAAGCGTAGCTTGATGACACCAAGTTTGAGCGAGGAATCTTGGGACATGTGGTCTTCACCAGTGGGTCTCGGGCAGAAATCATGTTCATTAATGCGATTATTAACGTTACTGTAGTATGAAGCAGAGCAGGACCGAGTTTTGTGGTGCTGGAGCGATTGTTAATGAGAGACAAACGCAACACACCTCAAGAGCAGCAGGACTTTTATTATGCCACAGTCGCAGGCGCCACTTCCACTTTTCCTGTCATGAGTATGAGGGAACGCAGCTCTGTTTATCATATTAGATATGTTTGAGTGTGTTGAAAATGTTATAACGTTACTCTGTGCGTTCGCTCGCGGCTGCTGTGAGACACTTGTTCACACTGCAGTAAGATAGATCAATTTTAGGATATCATATTAAATGCTGGATGGCTTGTGTTGATAAATGGCATGCAATTAATTTTAAAAGATATTGTATGATGGAGAAAATATTATTATTATGTTAAAATAATATTACTGTTACTAAAAATAAAGCTGCATCAGATTATGCTATGTTTGCTACTTCACAATAGTATTTTTCTCTCAGGCATAGTAAACATGGTACTCGCAGGAAAAAAAAGGGAAATTAGATTTAAACAATAAGACTAAACAAGTTGAGCTATTTTACAGTAATTAGTTTTCTGTCTATAATGTATCAAAACAGATGTTCCCTTGTCTGTGTTTCCACATGTAATATATATAAAAGCGTCTTTGGTGTTTCCATGGTTTCTACAAAATAAAACCGGAAACCGAGGGTAATGCGGATATGACGGCATTTACAGGTGACTCCTCACTTCCGGGATCCTGTTTTTTCTTTTTCATGATTTACAAATATTTGGAAGCATTTGGGATATTGTAAGTATTCAACTGAACAAAATATAGAACACTGGCCTAGTGATTTTTGGATATTTTACAGCAAAAATGTTACATGCTGCAGATTTAAAAATTTAAATAAATATTTATGGTTTTTATATATAAAATGGAGGAGAAACCTGAGCGACACTTTTAACTTGGCCCTGACAACCATTTATAACACCTTAGCTGCTCACTTTTTTCCCAGAAAATATACAAATATATATGTTTAGTCTTCTTTCTCTCTTATTAATGGTTGTTTCCTGTGTGGTTTTCTTTTACTGCCCCTGCTAGTGAGCGCCTGTGAGCTTGTCAGGTATATTTTAGTGTGTACACTGCTGCACGTGTAAACGCGGTTATGTCAGAGCACCTGTACCAAAACACGTGTCTCTTGTATGTGATTTTTGCATTCAAGGCCATTCATATGATTTTGTAACAAGCATCTGCAATTGCATAACTGCCAAGAGTTACATCTCTAACAGCGGAGTGAATGTGAGAAAAGAAAATTACAAAATAGATGTGAGTAAATGCGCATGCAATGAAACGTCTATTACGATTTTATTACTGGCCTCACATAAAAACTGTGAAGTTTATTATGGACTTGTTTGCACTTTGAGTATTTTTGTGTTGAATTGAAAACTTTATTTAAATGTACAGCATTTGCATAAGTTGTTGTGTCTAGATGAATTTCTCATTTTTATTTTGCTGGTGTTTCGATCCATACTGGAAATCAAGTCAAAAATATTGTTGTAAGAGAAAAAAAATTGTGTCTGTTTGGTCTGGTACCTGGTCAAATGTAACACTGAGGTGCATTTTTGTGAGTAAAAATAGTATCCATCACACACCAATCCAGAGAGAATCAATCAAATGAACGGCATTTGAGTTCATCTTAGTGAACCAGATTCCCCCTCCACATGTGCATAAACAAGCTGTGTCACACAGGAATATATAGCTGCCCACTTTCTTATTCTGCAAAACATTTAAATGCTGTAGCTTGTGATCTTTTAGAAACTGTTTTCATTTCCGGCCAAGAGGGAATACGAGATAAATAGCACAGCAGCAGGAGCGGGAGTTCAGGGACAGAGAAGAGCCAAGAGGCAAAATGAACAGATAAAGGATGAAGTTTGCCGCTCAGGATGGGGCTGCATGTCTTCAGGCAGCGTCAGGATGGAAGTGAGAGTGACAGTTTGGTCAGAAACAGTTTAGCTATCCTTAAACATGGCCGCCCACGGGGAGAAAATTTTGCGTTTCAGGTCGGAGGAGCTCATCACCCAGATGTTTGGAATAAATGGGCTTATCAGGGCTTTTTAGAAAGCAGTTGTGCATCTTCAAGTCAGGGAGCGCATGTATGCTTGAAAAAAAAAAAAAAAACATGCAGTAAAGAACTATAAGAACCGGGAAAAGATGTTTACTGTAAGACAGTGCTCATTAAACGGATGATTCATCCAGACGCAAGATGAGTTCAGATCTAACACACAAGAACACTCCTGCATTCGACTAAAGAGTAATTAATTACTCATCCTCATTGCATTCCAAACCCACAAGACCTTCGTTCATCTTCGGAATACAAATGAAGATAGTTTTTGATGAAATCCGAGAGGTTTTTTGTCTCTCATAGAAAGCAACGAAATTACCACATTCAAGGTCCAAGAAAATAAATAAATAAATAAATAAATAAATAAATAAATAAATATTTGTGTGTGTGTATGTATATATATATATATATACAGACGTAGCTTTCTGACATAAAACACGGAAGCTCTGCACTGCGTTCACTGTGTTGGAGACCACGCAGTTTTGGTTTGGTTTGGTTTTGGGTTTTTTTTGTTTTGTTTTTTTTTGGTTTTGTGTGGTTTTATTTCTTTGCTTTGCTTTGCTGTAGAGCTGCACGTAAAAATCGTAAAAAGATCATGATCTCGATTCAACAACTATTCACCCGTGTCTATTAAACCTTTAACAAAATCATTCCAGAACATTAAAATCTATGTTCGTTCTGCTGAAACAACACAGTAGTTATTTCTGTTACAAATATTCAAATTATAACAAGTACTGAGAGAAAAGTTCTTAGTTAGTATAGAAACGTCGATGTCAACGATAGTGATCAAAATGGAGCAAAACACCTTTTGAAACGAACTTGGCATTCAAATAACAGTTGTTTTAATTACATCTCACACCACTAGATGGCGACAAGTGATTGTTTAAGAAAATGTCATTGAATCATTCATTCAAGATTTGTTCAAAAACACTGATTCACCCAGTAATTAAACAAGTATTTGAGTTATTGAGACATTAAATTCGTTCAATACAATTTAAAAAAAATAATTTGTTCAAATTAATTAAACATTTTTTCCAGCAATTAATATTTTAAATTAATTATATTTATATTTATATAATTTATCTAAATATCAATGATATAAATTATCTTGTTCAGTTTTATATTCAGAATCGTGGGAGAATCACAATCTTTATCTGAAACCAAAAAAAAATGTGATTCTCTTTTTATCCAGAATTGTGGAACTTTGGTTGGTTTGGTGTAAAAAGCCAGTGGAGAGAGGACAGGTAATAATGAAGGGAAAGAGATCAGGCAATGGCCTGAGCTGATTTCATAGTTGTGCTGCTCATCATGAGCACCGCAGCTCACTGACGGAATGTACCTGCTCACCAACAGGCCACTTCTCAAACTGCTGTAGAGCTTTAGTACAAATGTGTGTAATGAAGTCTGTGCTTGTTTGCATTTTGATTGCATTTGTTGTGTACCTTACCGGCAACGTGTTAATTTAATCTGCCCATGCACTGTGGGAAATGGCCTGTTGTTAAGGGAGGTCTCTGTGTTGACGGCTCTGTTGCTATAGTGGCAGTGGTTTAATGGTGTGGAGTACATTAGCACTGACTGATCTGTAAATATGTCTGCTTTCTGCTGCCTCAGCACCCTCTGACATCCACATGGATCAAATTGCTGCAATGCTTCACTATGCACTCAATCACTCCCTCTCTCCCTCTCTCGCTCCACTTCCGCAATTCACAATCCCATTTTTTTTCTTTCTCTTTGTGTGAACAGATCCTTAGATCATTGTGTTACGAAATTTAAGGCGAACACACAGATGTTGTCGTCCTCAGGGATGTATTACTGCGCTATTCACCTGGCTGAGAGCGTATTTAGCAGTGGCCTTGTGGATTTTTTTTCCCCCGTCATAATTCTTTTCAAATGATGAATGAGACGGGGTTGAATGCCCTCCGAGTGCGTTTGATTCAACTGTGACATTTCAGGTGCATGAATGTGCAGAAATATGGAGAACCAGGTGGCTTTTCTCTCCTCTAACATCACTCTTAGTGGATTTGCTAATGAGAAAGAGCTTCTAGCTTGTGTGTGTGAAATTTGGCCTTGCTTAGAGTACAAAGCATGAGAGAAAAACAAGTTGCTGTTATGTAACTGCTTTTCTGTGGAGTTTATGAACCTGGTAAATACTGTTTTTATTATGCTGGATAAAATAGACATTAGTTTCATTTAGATAATAGCGTTCACAGTGTGCAATTCAGTTGGTTGGATAATGTGCAGCAGCAGGGGGAGCAGCCCTGGTGTTCTGCAGATCTTGATTGTAGGTATTAATAAAAATAGCAGTTATTACCCCCTAGATAAGGCTCTTTATGGTTCCTAATCACATCATACTGTATTATACCTCATTATTCTGTTAGTTTTGAGTACATATTGTTTTCCGATGTTCATATGACAATCATTTTAGAAAATTAGTCTGCGACAAGAGCACCAGATTTCTTTTAAAATCTGAAAAAGGGTGGATTTGGTTGCAAAGGTTGAGCCAAGCTCATGATTGGATGTTCCAGGTCTGAGGAAGAAGTATTCATGGTTTCATTCTCTAAAGGCCCGGCTGAAATACTCAAAGTTTGTGGCAAAAATGCCAAAGAGAGACAACAGCAAGTTTAGAAATTTACATGATGTATTGAGTATTGTCTGTGGTAACATTACTGTTATTTTGTCGTTGCTGGAGACGAGGTAAACGGAGGCACACTGAGAAAGAGGACAGAAATGGTGGAGCTCAATGTAAGGTGAAGATGTTGTTGATGTGAATTCATGCAGGAGCTACCGTGAGGACTGCAGTCTGCTGGGACACATCCTTCCGTGAGTTATTTGTTTGAAATCTGTAATACAAAGTAAATGTTGTATTTTTAAGTCTTGTTTTCTGTTGAAGTTGTTTTAGGTACTATTTACTATTCTCTCTAATAAAGACAATCTATCAATCATTGGTTAAGCTATATTTTTTCTGTCAGCCCACATGGCCATCAACCAATCAAATCGCTCAACTGTAAGGGCTTTGGGATGGATCTATTTAAAGAATACCGATCAGATCATTCACCTTGAAGGTTTTTGGGAAGGATGTGTTTTAAATGTAAGCAATGAAGTCACTTTGCTGTAAGGGTTTTGGGTGGAATAAATTTCAAGTTGACCAAAGAAATGAGGAAAGTCTGTGTGTTCAGTGGCCCAATAGATGTCTGGTTTAGGTGTGAAAATGTCCCCTGACAAAATCCTTGTTGGGATTATTTGCCATGGCAACAAATGGTTGTAACATGGTAGAATTCCTCAGCAATATACGTACAAATTGGTATCATTATGGAAGTATCCGGACTGGTGGATTTTGATATTTATACGGTCAGGAGTGTACTAGTCCGGATACACCTGTTTTCTTGCAGTGTTAGATGTGTTGAACTTCCTGTATCCTATTCTTCTGCGATCCAGAATGGCAGTACAGCTGAAAGGTTTGTTTGAGCTGCGCCCTCTACTATACAGGTGTTAATTTGCATTTCCTTCAGCGTAAGGCTCATTCATTTCACTTTTGGTGTGAAAGGGCCTTAACATTTGGCAAGAATAGAACTTTTTTTGTTGCAAGCAAGCCCTGCTCAAGTGAGAAAAAGTAATGGAAAAGTAACTAAGTAATGCAATTAGTTACTTTTTTAGGGAGTAGCGCAATATTGTAAAGCATTTCTTTTAAAGGTAACTTTCCTCAATACTGTCCAGATACTACAGAGTTAATGTGGCAGCTTCTGGTGCAATGAAAATGGCAGTCCTATTGGGAACCTCATGACCTTGTTGTTATAAACCATCCAGTGTGAAGCACTGCTTCTGGCGGTCAGTAAGAACGAAATACATACTTAACTCTTGTTCTAACTGTGGAACTCATAGAACAGCAGTTACATGTGTAACTATTGATTTAGGCATCACAACATCAATGTGATGTTTAAGGATAGGGATGTGCCTAAAGCCGAACGCCATATTCGGAAAGGCATGGATAATGACGAATAACAAATTGCACCAAATAATAGGAAAAATATTCGGCAGATATATTCACTCCTCGTGTTTGCTGGAGAACAGGTGAGCCAGAGAATATAAGAGCAACATATAAACATCTAAAATTAATGTGTGAATATATTTGATCTTACAGGCGTTGTTTGATCTATTACGTTTAGTTTGAAATGTTGGACAAGTGATTTTCTGTTCAGTTATCTGGCTTTACTATGAGTCAGTTTCATCCTGCCTGTATCTCTGAAATGTTTGGCCAAGTTTTGAAGTGACTTCCGCTAGACTCGGGGTGTTTATTTTATCATAGTGGAACTCTCAAGTGTTTAGGCCTTCCTAGAGCTCATCTCAATGGTATTTAAGCTGGAGGAATTCCCCTTGAGAGTGTGCGTCTAATGTTTGTTATGTGTGAGTGGGGTGAACGGGAGTAGAGAGTGGGAGTGTGTTGAAAAGGTTAAGATTTGATGTGATAAGAACCCCTCTCCCAACCCCCAGTCCACTCGCTGCACCGAGCTGTTATGGTAATTAACAGATAACCTTTAATGAGGTGTCGACCTCGTTAGGCCCTTAACGAGGCAAATGTCACCCCGCTGTGGCATTCTAACAAGGAGGGGGACATTGGAGAGACATGTGGACACAAGATGATGTCACTCGGGGTGACAGCGGTGTTGACCGAACTGTTATTGTATAAATGTCATCTGACCACTGTGTCCAGTGGCCTCTTCAATGATGGAAATAGGGGCCTTGAATCAGAACTGTGGCTCATAAATGCATAAGTGGCTTATGATTTTTCAATCAGCGACGCGTTCAGAAGTAATTTGTTGCTCAGCATGTGCTTTCTAAGCTCTTATATATATTGCAACAGTGCCCGTCCCCCTTTTCAGTGGTGCTGGTTTTGGAAGCATTTATTTTTCCCTGTAGGGATTTTAAAAAAAAAGTCTCATGAAGCCAATCAGCTACGAGGTGAATCATGTTCACAGCACAACATATTTCGAAAATCAGACAAAAAGACAGAGGTACAAGATTGCATTTTGATGGCTTTAGTGAGGAAAAGAACTACTGTCCCATGAAGGATTGCAAACAGCATAATCAAATTAAAAATGACTTTGGTGCCCTAACCTCCAATCACTCCCTGGGTGCTACAGCAAAAATGGCTGCCCACTGCTCCGTGTTTTGTGTGTGTGTGTGCCCACGATTTGCTGTGTGTTTACTACTTCTAATTTGTGTGCACTAACTTGGATGGGTTAAACGCAGAGAACAAATTCCGAGTATTGCACAAAAAACCCCAAACAAACAAAAAAGAAAACAACAACAACAATATATATATATATATATATATATATATATATATATATATATATATATATATATATATATCTATACACACACACAGTGGGGAGAACAAGTATTTGATACACTGCCGATTTTACAGGTTTGCCCACTTATGCCCACCACGCAAGGTCCTCCTGCTCAAGCCAGCGCATGTCCAGGCCCGTCTGAAGGCAATGCCAATGACCATCTGGATGATCCAGAGGAGGAATGGGAGAAGGTTATGTGGTCTGATGAGACAAAAATAGAGCTTTTTGGTCTAAATTCCACTCGCTGTGTTTGGAGGAAGAAGAAGGATCGGTACAACCCCAAGAACACGTATTGAGGGGAGGATGGATGGGGCCATGTATCGCGAGATCTTGGCCAACAGCCTCCTTCCCTCAGTAAGGGCATTGAAGATGGGTCGTGGCTGGGTGTTCCAGCATGACAACAACCCGAAACACACAGCCAGGGCAACTAAGGAGTGGCTCCGTAAGAAGCATCTCGAGGTCCTGGAGTGGCCTAGCCAGTCTCCACACCTGAACCCAATAGAAAATCTTTGGGGGGAGCTGAAAGTCCGTATAGCCCAGCGACATCCCCGAAACCTGAATGGATCTGGAGAAGGTCTGTTTGGAGGAGTGGGCCAAAATCCCTGCTGCAGTGTGTGCAAACCTGGTCAAGAACTACAGGAAACGTATGATCTCTGTAATTGCTAACAAAGGTTTCTGTACCAAATATAAAGTTCTGCTTTTCTGATGCATCAAATATTTATGTCATGCAATAAAATGCTAATTAATTACTTAAAAATCATATAATGTGATTTTCTGGATTTTTGTTTCAGATTCCGTCACTCACAGTTGAAAAGTACCTATGATAAAAAATTACAGACCTCTACATGCTTTGTAAGTGGGCAAACCTGCAAAATCGGCAGTGTATCAAGTACTTGTTATACCCACTGTATGCATATATACACATATACATACATATACACATGTGTGTATATATATATATATATATATATATATATATGTGTGTGTGTGTGTGTGTGTGCGTATATATATATATATATAGTTTTTCACCCGGCACACCACTGTTAAATAGGATAATTTTAAAAAAAAGCTGAAATAATATGGGTTGACGGAAGCTAATACCATGGATTAACAACCTTGTATCTCACAGTAGGTCTGTTATCGTTCAAAATCAATTTCCCTATGGAGTTTTTACTTCCAGTACCTGACTCTTGCACGCTATTGCTGCTTATCTTTAGAGAATTTATTCTAATTAGCTGTATGAGCTCTCCATAAGGCTATTGTTTTGAGACTGAAGCAAGTTATATTTTTAAATCGCATGGCCCAATATAGGAGGGGCTGAGATTTTTATTTTTTATTTTATGAATGTCAGTTTTAGGTTCCTTAAAGACTTGGCATTTAAAAAAAATAACTTTTCAACATTTCCATTGTTATTATCAAGGAAAAAATATAGAGTTCAATGAACTGATAGAGCGTTGTTGTCAGACTGTATGTGGTAAATTGTCACAGCCAATAAATAGCCTCTTATTCAGTAGCTGTTTCAAGAAGATATTTTAGCAGAAAAATTTATGAAACACAGTTCAAAAATTCAAGAAATAATTAAAACATAACTATTAACAAAAAATGAATATTAATAAAAATAGTATTTAATAAATCATATATTTTATAAATTTAAAAACTTGACACCTTGCTCTGACCTGACCCTTCTTTAATGTTTTTGTTCAGAATACAGTAAAACATTAATATTGTGAAATATTATTTCAGATTATTAACAGATTTTTTCGATTGTAATATATTTTAAAATGTAGTGTAAAATTGTGTAATAAATGGAATTTATTCCTTTGATGAAAAGCTGAATTTTCAGCATCAGCACTCCAAACTTCAGTGTCACATGATCCTTCAGAAATCATTCTGATATTATGATTAGCTGCTCAAGAAACATTTAATATCATCAATGTTGAAAAGAGTTGTGGTGCGTAATTTTTTCAGGATTCCTTGATGAGTAGGACAGAACAGCATTTATTTGAAATAGAAATTTTCTTTTGTAACATTATCAATGTCTTAACTTGTCACTCTTGATCATTTTTATGTATCCTTCCTGAATAATATTCTAAATATAAAATATTAATCATGCAATGGATAAAACACTGTTACCCCTAACTCTGATTACCTATACTCTCTCATTTTTTTCTTGTCTTTTGTCTGTCTGTGTCCATATACTAGACAGAACTGACCGTCTTCATTTGCCCTTGTCTAGCTGCAGTCCCAGTGTTGCTGTTGCTGCAATATATGGGACAATTGAAAGCCTCTGGGCCTCATTTAGCCTCAGACTTTCACTTCAGATGGTGAAGATGAAGCAGGGGCTATGTTGATTTAAAAATAAGCCTTATTCAGAAAGATTAATAAGCATTAGCCTAAATCACCGTGGTTTACTCAGCACTGTCAGCCTCTATATTGTAGGTAAATGTGACTAAAGTCTGGTCTACCGGTCGGCATGTAATTGTTTAGTCTGAAATAATTTGAGATGCTTAAGATCTAGTGTGAGCACTCTGGAATAAATATCCATGTGTGTATATGTGCGTGAGTGAATTTATTAGCCTGCAGCGTTTGAGCACAAACACAAGTCTCAGGAGGGTTCACAGTGAGAGGCAGTCTAGTTCAACCCCGGCTTTAGCCGTTGTCCTTGCCCCTGGAGCTCAGCAACATAAAGAGCAGGATGAGGCTCAGTGTCTGCTCTCAAAGATGCCCCACAGAGGAGTCCATGCCAGACAGACAATAAACTACAGCCTCCAGCTCTCCCTCTCTGTCTTTTGTTGCGTCTGTCTGGAGCACGTCGACATTGCCACAGGGGTGCCTGCGTGGGTTCTTGATGTTGAGGTGATTGAGCCTCACTCTCCTGCTGTGCACTTGGTCCGCTCTGCAGCTCAGCAGACAGAGCAGACAGGTGCCAATTTGGATTGAGGGAGGGCAGAGGAGTATGGAACCGCTGTAGGGCAGGACAGAGAAAGAGCAAGTAGAGCCGAACAAAGGGAGAGAAAATATTAAAAAAGTTTTGTGAAAGAGAGAGTGGTACATGTGGCTGGATGGTACTATGGTAGTATTTACAGTGTATTTTTTTTTATTTTTTCTCAAAGTAACTGCAGCTGCACTGTAATGTAATCATCACACTTCTTCTTCAAAGTTCTTAATGTCACATTCTGTACAGAGTTTGGTTATTCACAGGAGGGAAAATCTCAGCACAGTGTGCGTATACATATATATATATATATATATATATAGTTTTTTAAATAAATATATATATATATATATATGTTTATCTACAAATTCTTATATATAGGCTTTCATAAATCATAAGGCTTTTCACTTGTGAAGTTACACACATGCAGTGACAGGTAAAGGTTAAAAAAATAGTCACTATTATGTAACAATACAGAATATTATGAGATTAAAATGAGAATAGTCATAAAAATAACCTAATATAACATTTTTCAAAAATGTTTATTTTCCTTTTGACTTTGTTACTTACTATCTATAATATCTAAGTAAATATGATAACACGTTTAATGCACAGCTATGGACTATCCTACTTAAATCGCAGTCATTTGCAAGCATTATTGCATATTTTTCAGCATTAAATTCCATACTGGAAGGGTTAAAATGACAGTTATTTTTGTCAGCTGCAGCTGAAGTGTGAAAGCGCATTGATGTAGAACGGTAATTAAACGGACTGAAGCTACCTGTGCATTAAACTGTTTTAATGCACACCTTCCAGCCAATCAGATTAGAGTATTCAGACAGACCATGGTATAATGACTTAACTATCATAATGCTACAACTTTATTCTGATAATTTTGACTCAATAATAATAAAAAAAATAACAACCTGATCTCATAATATTTTTTTTCCCCTCGAAATGTTATTATAGGCCTATTATTTTGTTCAACTTATCTGTCTGTTTTTTCAAAATTCTAATATCGTAGTGTTAATTTCTTCTCTATAAATGTTCTCATAAATCTATCTGGCTGTTGTTTAAATATATTCTATGTTCTTTTAACGTGGCACAAAAGCTGTCATAGATACACATTTTGCATTTATTCCTTCGCTTTGGGGTTTGAGTTTCGTACCATAATTACCATTCAGATGTGGTTCTGTAAATTAGATTTCATGAAGTTTGAGTTAAATTGTTGACCTCTTTCTGTTTTTTTTTTTCCCCAAGACAACAAAATGTTTAATTGCATATGTCCTTTATCACAACTGAATACTTTTATGTACTGTACACACACAAAGCATGCAACCCCTTTTTCGCTTACTGTGAGTGTCAGCATCAGATGCTAGATGACAACAATGTTATTCTGACACCTTCAGTTCTGCTAATGCTCACACATTCGTCTTTTTAAAAAAGTAAAAACAACATGAAATTTTTTTTCATGTTACCATAGGGTTATTTTGATAAACATGGCACAATATAATATTGATTAAGTACATCTTTATTGGTATTTAAATAGTATAGGCTTATGTTGAACTTTATTTTTGTATACATGTTCATGTTGCTTCATGAAAACGTTTTAAACATCAGTGTATTTGACAAATATTGCATCTCTCCACATTGTCTCTGATAAAGTACGGAAACAGCGCGAAGCAGTACCTGTACATTTTTCAATTTGCCTCCGACAGCTGGTGGCAACTTTCACTAATCGCTCTGCTCAATGCCACACAAAGTCACCTATAGAGTGGTGGAACTATGATGCATTTTTGTAGGCCAAAACCCAGAAGCGAGTTAGCATTTTAGCAGTGCCGGTTCCATCGTCCCAAAGTCAATGGTTTTTTTGAATGGGTTTTTGGTTAAATGGCTGAAATAATGTCCGTTGTTAACACAAGCTCAAGATACTTTCACCTTTTATTCTACGACATAAAATACATCAGTATTATTTTTTAAAGATGTTACATGTCTTGAAAATGATTCCTAACAAGTGGCTAAATCAGATTACAGAGGCTCCTTATGCTTATAACTGCGCTCTTACAAACTACTCTAATTCAAACTTTTGGGGAAAATGTCTTTGGATAAAGACTGAAAGAGTTGTCGGAATCTTAGTAGTGGTGAAATTGTGCAACCATGGTGTAGTTTGTGATTGGCCTACAAAGTGACATCATAGTACCACCACTCTATTAATTCAATTCAATTCAATTCAAATTTATTTGTATAGCGCTTTTCGATACGTATCGTTTCAAAGCAGCTTTACAGATAATGGATGTCAACATTACAATTTAAAGAATGCAGTTAGCAAATAATATAATTTAGGTAATTAATTTACAATTAAGTCTGCTAAATTTAATTAATTTAATTTAATTTATTTAGCTAAATTTAATCAACAGCCACTGGACAGAACCAAGTTCCTGCTCCTTTTTTTTTTTTTTTTTTGAATAATCCATCAGTTGAATGTATGTCACAATGCAGATAAAAAGTCTGTCACTACATAAGTTTCTTCTCTATTGCATGCTTTGCTATTTTTCTACAAAAGGTTAAGTCATAAGAGAACCATCTTCCTTCATATGCCTGTCCTTTGTGGACTTCATTAGTATGAAAAGCAGGCATGAACATACACTTTGAAAATCTGCCAGAAATTTTAAAATTTGCAAACAATTTTACCATTATTTGGGATGCTCTGATCCTGATCTCGCAGGAAGGATTGCGTAGCCCTTTGTTTCCAACCTCCATCTGTGTAATTCTATGCATCATACAGCCGATTAATGATGAAATCAAAGTTGCCTTGTAGCAGTCTCATGCTGATGTCATTGCTGACATACACAGTCCCCCTGCCGGCTCAGAAATGCTTTATGAGTAATAGATACGTAAACACAACAGACGAGCTACGCACAACTCTCCTCTCCTTTCATCTCTCCTTCCGCTCAGGTCCTGAAGGGACGGATCAGGTTCATCTGTGTTCCTGTGGTAAAACAAGAGGGAGCTGAAATGCTAAAATCCCTCTTTTGATGTTGACGGCAAACTGAGGGGAGGAATAGATGTCTGCTTATTATACATATTGTCATATCAGCTGTACCAACCTAAGGATTTAAAATGAGCTTGTTCATTTCTACTCTTTGTAGGACCTTTATAAATGTGAGGCTGTGGAAAAAGAATCACTTCACGAGCGCATGTCTCACATTTTCACTTATTATCTCACCGCCATCGATCCGGCCTTATAAACACTGTTACCGCGAAGCATACTTCGGACAGAGGTGCTCCGTCTTCCTCACACACCAACACACTTGCGCGTACATGCTGTAATTGAGTAAATCTAAAGGGCAGAGCTCTTAGATGTAATGTTCAGGAGGTTAAGAGCTTCCTCGCCGCATGATGTTTTTTCCCACGGCGACCTTCAGCCGTGGCTAAGGCCACAGAACGTGCGGAAACCATATTAACACTGAATAAACACGGCAACCACGTACACAAACACTTGTTAAACACACAGAGTGGTTAAAACACACAGTAAACAGCTACCTTGTTGTCTCTGTAGATCACAAAGATATTAGCACAGTTTATTTCCCCTCTGAAAGGGTAATTAGTGCCTCCCTGCTCTCTGAGAAGTGTGTAAACACACTTTCTTTGCTTAATTTTTGTGAAATGTATAAAGAGAAATGTATGAAGAGATGTTATTTTTCTTGTCAGACTCGTGGCCTTCCCATCAAATTTCGATTGACAGTCGACATGGCAACGTGTTGCTATGGTTACAGTTTGGTCACTGAGAATAAAGCAGGAGGAAATTGTACCTTAGGAAACCTGTTTTGAAATGGTGTTGTGGATGTGAGACAAATGTTGATTTAACATTGCTTTTGATGTTTCCGATGGGGATATTTCTGGTATCGTTAAGTGAATGAAGCTGAAACATAGGTATGAAACATGGACGTAGTGTCCGTGACGTCAACTGTAGGTTTCTGAAGAGCATTTTTGAAGCCCAAAGTGGGTGGAACTGGCCGAGTCTTTGGGATTAACTCCCTTTTAGAGTCTGTCTCTAGTGGCCAGTCGATGAATTAGAGTTTAAGTCGCTTCCTTGTTGGTTTCAAGAGAGAGAACGGAAGGTTGCCACCTGAGCTGAAATCAAATATAAATAATAGATTAAAAACCAAAACTTAAAAACCCTACACCACAGGTGTACTGATACAGCAAAATGAAATCACTCGCATTATAATCAATGGCACTCTCTGCACTGAAAGAGCTCACTGTCTTCAGTTGAATGTTTGATGCTGTCCATGGTCCTGAATACCCTTCAGCCGAAAGCCTGAATCACAGACTCCATTCTTCTCCCCGACCTGTGCTAGACTGCTGAGATACTCATGTCGAGTGTATATTGTTCTAAAACTCCTCATCTATTTCTTTTAATCTGACTAAACGTCTTTCTTTCCCTACGCCAGGCTTACGGTCTCCATCTCCAGGTCTAAAGCCCATGCAGGGAATTCTTAATCTCCCTCCTGTTCAGTCCCGAGGCCTGTAGCACCAAAGCAGAATGTACAATGTCACAAAGATTTTTAGAAACAGCCTTGCTCTCTGCCTTCCTGTGCCCCTGAGGTATTCAGAGTAGAAGAGCACAGAGTGAGTGTGTTCTTTGAATACAGAATATCTGTTCTGCTTTCAGGCAGTCTCCGCAAGCATCCTGACATTTGTCTTGTGTTTATGGTGGCCCGTGAGTGGCCAGTGCTGTCCAGTCATTTACAGCGCACTTCTCACACTCAATGACTTCCCCTACTAAATGTCATAATTGAAATTGGAGCTGATATTTATAGCTTGGGTGTGTGGAAGTGCATGAAGCAAGATGACTGCGTGAACGAGCGTGTGGCTTTTAAGCAGTGACACGTTTAAGTGTGTTTTCAGGTATCTGTAATGGAGATTGGTTGTTAAGATTGACAATATCTGACAAGGGCTACAATAATGACGATAAATGCCAGTGGAAGACGGACCTTGATCTTCAACATCTCTTTTCATCAAAGGTGTGAAAAACATACTTGACTAAAAGTATGGATAACTTTTTATAGCGAAAATGAGTCCATTACCAGTTATAAGATACCAATTCCAGTATGACTTGAGTAAAAGTCTTAGACCTGGTTTCACAAACAGGGCTTAGATTAAGCCACGATTAGGCCTTAGTTGAATTAGGATATTTAAGTAGCTTTAAGTAACATTATTGGTGTGCATCTTGAGACAAAACATTTGCACCAACATATTTTAAGATATGCCAGTGCAAGTTGCTTTCAGTTAAAACAGCTCAAACATGTATTTTAGTCTGGGACTAGGCTTAAGCCTTCTCTGTGAAACCGGGGGTTAGAGTATCTGATTTTAATAGTACTTAAGTATTTTATTTGTACTGAATGTAGATTTGAAGATGCACTAGTCCTCAACACCTAAGAGACATGCAGAGAATCCTCAATTACAAAATTCATGACTGGAAAAATAGTCTGCAGGTGCATTTTGAAATGTTTTCACAAATCATCTTGTAATGAATGTCATTTCAGTTCTACTTTCTGAGTATGAATTAGCATTGAAAGGCAACAAAATACAAGCACTATAAAAGGTTTTGCCACAAACTCAAGTGCCTTCTCTCCTCTACGATTTCACTTGTGTCTCTACTGTACATGAACTATGAGCTTCCAGAACTTCTGTGTATGACCTCCTAATTAAACTCCTTTCCACAAATTAAACATAGAAATAAAAGTATAAATAACAACAACAACAACAACAAAATTCTCAGTCTCAAGTGCAGTAAGTGTAACCATAATCAAATTACTCTCTCAAAGTGCAAACGGAGACCAAAACAGAACAAAGCTAAGAGGTGGTTACAACTACATAGGCTAGTCTGAGATAGGTTTGATGTTGGGAGACAGGCTGTTGTGTGTAGATTAATTTGCTCACAACAGAGAGCTTGCATTTTACTTTTGCTTTCGAATTCGTGATCGCACATGCTTTGTGTATAGGGAGCGGTGGTGTTGAGCACACATTCTACAAGATAAGACATTTATCCGATGCTTAGGCTCTGTTGCGCAATGTATCCTCCCCCATGGTCTTGTCATTCATCTCGCCTTACTCTTGTCACGTAAACTGTGATTCCGGCTGCACTGTGTGCGACTCCACAGCTTGTGCTCATATATATGTATATATATATATATATCTATATATATATATATATATATATATATATGTATATATATATATATATACACACATACACACACACACACTCACCTAAAGGATTATTAGGAACACCTGTTTAATTTCTCATTAATGCAAATATCTTATCAACCAATGGCAGTTGCTTCAACGCATTTAGGGGTGTGGTCCTGGTCAGGACATTCTCCTGAACTCCAAATTGAATGTCAGAATGGGAAAGAAAGGTGATTTAAGCAATTTTTAGCGTGGCATGGTTGTTGGTGCCAGACGGGTCGGTCTGAGTATTTCACAATCTGTCAGTTACTGGGATTTTTACGCTCAACCATTTCTAGGGTTTACAAAGAATGGTGTAAAAAGGGGAAAATGTCTCAGGTTACGTATGTAACCATAGTTCCCTGAGAATAGGGAACGAGACGTTGCGTCGAAACGCTAGGGGAACCGCCTCTGCAGGGACCGGTGTCTGAAACTAATATCCAATCTTGTCAATACCAACTTGACCGGCGACAGCCCATGACGTCATATCGACGCGCCCCACGTGTATATAAGGGGCGCTCAGATAACATGTCATCCGCTTATCGTCTGAAGGGACTGTAAGCAGGCGGACCCTGAGGCATGGCAGGGAGACGCAACGTCTCGTTCCCTATTCTCAGGGAACTATGGTTACATACGTAACCTGAGACGTTCCCTTTCGAAGGGAACTCGCGTTGTGTCGAAACGCTAGGGGAACGAAATACCCACGCTGCCATGCTGAGGGGAGTGCATGCCAAGTTATGGCAGTGACACTGTCAGAACCAAGCAAATGAAATGCCAGACCCCCAGGGTCCCACAGAGCTGTCAGTGACAGCGCTCCCAGCGGTCAACACCTCAGCACTGAGCCTTAAGGCGGCCTCTACACACATATGGAGACCTGCCAAGGCCGCACCAGGGCCTGGGACCAACAACTTCCTAGAAGGGGTCCCTTGAGGGAGCGTGGCCTGGGGCCCATAGGCAACCCAGCCAGTCACTTGTTTGGGAATGAAGTTAAACCTGAATGCCACCATGGAGGCTGGCCCGGCCTCTAGCTGAGCTAGTAGCCTAGCCTGCCAACCACCTGATTGTTTCCTCAGAAACAGTGTCTCTTACAAAAATCTCACAAAGAGACGTCCAGAAAGAGGGACTGCAGAAGGGCAGTAAACCAACTCAATCAACGGATCTTAGAGACGAGCATCCTGGAGAGCGGGACTCAGCGAAGTGCTATCAACCCTTACAAGCGAGGGGAGTCGCTAGCTCAACCTCATGAGCTTCTCAGGGGAGCAAAGTCAACCCTGAATGCCACCATGGAGGCTGGCCAGGCCTCTAGCTGAGCTAGTAGCCTAGCCTGCCAACCATCTGACTGTTTCCTCAGAAACAGTGTCTCTTACAAAAATCTCACAAAGAGATGTCCAGAAAGAGGGACTGCAGAAGGGCAGTAAAACAACTCAATCAACGGATCTTAGAGACGGGCACCTGGCGAACAGGACTCAGCGAAGTGCTGTCAACCCTTGTAAACGAGGGGAGTCCCTTGCTCAACCTATGAGGGGGTAAACATAGACCACGACCATCAGGGAGGCTGGCCCGGCCTCTAGCTGTGATAGTAGCCTAGCCTGCCAACCACCTGTCTGTTTCCTCAGAAACAGTGTCTCCAACAAAAGTCTCATAAAGAGATGTCCAGAAAGAGGGACTGCAGAAGGGCAGTAACCAACTCAACCAACAGACCTTAGAGACGGGCATCCTGGAGAGCAAGACTCAGCGAAGTGCTATCGACCCTATCAAGCGAAGGGAGTTATTCTGCTCAATCCTAGGCACAGCACCTATGTTGACGGCGCCATGGAGGCCGTGGACTCTGAGGCTGGCGATGTCCAGCCACTGGGGCTCATTTCAGAGAGACCACAGTGGCCGGCTAACTGGTAGCTGCTGTCTAGGGCCTACCACCACCGGGAGGCCTGCTAGCACACAGGGCGGCCTGCTAAGGCCAGCTTACCTGATGGTTTAGACCAGCCAGCTGTCATATATCCGTACCCCTGGGCTCACCCACAGGGGGGCCTGTCAGCATACAGAGCAGCCTGTGAAGGCCAGCTTGCCTGACAGTATGACTACTAGCTGTCTAGGGCCTGCAGCGCTGGGGCTCGCCCACAGGGAGGCCTGCTAGCTCACAGGGCGGCCTGTTAAGGCCAGCTTACCTGATAGCTTAGACTAACCAGTTGTCACATGCCTGCAACCCAGGGGCTCGCCCACCGGGAGGCATGCTCGCATACAGGGCGGCCTGCGAAGGCCAGCTTACCTGGAAGCCTCAGACTAACAGCTATCCCATGCCTGCAACCCCAGGGCTCGCCCACAGGGAGGCCTATCAGCATACAGAGCGGCCTGTGAAGGCCAGCTTTACCTGACAGCAAGTCTACTAGTCAAGGACAGCCTGCACCGCCGGGCTCATCCACAGGGGGCATATTAGCATACAGGGTGGCCTGCTAAGGCCAGCTCGCCTGACAGCGAGACTACTAGTCGTCTATGGCCTACAACCCTGGGGCTCGCCCACAGGGAGGCCTGCACGCCGACAGGGTGGCCCGATAAGGCCAGCTTACCCGACGGCAAGACTTACTGGTCTGTCGATGGCCTGCAACGCTGGGGCTCGCCCACAGCGCGGCCTGCTGCCTCCCAGGTGGTGCTGCGCATTCCTAAGGTCAAAGTCACAAGACTATCCTGCACTGAAATGGCCAAGAGGATGGCCTGTCTTGAATATACAAGAGGGCCTACCCACACACCGCAGCAGCCTTAACCACACTTTCAAGTGGGGAGGCCAACTTACTGATAAATACTCAGGCGGCGGTCTGCCAGAGGATAAGCTTTCTCTTCTTTTTTCTTTTTTTTTTTTTACAGAAAAAAGACCCCTACTGGCATTCCTCCTACCCTCATATTTGGCCATACACACAGGGACCTCAGGGGACTAATAAGTGCATAACCGCAAACCCTTATCTTATTTTTGTTTTTTGAAAAAGAGTTTACTTGTACACAAATAGCCCAGCTTTTTTTTTTTTTTTAAAAGCGTATATATTAATACAAACACATACCCGCACCCCTCATGCGCATATGTATATGTAAAAATATATAGCCATAAAAAAACAGGGAGCACTATATTAAAAGAATAGTAATTTCCCATAGCTTGCCTCGCTTCTTTTCTTTTTTTGAAAAGGAGAGGGGAAATTCGCCCTGCGGCCACAGGGTGGTGGTCTACCACCATTGAGACGTGGATCCTACCACCCTTATGGCCTGAAAGGAAGTCTCACTATCACGCCAAAGGCGGGCCATCAGAATTAATGTCATAGGCCCAGCTCTGGCCCGATATAGAAACTGCGGCTTACAGAGAATATAGAGGGTAAATCATTTCAACCCTCTACCAGGGAGAGGGTATCCATCAGGGACCACGATCTTTACCGCATCCCTGGCAGATCACCTCTCCCAAGTTTCTTGAGTCTCGCCTCCAAGTGACCTGCTCCTACCAGGAGGGGCGTGCGAGAGGCGACACTCTCCTTCTGGCCGTGTCTGCGACCCTCAGGTCGGGACGGGCCAGGCAATCTGTCTGGTTGAGGACTCAGACCTCAGCAGCATGCGCGTCTTGAATGCCGCTGGTCTAAGTCTCTCTGCAGGACAGCCTGGTGCGCCTGCCACACAGTCATCGTGTGCATAGCAGCACCAGCCTGACCCCGCTGCCACGAATGCTCTGCCATCTAAGGAAAATGTCACTTTAGGACCTAGATGGCAGAGTTTGAGCTGTATCCATGCAAGAAGTGCCAAACCATGAAATTTATCATTAGTTGGCTAATTCCAGCATCAACACGTACCCATATTCCCGCAAAATAAACCCAAACAGGGAACCGAGGTCTAAAGAGAAATACTTCAGTATTTACATATGAGTAAATGCAAAATGTATCATATTGTTTAGCCAACAGTTCATCCTGCGGCCACAGGGTGGCGAGCTTACTCCATGAGCCATACCACCCTATAGCCTATATGATCCACTTATATAACGCACATATATATACATATATACACATATATACATACATATATACACATGTACATGGAATATTTATGGAATGCAGAACATGGGTTCTTCCATGCCCCCCCCCCAACCTCAGTATTAGGAGGGCATGGAAAGCTCACTAGAGCTGTAGAAATATGGCCAGAGAGAAACCGATCGTAATTCATTGAATGCGCGCGGCCTCTCCCCAACGCGCTGCCATGGAAACTGAAATCAGCCTGCAGCGCGTTCCATAATCAACAGCTCAGCATACGCGGCACAGGGCTTTTTGGCTGAGAGAAACAGTATTTACTCACCCTCTCCAGCATCTCCTGCTCGGTTGGAAGAGCACTCACCGCTGGACTGCAGATGTAGCAAACAGCGCATCCTGTCCCAGCCGCTCCTTCTCGCGATCACACCCCTCTGAACTGTTCGGCGAGCGCCATCTGAAAGCCCCATGATCTGAGTCTCTGCTCTGCCTCAGCGCGAGCGGGACCCGAACCACCAGGTGAAGATGCTGAACTCTCTTCCCTCGAGAAGAGAACCAGACGAGAATGGAACATTCACAGTTTGCACCAGCAGCTCCCTCGAGAACTGCCCGTACGTGCTCTTCACGCAGACAGAGAGCGCACAGCTCGTGTGTGTAATCTAATATCAAATAACGAGTGACACGGATCCACACACTTAGTTTGCCTGTGCATTTCGTAAAACCAGGATAGTGTTTCAAAACAACAGTCCCTGAAGACGATGAGAGGATGACATGTTATCTGAGCGCCCCTTATATACACGTGGGGCGCGTCGATATGACGTCATGGGCTGTCGCCGGTCAAGTTGGTATTGAAAAGATTGGATATTAGTTTCAGACACCGGTCCCCCCAGGGGCGGTTCCCCTAGCGTTTCGACGCAACGCGAGTTCCCTTCGAAAGGGAACATCCAGTATGTGGCAGTCCTGTGGGCGAAAATGCCTTGTTGATGCTAGAGGAGGAGGAGAATGGGCCGACTGATTCAAACTGATAGAAGAGCATCTTTGACTGAAATAACCACTCATTACAACCGAGGTATGCAGCAAAGCATTTGTCAAGCCACAACACATACAACCTTGAGGCGGATCAGCTACAACAGCAGAAGACCCCACCGGGTACCACTCATCTCCACTACAAATAGGAAAAAGAGGCTACAATTTGCACAAGCTCACCAAAATTGGACAGTTGAAGACTGGAAAAATGTTGCCTGGTCTGCTGAGTCTCGATTTCTGTTGAGACATTCAGATGGTAGAGTCAGAATTTGGCATAAACAGAATGAGAACATGGATCCATCATGCCTTGTTACCACTGTGCAGGCTGGTGGTGGTGGTGTAATGGTGTGGGGGGTGTTTTCTCGGCACACTTTAGGCCCCTTAGTGCAAATTGGGCATCATTTAAATGCCACGGCCTACCTGAGCATTGTTTCTGACCATGTCCATCCCTTTATGACCACCATGTACCCATCCTCTGATGGCTACTTCCAGCAGGATAATGCACCATGTCACAAAGCTCGAATCATTTCCAATTGGTTTCTTGAACATGACAATGAGTTCACTGTATTAAAATGGCCCCCACAGTCACCAGATCTCAACCCAATAGAGCATCTTTGGGATCTGGTGGAATGGGAGCTTCGTTCCCTGGATGTGCATCCCACAAATCTCCATCAACTGCAAGATGCTATCCTTTCAATATGGGCCAACATTTCTAAAGAATGCTTTCAGCGCCTTGTTGAATCAATGCCATGTAGAATTAAGGCAGTTCTGAAGGCGAAAGGGGGTCAAACACAGTATTAGTATGGTGTTCCTAATAATTCTTTAGGTATGCGTGTATATATATATATATATATGTATGCATGTATATATATTTATATATATATGTATATATATATATGTATATACATGTATGTGGGTATGTGTATATGTGTGTGTATATATATGTTTATATATATGTGTATGTATATGTGTATATATATATATATATATATATATATGTATGTATTTTTTTTTTTCCTGTGGTTAACATTCTTTAATACTCCATTCTTTTTTTTATTATTACCAGCATACAAAAAAAAACACTCTATGTATGCTTTTTAAGCATACTGTAATCAAAGATTAATAATTCAGCTCACTCTTCAGAACTTCCCCTGTTTCAGACCATGTCTCCCCTTGAAAACAGCAGTAATGGTGTTGTGTGAGATTGAAAGCTACCCTAACATGAGCTGAAGTAGTTTTCAGGGAATAATAAAGCCCACCGAATAGAAGTATAAGCCTACAGTTATCTGGCTCCTCTGAGGCCAGTATAGGTGCATGAGGTTGATTTATGGCCAGGCTGAGCGTTAAACCTTCCATGCTGCATTGAGTTATTGGTTTATCGAGGAAGGAAGATGAGAAAGCATAAATGAGTGACAGTGAGGAATTATGAGAAATAAGAAAAATTTAATGAGAGAAATGTACTTTGCCACCCTGATTTTTGTCATCAATGTAATACATGCTGTTGAACAGTTAAATAGCCTCTAAAGAGCTGCTCATATCTGATATCACTTAGGCAACAGTCAGCACTTAATCAGTTTAACAGCATATGCCCTTATTTCTCTATCCTTCATCCAGTCATTTAGATTTGAACAGCACAATATAATGCACCATGCAGTTGAACTCTGGAGCAGTGTTTAATGTGAAGCTACAGTAAATAAGCCTTTTAGTGTTTTCATGTTTTTCATTAAGTATACATGTATTTTGAACCCAAACACAGTAGAGTTTGTCCCTTTAGCCTGAAGTAAGTTCTGAGTGAGTTATAGTTTCCCCAGAGTAAATTCTCTTGTTCCTGACGTTAGAACAAAGAGTGTGTCAGTTAGCACAGCCTCGGCTGTATTTCAGTGCTTGAGTTTACAGGGCAAGCCCATAGTCTGGTATACACAAAGCACGAGCCCCATTTTTCACTGTCACATCGCGGTGCAGCACATATTTTTAGAGGGGACAGATCTCAAGGTATCAAGTGAGTGCATTTCTCCTGATAATACACACCAAAACACTGTGTGTATGTGATGGGGGGGAGGGGGGGGGGGTGTTGACAGCAAAGCACGAGCCAACTTATTGTTTACAAACTCTTTTAGAGTCATTGTAAAAGTTTTTGGTGACTATGCATTAACATTCACCGCTCACAATTAACTATAAGAAATAGGAATTCTACGTTTGCGTGCTGTCTGTGCAGTGCTGTGTGCGCACGAAAAGCAGTGCACAAGTTCCCAATTGAGTTCTCTTTCATGTCTTCTTTTGCTTGAATGGTTTAAAATCACTTGAATGTTTATTCTGACAGGATCTAAAATGAGTGCAAAGGATAAACTTTCACTCTGAGATGGTGAAACTTAGCAATTAATCTGTGAATCATGTCCTTTTCTAATTGTGGTGCCTGGTTTATATGGATCAAAATTACGATTCCTATATTTGACTCCGCATATCCTGCGATGTGACTGTCACGGATGCACACATCACGATATCTATGCTGAAACGATATAACGCACAGCCCTAATGATTACTTGTACTCCCATATTTGTACTTTGCAAACCTAAATGGTTGGTTGTGCGATGTATTCTGCATTGTTGCTAAGATGACCAAGATCATGTTGTCTAGATTGGGTTGGGCGAAATGTCAAAAATGGCTTCTTATGGACCTGAAAGCAGCAATAAGAATTTGTGTATGTGTTTTTCTTTCTTAAAGCATTTTATGGCATTGTTTTTCATGATTTGGTCTCAAGTATAAGATTCATTGGTCACAACAATTTTCATCATTGCTGCCTTTGTGAAAAAAAAGTATTTTTAAAGAATTTCTTAGCTTTATAAAGACAAAATAATATAATTTAAACTCTTAAGGAACAAAAGGACATTAATTGTATAAATATTTAAAAATAAAAATATTTAATAAATTAATAAATTAAAAATAACGATAAAATTTAAATAAAATACAGTGCACTCATAGACCATTTAGACCATTTCAAGTGTGCTAAACTTCAAGTGTCATAGCAAAGGGTCAATATGTCAGTGATATTTTAGTTTTTTAGTAAATTTGCTAAGTTATCACATATAAGTTTTTTTTTGCTTTGTCAGGTATGGCATGTAGATTGTGGGGAAAAAAGTTAAACTTTTTAGCAAAAGGCTACAACAAGAGTAATGTGTGGAAAAATGAGTTTGAGTACCAATGTTGAGGAAAGATTCTTTTAAAAGTAATGCATTACAATATTGCTCCCTAAAAAAGTAACTGATTGTGTTACTTTGTTACTTTTTATGGAAAGTAATGAATTTCTTTACTTTTGCGTTACTGTTTTATCACCTGGGCTGGGCTTGCCTGCTTATTGTTTTTTTTTTTTTTTTTAGTTATATTTTTGGCAAATGTAAAGGCTCTTAGTGGTTAGATGAAATGTTTAGTAAATACGGCCCCTGTTTAAGTATTTTTGCTTATTTGTATGGTTGAATTCGATCAAAAGTCAGCAGAAAAGACGCTAAATAAATAAATAAATTGCATTCATCTTGATCTGTGGATCGGTTCTGAGATTTTCCGAATGCATCGCAATTCTCTCTTGAATCGATTCTCTAGGCCAGTTTTTAACCAAATGCTCAAATGCTCACAAAGAAGAGCGCTCGTGTGTTCGGCTATGTACTTGCACCTCAGAATGCTTTTATGATGCAAGATTAATGTGAACAGCCCACTGCGAACACCCTTGTAATTCACTTCAACCTCTGTGAACTTTATGAATGATAATTTTATAGAGGGTTTAAGTGGTGTTTGTAAGGAATTGGAAGCAATCTCATGCCGGAAGACCCGGGTTCGAGGCCCGCTCAGAGAGGGTAGAGTAGGACCCAGGTAGAGGGGTTACATTGGTGCCGTGACCCGGACGTGAGTGAGGTTTAGGGGGGTGAGTGTAACGGAGGCCAGCTAGTAGTTCCTGTGTGAGTAAACCTCACTCCTCTGACCTCAAGAGATGCTCTAGCGACAGACGCTAGAGGTTGCAGCCTTTAGCTTCCTTGTTGGAGCATCCGACTCTCATGCCGGAAGACCGGGGTTAGAGGGGTTACACGTTACCACCAACACTGCCGAATACTTTCTGAATTCATTGTACGTCTAATGACAAATTTAAATATTTTTAACAAACTTTAAAAATGCATTTCTAAAAATAAAAAGTTATTCTTTTGTGGTGGGGCCAGTGTAAATCTTAGCAAGACCCATAAGGTTTCAAATGCCACAATGTTTATTCCTGCAGCATCAAAACTTTACTCTGGTAGCATTTTTACCTTCTGTCCCTACTTCCACATTTTTTTAATCAAACGTCTCGTGATAACATCCGAAGACAGACTTCACAGAATCATCTAAATCAAGCTTGAAACATTACCAGAGCAGTATTTTGGGGGTGCATGGATCAAGGATGTAGCCAAATATCATCTTTTTTGAGTTGTGCGGTGATTGAAGTTGTCTGCAGTACCATGTCTGAGTTGTTTGATCCAGTCGCAGAGGGGAAGGCCTGTCTGTCAGCGTCTGCTCCCATGTGTCTGAATTCTTCTGGAATCAAAGCTCCAGGCTGTAAGATTCCTGCTGGGAGGAACTCTGTTTCTCTGTAATCTAAAGAGAAGTCTGGACTTCTGTTTAGCTTTGGGCGGATGAAGCTCGAAGCAATGAGAGAGAGAGAAGAAAAAAAAACCCCAGCTGAATCACACCAGCAAGTAAGTAAAGTAGTTCTTGTTTTTGACCCATGTATCCCTGAATTATAAAAAAAATAAGCAGCAGTCACGCTCATGGACCATTGCCTGAATGTCTGATGAATACAACACACTTATCTGGAAACACTTCAGGAGTTTCAAAGTTGTCATTTGGCTGGTTGAATTCTACGGGATGTCCGGGAGATGTGTGTCGGGATTCTTTAATGATCCACCTGGAAACTAATGCCGTGACGCCAAACCCCCTCGTGGAAGAAGAACGCCGTTGTGTTTACAACTGTGACAATGAACGGTCACCAGGATCAATTAAACACTGGATTTTCAAAAGTATGGGACGTTCGTGGCTCATTTTTTGCAGTAAACTTGCACAATGAATAATTTATTAGATGAACGCCAGTCTGTTATTGTAGGGACATCAACTTTGCATTTTCACTCCCACAAACTTGATACGGAACAAAACAAACTGAGATTTGATGTTACATGTCAGTTAAACGTCCTCTTGGGCAATGAAAGCTGCGATAGAGTCCAGACTTCTTGCCGTCCGTCTGAAAGTCTGGCTACGTGAGACTGGAATGCACTGATCCAATATTATGACACACATGCATTCTTTCTCTGCTGTTTACTTGCGCCATAACCGGCTGTTTACTTTTTGAGATAAATTTCCGTGAATTGTTCCGTTTGAGCGCAAGTAGATGTGAAAGAGAATTCATTTTATTATTTTTCTGCAAGGCTTGAAAAAGTGTGAAATGATAAACTTTCGTGACCATGCAGCACCAGCCCGATTAGTGACAGTTCTTTCAACTGTCCAGAATGTCTTTCACACTGAAAGTTTAGCACTGAATGAATGACAGGGTCCCCACTATCATGCAAGGTAAATAAGAGGATGAGATCTAGAGGAGAAGCTCTAGTAATAAGACAAACGTTAGTCAGATATTATGTTCAATGTTTGCGGAAATAAGTACGGAAAAGAGATCGATTCTTTTGAGAATTGATATCATGTTATCATCGAATCGGCCATGTTATAAAAAGCGATTAATCGGAAAAATTTGTTGCCCAGGCCAAAAGTGGACACGGTCAAGATGACCTGCTGAAGTTCAAACTGAGCATCAAAATGGGGAAGAAAGCTGATTTAAGAAGAAAGGTGACTTTGAACGTGTCATGGTTTCATGGTTGTTGGTGCCAGACGGGCTGGTCTGAGTATTTCAGAAACTGGAATACTATCAAGGTGTACCTAATAAAGTGGCTGGTGAATGTATGTTGATATTTAACATTGTTTTTCCTATTATTGTCTATCAGTTATGATGTTTGTGTGCTATTCACACCTTGCATAGGTGTGGATTTGTTGACTAAAATGACATTTTAAACACACAAAATCATTTTTGGACATTATGAAGTACAAACATAATGATCTGATTCTGACTTCCTGTAGATATGAGATTTGTCTGTTGCTCTCGCTCTCTCTTCACAGCATGTGTATTACCTCTTGGCCAATGATATTGATTGCATGATGCATGATGAGCTACTGAACATTTGATAATTATCCCTCCAATACAGCTCCAAGGTAGAATTATGTTAATTGGCCAATGATTTATCACAATAACCACCATTGTAGACACATTATTGGCTCGTTGCAGAACGAGAGAGAAAAAACGTTGTTGAGAATAAGGTTTTAATAAGTGATTTGTTTTAGTACATTAGTTTCTCTGTTAAACCATCTCTTGAATTTGCAAACCTACGACTTCTGTCGGAGACACTGATGCTAATGTGAACATTATGTTAGTCCATTTTCTATTGTGATATAACATCCTCCCTCCCCTGTGGGGATCAGTACACATGCCGCCCACAGTCACCCTTCATACCCCGTCACTGTTGCAGTGTATTCATCAACAACAAAGACTGTCCAGGCTTAATAAACGATAGCCAATTAAGGTAGTGATCTGTAGCTCTCTACTTATCTAGTTTCTCTGCACTCTGCTCAAATGCCTTTGTGCCCCATTGAAAACACTAATGGTCTCAATTAGCACATGCAAATATTTACCAAAGAATGGCATATGTGATTTATGACAAGCACACTAAACACTCGCACCCTCCTTTTTTTATGCAGACATTAAAATAATTGCATATACACGCACACATGTATTTGTGTGTATAACTCTGCATAATATGTAATGTTTGTGTATTAATTAGTGTATATTTTATATACAAAAAAATTAAATTTGTATTTTTTTTTTAAATTCTTTAATGGGTGTGTTACGTCCAAGGACGTATGTGTTCTGTTTTTCTTTATTTCCCCTTTCTCCCTGTTTCTCTCTCTCTCTTTACTTCCCACAAGCAGGAAGTAAAGTAATGATTGCACTGGTGATTGAAGGAGTGAATCTGGGATCTGGAGATTTAAGGAGCACCGTTGCACAAAGCTGTGCGTGCATGCGTGCGTGCAGAGGGTGCAGTTTGAGGTCCCGTCTCAGCCCAAAAGTTGCAATAGTGTTTGTTGTCAGTTATACCTTTCTGATTGAGTTTTATTTCATTGTTATTGTGCTTGTAACCTTGTTGTACTTGGCGTCTACAGCAATACTTGGTTTTCTCTTGGTTAAGTCAGTCAGGGAGTTAGTGTATTATTGTATTTTTCCTTTCTTTTATAGATTAGTTAGTTTTTCCGTAATAGTTAGAGGTTTTATGTTTGTTATTTTGGCCTTGCCCCCTCTTGAAGTTTTAATCCTCCTTTTATTTGTTTAATAAAATAGTTTGTTTTGACATTGAGTTGTTTTCTGGTCTTTGTGACAGTCCTGGGATTGGGAGCTCAACCTTGCTGTCTCCACACATCACACCATTTGATTCTGTTACGTGTTCCTCCATCCTTGACTAAAAAGAGGGCCGTAGCAGATGTTTATGAATATGTACTTTCAGAATGTAGGGTTTCAAAACGGTTATTTTGTAAAACGTTATAAATGTTATTCCTGTGATCAAAACTGAATTTTCAGCATCATTACTCCAGTGTTACATGATCCTTCAGAAATCAATCTAATATGCTGATTTGGGGACTTAAGAAACCTTTATTATTATGAATGTTGAAAAGTTGAGCTACTTTTTTTTTTTTCAGGATTCTTTGAAAATTTAAAAGAACAGCATTTAATTGAAATAGTTTTTTTTTCCCCTAGCAATGTTAACTGACATTGCTGGTAGTTTTGATTATTTTAATGTGTCCTTGATGAATAAAATAATTATTTATTAAATTAAACTGACCCCAAACTTTTAAACAGAATATTTCACACCTTTTATTATAGTTTGTTGTTTTATGTTATGTTGTTATGTTATAGAGTAATATCAAACGAGTGCCGCAGGTAATCACAGCGTGCTGATATACAGCCATTTCACATGGCTACGAGTGTGAGATTGCGTTTTTGCAACAGTTCGACAGCACAAGTGTGTAAATAAATATGAAATGACAACACAGTATCTTTAAAGCCCTCTTTTGTGCAGAACTACTTCCTTCTGCTACGGATTCAAATCTCAAGTTGACAGTTAGACCAAGGCTCCATTACTAACTAGTAATGAAGGAATGTTGAGTGCTTCCATTGAAAGTCATTGTATTTTGTACAGTATGAGGGAGAGAGAGCGAGAGAGAGAGAGAGAGCACACATTATCTTTGTCTGATATAATTTCAGGTCAATGTCCATAATATTATATCCATTAAAATAATCAGTTTGATTGTCTTCTGAGGAAAGCAATCTTTGTATTTGTCCTTTTACAGTTAATGGAATTTTCCATAACAGCGCTAAAACAACGTTTGCAGTATTATTGGAAAGTATTAATTGAGTATTAATGTAACTTTCCCTCAATCCGTTATTACGCACTAATGGACCCTTTCTCAATAACAAATACAACATATTATTTATAACATAGCCCAATTCCATTTACTCAGGAACAAGTGATAGATTGATAAGGCCAAAGATTGCCGGTGTTATGTACCCAAAATAAATTATATCTCATGTTTAACCACTATATGAGCCAGCAGAAAATCCCAGAGGCACTGGCCGAAATGAAGCTGTTCTGATCGGCCGCTGAGCTCGCATCTTCAAAAATTTCTAATCAAATTGTAAAACAGGCGCTATGATTAAATGAGTCACATATTTCAGATTTAAAGAACTATATTTTCACCTAAAAACTCTTAAAAATACAGTTCGTGTTACAACAAGTAGTATTTGTAAAAATTACAATGGATTTGGTCGGCCACCATGACAGTTGCTTTAAACGGAGTGATTCAAACGGTCAAAAGATAGGAGTGCTGTTATCACTAGAATATTGTACGGCTATCAGCCAATCAGATTCGAGAAACAGAAAGAACTGTTGTATGTTATGTTATGTAATGTTATGTTATGTTATATGTTATGTTATGAGACTTTGAGTGGGCGTCAGGGCTTTGTTGCCCTGCATTTTTAAAGGGCAGAAGTACAAGAAATCATTGACACTGTACGAAATAGTTGGCAAACTGATTTTTAGAGAGTTGAAAAGAAAAAAAAAACAACAAAGAAAAGTATTTGTGCCTGTTTAAAATAAGCCTCACTCCTTAATTCTTTCACTGTATTGTTCAACTAAATATACTGTATTGTTTTAGCTTATAGCATACACATTAAGAAATGAAATGTCTCTCTCTGCTAAGATTGTCTAGCTGTGGGATTAGAGAGCTGTTTGTATAGCATTTTTTCAATTGTTCCAAAGCAGCAGAAAATAGGAGAATAAACAGGAACAAAAAGCTCAAGGCATGTTCAAAAGCATCAGAGAGTTGACCCAATGCTGCTATTTTTTTATAAAATACACCACTTACAGTGTTAGGGAACTTGAATCTGCAGTGTGTTTGTATCTCAGAATTGTAGAAAAGACTTTTCAAACTACAGATGTAGTCACACCTCATCAAAATGTATTTGTCTTTAATGAATAACACTCTCTCATCCTATCCCATCCCTCTAATGAGGGTTATCAAGTCTAATCCATTGCAGCAATTTGTCCTGCAGCAACGCCACTTTCAGCACTTGTGTGTACCCTCTACAATAGTGTCCTCTTAAACAGAGGCTGAACCCCATAAAACCCATTTAAACCACTGTGAGACATTTTTCCTCATTTCCGTTTTGAAATTGTGAGAACGTGCACATGCTATCTTATCTAGCTGCATAGAGAGAAAATATATATTTTTGCTACTTTAAAGGTGTCTGTTTTATATCTGATGCAACAAATCAAGGGGTGTTATATCAGTAAAAAGGACGGTGTGAGTTTAAGCCCTGCTGTTATGAACCTCAGGGGTACCTCAAGTGTTGTGTAAAACTACAGATCGAGTCTTACGGAGTCCCAAAACCTCTCAGTGTGGTGTGAAAAACACTCAGAGGGGTAGAGATAGACACTGATGTAACTGACCACTCTGGCCCCGCCGGGGCCCACAAGGGGGTGTTGGAAAACTTCCAAAGGGGCCACAGAAAGACTTACAATCATTATTGCTATATATATATATATATATATATATATATATATATATATATATATATATATATATATATATATATATAAACGTAATTAAAATGCCAAATAACACAATTGAGATTGTCATGTTTCTTTTTTCCTTATTTCCCTCTCAATAAGGACATTTTTTTTTTTTTTTTTTGGATAACATGCAGTTCTTGAAACTTGGGCGGAAATGACACTCGAAACTAAGTGATAACGCTGATTACGTAAATACATTGATTTGTGTGGAATGCCACACTGTTTTATGTTCACACCCCAATTCCCTGTCTTGTTTCACACAAAACAAGACTCTCTAGAGCATATGCTAATGAATAGTATGGCAACGCTGCTGAGACCTGCACACTTTCAATACTCGCAACCACATTCTCGGCAAAGCTGCTCTTTGAACGGAACCACATTGGGCCACTGTCATATCATTTGACATCATCTACTTGTATTAAGTCCCAAGGGATCTTGAAGGGTTTTGCTTATGGAGACGAAGAAATTAATTGTGTTCGTGTATTAAATAATAATTATAATAATAATAATAATAGCTTAAGTGACTAATTGAAAGGTTAAACAGCTAACCGGTAGATTAATCGACTACTCGATAGATAAACTGACAAAAAGGTAGATTAATCTGCCAATCAATAGATCAATCAACTAATTTGTAGATGAATCGGATAATCGGTAGAAACCTTGGTCTTCTACAATGGAAATCGGCTGGTCATCCAGTACAATAAATGTGTAGTTGTGGCCTAATGGTGAGGGAGTTGGGCTAGTAACGTGAAGGTTGCCGGTTCGATTCCCACGCCGGCAGGAATTGAAGGTAGGGATTGTGAATAAACAACACTCTCTCCACTTTCGATTCCACGACTAAGGTGCCCTTGAGCAAGGGCCTAACCCCTAATTGCTCCCTGGGCGCTGTTGCAATAGCTGCCCACTGCTCTGGGTGTGTGTGTGTGTGTGTGTGTTCACTACTCACTGCTGTGTGTGTGCACTTGGGATGGGTTAAATGCAGAGCACCAATTTCGAGTATGGGTCACCATACTTGACAACACGTCACGACTTTCACTGTCATAAATTCCATTACTTTCTTTGTAATGGCTTCCGCTTTTGGAATATCTTGGCTGTAACTCTGTTTTTTTAGAATGACGGTTTTCACCGAAGGTTGAGTGAGGGATGAAGGTTTTACCTGTTTTGCATTGTCAACAGACTTGGGATACTCATCGTGTTCTTTCGGGTGATGAACTTTTAAATGTCTGATCAAGTTTGAAATCTAATATAATACATCTAGAAAGTCTAACCAATATAATGGTGAACTTTCAAATATTGTGTTGGAACGATGGTCTTTTTGTCAAAGATTGAAGACCACTGCTCTAAACCAGAGTAAAACTGTAGTGATTGTATTGTCGGGCATTATTCGGATTTTTCAAAAAAGCAAAACTGAAGAATTATTATCAAACTGACCAGGAAGGAAGAAAATATTTTTGACAATTCAAATTCTTAGTGCAAAGTATCAGCAAAACAACCGACCACATCCATAATCATGAAATATTCACAAAAACGAATATATTGTGACCCACAGAAGCAGGTGCGTTTAACGTCTGTCATGACAGGCTGTCTATTATTGTGCTGAGAATATTTTTTTTTTCATGAGGAGGGAATTCCACACATTAGATCTTCTACTTGACAGATATCACTGAAATGGGTGTCCCGAGAAATCACAGCTGTCCCTGTGATGGCTGTAGTCTGTATAAACAGCCAAAACGAGTCTGTTTGAGATCGCTGAGATCAGGTTGGTTGACATGTCTTTGGAAGGCAGAGTTCCCCTCAGAGAGGGCGTGTGGTTGGATTTGGAAACCTTTAGCACGTACAGTATTATATCAAGTTTGGCATTAGCATGCTAATAGCAATCAGCCAGGCACAAAACAAGATGGAATTGCTGTGACGCTTTTAAAATTGCAATGAATAATAATCTAAGTAAAATGGCTCATCAGAAAAAAAGGTAGTTAGAGGACTTTTCATTCTATCCACCTGTTAGATGTTAAAAATTACACGGTTAAATGAATGAATAAAAGTAATGAAACGGATTGTTAATGAATAATTACTAAACAATGTATAGCACATAGAATATAGGGAGTGGACTGACATTTTTCTAATCTATTTTTGTTATTGAGCAAATCATATTGGTGATTCAGAGATAAATATGTGACAGGATGTGTGCTGCAGTGACAGTGCAGTGGTTGTACAGCAGACACAGGTTGTATGGTGATGTGGTAACATTTTGTATGGAGACAGGCTGTGTTGCTATAGAAACATGTGTTGAACAGAGGACAAATCAGTTTTGTGCTGCTTTGTGTGTTTTACGAAAGATGAACAAGACTACCTTTGCTGCAACATGTGTTGGGCAACATGTGATGGCCACACAGATGGGCTGCGTGCTGCTACACCAAATACAAGTCCGTGTTTGGCATTTTGTAGCTTGATTGCAGTTACTTGACATTATGTGTTGATTTTAACTTGGAAACTTGATTCTTTAACAAGTGCTGCAGTAATATAGTGAACAAACAGATTTTTGCAGTAGCCTTACATGTTACTTTAGGCACTTTTATGTCCAATGGGTTGATTATTACACATTTTTAAATCAATGAAGCTCACTTTAAAACTGACTAGTAGGGCTGCACGATTATAACAAATCATAGGCTAATGAGCTCTTTGAAAACAGTTTGATTGACAGGTGATCTAACCAATCATAACCCTAAATCTGCCATTTTGTCTGACAAAGCAGTCAGGGGAGTTAGTAGATTAATGTTGGTGAACTTCAAAAATTGTGCGTACTCACGTCTTTCCGCGGTTGAAACAACATTCCTTCTGATGTCCATTCATGTTTATTTGATGCTATAAATGAACTAGTATGAAGTGATGATCGGTTCACGAACCGCTTGAAGGAGCTTCAGCGATCTGTCACGACACATTAAAGAGACACAATATGGTATTTATTGTTTAAACTTCTTAAAAAAATTACAATATATTAAATATGAAACAGTTTCATATGTCTGTCGAGGCGTTGTCAGTGTCCTCTTTGCTCCGTGATGAATTTTTTGTTTTGTGAGAACATGATGTGTGGCGTGAGAGCGCATGGCTTGTCGGACAAAGCAACAGTAACTAAAGGCTGCATGCCCTATTTTATGTAAAAATAAAAAACATGCTGTAAACAAATTTGTAGTTGTTTTTTTGCTTTTCTATAGCATTGAGCCTCAAATGTCAATTACACATTGGTTTGGTTTCTTCTTTAAATAATAAAAAAAAGTAAACACATGCATGTAATAAGTTACTTTCGCACCATGTTGTTCTAGGAGTCTTTTCTCTTAAACCGGATATTTGTACCACATAAAAAAAAAAATAATTATAATATAAGTTATAAGTTAATCTACTTGTTTGCCAATGAGACAATTGTTTCATGCAATGGTTAATGGTGGAGAGCTTTAGATGGATATGCTAGCTTTGAAATTGGCTTTAGCAAGAAAAATACCCAAAATATGAATCATACAGCAGACCAGTTGCAATATTCTGTTGTGTAGCAGAAAGACAGGGTGTGCGTTACTGCTGTACTATGTTGTAAAACAGACAGTCATGCTGCGTGATGCTTCAGTGATGCAGTTAGTAAAGGCTGTGTTCTGGATTTTTAGATGTGAGCACTATATATCAGACGGACAATTTGATATTGTGATCTTCATGGTTATGGATGCAGGTGCTTTGTTATTCTGTGGTTGTAATGAACATAGTCGGTCTCTTTCAGGCTGGTCTCTCTCTCATTCTCTGATTAGCTGGTCCCCCCTTCTCCGTTTTTCTGGCCTACAGTTTAATTTATGTGTCTTCTGCCTGAGAGAGGGGAACAGACCGGCATTACAGAGGAGTGTAATTTATATTGATTTACCTTTTGGATAGAGGGATGGCTGAAGAAAGAGGGAGAGATGGTAGGAAGAGAGGAATGAAGGATGGGAAGTCTCATCTTTGAAAAGCCCATCCGTCTTTGCAAGGGGAGCCGTGGCAACCCTTTAACCTCCACAGATGAGATGTCTGTGCGTACACAGGATGTGTGTGTGTGTTTGTGCATTTGTTGTGTGCATTTGTGATGTACCTTCACGCCTCAGGGGAATTGAAATTAATAGCATAAGGGTTGCTTATATGCGTGCAAGATTTTTCCTCACAAAAGACCCAACAAAAGCAAAAAGAACATTTGCCCCTTACCCATTCAAGCATGCGCCAGTGTATTGTACAGGAAGAGCTGCAGTATAGATCACTGGCTTCATTCACTTGTTTTTCTCTTGATCACATTTCTTTCCCTAGGCAAAATAAGGCATCCATCCATCCTTCCCCATCCAATCTGATCCCATCCTATCCCATCCCGTCTCGTCCCGTCCCATCCCGTCCCAATGGACATGCATCAATTTGAATGGACATGAAGTTTCTGGTATAGATGCATCTGTTTGAGCTCAAAATGAGTGAAAGCATTTTGTGTTTTTGTGAGATATTGTCAGAATCACTGTTCCTAGAGCATAGCTTTTACTGAATGCATCAGCATAATTTAATTACATCTGCTGAGCAAAATATTGCCTGTAGCTCCTAGTAAAAAGAGTATTTGTTATTCTCTTTTTTCTTTTTACACATGCTCTGTTTTTAAGGGAAGCTGCAGGCTTCCAGTTTGGCCATCATCAGCAGAAATGGCTGACTCCATTTAACCTCCAAAATCTCTCAGCCGCTTTGCCATGACAGGCCCATTCCTAAAAATGCGTACTTCTTACCGACACAAACAGCGAGCATTCATTATAGCACCAGTACAAACATATAAGAGACTTAATAGTATCAGACATCTAAAATGTTTTCTTTTAAAGGGATAGTTCACCTAAAAATGAAAATTCTCATCTCATTTACTCATCCTCATGTCGTTCCAAACCTGTATGACTTTCATTCATCTTCAGAACACAAAGATCTTTTTGTGTGAAATCTGAGAGCTTTCTGTACCTCCATAGACAGCTATACAACTGACACTTTGATGCTTCATAAAGTTCATGAAGAGATCATAAAACTAATCCATATGAAATGATCAGTTTAGTCCAAATGTTTTGAAGAGACTCGATCACTTTATATGAGGAACAGATTGAATTTAGGCTTTTATTCACATATAAACATTGATCAGTGAACATAAACAGAAGCTCAACTGAAACTTGATGCGTTTTCCTGCTCCGGAAGATCAAACGTCCTGCGTAATACAAGAATGAACCTCATGTCAAGCAAACATGCTTGTTCTTCCGTTTACCACAACTGATGTCTGAATAAAAGCCTAAATTTAATCTGGTGATCATAAAAAAAAGATTGAGTCTCTTTTTTTGACTAAACCATTCAATTCATATGGATTAGTTTCATGGTGTCTTCATGAACTTTTTGAAGCATCAAAGTTTTAATTGTGTCTGCTGTCTTAGATTTCATTAAAAATCAACTTCATTCGTGTTCAGAAGATAACCGAAAGTCTTACGGGTTTGGAACGACATGAGGGTGAGTAATTAATGAGAGAATTTTTATTTTTGAGGGAACTGTCCCTTTAAAGATTGTGTGTGAATTTTGAATGATAGCCGCTTTACAATCTAATGTAAATGAATTAACCTGTTTCATTGATGTTGACTTCAGTGTATGTACAGTCGTGGCCAAAAGTTTTGAGAATTCCATAAATATTAGTTTTCACAAAGTTTGCTGCTAAACTGCTTTTAGATCTTTGTTTCAGTTGTTTCTGTGATGTACTGAAATATAATTACAAGCACTTCATACGTTTCAAAGGCTTTTATCGACAATTACATGACATTTATGCAAAGAGTCAGTATTTGCCGTTCTTTTTCAGGACCTCTGCAATTCGACTGGGCATGCTCTCAATCAACTTCTGGGCCAAATCCTGACTGATAGCAACCCATTCTTTCATAATTACTTCTTGGAGTTTGTCAGAATTAGTGGGTTTTTGTTTGTCCACCCGCCTCTTGAGGATTGACCACAAGTTATCAATGGGATTAAGATCTGGGGAGTTTCCAGGCCATGGACCCAAATTTCAACATTCTGGTCCCCGAGCCACTTAGTTATCACTTTTGCCTTATGGCACGGTGCTCCATCGTGCTGGAAAATGCATTGTTCTTCACCGAACTGTTGTTGGATTGTTGGAAGAAGTTGCTGTTGGAGGGTGTTTTGGTACCAGTCTTTATTCATGGCTGTGTTTTTGGGCAGAATTGTGAGTGAGCCCACTCCCTTGGATGAGAAGCAACCCCACACATGAATGGTCTCAGGATGATTTACTGTTGGCATGACACAGGACTGATGGTAGCGCTCACCTTTTCTTTTCCGGACAAGCCTTTTTCCAGATGCCGTCCTCAGCAGTCCATTCACGATACTTTCTGCAGAAGATCAATCTGTCCCTAATGTTTTTTTTGGAGAGAAGTGGCTTCTTTGCTGCCCTTCTTGACACCAGGCCATCTTCCAAAAGTCTTCGCCTCACTGTGGGTGCAGATGCGCTCACACCTGCCTGCTGCCATTCCTGAGCAAGCTCTGCACTGGTGGCACTCCGATCCCGCAGCTGAATCCTCTTTAGGAGACGATCCTGGCACTTGCTGGACTTTCTTGGACACCCTGAAGCCTTCTTTATAAGAATTGAACCTCTTTCCTTGAAGTTGCTGATGATCCTATAAATTGTTGATTTGGGTGCAATCTTAGTAGCCACAATATCCTTGCCTGTGAAGCCATTTTTATGCAACGCAATGATGGCTGCACGCGTTTCTTTGCAGGTCACCATGGTTAACAATGGAAGAACAATGATTTCAAGCATCACCCTCCTTTTAACATGTCAAGTCTGCCATTCTAACCCAATCAGCCTGACATAATGATCTCCAGCCTTGTGCTCGTCAACATTCTCACCTAAGTTAACAAGACGATTACTGAAATGATCTCAGCAGGTCCTTTAATGACAGCAATGAAATGCAGTGGAAAGGTTTTTTTGGGATTAAGTTAATTTTCATGGCAAAGAAGGACTATGAAATTCATCTGATCACTCTTCATAACATTCTGGAGTGTATGCAAATTGCTATTATTAAGCAGCAACTTTTCCAATTTCCAATATCTATGTAATTCTCAAAACTTTTGGCCACGACTGTATATCAAATGTAAAGTTTTATGGTAGTATTTCTGTGATCACCTGGGTGTCTGACAAAAAATTAGCTTATCATGCTCTTAAAAAAGAATTTTGAAAACTTGTTTGTCTGAATGTGAATGACAGCCAGCCACCAGCAGTGTCTCTCTCTGGATGCTGTAAAAGCTTTTAGTTTGAAGGTGAAGTCATCAAATGTTTTCAAAACTTAAATGCGTGACATTACAGTTACTGACCAGCTCCAGTACGTGTCCAGCGGTTTACCACATGTGTAAAGGTGGTCTGTCTTGTTCTGCAGAGGAAACACCAGGACACTATTGTGCACTCAGCCAATTCATTGGCTGTGATCTCATCTTCATGTTTGACATCTGTGTGTCCAGCATTCAGTCACATGGTCTGAAAATTCCCTGAGACTCTGAATATGTTGGCTCGTATTACATCTCATCGGAAAAAACTCAAAACAAATACACCATCACTGGCTTTTTTTAACTGTAAAACTTTCCAGATATTGAATTCCCCTTCCAGTGAATGCATCTGAACTTCATGCCAATTGACAGTCCTCAATGACAGATGTCTTTCACAATTTCTGTTTTGTCTGAGTTGATTAGTGGTTTGGTTTTTGGGTTGTACTGTGTGCCCTTTCAATTTACAACCAGAGGTTCTAACTGTCATATTTAACATCTGAGTAAGTTCTGGTATTATTGGCCATGCAGCATAAATTGAGTCAAATAAAATAATAAATAACAAATCTTGGGGTGTTTTCACACCTGGCTGGTTTCGAGTGTTTGTTAGGTGTATGTGATTATCTTCTTTCAGGTAAACATAATCGGAATTATATTAAAAAATATATCTATCTATATATATCCTCCAAGCGTTATAATGGAAGTGAATGGCGCTCCTGATTTTGAAGTCCAAACAAGTCCATTCATCATAAAAGTAATCCACACGACTTCATGGAGTTTATTAAGACCTTCTGAAGAGAACTGATGGGTTTTTGTGAGAATAATATCCATATTTAAAGCTTTATAAACTGAAAAAATCTAGCTTCCAGCAGGCTTACGGAAATCGATTCATGCCAAAAGAGTAACTTTTGGAGAGATGTATGATGAGAGATTTAGGAATAGTGTAAGCGTAGACGGCTTTTACGGTTCAAACGAATAGGACTCCAATATTTATCTTAAAAAATTCTCGTTTTAGACTACTAATTCGGAACCGGTGTTTTGTTTTGCTCTATCCTCTGTACTTCCACTTTCATCAAATTTTCAAGTTAGTGAAAGTGAAAGTTGTGACGTGTTGTCAAGTATGGTGACCCATACTCGAAATTGGTGCTCTGCATTTAACCCATCCCAAGTGCACACACACAGCGGTGAGTAGTGAACACACACACACACACACACACACACACACACACACACAGTGAACACACACCCGGAGCAGTGGGCAGCTATTGCGACAGCGCCCGGGGAGCAATTGGGGGTTAGGTGCCTTGCTCAAGGGCACCTTAGTCATGGTATCGAAGGTGGAGAGAGTGTTGTTTATTCACAATTCCCACCTTCAATTCCTGCCGGCGTGGGAATCGAACCGGCAACCTTCTGATTACAAGCCCAACTCCCTCACCACGACTACCCGACTACCACGACTACTAGCGGTTGCTCTTTTGCCGTGAATCGATTTGCGTAGGCCATCTGCTAGTTATTTTAGTTAATAAAGCTAGTTATTTTAGTTTTTAAAGATTTAAATATGGATATTTTTTCATACAAAAACCCATCGCTTCGCTTCAGAAGGCTTTGATTAAACCCCTATAACGAAGCACTTATATAATGTAGCAGTCAATCCCTCTCTAACTGTTAAATGATATATATTTATAATGCAGTTTGGGTGGGAATCAAGGCTTTGTCGGAAAGTGTTCTTTTCTTGCACAGAGAAGAGCAATTACACAACATTTTAAGATTAAGAGGCACTTTTTGCAACTGCGATAAGGACTGTGCGCACGCACAGAATCAGACACTGCTTCTTTTTATATAACACATTTCCCATTATGAATTATGATAGTACTTGGTCCGTTGGGTGGGATTGCTTTCTCATCACAAGCAAATCGCTCCAGAGTTTGTTTTCAATCGGGCCGAGACTTCATTCAGGCGATCTCGGAGTGATTGTTTTGGTGCACATCAGAGCGTGATTGTGGTGTTCATATATGTCAAGACAAACCAAACTATATTTAAAGGGATAGTTCACATGTCGTAATGACAGAATTTAGTTCACCGACATGTCGTTTCAAACCTGTAAAACCTTCATCTTTGGAACACAAATTAAGATATTTTTGATGAAATCCGAGAGCTTTCTGACCTCCGATAGACTGCAACGTTATTACCACTTTCAAGGCTCAGAAAGGTACTAAAGACATTGTTAAAATAGTCAATGTGCCCACAGTGGTTCGTCCGTATTGAACCGCCAAGAATCCTTTTTGTGTGCCAAAAACAAACAAAAGTAACCACTTTATTTAACAATTTCTTCTCTACCATGTCATCCTCTTATACGCTGTTGACTGTTGTCGTAAACAGTGCAGCGCTTCCGGGTTCTACGTCAGAACGCTGGCTCAGTATTGGCCGAAGCTGTTCTTGTGAGCACCACGACACATGCATGTTATGCTGATGCAGGAGCTGGCTAACAATGAGCCAATGTTCTGACGCATAACCTGGAAGCACTGCGTCTACTACATCAATTTATATATAGGCTTGACGTTATTTTTGTTGGCAGAAGAAAAAAATATGCACAGAGAAATGTGCAACATTGCAGAGATGGAAGGAGCTGATTTGCTGTCTGAAAGTGATAGATGGGTAAAATGTGATACCAAATAGGACTGTCCACAAAAAACTCCATCAATCTCAGTAGGACTTTTAAGTAATATAAATCTGCATGTCATCAGCATAATAACGACAGCCGAGACAACTACAGATGATTTGACCAAGGGGATGCATGCTGATTATAAAAAGGAGAGTCCTAATGCTGGGGGACACCTTGAGTGAGGGGTGCATTGGAGGATCTGTGTTTGTGGAGGGATGATAAATCATCTGTCAGTGAGACAGGAAGTAAACCAGGAGAAAGCTGTACAAATAGTGGAGAGTCCAGAAAAAGCGTGACAGACAGACTCTGTCAAACTGTATTCAGGTTAAGTTAAATAAGAGGTCCAGTCTGCAGAGATGAGATGGTCATTAATGACTCTGAGGACAGCTGTCTGATTATTGTGGAATTGACAAAAAACTGAAGAGGCTTGTGGAGATTATTAGAAAGTAGGTGTGGCAGGCAGCAATTCTTTATGGAATTTTGCGAGAGAGAGAGAGAGAGAGAGAGGGAGAGATTGGGTTGTAGTTATTAAACTCGGGTGTAAGCCAGGATTCTTAATAGTTGTGGTGACTGTAGCAGTTTTTACTTTCATTTTTTTAACAAATGAGAAATCGGCTCAAAGATGTCAGACAGCAAGATCCCTCTCAGAGGGGTTGGGACAACATCAAACCGACGAGAAGTTAACTTTTAGAATGCATACTTTGTCAGTGGATGGATGTGTAAGCCCATGGGTGGTTGTTATAGCTGAGTTAGAACTATTATTGAAACTTTATAATTATCATCAGTGGTGTGAAGGGGCCTTTACTCCTAATTTTGAGAACATCCAATATAGTGCAAATACAGTTCATAGAACACACTCTAGTTTACCAATATATTTGAGAGATGATGTGCAAACTGACATGAAAATGTGCTGAGATAAAAGCTAATCCTAATAGACCAGCTTTATCTACCATTCTATGTATCAGCATCTGTGTTGTAAACAACAAAATTGACTTCCCTCAGGTTACTGCTGACTACTTTGCCAGATACTTGAAACTGTAGTGTTTTTGTTGTAAAGAAACATGGCATCCTGACAACATCCCATACATCACTGTCCTTTGTTAAATGCTAGTAAAGGTGCATGTTGTAGTATCTGCTCATTCATCTGCCGTAATTCAATACCACTGTGACTATGTCTGTATAAGAACTACTGAACAATCTTTATGGGGTCATGAGAGCTGCAAAAGCTAAAGGTTTTAGAGGGCTTCACTGTTTATTTTTTACATTCTGGTCTTCAGCAAGAGATATCAGTATGCTGATGTTCCCATCATGCTTCTTAAACTAACTTTCAAGACTTACACCTAACAGGTAAGATTTCCTTTGTCAACCAAACACATTCTATTGCTGTATGTCATTGCTATGCTGGTCCAAAAGTCTTGTATGCTCACCAAGGCTGAGGTTATTTAACAAAAAATACAGTAAAACAGTAATATTGTGAAATATTATTACAATTTAAAATAACGGTTTTCAATATTAATTTATGCGATCCTTCAGAAATCATTCTGAGATGCTGATTTGGTGCTTAAGAAACCTTTTGCTGCTTAATATTTTGAGTAACATTTCCACAAAAGTCATTCTGGGGTGAAAAAAAAGGAATAAATACTTTTATTCAGCAAGGAGTAGTTAAATTGAACAAAAATGACAGTAACTGCTGCAAAAGTAAATGCTGTTCTTTTGAACTCTCTATTTTTCATAGAGTAGTGAAAAAAGTATCATGATTATTAAGCAATAAAAATGATTGATGATAGGAACCATTATTAATAACTAAATTCCAAAATTAACTGAAACTCCAAATCAGCATATTACAATGATTTGCGAAGGATCATGTGACAGTGCAGACTGGAGTAATGATGTTAAAAATTCAGCTTTGCCATCACAGGAATAAATTAAATTTTAAAATATATTAAAATAGAAAACTTTATTTTAAATATAAAAAACTAATATAAAATATTAATATAAAAACATTTTATTTTTAATAAAATAAATGCAGCCTTGGCGATGATAAAAGTCTTCTTTTCGAAAACATTAAACAACCCGAATTATTCTAAACTTTTGATCAAAACCTAAAGTTCCAACGGGTCCAGACGACTAATTAGTCTAGGAACACATTGCTTATACCAGAGCTAATATGGTCTAAAGCCACAGCCAAATGCATACTCACTCCAGGAGCTGTGTGTGTGTGTGAGGTTTCTCTCTCTCCTCACTTATTATGGACACATACGCAACCTACGAAGCCTTTTTCAATTACCCAGCTCTGTCATTCTTTTTGCATGCTGTAATTAATGAGCTTTTATGAATCCCAATCTGATCTCACATCGGGTTTGGACATATTTGATAAGCAAAATGGAATCTGTGAAAGGCCGCACTGAATGGAAATGTAATTACCTCAGAGTCTAGGCATACGTGAGGAGCCAGTCTGCAACCCTCCTTCCGAACTCAGGTTAAACGTGCACATCATCCTCGACTAATGAAGCACCGGACGCTGTGGCGCTTGAGCGATTTGTTTTGGCAGGTTCCAGAAGCGTGCTTCTCTCTTATTTGCCTTGGTTAAGAGTCCCTAAAACAGCAATCGTTTAATCAGGCTAATGTTCCAGCTCGATAGGTCTAATGAACTTCAACTGGGTCGTGTCGTCTGAAAGTTTTTTCTTTGCTTGCTTGCTTTAAGACACAGATTCCTTCACGTTTTGATGAGCATGGTGTGAATATCGCACCCTGTCAACACCCACTCCTGCTCTTTGGTTTGGATAAACAATTTAATCCAGTAAAATTAGTTCTTAGTTTAGCAATTACTAATTTGTACCAGCATTCACCCGTGAAACACCCATAGCCAGTCAAGATGTTTGCCTGAGCCTGTATTTTACATTTTACATTTATGTATATTTACCATATTTTAATTAAATTAAGACACTTTCTTTTCCTGCTGTTCTTTTGTGCATTCTCTTGCTATTTATATGCATTTAAATTGTTTTGCACAATAATTCAGCCAACTAATAAATTGTTTTATGTCCTTGAAAATGGCAAACAAGACTATTACAATATATAGGAATATTCCTATATATAGGAATAAAAACAAGAATAGGTAAAGATTTATTTTTCAGGGTTTTTTTTCTCTCAAAAAATTTGGGAGTTCAAAACGGCTTGCGAAAGTGAACTCTTGGAAAAAGTTCTCTCCAGCTGCAAAACACTTTCGTACTACTATATGTCTATGACGATTACATAATAGGAGTTGTGCATTGAGGCTCCGCCTTCTTTCACGCGGAAGTCTTCCCTGACTAATTTTGTCTGTTGAGCCCGTCGAGGTTAGATCTACGAACATGAACACACTGGATAGCCGCTTTACAGTAGAAAATGAAGTTGTTTCTGCTGAAATAAGGCACTGACACTGTTTTTCATGTTTGATACTGTAAAGCTGCTCGCTTTTAAGCTATCTATTGAATATAAAATACCATGTAAATAAACGTGACACGACTTTACTGTAGTGCTAATTTGCTATTGTTCCCATTTTGTTATGATCAGATGCTTTTCTTATGTCATCTAGAAAAAAATGCCAGCTGTTTTCTCATTTTAGTTACGGAGAAGAAACAATGTATCATTGATGTATATTTACACATGTTTTTGAAGCATTGACCATTGTAGCCAATCACAGACATGTTTGATGAGCTCGTGAACACAATTGCCAATCAGAGCCTACTCAACTGCGCTCAAAGTGTCATATTTTTAAAATTTCAATACCGACTTGGTATCGCTGTTGGCACTTTTGAGAACACTACTTTGCCTTGAGTATATTTGGGCCTTAAGATCCATAAGAGCCAGGCTCCAAGCCCTACTTTAATTTAGAGGTGTAGGAAGGGAGAGGGGAGACTCGAGGAAGAGAAGGAATGAAAAAATAGCATGCCTAGACTGCATCCCTGCTTAATCACTCTCTTCTTTTTTTTTCAGCTCCCAGATCTGTGTATGACTTTATTCGCTTCATCTCCAGTTCTGCAGAAGGAGAGCTAGCTTTAGCCACCTTTTGCTCTTCTCCCCAGGAACTCATTCCTGGAAAGGGCACAGATGATTTAAGAGGTTCTGAAAGGAATCAAAAGGGGGCACAGGCTTAAGCAGCGACCTTGCTCAATCATCCCCCGCCACCCTTTTATGACACCCAGATCTGTTTGTGGCTTTTAATACAGTTGCCCCCAGTTCCTCAGAAGTAGAACTACCTCCAGCCACTCTTGCCTTTTGCTCTTCTCCCCAGGAATGCATTCCGGGAAAGGGCACAGACTATTTATGAGGAGCTAAAGGGAATGAAAAAAATTTCGGGTGAGAGTTTGTGCCTCAGCCCTTCTCACCTATTCTCCTCTTTCTTTGCCACTCCACTCGCCACTGTGTAAGGCTTTCACCTATTGCACCACCTTGCCCCCCACTCCTTGGAGGAGGCGGTTGGGGCAACCTCACTCTTCTTCTGCTCTTCTTCCCAGAAATACCTTCTTGGAAAGAGCATAGATGACGTGAACCCGGCGAGGGATATACCACCTGAAGGCAGGGGACTGCATTCTCACCTCACTAAAACTGTCCACCACCGTCTCATAGACAGTGCCAAACAGCTTTATCTGACTTCTCGATCTCTGATAGATTAAGCCAGAGATGTCTCTCTGTTGCCATTGATGGCCAGTTGAATAGTTGCCTTCTTGGTTGCGTGGAGAGCTAGATCTGTGGCCATCAGAGACTGCCTCATGGGATAAACCCTTCTAATGAGGTCTTTGAGCAGATCTGCTTGGTAACCTTACAGTACTGTCATAGTGTGCAGAGCTCAACCAGTCTGCCCAGTCACGCATAATCTCTGCTCTCACCAACTGATTGCTAATGTCGTCTGACATGGCTTAGAGGACAAAACGAGAGCCTTCAGTGAGAAGGATGTCAGAAAGGCAATTGGGTAAATTCCTTTCCACCCGAGGTGTCCGAGGCATCCACTCAGCCCTTGTACATTCGAATAACTCAAAGCCGAATGTACCAGGCGGGCAGAGTATGGATGTCTCTATGCACCTGACTCCTCAGTATGCAGGTCTGGGAGAAAGGGAAGGCTCACTGGAGTTGCAAAGTTATGACTCTGCAGATATCTTTCATCTATACAACCTTCTGCTGTCTTGCACTTTGAGCTGGACAAGCTTAAGCGCAGTCTGGCTGTGGCATGAGTTTCACCAGCTCATTGTATTCTGCAGTTTGCTGCATCGAGCAGGAAAGGGATCTATTAAATATATCTGTTTCTACAGACACCACATCTAATATATCGGAATAACAAATGAGTAATGAATCCGCACTTTTCGTGGAGAGGGCATTCGCTACTGGCACAAAGACAATGGAGCTGGTGGGAGAGGTTAGTGGAACTCGATCCCTCACACTCCTCTTTCAGCTCCGTCTGAGATTCCCACAATCGTAGCCTGAATGCTGCCTCAAAAAACATGGAAATGGAGATGACGGGTTAAGAGAGCCAGCTGGGAGCGGAGTTTTCTCATTGCAATGAATGCATCCAACTTCCTCAAAGGCTGAATGTGAATGCATCGCTCATGACCATCTCCAGGTGTTAAGAAAGGCTGGCACAGAGAAACTCAGCATTTGAATTCTCTGATTGTTATTTTTATGCTTACCTTCTACGTAGTGCTGTCTGACTAGGGTTGAGATGTGGGGTAATGACATGATCGTTTCACAAAACATACAGATTCGCTGTACACACCAAAACGCAAGGGTGTCTGTGACGAGCAGGGCGGGCGAGAGCCGTGAGGGAACGGCGCGAGGCCGGTGATGCGAGAGTTAACGAGCTTCAGGTGCTCGGCGCACCGGTCTTGAGTCCCCATGGAGGAGCTCCGGAAGCATAAAGGAGGAGTGACGACAGTGGAGGATGAGAGAGGACCAGGCCTGGATTTTATGTTGTGTTTTATTTGGTTTATGTGGGCGGCAGTCGCCGTGAGGAACTGCCGCCCTTATATTTTCGTTTCATTGTTGGTTTATTTGTTTATTAAATATGTTAAATGTTCGCCGGTTCCCGCCTCCTTCTTCCCATATTTACGAACTTTGTTACAGTGTCATTTTCAGATTTATCCATTCTGTGACACGGTTTCAAAAAATAGCGGTTTCAGGCTCCCAAAATGACTGATCTGTCTGGACGAAACGCTGATATGATACAAATTTTTTATGTATACAGCTAAATGCATCTCCGTGTGTACAGGCTCTTTGTAGACTGATAAATTCATTTTCACATCCTTGACAACAGCACTCAAAAGTGCAATGAATTGCAAAATATAAATCATGAGACTTACAAACATTAAAAGCAGTGTTTATTAATGTTTGTAAAATATTGGCAAAAACACTTAAAGACCCTGAAGTACTTCAGACGAAATCAAAGAACAAACTGGTGTGACAACAATAATGAATAAAATCAGGGAAAAACAAAGTTCGTTTTGTGTTTGTTTTGGTAGTTTCGAAACAGCTTGCCAAAGCAAACTCTCAGGAAAAGTTGCTCCAGCTGCAAAACACAGTAATACCATTGGTTTGGGATGCTAACATAATTGGAGTTCTGCGTTGAAGCTCCGCCTTCTTTCATGCAGAACTCTTCTTTGACTCATTTTGTCTGTTGAGTCCATCGAGGTAAGATCTTCGCGATTGAAAACATGAACAGCCCCTTTTACAGTAGAAAATGAAGTTGTGCTTCTGATGAAATCAGCCACTGAAACAGTTTATTTATGTTTGATACAGTGAAGCTGCTTGCTTTTAAGCAATCTGTTGAATAAAATGCCAAATAAATAAACGTAATGAGAGTGCTAACTTGCAGAGCACATGCTAACATACCCATGTTGTTATGATCAGATGCTTTTCTTATGCTTAAAAAAAAATGCTTAAAAAATTGTGTTTTTTCATTTCGTTACTGAGAGGAAGGTGTGCAGCATATATTTACATATTCACCGCTTTCAGAAATGTGGGCGTGGCATCAGATGTTCGATAACAATATATTGTTGCTCACGTATTTCGAACTTCGTTTTACACCTAAACGAAGAACAAAAACAAACTTTGCCGTGAGTATATCGGGGCCTTAAAATGTTTCTTCAATGACTTGACTTTTCATTAAGAATTAAAGACATGCACAGATTTAAATAAATAATCAGTTGTAGTGAATATTCATAAGTGTTCACATGACATTGGTTGACACAGGAATATCAAATGTTTTTTATTCCGATTCCTTTAAACCAGAATATTGGCTTAATCTGGTTAATGAGTTTACACATCACTTACATAATGAATAAATGGCCAAATTCTGATTAATATCAGAATGTTTGTTGATGTAAACACAGTCAACATCTCATAGTGAGAGAATACGTTACAGCAGAGCATGTCAAAGCACCCGAGTCATGTTTAATCCATATTTCCCAACAGAAATTCCCTGAAATGTCATCCAGCTCTGAGACACACTCTCCAGACCAGACAAATGGTATTTCTGGAAATCCCAGGACGAGTAAAACCCATGCATCAGGGATACTACTGGAATGAGGAAGGGTATGAAGTGGATGATACTGAATGGAGAAACCACACGGAAAAAAGAAAAAGAAATAAAGAGCGGTGCTGCTATTCGACAGAATAAGGTAGAGTGGAGTGAAGGCAGGAGTAATGTGGCCTGGTGTGTGTGTGTGTGTGTGTGTGCAGAGAGGGGCATGTGTGTGTGTGCGAGTCTGATGCTGCTGTTCCTGCAGTAGTCCTGTAGTCACCCTCATTGAGCTGGTGAGCCGGTCGGCTGCTGCTGTTGCTGATACTGCTGCAGGAGAGGATTCCTATCTGATGCTGGGATAGTCACATATACTACAGCAGAGCGAGGTGAAGGAAGGCAGAGGTTTCCGCGAACCTTCCTGGGTCCCGTTGATACCTCGCTTTGTTTTTATCTGGACAGAGGAGGAAAGAAACTCTTCAGGTGTGAAAAGGAACTCTGAGAGGCGTGCTTGGCTGGACTGCAGTATAGGGGGCGAAGGTAGGGGATCTTTCCTTTTGGGGGGTCACAGGGCATATGACACTGTGCATTTGAGAAATATATGGGACAGTGTATAAAATGCAGTAGTTGCTTGAGTTTATGTATGGCGGTAAGATTAAATCTAAGAGATTGCATTAACTTGATCTGTGTGAGTACACTGCAGACACTGTGTCAGGGCTTTTAGCTCAGAGTGGGTGCACAAGGTTCAGTGTGTGTGTGTGTGTGTGTGTGTGTGTGTGTGTGTGTGTGTGAGAGAGAGAGAGAGAGAGAGAGAGAGAGAGAGAGAGAGAGTCAGGTTTTGCATACATACAAGGGCATTACATTTATTCATAGATAGAAAAACCTGAAATTAATTACACTGTCTGAAGTCAACAGTCCCAATGAAGAAAACACCTAATTTAGTTAACTAATTTAGCACATAATTGTCATTTAGTTCATTATATTTAAATACTTAAACTTATAATTATAATAACAATAATCAAATATATTACATTTTTTATTTATTATTCTAATAATACTACTACTACTAATCATCATCATCATCATTAATTTAATATAATAATATTATTATAATATAATAATAATAATCTACTATAATATTATTATACAATAAAACACAAACTCTTTAATAAAATATTCATTATTGTGCAGTAAAACATTCATTAGTAATAATACATTTTTATAAAGAAATACATTGATTAATAACATTGCAATTACATTTACAATTACATTTATTATTATTATTATTATACAGTAAAACACAATTTCTAATTTTTATTATTAATATATTATATGAATATACAGTGAAACACACTATTATACATTGAAACATTCTTTAGAAATAATACATTTTATAAATAATTTGATTTAATTTATAAAAAAAATTTACCATTTTAATTATATTTGAAGTTACATTTTATTATTATTATTATTGTTATTATTATTATTATTATTAGTCGTAGTATACAGTTCTAATATTAACACAATATTTAATTATTATTATTATTATTAGTTTAAAGTAAAACAAAATCTTTTATTATTATTATTATTATTACACATTAAATCACTCCCTTTATTAATAATTATAATATACACTTTATAAATCATTGTAATTTAATTACATTAACATTAACAGTATTTATTTATTTAGAGTGTGTGCATTTTTCTGTGTTCATGTAAATGGATAGGAGATTTTACAGACCTTTTATGTGATTTAAACTGGTCTTTTTTTAACTATCAGTGGTCATCATGCATTTGCAGTGTTTGGTTATGGCAGAAAGTGTGTATTTGTCCTTGCATATTTTGGAAAGATACATCATTGTGTGTAGTTGTGTATATAACAAAAAATGTCTGCGTGGAAGTTTGTTCCATTTAAACATTGCCAGATCAGACCTAGATTATTGAAGAGTGTTCATGCATGTTACATTAAGCATCAAAATGTACTTAAGGCTCACAATACACAAAATGCTTATACCAACAGTGTACACAAACATAGCCGAATTACTCTCTCTCACTATCTCTCTCAGTTTAATGGATGACAGATGGGTTGTGGGGTAATGAGAGCGAGGTTATGAATCTGAAATGCAAAAAGCAATTAGGATACACAAGGTCGAAAAAAGTTAACTCTAACAGTCGTTCCATCTGCTGTGAGGTAGTGCTGAGGTGCCTTGCGCATAAATGCCCTCCTGCATGTGTGTAATGGCATCGCTCCCAGCTGATTGATTCCTCTTACATGCTTTGTTGAAATGGGACATGGTTGGCTACACTCAACATGGTTTTTGTATCAGTGTGTGTCTCAGACACATCAATTAGTTTCTGTTGCAGCTAGCTCTGTTGTCTGTCAGCTGATGCAGCAGGTACAGCACGCCACAAAACCCCAATACAAATGCACACATAACACAATTTATGAAGACAGATTGTAAATATTCACAGGCAAACTTGCGTCGAATATCCTCCACAAGGTCATGAATGGAGTTGAGGGGGAGGAAACGACAATTCCGCTAGACTATGCAGGGGAAGAGAAATTAATTAAAGTGTGCAAAGTGTTATGTGGACAATCTTGTGTGTTTGCTCCGCCGTTGATATATTCTCATGCATGGAATCTCTTTTACATCGTCAAGGAGACCACATTTCATTTTGACATCTCAATGAGTCAGCAGAAACCCAGGCCTTGGACCCAAACAACATGGCTGTCAATCTCGCTTTAGTACAACAAGACAGGATGACGTTTAGCCGAATTTGGCCACAATGTGTGCTGTTATAACTTCTTGTACAGTACACTGGTATAGAATTTTTTCTCTTCAAATGGTGTTGAGATGGACATAGTTGTTCGGTTAGAGCTGGATACTTATTCATTATTTATTTACTTGATACTAGTTGGTTAAGATTCACAAGCTCATTTGGATTTGATTCCAATTTCAAATTGATTTAATTTGAATATATTTGAGGGTATTTCACATTTCAGATGTACATTTTGTTTCCAAATGAGAGGAATCTTTGTCTGTTTATGCTGTACAATGTACAAGGCAATGTTGCCAACGGATTCAAAATGGTAACTCACCTGGTCGCTAATTGCATTTTTGACTAAAAAGAACTGGCTCATTGGAGTCATTTATTCATGAATCAGACTTCACTGGTATGTTATTTTGTGTGTGTGCAGCATGTATGTAAAGATGTTTCTTGCCATTATTGTGCTATAGTCCCTTTAGTAGGAGATGCATGACATTCAGGTGTGTTGTAAACTAAAAATGTTTTGATGCTAATCTAGGTTCAGACTAAGCACATTTGGCTGAGGTCTTGGTTGGGATGACTTCTAAAAGTAAGCCATTGAATTTAAGTATGCCATTTTAAATCACGTGAAATCATTAAAAGTGCCTTCAGTTTGTAAGGAGTTCAAAGTGACAGCCAACAGAGAGCCTACATATCACTTATATAAAGCTTGAATGATCGGGATCAGTATCCACATCGGCCGATCATGATGTAAAGAAAACAGTATATATAGGCAGCAAAAATCCTGATTGGAGCATCCTTAAAAACAAAGACCAAACCATTTTTTTCATTACTACTGGAGCTGCCAGCTTGCTAAGTTTCAAATGATTATTAAACAGCAAGCACAAACTATGCAAAAGCGAGTGTCCGAATTCACTCACTCGTTTTCATTCGCTCTTTCAAGTGAGTAATGTGGGGAATAGTTAATGAGGGTATGGGGGTTATTTAGACGATAGCATCAACTGAAAACAGCATAGACTAAAGGATAGGATTTTAGAATCGATATCGATTAATTAAAAATGAAGATCAATTAAAATGGATTAATCAACATTATCAACCCAGCCCTACTTACTGTGAGATATTCTGAAATCTGTTCACCCTGACTGGCGCAAAATGTGCAGATATGGATGAGAACAGAACGATTGAAAGAGAAAGTGTCAGGTAACGGAATACAGTGTTAAGCTAGTTTTGAAGCCAGCACATTATTGTATTTCACAACTTCCGAGGAAATATCTAATGTTTCTGGGTGCTTTTTTTTTTAACCATTTTGTGGCAAAAGTATTTTTTAGATTTGCAGAATGTTTTGGCCTCAGTGAACTATTTCATCCTCAATGCTATAGCTATGGCTATGCATAGCTAAGTGGATATGCACTTTCAAAATGGCCAAAACCAATGGATGAATGCATGAAATCAAATCATGTCCAGCCACAACCAGCCAGACCAGAATCAAATTTTCTGGTTTGAACCTCTCACAAATCTTTTTCAATCATTAAATGGCCTGTGAGGCGTGGAATGGCTATCCATTTCCTGAGTTTTAAATGTTTTCCTCCCCTAAGATACACACACCCACACCGGGCTTTAGTAAGTGTGTTATTTGTGTGTGTGTGTGAGAGTAAAAGCTTTCTCTGTGATAGATTTTGTCTCCCACCAGGTCATTATGTGAGTGGTCCTTTGCATGTGTTCTCCCAGGCATTGTTCAAAACAGAAAGCACTCAATCCAATATGGCTACTCACTTTTTGTCTCTAGGGATTTTTAAATATATTTGATATAGCTACAAGCTATGAAAACCAGCCTGTCTGTCCATATGTCCGTTCCTCAAACAACACATGTCATTTACCTTTCTTTTCATTCGCTGCCCTCCCTTCATTGTTCTTTCCTCATATCCCAAGGCCAGACTTTAAACACATGCTCGGGAATGACAGATAGTGTGTGAAGGAGTATACGAGAGGAAGCAAAATAAGGAAACCACATTTCTTCATCAGCGATTTGCATTGACAGTCTCTCTAGGCTTGTGCTAATGAAGTCACATTTATCTCTGGCCTGTCTAGATTCCATTAGCCTATGTCTAATTGTGTTAACTCTCAGTCTGGCCTTAAGAGGGCCACGGTGGCCTCATGTGTATGTAAGACTGTGAGCCTGTCTGTCTGTCTGTGCCACAGCGTCTATCGGTTCATTCTTGTGTGTATTTGTGTATATCATTATACTACATAGTACTTTACATGAGCTTTAGTATTTTAGTCGACACATCAAAATAAGACTACTACTTCGAAGCACGAAAAAAGAATAAAACATGATTTACTTAATTTTAAAATTTAAGATTTTACTTTACTTTAAAAGTTTACATTCAATAAAACTCAGAGTTTTAAACGCATCATCTTCAGATTTGAAATATAACATGGTCAGACATGTAGTTTTAGCTGGAGTGCATTTCCAGATAGCAGAGGGGCTGACATCAATTTTATTTTCATAAAGATTTTCCATAAAAATACATTTCTAATAACTGTACTTTTTTTTTTCATTATGACAATAATTAACTATGACTTTACAATAATCTGCAAAGTGTCTGCTTTGAAATGAGACCACACTTATGCTTTTAGTGCAAAGGGTTCATGAACTGCATATGTTTTAGTTTGGGTATGTCATTTCTTGGGATTTTTCAAAAGCGGGGTGACACCAGGTTAGTTCACCTAAAAATGAAAATTATTCCATTATTTACTCACCCTCACCTCAAGCCATTCTGGATGTATATGACTTTCTTCTTTTAGCCAAACACAATTGGAGTGATATTAAAAAATATCCTGGCTTTCAAGCTTTATAACGGAAGTGAGTGGATTTTGAATCCCAAAAAAGCACATCCATCCATCATAAAAGTAATCCACATGACTCCACGGGATTAATAAAGGCCCTCTGAAATGAAGCGATGCGTTTTTGTAAGAAAACTTTCATAACTTTATCAACTATAAGCGCTGGCTTCCGGTAACGGCCGTATACAGGTCAATTTCTGGTGGAAGAGTGACCTCTGATCCGATGCATTATGTAGGATGAAAGAGTAGCATAAGCTTAAGTGAGAGTAGATGCCAGGGTTGCCAGGTTTTCACAACACAACTCACCCAAATGCTCTCCCAATCACGTTTCTGGAGGTAAAAATGCAACAGTGTTAAGGTATCCTTATTCCTCCGACATATGATGTTTTATTAACAAAGTTCGGGAGGAGCAGGTTCAGATAATTAAACCTAATTAACACGAGTGGAGAGCTTTCAGCTAATTAACTCATTAACGACAGGAGGTGTGTATATATACAACAGTCTTGCCTCTGTTCATTTCACAGTTTATCAGCATCCCTCCTCTACCCCATCTCCTCACTTCTAGTTCTATCTATTTTTACCACAACAAGAGGAGTTCGGGTTCGGGCCCTCCCCTGGACAGTACGCCAAATACGCTTAACCTTTACTCTAATTAATTATATATAAGTGTGAACTTGTGAATTCTCTTTAAAAATTCTCATTTTAGACTTCTAATTTGTCAATACATCATGCATCAGGTCAAAGTTTATTTTTCCTCCCAAACTAGACTCGTGTACACCCTTTACCAGAAGCCAGTGATTATAGTTCATAAAGTTATAAAGATGGATATTTTTTCTATTAAAAAAAAAAGCATTGCATCACTTCAGAAGGCTTTATTAACCCCCATGGAGCAATATGGATTACTTTAATGATGGATGGATGGATATGCTATTTTGGGCTTCAAAATCTAGGGTCTTGTTCACTACCTTTATAAAGCTTGGAAAAGCCAGGATATAACTGATTGTGTTTGGCTGAAAGAAGACAGTCATGTACACCTGGCTTCAGGGTGAGTAAATTATGGGATGTTTTTCATTTTTGGGTGAACTAATCCTGTTAAGCGTGTTAAGACATTAAAATGTAATTTTTATGTCCACTTAAATGGGCTTTTATTTAATTATTGCATTATCTGCAAGTACAGATTTTTTTTTTTTAAAGTACACTATGTGCACTTCTTTTTCACAAGGGTCTGCCATTTTTGAATCTCTTACTGGAATTCAGACTGATCCATTTATAATTGGTTTTATAGTTATGGTTTTTTGCATGCAGACTGTTAAATTCAGACTGAAATGAACAGGAACCTTGGCTAAAATATAGCCCTTTTCAGTCATGTATAGGTACCTCCCTCTCCTCTATAGTTCCTCCCTTTTACGCTATGGCTCTTAATATGATACTTGTATTATTTTATTAGGACACTCACTTCATCCACCCTCTAGTGTCCCCTTCACTAAACTGGGTTTAGCAGGCCTCCACAGCCCTCGCCTTCATCTCGTCTCTTTCTGTGCTCAGATGTTAATTACCTGATTGAAGTCATCACCTCTTTATTCTCTTGCTTCTCTATCAGCTGCAGTGAAACACCAGAGAACTGGATGTCCTTCCAGAGCACCTGAAGGACAGCCACGACCACTGACTTAGTTGCCTATCTCCACAGGGTTTACACGGTTTTCCACAACACAATGTGACACTTCCCAATGTCACACAGCACTATGCATCAGAGTTGAGAAAAGCTTAATTTTCCAGAGGGAAATTTGGACAGGTGCCATTATCCTCATTGTGTAAATCACACATACAGAAACAGGTAAGAGACATGTTAGATGCTCTCTTGAATTTTGGTGACTCACTTGAGCTGAGGTGCACAACGAGAGCTCCTTGGAAAGCTTCACAGGAGCCCAAGGCAAAGATTAGTGTGTAAGAGATGATGAGAACTGAAATAGGTGGCGATGGTGTGTGTGCGGTGTGTGAAATTGGCAATGGGTGGCTAGTGTTGTCCATCTCCACATGTCTCACCACTCTCACTAATTTGCTTTTGTCTGCATCATTTTCAGCCACTGAACATCGTATGAAATATCAATGTGTGAAAGTGAAATCTGTGTACGGCGGTAAACAGTGCAATGCTTACCACAATGAGACATTGTAACAATATGAATTGTTCAACAGCAGGCAAATATGCAAAGGGAAAATAACCACTCTGGCTGAAAGGTGTAGTATTGTTGGTGAAGGCATTGTGTAAAACTGCGTGGAGGAAAATGAGCCAACCCAGGTTCATTGGAAAAACTTGCCTGTGGCGCTATTTCTGCAAAATGATATTATGTTGCTTCTCGCACGTTAAATGTCCAGTGAGTGACAGAATCAGTTTTATCCAAAACCGATGAATGTGAATCTGCCAGTTTTATTTCTTTTTTTTTTTAACATTAGTTGTACATATCACGGCAGTTCAGAAATCCAAATTTCCATCAATTTCGATGTCAATAATCTTGCTAAAAGATTAAAGTCGACATGAAACAGATAGATTTTTCTTCCCTGTTGTGACGCATATCCAAGTGAAAGGACTTCTTGAACAAGAGAAAATCTTGGGTGGTACATTTATAGCTCATCATTAGAGAAGAGATGTCTTTGCAAGTGGGAGGGGGAAGTTATTTTGGCAATAAGGCAATATTACTTAGAAAAAAAAAACAAAAAAACAATAATTGTCAGGTTTGATTCATTGTGATTTCATGGTGACTTTAATGCTCTATCGCTGTTCGTTCTTTATATAGGATCAAAATCACCTTGAAATACTCATCATTTTTGTCATACAGATAAAAGTAATAAATCAATTGACCCTTTACAAACAGTTTGATTGACAGGCGATCTGACCAATCATAACCCCGAATCCATCATTTTGTCTGACAAAACCAGTCAGGGGAGTTAGTAGATTAACGTTGGTGAACTTGAACTTCAAAAACTCACGTCTTTCCCCCGTTGAAACAATATTCCTTGTCCATTCATGTTTATTTGATGCTATAAATGAACTACTATGAAGAGATGATCAGTTCACGAGCCGCTTGAAGGAGCTACAGCGATCTGTCACGACACATCAAAGAGCCACTATATGATATTTATTGCTTAAACTTCTTTAAAAATTACGATATATTAAATATGAAACTGTTTCGTATGTCTGTCGGCGCGTTGCCAGTGTATTTTTCACTGCGTGAGACCATGATGTGGTGTGAGAGCGCACGACTTGTCGGACAAAGCAACAGTAACTAAAGGGGGCGGGTCTTTGCGAAGGGTCAATTAAAACTACAGACAGTCTACTTTTATTTATGTGCACTCATCAAACGATGTGCTTTTTTAAAATAAAGAAAATAAACACAGTGCACTGTAGGGGTATGCAGGAATATATGATCTGTAATTATTATTCAGAAATTAAAAATACTATTCGAATTTACACATTGCTTTGCTGGCCGTGAATGCAGTGAATCCATACAGAGCCCTGCACATGACGTGCAAGAAAAAAAGTAAATCGTCCATATTATTTACTAATTCGTTCCCTCGATTTGCTAAATCGTGCACACTATACACTATATAAGTTGTAACTTCCTCCTGAGTCTCTCCATCAGTGTCGAATCCGGTTTGAACAATGTAAGGCTGAAAACCGTTACTGGCAATCCTCATTTTGGCTGCGTGAGATTCTCCAGCTTTGTTGTTGTTGAGCAACAAACTGTTAAAGCTCCACCCTCCTCTGGAAAGCGGGGCGGGAGCAGCAGCTCATTTGCATTTAAAGGGACACACAAAAATTGCGTGTTTTTGCTCTCACCCAAATGGGGCAAATTTGACAAGCAATAATAAAATGATCTGTAGGGTATTTTGTGCTGAAACTTCAGACACATTCTGGGGACACCAGAGATTGGGGCATTATATTATATTATATTATATTATATATTTTAAATTGTAATATTATTTTCTGAATTTTTATTTTGATCAAATAAATGCAACAAAAGTGAGCATAAGAGATTTTTCAAAAACATAAAATCTTACCGACCTCAAACCTTTGAATGGTGTTCGTTATACAGGGAAAAAAGTGACTGTAACCTCTACAGGCTTGTATAACTGGGTTACACAATCCCACAAACAAACAGAGTTCTAAAGTCTGTGCTGCTCGTGTGATGCCATCCACTGGATGTCAAGTAGCAGCTGATTACCACATGCTGCACTGCATAATTACATGTCTTTGATTATATCTTCAAACAGAATGAGTTCTAAAGGATTTGTTTTTCCTGCATGATGATGATGTGTGTATACTGTGTTGACCTCTTTTCTGTGGGATAAAGGGAAGCAAACTTAGATGTTGCTTTTGATCAGGTAAGATAAATACCATGCTTCTGCAACAATATTACTTTTCACTTTTATTGCATTTGATAACAGATAATTGAGGGTGTTTGTAATAATTTGTTTATGAATTGATGACGCACTGTTATACAGTTGTCTTAACTGAAGTTAAATAAATTCTCAGTGCTTAAACTATTCATCATGCTGAACTAATGATCTTGTTTTGTGATCTTAGTGTGTGAAGAGTGTGTGTGTGTGCGCGCGCAGATGTGCATCAGAGGAGTAGTGTGGCCTTTGAAGCAATATAATATTTTATTAAGAATGATTGATTATTGGAAATGCATTTATTTAATTACATTAAATTAATTATTAATGCTATTAATAATGATAAGTGATACATTAAAACATTAACATTCGATTCAATGTTCAATGAAATAAACGTTGCATTAAAAATAATTGAATAATAGGATGAAAAAAAACACATTGGTAACAACAATGTCAAAATGCATGATAAAAATACATTTAAAAGTAAAAGATGTTTTGGGATTATAAGGAGATTTCATGTAGAATTAAAGCAATAAACTGTAATTATAGGATAAGAAATTATTTTATTTATTTATTTATTTATTTTTTACAGTTGATCTTTTTTATAGTGTGCATGGACAAATGCTATTATTTAACCTTAGAAAACCCACTTTAACCAACACTTTATCTTAAATGGTAAAAAAAAAAAAAAATCTGTACTTATACATTTATTTCCTTTTTTTATTTTCTAAAAAATCTGTAAAATGTTAAATAAACCTTTTATGTAAAATTTCAGATGATTCTGTAAAAATACAGAAAATTGAATAATAATACCAAAAATACAAGCAATTCTATGTAAATTTAATAGTGGAAATTCAAATTAAAGCAAATATCTGTAAAAAAACATGCATTTCATCGTATAATGACAAAACTAAAATGTAAAAAAAAAAAAAAACATTTTTTTTTAGCAGAAAGTCTGCTAAATTAGTCATTAGTAGTAATTAGTAATTAGTCTATACTGCCCATGGAATTTCATATTTGCATTTTTAAAATTTTGCCTTTAAAAGTATATTGACTTGGTACCGATGTTCTGGTGACAACACCATGTATATTTAGTTGTTCTGATCTTTTTTTTTTGTGGACAGACTAAATATTATTCACTGGAATGGTGTCATTTACAGTTGTGTCCTATGCAGCCAATAGTTTGTATCTTAAATTAAGGCATTTGTGACTCTGATTCACCTACATGTCCCTGTAACTAAGCAATTTTCAGCAGACATTGATCGGTTAGAATTCATGTGTGCATTCGAGTAGAAGGAAAACCCTCCAAGTTTCAGAGAAGGCGCTGTTTCCTGGGTAATCGACTGCAAACGAAAAATGGAAGCGACACACTCCAAATCCTTAAAAGAGACTGTAGAAATGCTGTTAAACATTTAATGATTCATCTGCCTTCTCACACACATACTCACAGATCCCATGCATCCTCTCTCTCTCTCTCTCTCTCTCTCTCTCTCACACTCACACACACACACACACCCACCCACACACACACACACACACACACACACACACACACACAGACTGCAGTTGCCATTTACTCAGCAAGAGCTTGATTAATTTTTGATTACAAAAAGGAGGAAAAAAAGCAACAAAAGGACAAAATGTGTTTCATGTCCACGTTTTATCAAATTACAGTATTGCTGGCCTACAGAAACACATGAAAGAGACATTTAGAGTTGTTTTTTTTTGGGATTGTAACAATAGCTGATATTTTATTCAGCAGTAGTTCGGTTCTTAAATTGCACACATAAGTTTGCAACCCAATTTCATAAGAAATAGAATACAAGGTATGTAGTGTTGATTTGATTGAACCATCCATCCATCCATCCATCATGTCACTATTTCCATCCATCTCTCCATACATCCGTCGGTCCATCCATCCATCCATCCATCCATCCATCCATCCTGTCACTATTTCTATCCATTCATCATGTCACTATTTCCATCCATCCAACCATCCAACCATCTATCCATCCATCCATCCATCCATCCATCCATCATGTCACTATTTCTATCTATCATCCATCTATCCATCATGTCACTTTTTCCATTCATCTATCCATCCATCTATCAATCATGTCACTTTTTCCATCCATCTATCCATCCATCCATCATGTCACTTTTTCAATCCATCTGTCCATCCATCCATCCATCCATCCATCCATCCATCCATCCATCCATCCATCATGTTACTATTTCCATCCATCTGTCCATCCATCCATCCATCCTGTCACTATTTCCATCCATCCATCCATCATGACACTTTTTCCATTGATCCATCTATCCATCCATCCATCCATCCATCCATCCATCCATCCATCCATCCATCCATCCATCCATCCATCTATCATCCATCCATCTATCCATCATGTCACTTTTTCCATCCATCTATCCATCCATCCTTCGTCACTTTTTCAATCCATCTGTCCATCCATCCATCCATCCATCCATCCATCCATCCATCCATCCATCATGTTACTATTTCCATCCATCTGTCCATCCATCCATCCATCCTGTCACTATTTCCATCCATCCATCCATCCATCCATCATGACACTTTTTCCATTGATCCATCTATCCATCCATCCATCCATCCATCCATCAACCCATCCATCTATCATCCATCCATCTATCCATCATGTCACTATTTCTATCTATACATCCATCTATCCATCATATTACTATATCTATCCACCTGTCCATTCGTCCACCCACCCACCCATCCATCCATCCATCCATCCATCATGTCACTATTTCTATCTATCCATCCATCCAACTAGATTTTAATAATAATAATAATAATAATAATGGAACATTGACATGCAACAATATTTTTAATGGTAGCACCAAATGACATTTTGTTGCTTGACATTATATTAAAATATTTATATCGAAATTTTCTTTAAAATGGAATTAGTTTTCGAAACCAACATGAATATAGCAAATACATTTCCCATAGCTTGGCTTTTAAACTAAATTTTAAAAAGATTTTTCATTGTGTACAATCTTATTTGTCATTGTTAGCATACAGGTTTGAAATGAGTTATTTTGTGCTATTAGGTTTTGATGTATAAAAACATCCTGATATCGTTGTCTGAATGTGATTTATTTATTTGTATTTGAGCTGTTTTTAGATTTTTTCTTCCTTTTAGCCAAAAATCATAACAGTATTAGAGGATGACGAAAAACACAGAAGCTGGGGTCAAGGGAAGTACTGCTGCAGCACACGAACAAATGAGTAATGACCATCTGATGGGGCAGCCGCTCTCTTTGACGTCACCATTAACCAGAGTGAGATGAGGGTGAGCGAGGGGGAGGAGAAGAGAAAGACGAGGAAAAGAGGATCTCTCCTGATTTGACGTCACCATTTGCCAAGGTACAGGAGAGTGTGATGGATGAGAGAGAGATGGAGGGAGCTCAGGTAATAGTGGGAGGGAGAGAGAGAGAAACTTGATGTGTGGCTTTGTCTGCAGTAGCAGAAGGCTGGTGAAATGGACTGTGATATTGGCTTTTAATTTTCCCTCTGCCTTCAGCAGAAAGAACAGAACAGGAGAAGGGGAGAAGCAGTAGAGGGGAGCAGAAGGGAGGAGAATGAGGAAATTCATTGCTTTAGTGAAAAATACATAATCACTGCCGTTGCCCTTAGTAGTTTCAAATTCTAATATTTGAATAATGATGTCGCCTATTTATGTATTTATAAAGCAATTTATAAATCAATCAGGCAGGATGCGATCACATTTACCGTTGTTGGCAAAATTTTGCGAACACAACAATTTCACTTGATGGAATTCTCTGCAAATCTCACTGCGAATTTCGCTTTGGGTACAAGTTCAAACTTTGACACAAATTTGCAGTAACCTCTGTGTGGGCGGAACTTCACAAAGATCTACAGTTGAATTACTCATTCGGCGGCATCTACTCAGTCAGTTCTCTATAACACACCATTTTAGTGTTGTTAAATGATTTGTTAAAAGCAGTTATTTAGGGTTGGTTCACTTGCCAGCCCGATGGCTGTTTGAAAGTTTGTTTCATTGTCATTATTCCTATATCATTAATCATATTTTCTCACATCCAGTCCTGTTTTCTTTCAGTCCCAAAACAATAAATCTGTCCTTATCTTAAAGCTATAATGGTGTGCTGCTGACACAATAATTCGGTGGCCGAGAGAGCTAAAAGCGCTTCAAATAATAAAACACATGCAAATTAAAAAAAGCACATGCGAATTAAAAAAAGCACATGCGAATTAAAAAAAGCACATGCAAATAAAAAAAAAAACGTGATCATCAGTTTGACAACCCATGTGCTGCAAATCCTCACAACACATGCAAACTCAAAAAAACGCTACATTTACGAAAAGCGCTGCAAAGAGCACAAACCACAACGGAAATGTTTCAAGGGGGACCCCAAACAGTGACGGACCCTACTTGACAACAGCACAAACTAAAAAATATTAAAATATATTATGTAGGCATTAACTCAATGTAATGTGTTTCACTAACAGAAAAGTGTTTTAATATGTGGCATTGTTGTTAACTCATTCAACTTTAAGAGATGATCATTTAGTGGATGATTTAAAAATATTCGTTAATCATCTGTATCATATTAATGTGACGTAATCGTAACAGCCGCCTGAGGCGCTCGACGACCACGTCATCTGTGAATTTCTAGCAAACTGAAAAACACTTTATGAAAAATAATAAATACATGAAATAATGCACAGTTGTTTATTTTTGTTTGCAGTTTTTATAGTATTTAATGATTGTGAACACTTTGTGCACTCAAATGCCGTGCACTATATAGGGATTAGTGAATAAGTGAAGCGTGAGTTGAACTGGTTTTGGACGCTCTTCCTACTAGGGTCCGTCTCTTTTTGGGGTCCCCCTTGAAACATTTCCGTTGTGGTTTGTACTCTTTGCAGCGCTTTTCGTAAATGTTGCGCGTTTTGTAAATGTAGCGCTTTTTTGAGTTTGCATGTGTTGTGAGGATTTGTGTTGTCAAACTGATGATCACGTTTTTTTTTTATTTGCATGTGCTTTTTTTAATTCGCATGCGCTTTTTTTAATTTGCATGTATTTTTTTTTTAATTTGCAATCTTCAAATATATAACAAAGACCATAATTAACAGTGCAGATGTGATGTAACCAAGAAACTCGTTGAATAAAATGGGAGGTTTGGTGCGAGTCCAGAACTCAGTCACTGATAAACTCGCGCTGTTTGATTGACAGCTCCAGCGATTGTAAAGAGAGCGTTCTTTGATTGTTTTATATATGTAATTTATTCACATTTAAATAACTTCATCCTACTAAGAGAAACAACGTGAAGTTGACCGTTTAGTCACTGGTTTGATTTACTGACACATAGACAACATCTGACTGTACATGAATCATTACATATCAGATCAGATATTAGAATGAACACAGTTACTTACATGTTGTTGCATTACTGTCGAGTCCATATCATAAAAGACTGTTTACAATGAAAAACCGAATAGAAATAATGCTCCACTAAAACATTCACATCGTTGAAAAAAATAATATTCCTAGCATTAGGATCCTTTGAAAGATAATGTAATTCTTAGTCCTGTATCGCTCTTCTCTTCTCGTCATCTCACTAACACGCCAGTGGGCGGAGCTAACGTTGCATTGATGAAGTAGGCATTTGATTTGTTCTGCGGAGGTGGTCTTTCACCTATTTTAGATTAGCACATCGGGGATGAGTCGTTTGCTGGGCCTGGTGTCAGTAAAAGCTTTTATTAGACTAACAGGGAAGTTTTCAGTTTGAAACTTACAGGAGATCATTATAGTATGATGAGCACTTATATATGAAAAACTGATTTCTCAATTTTTCCTATATAGGCTGATTTCTTTTATGTATAAGTTGATTTCTCAGTTCATGACCCCTTTAATGCATTTATTCCATGAAATAAGGGTTAATTCTGATTTCGTACAAAATCCCACAAGGGCATTTCCAATTAGATATAAATACATTTTGTAAAAAAAAAAAAAAACTCTTTAAAGCAGTCAGAGCTGATTTGCTGGTTTTAGTGGGGTTTTAGGAACTTTTCAGCTGATCAGACTACATTGCGGAAATATTTAGGCCTAAATGTAAGATTTATGTAGTTCAATTTCATATAAAATAGATCATAAACGAGTAATTTTGCATGAATGACAAATATGCATGTCCATCTGAATGGATGGAAATTTTATATGTAATAAATAAATGTTAAATTTAGGCCTAATTATTTTGTGTGGACCATATTATATCTACATCTATTTTTTTCCATGAAATATGTTTTCATAGTTTGTGTTGTTCCTTGCAAAGTCATCCCAAAAGAATCCCCTCTATTTCTTGGGTGTTTCCAAACTTTTATACACACTCTTTATTGGATAATCTGTGGTCAACTGGTCAGTATCACAAAGTAAACCCTGCTTAATGATGGAGAGATGAGTCTCAAACCATTCTTGTAATAATGACTGGATGACTGTACCGTATATCACCTATTACATAATTACTTAACAAATGACAGTTTGAGACAAATGTTCATTTGAAATTGATATGAGAAACGAATCTAGTCATGTAATATCAATAACCTGAGACAGTTGTCAATTGTTCAGAATTCTGTAAAAAAAAAGAAAGAAAGAAAAGTAAATGGCTACATTGAAGAAACGTGAGCCAACCGGTTTACTAATGGAAACAATAAAAAACAATGCATTGCATTAGTGCATTCCGGTACAACTGACATGATTTATGAGTGTTTTCTTATTTGCTAAGTGTGTGAGTGTGTATTATGTGTCTCAAGAGTATTGATATAATACACATACCATTGAGTAATACAGTAGGCTACCAGTTGTGCTTTAAATGTCTGCGTAATGCAGAACGGCACTGCAAATGTTGTCATCCGGTAATATTCAGTTTCTAGGTCACTAAACAAATAAAAAATTTGTCACAATGTGTCTGTACATGTGTGTAAGGATAGCAATGAATGCGGTAATGGAGCATGAAGTGGCATGTGACATTTAGCGATCAAGTAATTCAGACATGGAATATTCTGTCGTAGTCACACGTCACATATACAACCTCGGGATTTGAGTTCTTCACCTGTAATGACACAGCCAAGTCACCAGGGAGTCCAGCAAGCACTCCATTGTCATGGTAACAGCCTTGGTGCTAAAAATAGTGTGGCTTTATGGCAATCACATGGCCCTTGGGGGGGGGGGGGATCTGAGAGGTGGATAGGGTGAGTCCAGAGGGTGCTGGGGCTACATGGCCCATTTAAGACACATGGAGAGAAAATAATAATAAAAGATAAATATTAACTTTGTTTATCCATGAGCAAAAGCAAAAAGTAGAGAGCTGTCCACTGAAATAAATCATTTTAGAGGAAAGAAAAATAGTTTCTAGATAAGGCTTGATTCCAAAAATTTTCAGATTTCTGGTTCTCGAATTGACTCTTCCCTGGGAGTTTGACAGGTGATCTGACCAATCATAACCGCGAACCCGCCATTTTGTCCGACAAAGCAGTCAGGGGAGTTAGTAGATTAACGCTGGTGAACTTGAAAAATTGTGTGTACATTCCTTCTGATGTCCATTCATGTTTATTTGATGCTATAAATGAACTAGTATGAAGAGATGATCGGTTCACGAGCCGCTTGAAGGAGCTACAGCGATCTGTCACGACACATTAAAGAGCCACTTTATGGTGTTTATTGTTTAAACTTCTTTAAAAAAAAATGACAATATTTGAAATTTGAAACTTTGTTTCAAATCAAAAGTAACCTGCTCTGTCTTGTTTGTCGAGGCATTGTCAGTGTCCATTGCTCCGCGACATATTTTTCACCGTGTGTCGTGTGAGAGCGCAAGGCTTGTTGGACATAGCGACAGTAACTAAAGAGGGCGGGTCTTTGCTAACAGTCAATTGATTCCTTAGTGTTGTTTTTTAATCATTTGATTTTACGATCAAAAGAACATGTTGACCTAATCTCGTGATATGAAGGCTCACCTCCTTTTTAACTTTAACCTTAGTATTCATTGATTATTATTGTCACGGATGCTCTAAGACTTAAGTAAGATCCAAGTGCAGTTTTATTTGGAGGTCCAGAATAGATCCACAGCCAGGCAAGAGTCAAAATGCATAAACCAGTGCAGAAAAAAAACAAGAAAACAAAACCAGAGAGAGTGCTCAGAAGTGCAGGTAACAATAGTAAAACCTAGATAAATCAGTGCTGTGTTCACAAATATTGCTTTATTTTAATGTTTTAGCATTACATACCATGACATTGACTTGTTTGAAATACATATGCAAGGACGTCATGCGCATCAACATTAAACAAAAGTGTTTTCTGAACTGATTCATTCAAATAAACCCTCCAAAACCGCCGGTTTGTGGAAATGAATCGGAAATTCCCATCACTGTTTGCAAAAAAAAAACCGAGAGGTGAATTAACGATTGGCTTGATTGAACTGAAAAAAGCTTTTAAAGAGTAGTTGTTTCCCTTTGATTGAATCGATTCCGATCTTTAGAATGATTTCTCCATTCCCAACACCTTGGATTTGAGGAATCGATTACCAATTCCCAGCTCTATTTTCAAAGAGTGGTATCAGGTTCTGATCATTATGGCATTATTTGCTCTTCATTTTAAGGCCATTAGAGTCTAGAGTCCTGCTTTAATACCTAGTATAAGTTAAACACATTGGTGAAAGATGCTTGTTTGCATTCAAATGGTGTAGTTACAACGCCCACCAGCAGGGGCTAACAGGGCCATGCTAACCAGCCAAACCATGACCCCTTGATCAAAATGTGTAACTCATGGAAGTAGAGTGTGACAAGAGCAGTTGAGAGTGTGTGTGAGACACTGCAGAATGTGGGTGACATACGTTGATAGAGCAGCAGGCTCTGAAACCCATTTTACAGATAGGGCTCTTGGCACCGTCCAGTGGGATAGACGCACACTTCAAAGCATAATAAATTACAAAACGAATTATCACAACTGAGGGTAAGCTGAATACAACTGTCTTCTCCGTTTTTACTGCTCTGTCTCCATGGTCACAGTGACTGCAGTGAGAAGTGCTTTGTCAGTAGACGTGGCAGAAAGGAAGGTGAGAGTGAGGTCTGCTTTAAGAGGATTCCTTTCCGTTTTCTCCCTCATTCTCTCATTTAGCTCCAACATACACTTTGTATTTTAGGGTTTGCACTAGGGTTCCAATGAACAAGTTTTTGATTGTCAATTAATCTGTTGATTATTTTTTGATTGTTTGATATTCCACATTTTGCCTCATGTTGTCCTTCAAATGATGTTAAAATTGGAGTCTACAATGTTTGCTATACATTGTGTGCAAAACACTTTGTAAAATATAAAGTTTTGTTTTTATTTTACAGTGTTAGAGCTGCACAAATCTGGATAAAATGGGAAACACAATTTGTTTTGGTTTCAAATAGAGATCACGATTCTCCCACGATTCTGAATTCTCGGATCTGAAAAAGTATCAATTGCTGTGTAATTTGTAATTTCTTCTGTTTTTTTTTTTTTTTTGTATTAACATTTACTGATTCGTATTCATTTCAAAAACAGTTTCCGAATGTTATTAACATATAAAAATAGCCTACCCATAATGTTATTCATGATTAAGTAGTGTCGTATTTAATAGAAACTTATTTTTACCATTAGTTACATGAGGCAATAGAAGTTAGAATGAAGGATAAACTGAAATTCACAGCACTTAAAAAGCTTCAGCTCATGTATTTGAAGGCTGCTATTGGATCATTAAGAGTAAACGTCATATTATGCGACAGCTCATTACTTTATGGAGAGCTTACAACCCACTAGCTACGTTCTGCTTTAAGAATAAATGGTGCAACCGAATAATATACAGGTGCTGATCATATAATTAGAATATCATCAAAAAGTTGATGTATTTCACTAATACCATTCAAAAAGTGAAACCAGTACAGTATTCCTCTTCACAATACCCCATAGATTTTCTATGGTGTTAAGGTCACGCGAGTTTGCTGGCCAGTTAAGAACAGGGATACCGTGGTCTTTAAACCAGATGCTGGTTGCTTTGGCACTGTGTGCAGGTGCCAAGTCCTTATGGAAAATGAAATCTGCATCTCCATAAAGTTGATCAGCAGAAAGAAGCATGACGTGCTCTAAAACTTCCTGGTATACGGCTGCGTTGACCTTGGACCTCAGAAAACACAGTGGATCAACACCAGCAGATGACATGACACTCCAAACCATCACTGACTGTAGAAACTTTACACCGGACCTCAAGCAACGTGGTTTGTGTGCCTCTCCTCGCTTCCTACAGACTCTGGGACCCTGATTTCCATAGGAAATGCAAATTTTACTTTCATCAGAGAACATAACTTTGGACCACTCAGCAGCAGCCCAGTCCTTTTTGTCTTTAGCCAAGGTGAGACGCTTCTGACGCTGTCTGTTGTTCAAGAGTGGCTTGACACAAGGAATGCGACAGCTGAAACCTGTGTCTTACATACGTCTGTGCGTAGTGGTTCTTGAAGCACTGACTCCAGTTGCAGTCCACTCTTTGTGAATCTCCCCCACATTTTTGAATAGGTTTTGTTCCACAATCCTCTCCAGGGTGCGGTTATCCCTACTGCTTGTACACTTTTTTTCTACCACATCTTTTCCTTCCCTTCACCTCTCTATTAATGTGCTTGGACACAGAGCTCTGTGAAAGAAAGCTCTTGTGCAAGGTTTCAATGGTCGTCTTTTGGACAACTGTCAAGTCAGCAGTCTTCCCCATGATTGTGTAGCCTACAGAACTAGACTGAGAGACCATTTAAAGGCCTTTGCAGGTGTTTTGAGTTAATTGGCTGATTAGAGTGTGGCACCAGTTGTCTTCAATATAGAACCTTTTCATAATATTCTAATTTTCTGTGATTCTGAATTTGGGATTTTCCTTAGTTGTCAGTTATAATCATCAAAAGTAAAAGAAAAAAAAATATATGTCAGTCTGTGTGTAATGAATGAATATAATATTTAATACATTTGATGATATTTTAATTATATGACCAGCACCTGTACAACCAATAACATAGACCAAAGTGAAACAGCGCTGCGTTACATCACAGTTTTAATTCATCAAATAAACTGACCTGTATGAGTAGCATGTCAGCATTTGCGAGTAGTTCGATAGAATGAAATGTCCTTGTTCCTTCATATCCCCCTGGGAATCGTGTGTGCCACTGATATCTGTCTCTCAATAGTTATTGTGCTTGCGATTCTTCACCACGCCCTGATTCATACCACAGTCATGTTAAAAACATGCATTCACTCATCCATAAATATCATTTCCACATAAATATTAGATCAATCGGCATGACGACAATTTCCATGTTCCACTCATTCACTGCGTCATCAAACCACTCCATTATTGTTTTGAAGAGTTTAGCGATCGCTAGCAGCGGAAAAAAAAAAACAACATTTTGTGTCTTTAATAGAAATGCGCTCTCTGCACAGTGCTAAAACATGTAAAGTCCACGGTCGATTGTTTTCATGATCGATAAATATAAATTTTAGAGTTTCCACTCTTACACTGAGTACAGTTACCTGAAACTACTTTCTTTCTTCTTTCATTTGTCTTACCACAACCCCCGGACATCTCTTTGTATTTTACCCTCAGTCTCATTCAGGTGAGAAGTGTTTTGGTGCTCCTTTGTAATGGTGCTCCTTCCCCTCTATCAATGTCGACTGTCTTTCTTTCTTCCTCCCTCATCATAGGAAATGATTGAGTGCATGTAGAATGCTGACATCAGATAACGTCCGCATTGGCAGTCCATGTGTGACTGCGTCTAGATTTGCATAACATTTGAAATTCAATAAACCAAATGGACCCGTGCCCACACTGACAGTAAAAGGGGCCATAAATATTATAATACTACTAGTCCTGACTGATTGGTGTGGAGATGGCTGACAGGTCCGATTTCACTACGAGAGGCCCTTAATCGTTTGATTGTTTTTGTGCAGTTATTTATCTTATCTGCTCTGCCAGGAAGTGACATCAGTCTATTTACTGTTTAGATGATCATGTTTGTGACCTCAATCTCTAGTATGATAACTTGGGGAAGGGATCAGTTTCTCACTATGAGCGCAGCTTGAACTCCAGATCTATTTGTGACAAAAACCATTCAAACCATCCTGCTACATTGAATAATAAATAAGATGCGGTAGAAGCGCCACTCAAAAATAAAACTGTCTATTTAATGAGTGTGTGTTAATTTCACCATGATATCGTCAAGTTCTTCCCCTCTGTTGCTTCTACTCAAGATTACTTTCATGACAGGACAGAGCGTTTTCAATTACAGCGTTCATGGCGTGCAACAGTGGGCCTGCAATCCACTAGCGCTACTTTTATTATTTGCTAACATTTCTAATTTCACACTTGTTAAATTTTCATGTAAAAGCCCTTTTAAGAGAGAAGCTTCAAGAGAGTGTTATGTCATTTCAAATCTCTGGGGGGACTGAGTCTTTGGGGCTTGGGATTTGTAATGGTTTGAGGGTGAAACGGGGTGCTGGGTTGGACCGGAGATAAATTGTAGCTTACTTAGAAAATTTGGACATGCATACTTATTAGGAGCCAAGCACTGAAGGTGCATAGCTTCTATTGTTATTTTAGGTTTTCTTTCCTCTTCCTCCCCAATAGGTGTCTATGGCAGTCGTATCAATCATAGGAAAATTTTGAAAATTAGCACACTTATATTGGTCACACTGAATAGTCATCTGACCAACTTTAGGGTCTCTAAGACCAACTCTATAGCACCAAAAATTCACTTTTCAAACAATTTATACCTTTTGAACCATTTGATCTTGAAAATTGAAATGGTACACCTTATTCCTCTCCTCATGCTGATCACATTCAACATCTTAGACTCCGCCTATTACAATAGTTGCCATTTTGTACAGCAAAGTATACAGATTTTTCGCTATACTTTTGTCCAATTCTTATCAAAATTGGCTCAGATGATCTTTGGACCAATCTGCACAGAAATAGCTGCAAAAGTTATGATGTCGCAAACTTTACGCTGTTGACCCAAAATTGGTTCAGAGGCCAAACATTAGCCACGTTTACACGTACACTTTTTTGTCATTCTGATCAAAATTATTCAGATTGAATGATGTGCTGGACTGTTTACATGAGACGTTATCTAATCTGATATAGTGTTTACATGCGCAGGGGGTTTCAATCGGAATGACTTTGTGGCATGCGTCAGCTTATGTCCTGCTTGCTGCTTTTTATTCCTGTCAACATGGAGTTCCATTATTTCTTATGCACGCTAGTTTCATATAAAGTGTTGCTCTTAATCAAGCAACAGCGTGAATTTGTAGCATATTACTGCCAGAAGGTATGAGGAGAAGACGGGCGCAGGAAACTGAGCTTTTTGCTGGCTGCGCATTTCTAAGGAGCATCTAAGGAGTACTACCGTTCCCTCCTCCAAAAAGCAGAAGCATGTGGATAAAGGTCCGAAGTAATGATACTGAGTTCCTTCAGTGTATTTAATAAATGTTGTTTAGTTTTACCCCAGTTTCATTTTGCATTCTGACGACCTCTGACCTATTGACGTGATGAAGTAGACGCAAAGCGACGCTTTTATATGGCCGAATTTTTATTTTGTTTGGTTTATAGAAAGGTTTATCCCACCCCTCTCAAACCGATTACAATATAAATGCACCTATTGTTCCATTGAATCATAACTCAATACGCTTAATCGGAACCATGATCTGAGGGTCCATGCCAAATTTGGGAAGAGTGCCACCAATAGGTCATGAGATCTGATAAATGGCTATTTTTGCTCATAGCATTTGAACAGTTTTTGTCATGACAAATCCATAGATACTGAATTTTGGACAATGTTCAAATGTCATAGAACATTGATGTTTTGTCACAGTCCAGCTCAGTTCAGATCCCATCCAATAGTGTCAGTACAGTCAAATCAATAATATTGTTAAATATTAAGTTAAATTCTCACCTGAACTACTGAACTCCGGCTGAACCTCGTGTTTTCAGAGTGGCGCATACTAATTGTACTAATGTCTCTTCCTCTTGGATTAGAAATGTTTTTGTTCATTCTGTGTTCGTTCTCGTAGTTCAGGCATAGTTCATCTTTTTTATGTACAGTGTTTTTTCCCCTTCTCTTTATGTTCTTCTGGCTCCACGCTGCTATTAGTGTACCTTTGATGCTTGGCTCTGCATCGCTGCTGACTGCTATAATTCTTTGTAATTGCTATTTTACACATTTCAGAATTATAGTAAAGTTGCTGTACAGTGGAAACACACAATGGAAGTATGGGAGTTATGAAAAGACCAAAAATGTTCAATGTTTTGTCTAGACCAGTAGTGGCTACCTTCCTGCAGATTTCAGTTCCAATCATGCTCCAGCACAGAACACTCTTACCTGTAATTTTCAAGTAATCTTGAACAACTTGATTTGCTGGTTCAATGGTGTTTGTTTAGGGTTGGAGCTAAACTGTGCAGGATGCTAGCCCTCAATGAGCAGGGTCTGGACACAATGGGCATTCTCCTATACTTGACATTTCTTCATTCCACTTTGTCTTGCACACAGTTTTGTCTGTGCATCTTTCAAATTATACTCAACTGTGGATAGACGCATTCTTTTTTTTATCGGTTCTTCGACGACTGTTGAACTGTGTACCACCTAGTGGACTCTTCTGTCTCAACATTCACCATGCTCATGCGCTTTTGTAAACGCATTGCCTGTCCTGTCATAAAAATAGCCAAAGTAGGCGGCATATACCCATACTAATTTTCACCTCCTGTATTGGGATTGGCTAATAGCTGCTGCTTGTGTATTGGACTGATTGGACAGTTGAGGCAGCAACCATAGTAATCAAAGAAACAACAGAAAATGAATGTAGCAGAAGAGCTAACAGGCCTGCAAAGAAAGTTTCCCGTAGAATATTAACACACCAGCTGGAACAGTAACATCATGAGATTCAAACATTTTGACATTTCTGTGTTTCTTGTACCAGTTATGCTTGAATTGTTCTTGCTGTTACCCAAAACGTTGTAGGACCAACATGAAGAACATTAAAAAAAAAAAAAAAAAAAAAGACAAGAAAACTTTTCTACATCAAAATGAATACATGATAGAATATTTATTTAGGACAGTAGGCTGGAAGGGATATTCTTCTGGAAAAAAAAAGAGAAGAAGATTTTACAAAATGAAAACAAGTTTGCCTGTGCACTTGATGTATTTTTAAAATGTTTATTTATTTACTTCCTATAACTTCATCAAAGCTAATGCTAATATTGTAATATTATTTTATTCTGAGCAGAAATCATGAGAATAGTTGTGATTCAATTTGACTCAATGTGACCCTGTTTTTTTTTAATTCAGTCTGTATCTTTTTGTTTTCTTTTTTTGTAATACGCATTGTTACAAATCTACATGTTTACCATTTTCATCTCAGATACACTGTCAACTTAAGGAAGTATTTTTAGATTTATTTCAAAGTTAAAATTACTTTGTATAATGATATAATTGCTTCAAAAATTCAATATTTTTTTGTTTTTTCACATATAATATCAATCTCATTATTTTTCTAGATTATTTTCTACCTGTAAAATATATAGCTGTTTTTTTTTTTTTTTTTTTTTTTTTTTTTACATTTTTGGAAAGAGGTCCCTCAAGGATCAGAAAGTTTGATACTTTAAAAAGCTGGCTGCTAAGCTGGTGTGGAGATTGGTTGAATTGGGTGCATTAGTTGAAGAGAAATTTTATCTATCAATTTTGGAATGAGTTGTGATCTAGACTGAAAAGAAGATGTGTTCAAGGAAGAGGGGAGAAGGTATTGGGACATTATTATTCATATGGATAGTCTGATCATGATTGAACTCATAAAACTTTAAATCAGTTCCCCAGTGGATGTGCTTGGGTCTGATTAATCAGATGAATGGCTTGGAGATGGAATGAGTCACCCTGTTTCAAATTAAAACACACATAGACCCTCTCACAATTATCTAGTGTAGATCTCAACGAGGCACCAGTTCTTCCAGCCATCTGAAAACATGACACACTCACTTCCTGTTTGATGAGTAGAGGTTAACGTCAGTGCCTGGTGTCTGTCCCTCACCAGGACGACAAATAGCTGTGAGAGGATGATTTCACATATCTATTTCCTGTTTATAAATGCAGATTTCTGTGCCTATGCAGTCTGTGACAGGGAAGGCAGGGCTCAGTATCACAGTTTCAGCTACAGAAATGGATGTAGAGTGTAGTAGAGCTGTCGTAATTATTATGTTGATTAAGGAATGCCAACATTCCAGTGGGATGGAAGATGTTACAGCAGTTATTTGGCAAAAGCAAACCATTGCGGTTTTACTGTATTTTTGATCAAATAAATGCAGCCTTGGTGAGCATATAAGAGACTTATATGAACAACAAAAAAAAATCTTACCGAACTTTTGAATGGTATGTGTGAACAGTGCCTATTGAAAGTCATTGTACTCTGTGAAAATCTTTACCTTTTGTCGCATTACACCCTGGAAAGGAAAATAAAATAAACATTTTGAGCTGTATGTACACATTACAACTCTCATCATCAAAGTGAAGATAACATTTAAAACACTTTCAGAGACTCTCACAAGTGGAACGCATATGGCACCACCAACATAAGGCTTAGATCAGGCCGTCCATCCAAACTGGATGACAAAGCCAGGCGGACATTTATCAGAGAAGCTACCAAGAGGCAAAGGCAACTTTGGAGGACTTAAAAGGCTTTATGGTTGGGACTGGTCGGTCTGTTCATGCTTGACACAAAGCTGACCATTTCTGCGCCATGCAAAGTACACTTGGAAGACTGATGCCCTCTGGCAAAAGGTGATATGGTCTGATGAGAAATTGAACATTTTGGACTGAACTCCTAGTGCTACGTTTGGCGAAAAGCAAACAAAGCCACCACCCAAAACATACCATACCTACTGTGATGCATGGTGGTGGCAGCATGTTGTGGGGGTGTTTCTCTTCAGCGGGGACCGGGAGATTGGTCAGGATTGAAGGGAAAATGGATGCTGCCAAGTACATCCAAATTCTCAAGGAAAACCTGCATCCCTCTGCTAGACTGCTGAAGATGGTCGTTCACCTTCCAATTTAACAATGATCCTAAACATACCACCAAAAGAACAACACAATGGCTTAAGGATAGGAAGGTCAATGTCCTTGAATGGCCAATTCAGATCCCGGACTTAATTTTGATCTGTGGATGGACTTGAGAAGTCCATTGCCGTTCATCACAGAGTTTGACTGAACTTGAGCAATTCTGCAAGGAAGAATGGGCAAATATTCCCCAATCTAGGTGTGCAAGGCTAGTAGAGACATATCCAGAAAGATTAATGGCTGTAGTTAAAGTAAAAGGTGGCTCTACGAAGTATTAAATCTGGGGATTTTTAAAAAATAATTTTCAGAACTATTGCCTTTTTCATTTCTTTTTTTTTTTTTTTGTTGTTAAGCAGTTTTTGTAAATACAGCTGGAAAAGGTTTTTTGTTTTGATATCAGGCTGTACGACAAATAAAGTAACTATTTCAAAGGGGTATGATGATTTTCTATAGGCACTGTAAATAACAGCCATTTGTAGATTTAATGTGTCTGGCGTCCGGTGTCATCTGCTTCCAGTTATTTTTAGCTGTACAAAACAGTCTTCATTATAAACATACTGCTATGTGAGATTTTCACCGTTTACTCCACTTTATTTTTCTTGTTATTTCCCTTTCATTCGGATGAAACACACATTCACAGAAAACTATTTACTTCCACATTGAAAAATAGAAAAGACATGGACAGATAGGTGGATAGATCAATAAAAGCAAACTGATATTGGATAGCAGTTGATAGCGTTCATCAGATAAGTAAGAATTTAATGTTTGAGCTCATATTGGGACTTCTGTCATTTGATTCCAGACTTTGGTGTCTTGGCAAATCTGAGCACAGCTTGTGCTTACAGCTCTTCAGAAGAGACATGTGAGGTTACTAGTCGTTTTTTTTCTCAGGAAAAAAAAATCAGAGAAGCAGGAGGATTAAGCAAAATGTCCATTTGATCTCCAGTTAATCACTTTGCTTAGGAGAAACAGTGAAAATGTAAAGTATGATTTTGTTTCTTGTAGGATGTAGCTCACATGTCCTGGCAGTCATGTTTGTGTAATGTTTCAAGTCGAGTCACTAGATCCGATTAAAATAATTTCGATTGAAAGATTCTGTGAACTGTTTACATGAGACGTCATCTAATCCGATATAGTTCTCACATGCGCCGGTGCTTTCAATTTTAATGACTTTGTGACATGCGCACATCCGCTTATGTCCTGTTTGCCACTTTTTATTCCTGTCAACCATTATTTCTTAAGCGCATGTAGCACCTGCACTGGATCACTGATGATCAATTCATTTTTTGGTTTTAGTAAAAGCTTTTAACCTTCTGAAATGCATAGTTAAATCATAGCGGACTCCTGCCAGTCCTGACCTTCATGGGCCTTTGACACTTTTGTGGTTCTGTGTCGATGTTAAACAGATCCCTAACTCAAAGTCTCTCTGACTTCAAAAAGATCGGAATCAACTGGGATCAAATTCTTCCCCCCACACAAGCTCAGAGCTTGTGGGACAAGAAGAACACCAAGAAGACCACGCACACACATAGAGAGACATTCATTAAAATATGAATATTCCCAAGCTAATATTCAAGTGTAAGAATGTATATATGCTTTAAAAATTCCTAAACCCAGACTCCTTAGATTCTAAACGTTCCTCTTTGAATTTCATGACCTGATATTGGTGTTATATCATGATAATATGCATTATTCTACTTTTAAAACTTTGGAGGAAAAAGGACTCTGTTTGGACACCTCCAAGGCCATAAAGAGAGACAAAAGAAAGTTTTCCCGCTAAAAGTCCATGCTCTCCATTGGTCCACACGCCCAAAATAGGTGTTATCTTTATAACACCTAAACACGAGTTCATCTGTGCTCAGTCACTTCCCATCCTAGACGAGACCTTCTTCCTCTTCTTCTTTTATTTTCCAGCATTTTTCGAACAGTTAATTCCGTTTTGAAACTCCCACTGAAGATTCAACCTCAGGAAGAGACCAATCGAAGCTCCAGCTCCACGCGCTGAAGTTCTGAACGGCATTCACCGCAGCACAATGTACTAATGCCCGTATCTGAATTAATTTCCGATGCGCTTTAATTTGATTTTCTGAAGTGATTTCGTTGCTCTCAAAATGTTTAACTGTTTGTTATCTTTCCTGCTTTGATCAACCTCTTTCCTTTACATTTGTTATTTTATTGTATGCTCCAGACTTAGTTGTTTGTATTCGTATATATATCGTATATTCATATATTAAACACATTGTATTCACGCTTGATTGTCTCTGATCGAAACTCATACATGAACCAAATCCCTTTAAGGTCTTGATTTCGCTAGCTATATGCTTAATCATAACACGATTGAGTTGTGAATATATTTCATCCAATTTGAGCAATTTATTAAAGCGCACTATTTTTATGTAAAGTGTTGCTCTTAATCAAGCTGCATATTTGTAGCATATTACTGCCGGAAGGTATGAGGAGAAGAAGGGCACAGGAAATGGAGCTTTTTGGTGGCTGCGCATCTCTAATGATTATCTCAATACTACCGCTCCCTCCTCCGAAAAGCAGAAGCGTGTAGATGAAAGTCTGAAGTAATGATACACTGACTTCCTTCAGTGTATTTAGTAAATGTTGTTTTAGTTTTACCCCAGTTTGATTTTGCCGCCATCGTTTTGCATTCTGGCGACCTCTGAACTATTGACGTGATGAAGTAGACGCAAAGTAATCAGTTTAACGCTGTTATTTGGCCGAATTTTTATTTTGTTCGGTTTATAGAAAGGTTTATCCTACCCCTCTCAAACCGATTACAATTTCCAATTGAGGTGCTCATATGCAAAATTTTAATTCGGAACCAATTGACTATTTGCCCCCTTTAGTTACTGTTGCTATGTCCAACAAGTCATGCGCTCTCACACCACACATCATGTTCTCACGAAGTGAAAAATACATCACGGAGCAAAGACAAAACTGGCAACGTGCCGACAGACATACAAAACATTTTCATATTTAATATATTGTAATTTTTTTTTTTAAAGAAGTTTAAACAATAAATAGCTTATAGTGGCTCTTTAATGTGTTGCTGTAGCTCCTTCAAGTGGCTCGTGAACCGATCATCTCTTCATACTAGTTCATTTATAGCATCAAATAAACATGAATGAACATCAGAAGGAATGTAGTTTCAAGTGTGAAAAAAACGTGAGTACACACAATTTTTCAAGTTCAAGTTCACCAATGTTAATCTACTAACTCCCCTGACTGCTTTGTCTGACAAAATGGCAGATTCTGGGTTATGATTGGTCAGATAATTAATCATCTTTATTTATATAGCGCTTTTTACAATGCAAATTAATCAAACTGTACACTTAAGACGTTATTTAGTGTGTTGAACCTATTTCCCTCATGGGGACTGTTTGCTGGACCCTGTGTAGGTGATTTCAGATTTTACTATCCCCAAACACACACTCACCCGCACACTTTCTCCCCTCTTGTTTTTATGTTCACTGTCTCCCACTCTCTTTCTGCTGGTGCTGCATTGGTTTGATACACCTTGCAGTGGTTTACCACCTCCTGCACTGCAGAGCTGCCTGGATATATTCAGGAGATTCACAAAACTCACAATACACAATGTAAACACAACTCACATGTTCAGTTAATCTGTCTGTCTGTGAAATACAATATTTGTATCATTGAAATGATTCAATCTTTGCCTAATGAGCTCTGTGTATAATATTTGCCACTGTATACCTATATTTAGGATGTGTGAGTATGTTTGTGTGCACTGCGTGTCTGTGATTTTCTCTCTCTCTCTCTCTCTCTTTCTCTGTGAACACAAAGTGAGCAGAATCCTCTGGTTGTGGATGTCAGTCATCTGCCATCTGTGTGGAAACGTGAAACCGCAGGAGTGTATGTGAGCCTTCAGTCATGTTTTGATCCTCTACCCCCACAGTAGTCAGGCCTTGATATATGTGTGCGCACAGATCTATACAGTATATTTATGTCCAAGCATCATCTGATAGCATTCTACATTCAAGGACGCGTCAATCATTTTTAACTGCTAATTGTAGTAAATTAGGCATTTCAAAGCCACACTTCATGGTGCAAAGTAATATACATGAAGTCATTTTTTTTTCTGTAGTTTCGAAGCCATGTCGCTCATGCAGCTCGTTTATGTAAGCACACTGTTCTCGTTTGTTCAAGAAGGGCAGGTTCTTTGTACAGATCTTCAGACTGATCGTAGTGTGTTATGATTCTGCGGTTCTGCTCTGTCGGCTGCGTCAGACCTCATGTTATTCGTATTTGCTAGTGTCTTTCTCTCTCTCTCTCAGTTCTTTTTCTTTTTTTTTTATTAAATAAATTCAACACTGAAGGTCTGTTCACTATCTGTCTATCATATGTAATTCAATGAGGTCATTCAAGTGTACTATATGCTATGGAAATATTGTGTAAATTCTGTGGACTAACTGGAAAGCTGTGAACCCTTGGAAATATTGCTTCACTGAGCCTGTTTTTTTTTATACTGCTTTGCTGTAGACTACAAAAGCTGCCTAAACCCCAATTTTTGTGGTTAAATCAACTGCTTTGAATGGTTTGCTGTATTAATGTATTAAAAAAATATATTATTATTTAATGTTTTTTCTCTTATGCTCTCCAAGGCTACATTTATATGATCAAAAACACAGTAAAAACTAAAAATATTGTCAAATATGATTACTGTTTGAAAGAAATATTACCAATTTTAAATACAATTTATTCCTGTAATGACAAAGCAATTTTCAGCATCATTACTCTGATCTTCAGTGTCACATGATCTTTCAGAAATCATTCTAATGTGATGATTTGCTGCTCAAGAAACATTTCTTATTATCAACCTTGAAAACAGTTGTGCTGCTTCATAATTGAATGCATTTCTTGGAGGATTCTGGAATAAATAGGTAACACTTTACAATAAGGTTCATTAGTTAAGCATTAGTTAATGTATTAACTAACATGAACTAACCATGAGCAATACATTTGTTACTGCATTTACTAATCTTTGTTAATGTTAGTTAATGAAAATACAGTTGTTTGTTCATGTTAGTTCACAGATCATTTACTAATGTTAACAAGATTTTAATAATTTATTAGTAAATGTTGAAATTAACAAAGATTAATAAATTAGTTCATGTTAACTAATGTTAACTAAATATTAATTTTAATGTTAACTAAAACCTTTTTGTAAAGTGTTACCAATAATTAGATTAAAAAAAACTATATATACATAATAATTTAATAATAATTACATTTTTCCATTTTATGAGAGAGAGGAATGCTCATACCTCCTATTTAGTTGCTTTGTTCTGATGATTGTTGGAGAAAATTATTTTATTACAATATTGCATTACTCCCTAAAAAAGTAACTAATCGCATTACTTAGTAACTTTTTTTATGAATGTTACGTTACTTTTGCATTAATTTTTCTCATTTGGGCTGGGCTTGCGTCTTTGTTTTTGAATAACAAAGTTATTCTATTTTTGGCAAATGTAAATGCCCTTTCACACCATAAGTGAAATAAATAAGCCTCAGGCTGAAGGAAATGCAAATTTACACCTGTGCAGTAGAGGGAGCAACTTGGACAAGAAAGTTCAACACTCTTTAACAGTTAAAACAAAAAATTAAACATGAGTCTACGATTTCTCTCAACATGGGGACATAAGTCAATAAATGAGAAATCAAAGTAACTTGCGTTTGAAAAAGTAACCCAGATATTATATAACAGTAATGCGTTACTTTACTAATTACTTGGAAAAAGTAATCTGATTACATAAGTCGGATTACTTGTACTGCATTTCCCCCAACACTGTTTCTGACAACTTCTGTTTCTGTTGTCATGTTGCTAGGTAGTACCTTTGTTTTTGATGGTTGTAGCCCCAAATCTCTGTGACATTTCGCCCCTAAATATGTCTCCCTTTAATAAGGTCCCCTTTTTTCATCTGTATCAAAAATATACAGTAAACAGCCAGTAATAAACAATTTACTGCCATACGATACATTAGTTTATTTACATAGGTGTAGTAACCTTTTCATTTATTTTTATTTTATTGTAAAACAGAAAACAGAGAAAATGGGCTATGCTGTTCCCTTTTGCCAAAAAGGTAGGAAAACTTCAACACCCATGATGCACTGAGCTCAGTCTGACTTTTTGCGAGCGTTGATACAAAAATGCAGATCTCCAATCTGTAGTTTTCAGAAAAAAAGCCCTGGAGCTGTCAGAAGATTTTTGCTGAAAGTCTGGGTACAAAACAGAAATAGTACACATATTTCATTTACATACTACTGACAATGAAACAACACAAGCTATACCCTTTAAGAATTCTCTTGACATCCTATGCGGTACAATACAATCAAATTTTAGACCTGGTACATTTTTCGAGTATGTCTTTTAAAAACTGGCTTTTATGATCAACAGGAAACAGCTTCAGCCAGGTCTTCGGCTCAATCATTTCTCTCTCTCTCTTCTGTTTGAGTAATGGTAAGAGGAAAAGGTGGGCTACAGCGTGCGAGAGGGAGAAATAGAGGGCTAGCAGGAAGAGAAGACAGGTTATAATGACTTGAGGAAAATATAATGTAATTCTGTCTTGCAATGAAGTGTTCTGTCAGCTTCATGACAAAGGCTACATCCTTTCCTTTTCATATCCTCTCCACCCTCTCATGCCCTCACCCCTCCTCTTCTCCAAATCTCTTTTTCCTCTCCATTTTCTCCTCTCCTCACCCGCTCCCTTCCTCTCTTGCTCTCTCGATTGGCTTATTGAGGTTGTACAGCAGCACCTGATGGCATTTGAGATTCTCCTTTATTCTTGTTGAGCTTCTTGTCAGCTTACTTTGTGTGTGTGTGTGTGTGTGTGTGTGTGTGTGTGTGTGTGGACTATTAAACTAGCCACTAGAGAATGACATTTACTGCAAATGAACTGTTCCTCTGACACATGTCGTTGTTTAATGAACTGGGGATATGTATTGACACAGAGGCTTAGTCCTTTGGTGTGTATGTGAGTAAAATGACACTTCATCTTGTATCTTTATGTGTGTACGTCTGTACTGTAATTTCAGTGGGTAGGATGTGTTTGTATTTTCATTGTAGGTCTGTATGCATTGAACAGGTTGTACCTAAATACATACAGGGAGTGATAATAGTCACGGATAATGCGTCTGGCAGCAAACAAACACTCTAATTGCTGAGGTGGAGGCTTGGAAATTAACTTTATTTGAGTCTTTTTTCTTCATTTTGAGATTTTCAATTATTTTTTTATCTTTTCTCAGAGGCTGCAACTGTCTGTTCTACACATTAAAAGATCTTTTAATGGCCATCTGTAGTAATGCAATCAGCCAAACACACAAACTGTGCCAATTTTGGCAACTTTTTTGCTTTCAAAGTGCTCCTGGCTCTGTGCTGTCTGCACTTTACATGACAGAGACTCATTATTGTTCATTACACTGATGTGGATGTTGAACACAAGATTCATTACAATTAGGTATGCTAATGAACACGCACAGTTTCTCTTTTATACACACGCTTACATCCTTACGGATTTTGTAATGTTGTCACGAAACTGGAGACAATTATTTTTGAATGCAGTACTTGTGGAGCTCTTTGACCAAATCTTCACACAGAGACATGGATTTCATCCACATCACAATTATAGCGTTTTCTTTATGTTCCTATTTTATGTCTTTGAATATTAGTCCTGCTCTGCCCATTTTCACAAGATATAATGGTGACCCCAGAATGTGTCTGTGAAGTTTCAGCTTAAAATACCTCACAGATAATTTATTATTGCTTGTCAAATTTGCCCCTATTTGGGTGAGAGCAAAAACACACCATTTGTGTGTGTCCCTTTAAATGCAAATGGAATGCTGCTCCCGCCCCGCTTTCCAGAAGAGGGCGGAGCTTTAACAGCTCGCGCTTCGGTTGCTCAACAGCAACAAAGCTGGAGAATCTCATGCAGCCAAAATGAAGATTGTCAGTAACAGTGTTCAGCCTTACATTGGTCAAACCGGAGTCACAATGATAGAGAGACTCATGAAGAAGTTACAATTTTTAAAATGGAACTGGACGTTTCAGAATGGTTAGTGGATAAATTTATGTAGATGCTGTGGAGTTGATTGCTAGGGTCAACTTTCAGGCTATCTAAGCTAACGAGACTCTAAATAGTGTTCTGTGCTCATCTGCACAGCCAACGACAGAACAGTTTGCATGCTTTGATTAAAATTTTCCATGGTGTTAGAACTGGGGGGAATTTTTTCAAGTCCCTTTAAAGCAATATTAAAATGTGTTCTGAGTTTGCCACACCACATGTTATTAACCACCCAGCCAAATTTGAATTATATATATAAAAAAAACGCCACGTAAATGAAATGAGTTCAAATCAAAATCTTGAATAAATAAGCAGTATTCTCTACTCTCAAATGCTGGGGGTGTCCGCTGTTGGCGCTGAAACCACGCCTACTCGCGAGAAAGATGCCTTCGCTCTCAACTTACTTGTCTAATGACTCAAACAGTTACTGTGGACTACCGACTAATTATAAGCACATAAGGCAACTTGCACTCATTGGTGGGGATGTACTGACGAAAGTGGCACCAGATGTCGCGAGCCGGGAGGATGAAAGCCGTAACTCCGTAACTCGAATAAGCGGGCGAGCCACTGATGCTAATACGCCTTTGTTATTATAGGGTTAGGGGTGAGGCCAGTCTGAACACGGATTTGGTGAGAAACTGTTGACCGCTCTAACTCCACAATTCAGCTCTACATAGCTCACAGTCTTTGTAATATTTTTCAGCTATACATTTGTAACTTGAATATATTTTAAAATGGAATTTATTCCTGTGATGCAACGCCGAATTGACAGCAGCCAGTTGTCAATCAATCAATCAATCAATCATGAATTCTCAGATTGTATTAAGAAATATTCCAGGTATTTCTTCTTTTTTTTTTTATTTCTCTAATTGAAATGTTTCAAGCAAAACATGCTTCTGGAAATATGTGGTAATTTATTTTAATTGGTTTATTTTATTTTATTTTATTTTGTCCAATTTCATTGTTTGTACTATTGTGGCCTTTAACAAACATCATCATCCTCCATGAAGTGACAATTTCTTATATGAAAACAGTTGCATGCATAAAATGTTTAAATATTTATTATATTTAAATATTAAAAAGTTATATATATATGTATATATATATATATATATATATATATATATAATTTTATATTTAACATGAAGTTATTAAACGCCCTCAGTAACTTTTACTAAAAACAATACATAAAATAAATACACAATTCATTTATAGTATTTATAGTATATATACATATAGGACATACTTTTGGTGCCGTTTGAGGACAGATATTTGTAATATTGTAATTTTTATTTGTTTTGCTAAAATGTCAACATAATCTACACACAAATGGAATGAAATAATGACAAAGCATGAATCTAAGGCTTTTCTATGACCCCCCCCCCCCATCTCTTTCTAACCGGTTTGGACACATTCATGGATATTCAGGCTGACACAGAGACCACAACAGTTTTGTCACCTGTGAAAAAAAAGCAGTGTTGCTTTGTAGGACACTGTATAGCCAGACTACCCAGGAGAAACAAAGAGGTGGGGAGGTTAAACGAACACACAGAGCTCAAATAGAAGCCATGGACACACAAGGTTACAGAAGCCGTGATATGAAACGCTAATATGCAAACACACACGCACAGGGGGTGCTAAAGGTGTGATGGGGTCTGGAGCGTGGTGTGTGGTTCATTTTTAATGAGACACTTCTGTCATGTTTATTTATTCATCTCTGCGCTTAATTAATACAGCATAACGTACACATGTGCTGACGAAGTATGTGTGTTAGTATGCTACCTCCATTTATAATTAGGAAGGCAATACTGTGGAGGCCAACCCTGTAAGGAAGCTCTTTATCTGAAGTATCTTTTTGAATTAAATGAAGTATTTTCCATTACAGATACTCCCAGATCATTAGCATTATCCGATATGAAATCCGAGAGAGAATTTCAAGCATATCACCTCAATTTACTTGCATCTTCTCAGAACTGTCAGGCTTAAATCAAATAATTACACATCATCCAGCCTGCCTGTGTGTTTATGACGGGTGTTTGTGTGACCTCTCCATGCGGCCTCAAATCTTAGATATTCATTATCATATATATGGACTGATGGTGCGGGGAATATTCTAGGAGGCTTTCAGAAAGCTCACCTGTCCTTCGTCTTCACTTACAGTGATTAAAAAGCCATCTCTTCCCTTCTCATCTAATATTCCTCATGATTGACGGCCCACTGTCCTTTATGAGGGTGGAAATCGTGAACGTGCGTTAATGAAAATGGAGTCCGTCGGTTTGCATGATGAAACGGGTTTAATGTGAACGCTCACTAACAAGGCCTTGTGTGTTTTAAAGGTGAAGGGCGAAGGCAGGGGGCAGGAAAAATAATAACAGTCGTATTTAGATGTTGGCTTTGAGGATTAGCTGTATTTGCATAATGCTGTACGTCTGCTGGGCCAATAGTATAAGGTTTTTTTGGTGTGGATGGGCAGCTAGCGCTTTCTCAATGTTTTGAGGTGTTGCCTTTGGTGAAATAAGGAAGTCATTGACATGCTCTGTAGCTTTTCGTAAGATTTTGATTAAATATTTTACTTGGGCTGGGAGTTCTGAGTGGATTTCATTGGATTTCAAGGGCTGTTAGAGATGAGCTCCACCCAGTTCCATATTTGGACTCTGTGTGTGTGTGTGAGAGAGAGAGACAGAGAGAAAGAGAGAGAGAGAGAGAGACAAATGAAGATGAAGGTGACAAAAGAAGGGTTTTCATTTGTGCGCTTGAGGGGTTAGTTGGGATTTAATGGTTGAGTACGGGTTAAATTGTGTGTGTGTGTGTGTGTGTGCATGAACATGGCCTAAATTAACTGAATTAATAGGCTTGGCTCCTAAAATCACCGTGACATTGGTGTATTGATAATTATATTGAGTAAAGAGGGACATGAAGATATTTTTGACATGGTATCCTTGGTAACTAGAAAGTTTTTTTTTCTTAATCTACTTAAAATGCAACTGTAATATTCTTATAAATATGTAGTTTTGAAAAATGTACACACTTTTCTGAAAAAAAAAAAAAAATTGAAAAGATGTACATGATATATCGATCAAGAAAAAATGAACATGTTTATCCTTCTACCTCAAATATACATGAATGTACAAAACATAATAAATTACTCGTTCAAAAATGCTCTGATATTTTTGATGGGCCAATTTACATTTTACAACCATTTTACCAGAGTAAAATCACAAACACAGCTTTTTTTCAATGTTTTTTTTTTTTTAAATTAATATGATGTCGTTGACAATTTTAACTCTATGCCCAAAATTTAAAATGAATTTTAATTCAGAAATGTAAAACATGATTATCATAGAAGAGGTGTGTTCAAGTCATTGCATGTATCAATTGCTTTTTTAAATGTATTTTTGAATAAATTAATAAATCCGGGATAAAAAAAAAGTGAGAGAATCATGTCGTTAAATCCTCATATGCATGTTGTGCATGTGCAAGTTTGTCTGAGCCCAATCCCCCATTCATCTGAATATTTGCAGACAGAGGCAGAATATGAATCATTTCTCCTCACTGCAATTAGCCTGAAATATGTAGGTCCTTAGTGTGTGTGTGTGTGTGTGTGTTCTTTGAAAGGTTGAGTTAGGCTTAATGTAGCTGTAAAAATATGTTGCGAAATGCACCGTAAAACATGCTGACAAGGTCGAACTAAAAATTGTGTATCGTTGTGTAAATAAAATTTTTATTCTTTAATTTTTTTAAAGAGTTCATGACATGATTTTTTAAAATTATTATTATTTTAACATGTTCCCTGTATTACACTTATTGAGTTAATAAGGTTTTTATCGCTCACACACACACACACACACACATTTATATATATATATATATATATATATTAGGGGCGGGCGATATAGCCTGAAAATGATTTTTCAAGAATATTTGTGATAACAATATTTATGATGATATAGAGAAAAGTACATGGAAAAACATTTTATTGGCATTTATTAGTGCGAACAAAATGAAGCCAATGAGCTACTGTCATTGATGAAAAAATATCTAATTAAATGCATAATTATTCAGTTAAGAAATATTACAGAAATTAAAGTAATCAAACATAAATAACACATCCAGTGTTATTTTGCATTTGATTACATTCATTTATGTAGTCATCATTGTAAAAATTAAATGCAGATTAATGCTTACCATTAAAGTTATAAAACGTATTCAGTCAAGAGCAGAAAGGGATTTTCTTTGTCTTTTGTTCTTTGATTAACATGACAGACAGCAGCAGGAATACTGCACTACTGTCACTTTAAGAGTTTCTGCATGGACCCAATATACTGTTACAAAACATGCGTTCTCTTTCTATTTAACATTCCAAAACTGACTGTGTTTAACTGGATGCTCGGCAAGAATTTTTGACATAATTTTGTATAAATTTGAACGTTTTAGTGCTATAAGCCACTCATTTTAGTGACTGAGAAGTTGTTTGAGATGGAGAAGCTAAAATGAATGACTAAAATTATGCGCAATACAAGCACTATTAAACCGGAGCGAATGAGACAGTGAGAGAGAGGAAGCGGCTGTGTGTCACTTCACCACTGGAGAGAAGAGAGCAAGAACGCCCGGTTGACGTTATTGTCTGTGCCTCTGGTAAAACGGATCAGCTCAGAATCTGAAAGATGTGACGCTGACCGGTCAGTCTCCTATCCGGGATGGTCATGAGGAAAATCGGCCGACAGGTGTTGTTCTTGTGCGCTCTAGGGAACGTGAATGCACCGTACGTCATCGCGTCGCTATACCATTGATATCGCGATATGACACTTTTTTTTTTATCATGCAAAAATTATTCCGGTATTATCGTGGACAGTATGATATGGCACACCCCTAATATATATATATGTATATATATATATATAATAATATATATATATATATATATATATATATATATATATATATATATATATAATAATATATATGTGTATGTATATGTGTGTGTGTGTAGAAAAACTTATTTTCAACTCTCATTCTGACCCTCTGAAAAAAATTCATATTTATTAACTTTAGTTAGTGTGTAATGTCGCTCTTTGAGCATAAATATCATCTTCAAAGTTCCAGCACTCAAAGTTCAATGCAAAGGGAGATATTTTCTTTTACGGAATTCTCTGTTTAAGGACTACAGCAAACAGCTGGTAGGGACTAAAACAAGCTTCTTCCCGGGTCGGTGACATCTCTATCTCTAAAATTTACATAAACCCTGCCCTCGAGATTACGCAAAAAAGGGGACGAGGCCATGTTGAGCTGCTTTAGAGAAGAGAAAGAGTTGTTGTAGTAGAGTGTTGTTGAACATGAAAGTATAATGCAATCAAGTATGAATTTCTTCTTATACAGACCAATTTTTGGCATAAAGGGTTCTTTAAAGGGGACATGTTATTGGACTTCTTACAAAATGGAAACATAAGTCTCAGTTATCCTCAGAATGTGTCTGTGAAGATAATTTATTATACCATGTTGTAAATGCCCATTTTTTGAGTCGAACGAAATGCTCGTTTCATGCACGTATCTTTAAATGCAAATGAGCTGCTGCTCCCTGTTCCGCTTTCCAGAAGAGGGCGGAGCCTGCACAGATCGTGCCCCGAATACTCTGCCAAAAACTAATAAAACATCTGTTTGGTTTTGATTGTCATCTCTATTGTAGCCAACACTCATGTGACATTGCAGTTTTTGGTCATCATGAAAGTTAGCAATTTGCATCCGTTTAAGCAGTTTCAACTTCTGATATATGTTTTTTTTTTGAGCACACACATCCAAAGCACGCACACAGAAAGCTGCCTGTCAGACGGTGCGTCCTGTGAGTATTAAACTGATTTCTCTATCAACAACACACAAAGTTCACATAAACACAGTCGGTTATGTCTGTGAACGCAAACAGCAGGGAAAGAAATCGCATGTGTATATTTGATCTGTGTGTTAAAGTGACAGCAGCGTAATGTACAGTACCTACTGCTGTTAATATGAACCAAACAACAAAAGAAAAACAGAATCACTTACTGCTCTTGACTGAATTGCTGTAGTAGCTTTAATAAGAATACATTTCTTACTTAAATGCTGCTGTTAAATACTTGGAGAGGAGATAAACGTGACAGACTGTGTATAGCTCTCTCGGGGCAGGGTCCGTCAGCAGTTGTGGCCGGGGCTTCCCAACTCCCAACTTATGTAAGAGTAGGGGAAAATCTGGAACCGCTCGTTTGGAGAGACTGTTTATGATTTATGAGGCAAAAGTTCCCCTATATGGGGCTCAGTTTTGCCTGCGGTCAGATCAAAAATGATCACTTTAATTTAAGTTATAAATTTAACCAAGCATTATTGAAGGATTTTCCACCCTCTGTATATGAATGAGCTATTTCTGCAGCTAATTTTAAATAGATTGTCTTTTATGGACGAAATTTGAGTCCTGAAAGTTTCACTGTTTTCACTTAACTGTTAGGATAAAATATAAAGAAATTAATTTTAAGTTTAAAGAGCTTTTGACAGTACAGCCGCAGGCTCACTAAACATTTCATGTAAGACTTGACACATGCTTATGTATATAAGAAAAGAAATAGTTTTGTGACCCTGAAGACATCTTTTAATTGTTATCCAGGCATATGCTGCTTACGTGACTGTAGTAATGCCAATAAAACAATCTACCAAACTGCCAGTCAACAGGGATGATGTGTGTGAAGGATCCAGTCTGGGACAGTGTTGTGTTTTCCAAAGACGGTTTAGGCTTTGTGTTTTGTTCCCTTGGGAGAACAGGAAATTCCCGCCTCATCTTCAGACTGAGCCAGGAAGTGGACAAACCCTCTGGGCTCTACAGGAAATTGGCAAAGCTGTTACCGTGGCAACACAGTTCTGCCTTATTAGTTCAGAAGTAAATGAATCTTGAGGAAATCAGTGTGAATTCCCAAATCTCCCAATTTTGATAACATTTATTTTTAAATCTCTTTTTTTAAATTTTAGCTCAGTTTCAGATATCGTTCCTTTCCCATAATGTTTTCCCCCATCCTTGTTTTGTCTAAAATGTAGTTATACACTTATGTATATGTGGATTTGTTGTCGAGGCCGATATGCTGATGGAAATCCCGCAGTGTCATGCTCTGATGCGAAGCTGCGATTAATAAAGTTTGTGTGACGTGAACACTGATTCAGGCCTTTATTGCTTATGTCCAGTCCACACAAATCCTAAAGGATTCTGAGTGAAAAAGGAAGAGAAACGAGAAGCTTTTGCCACTGGATGGCATCAGCCGATTTGAGTCTCCTATTTCTTTGCTGTCTCTGGATTTAGTTCAATGAGTGAATCCTTCTTGAATGTTCTATGAATATGAGTTTGAGTTACAGATACTGCCCTGATGCAGGTATTAATTGATTTATGAGATAGTTTTAAACTTTGGAATATCTTGTGGCAAATTTGACTAGAAGAAATTGCTCTTATCTATCTTCCTTTCTTGAGTAGTTAATGAATTTTTTTTTGACGCTTGCGATGCCATGTCATTTTAGGGATTGGACTTTTATTGGAAGACATCTGCATGCATGTATTGGTGTGTAAGACTCCCCTGTGAGAGGCAGAATGAAAACAGAGGTGAAAAAAAGGAAAACCGCAGTATTGAGTGTCAAAAGCTTCTGCAGTGGAAGACATGTCCTGAGATCGCATTGGAAAACCTCTACTAAAATTCAGAGAAAAGATTCTCACAACTCAGATTTATTGGATAAACCTGTAGCACCATTTCTGCAAAATGACATTATGTGGGTTTTTGCATGGTTTGCAACACTTTCAAAGTGAAATGTCCAGTGAGTATCTCCAAAATTAATGTTCAATTTTATCCAAAGCACATGCACTTCAATGTGGCAATGTGTTATTACATTGGTTGCAGCACGTATCATGGCAGTTCAGAGATTAAATGTCCGGTGAGTGGCTCTATCACATTTTAAAGGGGATATATGCACTGCAAATAAGCCTCAGATGTTCCCGGAAAGGTCATTTATTATACCATGTTGTAAATGCCCATTTTTGAGTGGAGGGAAAAGCATGCCGTTTCCGTACATGAGTCTACCGTGACTCACAAGTTTCTAGAAAAAATAAATGGTAGACATCGTAATGTTCAGTATGACTGCTGTAAGTTAGGGAAGTCTTGTAAAGAACCAATTGAGACTTTGGAAGCAGGTTGATTGACAGGTGATCTGACCAATCTTAACCCAGAATCTGCCATTTTGTCCGATAGAGCAGTCAGGGGATGTTGGTGAACTTGAACTTGAAAAATTGTGTAGTCAAGTCTTTCCGCTTGAAACAACATTCCTTCTGATGTCCATTCATGTTTATTTGATGCTATAAATGAACTAGTATGAAGAGATGATTGGTTCACAAGCCGCTTAAAGGAGCTACAGCGATCTGTCACGACACATTAAAGAGCCACTACACGGTATTTATTGTTTAAACTTCTTTAAAAATTTACAATATTTGAAATTTGAAACTTTTTCATACTTTTTCAAGCTGCTCTGTCTTCTCTGTCGACACGTTGTCAGTGTCCATTGCTCAGTGCTGTACTTTTCACTTGTGTGAGAACATGATGTGTGGCGTGAGAGTGGCATGACTTGTCAGATATAGCAACAGTAACTAAAGGGGACGGGTCTTTGCGAACGGTCAATTGGTCCAAGCTAGTAATTTTCTGGTCAACCACGTACTAAAATGTTCTAAAAAGCTGATTGAGCACCTTTAGCTGGTGTGTTGATGGACCAAATATGGTTTACTTAACAGCTTGAATCGTCTCATGACCTGTTTGAACTGGATAATGAATACCAGCTAGAATCCAACTAGTGAATAACCAGCATTGTCCCAATAATATATTTATGGATGTGCTCTATTACAAATTTTGTGACAAAAACAAAAAACGATTAAAACATATTGTTTTTTCTATGCTCGTTTGTTTGACTTTGATTTTTGTGGTCACGAAAAAATAAGCTACTAAAGCCTTCATATTTGTGGATGCTCAAATGCTTGTGTAAAACCACAGACAGAAAAAATTAAACATTCATAAAGCCAAGCACATCTGTACCAACACGCACATCTTCTGAGCTTCTTTTGCAAGTTCGTTCATGCAGTAAGAGTGAGTTCAGAGATAAATTGTAATTCTGCATTGCTTTTTCTCCTCACACATCCCTTTGTTTAGTCATCTTTATGTCTGAGTAAGCATTTGGTCCAATCATTCGTGCATATGCAAAGCCAGCATTGCTCTCATCTTCTCACATGCCAAACTGCAACTTCAAAGAGCCCGTCTCAAGCCCAGTGATGCAGAATGGTGTCTCTCTCTCTCTCTCTGACCGGTTCTGACGGCTTCCCTATAACTTTCCCTTATCCCATGCGCATTCTCTCCCTCTTTCTCAAACACGTTCACTTTCTCCAGTCGTGATCAAAGTGTAGGTCAGGATGCAGTTCCTCTAGAGCCTTGATCAATAGCTGTTGCACATGAAGAAAGAATGGATTGGAGAAAAAGGAGAGAGAGAGAGAGAGAGAGCGAGAGCAGATGGACTTCTCTTTGTGTTCTACTTTGTATGTATTGGCATGGGCTATGTGGATCTCCTCTAAGATTTTAGTCTGTTTAAAATGTTGAAGAGAAAACCCATTTGTACTGCACAAAATTGTGGATGTATGGATATATTGCTGTTCCAGAAGTAGGCCGACTTTAGGGTGTCCCGAGCAGTGGTCGCGTTATGCGAATATTTCAAAAATGAAAATGTGACACAAATAATAATATATTATCACAGAATTTTTACGGAAAGTCTAACACACTCCTGAGAGTGGCATGACCATCAAGTGGCCAAAGCCATTTTTTTTAGAATTGTTTGAGCATTTTGAAGACTTTATCATGAGTCCATGCTTATGATTGTCAGAATGATTAACATTTTTTAGTCATTTGTACAAAATGTAGATTTAAATAAAATTAAATAAAAAAATATATAAAATTACTACTATGCATAATAAGTATGATCTGATTCCTTGCGTGGATCCTGAAACATATAGGCTAGATTTTCAATAACTTTTTTTTTAATGCATGGTCATGTTGTGCTATTTTATATGAAAATAAAATTTATACATTTAGAATATAATTTCTATGATGGTATTTATGAATAAGATTTTATAATATATAATTTTCATCCACCCATCCAGGGTCATATGGATACTGGTATATATAAAAGTCAAAAAGTCATTTGCCTTGTAAACAAATGGATTTAATGACCATATTTTAATTGTTTAATTTAATTTTATTTATTCATTCATTTATTATTTTATTTCATTTCATTTTATATTATTTCATTTTTTATTTTATTTATTTTATTTGTCATATTGACTTGGTTGCCCATCCCAAATTTTATAATATAATTTTTTATAATATTTTGTCACTCAATTGAATTTCCTTTTACATCAATTTATATGTTAACCCTCTTATAAAATAAACTGTATGAACCAGTATAAAACATGATTACCCAACTCTCAACGTCACTGCAATATTCAGGCCTTGTTAGTGTAGCGCAAAGAGCCTCTCTACTGTGTCTCTCCTGCTGTAAAGCTTTATTACTGAAATGTCAAAGACACCTCCAGAACGACAGTTATTCATTATTCAGTTAGACTTTTTAAAACCTGCTGAGCTTAAAGTTGTGTTGTTTCATTTGAGTTCACTCCCTGAGAGGCAGACGCAGCAGTCCCGCTGAGTTTCTGTTCAAGTACATTCTTAAGCATGCTGAGGGCTTGACAAACACAACACTGTCCTGCACTTAATATGCTATTTTATGGAAACCGTGGTTTGCCATTTGTGGTTTTAGCTTTGTTTCAATAAACAGGAAGCTGTCGCGGCCCAATTATATGCTGCAGGACGTTACAGATGTGTGCAACCAAGCTGAACCTTAAAGAGTTGTTGACTTCACGACTGAGCAAAGTCCTTTTTTGAAACTTTTGTACCTTTTTAAATGTGCCGTTGAGTATGTTATAGTGATGGTGTTAGAGAGGGGCTGTATGATCATATATGGTGTTGTATGATTACAGTATTCATGCATTTATATGAGACTTCAGAGATTGCTATGGTTTTACCTTAGCAGGTGTCCAAAAAACATGGCATTTCTATGGCTTACATTTCCATGTTTTAAAAACGTTGTAATATCATTGTACATGTTAACACATATCAACACATTGTATATGAAATATTTATTGTACTCTTTATTTAGATTCTTTGAATAAAATGGGAGATTTCACAAGTGTGCTGAAATCATTGAGCTTGCACTGCACTGACTGACAGCTTCTGTGATTAAAGGGAGAGCACGGTGCTGATTTCTGTGCAATTCATTCCCAAGAAAATGTATTGTTTTTCGTGAGATTTTGTGAGAACCTCATACTTCACCAGGACAAAATGTATTTTTAAACCTAGTGATTTCATAATGTTATAATGTTTATTCAAAAGTGAAACTGAGTGAAACTATTACAGGAAATGGCTGATATATGTGCAAATAAATGCTCCTCTGCTGCCATCTGGTTATAGTGGTAATTAATGTCTTTTTAATTTTTAAATAAAAGTGTTTTGTATCAAATGTTTGATTTCTTATATCTTGAAATGTTTGGTTTGACAAATGGCGACAGTCTCGGAAGGATGAACAAATAATGCTTTCGGTCATCACATTAAAATTAGATTTGAAGTGCTGGAAAAATATCTAGTTACAGAAACCACGTTTCTTGAAACGTTCACATTAGCTTTGTCTTTATTGCAATCAATAAAACTGGTTTATGGGCAAATTAGGCTAGTGTTATAACTGCGTTAAAATATAAATACAGTATTAAAAAGTCAAACATTGGTGGTTTGGTGTCCATGTACAGTGAGTACAGAATGACAGCTAACAGTTCACAGGAAATGTCCAAGCTGGCTTAACGAAAATCAGGAAGAACCGTACATACGGCCAATTAAGGAAATGAATCGCTGACAGTTGTTGCAGTAGGCATTCCCAAAACATTACACTACCAAAACCACCCATACTGCTTCTGCCTAAAACTTCTGCCTGTCCTTGTCATGTCAAATTATGCCAAACAGACTGGGAATTTTATGAATTAGAATGAGTCAATCTGGATCAATGAAATATGCTTAGCACGCAGAGATGCCATGTTTGATAAGTGTGCCGACTGTCTGTTAGCTCTGAGGTGCTGTGTAATTGGGGGCGTCTATGTCTTTGGATCACAGGAGGCGCTCTGCGGTGGATTAAAACTCATAGCTGTCCTGCTGTCTACCTGATTTGGAGGTAATTGATGCCAATTAGCGCTAAAGGGGCAGTAGGCTATTAATATTAGCAATAGATTTCTTGAGGGAACAGCTACAGTGGCTTGAGCCAGTTATGTCGCAGTCATTATTATATTTTAAATAGCTTATATACAGGCGCAGAGGATGGATCCAAATTTCTATGTGGCGTGTATGTATTAGTTATAAAATTAGTACTTCATAATGCTCTTTAGGGGTCAATGACAACTATGTCCACAATAAAGAGGAACAATCTTTTGCAAATGTATATTAAAACACACATGCTGAGTTCTCATAAATGTACTCCTTTTATTATTTTTTCATTTATTTAATTTTCATGAAAAGATTCAATTAAATGACTCTAAAAATGTCATATGGTGTAACTATCAAGTGGTGTAACCATCATTTCTTACATTTATTTGGAATACATGTGTATACACTTTGATTGCTATTTTTCCATGTATAATATATATAATATAATATTATATACATATATATATTTTTTTTTTACCTCAGAATGTTGGTTGCACCATATGACTTTGATGACTTTTTTCTCAAATGTTAAACATATTAATAGAAAAGAATTATCATGTTTTATATATTTGGTACATAAAATATTTGGTTACACTATATTTTACAGTGTCTATCATGCACAATTACAAGTAACTAACCCTAAATCAAACCCTAAGCGTTACCCAGTGTATAATTACACTGTAACAAGGGCATCTTAAAATAAGTCTAACCAATTGTCTTTTTTTTTTTTTTGATTACCCTTAAAATGTTGGAATCACAGCTTAACGGGCTGTCTTTTTGAAATATTGCAAGTCATGTGACTGGAACAATAGCCATATATGTCCAGAGGAAATTGAGTTTGGTAGAATGCAGAATTCCCAAATATACAAATTTGTGCTGTTCTTCCCTGCTTTAGATTTTGCATTCTTGTCATTCAAAGACACACACACACACACACACACACACACACACACACACACACACACACACACACTCTGTCATCTGAGGCAGTGGGTTTGGCGAGGATCCTGAGCCAAAACAATAGCTTCAAGACATCTGAGAGAGTTTGGCCAAAGAGTATATACGCACACTCACTCTAACACACACGCACAGAGACACACATTGACTCATACACGTACACACGCACACACACACCTACACACACACACACACACACACACACGCACACACACACCCACACACACACACAGACACTGGCTTAACCCCCTAACAACTTATGGCCTAGAGTGATGGGTCAGCATGCGTGGAAAACCAGTTCAAGGACAGCGTTCGAAGAGAGAGCTCGTAAACCTGCTCAGCTCTCTGTGTGCATACAGAATGTCTGTGCTGGGGTTTGAAAATAAACTAGCAAACGTGACCTTCACACTGATGAGACCAAACCTTCATGTTGTAAATGGAATTTTGCTGATGTGTTTGGTCTTCTATTTACAAAATATTCCTAATGTAAATGGATAGAAGATCAACTTCAAGGACATGTCGCATAAATCAAACTGTAGAGAACATTTAATACTCACTCTCACACTGTAGCCAAACAGGTTTGCTAAAACCAAGGGCAACACAATATCTTCAGCATTTGTTGATCAGCATAGTGTATATAATGTTACACAAAGGTCCACTTTATACCTGGTATTAACATGTATTGTATCTAGCTGATTATTTTTACACTTTGCATTCCAATGGTTCCAGTATGAAATACTTTAGGTCCAGCCCACTAATTTACTGTCATTTATATAATTTAAAATCATTTACATATAATTCCAAATGCTTTGACTGATTAAAAATAGGGTATATATGGCATTTCCTTAATTTAGACAGCTTTCGGCTATCTTTTACACATACTTTTTATCATGACATGTTCCATTTATTTACAAAGAATGTTGCTGGAATAATAGCTGGAAATTCCACAGTCATTAGAATTAAGAAACTTCAAAGAATTGTACTGTAATTTACAGTTGTTTTTTGCTGATGATGCTACCAAGATTACATGCTATCCTGGTTTTTGGGCCCTGCACGGTAAAGGTCTCGATAAACTTCAAACGAAATTGAAGAACAAACTGGTGTGACATCATTTCGAACAAAAACGGGTCAAAACCAAATTTGTTTGGTGTTCGTTTTTGGAGTTTGATACAGCTTGTCAAAGTGAACTTTCCAGAAAAGTTTGCTCTGGCTGGTAAACACCTTCAAACTACCATTGGTCTGTGGTGATAATTTAGTAGGTAGGTGTGGCTTTAAGGTTTCGCCTTCATTGACGTGAAAATTTTCTGCAGTTTGTTTCTTCTGTTCAGTTTGTTGAAGTCAGATATCCGTGAGGAAAAACATGCTCACACTGGAGAGCCATTGATGTTTAATTCTAAATGAAAGAGACACTGGCACTGTTTTTTCATGTTTAATACTCTAAAGTGGCTTAAATAAACGTGACATGACTTGACTGGAGTGCTGATTTGCAGAGCTTGTGTAAGCATATCCACATTGCTATGATCAGATGCTTTCTTAACTGCTGTTTTCTCACCGCTGTCATTTTTGTTGTTTATGTTGTTATTGAAAGGAAAGTGCACAGCACATATTAATATATTCATCTAAGCGTCGCTCTCAGCAGTGTGAGGATGTTCGCTAACAGTATCACTGATCATGTATTTCAAGCTTCTTTTTACCCCTAAGCAAAGAACAAAAATAAGAACTTTGCCTAGAGTACTGTGTATCGAGGACTTAAAGGATACTAGTCGTGTAAAAAACGTGTATTTTTTTAAAATAACAGATGTATATTTTATCCTATATGAGAGCTATTCAGCTGTGATCAGTGCATTCCTAATTCCAGGAGTCTTCTTTATTTTCAAAGCCTCTTCATTTTACTCTATGCTTTCAAAGGCCGCATTCTGAAGTCCTTTACATGACCTTTCACGTACTATGACTCTTATTTAAAATAAGTTCTTAAAAATACTTATTTGCAATTTAAAATGTGAGAAAATGTGCTGAATTTCAAGTTCTAATATTAAAAAACTCTCTAACAGCCTGCGGTCTCAGGGTTTCTGTAAAGGGAAGCTGGGATTTTCTACCGCAGAACTGCCATCTTGCTTTGTGTTGATTGCTCTTTGTTCTGCAATGTAATGCTGGATGAATTCCATTCTTAGGTGGCCCAATGGGGGCTCAGGCAGACAACAGGTCCAATCCAGTGCTATTGTCAGGCAGCTTAGCTGCCATTGTCTTTGTCATGGAGACTCTATGATGATCTCGTTCCATTTCAATAGAAGAGCAGTGACAATCCCCAGTGCTGGGACGAACATGTGTGTATTATGAATCTGGAGTGACATGGTGTGTGTTGTGATGTCTTGGACTTGTGTGTATGTGTGTGTAAGTATTGCACCTCTTTTCTATATTTATCTTCAAAGTGTGTCACCTCTCATGTGAGCTCTAGCCCAGAACCTGGAGGGAAGGAAGAAGGGAGGGAGAGAGAAATATAATGAAAAGGAGGAGGGTTTAGAGATGAACCATGTTCATTGTGTTAGTTAGTATCTGGGACACTGCTATGCCACATCTCACCCGACTATTGTCTGCTTTCATATTGTACTGTGTATGTGTACATGTTCATGCTTGTATATGTTAGTGAGGTGAGTAAAATGCTAATGATGCGGTACACATGAACAAGCAGCAACCAGTTGTATTAATTTTCCACCTTTGTTTTTGTCTACTTTCAATCAGTCGTTGGTGTGTTGGATGAAAATACAATATTAAATAGAAAAATATAAATCCCTTCAGAAACAGGTTTGGATTATTACAAAAATATTTTAATGGGTAGCATTTTGGTTAATCAACCTTCACTTGGCTTGAGGAAGATAAATTGAGCAAAACGTTGCTCATTAAAGGGCTAGTTCACCCCAAAATGAAAATTCTGTCATTAATTACGCACCCTCTTGTCGTTCCAAACCCGTAAGACTTTTGTTCTACTTCGGAACACAAATGAAGATCTTTTTGATGAAATCTGAGAGCTTCCTGTCCCCCATAGACAGCTACACAACGGACACTTCAAAAAGTTCATAAAGAGATCGCAAAACGAATCCATATGAATTGAGCGGTTTAGTCCAAATTTTAGTCCAAAAAAGAGACACAATCACTTTATATGATGAACAGATTGAATTTAGGCTTATATTAACATATACAAATTGATCATCTCACATATCAGTTGTGGTAGATGTTACGCATCATGTTTGAGCTTCCACAAGAACCAATGAGGTTCATTCTTGTGTTACGCATCATGTTTGAGCTTCCACAAGACCCAGTGAGGTTCATTCTCGTGTTACGCATCGTTTGAGTTTCCACAAGAACCAATGAGGTTCATTCTCATGTTACGCATCATGTTTGAGCTTTCACAAGAACCAATGAGGTTCATTCTCATGTTACGCATCATGTTTGAGCTTCCACAAGAACCAATGAGGTTCATTCTCATGTTACGCATCATGTTTGAGCTTCCACAAGAACCAATGAGGTTCACTCTCATGTTACGCATCATGTTTGAGCTTCAGCACGAACCAATGAGGTTCATTCTCTTATTACGCAGCAATTCAATCATGACCAAAGCATGTATTTAGTCCTTTTTTCACCAGTTCAGTTCATGTGAATTTGCACAGCCCTGATCAGGGGAATGATGGGCTTGAGCTGTAGAGTGTCTGTGAGTATTTGTGTGTTTGGATGAGGATTAACTAGATCCTTTGTTTTAAACCTGCCGTTTGGCCCCTATCATTCAGTCCCTGTAGTCTTTCACTCCATTAAGCTGGGCTCCACACACACATTAGTTAACAGATAGAGAAAGAGAGAGAGATAGGGAAAGGGATACTCAAAGTCCAGCCCGCGGGCCGAATCCGGCCAGCCACAACAATTCAAATATTTTTTGATTGTATTGATTTGTATTGATGCATATGTGTTTGTACCAGAAGAGTTTCATTTCTAAATGAATCCTTTAAGTGTGAACGAATCAGTCTCATCCGCTAATAATACTTACTGGTCATGATGGGGAAATGGTTGGAGTTGGAATAGCTAAACCTAACTATCCCCTTCTTTTTGTGATATTGTTATTGTGTAATTTTTACAAAACCTTGTGATTTTCCTGTCTTGTTCTAATTGTCATGAGTGTGTTTACAGGATCAATGATTTTGCCAAGTAAGACATGTTCCTTGGTCAACATATTTTTGTTGATCCTGGACAACATTCCTGTCTTAAAAATTTGTCTTATCCCTACCCCTAACCCTTCCCATAACGTATCCCTAAAGTCCGAGGGAAATGATAGGTGAATAACACTCACACAAAGATCCGTGAACATGTTGCACTTGTTGAAATCAAACTTCAGAAACTTAACATCAAAATTGTATAAGGAGACAGCCAAAGCAAACCAAAGAGTGCATCAAAGAACTAACACATTATCATCTGACCATCCACAGTTCTTAGTAGGAAAGAAAACAATCACTACTGTAAAGCTGATTCCAATGGTCATAATCAAACAAACATCTGGACAATTTAATGTATCTGCACATCTTCTAGCTCTTGTGATTTTTCCAAGATGAAGCTCTCCTCAAGGGACAAATATTACAGAATTGTCCACGTCTTTGACAGAGACAAGGATTCCAGTCATGTTCCAATCCGTTGTCATTGTCATAGCGACACTCATTTCATTGTTCCATTGTCATTGTGATAAGAACACGCTGGTCATTGTTTCCTGTTCCCATGATTGAAAACATCACCTGTGTCGTCTTGTTCTATTCATGTGTGACTTCCATTCTTGCCCAAGCTGTTTTGCACCTCGGAAGGTTGCAGCGAGCGTGTGTTTGTAGCTCTGTCTAAATTACAACTGAAGATTGCTCAGTGGTGTAAATTAAAAGCCCCAAATGTCCAAATAACCATTCTGTGCTTTGGCATCTTTTGCTTGTATAGTTAGTCTAAGTGGAGCTATTTTTCCCTCTAAATGCTCTTCAGCGTTAATGAGGGTTGAGTGTCTAGTAAAGCCCTTCCATTGCTTCACATATCACTAGAAGACAAACAATATTAATTATACAACCCATCCACATTTACCCAAACACTCCCACTGCATCTTACTGTATATGTGTGAAACCTAATCCTAGCACAATGAGGAAAACAGCTTACAGTGTGTGTGAGGTATACAGTAGGCCCCTGTGAAACTTGCTTTATATTTTCCTAAATGCTCTTTTCTTTTTTAAATTTTGATGGACACTGTGTTTTTTTTTAAACAGCCTAAAGTGTCTAATTAAACATTTAACAATTTAATATTTTTGAAATTCTTAAAAAAAAAAAAAAAAAACTGTCTATGAACTGGTGCTTTAAATGGGATTTTATGTTAAAGGACTAGTTCATTCAAAAAGAAAAAAAAAAAAGAAAATTGTCAGTTGACAGCTTTGGATGGAGAATATATCTCAAAACATTTTATGTTCAACAGAAGAAAAAGTCATTCAGGTCAAAGTGATGACAATTTTCATTTTTGGGTGAACTGTCCCTTTAAAAGGAGGGTCATTTACAATCTAGAGCACATCTGATTGGACAAAAATCAATGTAGTGCAGGATGAGTCATCAGTATTTTAGGTCGGTTTGCTTAGAAGAGAAAGTAAATGTGTAAATCTGCTAAAGTTTCAGTTATGAATACAGAAAGCTGAGAACCTATAGTGTATAATCTAGATCTTTTTTATTTAGAGAAATAGTACAGCCATTCCAAGACTCATTTTATAGCCCAAATTGTTTTGATAAGAAGTGCTTATTTGCTAAAGTTAATGAGCTGCAAAAAGCAAATGTATTTGTCTTGTTATATAAATCCATAAAAGTAGAGCAAAGACTGCATTCATTTGCCTCCTATAGACTCTATAGACTGTTGGAGAAATGCAAATGCGTGACAGACAAATGGGAGGAGGGGGAGGTTGCAGCGGAAACATGAGGAATAGATCTGTAAAGGAAGAGAAATCAGAGAGAATGTTACATGTTAAATGAGCTTATTATGGGATTATAATCAAGTAGATAAAGCCATTGAGACTGAAAGAGGCTGCACAAATCCCTTCCACCAGCTCCTTCTCTCCTCTTCAGCAAGTCTTGTTCATATACAAATTAGTAAATGCATATTTATTTTCTAATGGTAACCATAATTCTTATTCATATTCAAAAATGAAAAGGCATGTTTATTGCCTAACAGTCATTGTACTGTATTTGTTTTTGGATATGTTTTTTCTCTATTTTATTTTGTCCATGCCACCTTTGTTTCTTCCTCTCAGTTGTTTTTTTGTTGGTATGCAGAGTCAGTCTCTGTCATTGCTTCCGAGTTCAAACACACACACGCACACACACACACACACACACACACACACACACACAGACTGTCTCAGCTCCAACAGAGTGAGAGATTAGGATCCGTGTGAAGCCTGCACAGAGGCGGAGCTCAGAGAGAGTTTGGAATATAGAGGGGGCGGAATAGGTATTGATAGTGGGTGGAGTCTTTGGGAATGGGTGTGGCTATGTAAGCAGTGGAGGAAAATAAGAGAAAACTATAGATATATTTATTTGATATAATATTTAATAAATAATTACAAATTGATCATTTGAAAATGAATCATTTAGAAAAAAAATGTAAATGTGTGTGTGTGTGTAAATATATATATAAATAATGTAATAAGTATTATACACACACACACACACACACATATATATATATATATATATACATACTGTATAATTATACTAATACTAATAATAATAACATTTTTTATTTGAAGCACCAACGTGCAAATTGCATTATTTTCTCAGTTCCATTTGGTGTCTCTAGTTGTTCTGAAATCACTTACAGCAGCAATAAGATAAGAATGAAATTAATCCTGGATTGACTACATTTCATTTGGACTTCCAGTTGAAGAGAGACAGAGAAATGAATCTAAGAGGTAAGAGGTATTTGTTCTCAGTTTGTTTGAGTAAATGATGTGGTTCTGCTTGGCTGGGCATCATCTGCGTACATGAATCCTTATTAAGCACAGGCAGCTCTGCACAACAGAGCCTCACAGGCTCTTAACATGTTCAACAAGCACTTCTCCTGTATACTGCAATGTCTATGCCTGTCCCACAGATCATGATGACCTTGTCGGCTATCTTGCTGTGTGGTGTAAGGCTTTGTCCGGGATATCTACACCGATATCTGCTTGTGATAACAATTACTGCCTATATCTGCTGTAGGACGACAATAAGGAAGGAAATAACACAATGTTCCATCTTGTTTTCTTCCTCACTGCTGAGTAAATTATAACCCAAAAAAGCCTGAGAAGAGAATAACAGTGTTCATGTAAATGTCACATAAATACATTACCAAAGCTCCAGGAGGCAGGGCCCGTTAAAGCGTTCATGGTGTCGTGGTGTGATGGAGCAGATCAGGGCAGGCATGGCCGCTAATGCATTTCTTCAATTGATGTAGGCTGCTGCGAATAGGAAGGACAAGTGGATGTGTGGTCAACAGCTCACCATAGGCTATGAATGATCTTTAGCAAGCTCACTTTTCTCGCAAACTTTGTGCCCTTTCTTTGTGTGTGTTCTTCATCTTAACCAAATATCTTACTGGGTTGGTGCTGCATTGCACATATCATTCACACAAATGTTTAATAGGAATCTAAAAGAGATTATACCATAGAATAGATTTCTAGGTTTTTATGTCAAGCTAATCTTACTTACAATAAATTATCCCCAATACAAATAATTCTGAAGACTAGAGTAATGTCTGCTGAAAATTCTTTATAATCACAGGAATGAATTACGTACAGAGGTGTAACGATACACAAACATGATGGTTCAGTACGTACCTCTATATTGCACATTACTACAAAATTAAAGGTTACAATTAACAACAGAGCCCAGACTATTAAATTCAGCTGCGATTTATTTCTAGATATAATAATCAACACTCAAAAATATCTAAATTGCACATAAGTCTAATTATAATTTTTAAAATAATTTTTCTAGCCATTCATTTTTGAAATATGATCAATTACAGTTTCTGTCAACTTGTTTTCATGACCAATTTAATTTAACATATTAAATAATTCAGACATTACTAACAGGTTAAGTAAATATAATGGAAATATAAGCCAATATAGTGAATATATTTAGTGAAAGGCTCCTCTAGAGTTCATTTTTCAGGTGAACTAACATGCTGTGGACACTAAATGACTTTCCTGAGGTAAATGTAATGCTATGTGAGATATTCTCAAGCTGATTTATTGATGTCTTTCCGTGAATGAAACACTGGGGATTACACGTAAACATATCTATGTATAGATCATTTGTTGTTCATCTTCAGTTCTTTTTTCTGTTGTAGCAGTTAGCAAACAGCGTTGCATTACCGCACACGCCTCCTTCTGGATTGGAGTGTGGATCGCTTGTAACTGACTAAATTCGTTGTTTGACTGTAAGCACTGAACAGTGACACCCATAACTTGAGAGTTCAAATAAATACATGTACTGTTACATACACACACACACACACACACACACATATATATATATATATATATATATATATATATATATATATATATGTAACAGCATTTATTTGAAGGATAGGCCTAAATCTTTTGTAACATTATAAATGTCTTTGTTGTTATAAGTTTATGAACTTCAATGAAACTGAAAAGAAGTTTAACACATCTTTGCTGAATAATAGAAGTACTCATTTTCTTTTATGAGAAAAATACTGACTCCAAACTTTTAAATGGTATTGTATATATATATATATATATATATATATATATATATATATATATATATATATATATATATAAAATTAAAAACATTAAATACATAATGTCTGAATCTTTTTTTTTTTAAATGAAAACTTTTTCTGAGGAAACCCTTTGAGAAGCACTGCCGTAGGCATTTTGTTTCTATATTTTATGGATGTCTTTATACAGTTTTATCTCTCTAAATGTATTGTAAGCACACAAATGCATGCTTGTGCAGGAAGTATGGTGTCTTGTTCATTTTGTTAGTCTCCAAACACCCTACTCTGATCTCTTTTTCTTTCATCTTCCGTTCATCCTCTTGTTTATTTGTCTCATCCTCGCTCCTCCTTTCTTCATTCCATCAAACTAATATCTTCTTTCTGTCCTCTATTCCTTCCACTTTCTTTCTTGGAAATCCTCCAAGCCTTGCTCTCCTGCCAAAAACTTACAAGTGCATGTGTGTGAGCGTGCTTGTGGCGGTGTAGGGCGTAATGCAGTTCTGTTCATCCTTCTCAAAGTCCTTTTTGTCTGTCTTTCATCCAGACTCCCCACCTCTGTCCCCTTTCATCCGCAAACCCTCCATCTCGAGGTGGCAGTCCCACTGGTCGTAGCAGGCAGAGTTGGCTGATCTGTACCTACAGTGACAGGATGATTCGGGGAAACAAAAAATCAATCATCTTAATTTCTGGATGCACTGAAGTGAACTCATGCAATCTAATGCACACAGACTCCAGTGCAGTTAAGCACACCATCGGCCCTATTGATTATGCCACCTGCTGTGTATTTGTGTTGTATGTGTGTGTGTGTAGTGCACAGAGAAGACGTTCCATTCATGCTCAACTATTCATCATATAATCTTTTTCAGACTTCCCTCCCCGTCCTGCCTTGATTTTTATTCCTCTCCCTCCCTCTCTGTAGTTTATATCTATAGTGATTCCAGGCTGCTTTATGACACTCAGCTGAACAATAGAGACAAGCCTTTCTCACTTTTTCGTTTGCACTCTTTTGATCCTGCTTCCTTTCTGCTGCTCCGCAATTAAAACCAACAGCTTTCCATTGCTCCATGAGCGATACAGGAAAGATTATAAAGAAACAGTAATACTAAATGATTCAGAACATGTATAACTCAAAGGGATAGTTCACACAAAAATGAACATTATGTCCTCCTTTGTTTTACCTCAGTCTCTCCAAACTCAATCAGTTGCCTCAAAATTTTTAAATTAAGAAATTCAATGGTATAGCACTTGCTGAATCTGTAGAGCAAAATAAAGCATTTAACATACCTACTCTCAAACCAAGACTCATGCACCAGTTGTCACCATGGTGGTAACTCTCCAAAAACCAACGTTAACAGAAACTCTTCTACATTAGTATAACAAAACATTAATTACTACTAACTCTCCCACTTATCATTAATCTTGCACAATATTTAGTATATATATACACGCACACAGAACACTTCATTTTGGCATTTAATCTCCCTTTTGAGTACCATGGGCAAAGCATACAGGGAAATAGAAATCCCATTGCAGTTTCAGTTAAATTTAAGTTTGTGTAAATTAAAAGAAATAACTTCATAAAACTCCAAACAATGAAACAATTCAAACAGTTCAATTTACTTAAAATATATAAAATTACAAATAAAGTGCTAAAGACTAAGTTGACTGAATAATTTGACTGTCCTGCTCAAACCAATTAATTATTTTGAGTGTTAGGGTTTACAGTGCACATTTTGTTCAATCAGACTGATTCGCAAACGCGGAACTTGTATGAAAGCAAGAGGTGGGATTTATCACACAAACCAATCATATCCAATCACATCCACTTATAGGCATTGCCTCCTCTCACGTGACCCCCCCCCCCCCCCCCATAACTCAATGGGCTCAAGAGAGGCAGGAGAGACGGGGTTTCCCGCTGTAACTTTACCCGCTTGTGTTGCTGTTGTACAGTGTTACTTCAGAAAAATGTGTGATTTATACAGCCTTTAACGACTATAGTGATTTATAAAGCCTTTAATTAAATTTTTTAATATTTGAATTTTCATTTTTGTAATATAGATTTTCTGATCCAATTTTTAAGGAGGCACTGCCTGCTTTGTCTCCTCAGAGGAAACAGCCCTGCATGTTCTGTGGAACACAAAAGGAGAAGTTTAATGTACTTTACTTGTCCTTTTATAAATGGAACAGATCAAAATGTAGACTATTTTTTTTCCCGAAATTCAGCACCAAATCAGTTCCATTTGTGAATATTTTGTCTTTAAGATAAAATATTCTTCTATTTTTCTGAAAAACTTTCTCCTGTTGTGATTTGCAAAGGAGAAAAAAAAGTCATAGGTTTCGACAGCCATGGGGGTGAGTAATTTGACATAATTTTCATTTTTAAAAGAACTATTCCTTTAACCTATTGGTTCTCAAAGTGTGGGGCGCCTGCCATGGAGATCAGCAGGAGGAAAAAACAAAACAACAACAAAAACAAAAGCAAAACAAACAAAAAAACACAGTGAACAGCCATGGCTACAGTGTTTGAGTGCATGAATAACATAAAAAAGGCTTTATAAAAGGCTCTCTGCCTTTTAATAAAGCACCACGGAATGGCAATTCCTCTAACGCATTCTTCTTCAGACCACTGACTTAGCATGATATGAACAAGCCAGACTCTTACCATAGAAGTGTTTGAGAACCACTGCTTTAACTATTGTATGAATGTGACACATAAACAGGCTTAAAGTGCCTAAATCAGATGGTTTTCTACATTTACAGTCTCAAAGATAACCCTAAATAAATAACCTCGACTTTCTTGGTATCACTGTATAATGTTTTTTTTAAAAATAATAATCACATAAGCAATGTTCCAGTGCTTATGTGCTAATTAATCTCCATTAGAACTTACATAACTTTGTAATATATATTATTTTTTTTCAGAAAAAAAAGTAATTTAAATGAGCTATTTTGTTTTTTTCACCCATTATTATGAAACACACTTTGACATTTTCTTTGTGAGCATATTGTCTTAGTTTTAGTTGTTAGATTTTTTCTTTTTTCTTTATCTTGAATAAACATTAAAGAACAATTTCATCCACTATTATTATTATTATTAAAATTATTATTTAAGCTAAAGGGAGAGTCACTTAATATGCTTTAAATGCAGCTCTGAAATTTTAGTTAAATATAAATAAATAAATAAAAATAAAAGATTGAAAGCTTTTGCAGAAAAGCATCCTAAAAGTCAGTGGATTGGGAAAAAAATATGTAAGTAATAACTTAATAAAAGACTAAATCGAATTCAAGGCAGACATTTTTAGAGTGAGGCATAGCAAAGTTGCTTTTTGCCCAATAAGAATGTGTTGGCTTATGGTCTTTGTATCCTTACCACACGACAAGCTCTCCGCTGAGATTCCCATAGTTAAATCAAGCTGTTGTGTGCTCTGACACCTCTGATTTCCTCCAGTAGGGAGTCCAGGGTCCGTCACGGGTTAGCAGGCAGGTGAAGTTCCTCTGAAGTGCCCAATCGATTTCTTTCCTCCAAGAAACCCTGGTGGCAAAAAGAATCTATCCCACATAACATCAAATAGCTCTCAGACCAGGCGTATGTCCTCTGGCGTATGTCCTCTGGCTTTCTCCCTACTGCTGTTGGGAGCTGACAAAGGCCCCTCAAGCCATTTCCAGAGCTGGCGTTTGGCATGTCGTCCCTGGGAGTGTGATTGTGTGACCTGCGGACTGTGTATGTGACAGTGCCCATTGAGCTGCTAAAAGCTCTTAATAACAACACCGGCCACTTCAACACTTCTCAGAAGACACAAGCGGAACTGTGACCTTTAATCTGGTCAAATCACAGCACTGCAAAAACCACTTTTACTCAGAGTACTTCCTATAACATGTAAAAGCAAACTCAGCTTCTCGTGAGCGTTGAAGAAGCTACTTTGAAACTGTAGATTTCCAAGGTACAAAGTTCTCATGACTATAAGTAGTTATAGTAAAAAGACTCTATTGAAAAAGTATTCAGCTACACGTCAAGATACTAAAGAAATATCTGCTTTGGGGGATATGTGGGATGGACAGACAGATGGTGTAGCGGGACATGTATTCGTCCTGAGCCGGTGCATAGAGTCAGATGACAAATACAGTCAGTCACGGGCAATCCACACTGTAATCAAGAAGGGGGCATATGCTGTATGCTAACTGCTACAACAGGCAAAAGCGCAGAAGAAGAACGGATATGTTTACGTGAAATCTCTCAAAAGTGTTTCAACCGTGGAAAGACATTATCAGCTTGAGTAGCGTTACATTCACCTCAGGCAAGTCATTTAGTGTCCACAGCAGATAGACAGATTTTTCAGTTTTTTGTGAACCACGCGACTATATTATGCTATATAATGTAAAAACACAGTGATGTAACATTTTAACACTAGTATTAGTTGGAAAAAATAAGCTTTAGGTGCGATCAGATTAGTGAAATTTTGTCAAAAAATCAGTTCACGGCCCTGCCATTCATAAATACTCTCTCATGGCTTCATGAATGCACACTTCAGCATCTCTCCAGAAGTGGTAGGACATCCGGGTACTTTTCACCCACTGCTCGGACGTGCTATTTTGGCGTGCTCTTTTTTGTATTGTAGTATTCAATTTTTAGTCTTAAAAACAGCTTGGAACTTACTGAAAACTGTAGTAAAGCGAGCATAGTTAACATCTCCACTTTTATTTTGCTGCATGTTTCGCTTAAGTCCAACCAAAAACCAACTAACTGACTCGAGCCGACCTCTGAATAATTGTTTAAACCAGCAAGTCTGTTCCTTCTGTATGGGTAATGACTTTTAAGCAGTAAATAATAGATGAGCCTCTGAAAATTCACCCAGGGTTATGTTTATTTATTAGCCTGTTTTCTCTCATTAGACTCCATCTGACATTTGATCTGGCCACGGCTGCACTTTCCACAAGAGTCTAGACTGTGTCACCCTTCAAATTAACGAATATGAAGGGTTGCCGCGGCAAGTAAAGCTCTGTAATATGAATAAAAATGGTATTTAAATCAGAATCCAGCTGATCTCCTGTCAGACCTGGCTGTCTCTCCTCCCATTCATTATACAGCTTTGTCACCAGCGTCTCTCTTTCACTCCTCCTCTCCCCCTTTTTCCTTTTCATGCTGCCATCTCCAGCAAAGACCCTTTGTAGTGACAAAAAGCATGTGTGTTTGTCTATGACAGGTGTGTTAATGTGCCTCTGTTTAGCACATTGGGTGCTAATGGGAGTCTTTGCTGTGAAGAGAGCAAGCACGACAGGGTAACCGCCGAACAGAAAAAAGCATGCGTCCAAACTCAAGAGGCGAGATGGATCTCTAATTTGCCTCAGCTCCAGACAAACCCCTCTCTAATCCCATATCGGCCTGTCAAATAGGGCAGAAGATCCAGGATTCTGTACCTAAAGAATGGTGCTTTTGAAGTATGCGTCATACGGACTGTCTGTCTTTGTGTCTAGGCCAGTCTGCCTCAAGGACAAGCTAAAAGTTTAGTCGAATAAAATCCCTCAGAACTCTTCAAATCCAAATGGCTGGAGGCCTGTATGGATTAGCGATTTCTCTTCAAAGCTTCGAATCAAGATTTTGACTGCTAATTTACACATTTGAACAAAATGTCAAAATTGCTAGTGGTTTTGCGTGCCAGGTAATGACTACCTTTGAGACAGCCCTGCCAAGACAAACCTCGCTCATCAATTTAGTTCATTGCCCAACCCTTTCCAGCAATGCTAATGTTGCTTTTTTTCAGGCCGTGAAAAGTGAGAACGAGTTTCTTTGAGGTTGGAGTGTGGTCTCAGGAGGTCTTGATTTATTGTGTGGTTGAATTAGCAGGAGTATCTCTCTTGTAATGCTGGAACCTCGCTGGCCTGTAATATTTTTCAATGCTCTCAATCTTGTTCTATCTCTGTGTGCAGTGTACCGATCTATCGCTCAAAGTTGTTTTTGTCTCTCCTCGCTCTGCTTATTGTGTTTTATCTTTACAGAAAGCCATTGTGCTTTGTAGTGGCCATGCTTTTCTGCTCCTTTTTTAGACAGGGAAGCTGGGGCCTGATGAGTAAATATGTGGTACTTAGATCTCTGCTCTCTCGTTCAATTCAACAGGGTTGTGACCCATCGGGTCATGGGCAATTCTAAAAACTTGACGCTATTATCTCCTTGCCATTTTGCTATTGATCGAGTCGCAAATTAAAGCGAAAAACTCAGATCTGTCAAACAAATCAATGTGAAAATCTGAAAGTATAGCTGAAAAATGAAATATAATATGTAACACTATCTTTAATTAATGATTTTTTTTGTTTAAAGAACTGAAGTTAATAGAAGCTTTTTTTGAAAGAGAAAGTTTTAAAGGTTATTTTTTGCCAATTACAGAAGAAATTACATACTGGATAACGCTATTTTGAGATCAAATGACCAGATGTTAAGTTTATGAGTGACATAAACTTTAGACACAAATAATCAACCATTGTGTGTCTCAGAACAACACACGGTAATGAGTGCATGAATCAAGTATCTAATTCAATGACTCACTCAAAGACAATCATTTGTTTTCTTGCTCAATGAATCAGTGTTTTTGAAAGAATTGAGTGAATGTTTAAATTACTCATTTCATTCTTGAATGTGTCTCAACAAATTCTCAACATTCTTAAACATTCTCACTAATAAAGACAGTCACTTGTTTTGTTCCTCAGTGAACCAGTGTGTTTGAGCAAAGTGACGTTTTTACTCATAATCACAGAACTTGTATCATTTCTAAATGTGTTTCAACAAATCTATTGAGTGATTCAAGGACTCACTCTTGAAGACAGTCACTTGTTTTTGTTCTCTTAATGAATCAGCGTGTTTGAATGATTTGTGTGAATGATTCAGTGACTCATAAAGACAGTCAGTTGTTTTGTTCCTCAATTAATCAGTGTGTTTGAAAAAATTGTTGAGTGAATGTTTAAGCGACTCGCTCTTAAAGACAGCTACTTGTTTCATTCCTGAATGAATCTGTCAGTGGCTGACAAAATATGTTGTACTTGTTGTACATGTACTTGTTTTGTTCCTGAATTTGTTCCTCACATCCAAAATAAAAGTTTTTTTTTTTTTTTTTGAAATATGTGTACTATGTATAAATATTTAAGAAATATTTGCATGCATATACTGTATATAATTATATAATTGATATCATATATAACAATAACTATTATTTATGAGGAGATTTATAAGGATTAACTGTAATAAGGTTTGTAGTTATCTGTATTCCGTTCCATGTGTCCCTGGGCAGACATCTCTGATCAGGTGTGTGGAAAGCAGGTGGCACTCTGGAAATAAGTGGCAGTCAGCCACACCTGGCGATTTGAACCTAAACCCCCTCTGATTATGTCCATTACCCGAGTCACTGGTCCATGCTCCCATAATGCCACTCGACCAAACTATAGTCTTTTCTCTGACCTAATCCTCCCTGCCTTTCTGGCTAGTGGGAGTCAGCCTGAACTTTGATGTTTAGTGACGTAGAACAAATACCTGCTCTCCGCTGAAGGCAGAAGTTGATTTCTCCACCTCCGAAGGTTTACCCATCCCTCCCCGCTGTGACCTGACATTAAATACACAAGGGCTGAGGGCAAGAGGTGTTGGTCTGATTTGAAATTGAGGCCTCCACAAGCATGAGTAACAAACTGAGACACGTCTCAATAGGCCGATTTTGGCTTTAGAAGGACGCCACAAACACTTGGCGAAGAAGCAGGAAATGAATAAATTTAGGAGGAAATCTTCTTCAGAACTAATTCTATACACAGAGCTTTTATCATCTCTCTCAGTATGAATAATAATGATGAGCCAGACTTCCTGTCTCTACGTGTGTAGTTAAGCAAAAATAAAATAAATTCACAATTGGTTCCTGTCCAAAAGGCTGCATGCAATATTACTTGAGAATTAAATTTTGGATCACGTATCATGAACACATTGTGTAGAGAAATCTATTTGTCTAATTCTGTCTCAATAGCTCTCGCATAATATAATTGTACCAATATTTGGTGCACAAAGGGTTATTTAGTCCGAATATACAAATAATTTTGAATGGAATCAATGGAGAAACAACTGGATGTTGCTGGGGCTAATGAGGCCATGCTAACCACCTAAACTTTGACCTCTTGATCATCTCATTTGCTCAAATACAGTGTTATTGTTCATGTGTATTTTAATGGCAAATTGATTTATGAATCGTGTATAAATTGCTGTAGTTCTGAGAAAACTTTAATGTTGTTCCAAACCCATATTACTTTCTTTCTTCTGTGAAATGTACTATGAAAGCCAAAACTTTCAAGCTGTAAAAAGGAAGCTCCATAAAGGTAATGTAAAATTAAGGCGGTTTGACAGTTGTCACGATGTTTAATGTATTTTTTTTTATATATGTGCATCAATCAATGATGAGTGTGAGTAAATAATGACAGAATATTCATTTTTGAGACTCTTTAACTGATAACATTGAGGTCAGAGGTCAATGGTCATGTTTTGTCATGTGACAAGGCTTCTACTGTTAAATAATAATTAGATAGCTCGGCTACTGTCAACATTTTAAAATAAAAAAGATGAAGGATTGTCTGTTTTAAAGTCTTCACTACTCAGAAGAGTGTTTTTACGACAGAACCTAAGCAAAAACACTATAAAAACCTATTTTATTAGACTTCCGTCTTATTCTACCTCCAAGCAATGCATCTTTATGTGATCTTTTCCCATTAGAAAGATAGAACCATCTGCCATGTGTTTTTGACTTCCCACTTTAGCAGTGAAAATGTTCATAAAGGATCTAATGAGAGCTGTAGGTTTTGTGTCAATAGTGAATTAGACCGTGACAAATGAAATCAGCGTAAAAAAAGCGTGTCGGGGTGGTGGAGCAGTTCCGCACCTGTCAATTACAGGATGTGACACGTGTGGAACGCATTTGACTGCAGCACCTGCCACATGAAATCTCAAAGACTGCGAAAGTAGGAGTGAGCGCTGACAGTTTACATTCACATTCATACATATCGACAAAAACGCTGTTAATTACTTTTTATAACAATTTTTGCTGGTTTATGCAGTTCCATCAATGCACTCAATCAAAATCAATTCTGTCATTTCCCCAAAAGGTCTCCGTTATTTACAGCGTTCAAGCTGCTCTAAATATGCGGCTTGCTAAACTGTAAGCTAGTCATGAATAGTTAAACGGATAGTTCACTGAAAAATGAAAATACTGTTCTGATTTTTCTTTGATTTTATGTCTTTTGTGGAACAGAAAATATATGAAAAATGAAAGTCTGAAGGATCTAATAATGTTGTGGATCCCATTGACTTTCATTGTATGTGCACAACAATGAATATCCATATATATTCGTATGGCATTTTTTAGGGGTTAAGAAAATTTTCATGTTGGGTGAACTATCGCTTCAAGCTACATTTAAGACACATAATCTATGAGCAAAAATAGCAAACGAAAGTGAAGCTATTCATATGGGCAATACTACTTAATCTTAAAGGTGTCATGAACTGTATTTTTTATTTCAAAATGTTCTCTGAGGTCTACTTTTAGATTTTAGAAATTTTCCAGTGTTGAAAGGTACCTCATAAAGTTGAAACATTTGCCAACAATGTGAAACATTCATGTGTATTACATATGCTTTATAAGTCTTGGTTGTGCCAAATAAAGTTTAAGTGCTTGATTTACGACAGATATATTAAAGTCCCCCTGTTGTGAAAATCAAAATGTTGTTTATATGTCTACGTGGAGTTTTTAATAAGCTTTAAGACAAACCATGAGCAAAAATTCATAAGTTAACACCATTGCTGAGTATTTTCTCTTAAAAACTGCCCATAAACTACCTTGTAACCAATCACGTCAACGTACCGGCAGGATTTAGCATATCATTCACTGTGCTCTGAAGCAGGAGAGTTTCAAGAGAATATATTTGGTATATTTTTCTGTTGATATCATTGAATATTGAATATCGTTGAATAGCTGATATCATCATTTCGGTTGCAAATCGGGTACATTTAGCAATATAGCCGGTGTTTGATGCATATAACATGTTATTATGAACTGTATGCCTTTCTCCACTGACGTTTTTTTTTTTTTTTTTTTACAATGGCACGCACTAAAGGTCTTGGATTATGTAATTTGAACAACTCACAACCTTTTAAGGAGTTTTTGTCTACTGATTTCTTTTTTTTAATGACATTTTATCAACATTTTATTATCCATCATATGCCAGTATGAGATAAACTAATGTAAATTAACTTAAAATCAATAATCGGTGGCCTCACTTTTGGGTACCTTCTATCGGATGTTTCTCAATCACTTGAATCTTGTTTCATTTCTTTTTCAGTCAATAAGTCTTGTTCCAAGCACTTTACAATTCCTCACATTGACTTAACCAAAGACTACTTATGTAATGAAGACAAATCCTCAACAGTTCCATTGAGAGACTTAGTGAAACGTCTTCAGGTTTTTACGAGCATCTCCGTGGTAATGAGTGCTGATGTTGTTTTTACTTATTTATTTATTTTTTTTGATGAGATTTATGTGAGGGCCAGGTGTTTGTCTGCTTCCCCTCAGACTTTCTTCATTGTTAATCCACTGCAGTCCCCAAGTAATCCCATCAACCTCTTTTCCGCCACCGAACGAGAGCATAAATTACTTAAAGGCATTACTACTAGGGAGAGCATGGTGCTGCTTTTTATTCAAACACACACTTGTTCATTCTCTTTTTTTCTCCCTACAGCTTCTCTCCATGTCATCTAGTTATTGCCCTGATGTAACTATTGACATTGGATAAGCCGCAATGGAATATCAAGCTAAATGAAGTGCTCTGCTGGGTGGGAAAGCAGAGAGGGAGGGATCGCTGGAAGATTAGCTTGTTTTGGATTCAACATTTGCAGTTGGAGACCCATAACCATCAAGAGGAGAAATGACAAGGTGCGAGGAATCAGCATTGTATGATGATTTCATGCTGAGCGAAGGAGGTAGTGTTTTCATACGAAACTCATAAAGAAGGATTAAAGAGATTACAGAGCAATGCCAGACTCAGAGGGGCAACACAACAATCTAAGCACTATTTTTAAACTCATATCTCCCTGGCTGCAGTGAGAATGGCTTCAACATCACGGAGAACCATAACTTATCTCCAGCAGTGGTGGTGGGGAATGGGATATTTTGCTTCCAAATGTCAGTGGGTCAATGACAAATAAGATTGTCAACGATAAAGAAAATGAATTATCTTTTGAAAATCTAGTTTAAAACACAAGCCGACTTCCTAAAAATGTACTCTTTATTTTAATATGGTTGAGTAAAATGTAAGACTTTAAATTGTCATCTATTAAAATAAGGATGTTTTCATTGCACCTTGAATACATGTGAGTGTACAATAATTATTTTCAAAAAGGTTTTGAACATACTTTTCAAGGGTTTGTTGGACCACATGACTTTGATTGGGCAGAAATATTAATGAAGATTATGCTAAAATACTTTTAAAAATTCTTTTCTAGTTCTCTTTTTTGAGACTTTTTTTTCCGCTTACTTTTTTTTTTTTTTTTTTACTTCACAACAATCCCCCACCACAAAATACACTATATATAGGTATTCAGACAGCCGACCATTACACCAACAAATACTTTAAAGGGTTACTTCACCCAAAAATGAAAATTCTGTCATTTATTACTCGCCCTCATGTCGTTCTACACCCGTAAGACCTTCATTCATCTTCGGAACGCAAATTAAGATATTTTTGATGAAATCTGATGGCTCAGTCAGTCTCTATTGCCAGCAAGGTAATTAACACTTTTAGACACCCAGAGAGGTACTAAAACATATTTAAAACAGATCATGTGAGTACAGTGGTTCAACCTTATAATACTTTTTGTGCGGCAAAAAACAAAATAATGACTTTTCGACAATATCTAGTGATGTTCGACTTCAAAACACTGCTTCGAAGCTTTATGAATCATTTGTTTCGAATCAGTGGTTCAGAGCACCGAAGTCACATTATTTTTGTTAACAAGACTTCGTTACATCATAAGTGATTCGCAATATCAATAGTTAATGCGATAAATTTTTATCAATAAAATAAATGCGAACTGAACCACTGATTCGAAACAAATGACTCATAAACAGTGTTTTGAAATCGGCCATCTGAAAGGGAAAGTGGCAATAGAGGCCTTACTGAACCATCGGATTTCATCAAAAATATCTTAATTTGTGTTCTGAAGATGAATGAAGGTGTGGAACAACATGCGGGTGAGTATGACAGAATTTTCATTTTTGGGTGAATTAACCCTTTAATGATATCGCATTCTAAATACATAGACATTAATATGGAGCCCCTTGCAGCTATAACAGCCTCCACTCTTCTGGAAAGGCTTTCCACAAGATTTTGGAATGTTTCTGTGGCCCATCCATCCAGTAGAGCATTTATGAGGTCAGGCAATGGTGTTAGATTAGAAGGCCTGGCTCATAATCTTCATTCCAGTTCATTTTAGAGGTGGCCAATCAAGTTCTTCCACACCCCACGTATCCAAACATGTCTTTATGGACCTTGCTTTGTGCACTAGAATAGAAAAGTAGAAACCACAAAGTTGAAAGCATAGCATTATACAAAATGTCTAAAAAACAGCCTCATACCATTATCCCTCCTCTACAAAACTTTAAATTTGTCACAATGCAGTCTGGCAGGTAACATTCTCCAGGCATCTGCCAAATCCAGACTCGCCCATCAGACTGCCAAACAGAAAAGTGTGATTTGTCACTCCACAGAACACGTTTTATGCTCCAGAGCCCAGTGGCGGTGTGCTTGGCATTGTATGTGGTGAAGTGAAGCTTGCATGCAGCTGCTTGGCCATGAAAACCCATTCCATGAAGCTCCCGCCGCACAGTTTTTGTGCTGATATTAATGCTTAATAATCATTAGAGCGTTGGCGACACTTACTCGTCATGTACCTCTGCTCTCTGTGACTTCACTTGGTCTTCTGCTTCGTGTTCCTAAACTCTTCCATTTTCCAATAATGTCACCTACAGTTGACCATGGGACATCTAGCAAGGATGAGATTTCATGAACTGACTTATGGGAAAGGTGGCATCATGTCACAGCACCACGCTTGAATTCACTGAGCCACAAATATTTGTGAATGCATGGGTATATGCTTTATTTGTCCGTATAATGCAGGTGTAGGTAATTTAGGTATTTTTTTTAATTAATTAATAGATTAGCGTGACCTCATTGATACCACTGTTTCTTTAGAGTCGATGTTGGTTCTGACACAAATCAACCTGTTGAATGAATCTGTTCTCATGCAATAGCTTTACTCTGTGATTCATTGTTGACAGGTTTATATACCTGCAGTCCTCCATTTCTTCTCTTATTAGTCTACATTGGCGTTTATCTGATAGACAAGGTGCTGGAACAGCGGTACTCAGCATTGGAGTTAGTTTGTTGAGTTTGAAGAGGAAACTTCTTGCCACCAGTGAGTGCTTGATGCGTGATGCTAATGAGTGCTGTTTCAATGAGTGTGGCTTCAGGCCTGGGGAAGCTTGGAGATCATGCTGAGCTGTCAGCCAACTTGTTTTGAGAGCCAAGAAAACACGATTCAGTCTCTTTTCTTTCCAAATCATGCCTGTCACATATACAGTATGTTTACAGAGCAATCACCAGGCGACACTTCTCGCACTGTTCTTTTTCAGCTATGCATCCTGTTGACACTAAATGTAAAAGCGTCACGCTATTTTGAGCGATTTCTTTTTCCTTCAGTGTTCACGCTGTTTTGTATGATTCTGTGCAGCTGTGCTCATTTGATTAAAAAGATTTGTTTAGTGGCCAAACCCTAATAAGACAAATAGTCCTATTCCAGAAACATCAAGCCCTTCTTGGCAGAGAGGCAATTTGTTTTGTAATTTTAGGTTTGAAATGCGAACTGGCGAAATCAATGTCATTAAGAAAATTGTTGCTGTGGCAGGATGATATAACAGAGTGAGGGAGCTTTATCCAGTGCAGCTGTTTTTACCAGTGTCCCAGGCAAATATGAGTGTGTATTTGCATCAAGAGGTGCATCAATTTTTGGTCAAGATCTTGTATTGACAATGCAACAGGTGAGCACTCTGTGAAGTCTACTCCAGCACATCCCAAATACTTGCAATGAATTCAAGGTCTATATATATATTTCACGAGTTCACACTTACAAATATTCAGACAGAGTAATTAGCATGCATATTTGGCGTGCTGTCTAAGGAGAGGGCTCCGAGCTCTGTATTTGGCCCGAGCCCAGAGTACTCCCCCCGTATTCTGGTTTAGAAAGTAACCAGGCAAGTGTGAGGAGACGGGGTGGTGGAGGGATGCTGAAACTGTCCAAAAGCATAGGTGAGTCGACTGCGTTGATATATATAGGTTTCCGCTCATGCTGATTGGCAGACATGTTGATTGCTGATTAATGACAGCTGGTTCGAGTGATGTAATGATTAGTTAGATCATTTGAACGTGTTCCTCCCGAACTTTGTTAATAAAATATCATATATATATATATATATATATATATATTACATAAACAGCATTTTATTTGAAATCAAATTTTTTGTTTTGTTTTGTTTTGTTTTTTGGGGGTTTTCAGTTTTTGAAATGTTGAAAAAAGTGTCACTTTCCTCAAAAATAAAAAATAACATTATCAGTAAGCACCAGATCAGCATATTAGAGTAACTGGAAAGGCTGGAGTAATGTGTAACATATGTATTCAGTTCTGTCTTGTCTTGTTTACTTTAGTTCAGTCTTGTTTAGTATCGTCATGTCTACACCTGTCCTCATTTAAGCCTAATTAATTAAACCTTGTCACCTGGTCTTCATTTAGTCATCTGTGTATTTAAGTTCCTGTCTGTGATTCTTCCTTTGTCGGTTATTGTTTGTGCCATGCACACTGTTGCGTCTGTTCATCCGCTAATAAACCTGCTTGTCATTCGTCAGCCTTGTCTCCTGTTATCCCCAGCGTTACATAATGATGCTGAAAATTAATCTTTTCCATAACTGGATTAAATTACATTGTAACATTTATTAAAAGAGAAAGCATTTTTTTTTTCTATTGCAATAATATTTCACTTTTTTTTTTTTTTTTTTTACTGTATTTTTGATCAAATAAATGTAGCCTTGGTGAGCATAAGAGACATCTTTCAAAAAATATTAAAAAATATTTCTGGCCATCAACTTGTGAGTGGTGATGTTAATATAATTTTCATAATTCCTTTAGTGAACTGGATAAACACACACAGACAGCATGTGGAAATATGTTATCAGAGTGTTCATTTCATTCAGAGTGAATTTCCCACAATATATCTTAACACTGAAGTTCACAACCAATAATTTTGCCTTCCTAAATAACACATTGATAGTGTAATAATGGACGGGGTGCAGTGAAAGCACAAATGAATTACCAAGAACAATTATCTGCAAGACCATTTCTAAACTGCTGTTTTAAAATAGAAAGAGAGGGAAACAAAGAACTGGGCAGATGTTAGAGGAAAAGTAGAGAGGGGAGAGACTGCAGCAAATTGTTCGCCGTCCTGCCAAGTAATGATTCAGACCGCTCCTTCTGAGCCTTGGATCCACATCGACTGGTCGTCTTAAATCAAGATCTTGTGCTTTGCCTGAATTGTGTGCTGGCTTTGCAACCTTGCCCTGGAGGAAATCAAACCAGCACAAAACCCCCTTTCCTTCGAGCTATCATCCCCTGACCGGTTCCCTCACGCAAATTATTGACAGCTCAAAATAATGGATTGCTTCACCTTTAAGCCTATCAGACGGTGACTGAGTCTGGCGGGCCAGTGATGTGACGTATTTACACCTTGGCTCCACACCGCAACGGACACTGACCCTGCGTTGGGCGCCATGTTCTTTAAATGATCACACTAAATCAATGACACGTGACACGGCAAGGCTGTGGTTGCGGAAGAGCACAGTGACAGAAATATGGTGTTAAGACACTAGGGAGGAATGTTCCCAGAATTCCAGAGTGGATTCATTGACCGTGAATTTCTCAGAAGTTACAAAACATATTTCTATTGTTTGTGGGAATCTGATTAATGGCTGCATGTGAGATTTCATGAATATAATTTGCTCTGTAAAGGTAATCCAACGCTGAGGATTGATCATAATGCCACAATATGTTGTACAGGTTTAGATTCTCTACTAGTAAATCATATTTGCATATGAATCTTGTTGTTCAATTGCAGGATGTTTTCTGTAATGGAAGGAAAATGGATAATACTCAAGGCGCAGATTTGTTCCAGTGAAAAAGACAATAGTTCTATTACTGGAGAGGATCTTGCATATGCTGAGGCTGTTTCATTGTGGCATTGTGTGGGAGCAGAAGGCACAGATGTGTCGTGATGGGAGGGCTGTAAAGCAGTAGATGTGTCTGGGTAATTAGGCTATGATGAGTGGAAATTGACAGGCAGACTGGCGGTTCACTCTCCTGCCCGGCACTTGGAAGGTACAGTGGGGTGACTGTGTGACTTGCTTAAAATGACAAGAAACCAAACTATTGCTTTGCAAAGAGCCTTGGATGAGCACGCAGATGAGCATATTAGACTGTTAAGATAGAATCAGAAAGTATTAGGAACATTCTGTCTGACGAGTATAATCATGTTGCTGTCATACAGATGTCAGATGTTGGTTCTGTTCAGTTGTGTAAATGGAGTCCAAAAGCAGATCCAAAATCAGACATGTTGTTTTGACATAGAATTCAGTGACTTTGTCTGTCTATCTTTATTCATCTATCTTTATCTATCTATCTGTCCATCCGTCCGTCCGTCCGTCCGTCCATCCATCCATCCATGTATCAAACTATCTGTCTGTCTTTCTGTCTATCTATCTATCTATCTGTCTGTCTGTCTGTCTGTATAGAATCTAAAGTTCATTTAAATATTCAATTCCATGCCTTTTTAAAATAAATAGTTTATTCAATTTCCTGTACAGTGGCAAGGAAGGGACACTGCATCTAAAAATATGTATTTATTTATTTAAGCATGAATTGAGTCTCTATCTCTAGGACTATGCATTATGTAAACATTCTCTAACAATAAATAGCTCTCTCGCCCATCCACGCAATTTATAGAAACCTTAATTTCTGCAAAAAATGGGTCATTCAGAATTCATGATAAACATGATCATATTATGGCGAGACAAAACATTCAAAAACACTATTTTTTCATGCATCTGTCAATTTTGAGATTTTGGGCCTTTTGGCTTTTCATAAAGTGTTTTTTTTTTTTGTGAAAAGAAAACATCCAAAATACGCTTTTAAGTGTAACTGTTATGGCATCTGTTGAGTTCAATCACAGCACATATCTTTAAAGGCTGTTTTCTCAAAATCTTCAGTAGCTTCAGTAGCACATACATTCGCCAATTTTTTTTAAATCTATATTCGTAAGGTTTTTGTTCATATATATAATTTGCCTGATTTCACACATAATTTTATTCCAAAACAAATGGTGAAAATATATTTTTATTTTTTCAGCCAGTTTTTTCTGGCTGTTGACATAAATTTGATTAAAAAAAAAATATCCAAAATCCCCTCTGTAAAAACCTTTAAATATTTAAATAAGAAATTTGAGCCTGGCTTTATCTAATGTTTAAATTTTTGTTCTGGAAATGCAAATTATTGCATATTTAATTTGATAATGCCTCATTTGCATATTTAAACAACTTTTCAGAAAACTTGTGATACAAAAATCTTAGCAACTCTTAATGTAATCAACTTGGGAAGTAGTTGTTTTACCCTATTCACCTGGAGTGTTTTGCCTTAATGATATAACCACTATATTTACCTATCAGAGTTCAACATTCAAAATTCACTTTCATCTAACTGGCCTTGTATTCAAGGGCATTTATTTAATGAGAACACAGTCAGCAGTCATGTCTCATCATGCTTTTGCTTCACATCGTCTGCTGACTCAGAGTTTCATCTCTTCTCATTTACGGCTAAATTAACAAGTCTTTAGACTATAGGGTTAACAAGCAGTGTGTGTTCGCAAGTCTGTCAGTCTAAATGATCAGTTTAGCTCGACTGTAGAAAGTTTGAAATGAGACACCCACCCTGAGTCTATAGAATCATCAGCCGCTAATGTTCTGGTTCCTCATTATACAGACACAGATGGAGCCACTCAATTTATGTTCCAACTGGTTTTCCATGCAGAGCTGGAGATGTAATATAAAGATTAGGATCAGCCAAAGCCCAGCTTTCACACTGTTTGCTCTCATAACACCTCCAAATGTGCACACGTGCACTGCAAAAAAAACAAAAACAACAAAAAAAGTGTAATGTCTTATATATATATATATATATATATATATATATATATATATATATATATATATATATATATATATATATATGTATATACACACACACACACACACACACACATATACCTCCAAATGTGCACACGTGCACTGCAAAAAAACAACAACAAAAAAAGTGTAACGTCTTTTATATATATATATATATATATATATATATATATATATATGTATATACACACACACACACACATATATATATATAAATAATATGTGTGTGTGTGTATATATATATATATATATATATATATATATATATATATATATAATTAAAATATAAATATATATTATAATTATATAATCATTATAATTTATTTGAAGATATAAAGAAAAAAAAACCCCTGCCAAATCAAAGTCATGTGGTGCAAAGAAAGGAATAGGGATATGATATCATAGAGAAGACCCCTGCAGACTCGCATAATTATGTGTCAAAGTCAGTACGTATCTTAACATATCAGCTAACTTGATCTTTTTGTGACAAGGCAAGGTAAACTCCGGATAGTAAAATGACATTGTAAAATACAATTACTTATTAATGAAGTTAATTCGCAAACATCTTCATAGTCAAATTAGTTAAAAAGGGATATATTAATAATTAATTATTACTTGTATTTACTTGTATTATAACTTTAATTAATTATCAATATTTGTACAGTTAATAGAATTGGCTGAATTGATATTACAAGCAGTCTCTTTGTCCAGCAAACGCGTAGTATTGATCGTCTATCAACTCTTGGGAAGGATATTTATCGTGGCCACAGAAAAATAAATCACGAGCATATAACTAACCTAAACAAACACATACAAGGGTAAAATGGAAAATGACAGTGGAGAATAAAGCTATGGAAAAGAGTCATTTAAACATCTGTACAGAAATGTTAGTTTCTTATAGCACCTTCTTAACAATAGACCCACAGCTTATACTAAACCTCGGTTTTGTTAGGTAAATGTGCGATATTTGTAATGCCTAAGCGGTTGAACAAGCATCTGGAGACAGTCCAGGAAAAAGTCTTGATGATTTGAAATCAATGATGCTGGAGTTGCAATCAATTTCTTCCACGTTGAAGGAAGAAATGATGATGAACCTGCGATGTGAGCCTGACTCAGTCGTTGTCGAGGAAGTTACAATAGTTATAACTTGAGGCACCTCCAGCTGTGCAACTGTGCAATGGGGGAAAGGTCCCGTGGTAGGACTAGCTGTCTCCTGTATTTTCACACGAACAGTAACCACAAGAAGGGAGAGAGAAAGAAAGCGGGAGGTCACCCAGACAGTGCCAGACACACCTTCAGTGCAATGAACCAATGGTAACTTAAACTTTTGTCCTCAAGACATGCATGATCATTCATAGAAGGTTTGCATATGAGTTAATGAAAAGGGCCCTGTTCTATCATTTTGGGGGGTTATCACAGACACCTTGGAAGCTTGTTTTGTGGTTGGGTGAGGGGGTTTGCTGGATTATTCATTAAAAATAATGCACAATAGAGTATCTGATTTGGCAATTTAGAAAACGGTTTGCCAGAATGTTAAGAAATTCATGTATAAAAAATAAACAAAGGATTAGTTCACTTCAGGATTAAAATTTCTTGATAATTTACGTCATCCAAGATGTTTATATCTTTCTTTCTTCAGTGGAAAAGAAATTAAGGTTTTCTCCAGTTAGTGGACCTCAGTTTGAACTTCAAAGTTCAACTCTTGCAATAGTTCAGTTGCAGTTTCAGTGCACCTTCAAAGCATTCTACGTGATCCCAGAAGAGGAATAAGGCTCTTATCTAGCGAAATGGTTATTTTCTAAAAATAAATGAAAATATTATATACTTTTTAACCACAAATTCTCGTTTTGCACTGCTCTGCGATCCGCCAAGCATTACGTTGAAAGGTCACATGCGATGTAGGTGAAAAACATCTAATTTCCTCCTCCAACCTCAAAATCTTCCAACATTGTTTTATCTTTTTTAATGTAAAGGGCGTTTGGCTTAATATTTCCTCATTTGCTTTGAAGACACTGGATCTGTGCTTTCACGCACACCACCTTTCCAATGTGATTACGTCATGCATGGCGAATCGCAGAGCTAGTGCAAGATGAGCATTTGTGGTTAAAAAAATATATAAATTTGGCAATTTTTTTTAGAAAATGACCAATCATTTCACTAGATAAGTCCCTTATTCCTCATCTGGGATCATGTAGAGCCCTTTGAAGCTGCACTGAAACTACAATTTGGACCTTCAACCCGTTGAACCCTGTTGACGTCCATTATATGGAGAAAAATCCTGGAATGTTTTCCTCAAATAAACTTTCTTTTCAACTAAAGACAGAAAGACATGAACATCTTGGATGACGTGGAGGTGAGTAAATTATCAGGAAATTTTCATTCAGAAGTGAACTAATCCTTTAATATTTATAAACAAGTCTTTCTATCTGATACAATATTGCTTCTCCAGCCAGGTCTCATTGAATCAACTGTGTTCAATAAATGTGATTAAATCATTCCATGAATTCAGTATTAGATGAAATAAACATTCTTAAACATTTGCACAGCTGTACAGTTGCTGATACATAAACAAATTTTGTTTTAGATGTTGTCAATCTTCCATTTCAGTGTCTATGCAAATAAGTAATTGTATGTAGAGTAGAAGCACAAAATACAAATTTTAATGAGATCACACTAGCTTCCCAAGTAAATCTAGTTTCAAGGATGTTTAACTGACAAGAAGACAAAATTCTGATTAAGGGAATGATTTTATGCCCTGCGCATTGCTTGATTACTTCCTGCTTATTAATCTAAATCAGCATGTGTACACCCATGGATATTATAATTGTATTGTACTCCTGGTATAAGTTCTGCTGATTCCCAGCAGAAATAAACGAGTCCTCCGGTAGGACGTTTAATACTCTTAACAGAGCAGCAGCACTGTTGGACAGGCCTGATACTGCGGTACTGAAGAGCCCACGGCCAGGACCTCCATGCTGATGCAGAATGTTAATTAAGAGAGTAGGAGGATGGATCACGCTGGCTAATTAGAGCGAGTAGATTCAGAGAGAGAGAGAGAGAGAGAGAGAGAGAGAGAGTAGCGCAGAGTGTCCTTTACTGAAGGGTGTAAGTCTGGGGAGTAATTAGGATAGTAACACCCATGCAACAGATCAGAGAGGGAGAGAAAGAAATCCAAAGCATGCCACCATCCACTCTTGGTGTCCTGCCACCATTTAAACAATATCTGCACAGCCTCATCCTCTATTGCAAATGTCATTAGGCAAATTAGAAATATCAATAGTAATACGCCACAGGGTTTAAGCTGAACTTCCTTATGGAGGGAGGCCACCTCGGGCCAGGCCTGGCTGCCCACATATATTGCTTATTAATTGCATATTGATTGGCTGGATTCCACAGCATAGGGATCTACTAATGCATGATGACGCCTGCAAATGGTCCACTCGCTGCTCTGTGGCGTTTGAAGGTAAGAGAGAAGCTTTAGTAGGCACTTTGAGCTGGTATTGATGATTGAGTTAGACAGATTCATATATCTAGATTATAGGGGGTCATATATAATGGCCTTGTAAGGGTAAAGAGCGCACAAGGTGAAACGGGAACATCCCCAGTGTGGTCTGATGAATTCCTTTATAAGATGTGAACCTTAACCTCTGTTTACCATTCATGGATGTGTTAAGCTGCGGGTCTCTTTCTGTCTTTTGTCTGTATATTACATTGACCGTATGATGCATATTGAATACAAAAAATAGAAAGTGCTGGCCTGATATTATGCAATATGCAAACTTTTTTTTCTGCTTAAGACTGAGACTAAGAGGCCATTTACACGACACCGTTTTCAACTAAAAATCACATCGCCATCTACTGGTCTGGAATGCATACTACAGAGTTTTAGTCGTTTTTGCGGATCTGTGTGAATGGGGCCCGTTTTGATAACGTTGTTGTCTGGGCATGAAAAGCGCAAAGGAAACACTTGAACAATTTTATTACTTCGTAATTGTGTAGACAAGACCCCTTAAGCCCTAGTTTCAGACCAAGACCTGTCAGTTAATGAGCAATTGGGCGTTTTAGCGCAATATTTACTTGTTCATTTACTTGTTAAAATTCCTCTTTGATCACCAACATGACACATTTAAAGGTTTTGTCCTGTGAAAAAAAAAATTGTTCATGCCTTCAATAGCTTAAATGTAACTGTACACCTTGCCTCATTTAGTAAAGGTAAATCTATGAATTAGATTATTCGCATGAGCTCAAAGATCCACTTGGTCAACTTACTGAGGTAAACGCTGTACATTGGTATTGCTTTTTACAACATCAGACAAATAACTAATTGATATGATTAGTCTTTTGCTTGACTATGTTATCAAACAGCTAATACTGCGTTGCTAATGTTACACAAACCATGAGTCAGACAGCTGCCTTCTAAAAATCAACATCCTTTAGAAACATTTTGAACAACTTGGAAGTGGAGAAAGGCGCATAGTTCATCATACCATCATAAAACACCTGCTATATTGCTGAACAGGGATAACTTTTGAGCCTTCCTGGTGCGGTCAGTTAATGATATGCTAAATTCCGCTGGCGTGATTGGTTACAATGTCTTGCAGTTTTAAAGAGAAAATACTCAGCAATGGTGTTAACATATGAATTTGCACATGGTTTATCTTAAAGCATATTAAAAACACCACATAGACATATAAACAACATTAAAAACTACATTTTCACCACAGGGGCACTTGTTAGAGTTGTTTTTGTTTTTTCATGTTTAAAAATAATTGAAATATTTTAAATACTACCCGAAATATTTAGGAGGGGGAGGGGAAAATGTTTTCCTAGTAATATAGTTTTGATTTGTAATTAATTCATAGTTTTTTAAGTTGATTACTGTGTCCTCAGTACCACTTTCTTTTCTGTCTTTTGTAATTAACAAACAAAAGCCAGCTCCTTAATGACATCATCAACCAGGAAGTGACATCATTTTGGTGAGAAAACGACAGTATAAATATCAGTGAGTATTAGATAAGTTTAGTGATTTCTTTTTGTGGTATTAGTTAGTTTGTCTTGGTGATAAGAAAGCTAATTCTCATTCTCACTTTAGCTTTGCATTTCCATCTGTTAATTGTATTGGCATTGTAAATATGGCCTTTCCATATCCATTTTTTTAGTTACTATAACAAACCCTGTTGCAAATTCAGCTCACATCCCAGCATTCCTATCTGCATGAGCGAGTGTGTGTACACGTTAGCATTGGGCCAAAGGCAAGCTTCAGCCGACAGCAGATTGTTTTTTCTTTATCTGGCAGGTCTAATCCAGTGTGTGTCTGTGTTTGTATGTGTGTGTGTTGTGTGTTGACTCTCCATTAAGCCGGTCCAGAACTGTTTGCTTTGTTTATCAGGTAGCTACAGGCTCGACTCACTACACTCTCTTACCCATAGTGACAATACAGAAGACAACCGTCTGTCAAACAGGAACACAAAGCCCAAAATTTAACTGGAACTGGATTTTTTTTTGTGCTCACAAACACTTATATCAAAGGCATAACCACATTGGCCCCCAGAAATACCTGGTGCCGTTAGCACTGGTGCTTTATTTTGCTAAAACTGTCTGTCTGAGGCCTGTACAAGTATGTAAACTGCCCTCGGGGCTCACCGCTGTCAGCGGTGCAGAGGTTGATGGGATTGTTCTGTCAGAGGAGTCATAGAGCACATCAAGCTCATTCTTCAGCTCTCTATTACCTCCGAGGTAACCCGTTTACTCCCAGCCCACCTCCTCTCTCTCCTGTGCCGCCCCCTTCTCCGTCTTCAGTACGCCACTTTGCAGCCTCAAACATGATTCCGCCTCTACGGAGTCATTTTTAACGCTCCCTTAGTGTCTCTTTTTGTCATCTTCTTTCTTATCCTCGCTCTGGCACGCAGACACACATATATTTTCCCACAGGCGAGCCGGAGACTCCGCAATACGCACAGATATGAGCTAATAAAACTTATCCTATCAAACTTCATGTTCTCCCAAATCACTGCCAGAGGTTTCACTCTAAACCAATTGGAGGAGGATCTATATAGCGGCGTCTTCTTTTTTTATTGCCATCTCCACAAAATGCCTGTTCTACGCTTTTCATTTGAAAAGTGTGGCAGGGAAAAGCAATTCCTTTTTTCCTTTTATCTCTTGCCTCTGTCAGCCTAAGTGGAGTTGACACTCGAGTACAAGCTTGCGAGAGAGGCCAAGAAGAGCGTTTTAGCACTGAGAATCTTCTACTTGAGAGTATGTATGTGTGCTACCTAGAGATTAGCCTTCACTTCAGAGATGCTGACATGGCAAAATTCACAAATAAGAAGTTTGCATTCACAGCGCATTTGTTTTGGTGCGTGTCTGTGATGTGTTCAAGGATATTGCTGTATCAGATTTTTGCATCTCGTTTTTTAGTCTGTGAGAATCGGAGTGTGCATTTGGATGGATAGCTAAACAGTCTGATGAGATTTTCTGTCTGAGCGTGTGATTGTGACTTTGTAAATGTGTTGGGGTCGGTAAGATTTTTAAAGGATTGGTTAACTTCAGAATTAAAATTTCATGATAATTTAATGTTTGTCTTTCCTTCTTCAGTCGAAAAGAAATGAAGGTTTTTGAGGAAAACATTCCGGATTTTTCTCCATATAGAGGACTTCACTGGGGTTCAACTGGTTTAAGGTCCAAATTACAGTTTCAATGCAGCTTCAATGGGCTCTTCATGATCCCAGATGAGGAATAAGGATCTTGTCTTATGAAACAATTGGTCATTTTCAAAAAAAAAAGTACTTTTTAAACACACATGCGTTGTGTTTAATTGTGATCTGCCACACATTATGTATTCACGTTGGAAAGGTAACCGCGAGCTTCTCCAACTTCAAAATCGTCCGACATCGCTGTTTTACCTTTTTTTTTTTGTCTTAGTCTTTGCACTTTCGCTTTGTAAACTCTATTCTTCTGACTACGCCACGTGTGACCTTTCTAATGTGATTCCGAGGCGCATCGCAGAGCAGTGCAAGATGAGCATTTGTGGGTAATTTTTTTTTTTTTTTTTGAAAATGCAAGACAAGGCCTCGTCTGGGATCTTGTATAGCCCTTTGAAGCTGCACTGAAACTGCAATTTGGCTCTTCAACCTGTTGAACCCCAGAGAAGTCCACTATTTGGAGAAAAATCCTGGAATGTTTTCCTCAAAAACTTTAATTTCTATGTGACTGAAGAAAGAAAGACATAAACATGTTGGATGGCATGGAGGTGCATAAATTATCAGGAAATTTTAATTCTGAAGTGAACTAATTATTTAATATATTTTAAAATATAATTTATTCCTGTGATCAAAGCTGAATTTTCAGCATCATAACTCCAGTCTTCAGTGTCACATGATCCTTCAGAAATCATTCTGATATGCTGATTTGCTGCTTAAAAAAACATTTCTTCTTATCTGTTGTGCTACTTGGTAATTTTGTGGAAACTGGTGCGTTTAGCTTTTATTGTCACTTTTCAACAATTTCATATGTCCTACATTGATAAAAGCATTAATTTCTTTAAAGGTGTAGTTTAAATATGCTGCCTTCAAGTTGTGTGAATGATAATAATACCATTAGGAAACTTTCAAGTTGTATTTTAGAATTTTGTATGTGTTTTATGTACTGTTGATGTGACAAAGCTTGTCTGAAAACTCAACACATTCATCAAACTACACATAAAAACAAGAATTAAGTAGAGTTCTAGTAGAATCTAGTTCACCAAAGCATGAAGCTACTGTAAAAGTCCAGTATCTCAATTTTTTTTAACTGAAGAAATTAAATTGACATTGATTTACAAATTATGTTTTTAAATGTACTATTTATTCTTGACTGACTTGTTTTAAATCCGCACACCCAATAATTATTTATCAATTAAAATTGTAACATGGGGAAGGAGAATACATTTTTATCAAACTACATTTCCCATCATACCTGTTTGAGCACCATGCTTACTTTGCTCTTGATTTTGCATTTGTCAGGCCTGAAATCACCTAAAAGACCAGCTGACGGTCCTCACGAGGAAAACAGCTTCAAAACATGCTAAAACGTCTTGATGAAAATCTAAAAACATTTGTTGGAGATGTAGGTGATATAAAATATCATTAGCTAAGCACAATGGAAGTCAATGGAAAGTCGTCATTATGATAGAACAACAAATGTGTGTGCGCACATGCCAGTGCTCCTGTTTAACCTTCTGAGTTTGAGGGAAGTGGTCATAAATATACAGTAGCATCTGTCCAATATCAGTCCTGTCCTGTCAGGTAGGGGTATCAGCCCGTTTTCCTCAAACAACCTCTGATCTACTCCAGCTGAGACACACTTCCCAATGACCAGGACAGATGGATTTGCATATGTATAAATCTTAAAGTATGGAAATGCTTCTGTTTAGAAAACCTTTGCCCTTGTCACACCATATGGTGAGTGTTTCATATTGCACTTTGAATCTTATCAATTTTTATGCAATTAAAAGGTTTTTAGTGTTTTTTTATGTACTGTGTCATGAATAATATTTGAGAGTTTCTCCGCTTCACAGAACCCGAGTTCAGCTCCACTTCCTGTCACTCCTTCTAAACAGGAAGTGACATTTCAGGACATGGTTATAGATGGTGCCTATTTTTCTGGCCTTGCTCCAGTGGGCAAGTGATATAGGGAGTGAATCAGTGTCAGAGGACGCTATGGTGACAAGCGGACTAAAGATGAACAGTTGTGCTGTTCGTAACTGCTGTCAAAGTTTGAACTAAGTTCATTACATTCTCAGTAGGATTTCAAGTACAGCCGCATTTATTTATTTAGTTTTTCTTTTTTTTTTTGGTGCATGTCAAATTGTCACCTAAAGACTGAACACGAATGGAAATATTTACAACGAATGCAAAACCACTTTTTTGGCCTTTTGCAAATGGATAAAATTAGGAATCAGTGGTTACGATTCATTTAAAGCTGCTCCTGAGCAGTACAATCCAAAGTTTGCTTGTGATCATTTCATTTTACAGAGTACAGCTTCCTGAACCTGAGAGAGTTCGACAGCGGCTATATACAAAGAACACTCACCACTGTGAAACGTTCTGCTCAAGTCATGTTTGCAAAGTTAGTTTTGATGGATCAGCCTGATTGTCTGCATTTTCAGAATCCAACTCGAACTGATGCAGTAAAACCGACGACAGTATGAACTGTGAACAATTGCTTAAGATGAAGCTGAAGATCACGATTATGGTGTTACATTTCTGACACTTTTGAGGTGTTTGGCAAATCACACTGCACTGGGTCAGCTGGCCAATCAGAGGACTTTGAGCATTTCGAAAGGAGGGGCTTTGTAGAAATGCAATTCAGACATTTCAGACAGACTGGGTATAGAGGAGCTGAAAATGAGTGTTTTTTGAACATTAAAGAACGTTAAAGTGGAACTATTTTTACGAAGTCTTGATGTTGTTTTTGGGGTGTACTAGAATGTTTTCATGCTTAATTGTTCAAAAAAAGTATTATTTTTTCACATATTTTACATTATTACAGCACCTCTCTCTCTCTCCAGTCTGGCTCAAATGTATCATTTAGTTCCTGTTTTGATGAAGCCCCTCCTTTCAAAATATTAAATGTGCTGTGATTGGTTAGCTGGCCCAGTGTGCTGTGATTGGCACCACTTATGCCTAAAGTATACTTTTTTTAGCATACGCGCACAGTCGAACACACAGCCTTGTAAATATACTTCATTTGACTCATATGCTTACACAGGCGTTTGATGCATGCGCAGTTCTGAGCATCTCTCGCCACGAATTACAAGCCATGTAAAAATCTTTGTATTCTTTCATGCTTGAGTTGTAAAAATAAGGGTACTTGCTAACCTCTTCGCACAATCTGTCGTCTATATAGGCCTCCGTTGTTGCTGTAGCTTGCGTGCGTTCCGGGCTGTTCTGTTTATGCAGGTTCTCATCGACTACCTTGTGAATCAACGCCCCCAGGGCATGGTTGCCACCTTGTGGATAAACCATTTACTGCAAATAAATAAATGTGCATGTGTTTCAAAAATCTGGCAGTACGCATACTCTTCTGATGACGAAATTCGCGTCATACACACTGCACACCAAACACCATACGCCAACCCTCGCAAGTATACGTGAGTGAAGTATACTTTGGGCTTTAGCACGTGTTTGGGAAATGTCAAGCTCCTTCGTAACTGGTGTAAATAATTACGTATGGAGTCAATTTCAGATCCTGACAATTGACACAGGACATTTCAGAAGTGGTATGTTTTTAATATTTAATATTTTTTATGTTTTGTTTTTTGTCATTTTCTTATAGACTATAGATACAATGTTATCCACCATTTAATCAGATTTGTGGGAAAATTATGGTAAAACAGTAATTTACAAAAAATTTTACATCATAGCAACTACATAAAACTTGGATACATAATAATTGAAACTGAAAATAAAAATCGCAACTACACAAAATATGACATCTTACAAGTTGTGATCCATAAACAACAGATTGTCCAGATAAAATGGGAATGGCTCAATCTTTCAGGAGAAGCTTTTGTACGTAGCCTGCATTGTACTCTCTTAGGTTCTAGAAGCTGTCCTTCATAAATTGTGCAGCGCACAGACAAACGTTGGGGTTGTAAAGTTCAAGAACAATGTTAAAGAAAACTACATTTTATCCACTCTAAATTTGTCTGTCTTGGAAACAACACTCTTCTCTATAATCTTCTCTTGCACAACTCAACAAGGCCTTGCCTGTAACCTTTTGTTACCTTTTCTTACCTTTTTCAGTGTTGTTGGCCAGCCTTACTAGCTAGGTTATACTGGGAAAAGCACAGCTATGTTTAACTATCAGCTAGACGAGCACCAAACCAGAGTGAACACCATGCTGGTGATTTCAGCAGAGATTGCAGTATTAGAGAGCACAAAAATGGTTGGAGAAAAATTGTGGACAGCTGGAGATGGCTGTAAATATCTTTTTCATTCACCATCCGTCCATCCATCCCTCCACCCACCACATGTTTCATTTGGCGGCTGCTTTTCTTGAGGTTTCCCTGATGGATTTCTCCACAGCTGGAGCCAGCCCAAACCTTCTGTTTATGAGTATTGAATGAAACATGTCTCAATATTGAGCTCTGTCAGGGTTCACCAGTGGGCACGTGGTCAGCTGTAGCTACAGACTTCATTATGCATACACATCGATTGCTGCAGCTTGTGCCACCAGGCAGACTTGCCTGAATTTTGCAGTATGTTATGCTTTTTCTTCACTCTTTCAAAGCAGTCGAGAATTATACTGGTCATGTCTATAACCTCAGCAGCAGGAAAGAGAAATCTCATCATGATGTTTGAATTATGTAGACACTGTAGACACCACTCATTTAACTGAAGCTTGAAATAATGATCCCTCCCTCCATCCATCTGTCCATCCATGCATCCAGTTATTTCCATCCATACAATCACTTTTTCCATCCATCCATTCTATTACTATTTCCATCCATTCAATCACCTTTTCCATCCATCCATCATATCCTTTTTTCTATCAATCCATCCATCCATCTTATCCCTTTTTCCATCCATCCATTCATCCATCCATGCATCCATCCATCCATCCATCCATCCATCCATCCTATTACTATTTCCATCCATTCAATCACCTTTTCCATCCATCCATCATATCCCTTTTTCTATCAATCCATCCATCTTTTGTATCCCTTTTTCCATCCATCCATCCATCCATCCATCCATCCATCCATCCATCCATCCATCCATCCATCCATCCATCCATCCATCCATCCATCCATCCGTCATTTCCTTCCAATCACTATTTCCTCCATCCAATCATTCCCATCCATCTATCCATCCTATCACTTTTTTCCATCCGTCTATCAATCTATTAAATCCATCTGTTATTTCATTCCTTCCATCATTCCTTCCTTCCTTCCTTCCTTCGTATTTTTTTACTTGAATAAGATAAATAATTTATTTATTTTTATTAGCTCATATATATATTTTTTTATTTTGCATTTAAATACTAAACATGAAAATGTTCTTTTTATCTCTATAAAATTATGTTTTTTATCACAATACAAAAATGTGGTAATCATTGAATAATATAAATCAAAGTATCATTGTCATTTTTGATGCTATGTAATATAATATAATATAGTGTTCATTTGGAAGCCATTTTTTATTCATGTATGTATGAATAAATGTATTTGAAATCAAACTCATGGTCTTGGTGTTGCAAGCACAATCCTCTACAAGTTAAGCTACAGGAACAGCACTGTGCCATTTCTTTAAGGGCAGCTTAACTCAAATCTTACATTTTGGACAGAACTGATGTTTGAACAAACTAGATGACTCACTGACTGTATGTTTGAGATATTGTTAATATTTTTTAATATTAAGAAAAATATTTAATATTAAAAAAATATTAGAAAAATACAGTATCCAGCATTCAGAGATGTTTGCTGTTTTTTTTTTTTCTTTTTTTTTCCTTCTTTTCAGTGAGCTAAATTACTGCGCTGCTCCGCCTAGTGTTCTGGTGTTCAGCCTTGTTGTGTCTTGTTCTTATTTTGTTCTTTTCAATTTCAAAGCCCAACACGGCACGGTCACAAATCCTCCCCTTAGCTACATTTAACTACAATGAAATATTCCCCCACAATGTATGTGACAAATCAGAGTTTAAGACCCTCTTCTTGGGAGCAGTAATATATTTTGCGTACATGGCTGGCCTACTGTGATAGAGAACAAAGTGCCTGAAGTGTGTCAAGCTTTTCTCTTGGATGCATCCATGCTCTTTCTCTCCCGTTACTCCCCATTCATTGTAATATTGAAATTTGCTAAAATCTGAAATGCTTATTTATTTCTGCCCTCCCCTCTACAAAAAAAAAAATCCATTTTAGCTGAGTGCTTCATATATCCCGGAGGTAAGGAATAGTGATTGCTGGGCTGGACATGGATGCATTATGCATGAAGTTTCCCATGTCTCTCTATCTCTCTCTACCCTTCAGCACAGCTGTAGTATTTTTTGAAATGTGAAGGAGACAGAAAAAGAGCAAGAAAAGGAGAGAGATGATGAAGGATGGAATCCCTAACTTCATTGAAATAAGGAAGTATGCGGTTGGAAACGGCTCATGCTGCGCAATCCTTCATACTGTCTAATCTATTGCATTTAGAATTGACTAGAAGAGCTGTAAGTCATTGAAGTTGCCCTCAGTCAAGGACAGAAACACCAGGTCTACTGTACGACCCTGTAGGCAACTGCACAAGGTGTATGTGTTTTTGGGTGTGCGGGGACCAAGAGATATCCGACAGATGGTTGGAGGTGGTTTATTCACAGCAACAGATTTGTAGCATAGGAGAGCTTTGCATTCTCATAGGGACTAGTGGAGATGAATAATTTATGTCTCATGAATTATCTGCCAAGGAACAAACCTTTGGAATGTTGTTTCCTTTAATTAGGCGAAAGTGGCCAATAGTCACTTAATGCTACATTTAGTTGCATTAGTGGCTGAATTAGTGGACCCAAGGCGATAAGCTGTGTCTTACCTTAGATCAGAGGATCTCAACTGGTTTTGCTTCAGGGGCCAGATTTTACAGTGGGCATCAGGTGGTGACACAAACTGTTTTTTTTTTTTTTTTTTTTTTAAATGTGGCCAGATTTGATGATGTGGACACACCCGAGGGCTGGATACCTCTCATTTATATACTGTATGTAAATATAAATTAAATTTGTCCCCGGGCCGTAATTGGCCAACTGGCCAGACTTTGGACACCCCTGCCCAACACAGTACTTACATTATCAAACACATGTCCTTAATTCAGTTTAATAATATTGACATGAACCTCATAGACCCATTAATATGCAATTTTGGTTTCTAAGTGTTATAAGTGTAATAGTTTTAATGATTTAATGTTCACTATGAAATGGGACTGTCACATCCATCACATCATATCACATCCATCCATCCATCCATCCATCCATCCATCCATCCATCCATCCATCCATCCATCCATCCATCCATCCATTCACCTATCAATTATTTACATTCGTCCGTCCATCCATCCATCCATCCATCCATCCATCCATCCATCCATCCATCCATTTATCCATCCATCCATTTATCCATCCATCTATCCATCTGTCCAATCATTATTTCTGTCCATCCATCCATCCATCCATCCATCCATCCATCCATCCATCCATCCATCCATCCGTCTGTCCATCCATCCGTCCATCCATCCATCCGTCCATCCATCCATCCATCCATCCATCCATCCAATCAAAAAGTAAAACAAATATAATAATAATGGTAAATAATACTATATATATATATATATATATATCGTCTCTTTTAACAGTATGTTAACACCTGTATGTGTTTATTATGCACAATAATAGCTATTTGCATAATAATTTCCATTTTCTTTTATATATGTTTATTTTATGTTTATTGCATCTAGATTTCAACTTGCCATCCTGTGACCCAGCAGTTAAAAACCATTGTGTTAAATGACTGGGGGTTTTAACCAGAATTTAATGCAGTTAACTGGTTCTGTCCAATCTTGATGTCCAAAATGCGGTAAACTGAACATGTTCATGTCATTTTTGTGATTTTGCTCCATTGTGTTTTGAGAAAAGCTGGGTCAACCTTTGACCTGACCTTTGATTGGTCAGCTAAATTGTACTGCAGAGAGCATTGCAGTGACTCAGGCATTTTTGACAAGTTGCTAAGTAACAAAGTGATGTGGCCTCCATACAGTGTAAATGCAGCTCTCTGACTCACCTACTTCCTGCACCCTATAGAGAAAAACAGGATATGTGCGGGGGATTTGTGTAACTTGACTGAAAGCGGCAATTGCAGAAGCCGTGTTCCATGGCCATCAGACTGATTTTAAAAAGTATGGGTCTGTTGTGTTAGCGTGGGTGCTCAGATATGCAGATCACAAAATGGTGAAGGCTTAGCTCATGAATATTAATTTGGCTATGCATAAATAGTTCAATCATTCACCATTTTGCTAAAGAAATAGCCATTGTGGTAGTCTGTGAAAATACAGATTTGAAAAGGCAGATTTTGCACTAAAAACTGAAACGTACATTTGAAATTGTCCAAAAATGATTTATACAGCAATTTAAGCAGTGAGGGCTGGTCCTAAAAAGGGGTGTAATAGGTAAGGGGGTCATCATATTTTAGGGTCCTTGGCATCAAAAGTTGTAATATTTTTGTGTTGAGTACAAGTGGTCTGATCCAGATACCAGGGTTTAAAAGCAATAAATTGGAGCATGTGCTGGAAGAGCGTTTCCGTTGTCACTTTCTGCCATTGATAACAACAGCAACAATCACTCAGAAAAATGAAATGACAAATTCCAGTGCCAGATTGGCACTTATTATAACACACATGAAAGAATGACAGTTGATTGTATTGTATTAGAGACATTCCTGCCCCAAGCTATTTCATAAAGTGGTGTGGACAAAATCAACATTCCTTACCCATCTACACCGTAAATGACGCCTTTGGTTGTCTTTTGAAAGGACATCAGAAGAAGAAAAAAAAACATAAAGAATTACAAAACAGAATGAGAAAAACAGATGCATAGAAACAAAAACTACATTAATAACAGGTGTAAATGACCATAAAATATGAAAAAGAAAAAGCAGAAAGTGGGCTTGACTTTTGACCTGACCTTTGAGAAAACTCTCATGGTTTCTCACACTTTCTCTCCTTCCCTCCTTTTCTTTTCCCAAACTGTCACATCACATTAGAAACCCTTTCTCAACCTTGCCCAAATGTCTTTGCTGAGGAGCAACAACACATAAATTAATCAGCAGAGATCTGTCAGATAATTCTGATCAGGGATTTCAGGCACTGAGCCCAAGAAGTCTTGCTGTGTTAGAATACCCTGTAAAATAAAGTAGAATAGCACAGACTTTGATACATATATGAATACATTAATTTCTATTACCATCTGCGTAAGAGAGGGGCCATGCATAATGAATTTGGCGGCAGCCTGCTCTATAGGAACCACTAACCATCATGCACCAGGCCAAAGCCTTGAGGCCTAGTGGTTTGATTTTGCAGACACAGTGAAGGAAGTGATAGGGCAAAACTAACCCAAAACACATCCATCCATCTCTCTGAACATGTCTCTTTCATTTTTGTTTCTTTAAAGCTGTGAATATTCATGAAGTGATGAAGTTCTATGACTCTGCCAGTGTGCTTGCAAGAGGAGGATTCATTTACTTTAATAGAACAGGTTTATATCATAATGACTTCTAATGGAGATGAAAATTTGACTGCACAGATTCCCTCTAAAGTATATCCTGACCAGGCAGTATCACACTAGCGAGCAAATGTACTGTATGAAGATGTATGTTACGTGAAACAAAATTTAAGGTTTTGGAGGCGTGGCATAGTGGCTAGTTCTTGTTTAGCTGTGGTGCTTATATAGGCTGCGTTTACACTGCAAGTCTTACACAAATATGATCTTTTGACTATTTCCGATGTTTACATTCAGTTTAGATACCACTGGAATCCAACATTTGTGTTTACACTAATCCCCTCTCAAAGTGATTCTGTTGTTGATCGCTTTACTATTCGACATGGTTGACCCTTGGGTTTTGAATGGCCGAACTAAAATTATTTATAGAATTCACATTGAGTGGCCATGATTATTTGCCAGCATGGATGATTTAAAAGCTGTCATGGATGGTTGTCCACCTCAATAAAAAAAGCTGTGAGTTTTAGTGCGAGCTCATACAGGCATGTTTGCTTCATAATACGACATTAGAAAACTGTCTTTGTAGGCAAACGTGCCGTCTTCGCCTTGTGTATTGAAATTCCAAGGGGAATCTGATATTTGTACATGTTTAGACGCAGGTCAGATGTTCACATATCAGACATGTATCTCTGCCATTTCCTGATCCTATAACTATCCATAATAAAATGGCAAACATGCGTAAATATAACTGTTTGTTTGTATGGATTTTTTATATAACATATATATATATATATATATATATATATATATATATATATATATATATTAATCAACAATCTAGTTTTCTAGCACATAATGCATATATTTTTTTAATGTTTAAATGCATTTATGCCACCTCCATCCATAAGCAGTCTGTATAAAAAAAACCCTGCTATATGTTACAGAAACAACTACTGCACCCCCCCCCCCCCATTTTTGTCAATGATTGAATCAGTTTCCAGACTTGATCCCAATCAGCCTCCATATCAGACCACTGACAGCCACCCCCCACCCATAACCCTTTACAACCGGCAAACCCCTTGTCTATTTCCTTTTTACATAATGGCAGTCATGAAACCCACTGTGCAGTAATGAGGCCTGTCTGCTTTCTGAGGAGGTCCAATGTGTTTCACTGCTTTAAGGCACACACACACACACACACACCATGTTTGAACTGTTATAACTCAGTTGGAGAGACTGGATTCGGATTTACTCCATACACCCCCCCCCCCCCCTCCCCCACACACACAGGTTTGTTTTGCTATTTTAGTGAGGACGTTCCAAAGGCATAATGGTTTTTATACTGTACAAACTGTACATTCTCTCACCCTACACTACTCCTACTCTTAAACCTACCCATCACAGAAAACATTTGAAATATGAAGACTCATGAAATGTCCTTTAAAACATGTTTACGTCGTAATCTCTGTGTAATACCTATGTCCTTATACAAATTTCTGTCCTCATAAATCATGAAAGCAAGCACACACACACACACACACAGAGTTATGTGCATATTTAAACACTCCACTTTTAAGACTTCCCGACATGCCACCAGCAATAACAGAATGATTTGATGATTTTCTAGTTGTCTACTTTGCCTGGCGGGTGCAGATTCACATTGATGTTTCACATTGATTTTTGATGAATATTGTTTTTTCTTCGCCAAAACAAACACCATATTTTTGTGAGCGTTTTCCCTGAAGTAGTTGGTTGGTGACAGCTGGTGGGCTAGTTAGAGCGCAGACCGCTTTGAATTAGCTGATTGCTTTTTGAGTAGAGCGAGCTGGAGGCTTGGATAAGGATCTCTCGCTGTGTGACTTTGTGCCAGGGAACCTGTGGCATTGAAGCAATATATTGTATGTTACATTTTTTCCTAACACACACAGTTTCTGAAATAATGGTTATGAAATCATATTAGACTTGTTTAAATGCCTCTCATACCACTTCCTGTTTCCTTACAGACATTTTCTATTTAAATCCACACTCAGGCATGCACATTGTCTTTCCTGGTATTGTTACTCTTCTGATTGTGAGCAACTCTGTAATGTGAGAGATAAAAGTGCAATGCTCTGATTGGATATTAGATGTCTTCTGTTAGGAATGGATAAAAATGGATTTTGTTCTCATGAAAGTTAAAAATAATTTAGTAAAAATCAAAATTAAACATTGACTGTGGTGGATGGATAGACAAACAGATTGAAAGACAAGTAGAGACAGACAGACAGACAGTTAGGTGGATGGATGGATGGATAGATGGATGGATGGATGGATGGATGGAGAGACAGGTTGAAAAATGGGTAGATGGAACAAACACACAGACAGGGTAGAAGGTTAGGTAGACAGACAGACAAGCAGGTAGGCAGAGAGATGGATAGACTGGCAGACAGGTAAATTGGTACATGGAACAGGTAAACAGACAGACATACTGTAGACAGACAGACAAGTAGATAGGTAGAAAGGTAGACAGAGATAGACTTCATAGGTAGGCAGATGGATGGATCGATAGACAAGTAGATGGGTAGACAGACAGACAGACAGGTTGGTAGGCAGATAGGTGAATAAATAGATAAATGAGATGGAACAGGTAAACAGGCAGATATAGACAAACAAGACAGACAGACAGGTGGATGGGTAGATGGAACAGGTAAACATACAGACAAAAACAGACAGACTGGTAAATGGGTAGATGGAACGGGTAAACAGGAAGACAAATATAGACAGACAGATAGACAGAACAGGTAAACAGAGAGAGAGAGAGAGAGAGAGAGAGAGAGAGAGATACAGGTAGATGAGTGGACAGAATAGCTAGACAGACAGTCAGAGAGACAGGTAGATAGGCAGATAGGTAGATAGACAGGTAAATAGGTAGACAGAACAGGTAAACAGACAGACAGAGACAGGCATACTGGTAGATGGAACAGGTAAACAGGCAGATATAGACAAACAAGACAGGTAGATGGGTAGACAGAACAGGGAGACAGACAGTCAGACAGACAAGCAGGTTGGCAGATAGGTGGATAGACAGGTAAATGGGTAGACAAAAGAGGTAAACAGACAGACAGAGACAGACATACTGGTAGATGGAACAGGTAAACAGGCAGATATAGACAAACAAAGGTAGATGGGTAGACAGAACAGGGAGACAGACAGTCAGACAGACAAGCAGGTAGGCAGATAGGTGGATAGACAGGTAAATGGGTAGACAGAACAGGTAATCAGACAGACAGAGACAGACAGACAGGCAGAGAGTTAGATGTGTAGACAGAACAGGTAGATAAACAGACAAGACAGACAGACAGACAGACAGGTAGGCAGATAGGTGGATAGACTGGTAGACAGATAAATGGGTAGATGGAATAGGTAAAGAGACAACAGGTAGAAGGGGTAGACTACATTGGTAGGCAGATAGATGGATGGAGAGACAGACAGAGGGCTAGACAAACAGGTAGACAGATCTACGTATAGCTAGACAGGTATTTGTAAATATTGGGCAAAATACATTTTATATCTGTAACAGTCCCATGGTTCCTCTGTTTTTCAGACCCAGAGGCTTATTTGTTTGTTTGAGGGAATAACTCACTTTTGTTTCAAATGAAAACTATCCCACTGCCACTGTGTATTGTAGTTGTGCATGTTTAAGGTGTCGTGTGTGTGTGTGTGTTTTCTGAATGATTGTGTGCATACGGATGCCTTTTTGTTGTGTGATTGAGTAGGAGAGGGAGAAAGAAATATAGGGCAAGTTTCAAGCAAAGCTATTTTCAAAAGGTCACATCTCATGTAATGTGAAATACCGTTCTTTTTCTTATTCATACTGGCTCTTTCTTTCTTTTAGTCTGCCATTCTCTCTCTACCTCTGTACTTATGTTCATCCATCTGTATATTTATATGTGCTTCTTTAATGTGGCTGTTTTAGCACCTGTGACAGAATAGAACCGGCCCATCTTGGCTTTAAAATGCATTGGAAAGGATAGAAGGCAGCACACTCTGTGTTGTGAAGTATCTGTGTGGTCGTCACTCATTGGCTGGAAGGAGTGGTTTCTTAGACATCTGTGGTGTTCGAAGGGAAATGCAGATAAATATGCTGGCACCAAGATGGAAATAAAAGATGGTGCATATGAGCTATGAACCCACTATTCGGTTCCAGCTATCAATTATTCAGTGATGCCTATTGGCAAAATGAAATGGGGGAGGGGGCATGAACATATAATAACATGCAACAACAACAACAACAACAAAAAAAAAAATCTACATGCAGATCAGAAAAAAAAAGAGAGAGACCAACAGAATAAATGAGTTTTAGATGGAAAGGAGAAAATAGAGCTTTCACTGAAAGTCTGGAGAAAAAAGGAAAAAGAAAAGAAAAAAATCAGTGCTGCAAATCTGTGATGGTAATAACCATTTAATTTTCTTTAAAAGGACTTGGCGTTTTTGAACTCTAACAGACCATTATAATTGTGGTATCAGAATTAGACACAATTGTTATATTGCATCATCCAGTCAATTATCCTACAGACCTATTTTTGCTCCTTTTTCTGATTTGATCAGTGCTAGGGCCGGGTTGAAACATCGATTTTAATAGATTTTCAGTTGATGCGTGAATGCAAAACTTCACTTAACATTATTTGTAGCGCACCTCTCATCCAATAATTACAAAAAGTTATGTGCTTTACTTCTGATATTGAGTCTCAGTTTTCAAATTCTAAGTTTTATTGTGCACAGTAAGTACAGTCTTGGCACTCTTTAATGTGGCGTTTAAAAAAGGTAATTGAGATGAGGTGTTTTGTCTGTTTTAGGAGGTCGAACTAAATATGATATGAGCTGTTGCACATCACATGTAATTCATATACAGTGGAGATAACAAGTACTTGATACACTGCCGATTTTGCAAATTTGCCCACTTACAAAGCATGTAGAGGTCTGTAATTTTTATCATAGGTACTCTTCAACTGTGAGTGACGGAATCTAAAACAAAAATCAAGAAAATCACATTGTATGATTTTTAAATAATTAATTTGCGTTTTATTGCATGACATAAATATTTGATACATCAGAAAAGCAGAACTTAATATTTGGTACAGAAACCTTTGTTAGCAGTTACAGAGATCATACGTTTCCTGTAGTTCTTGAGCAGATTTGCACACACTGCAGCAGGGATTTTGGCCCACTCCTCCATACAGGCCTTCTCCAGATCCATTCAGGTTTTGGGGCTGTCGCTGGGCAATACGGACTTTCAGCTAGCTCCAAAGATTTTCTATTGGGTTCAGGTCTGGAGGTCAGGTCAGCTGTGTGTTTCGGGTCGTTGTCATGCTGGAACACCCAGCCACGACCCATCTTCAATGCCCTTACTGAGGGAAGGAGGTTGTTGGCCAAGATGCCGCGATACATGGCCCCATCCATACATGGCCTCCCCTCAATACGGTGCAGTCGTCCTGTCCCCTTTGCAGAAAAGCGTCCACAAAGAATGATGTTTCCACCTCCTTGCTTCACGGTTGGGATGGTGTTCTTGGCGTTGTACTCATCCTTCTTCCTCCAAACACGGCGAGTGGAGTTTAGACCAAAAAGCTCTATTTTTGTCTCATCAGACCATAAGACCTCCTCCCATTCCTCCTCTGGATCATCCAGATGGTCATTGGCAATATTCAGATGGGCCTGGACATGCGCTGGCTTGAGCAGGGGGACCTTGTGTGCGCTGTAGGATTTTAATCCATGACGGCATAGTGTTACTAATGGTATTCTTTGAGACTGTGGTCCCAGCTCTCTTCAGGTCATTGACCAGGTCCTGCCATGTAGTTTTGGGCTGATCCCTCACCTTCCTCATGATCATTGATGAGGTGAGATCTTGCATGGTGCCCCTGACCGAGGGAGATTGACCGTCATCTCGAAGTTCTTCCACTTTCTAATAATTGCGGCAACAGTTGTTGTCTTCTCACCAAGCTGCTTGCCTATTGTCCTGTAGCCCATCCCAGCTTTGTGCAGGTCTACAATTTTACCCCTGATGTCCTTCCACAGCTCTGGTCTTGGCCATTGTGGAGAGGTTGGAGTCTGTTTGATTGAGTGTGTGGACAGCTATGTTTTATACTGGTAACAAGTTCAAACAGGTGCAGTTAATACAGGTAATGAGTGGAGAACAGGAGGGCTTCTTAAAGAAAGACTAACAGGTCTGTGAGAGCCGGAATTCTTACTGGTTAGTAGGTGATCAAATGCTTATGTCATGTAATAAAATGCAAATTAATTACTTAAAAATCATACAATGTGATATTCTGGATTTTTGTTTTACATTCCGTCACTCACAGTTGAAAAGTACCTATGATAAAACTTACAGACTTCTACATGCTTTGTTAGTGGGCAAACCTGCAAAATCGGCAGTGTTTCAAATACTTGTTCTCCCCACTGTAAGGTTTGCAATTTTTGCAATAATGTGGAAAAATATAGTTTAAAACTGCGATTTTGTATTTATTAATTTTTTTAGCAATAAACATTACATTTAAAAGTAATTAAACAACAGTAATTAATTTTTTTTTTTGTTTTTTTTTGTTTTAGATAATAGTTTATATAGTACAGAGCTCTGCACATGGCAATTAATACATTAAAAAATTAAAGCGTGCACACAATTTGGTAAATCGCTCCCTCGATTTACTAAAGCGTATAAATAACGTAAAATACTTTAAAATGTAATTTATTCCTGTGATGGGTAATTCAGTGTCACATGATCTTTCAGAAATCATTCTAATATTGTGAATTGTGATGAATATAATTTTTTATAAGAACAGCATTTTTTGTTTGTCTGTTGGTTTGGTTTTGGACCATTGTAAAATTATTGCATGAAAAATTTGATGTGCAATTTAATATAAATTTTAACTGTTGCTGCTTTTAAAGTGTAGCGTCATTTTGACCTACATGGATTTCCATCATATTTCCTTAATTCCCATTGATAAGCTTACCACACTAAATTCTCTTTCATTTTAATAAAGCCATCAGTGCCTCGATCTCCCAAGCTTCTCGTGGGCGGCGACTCGTTTTGGCAAAAAGAGCAAATGTTTTAGCTGTAATTGTAATGTAGGAATCCTCAGTTCCTGTGTAAGTGAATGAGAGAGTGAGAGAGAGAGTGAGGTGTTACATATCTGTCGAGCGAGGATGAAGATGGGGTTCTACAAATGCACGTCTAATTGTTTCTCAAGACATCCTGCACTAATTTACCCTCCTACACCAGCAGCGTATTCACACGCACTTCCACTAGAGCAAATGCTAATGCATAAACTGCCAGACACGGATAAAAAACATCTCCTATGAATCCCAGCCTGTCGCTTTGAATTTCCGCCCCATCTAGAGACTAGCCACTCAAGGTTGAAATGGTATTGCTTTACATGAGCACCAGGCAGCATTTAAATTGAGAAAGCACACCAGCCACTGCCAAGTGTGTAGCAGATTGACATTTCCTTTGTGTACGAGTAGTGCTGTGGATTTACATTTGCTGTTATGTAGACGTGTGGGATTTTAAACCTGTGCATTACCTATTCCGAGGGCCTCGAGGGGGAGGGCCGGCTCTGCGACACAGAGGCCCCTATATTTGTGAGGTTTGCCTGGTCTCTACGTTATCGGGCTCGATTTACAGAGCAGCGAGGTGGGAAAAATGGCAGGTTGGATCTGATGAGAGAGGATGGAGTGTAACACTTGTAAATGTCAAGCTTCAGAGTAACTCTCACTCCCGAGAGACCCTCACTCAAATCTCCTCTCTCTCAGAGCTCTCTGGGAGCGTCTGCCAGGACAAGGTGTTTCTTTCACTCCACTCCATGTTTATCTCTTTCTCTATCCATCTCACTCTTTTATCCTCTGCTTGGACCGCTTTTTCTGCACTGGGAAGTTTTTCTTTCTCTAAATCTCGGTGTAATGTTTCAGTCGATGCATTGATTACAACCCAAAGTATCATTTTATGAATTTAGTTTTAACTAATTTTGATTTGATTCACTTTAATTGAAATTATATTAAACTGCTTGTAAACATACGTTATTACTAAAAAAAAAAAAAAAAAACAGTTAAACATGAAAGTATTATGTAGTAATATGATATGTAGTATTATGTCTTTTAAGACATTTCTTCTTATATAGAACCTTATTGGCATAACATGTTCTTCAGAATTGAATCGAACCCCATTGAACCTTTTTTTTCTCTTAGAGTGCACATTAACGACATTTCAGTGAAATTTTGTGCGCAAAAAAGGTCCATTTTTGGCGGTGTAGTGACGTATGAAGCACAGCGCACATAGAAGTCACTTTCAAACCAAGAAGCTTTTTGTTGGTCATTGGGGTGAATTCACGTGAGCAACTTGAACATGAGCAAAATCTACACGGGGCACTTCAAGCGAAACTCTCAAATGCACTGATTCCTATTAGAATGACTAGATTTCACCAATATGATTTAATCAATCAATGGTACTGCACCTTAATCGATATATATAACACAAATTAATTGCAACTTTACTTAGGCTTAGTCGGGGGGGGGCAGTTCTCCTTTGGCCAACAGTGAACACTTGTCCGATACTCAGGTAGAGTTACAGGTCAAAAGTCCGATTGGAATCACAACAGTCAAAATATTTAATCCAGGTCCATCTAGTTTAAGATCTTTTTAATCATGCCGGTATGGAACGGTTTGTTGGGGATATGTGCCACTGGCTGATGAGTCAGTCATGATTCTAAGTATTTCAGAATTGTACATATGTGCAGTTAGCTATCAATGTAATAGTTTGAACAATGTATTAATTTAAAGTAGAAACAATGAGCTCAGTGAAATAAAGAATACATGTTGTTATCAAATGACTAGGATATATAGAAACATTTAGCATTGGTGCATGATTCAGTTCAGTGCATCATCTGAAGACTTGTCAGTTGGAGTTGGAATTTTTCAACCCCCAAAGTCAAATTTTGTGCAGAATCTTTTATTCTTTATAACCTCCAATAAACGCTGTCTGTAAGTGCCTGTAGAAGCTTCTGTCACCTCTCTACTGCAATCTTCGCCCATTCTTCACAGTTAAAAGCTTCCAGATCACTGATAATCTTTGGCTTTCACATAACCACCTCTTTATTCAAATTTCTCCAAATATTTTCAATGAGATCTGTAGACTCTACAGGCCACTCAAGTATGTTCTACGACTGATCCCTGAACCAAGCTTAAGTAGATTTCTATGTATTCTTTGGGAGGGCTGTCCTGCAGGAAATTTCAGCCTCTGCACCGAAGGAATCGCTATCTTTGCTAAAATGGCTTGATACTTCAAAGAATTCATGATGTCCTTCATACAGTCAAGATTTCCCCTTCCTGCAACAGCAAAGCAAGACTGGAGCACCCATGTTTGACCATGGAAGGTGTTCTTCTGCTCGTAAGCTTTGCCTTTTTTTTATTTTTTGCACCAGACATACCGCTGATCCATGGCTCCAAAAAGTTCCGTTTTGTCCCAGAACATCCCAGAACTCCACATGTTAGCTTTAGCATATTCAAGTCTACCTTTTATGTTCTTCTTGGTCAGGAGTGGTGGTCGGCAAGACATGCTGTTCTTATATTCTGCATTGAAATGTTTTTCCTCCTTTCATCAGGTCAAGTCTTTTGCATTAAATTGAGGCATTTTTCTCAGTTGCTCTGAGCAAACATTTTATTCCCTTTAATGATATTGTGTTTTTTCTTCCAACACCCTCAAAGGTTTCTGGTACAGCAAATTTTAAACTTATGAATAAAGCTACCAGCTGTGAAAAATTTTGATTGCAACTGTACAGTGAAAGTCAATGGAGTCCATTGTTGTTTTGAAACCAATTTTTGGGTTTTGCAGAAGAAATAAAGTTACATGAAGGCGAGTAAACGATGTAGGAATTGTTATTTTTGGGACAACTCCTTTTTAAATAATTGAATCACAAGGATAAATCTTCTCTTTTTGGAATCATTTGGGATTTCATGTTTTAATGTGATTATGGAGTCAAAGGCAAATCCTCAGTGATCCATATAATTTTGTCTGATCTAGCATCAAGATCCTTTTAAAAGATTGTTCAGAATGCTTCGTCACCAATGTGATAAGATGCATCTTATATGGAGGAAAAGAGTGTGACAGCGGGTGGGTTGAATGTGTGCTGGGACCCTTGCCGTGCAAACAAACACATACACAAACGCACGCTCATACATAGATGTAATCTTCCACAAGCTCTCAGTTTATTGTGCCCACGGGTATAATTTTATGCTTGAGTGAAATGCTTACTAATAGCTACTGTTCTGCATTCACTATAGGGCAATGCAGAACAGTACAATGACAGGGACAGAAAGACATGCAGAGGAACAGCTGAAACAAATGTCAAAACTTGAAAAAGCTACATCAAAAACAAACGATTCTACACTGGTGGGTGCAGAAAACAAACCACAACAGTCCTGTTATGAAAAGGCAGGCCTGTGCTTATACTTGCTGAGTAAAGTTGGATTGTTAGTGGATGTATTGTGGTGTGTCTTGGGTCCTTTAAAGACCATGTATACTTGGCCTTGATCTGGGACTCAAAACATAAAGTTTCAATCTAGATCCTGGTCTTATACATCAAATGTGATTATGAAAAATTGAATGCAATATCACCTTGCTTAAATTATTTATTTTAGTTCATAGTTAAAATATATTGTTCATCAGACAAAATCACATTCTTTGACTGCCAAATCTACATCTGGTTCTTGAGGGATGTAGGCTTGTAATATGGGGTCTTGTCTGACTCTTGGTTTGGATTTTAGGGAGTCTAGTCTCAGTCTGGGTCTTTATATTGGGTCTTTGTATGTATTTGAATCTTGGTTGAGGGCTGGATCTTTGGGGGTCTAGTTTTAATCTAGTTCTGCAGTGGTTTGGTCTTAATTTGGGTGTCAAAGAGTGTAGTTCAGATCTGGGTCTAATTTTGGTCTGAATCTTGTTCTTGGGAGTTCATGTTTAAACTCCAACTCTTTTAAACCTTCAGAATTTTCATAATTTCCAATTTCCAATCAAAGTTATTATTAAAAAAATATTCTGGCTTCTCCAAGCTTTATAATGGTTGTGAATGGGGCTCCTGATTTTGAAGTCCAAAGTCCAAAAAAGTGCATCCATCCATCATAAAAGATATCCACTCTGCTCCAGAGGGTTAATAAAGGCCTTCTAAATAAAAGTGATGGGTTTTTGTAAGAACAATATCCATATTTAAGTCTTTCTTATAAATTAAAATAACTAGCTTCTGGCAGAGGGCCGACGCAGTGTGTGTCGAGACCAAGACAAGAGCAAGACTTTGGGGGTTTGAAACCACGATTGAGAGATTGTGAAGTTATTGATTCTGTTTGAAGAAGGAAGTTTTACATCCAATCAAAGTAATGATGTTAACAAATAAATCAGACAATGCAACTGTAATTTAGCGATATCCCCACAGTTGTCGTCTTGAAATAAAATCTGAGTCCTTTTGGTCTGAGACCAAGACCAAATGCTGTCAAGCTCTTCAAAAAATGGTCTTAAGACCGGTCTTGAGACCAAGACTGGTCTAGAGTACTACAACACTAGTACAAACCACTTGATGTACTGTTAAACTTCAACAACCTTGTGTCAAATTGGAAATTATGTAAGTTCTGAAGAATTCCCCCAAGAACAAGATTCAGACCAAAATTAGAGCCAGATCTAAACTACACTCCTTGAAACCCAAATTCATACCAAACCAGACACTACAGATGCAGACCTAGACTAAAGCTAGTCCCAGAGCCATGATCCAGCCCCCAACTAAGATCCAAATATAGAAAGACTAAGGGTGCGTTCACATTTGTCATGCTTGGTTCAATTAAAACGAACCCTGGTGCGATTGCTCAGTTAGTGCGGTTCATTTGAACATTTGTGAACAGTAACTGGTTCAGTAACTTAAGGTTCGCTTTGGTTCAGTAACTTAAGGTTCGCTGTTAAAAACGCCAGTGTGAACTCTAAGCAGACCAGGAAAATATGTTTTGTTTTTGTTTTTTGGTCCGGTCCAAACGAACCAAACCAACCGAACTACAAGTGTGAACGCACCCTAAAACCCAGGGTTAGACTAGACCTACTAAAATCCAAACCAGGAGCCAGACAAGACCCCATAATACTCAGAGCAAAACTACATCCCTCAAGAACCAGATGCAGACATGACAGTCCAAAAATCGGATTTTGTCTAATGAACAATTTACTGAACTATGAACTGAATGCCAAATTTGTTTATTGTCCCCTGCTGAACAGAAGGCAAGCAAGTAGAAAGAACACTAATGATACAATGATTGATAAGATACTAACTGTAATTTTTCTATCGCAGCCTTGAAAAAGCTCAGCATGTGCTAATATTATAGTAAACTGTGTGTACTGTAAGTGGCAATGTCCTGTGTGCTCAGCCTCATTTGCTGGATCTTATCGATCAATAGCAACTCTTTGTTGTCATGGTGTTTTTGTTCTCCGTGATGTGGTGCGAACATCATTACTTAAAGTTGTTGTGGATCCATCCCTAGTTGCTAAGGTGGAAATCATGGGGTCTGTTTGTTCATCTTCATTTTTTTTTTTCCTCTTCACACCTCTCTATCATGTTATCACTAATGGTCTCACATGGGGTTGGGAAAGCTGTGAGGAGCAGCAAGAATCTAATGATGACATTCTGGAGTTTTAGACTTAGAATTCATCTGGAAACCTGTAAGGAACCTCATTTTCTGAAGTTACATGGTAATTTAGTTTATTCAGTATTAAAACTATTTGACTAAAATGCACCTGTGGTCAGCACATAGTAAGTAAAGTTCAGATACAGGGGTGAAACAACTTGATATCAAAATGTACCAAACAACATCATTAAGTGGAGAAAAATTCTTGAAAAGAAACTTTGATTGTTTGGTGTCCCATATAGCGAATGAATTCAGGAAAATAAATAATGTTTCGAAACTCTGGGTGTAGTAAATTCTTTGAGCAAAAGAAATGTATAGACAATATGTGTGTTGGACAGGCAAAACGAAAATAGTGTGATCCTTTAATGAAGCATTGCCAATGTAAGTCAGCAGCTTTGCCTAAACCTTCCCCAGAGCCACTCTTCATTATGACACCATCTCTCTTTCCACAGAAGCACCACTCCAAACCTAATATTGAGCTCATTGCTGGATAAATATCATAACCATGTCCTTTGAGCGAAAGAAATGTGTTACACATATTCAAATTAAGTTCAGCTGTGGTGAACTTTAGAAGACAAGCACTGAACACACAGAGGAAAGACAGTGAGGATTTGATTGTGATTCTCTAATAGCAAACACACTGGATTAAATCCATTGTTCTGCCCACATGCTCAGCTGTGTCACTGACACTGAGAGGAGTTGTCACAGCTTTAATTAAGAGAGATCCTAACACTCTCCTGTAGTTTGTGTGGAGATGTTCTCATTCACAGAGACCATGGATTTTACTAATCGGAGTGATCCGTACCTGGAGGACAGGTCTTGGGTCAGATGTGCCCACCACCCACTCTCCCATATCAGATTCTGGTTTAGATATTCATTTTCATGGTTGGCTAGAATTAGGTTGCCCTGTACAGACAAGGTGTGTTAAATATTACATTTAATAGCACTTATGGAATATTTTCAACAGGTGCTCAGCCCAAATCCATATTTTTACAGCAATCAAAACCACTTGTCCTGTTGATGCCACTTTAGTCCATCCATCCATCCATCCGTCCATCCATTATTTCTAACATTCCATCATCCATCCTGTATTTCTAACATTCCACCCATAAACCCACCCATCCACCCATCCATCCACCCATCCATCCATCCACCCATCCATCCATCCATCCATCCACCCATCCATCCATCCACCCACCCATCCATCCATCCATCCACCCATCCATCCATCCACCCACCCATCCATCCATCCATCCATCCATCATTTCTAACAATCCATCCATCATCCATTATTTCTAGCATTCCATCCATCTATCTATTATTTCCATCCATCAATTGCTTCCATCCATCCATCATTATATCTAACATTCCATCATCCATCCATCCATCCATCCATCATTATATCTAACATTCCATCATCCATCCATCCATCCATCCATCCATCCATCCATCCATCCATCCATCCATCCATTATTTCTAACATTCCATCTATCCATCTATTATTCCCATCCATCCATCAATTAGTTCCATCCACCCATCATTATATCTAACATTCCATCATCCATCCATCCATCTATCCAATATTTCTAACATTCCATCCATCCATCCATCCATCCATCCATCCATCCATCCATCCATCCATCCATCTATCATTCTGTCTGTAATTGTTAGTTTTATTGAACATATATTAACCATTTAAATCGTCGACAATCGATGTCACCTGTATGCTTACGAGCAGCTTTAACTGTGGCTCATTCATCTCTTTTCCCTGCCAAAATTTAACAAAATCCATTTTAAATATGAAAAGCTTTTCAAAATCAAATCAGTTATAGTATCAAACCAAATGTCTAAACTTTTCAATTATAATTTTTAATTAAACGATAAGAGTAAAGATTCATCATGGAGTAATTGTATCTGAAAGGGTTGGAAATGCTTTAGAAATTGAACGGCCTGTGACATGTCAAATGTAATCATTGAAATCACTACATTAAAGGTGCTCCCGTAACTGAGACAATATTTGTTTGATTGCATCATTTGATGTGCTTTGTTTTTTTTTTGGCTCATCCAAAAACGCAGTGCCATTTCCTCTTGTGAATGGTTGCAGCAGGTCTGACAGATGATGCTATGGCTTTAATAGACAGATAGAATAGAGAGGGGAATTACTGGAAGGCCCATCTCAAATCAGCACATCAATTCGCATCTCATCAGGGCATTGTGAGAAAACATCAAAGAGAGAGGTGGGAGGAGGGGACGAGGGGGTGAGAGAGGAGTGAGAATGGAAGGCGTAATGAAAGTACATTCTGTTTCACTTCACTGTATTCCTTTGAATGTATTGACTTTGCACGCAAGGTTTCATAATGTTGTACATTCACAGGTTGTATAATTTTAAAAACCCATCTTTTATGAAATTTTCTGTCCTATGGAAATTTTCTGTTGCTTTATTACTTTTGAGAGTTTTTGTTTTTTTGGGTTGGCTGGTTGATTGGCTTCTGTGTGCAGTATTTGTAGGTCAGTAGATGTGCATTGCCTGTGTGTGCATGGACCTGTTGGGCTGCAAGGGCACAGACATGAATGTCGGGCTTGTAATCCAATCAACCAAAGGAGGCAAATCAAATTACCCAGAGCAGCTAAAAGATGTATCTCTATAAGAAAGAGAGCAGTCATGATAACATGAAAAAAGACAGGAGAAATCTCCATCCTCTGTGGATTATATATATCTTCATTCAAGAATAATGAATGATCAGATTTGCTGAAAGAAAAGTGATTATACTTGCAAAAATGAAAAATATAGTGGTATATCCAAAGAAGAGTGTTGGATTTTGAGTGTTAATTATGAGTGTTTCTTCGGCTAAGGGCACTTTTGTATACATATTTTTCCTACCTTTTTTATGTGTAGGTCACATTCACGTTTTTTTGTTTTGTTTTGTTTTTCATTTATTCATTTATTTTTTCAATGTCTCAAATCAAATAAATTTGATTGTTTAAATCTTAAAATATCAAAACAATAATTACAAATATTTATGGCGTAAATATTTCATGCCATACAAAGTTTAAATGCTTTTAAAAGCTATAAAAATATAATCAGTGAAATAAACATGAACTATTTTAATATTTATTTTGATATTATATTATATTATCATTTCTATCACACCGAATAATTTTGCACCTGAGAACACACACACACACACACACACACGCAAACCTACACACACACACACACACACACACACACACACACACACACACACAATCTTAGTGAGGATATTCCATGGGTGTAATGGTTTTTATACTGTACAAACTGTACATTCTGTCCTCCTATACTAGTTTTAATAAAACATTGTTTAGTATGTTTTTAGAGCTATTTTAAATGAGGACTCATGAAATGTCCTCATAAAACATGTTTGCGTCATAATACCAGTGTAATACCCATGCCATTATACAAATTAGTGTCCTCATAAATAACAAACACACACACACACATACACACACACACAATTTAAACATCATTTAAAAAAGTTTATGATATGTATTTAATATTTTAATTATATATGGTGTGTATGTGTGTGTGTGTGTGTGTGTGTGTGTATATATATATATATATATATATATATATATATATATATATATATATATATATATATATACTAATGAAATTAACTAGACTAGAGAGAGTACGAAAATGTGTTTTAAGAATTCACAAAAGGTTTAGAAAGTCAAAAGAGGCCATAATTGAAGAAACACCCATGCAAAAGAAGGTTAGCTGCGCTCTTCCTGTACACCTCCTTTTCTTCATCACAAACAAAAGGCAGTAAATTGGCTGCTAAAGGAGAAGTAAATTAATCTGCAGTTTATTTTAATAAGCCCTCACTAACTGTAGACCCGTGTGCACTCTGTCAGCTCGTCTCCCCACTGTCTGCTTTAACTGCCTCTGAAACCCCAATCAGCCGTTCTGGAACTGAAAGCTTTAGGATAAAGACAGTGAAACTAATTTCTTCCACTGGCTCAGGGGAAAGTGCCTGCATATGTGTGTGTGTGTGTGTGTGTGTGTGTGTGTGTGTAGGACCGCTGCTGTAGACTGTCTGCAGGTGCAAAGGCTAAGAGTGTGGCTCCATTGAGGGCTGTTTTTTTTTTTATATAGAAGTATGAATATCAGGATGTGAATATGAATTTTTAATGACGTTGAACATAGCAGACTTTTGTGTAATGAAGTCTCTCTTTCTTACTTTCTTTCATGAGTTGATTGATCTTCATGCCTATTAGTCTTTCATAACTTGTGATGAATAGATCTTTCTTCAAGAATTTTGCATGGGAAATCAGCAAGCTTGTTCTATGCGATTGCATGCCAGACATGTCTATTGTGCGAAGCAGATGCAAAAACAGAAAACCTTTTTTGTTTGGCAGTTTAATAACCTTGTAAATCTATTTTTCTTTTCTTGTGTATGTACATTTCTGAGTCTTGGATGACTTATATGGATCCTTAAACAGCTAAATCCATGGAAATCAGGGACATTTTTAGCGGTATTGTTCATGAGCGAACGAGGAAATATGCTGAACCTTTCCAAATGAGCTGCTTTCTAGACCTGCTCCACTGTTAACCTGTTTAAGTGTATTTGAAAGGAATTTCAACACTCTGAAAAATGAAAGAAGTCTTATATGCTCATCAAGTCTACATATATGCGATTAAAAAATGCAGGAAAAACAGTAATATTGTGAAATATTATTACAATATAAAATAATGGTTTTCTATTTTAAAATAATTTAAAACATATTTTATTTCTGTGATGCAAAGCTGAACTTTTATCAGCCATTACTCCAGTCTTCAGTGCCACATGATCCTTCAGAAATCATTCATGCTGATATATATATATATATATATGTATATATATATATATATATATATGATTATGTATAGCATTATATTATATTATTATTTTTTTTTACTTTGCGATAGATTGTTTGCTAGTGTACTCCCATGAATAGTGCCATGAATTGTCCATGTGCTTCTTTGTTTATACTCGCAGCAAGAAAAAAAAAAAACTCCCTATATACAGTGTTGCATGCTGACGTGCAATCTAACTATTTCTCTTTGTCCTTCTTGTTCTTAAGAACCAGCATCGAGGTTCACAAGGTCCATTTAACTATACAGTGAGTTTATTATGAGGTCCGATAAAAAACCTTCATAAAACACCCTGATAAACAAGAGATACAAAAGCAAGAAAAGCTAAGTATGACCATATTGAAAGGGACCACAGCGACTATAAAGCACAGCTATTTCTGTGGTCTGAAATAAAGATGCTATTGTGAGCAGGTTTAGATTTGCATTAGAAATTCAGCTGATGAATATGTAGTGGAATTTCATGTCTTTGATATTCTCTCTATTGCTGGGCTTGTATGTTTTAATTGGGAGGCTGGTTTGAATATGCATGAGCTGCTGCTGTGTCTCTCACTCATTATGGGTTAAGTTGAACATTTGTCTGATTCAAGCCAGAATTTCAGTGGTTTAGAAACTAGTCATTCTACCTTATATGAATGAACTGTTCAGCCTCCTACTCAACTACCCAAAATCTGACTTTTTCCCTGTTTAAGTGCTATAATTGACCCTTCGCCGGCAGTTTGATTGACAGGCAATCTGACCAATAATAACCCCGAAACCGCCATTTTGTCCGACAAAGCAGTCAGGGGAGTTGGTAGATTAACATGGGTGAACTTAAACTTGAAAAATTGTGTGTACTCAGATCTTTCCGCGCTTGAAACAACATTCCTTCTGATGTCCATTCATGTTTATTTGATACTATATATGAACTAGTATGAAGAGATGATCGGTTCACGAGCCGCTTGAACTGAGGAGCTACAGCGATCTGTCAGGACTGTAACCCTGCTGTCTTGTCTGTCGACTCGTTGTCAGTGTCCTCTTTGCTCCAGGATGTATTTTTCACTGCATGAGAACATGATGTGTGGCATGAGTGCGCATTGCTTGTCAGACATAGCAACAGTAATTAAAGGGGGCGGGTCTTTGCAAAGGGTCAATTTGTCCTGTGAAAAAGGACAACTTTGTTTTGGAAAGCCTTTCTCTGCAAGTTTGTGAAAGAAGAACCACTCAGATTTTGCTCACAGTGATGTGGGAAGGGGATCTTATTATAATATTACCGCCCCTTAATCTGCCCATTTCCACCCATGGCACCGCAATTTTATTTTCGCAAGAGACAACGACAGGCAAATGTTCGAGCAAAGCATACTAAACACTATTTAGAGTCTTGTTAGCCTGGATAGCCTACAAGTTGACCCTGACAAGCTCAATGGCTAAAAAAGGAGCATTTCCATCCGAGCGATATTTTGAAAAGAATATTAGACCATTGACAGCTTTTGATAGCAATCATAAACATTAACGTGGTGTGAATTGCTCTGTTTGGCAAACAAGTGCGCTATGTATAGGGGGCGTCCATATGGGTTTTGCACAAAAGATTAACATGACGGTACATGCTAGACTAACCGTTCAGAAAAATTTTGCATTCAAAAAGTTGTAACTTCTTCCTGAGTCTCTCCATCAGTGTCGACTCCGGTTTGAACAATGTAAGACTGAAAACCGTTACTGACAATCCTTATTTTGGGTGCGTGAGATTCTCCAGCTTTGTTGTTTTTTAACTGAAGCATGAACTGTTAAAGCTCCATCTTCTTCTGGAAAGCGGGCCGGGAAAAGCAGCTCATTTGCATTTAAAGGGGCACACACAAAAACTACGTGTTTTTGCTCTCACCCAAATAGGGGCAAATTTGACTAGCAATAATAAATGATCTGTGGGTGTTTTTGAGCTGAAACTTCACAGACACATTCTGGGGACATCAGAGACTTGTATTACATCTTGTGAAAAGTAAAATAATAGGTCCCCTTTAATGCTTTTACACTGATATCCAGCACAGGGATTTACACCAACCATTGGATAAAAGAAACTTCTTTTTAAAATGAATCTAAAACTGACCTGGAATATGTTTGTCAACACAAATAAGACTTCTAAAGCCAGTTGCCTTCATTAAAACGGCACTGTTTCCAGTAAGTGGTCTCTGATCTGAGAGAAAATATTGCTTTTTCCCTCTCGCACACAGGAGGGTAGCAGACATGCAATCCTCCTGGCGTTGATGGGCATGCTCATGGCTCATATTGGGCTTTGTGATGGATAGTGTAGCAGAATTAAAGTGCGCTGGAGTGGAGAGGAGAGGACCCAGAATGCCCCAGCCCAGGGGCCAATCAGCCAAAAGCCATTAGCCTCAAACAAGCTCAAAAACACCTTCAAAATCCACCGAAATCTACATATTCACACAGCTAAAGTGATGTGCTGCTCTTTGCCCTTGCACTGCAGTCACAAGATATAATGAGCTTGCACATTTTGGCTGTATATCTGTACACATGATGTCAGAAAAACAAATAAGCCATCACACTCACACACACACACACACACACACACAAACATAAGATGATCTGTCTCATCACATTTTAGCAAAGCTCTCTCAAATATTTTGAAATTCTAATTTATTTCTGTTTTGGTATAGGCAGCAAAAGATGCTCAGTTTTATACCATCATGCTGTTTAATGTTTCTTTAGTCACTTTGGCCTTAAAGCAAGAACCACAGTAGTGAAAACCACAGTAAAGAAATATATGGATTTAGATGAATGGAGCACACACACACACACACACAACCTGTGGTAGATACAGGAAAAGGATTGAGAGAGTGTATGAGAGGTAGAGGCAGTTTATGAGTGTGTGCAACAGAGTGAGAATAAGAGATGAAAAGGAACTGGTAATTGGACTGGGAGTTCAAGACAGGTTGACATATCCGACCAGAGGAATCCACTTTACATACTGCTGGCACCCTCACTGGTACACACACACACTGTCTCTCTCAGAGATGGCTCATAAAGCCATATATTACATTAGATATGATTTATGAGCTTTAACATCTCAGATTTTTCTTGCCTTTGCTAATTACTCACTCCAAACCCGAACGTCACCTCCTTTTGGTTGAACAAGAGCTCCTGATATCCAGTGCTGGGTAAATTACTAATTACAAGTAATTTACGTAATCTGTTGCCAAAAAAGTAATTTCTGCAGTAAAATATCCCAAAACCACTGGGCCAATGTTATATATTTTCAGTTGAGTTGAGTAGTTAGAATATGTTTCCAACTATTTGTAAATTGTGAGAAAATTGCAGTTTTAACCAAGGATCCGGGACGTGTGAGGGAGTCGCCTGTAAATGCCGTCGTATCCATGTTACCCTCAGTTTCCGGTTTTATTTTGTTGAAACCATGGAAACACCAAAGTTGGTTTAATATATTACATGTGGAAACACAGATAAGGGAACATCTGTTTTGAGACATTATAGACAGAAAATTAATTATTGTAATATAGCTCAACACATTTAGTCTTGTTGTTTAAATCTAATTATCTTGATTTTTTTTATGAGTACCATGCTTTACCATGCCTAAGAGAAAAACACTATTGTCAAGTAGCTAGCATTTAATATATTTTAATATCAATCTATCTTACTGCCGTGTGGTTTTGCGTTTTGAGTTTTGTGTCTCACAGCAGAAGGCGAGTGAATGCTCAGAGTAACGTTATAATATCATTTTCAACACACTCAAATGTATTGAATATGATAAACAGAGCTGCGTTCCCTCATACTCATGACTGGAAAAGCGGAAGCGGAAACACCGGCGACTGTGGCATAATAAAGGTCCCGCTGCTCAGAAGGAATGTGTCGTGTTCGTCTCTCATTAACAATTGCTCCAGCACCTTGTTCAGCTCCACAACACTCGGTCCTGCTCTGCTTCATACTACAGTAATGTTAATAATCGCTTCCATGAACATGAGTCCCATCCTGATTCTTTTCCACCGGCTGTGAGGTGAAGACCACATGTCCCAAGATTCCTCGCTCAAACTTCAAGCTACGCCTTTGTTTTGAATAGGTGACCTCTAGTGGACAAAAAACTACATAGTGAACCTTTCAGTACTTATATAACATTTTAAAGTACTTGTAATCAGACTACAGTTACTTTTCTATACATGATTACATGATTACTGTCATTATTTTATTTTCGCAGTAAATTTGGCAGTAGATTTTAAAATTATTAAGGGAAAACTTGTATTTAACTTGTAATATTTGCCATTCTTGCCAATTTACCTGTTTCTTCTATATTACTGCATCATATTTGAATTTAAGTGAATATTCCAGATTCAGTATAAATTAAGCTCTGTCACCAAAAATAAAGCTTACAATGATCCACTAACAAGAGAAGTGAATACGGCAACTTTTTGGAGAATTAACAAAAAAAAGTAGTAGAAAAGTGACGCTTATAATTTTATAAAATCCCTTACACAAATTAATTAGAATTTTTTTTCCAGCAGTATAATAATTTCTGTGGTTGTTTTAGGGTTTTTGGTTCTGCAGTAAGTCGACTTGGCAATTGAGTTATAAAACTGGACATAACTTTACACAGAAATGTTATCTACTTTCTCACTAGAATCATATCAACACATATATTGTTTATGTCTATTATTTATTCTGTTGAAACATTGAGTATTTAAATGTTTACAGCCCCATTCACTTCTGTATTAAGTGTCACATTACCCAGATTTTATGCAGCGTTATTCCACAAATGCTGTCGTAACTTGTACTATACCTGAATATACAATTGTATAAAAATCCTGTATTTGTAAAATGACTATTTGAAACAGTTAATCACAATTTACTTAATCTGATAATTTAATACGAAAGCCCTCGTAACAAATCCCTTATTGAGCAAAATGCCTGTTAAACTTCATTATGGCTCCCATGGTTGCCCTTTAAAAGAGTCAATAAGACCAAGGCTAATAAGACGGCGACCAGTACAAATACAAGACAATAAATGCAGTACAAATACAGCTGTGCTGTTTTCACAGTGGGAGAGCAGAACAGAATGCTTGAATATGAGGTTTTTAGTAGGCATTCAGTCACCTGTGATTAGACCGTCAAAGCCAACTTCAGCCCCAATTAACTGTTCCTGTTTTTTGAGACACACACATACAGTATATAACTAATTGAAATTGACAGTGAATTAATTGTGTGTGTGTAGCGTGCAGATCGGTAATTAAGTGTGTACGGGTTGTGCAGAAGTGTGTGAGGGATTCTGGCTGGAATCTGGAGGGGTGGGACGGCATAAACACCGTCTCCAGATGGGAACTCTGAGTCTGCTGCAGTGGAGGGAGGGAACCTAATGAATGTCGCACAGGTGGCCAGTCTTTAGCAGCGCACACCTCTCATATTTAACAACCCAACCCGGAACATATGCATCCAAGAAACACACAAACACTCTCGCTTACTGACGTTCCACCTCTGACATGTGGGCAGATTTCGAAAAGCATTCATCTTTCATTAAATGAGCTTATGTCCATGGATACAGCGTGAATCTATACCAAAGATCTGGAGCTGTAATATTTACATGAAGCAGTGTAGGAGAAGTTACTTTGAACCTGTGACTTTACAAGCTTCAAGCTGTAATTTGAAATAGTTATGCTTCAGTACCATTTCTATTCTATTTCTATTGGCTATTTCTTTGCTTAGGTTTTTCTTTTTGTTTGTTTGTTTGTTTGGTTTGTCCTGGTTTGTTTTGTTTAGTTTTGTTGGTCTTGTTTTGTCTTGTTTTATCTTCTTTGGTCTTGGTTTGGTTGGTCTTGTTTTGTCTTGTTTTATCTTGTTTGGGGCTGGTTTTGGTTTGCTTTGGTTGGTCTTGTTTTGGTTTGTTTTGCTTGGTTTGTTTGGTTTGGTTTGATTTGTTTTGTCTTGTATTATCTTGTTTGTTCTTGGTTTGTTTTGTTTGGGTTTGCTTTGGTTGGTCTTTTGTCTTGTTTCAGTTTGTTTTATCTTTTTGGTCTTGGTTTGGTTTGGGTTTTCTTTTGTTGGTCTTGTCTTGTTTTGGATTGTTTTATCTTGTTTGGTCTTGGTCTTGGTTTGGTTGGTCTTGTTTTGGTTTGTTTTAGTTTGTTTTGTTTTGTCTTGTCTTGTTTTTTTTTTTGGTTTGGCTTGGCTTGGTTTGATTTGGTTTGGCTGATCTTGTTTTGGTTAGTTTTGTTTCGTTTTGTTTGACAGGCTCCTTTCTTTGATACCAAAAAGAAAGTAAATCATCACTGTTAGATTGATCAATATCAATGAATTGTTTTGGAAAGAGAAATTTAACTTAAGAAAAAAATCTATGCTACTTTTATTTCAGTTTTTTTTATTATATTTATTTAATTTTAATTTTAATTTTAATTTTGTTTTATTTTATTTTATTTTATTTTTTATTTATGTCATTTTAATTCAGTTTGTGCTACATCGAAGGAGAGCAAGGATAATTTGATTATGTGTGGGCAAACAATAAAAAAAAAAATAAAAAAAAAATCCAAAGTAGCATTTTGTCATGTTATGGTACTACAAAAAGTAGCTTGTTGCTGGAAAATCTGTACTATTTAGAAAACAGCTGAACTTCTGTCACGCTCCTGAAAAATACTACTGCTGACAATGCTGATATAAATATATAATTCTTTCTTTTCTCTTAATGGATTAATAAACATACCGAGGCCTCCGAACACAGTCAATGTGAGTCTGTTAAAGAATTCATCATAATTTATTCATCTCCTACAGCCTGTGCTTAATATCATGTGTAGCTTTGCCTCATTCTGTTTTTCACTTTCTCTCTCGCCTTCCTTCTCTCACACACTCGGCGGTTTGTGTCACACCTCCTGTTGAATATTTTATAACACAATTGTAATTTTGAATGAGGATAATAATGAATTATGAATAGTCAATGCGGGTGTAATGGCTGAGTGTTTTGTTTGTGTGTGGAGCCGTTACTGGCTGGTGTCCTATTTACAGCCCCTCATGTGGCGAGCACTTAAAGTTTACTCAGAGAAATAGAATGATAATCTGATCATTCTGTTGTTTTGGAAAGTGTGATTGATGCATCGGTGCATCCTGTGGGCATATTTTGATTGGTGATTAGAGCATGATACAGAATGTCCTTTTTAAATCTTGTTGGTTATTCTTGACCAAATATTTCAAAACATTTATTCAACTGACTTGCCATAAAATATCTTGATATAACACAACACAGCGTAATATTTTCTTATTGTTGTGACATTTCCATTTATCTCTCCCTGCAGCTTTGGTGCTTTTGTAGCACGGCTTTACCTGAACGTGCCTTACGGCCCTGACGGGGTCACGGGTGCGAGACAATTACAGTTAGAAAAGCTATTTCAGTCTATAAACTCAGGCAGTCACACTGATTGAACCCTCTATTGTGTCAATTATCAGAATCGTGCAGAAATGAACTCTAACCCTCCGCGTCACATTATTCTATGCCCTGCTGTTGTATGGACACGACTGCAAGGGATTCCCAAATGGAACCTTCCTGTTAACATTTGTTGACAAGACAGATGGGAAACAATTTGGAGACGGACAAAAGTGTCAATTCATCTCGTGGTTTAATGGTGCGGAAAATGGTACTGCTGTGCATGGGGAGGATGAAACGGTTTTGAAATGATGAATATGCAATGTTTGTTAGCATAGATAGATAATTAATTTAAATAAATCTTATTTACTTCCAGAGCGGTTTATAATATTTACGCCAAAGTGTTCTCGATCTGTATTCATTACGCAAAATCTGTTTGGTTACAGGGCACAAGGGATTTGCCATGCCAAAGATCAATACTCAGTTATATAGTAAATAATAACCAGAATTTACTACAAAGGACATATGAATAAAAGCAAGTCCGTGAAGAAAAGCAATGAGTAAATGGGTCAAGGACGCTCATAATTTTGGACCTATTTATTCAAAAATACTTGCGCCATGTGGTGAAACTCCCCAATAACTTAAACCTAATGTTGTTTATGAATAATTAAAGCTGCTGTCTGTAAGTTTTGCCTCTTATTTGCGTAATTATCATCTTTACGTGGGTTGTATATCGGCACGGCTCCTCAGCGTAAAGGAATATAATGTTTGCTGTCAGTCACCACATCAGTATGGATACTGCACTTCAGAATCACAGATTCTACGTCTTGGAAGTATGAACAAAATTAGAATTTTCAATGGAAAATGTTACAAATCTGCAACTTTTGTTCTGATCAGCTGAGAAAAAAAACATTATAATAAATCGCTCCGCCAATGGTGATTAAATTTAACGATTGCGTAGCTCAAACCGTGCAAATTATTATTATTGTTATACTTTGTTCTCAAATTGTTAATCTTAACGACATCATCGTTGCTTGAGTATGTGTATTTAGTGTGCATTGGCATTATCTGTAGATTACGATTTCTGTAGCCTCTCTGCAGTCCGAAGTCTTTTCCTTTTGACTACGGGTGAATCTCCAGTTGTCATTGATAATTGTCACATTTCTGGATTACAATCCACCATCAAAATGAAGTGCAAGTATTGCAGCTGTGAGAAAAGGCTATCAATGATCCATCACCAGCAGCATCGTCCTACTAGCTGGGACTCCTCCTTCATGTAAAGGGACGTGACGTAATGATGCAAAGATGAATGGTGGAATGAATTTTAGAGTCATGAATTCTGTCAATCCTTGTTTTCACTGTTATGCGGCAGGGGGTGTAATCATGCATCGTCTGAAATAGTATAGAATTTACAGTTCCAAAAATATGTGAAGAAATTAAAAAATAAATAAAATGACATGTGAAGGCCAAGTACAGTGACCCGTAATCTGAATTTGTCCTCTGAATTTAACCCACCCAAGTTAGTGCACACACATTAGGAGCAGTGAGTGAACACACACAGACACAAACACAAACACACACACAATGCAAACTGTGGGCACACACACACACTGACAGCACTGGGCAGCCATTTTTGCTGTGATTGGGGGGTAGGAGAGTGATTGGGGGTTTGATGGCTTGCTCAAGGACACCTCAGTCATTTCCTGCCAGTATTGAGAATTGAACCCACAACCTTTGTGTTACCAGTCTGACTCTCTTATGCCACTTCTAAGAAGCAGAAACGTTGCTTTGTTTAAGCATTGCTTGTAAAACAATGCATTCATAAAACATTAAACAGCATCAAAACCTAATGAAATACTGACCCAGGAAGAGGTCTCCATCTTCTCCCTCTCTTTTTTTGAACACTGGCAAAAAGTTTTGTTGAAAATGGCATAAAAGTGTGTTCTGTTTTTTCCCCTTCAAAATCCTATGTAACACAATACAAAGATAAATATTTCTATTTTCTTTTCTTTTTTAATTTTTAAAGATTTTTTTGTTTGTTTGTTTCGTTTGTTGATGCTCTACATCATTGAACTGAATCGTTTGTCTGGGCTTGAATTACATTATGTAATGTAATGTTTTCCACAGGATTGTGTAAACATGTTTCTGATTGGTAATGCCCAGACCCTAGGCAGGTGGTGAGGTGTGTTTCTTCATGATTGGTTGCTCATCTCTGGGGTCTTGTAGAAATATTTGTCCCAGGTGGAGGGGCTGGTCATACATCATGCTGCCTACCGACGTATCCCACAAGACCCTGGTGCTATCACACCTCATCTGTGTGAGTGTGTGTGGCATGTTTATCTCTGATTTCGTGGAGTAAACCACAATGATATTACTGCTGTCTCACCATCCACCATCACTAAATCAATCTATTAATATATGAAAAAAAAAGAGGAACAGGAAATAGTCAGGAAAGGGCCAGACAAGACTGAAAAATGAAAAGGAGAGCGTAACAAGAGGAGCGCAATCCTTTCCCAGGAGGAACTCCTCAGTTTGTCAGGGTCACTACCAATCAAGAGGAAATGGGCAGAGGTCATTGCCATGGAGAGTGCTTGAGTCGTCCCATAAATAAAGTGAAGCACAGAACGGCACTGACTCACAGCAGTGAACAACATGATGGGACGTAATACACTTCCTGTCCGAGATTTATGAACTGACATGCTCATTGACACTAGGATGTCAATTGAAGGGATAGTTCACCCCCAAATGAAAATCCTTTGTGCTTGGTTGATGCGGAAAAACCAGTGAGGTTTGTTCTTTTGCATCAAGCAAGTTAGCTCTGTTGACCAAATTTGATGTGCTTTATGTATGCAGGTTGCTCAATGTTTGAATGTGAATAGAAATGAAATCTGTTTATCATATAAAACGATAATGTCTTCTCAGAAGACTTGGATTAAACCGCTTGGTTCATAAAGATTAGTGGAATCTCTCAGATGTATACAATATTAATATAGTAATATGTTAGTCTGCCATCGTAAACAGCTTACCATTAGTATAGTGAACTATGTACTTGCTGTGTGTTTGGTATTGTACAGAAAATTATTAATAGATATTGCAACTCTTTATTCAACATTAGTGTCCTTTTTTCATAGTGATACTGTCTGCGTTTAGAAAAGCAAAATATTTGGTTTCTCTTTGCGCTGTGAATAAGAACACCTTTTCCCTGTGAATGTCACATGCCTGTAACACAGATCTTTCGTGACTCATGTCTCATAATAGGTTAAGTTAAATGCATGCAAATGCCACTTTATATTTTCTTTAACTCTCTCCCTGCTGGTGTTTTTTGTTTGTTTGTTTTGTTTTAAGTTGCCAACCAGCGGCAGCATATTTGATTATTTTTCTAAATAATTCATGGCCGCCAGAATGTTGTTGTATGAATATCTGAACATGCAATACATGAAAAGAAAAAAAACAGAGCATCTGCATTTAAAAAACAACAAAAAATCTGAGTGTTCATAAAAAAAAGTAAAATCTCTTTTTTTTTTTTTAAAGCAAGGCTTTATCGCTTGTTTCTGCTCCTTTTTTTTTTTTTTTGATATGGAGATTTTCTTCTCTTTCAGATGATGTGTAATGACACCCCCTACCGTATAGCAATGAAAACACAGAAAGCCAGGAAAATCCATCAATGGCGGGGAAGCACTGTTTCAGAAATGACAGAATATTCCATCAAATAGTTAAAGAGTTAGTTCACCCAAAATGAAAATTCTGTCAAACTGCCAAAGTCACGAGAAGCATTGAAATTTTGAAACACTTGAAGCCTCGTTCACCGAAATCACATGACTTTGACAATTTGATACATGCTCCTAAACACTGATTCGAAACATAAGATTCTTAAAGCTTCGAAGCTTCATGAAGCTGTGTTTTGAAATCGCCCATCGCTAGATATTGTCGAATAAAGTTATTTTTTTATCTATTTTTTTGGCGCACGAAAAGTATTCTCATTGCTTCATAACGTTCATAACCACTATAGTCACATGAACTGTTTTAAATATGTTTTTAGTGCCTTTCTGGGTATTTGAAAGTGTTAATAAAAGCAGCTCAACATTGCCTCACCCCAATTGTTGCGTGTTTTGCCATGGCCTTAGAACTGGTACACCGTTGTCGCTTGCAAAAACAAAATGGCAGCATTGTGGGTGGAAACGTGCTGATTAAGGGGCTGTAATATTATAATAAGATCCCCTTCCAGAGAAGGCTCATTATTTAGTATATATACTAGAATCATTCAGACTATTTCATTCCAGAACAACAGTGGACGTCAGAATGAACTGTGCACCTTCTGTCTGGCTGACTGCAGCTGAATGAGTTGAGGGGGCCTGTTCATGCTAACAGCTAATATATCATGTCAACACAACTCTCTGAAGCAGCAACAGAAGCAAGCTAGATAATAAGTTTCGGATTAGTGTTTTCACAGCGCCTCCCCACCTCTGATTCCCCGTCTTCCCATGTTTGAAAAGAAGAGACGGCAGTAAAAGACTAATGAAGCCTAATTGGTTCACAGTCGGTCTCATTGCTAGAGAAAGTGGCCTTGGTTTCTGGGAATGTGGCAGCCGGTTTAATTTTCACCCTGTCCAATTGTGTGGTGGAGTGTGTGAGCGTGAAGCCGCGGGGGATCAAAGTATTTGTATGTGTTGATAAGAGGCGCTAGAGCTTCACTGCAGACTCGTGTAGGCCAATTCCAGCACATGACTGCATACAACACAACACTTGAGGAGAGTGAAGCTGCCTACAGCAGTTTTACCATTTTACAGTTTTGTTTTTAAAGACTTATTTCCACCAATTAGCTTGTAGGTTTGTCTGAGTGGATGACAGAATACGCTAACAACCCAGTTTGGAAACAGATGACGAATCAAAATGGGAGAACAGAGTAATACTGGAGGAGAAATGTCCTCATTTCCTCATGATAAATGTGAAAAAACTGTACTGTCTGTTTAGTAGAAATAACCAGAGGGGAATTGTCTTGAGTGGCAAACATGATCCACAAACATGCATTTTTAACACTTTATGGTGTTAACCCTTTTATATTGATCTTTTGAATGCCGTGAGGTACATGAAGACATTGCTGTATTAGTCATGGTTGTGTTGATGTAGCTGCTCACATTTGCTTCAGGTAGCCTGTAGAGGGAATGAACATATATATATATATATATATATATATATATATATATATATATATATATATATATATATATAATACACGCACACACACACATATTCATTCCCATATATATATATATATATATATATATATATATATACATACATACATACATATGTGTGTCAATGGCTTTTTTTGTAAGTAACTCAGTGTTAATTTAAGTATTTCACAAACATATTTATTTAATTTAATAATATTATTTAATTTAATATTAATTAATGTTAATTATAGGGCCCTATCTTACACCTGATGCAAAGCGACGGCAGGCACGATGCAAGTGTTTTTTCCTAGTTTCCGACGCAGTTATCATTTTGACGTCTAGCGCCCACGTTGTTTAAATAGCAAATGCATTCGCACCCATCTGTTCGCCCATGGGCATGCTGGTCTGAAAACGATGTGTGATCAGGCGCATTGTTGGCGTGTTGCTATTTTGAGGGAACTGAAAACGACAAAATTTTTCTTTTTTTATCTAAAGTGTGCGTTAGTAATATGCGCCTATAGGCGAGTGCACAACTCGCGTACACTGCTTGTTATGTACACAAATATGCCAAATATTAAAAATAAAAGCATTACAATGTAAAAGATGACTATTGTGTGCATACAGATAAAAATGCTTTGGTGGAATCCAGCTTGTCCCGCTTTAAACTCGCGCATAAGCGGATTCATTTCCTCGCTACAGAAGCGTTCCGTTTTTCCACTTGCAAATTTGGCCATGGTGCAAGGGCTACTGGCTTTTTTAGTTCAAGTCTTTTTTTTCAAGTCTCATTGGTTCCAAAACATACTTATAACTCTACAATAAACATCAAATATGTTCTGATTGGCTGTGATTTTCTGTAGCAGGTACACGTTCAGTGTGGAATACTATCTGTATCTGATTTGTAAATGGTGTAATATGTACACACACACACACATGTTCGTTTTGCTATCAAAGTGAGGGCTTTCCATAGGCGTAATGGTTTTTATACTGTACAAACTGTACATTCTGTGCCCCTAACCCTTCCTAAACTTAACCCACACAGAAAACATTCTGCATATTTACATTTTTAATTAAACCTTGTTTAGTATGTTTTTAAAGCTGTTTGAAAAGTGGGGACATATGAAATGTCCTCATATTTCACGTTGAAGTTGTAATACCAGTGTCATACCTATGACATTATACACATTTGTGTCCTGATATGTCACAAAAACGCGCGCACACATGCACACATGCACACACACACACACACACACACACACACACATATATATACAGTGGGGCAAAAAAGTATTTAGTCAGCCACCAATTGTGCAAGTTTTCCCACTTAAAAAGATGAGAGAGGCCTGTAAATTTCATCATAGGTGCACTTCAACTATGAGAGAAAATCCAGAAAATCACATTGTCTGATTTTTAAAGAATTTATTTGCAAATTATGGTGGAAAAGTATTTGGTCACCTACAAAAAAAAAAAAAAAAACAAGATTTCTGGCTCTCACAGACCTGTCACTTCTTCTTTAAGAGGCTCCTCTGTCCTCCACTTGTTACCTGTATTAATGGCACCTGTTTGAACTTGTTATCAGTATAAAAGACACCCGTCCACAACCTCAAACAGTCAGACTCCGAACTCCACTATGGCCAAGACCAAAGAGCTGTCAAAGGACACCAGAAACAAAATTGTAGACCTGCACCAGGCTGGAAGAGTGAATTTGCAATAGGTAAGCAGCTTGGTGTGAAGAAATCAACTGTGGGAGCAATTATTAGAAAATGGAAGACATACAAGACCACTGATAATCTCGTGGGGTCAAAATGATCACAAGAACGGTGAGCAAAAATCCCAGAACCACACAGGGAGACCTAGTGAATGACCTGCAGAGAGCTGGGACCAAAGTAACAAAGACTACCATTAGTAACACACTACGCCGCCAGGGACTTGTCCCCAGACGTGTCCCCCTGCTTAAGCCAGTGCATGTCCGGGCCCATCTGAAGTTTGCTAGAGAGCATTTGGATGATCCACAAGAGGATTGGGAGAATGTCATATGGTCAGATGAAACCAAAATAGAATTTTTTGGTAAAAACTCAACTTGTCGTGTTTGGAGGAGAAAGAATGATGAATTGCATCTAAAGAACACTATACCTACTGTGAAGCATGGGGATGGAAACATCATGTTTTGGGGCTGTTTTTCTGTAAAGGGACCAGGACAACTAATCCGTGTAAAGGAAAGAATGGGGTCATGTATTGTGAGATTTTGAGTAAAAATATCCTTCCATCAGCAAGGGCATTGAAGATGAAACATGGCTAGGTCTTTCAGCATGACAATGATCCCAAACACACCGCCCGGCAACGAAGGTCCTGGAGTGGAGTGGAGTGGAGTCTCCAGATCTCAGCCCCATAGAAAATCTTTGGAGGGAGTTGAAAATCCGTGTTGCCCAGTGACAGCCCCAAAACATCACTGCTCTAGAGGAGATCTGCATGGAGGAATGGGCCAAACTACCAGCAACAGTGTATAAAAACCTTGTGGAGACTTACAGAAAATTGCCAACAAAGGGTATATAACAAAGTACTGAGATGAACGTTTATTATGGACCAAATACTTATTTTCCTTTTACTTTAAAAATCAGACAATGTGATTTTCTGGATTTTTTTTCTCATTCTGTCTCTCATAGTTGAAGTGTACCTGTGATGAAAATTACAGGCCTCTCTCATCTTTTTAAGTGGGAGAACTTGCACAATTGGTATATAAATATGTATATATATATATATATATATATATATATATATATATATATATATTGCTTTAATAGCTCCTATAGTACATTTGAAGATTGTGTTGTGGTTACTTGAAATAACAATATATAATAAATGAACATCTTGGTATGCTCTTGATTTGTCCGACAGCTCAACCCACACGTAAAATCAGTCTTATATGAATACCTGTGCACTGATGTATTACACCTTAATATGAATGAGAACAGAGACAAAGAGACATGCTCAATTCTGAGATTGTGTCTCGGCAGCTTTTGTGCTGTGAATTAAAACTGAGGAACCTACATATGAATGAGTCGAGGAGAATACCAATGACCATGCAGAGAAATAAAGAGAGAGAGAGAGAGAGAGAGAGAGAGAGAGAGAGAGCTGGCCAGTGTATGTGCTGTAGGTGTGAGAGAATGACACAAGGAGTGTGTGGGAGTTGTGCTGTTAACCGCGCTGGCGCACTCAAAGCATGTTTGGCTAGATCACATCTGAGAGAGAGAGAGAGAGAGAGAGAGAGAGAGAGATTTCCTGTCTGCTCCAGGGCTGCATATGGAGTTGGCATACTTAGCTTACAGACAGACTGATATGAACACACATTTGTATATAGCAGCGTCTACAACCTTTTAGACATGATGTACCACCCTGAACCCTTCACAAATGTATATGTTGTGAATTCTTTAGTGTTGGATGATGGACTCTGCTTCCCATTACACATCATGGTGAGAATAAATCAGGCAAATTACTCCCTAATTGTTTATTGTTTTTACTGTTTAGTGGATGGTTGACACAGAAATTCTCACCACTGGTGTTCCCTGTGTGTTTTGTGTCATGCAAAGTGGTTTTAAAGAGCTAAATATAATACTTTCACATGAATTTCTTTTCTAAACCAGATGAAAAACCATATTCTATGACCAAAAATAATATTAAAGCTGCAATATGTCAAATTTATGCAGTAAAATATCCAAAAACCACTATGCCAGTGTTACATACTTTGTTCAGTTGAGTACTTACAATAGCCTAATTGTTTCCGACTATTTGTAAACCGTGATAAAAACGCAATTTTAACCAAGGATCCATGACGCGTGAGGGAGTCACCTGTAAATGGTGACACAATGTGTTTCAAAATTAATTGCATGCCATTTATCAATACAAGCATCCAGCATATAACATAATATCTAATATATCTAATATAATAAACAGAGCTGCATACCTCATACTCATGACCAGAAAAAGCGGAAGCGACGCTGGCTGTAACATTTAATTGGGCTCCAGTCCACCAGAGGGAGCCCTCACATGAAAATTGAACTCTGCCACATCCTGTTCCTGCTACATCAGTTCCTGTCTTGTCATTTCCTGTCACCCTGTATTTAAACCATATGTTTGCACTGCCAAATTGCAAAGTATTGCCAGTTCACTGCCATACTAAGCGTTGTTTCATGCCTCCGTTATTGCTTGTTGTTATTGCCATTGCTTTTGATCTTTTGACTCTCATTTTTGGATTACTGTTTTGGATTTGGCCTGTGACCTGACTACGAGTTGTGTCCTTAAATAAAGACTGGCTTATGGAATCCACTCAGCCTAAATCCTCCTTACATCGGCGACTGTGGCATAAAGTCCCTCTGCTCTCGAGGTGTGTCGCGTTTGTCTCTCATCAACAATCGCCCCAGTGCCTCGTTCAGCTCCACAACACTCAGTCCCGCTCTGCTTCATACTACAGTAACGTTAATAATCGCACCCATGAACATGATTTCTGCCCGAGTCCCATCCCGATTCTTTTCCACCGGCTGTGAGGTGAAGACCACATGTCCCAAGATTCCTCGCTCAAACTTGGCATCGTCAAACTACGCTTTTGTTTTGAATAGGCGACCTCTAACGAAAAATTACATACTGCACATTTAATAAATAAATGACCAAAATAAAACATTACTAATTAATAATATTACTGATAAATGAATAAATTATAAATAACAACAAATATAAATACATACATACATAAATACTGATAATAACTTAAGTAATCAATCAATCAATCAATCATCAAATTAATAAAAATCATATCCTTTTATCAAAACAGAAAATGATTACTATTAATAATTTTAGATAGAAGAAAGGAAAGATTTTCTGCATCAGTAATATTAGTTTTGCGGTTTGCTTACAAACTGAATAGTTAAAAAAAATTTTGTACAAAATGATGAGTATTTAATGAAATTGTCAGTAAATTAGAATTTGATGGATTAAGTAAGTGAGACCTTCATTGGACTTGTTTAATAAATAATATTGTGTGTTTTCATTGAGTATTTGCAATGCTATTGAAGTCACCATCTTCACTTGAGTCGCTGTCATTATGGTTACATGCGTTATTCACAGCAATCATGATAATACAAAAGGGACTTAGCTTTGGTTATTCATTCATACAGACAATATTGCAGTCACTCCTGTAAGTTGCTGTATGAACTGGACATTTCGAGAGTCACATCGGTTATTAATCCCAAACACTAGCTGTGTGAACATAGGCAATCTGCATGTGTAATCTGTGTTTGTATGTGTTTGAGGGCTTGTGTGTGTGTGTTTGGCACATTGAGCACGCATGCGCACGTGTCAAGGGCTCAGGGGCCGTTTGACAGAAGATAAGATGGATGACTCTGCAGTGAGGGTTAAGCCTGACTCCCAGCACAGCTACACACACACACACACAGATATATAAACAACTCGTTAACATACTCCTACGTGAATGGATTTATTGCAGATCTCAGGTGAGAGAGAGAGAGAGAGAGAATATGTGTTGTTTATAGTGAAGAGGGTTTAGATAAATGGAGAAACTCATTGATGCTCACTTTAATTCATTAGTATTAACTGTAATCTTTGCATTACAAATCTAAAAAATAAAGTAAATTGGAATTTTAATTTAAGAAATGCAATTTAAATACCAGTCAGATGAAAGGCGAATTTATTCAGAACCCATTTCTAATAATATTAATAATAATAACAATAATAATTGTTGTAATATAACATTAATAATATAATTATAATATATATTACATACTGTTATATAATACCATTAATCATTGATAATGATTATTATAGTAATTATTATTATTATTATTATTTTCAAGTAATCTATAATACTGTAGGCCACACAATATCTTTGGAGCATCACATGACATCATTGACCCATCAAAGATGAAATATAAATTAATAAGATTATTATCATTATTATTAACATTGTTATTAAAATTTTCTTTCAAGTAATCTAAATTACTGTAGGCTACAAAATATTTTCGTAGCATCACATGACATTATTGACCAATCAAAGATGAAAGATGAATTTATTCACAACCTGTTTCTAATAATAATAATAATTACTATAATAATCATTATTATTATTGATATTATTATACCAATTATTATTAGTTATTGTTTTTATTTTCATTGATATTAATACTGCACATAACAATTTATTCAATGTTAATATTGCTATTTTATAAAAATGATAGAATTATCATATTTTTATTTATAAAAACAATCACAGTGATTTTACTGTCCAAAAAAGCCCCACAACTGTGGCTTCTTGTGAATTATTATCTGATAAACATCCGAAAAAGATTGCTGAAAAAACATCTGCTATTTCATACTAATATCCAACAGGGAATATTCATATTGCAAATGTTGTCAAATGTCATCTTCATGATTAAAATACACACACTGAATCATGCTCTTGGCAGTGTACATGTGCTAACAGGTGCATTGATTTTTATTTATCTTCTGTAATCATAATTATCATTTGTCTGGAGTTAGTGTCGTTTGAATGAAAAAAAAAACAATCCTTTGTGTTGAATTCAATAAACGATTTAGCATATCACTTTCTCTCAAAAGCCACAGAAGGCTCATATAAACTGCTGTGTTTTCACAGAGCGTTTGTAACAAGGTTGTATTTTCTACAGATGCAAAAGTCTTGTTTGTCTTGTCTTGCATTTTGTAAGTTGGAGTTTAGCTGTACAGGTCCTGGCCCTCCTCTATCTGTCTCTGATTGTCTTTGCCTGATACAAAGAGCTCAGCAGGGTGGCCAATGGGAGGAGGAACATATCACAACAAATATGGGTGTTGGGATAGAAGGTAACAGCTATTCTAACGAATCCATTTTTTCAACGCTTGTACAACGCTACTATCTTCTCATTCTGAAGGGCATGGAGAATAGCGTGAGCAATTGAAAATGCATTTTCTGTTCATAAAATTACAGTGTTTGTGTGGGAATATGCGTTTATGCATGTGTGTTTTATATGTGAATCTGTAATCTTGAACTAGTGTAATTCAGAGCTTGTGTGTGTGAGAGAGAGAGAGTGAGGTTGCCGTTGTGTGTTTACATGTGTGCTAGACGGATGTTTTATTCATGGTGATATCTTCTAAGGTCTTTGGTATTCTGCGTGAGTGTATAGACGTGTTTGTCTCTGTAGCTTGTGTGCGTTCATGTGAGCATCTACTGTAGGGCCTGGCTGAGTTTGTCCAAGCTCAATGTGAATAATTTCTCTGTTAGTGATGGTCAAAAGATTACTTGGTTACACTTTATTTCGGCATTCCACTTTAGATATTCTACTACAACTGTATGTCAATACCTCTCATTAGAGTATTAGTAGACTGTTAGGTGAGTGTTAGTAGAATAAGTTGACATGTAAAGTTGCAAAGTTTCTTAAAGTGAAAAGAATGTCTGTTGGGGAGCATCAAAATAAAGTGTTAGCAGATATTAAGCAGACAGTCTACTAATACTCTAATTACTGGTAGTTACTTGTAATTAGTAGATGTCTAAAGTGGATTAGTGGAGTGTTAGTGATTACTTCTTATATGTATGTATGTATATATATATATGTATGTATATGTATATATGTATAATGTGTGTGTGTGTGTGTGTGTGTGTGTTCTTGTGTATAATGTATAGTATAATAACATGGTAATCCAATGTAATCATGGATTGGAAGGACACTTCCAGTGACCACATTTCGACTAATTTTATAATATATATATATATATATATATATATATATATATATATATATATAAGTATACATATTATATTTATACTAATACATTATAAATAATACATTTTATATATATATATATATATATATATATATATATATATATATATATATATATATATATATATATATATTTGTCAAAATTTTGTCACTGGAAGTGTCCTTACAATTCATGATTACACTGGATTACCATGTCATTATACTATACATTATACACAAGAACACACACACACACACACACACACACACACACACACACACACACACACACACAGCTCAAAAGAAAACCTTGTACTTTTGATTGTCTCAGTGGTTTACCAAAGTATGTCCCAGATGGATGCAGTATTTTTGGGAGAAAGTGTCTCATTTCCATCTAGAGTACAGTCTGTGTAGTAATGTGCAGGGTGTTTAAGTGTAATCGAGGTGTCTGGTCATCTATGGCTGTATCTCCAGCCCTCTCTGAAGGCAGAGCTTAGAGCAGTGCTGTTATATTGATCCAACTGGACTCCCTGATGCCCCGCCATGTTTACACTGGACTTGAATGGCTAATGCAGTGACACTCACTTCCTTGCGATCTCTCTGTTTCTCATTCACACACTTACTGGAGTCTTACAATTTCATTAATTCCATATACATGCTTTGTTTGCTTTGTTGCAAGGAATATTACATCAATGCTTTGGTCGATAGTGAGATGCATATGTAGAATTTTAGGTTTGTTGTACTGTCCTTGATAATTTTCCCTCAGAGATATTTTTGACTGCAACGGCCTTCTGTAATATTGATAAAGCAGATTCAATCAATCTCTCCCAGAGGTAGGACAACAGAGTTTGTCAATCAATCACATGTGTTTCATTCCCATGTGTATTTATGCAAAATAATTAATAAATTATTGCTTTAGGAGTCTAAATGAATCATTTCATGTGAGTATAAAGTTGTAACCAGATATTATCTTTCTAGAATTCATAAATCTCAGCTCCGTCCTCCGTTTTCTCCACCATTAAAGCATTAAGCAGTTTTTCTTCATCGTCTTGAAAAATAAGAGTAAAAGCTGTGGTTTATGTGGCATGTTCTCACTAAAGACTTCTCTAACCCGTAATCCTGCCCTGCTACCCAGTAAACCCTCAATAGCTCAAAGGTCTGTCAAGATTACAGCACCTCTGAGTACATTTTTATTGAAAGGAGAAATCGATCTGCCCTCTTGAGCTCACAAACAAAGGTATTGCAGAGACAGGCAAGGGCTTTAAGACCCTGTGCCTAGATTATAATTTTTTTCCCCTGATCTCCTGGTTTTTATTTGGTTTAAGAGAATTAAAAGGCAGGGTAGGTGGGATATGGGATAGTTCACCACAAAATTAAAATTCTGTCATAACTTTCTTTTTTTCTGCTCTACACAGAGGAAGATATTTGGACGAATGTTTGGAGCCAAGCAGATCTCCCTATAATACTATGGGACGAGATCTGCTTGGTTACATACAATTAGGGCTAGGTATTGACAGAAGTTTTAAAATTCGATTCAATTTCAGTTCACAAGATTGCAATTCGATTTCGACTAAATTCGATACAATTTAAATTATTTTGGATATATATCAGGAACAGTACATGGCAAATTTTCTCAAGGAAAAAAAAATCTCCATACATGGGAATCAGTCTGTACTACATACATTACTATAATATTGAAGGTTAAAATTAACTGATTTCTATACAAACACTTAAATTACACCCAAGGAAGTTTTTAGAATAATTAAGTTAAAGTACTCACTTTAAAATTATGTAATTGTATTTCTACCTCAATTCATTTTTTAAATTACATTATTTAAATGGTGGCTGTCATAAAAACTTAACGGATTTACTCAAATGTGCATTAAATATTGAAGAACATTAAAAATTATTATGGATGTGTAATAAGGTACATATACTTAGCAAAATGCAGGTCTCTAGAGTTATTTTTTGTAGATGACTTAGCGTTACCGCCTCTCTTAAACTGAGGTGCTACAGCGATGTGTCACACCACATTAGAAAAGTGCCAAAACAGTTATTTTTTTGAATTTCACAATAAAATGGACAGAATTTGAAATCTGAGCCTTTGCTTCATATCAAAAGTAACAAAACGTATTGCCATTTATTGGATGGGAGGAGCGCTACAATGTTCTATTCATTCATCAACTGAAAACAGACTAGACTAATATAGGTTCATAAAAATAAGAATGATTAAAGTCAAGAAATTGATATTTTTTACCCTGCCCTACATAAAATGTACATCCATAATGTCCTACCTGCTTGTCAATATATTTTTTACATACCCTTGCACACCCTGACATCATATGTTGTCAGAGCGTTTCGTGCTATACAGAGTTAAGACAGATGCCAATCACGAACACCGCAACCGAAACAACAGCAATCTTTTATAGTTCCCCCTGAACCAAAACAAGGAGCTTATGCTGTGTTCACGCCACAACTACTGTAATTTAGAAGAGGTTCAATGACTCTGATTTATGCGTTTCAATGCAGAAATGAATCTGCAGACGTCAGGTCATACAGGTCAGTGCTCTTTAAGTTGTTTCTGTTCATTATTATTGTAATGTTATGTGCTTTGAGACATGAGGTAGTTTGTGACACTTTTGTTTGCTCCCTCCTGTATGCGTTCATGTGTTTTAGAGGAGGTTTGGCTTTGGAGACGCTCTGAAGGGAGGGTGGGACTTTATGCTTTCAAAGCTTGCTCGCTATTGCTAGCCTCTCTGAAAATGACCTACCCTACCTATAAGAGAGTTTTTCTTCTTTTTTTTTTTTTCTTAAAAATGGCCATTAGCAAATAGGGTGGAAATGACAGCTACTGTATATTGTTACAATTTTGTGGCAAAGAATTAAATGATTTTGTGAATATATAATGTGAATGTGTTTGTGAGTTTTGCTTAAATAAGAGAAAATTTAGATATAAACGTTTCCTTACTCTACATGTATGTTCATATAAATCCAAATGGCTCTATGATCAGTCGTCATGCCTGCGGACTGTTGGCTGAATGTCTGATGAATAAGGCACACAAAATTGGAAACATTACAGGAGTTTTGAAATAAAATGATTGGTTGAATTCTACAGGATTTCCAAGAGTCGTGTGTTACGCTCTTTAAAAGTTCACCTACAGTCCTGGCCAAAAGTTTTGATAATTCCATAAATATTAGTTTTCACAAAGTTTGCTGCTAAACAGCTTTTAGATCTTTGTTTCAGTTGTTTCTGTGATGCACTGAAATATAATTACAAGCACTTCTTATGTTTCAAAGGCTTTTATCGACAATTACATGACATTTATGAAAAGAGTCAGTATTTGCAGTGTTGGCCGTTCTTTTTCAGGACCTCTGCAATTCGACTGGGCATGCTCTCAATCAACTTTTGGGCCAAATCCTGACTGATAGCAACCCATTCTTTCATAATCACTTCTTGGAGTTTGTCAGAATTAGTGGGTTTTTGTTTGTCCACCCGCCTCTTGAGGATTGACCACAAGTTCTCAATGAGATTAAGATCTGGGGAGTTTCCAGGCCATGGACTCAAAATTTCAACGTTCTGGTCCCCGAGCCACTTTCACTTTTGCCTTATGGCACAGTGCTCCATCGTGGTGGAAAATGCATTGTTCTTCACCAAACTGTTGTTGGATTGTTGGAGGAAATTGCTGTCGGAGGGTGTGTTGGTACCATTTTTGGTACCACTTTATTCATGGCTGTGTTTTTGGGCAGAATTGTGAGTGAGCCCACTCCCTTGGATGAGAAGCACCCCCAAACATGAATGGTCTTAGGATGCTTTACTGTTGGCATGACACAGGACTGATGGTAGCGCTCACCTTTTCTTCTCCTGACAAGCCTTTTTCCAGATGCCCCAAACAATCAGAAAGGGGCTTCATAGGAGAATATGACTTTGCCCCAGTCCTCAGCAGTCCATTCACGATACTTTCTGCAGAAGATGAATCTGTCCCTGATGTTTTTTTTGGAGAGAAGTGGCTTCTTTTCTGCCCTTCTTGACACCAGGCCGTCTTCCAAAAGTCTTGGCCTCACTGTGGGTGCAGATGCGCTCACACCTGCCTGCTGCCATTCCTGAGCAAGCTCTGCACTGGTGGCACTTCGATCCCGCAGCTGAATCCTCTTTAGGAGACGATCCTGGCACTTGCTGGACTTTCTTGGACGCCCTGAAGCCTTCTTTACAAGAATTGAACCTCTTTCCTTGAAGTTGCTGATGATCCTATAAATTGTTGATTTAGGTGCATTCTTAGTAGCCACAATATCCTTGCCTGTGAAGCCATTTTTATGCAACGCAATAATGGCTGCACGCGTTTCTTTGCAGGTCACCATGGTTAACAATGGAAGAACAATGATTTCAAGCATCACCCTCCTTTTAACATATCAAGTCTGCCATTCTAACCCAATCAGCCTGACATAATGATCTCCAGCCTTGTGCTCGTCAACATTTTCACCTGACTTAACAAGACGATTACTGAAATGATCTCAGCAGGTCCTTTAATGACAGCAATGAAACGCAGTGGAAAGGTTTTTTTTGGGATTAAGTTAATTTAATGGCAAAGAAGGACTAAGCAATTCATCTGATCACTCTTCATAACATTCTGGAGTATATTCAAATGCTATTATAAAAACTTAAGCAGCAACTTTTCCAATTTCCAATATTTATGTAATTCTCAAAACTTTTGGCCACGACTGTAGAAACAAAGCCATCCTTAATGCCAAACCCCCTAATGGAAGAAGAAAGCTGTCGTGTTTACAACTGTGACAATGAGCGCTTATCAGAATCAACTAAATGCTGGATTTTCAAAAGTATGTGAAGTTCACCATTGTTACAGTAACTGTAAACAACGTTCTTGAATGAATAATTTATTAGTTGCACACTGGTCTGTTATTTTATGGACATTGACTTTACATTTTCACACCCCTCAACACGATGCGGAACAAAATGAACTGTGGAGCAGCGGGTACCTGAGCCCTGCCCAGCTCAACAGCGCCCCACAAATTTTCCAATGTAAAACTGTGGTGAAAAATTGAACTGCAGCGCACTCTAATTAAGAGCCATTGTGGAAGATTTCGGGCTGAGATTTTCACATTTTCTACCCTGAATTTTGCTCCAGACCAAGACAATATCAATCTGCTTCAGCTATGTGTAGATTAGTCTGCATCAGGTCAGTAATTATTTGGCATATCTGTTCTTCCTGTGTTGAGTAGCGTATCAAAGTAATGCTTACGTGAATAGCCTGAATAGAATGTTTGTTTTCCTCACTGGAATTCCACCACAACTTTTAATATTTTAAAACAACATTTGGAGGCAATTAATACTACATTCAGGCAATTCTATGCATGTGTCGTGTGTACTTAAAGCCTGTCAATCAACATTAGAGGGAAACCTCTGCCAAAAGTGTTCTGCATGCGCATAGCAATTAGAATATAAAGTACAAAATGCTTATCATAAACTGCTGCTAAAAGCCAGAATCTACTCTACCTACATTTACTTTCAGGATCTGCTACTGAACTTAAATAATTTATTAGTATGGCGTAGGGACCTTTTGAAGCCAATACAGCATCATTTCATCCTGGGAATGACAGATACAAGTCACATTGGCCAGAGGGATTTTGAGCCATTCCTCTTCCAGAGCAGTAGCCTGGTCACTATGTGATGCTGATGAAGAATAAAACATTTTCTACCTTGAAAACAAAACACCCCAATGTGGCTTAAAAATACTGACTGTGAATGCCCATGAGAGATGTTTAAAACTTCACTTCACTTCATCAAACCATTCTGTCAGAAGTCTTGAAGTGTGTATTGGTGAATTATCATGGTGACACATGGCACCACATTCGGGGTATAATGTTCAGGGAATGCCATGTAGGTTATCACATTCCAAACTGATCCTTGCTTCACTCTTCACAGTCCTGGTGCTGAGCTTCTTTAGGGCTTCTCCACACTGTAACTCCCACAGATGAGGAAAGACAGTGAAGGTGGACTCATCAGCGAATAATACATGTTTCACATTGTCCAATATTTGGCATTGTCATGAGTGATCTAATGTTTGCCTAATAGCTATAGCAGCCCAGCCATGAATATTGACTCTGTGGCACTCCTGACAAACAGTTTTGGTGGAAACAGAAGTTTTGAGGTGCGCATTTAATTATACAGTGAGCTGAGTGGCTGTAGTTTTATATTGGTTAGTAGCTGGATATCCCTTTCAGACAACTTCCTCTTGCGTCAACAGTTACTCCTGTTGGATGCAGTTCATCCTACGTGGAGGTATGCCGACATTACCCTGGCTACCATTTCTGTCGATACACCACATAGACTTGCTGTCCTGGTCACAGATAAGCCTGTGAGACACGCACCAACAATTTGTCCTCTTTTGAACTCTGATATGTCTCCCATTATGTTTTTTGAACTACAATATTTCACATACAGCTGTGCTATTGCTCTGCTAATTCAACCTTACACTCTGCTCCTACAGATGGAATAAAAATCAGTGAAGATTAGCCACCAGGCCGCATATATATATATATGTGTGAACACTAAATTGGTCAGTGTTTGTTTCATTCTCCAACCCCTGCATTGTACGATTTTTGTGAAATAAATTAATATTTTTATTCAGCAAGGATGCATTGAGCTGATCAGAAGTGACAGAAAAGTGACTTTTACATTGTTATGCCCCACTGCCAAATTATGGCTGAACGAAATGACATCTACTCTACACTTTAAACAAATTAGGTACTCTCTGAAGGGTACATTGGAACAATTTGATAAGGCTTGACACCCGTTTAACTGTTACCTTAATGGAGATCCTATTGTCTAACACTCACTCACATCACTCATTTTAGCATGTTATGTGTTAATATATTTTCTCCAAGCCTTAATAATCTGAATGTCGAATAGGACTGGTAAAGGAAGGGATATTTTGTTATAAAGATTGTTTATATATATACTGCCGATTTTGCAGATTTGCCCACTTACAAAGCATGTAGAAGTCTGTAGGTTTTACCATAGGTACTCTTCAACTGTGAGTGACGGAATCTAAAACAAAAATCCAGAAAAAACACATTGTATGATTTTTAATAAATTAATTCACATTTTATTGCATGACATAAGTATTTGATCATCTAATAACCAGTAAGAATTCCAGCTCTCACAGACCTGTTAGTTTTTCTTTAAGAAGCCCTCCTGTTCTCCACTCATTACCTGTATTAACTGCACCTGTTTGAACTCGTTATCTGTATAAAAGACACCTGTCCACACACTCAATCAAACAGACTCCAACCTCTCCACAATGGCTAAGACCAGAGAGCTGTGGAAGGACATCAGGGATAAAATTGTAGACCTGCACAAGGCTGGGATGGGTTACAGGACAATAGGCAAGCAGCTTGGTGAGAAGACAACAACTGTTGGTGCAATTATTAGAAAGTGGAAAAACTTCAAGATGACGGTAAATCTCCCTCGGTCAGGGGCACCATGCAAGATCTCACCTCATCAATGATCATGAGGAAGTGAGGAGGTGAGGGATCAGCCCAAAACTACATGGCAGGACCTGGTCAATGACCTGAAGAGAGCTGGGACCACAGTCTCAAAACCATTAGTAACACTACGCCGTCATGGATTAAAATCCTGCAGAGCACGCAAGGTCCTCCTGCTCAAGCCAGCGCATGTCCAGGCCCGTCTGAAGATTGCCAATGACCATCTGGATGATCCAGAGGAGGAATGGGAGAAGGTCATGTGGTCTGATGAGACAAAAATAGAGCTTTTTGGTCTAAACGCCACTCGCCGTGTTTGGAGGAAGAGGGATGAGTACAACCCCAAGAACACCATCCCAACCGTGAAGCAAGGAGGTGGAAACATCATTCTTTGGGAATGCTTTTCTGCAAAGGGGACAGGACGACTGCACCGTATTGAGGGGAGGATGGATGGGGCCATGTTTCGTGAGATCTTGGCCAACAACCTCCTTCCCTCAGTAAGAGCATGAAGATGGGTCGTGGCTGGGTGTTCCAGCATGACAACGACCCGAAACACACAGCTGACCTGACCTCCAGACCTGAACCCAATAGAAAATCTTTGGAGGGAGCTGAAAGTTCAGATTTCCCAGCGTGTGTGCAAACCCGGTCAAGAACTACAGGAAACGTATGATCTCTGTAATTGCTAACAAAGGTTTCTGTACCAAAATATTAAGTTCTGCTTTTCTGATGTATCAAATACTTATGTCGTGCAATAAAATGCAAATTAATTAACTAAAAATCATACGATATGATTTTCTGGATGTTTGTTTTAGATTCCATCACTCACAGTTGAAGAGTACCTATGATAAAAAAAAATATAGACTTTTATATGCTTTGTAAGTGGGCAAAATGTATCAAATACTTGATATACTTCCTATATATATATATATTGTTACAGCATTTAATTACTGCCATTACCACGTACAATACAGTGTCCACTGTCTTCTGTGAGATTTGCAAGAAGCAATCTCAACTCTCAGAATATATTACTGCTTTGCTTTTATTAAACCGGCAGAGCAACAGTTGCGCTGCCGACTTCCGCTGTATGACAGGGCCTGTCAACGAACTACAGCGATTCTCTGCGGGTTTTCAAAATATTTTGCCGAGAGAATATGCAAATAGAACACAACAGAAAAGAAATGTGACTTAGGCCACCTGCTAGTAAAAGCAGGCTCTTAACCCTGACAGCACATCTCTCTCTCTCTCTCTGATTGGTATTCTGCAGTATTATCGCTGCGTTCTGGGTGTAAGCAGAGCAGCTGTGGATGGAGCGGGAGGGATAATGGCTGCTAGGAGGTTCAGTCGCTTTAACTGATGGAACAGCCCGTGTGAGCGTTTCTCTGTGACCTTATTAAAGCTGCTGCCGCAAAGTCAAGCTCTTCACAGGAGACAGTGCCGCGGCTAATGATGGAGCGCGGGGCTAAAAGTCACTACCACACGCCGCTAATTTGTTTATGTCAGTGTTGTTTAAAAATGGGTAGCGATAAGCAACCCATGAAAAGAGTGAGAGAGAGAGAGAGAGAGAGAGAGAGAGAGAGAGAGAGAGTCCCTTGAGGCATCAGGCTTTCTGTATGTTTGGTTTCATTCAATTTTTCCTGAATCTTACATGTAATTAATGCAACACTGAGAGCATTATGATTGGGACATGACTGTGCCATATCCATTTTAGACATCACAGATTTCAGTGGATTGCATTAAATCGTACTCTGAACATGTTTCATGGGGGGGTGAGGGGGTTGTAAACCAGAGCATTTTAAGGGGCTAATGAAATCAGGTCATGGTTTTTAAACTGTCTTTAGCATTTTCTTTTTTATTGCTTTCAATATATCTGTTCAAATCCAGGATTACAATGTGTCTCTGGATCATTTCACCTAGCTAATAGTTTAAATGAGATTAAATATTGTACACAACATCACCCGTTGACCCCGATCAGTACACACACACACACACACACACACACACACAGGTTTGTTTTGCTATCTTAGTGAGGACATGCATTTAAGGGCTGTATTTAATAAAACATTGTTTATTGTGTTTTTAAAGCTTTTTCAAATATGAGGACTCATGAACTGAGAACTGAGAGAACTGTCACTGTTAAATTTATGTTTGAAGTAAAATGAAATTGTGGCAAAAGTTTCAGTTTTGTTAATTAAAAAAAAACGTTATTATTATTGTTATTTTGAATAGATGAATGTATATCTTGCTTATGAAGGCTGCATATATTTGATCAAAAATAGAGTAAACACAGTAATATTGTTAAATGTTATTACAATTTTAAATAACTGCTGTCTGTTAATATATATATATATATATATATATATATATATTTTTTTTTTTTTTTTTTTTTTTTTTTTTTTTTTGGTGCCATTACTCCAGTCTTTGGTAGCATTAGCATTTTCTTTTTATTGCTTTCACTGTATCTATTCAAATCCAGGATTACATTGTGTCTCTGAATCACTTCATCCAGCTAGTAGTTTAAATTAGATTAAACGTGTACCATCAACCGTTGACCCCGATCAACACACACACACACACACAATACTTCTGTTGAAATTCCTTTGTCTCAGAGACATGCAATTCGTCTTTGTCACGTCTATACTACCAAGCTGATCTGTATGTGAGCCAGACTATGACATTAATACGCACGCACACACATACACTTACATACAAACCTACATAATTGTTTGTGTTTTATCATCTTAACTCAAACCTGTTTGTAAAGATCACTCAGTTTCGTGTGTGTGCAAATGTGCATGCATGCGCTTCTTTAAGATGCTCCATTCAGTATGTTCATGGCTGAGGGAATTAAATGTCACTCAGAGAGATTGATGTGTAGTGTGATAGCAGCTTCTGAAAGAGCAGTGGAGGCTGCTGGGATGGAACCACATCTCGTGTTGTATCTGAGTTCAGGATATACTCCTCTGTGCATCCACACACACAGTATGATTCGCTGCTGATATGCATGAAATTGTACTGAATCGCGGAAGTGAAGTGAAACACTTTTAATGATGTATGATTTGAAAAAACACATGATGCGTCCAAAATCGAGTACTAAGTAGGTACTGCATTTGAATTTGAATTTACCCTGCGACCATTAAAAAAGTATGTTCTATATAGTATGAACATGGGTTGAATGAATCAAATTCATGACCTGCCAGCGTCACTTATGATACTAATGATTAATGATATGATAATGTTAATGATACTTAAATGTCATAACAGTGTATTTTTTTTTTTAAATTTTCTATCTTATATTTTTTACGTTTTAAAATATATTATTCAAATTAACAAAAAAAATATTACTTTATAAATATCATTACGTTTTTGGGTAGTCGCACTGCATAACATTACCTGAACTAACCTTGCCTTGCCATAAAAAATGATACATGACCTTGATACATAGTTGTGACGTTCTGCAGAGGGTCTGATTTCTATGATATCATTTCCTGTTGTTTATTGATTTTTTTTTTTTTTTTTTCTGAATCTTGGTCGCACCACATTCTGCTTATAACATAATGTGGAGTGTGTCATGTTCTGGGCAGGGACAGGCTTGCGGCAGTCTCATGCGGGATCTCAGGGGCATTGTCAAGGTTCATCACGGGGTTACCGTGACAATACTAGCGGGGCCTCATGCCAGATATATCACCATAATGAAAAGGTTAGAGTTTCATTCCTCAAGGGACTCTCTCGTCCAAATGTGGATCAGTGCTTTGTCCCATACCCCCTTATTTTAAAGCATTCTAGGATTTATTCTGTGGTTGATAAACATGAATTCATGTGTTTGTGTGTGTGTCTCGCCCCAGGACGCCTATCATATCTACTGTGGGTCACAACAAAAACCTATTATTATATTTCATCATGGTATCTTCACTGGCTTTTTTCTTGTCATTTTGCAAGAGAACACCTTTTAGCAGACAACAGCAGGAAGTTAATCACACACTGATAGAAATGACTCTGTAACAGATGCAATGGATGCCAAAAGAAGGGGTTGTCACTGTTATCATGCACGGATTGTCTGAGGTTACCAACAGTCATCACCGTGTAAAGATGTTTTAGGATTCTTGATGTTTCCAGGTCGTAGTTAGTTTAATGCCACATTCAGCACAGATTGCATGTTCGTGTGTTGAATATCATGTCTGTGACACGCTTTTGATCTCGCTCTCTTTCTCTCCCTCTCTATGCATTGCCTCATGTGGAATCAGTCGGATCAGGTTAGTGTTTTTAAATCATTCTCTCTGTTCCAGGCTGGACCCGTCTCTCCTTTCTGTGTGATTTATTCGTCCCAATTGATTCCCATTCAGTGATGTGCTGCCTCAGAAACAGAAGCATTTGTCTTATTTCAGTTTCTTGTGGTAAACCTATTATGTGCTATGTCATCATAAAACTTCCTATAAAGTATCATTTGGTAGCTATAGGAAAGTCTTGAGTTATTTTAAAGTAACGATCACTTTTAGAAAATGCAGGGTGAACAGTCTGGAGTCACTGAATAAAATGGTGTGATTTTTCATTTGACCAACTTTGTGTACAGCAGATGTTTCATCAAAACACTCAATATAAGGCCTTTTTTATTTTCAAGAAGAATCTGTGAATCAAAACTTCTTATTCACCCCAAAATATAAGGGAGGAAGATGGGGCGGAGAGCAGCAGCTCATTTGCATTTAAAGACACATGCACGAAAACAGCATGTTTTTCCTTCCACTCAAAAATGGGCATTTACAACATGGTATAGTAAATTATCTGTGGGGTGTTTTGAGCTGAAACTTGACAGACACATTCAGAAGACACGAGTCTTATGTTACATCTTGTAAAATAGGGCATAATAGGTAAACTTTTAGCATTACAACTACTCTTCCATAATTAAACTACAACTGTATGATTGTATAACTCAATCAAATTGACTGTGGAAACTTTTGAGAATTGACATGATTACCACTTAAATGTAGACCTAAATTAAAGCAAGTCCATATTGTCGTGGCGGGCCAATGATAACAATGGTATGAGGAGGGTCATCCCACGAGCTTGACTTGTGTTTTGTGGATATTTACACAGATAACGGTTTTCAAGGACACATGCAGCGAGTTCGTCTGTGAAAGCAACACCTGGCACACCTGCCTCAGAACATTGGGCCTGATAACATACTCTCTGATACACTCCTTCGCTCAGGCTAATCCATTATTAATTGGATCAGGAACATTTTTAAGCTGTAACCTTGAGGCGGGAGGAGTATGGGAGGTCTTGTAGTTGCTGAAATGAGTGCAGTGGCTTTTGACTCTTGGCTGAGTTTAGCACAATGCACTTAGTGTATATTAGATTATTTTTCCGACGGCAAATGCTGCTTCGAATTGTGTGTTGAATCCTAAATATAGTCAAATGTGAGTACTGGTAGGCTGTAAGTGTGTACTGGAAGCCACCTTGGGTGATTTTTCCTGCTGAATGACAAGTTTCAATCAAATGGAACACAAAAAATTCCTCCGAGACACTTGAATAAAGTGAGTTTTTCCTCTCGCAGATTGAATATTAATCTCCATGTTCAGGGTTCGATATAGGACTTTATAACCCAGTCTATATGAAGCTCAGGGAGACGCAGGACGTGTTATGCATCAGAAATGGCAGTACTGTAATGGTTTGTGTGTGTTAACTAGGTTAAAGCCTGAATCAATAGAAGACACTCAATGAAAGGAAGACAAAAGTGAAACGTGAGACAAAAGCCAAATGAAACGATTGGTGGGAGAATTGCTACTTTGAAATACATATATATAACGTCGCCCTCTCGTCGCTTTTTGTCTTTGAAGTCATTTGAGGTCAGTCTGACCTTTAAAAATTATACAGAGGAGGGTCAGTACATTCATCAGCATTTCCCATGATGCCTCTCACTTACTGAACATATGCTTGAGACGCGTTTTGCGCTTTAAAGTTTCATAGATAATGTGTATGTACATATTCCTCCTAGGAATACGCACACAGCTTCAGTTTAATTTATCATGCAACGATGCAGAGAAGCAAAAGGAAACATTGTCATATTACAGTAATGTTGTGTCATTTACATATGTATGAACTGTAAATGGCTTTTGCTGTGATGTGATTACTTAAGAGTTTACAATATGCAGCATTCATCACAAACCAATAGCTGTAGCCTCTGTGTGTGTGTGTGTGTGTGTGTGTGTGTTTTGTGTCTATTCCTTTCTCCTGCTGTTCTGTGGTTTAATGAAATGTGCACAGTGAGCACAGTAGGAACGCCAGAGGAAATTGGGAAAAGCAAGGGATAGGAATAGGATAAGTGGAGAGGATCTGGGGTGATTATACCTGCTTCTCAGTAGGGTGATGTCAATGGGATTTGTGTGTGTGTGTGTGTGTGTTGTGTGGTGGTGGTGGTGGGGGGTCATGCAGGAAGTTTTCTATAATGGGTAGGTTGAAGGGTAGGCTTAGAATATACAGTTTGTACAGAATAAAAATCATTAAATTCAACATGGAAACCCGAATTGTGTTTGTTGAATTTCCGTAAAATTTGTGAAATTGGTGGGTGAAGGACACAGAACTTCTGAAACCTGCCTAAACGTGGTCTTAAATTATCTTCCAGAGGAGATACTCTCAATATAATCTGGTGTCCAAAAGGCTGTAAGTGAATTAACTATAAAAAGCAAGTTACTTGGTTGTCATAAAATTGAGTTCATTGAAATTAAAAATTTGAGTTAATACAATGGAGGCGATTGGTTTAATGTACAGAAACTCAATATTATGTTATCTGAACCACATTAGTTATCTAAGTTGATATGACAAAAGAAAAAAAAAAAATGTTGTGACAACACATCATGAAAATAATTTGTGTAGTGTGGAAATGTTTCTATTTTGTAATTCAATACAATTTTATTAATACATAAGTCAGTTTTCTTCCAGAAGAAGTGTTGATATCTGGAACTTTTTTAAAGAGACAGTTCGCCTCTCCCATCGCAGTGGAAGGCAATAGAGTCTCTGCCTAATGAGATATAGATTAAAATGCAAACTAATTAAAAAGACCCATTAAAAGTTTGGGAAGACGCTGCCCCTGCCGAAGAAAGAAAGAGAGAAAGCAAGCATGCAATAGAAAAAGAGAGTGATGCCTGCCAATAATTAGCCACAGGTCTCAGATTTAAGGTTATTTATTCATCTTGTATTTTAAGTTCCTCTCCCATCTGAAAAAGAAAGAGAAAGAAAATTCATGAAGGTCCCACTCACATCGCCAAAGGTCAGAGATTGAACGAAACATCATTTTTCTGAGATGCTGCTGTAACTGAGCTACTTCATTGTTTTTGTTCCCTGTTGTTTTGCTTTTGATGTTTGTTTCATCGCAAGTTGTCATATGCATTTATGGTCATGCGCAATATGCTGTAGCTAATAGTGTTGTCAAAAGTACTAACTTCGATACCGGGTTGATACAGAAATTTTATAAAATCTGATGCTTTGAGCGTGTTTCGTAAACACTTCTGATTGGCTCACGCGATCAGATATGTCTGTGACAATGATCAATGCACGGGAGTGTTTAAAAGCACACGGAAGGGTTTGAATTTGAAAGCGTTTTGAAAGCGGGAGTATTTGAAAGCAGGCATCTATCAGTGGACCGGTGCACTGATGGACGCCTGCTTTCAAACACTCCCATGTGTATCTATTTGCAACATGTTTTTGAAGCATTAATCATTGTAACCGATCACAGACATATTTGATCAGCTGGTGAACACTCAGAGGTGTTTACAAATCCACATTTTTAAAATTTCAGTACAGACTTCTTATCGAAGTCGGTACTTTTGACAACTCTAGAAGCTAAGGTGTTCTCAGTGGTTGTTTGGACGTTGCTATGCTGTGTGTTTAAGGTAGTTTAGGTGGCATGATCCCAGCCTGTGTTCCACTGGTCTTGTGTGAACTTTTATGTTACTTCCTGTTCTGAGCCATGTTTTGTAGTCCTTTGTAGTTTTTCTTGTAGATTAGTTCCTTTTCCTTGATTGTTCCTAATATCTTGTTTGCAAATATCCCCTTGTGTATTTCAACCCCATTGTTTCTTGTGTTCCTTTTTGAGTTTTTTATGGATTTGTTATGTTATGTTATATTGTGTTTATGTACGTAACTTGCTGCTTAACCTTAGCACGATGCATCATTGAAGAAATCAACTAGTTAGTCATGACTAGTTAGTCAAATGTGTCATTTAACCACGTTGGTTAATGATGTCACACAGGTAGAGGAGTAATTTCTTATTTTAATTAATCAGTTTTTTTGCTATAAATTATGGGCATGGCGTCTGAGGAACTTCTCAATTTGCTTTATTTCCAGATTCAATTATAGGCTCCTTCTTGCATACTATTCCACGTATGCACTAGGGATATCAATTTGCATAAACTCCCATATTTGGTCATTGTTCAAATTAACGATCAATTCTTTGCTTAAATGTTAAGCCTCTTAAAATCCGAAGCAGGGGGCGGTACTAAGTTATCACACTACTTTATTTGCTTAACCAACACAAAAGAGGTGGTTTTAAAGCTTAGAATCGTGGCTTTACAGTGAATATCAGGAATATCACCATCGCTTTACAAGTTTGCTGACATATTAGAAGTGCTCTATTTTCATAGCATTAAAAAATAACTGCTTTGCATGAAAATGCGATGTGAAAATCATTGATAACAGATAGACTGGGTCTCAAAGCAGAATACAGCAAGCATATTTGTTTCAGTAAGAGATTGAATTATACCAATGTCACACGTGTCTAGTTCCGTCATGTTTAGTTTGTTCGTATCTGTCATTGTCTTCACCTGTTTTCTCGTTATTAGTTATTGTCATCAGCTGTATAACCCTTGTCATCAGTGTATTTAAGTTCCTCCCCTGGTCTTAGTCTTTGTCGGTTATTGTTTGTGCTATGCACGCTGTTACTTGTTCTTCGTTTATAATTAAACCTGCTTGTTATCTGTTCTCCTGACTCCCGTGTCGTCATCTTCAGCATTACAGAATAACTGACCCTCAAAAGAGAAAACTTCTCAAACGAGAAAAAATAAGAAGATGGACTTACCCACGGCAGCCCTACTATTAAGTCCGGAAGCCAGGCCCTACCTGGAGGGCATCTTCTGGTTGCACCGGAAGGACTACCGCTCCGCCTCAGCCTGGAAGCCCGGGGTGCACGCTGAGGTCGAAGTGGGAGTTGACGAATTCGGGGCGCCGGAGTTACAGCACGCGGGACAGTTCATCTCAGAGCCAGGAGCGGGCCGGAACTTAATCGATCCATGGTCCACGGATCCTTTCCCCACCCAAATCCCCGCCCTTAAAACCTCGTCTTCAACGTTCCTGTTCGGAAGCCTGCCTGTCTCCCGATCCCGTCTCCATCGCTGGTCACAACCAGCCCCCTGCATCCGTGGCCACCTCGGCTCTGTCCCCGCCACCCACTCCGTGCGGCTCCTCACCAGCGCCTCGGGCTACCCTTCCACCAACCCAGGTTGAGGCGGAGTCCCCGGCGTCACATCAAGCCTCCAGGCCCACGTCACCTCCGCGACCCATCAGCCCGCCACCATCGCCTGGGCCCGCGTCTCCCTCACCTTCTCCTCGGCCTGTCTGCCCGGAGGCTCTGCTAGGCTCCCTCGTCTCTCCGGGTCAGCCTGCGGGGGTCGACGCCCAGCCTCCGCCATGGACTTCCGGGATCGCGGCTACGTCGCCACCCGTCACCCCTACGGCGTTGGCAGGCTCCTCCCTCCCTACGACTTCCCCGTCATCCTTGGTCACCTTAGCATCACCCCTGTCAGCCAGAGCCTCGTCCCCGCCTCGGTCCCGCAAGCCTGCAGCTCTGGGTCGTACTTCCGGAGTCGCCCAGGGCTGTCGGCCAAGAAGTTCCGTCATGTTTAGTTTGTTCGTATCTGTCATTGTCTTCACCTGTTTTCTCGTTATTAGTTATTGTCATCACCTGTATAACCCACGTCATCAGTGTATTTAAGTTCCTCTCCTGGTCTTAGTCTTTGTCGGTTATTGTTTGTGCTATGCACGCTGTTACTTGTTCTTCGTTTATAATTAAACCTGCTTGTTATCTGTTCTCCTGACTCCCGTGTCGTCATCTTTAGCGTTACAACCAAGTATTTAAACATTAAATTATTATGTCAATTAATTAGCAATTAAGCGCTATTTTATGATTAATTGTTAACTAAAAGTTTAAAATGCTTCTAACCACAGCTCGAAAGCTGCTATTCCAACCACACAACTTTGAGACGCTGTTTGCGAATGTTTGTTGGAACTATGGTTTCAGGAAACACTGCTTATAATGATGGAATTTGCGACCATATTTGGCTAACAATGCTTTTGGGAAATGCAGCCTATGCAGTTGCTAAGGTGCGTTAATGTGTTGCTTTGCAGTTGATAAGGCATTCTGTGTTGCTTCTAAGGCGTCGCTATGGATTTCTTGGTGGCTTCCAGGTTCTCTAATATGTACATGACACACACATGCACAGCTACACCCCACGCATATAATTACTGAATCTATGAGGTCTGGTTCACCCGCGATATCAAATGGGTTCTCCATGCCCATTTCACGGTGGAATTTTTTCTGTATAGATTTGAATATGCAAACGAGGTAGCATGCATGATTAATGAGGCATTCCATAATGCAGATGGAACCCCCAAGAGCCGGCGTTGAGTATTACTCTACATTACATGTTCATGGAACAGAATAGAGCTGATTTCTATGGTAATGCAAGCAACTAATCCTGTTCATTTTCTTGAAAATACTTCAGCTGTTATTGCATCTTAAAGTCATCCTCACTGTCATTACGCCTAATACAAATAGCAGATTCAATTATACTGTATTTATGAACTAACCTTTAACAATATGGACCATCAGAGAGGATTAGGTTGTCATGTTCCTCAATAATTGGCTCCTGTGTATGTTTCTAAGACAACAGGGACCATGGGGACCAATCCACACAGAGAGATAATGATTGGCTGTACCATATAGAGAGAGGTATAGATAAAAGAGAAGAGAAATCATGTGAATCTCTGGGATTGTGCTGTCCAAACGTCCTATACCAAATAAAACTTGAGCTAAACTTAAACTCGCTCTTTCTCTATCTGAACTGTGTTGCAATCAATGCTTCCACTTTCGCTGAGGCCCCAATTAAGACCACTGGATCAATCCATATTTTTTCCTCATTTTGGTGAAAATCAGTGGGCCGCTCCAGATCAATGGCTACTGTGCTGAAGAAGAGAGATGGATTTGAGTTTTTTTTCTCTGCACTCCAGCTCTAATTGATCTGCAGGATGAAATGCTTATGTCTCTGGCCATTTTTACTATTTTGAGACCAAATGATAGTTACTTCATGGTGCTTTCAATTCTACCTCATACTTGGAGAATTTTGCAATTGCAGGGTAATAAATGGAGAAAACATTGGAGTTAACATCTGTTAACATTAATTTCAGTAGTATGTTTTCAGAACGTACTGTAGTACGTGAAATTTTTTGGCAGTTTATCCAAATATACAGGATTTGTAAAACAGTGAGAAGAATGTTGCACAAATGCAGTACATACTCTAATAGTATGTGATTTCAGACGCAGCATAAGGCTTTGTTCCAATCTCTAGTGTACTGGTTTGTTGCCTACTGTCTAAGCATCTACTCTCTAAGGCTGAATAAATGAAACTTCATGAGTGACTCTTCTGGAATATGTGCCACAAAAATAGAAGTGTACAAGAGCCTCAAATATCACTAAAGTTTGACTTTAGTATTTGGTACTCAGTGATAATACCAATCACTCACAAATATGCACTAATATTTTTATTTTTACATTAGAACTATTCTCTAGTTCTTTTGAACACTGAATAAAATATATTTAACATCTACATTTTAACACACAAATTCAGCTTGGTGCAATGAATTCTGAGATTTCATTATCTGCAAGGGATATGTAACTCAGACTCATTGGAAAATGAGTCTTTTTTTTCTTTCCCTCCCTTTAATGATATTATATACTTTATACGTTATGTATGTAGAATTTAGATAAACACGTTATATAGTAGAATTCATTTAAGACTTGACTTTATTAGTTTTTATAATGTGTGGATTGGAGACTACTTTAAGTAATTGGCATCAGACTGTAAAACTTTATTTTCAAGATTTATCAAAATATTTTTTATTTTGTCAAATCAACTTAAATAATTAATGTGGTTCAGATAACACAATATTTTTAGTTTCTATTGATTAAACCAATCGCCTTCATTGTGTTAACTCAAATTTTTGAGTTTGTTGAAATTTCAACAAACTCAAAATGTTAAGGCAACCAGATAACTTACTTCTTTAAGTTATACCAACAATTCTTTTTATTTTACAGTACATGTATTTATGTATTTATTTATTAATTGTCTCTTCTTGTTGTTTTTCCGCCCTAATATTGTACTGTTGAAAATTTTAAAAAGTAATAATAAAGAAAAGAGTATCTGTTGCAACATTTCAACAACAAAATTGTTTCTTGCTTTTTTTTAAGACAGTTTCAAAGAGAAATGATACAGTGAGTGGCACTTAAATTGCTTTCAGTTCTAACCAAAACATATGGACATGAACCCGCCATGTGAATCAATGAAAATGTTTTATTGTGTTGGATGTTTCACTTATCATGGCAGTTCAGAAATGTAATGTCTGGTGGGTGGTGCTAAAAGGTTGATTCCCCATAGTGTTTGAAAATAATGCACAAAAAAAAAAACCCTACCCTAAATCAGCAGATAGTGTTTAGATTTGCGACCAAAATGCATTTTTGGAGCAACCATGCTATTTTAGCTTGCTTTAAGTCACCTCCATATCGCAAGTGCAATGCTGTACCAGCATCAGAAAGCCATACAGATGGAGCTGGTTATATGTTGTAAGCATAAAATGTTTTAGTTTACTAATCATGCACTATACTAAAAATCGTTTAGATGTTATTACAAAGTTTTATGCAAGAAACAAGTTTTTATTAATTGATAATCTGCCCCTGTCATAATCTGTGTGGAAAGGGATAAAATTGTTGGTGTTTACTGCCTCTAGTATTCATTTCAGATGGAAAATACAGTGAATTGTACAGTATAGTTTTGCGACAATGAGCCTTTTTTGAATATACTGTATGCGATGACACCTGCCAAAACAAGGAATAGTTTAGCTGTCAACTGATTGAAATGGGCTTCACACCTACTGTATGATGCCTTAATAAGTTGCTTAGCACGGCAGCTAACTAAATTTGAAAACGGAACTTTGAATGAAAGGCATGCATTGAAATTCAAATAAAAGTTCATCCCATCACTGACCTTGCTGGTGCATTAACACTCCCGCTGGTTCATGTCTGTCTGTCACGTGTACTCGCATTTGCTGTGTGTGCTTACTATTGTTTACATCCGCTTATTCTGTGTTTGTTTACCTTTTCCTGCATCAGAAACAATTATTGCAGAGATAGGGCACGGCATTAATTGTATGCAAATATATGAAAATTACTGTGACTCACAACTCAGTTTGTATTAGTCCTATGCAAATTATGTTTGCGAAACAGGCATGGCTCATTTTGAAACCTCGTTCCCACCCCCACAAACCCTCTATTCCGCTAACCAGTAAATGAACACACAAACCATTGTCATATCCCCCAGCCTCATTAAATATGAGTCTCCAAACCAAAAATGCTCCCCCATCCACCTCATTGTCTTGGTTAGAAATCGGCCATTTCTGCCGAATGTTTGAAGCGTGTCTAGAAAGCGAAATTCTTCACTTATGGAGGTTCTCTTCAAGCTAATTTTGATTTAATTAAATGAGAAAAGAATAAGTAGCATAAAAAGAGACTTTGATAAAAGAATAAGCCACGGTCAGACGGTGGCAGGAAGAGTGTGTTTCCTCCACTCATTATCATTTAGAAAGACGAGGATGGCTTTGTCTCATTCTAGTCGAAATTCCATTTTTTGGGTCTTCTCCTCTAGGAGAGATTGTAATGTCTTGGGGTAGGCGCGACTTCAAAGGGGGAGGGAGAGGAGAGGATGTGTGGAGAGGAGGCGTGTTTGGATGTGTGGGATATTGGGGGGGGGTATTAGGGATTGCTGGGTAGGGGCGCGGTACATGTATTCATTCCGAACAACCATCACTGTCCAGTGCTTACAGTCAGACGACGAATACAGTCAGTCACAGGAAATCCACACTCCAGTCCAGAAGGGGGCGTGTGGGGTAATGCATTGTAGCCTAACCACTTTTAACCAGCATTAACCACCAATAATTGCAATAAGCTCTGTGTTTTGTTACTTTCAATATGTGTCATCTGTCAAATTCTGTCCATTTCATCATGAAATTCAAACAATAAATGTCATTTTGACGCTTTTTGATGTGGCGTAACAGATTGCTGTATAGGCGCCTCAGTTCAAGCGGCATTGCGTACCGCGAGTGAACGCAATCATCCCTTCCTGTTCACTACTAGTTATAGAACGAACATGAATGAACATCTGAAGGTATGTTGAAAGATACCGTGCAACTTACTAACGTATCTTATCTCATGTAATCAGTGTTACATCCATAATAAAACAGCTTGTAAATAATGTCACGTAGCATTTACCTCAGAAACGTCATTCAGTGTCCACAGTAGAGACAGATTTTTCAATCTCACGCCCGCCCCGCTGCTGCAAAAAAACTGTATTTTGCCCACACACAAAAGTCCCACATAAAAGTAGCCTATATATAGATTTTTGTCAGTACATCCATGAAATTTACATGAAATATTAAGCTATGTGTCGCTTCATATATCGTTTATGCATCCCTGCATAAACTCCCTTTATGATGACTAAAAAGATTGCGATCTCACAAAGCTCTGTTATAACACAGTGAATATATGAACAATGAATATTTCATAATGTCTACACTCCGTGTGCTATAATAATAGGATTTGTGAGCACGCGAATTTTTGCACTGCATAAAAACTTCGCCATTTTGAGCACTGAGAGGTTTCTAACATAAACCCCTCTGATTGTGAGGCATCTCAGAAATCAATAGATATGTCTGTGGTTGGCTATATTGCTCAACACTGCAAACACTTTATAAATATAATCTCGCATGGACTGTATATCGTTTTTATTTTACCTTAGTTGTTCTTGTTGCATTTGTGCAATTTATGAATAAAAATGTATTCGTTTAAAGATTTTATGTTTAGAAATTTCTATTTTGCTGGAGTCCCACGATTCATTTTACTCTCCCGCAACCCGATTTTTATTATTATTTAGTGTAATTATAGTAATTGTAAAATTAATATCAACTGAATTCAGTTCTTTGGGCTCTGTTGTTAATTACAACCTTTAATATTATAGTAATGTGCTTTGTATATAGTTTACAGCATGAGTAAGGTTAGACTTTTTTATCCTTAAGAAAATAATATCTTTAAGAAATGCATAAGAGTTGTTCAGTAAACCCTTGTTTAGTAAAAAAGAAGAAAAAACTCCCTGCTGTCCCGAATCCAAACTGAAGTGGACTTCCAAACCGAGGTTACCGAACCATCCTTTTTGTGTGCCCGTCACAAGGACTGAGTTACACATTATAAGAGTGAAGATAGGTCAGTAGATATCTTTAGATGCATATGAGGCCATCATTTGCTGAAAGACAAGAATATGATCCACAAGCCCATCCATCCATAAAGAAAAATCCAAACCCAGACGAAACTCAAGCTGGTGAAAAACACTCTTTGGACTTTCCGTGACAACACCCACGCATCAAAATGTAATTAAGTCATCTTTAAGCATATCTTTAGGTCTAGAGCAGGATCTTGGATGTCCTTGGATTATAAAAACTGTATGGACCACCCAATAAACTGTTTAACTTTGCCCTATGGATACCCCCACTCCCTCTCCCCAAGTGTGCCCCAGGGCTTTGTACTCGCGTAACCCACAGTACTGTACTCTGAGACAGCAAACTGGGCTAAAAGAGCTCTCCTGACTTGAGACAAAACCGTGATTTGTCAGCTCGTCTCAGGCAGGTCGTTTCTGCGAGGGGTACGAGACTCCGGGACACTGTGTGTGTGAGTGTAAGGTGTGTATGTGTGTGTGACAGGCAGCTTGGAGTTTAATAGTGACACTTGCACTAAAACACAAAACTTGCCTGAAGCACAGCCCGAAGCTACATGCCACGCTCGCCCTGCACGTACATACACGCACACAGAGTCTATTCTTATCCAGCCTCACATAGCCACTGTAAATGCGTTGAGACAGTACAGTGCATTGTCATACTCCACCTGCCCACAGCAAAAAGACTTCTGCTATTGTTTTGTAACTGATCAGGACTGGCAAGATACAAGAACAGGTTAAAGAGAGTGAGAGAGAGCAATGCTGTGTGATGCCAGCACTAGAGTGTGTATCTCCATGTGTGTGTGTGCGGGGGGTGGTTGAATGGGTAGGTGGGTGTCGGTGTGAATAATTGATGTTGTGAGAGTTGTGTTGTGTTTCTGTGGAGTCTCTGTCACTCACTGCTGTCAACAGCTCTGAATCAAAACAGACGCCATCCTGACAACTTCCTCTAGGGTTTCCCCTTCTGCCACACTATACACTCACGAAAGAGACAGAAATACAGCAGCAACTGTAACAGAATGAGACTGCACTCTTTCAGACATTAAAATCACTGCTGCATTTCCTCTGTCTGTTTGATTATGTACATTGGTGAGGTTTTTTGCCTCGGGGCCTGATATTCACCCTCTTTCAACTTACTGCTGCCAGATCCTGAGGTGGCCTTGTTTTGTGAAGGTGCCTCCTCACAGTATGAGCCAAAGAAATTCTGGTTTCTGGATTCTGTGTTTAGAACAGTTCATTCTTAAATCTTTGCCCTCACATTTAAATTGCTGTCATATCCATCCATTCATACATCCATTCTATCACTATTTCCATCTATCCATCCTCTCACGTTCCATCCATCCATCCATCATCGCTATTTCCCTCCATCCATACTTCCATCCGTCTATCCATCATCCTATCACCATTTCCATCCATCATCTATCCATCATTCATCCATCACTATTTCCATCCATCCATCATCCATCCTTCTCTATTTCCATCATCCATCAAATTACTATTTCCATCTTTCCATCCATACATCCATACATCCATCATCAGTATTTCCATCCATCCATTATCCACCATTCTCTATTTCCATCCATCCTTCACTATTTTCATCCATCCATCCATCCATCCATCCATCCATCCATCATCAGTATTTCCATCCATTCATACATCCATCTTTCCATCCATCCATCCATCCATCATCACTATTTCCATCCATCCATTATCCATCATTCTCTATTTCCATCCATCCATTCTATCACTATTTCCATCCATCTATCCTCTCACTTTCCATCCATCCATCCATCATCACTAATTTCCTCCATCCATACATCCATCCATCTATCCATCCATCCATCCATCATCCATCCATCATTCATCCATCACTATTTCCATCCATTCATCATCCATCCTTCTCTATTTCCATCATCCATCAAATTACTATTTCCATCTTTCCATCCATCCATCCATCCATCCATCATCAGTATTTCCATCCATCCATTATCCACCATTCTCTATTTCCATCCATCCTTCACTATTTTCATCCATCCATCCATCCATCATCAGTATTTCCATCCATTCATACATCCATCTTTCCATCCATCCATCCATCCATCCATCCATCCATCATCACTATTTCCATCCATCCATTATCCATCATTCTCTATTTCCATCCATCCATTCTATCACTATTTCCATCCATCTATCCTCTCACTTTCCATCCATCCATCCATCCATCCATCCATCATCACTATTTTCCTCCATCCATACATCCATCCATCTATCCATCCATCCATCATCCATCCATCATTCATCCATCACTATTTCCATCCATCCATCATCCATCCTTCTCTATTTCCATCATCCATCAAATTACTATTTCCATCTTTCCATCCATCCATCCATATATCCATCATCAGTATTTCCATCCATCCATTATCCACCATTCTCTATTTCCATCCATCCTTCACCATTTCCATCCATCATATCACTATTTTCATCCATCCATCCATACATACATCCATCATCAGTATTTCCATCCATCCATTATCCACCATTCTCTATTTCCATCCATCCTTCACTATTTTCATCCATCCATACATCCATCTTTCCATCCATCCATCCATCATCACTATTTCCATCCATCCATTATCCATCATTGTCTATTTCCTTCCATCCATTCTATCACTATTTCCATCCATCTATCCTCACTTTCCATCCATCCATCCATCCATCCATCCATCCATCCATCCATCCATCCATCCATCATCACTATTTTCCTCCATCCATCCATCCATCCATCCATCCATCCATCCATCTATCCATCCATCATCCATCCATCATTCATCCATCACTATTTCCATCCATCCATCACCCATCCTTCTCTATTTCCATCATCCATCAAATTACTATTTCCATCTTTCCATCCATCCATCCATCCATACATCCATCATCACTATTTCCATCCGTCCATTATCCACCATTCTCTATTTCCATCCATCCTTCACTATTTCCATCCATCATATCACTATTTTCATCCATCCATCCATCCATCTTTCCATTCATCCATCCATCCATCCATCATCACTATTTCCCTCCATCCATACTTTGATCCATCTATCCATCCAGCCATCCATCATCCTATCACCATTTCCATCCATCATTCATCCATCACTATTTCCAACCATCCATCATCCATCCTTCTCTATTTCTATCATCCATCAAATTACTATTTCCATCTTTCCATCCATCCATCCATATATCCATCATCAGTATTTCCATCCATCCATTATCCACCATTCTCTATTTCCATCCATCCTTCACCATTTCCATCCATCATATCACTATTTTCATCCATCCATCCATACATACATCCATCATCAGTATTTCCATCCATCCATTATCCACCATTCTCTATTTCCATCCATCCTTCACTATTTTCATCCATCCATACATCCATCTTTCCATCCATCCATCCATCATCACTATTTCCATCCATCCATTATCCATCATTGTCTATTTCCTTCCATCCATTCTATCACTATTTCCATCCATCTATCCTCACTTTCCATCCATCCATCCATCCATCCATCCATCCATCATCACTATTTTCCTCCATCCATCCATCCATCCATCCATCCATCCATCCATCTATCCATCCATCCATCATCCATCCATCATTCATCCATCACTATTTCCATCCATCCATCACCCATCCTTCTCTATTTCCATCATCCATCAAATTACTATTTCCATCTTTCCATCCATCCATCCATACATCCATCATCACTATTTCCATCCGTCCATTATCCACCATTCTCTATTTCCATCCATCCTTCACTATTTCCATCCATCATATCACTATTTTCATCCATCCATCCATCCATCCATCTTTCCATTCATCCATCCATCCATCCATCATCACTATTTCCCTCCATCCATACTTTGATCCATCTATCCATCCAGCCATCCATCATCCTATCACCATTTCCATCCATCATTCATCCATCACTATTTCCAACCATCCATCATCCATCCTTCTCTATTTCTATCATCCATCAAATTACTATTTCCATCTTTCCATCCATACATCCATCATCACTATTTCCATCCGTCCATTATCCACCATTCTCTATTTCCATCCATCATATCACTATTTTCATCCATCCATCCATCTATCCATCCATCCATCCATCAATCCATCCATCTTTCCTTCCATGCATCCATCCATCCATCATCACTATTTCCATCCGTCCATCATCCATCATTGTCTATTTCCATCCATCCATTCTATCACTATTTCTATCCATCCATCCATAAATAATCCTATCACTATTTCCATCCATCCATCCATCCATCCATCCATACTATCACTATTTCCATCCATCCTTTCACTATTTCTATCATCCATCAAATTACTATTTCTATCCATCCATTATATCACTATTTCCATCTTTCCATCCATCCATCCTATCACTTTTTCCATCCGTCCATTATCCATCCTTCTCTATTTCCATCCATCATATTAGTATTTTCATCCATCCATCCTATCACTATTTCCATCCATTCATCATCCATCTATTACTATTTCCATCCATCCATACGTCATCCTATCACTATTTCCGTCCATCCATCCATCCATCCATCCATCCATCCATCCATCCATCCATCCATCATATCACTATTCCTATTCATCCATTCCATCACTATTTCCATGCATCCATCATATTGCAATTTCTATCTAATCCGTCCATCTGTCCGTCCATCTATCCATCATTCTGTCCTTCCATCCATCCATTCATCCATTGTTCTTTCTGTCCATCCATCATTCTGTCTGTCCATGCATCCATTTGTTCTGTCCATCCATCCACCCATCGTTCTGTTGGTCCATCTGCCTATCTATCTAGCTTTTGTTGTCAATGTATAAGAATTTTAAGCAGATCCAAACTCACCTACCCTGAATGTGCTTATATGTGCCTATAACTCCGTGGTGACCCAGGGAACTAGAGTATTTCAGTTTGTAGCGACACATTCCCTGACCACACACCACACACTCATGTTTTATTTATGAGGCATTTCCACTGACAGTGCAGTTGTTTGATGCACAAGACCCGAACAGTCCGACACTGATATAGAAAAGCATTTGTGTGAACGTGTGATTGATTGATATATGAAGGTTTGAGTGGCACTGAAAGATCACCTGCATCATGGATATCATCAATTGCTTTTTCTCTCTGTCACACTCATGCAAAAAAACATGTCACATCTATTTCAAATAATTGACTGAGGAGACTTCAAAACACAAATGCGCAAGTGATTAAGGAGATGCTTAAAAAAAGTATGTGTGTGTGTGAGAGAGAGAGATCTGACAATGGATTGATCCGTCTATCCTATGGTGTCTCTGACACTCACCCGAGTCCAATACAATTGATCACGGAGAAGGGACAAAGAGACGGAGAGAGGAGAAAAAGACAAATCATTTTTGCAGTTTGCTTACACCAACTGCCTCTGCTAGGCTGATTTCTATTCCACTGGCACAGACTCTCCAAGAATGTTATTGTGTTTCTGTCAGAGGTGCTTCAAGCTGATGGGCCGCCATGCCCGCTTGAAAAAGGCAATTTCACATCTGGAGTGGGAATCTTCTCCCATTGACAAAGACACAGCGACTCGCCCCCTTGTGCGTCATGCTTCTCATCACAATAAATTACAGGAATCAAACCAGCAGGATCACAAAGTCTAATCAGCTATTGAGTGGCTATGCTGTCTGGCCTTATTAATCAACACAAACCATACTGACCTTTTCAAACAATGTGATGAGACTGTTGAGCTCATGTACAAGCTCATCAAGAGATGAGTAAAGCCCAGCATGGCTACAACCAGACAGTCACCGTGACTTTGCCAAGTAAGACATATTTAGATGATCTTGGAAAACCATTTTGTCTGAAAATTTTGAGCTAATCCTATCCCTACCCATAACTTATCCCTAAAATCAGAGGGAAATGATGTAGAAGCACCTTGCCCTCCTTGTAAGCCTAAACTTGACATGAACTGTAAACTTGTCCCTTAAATCTGATTGGTTGATATCTCACTCAATGTATGAGATGTCATATGGAAGATACAGATTCCAGTCTAACTTTGCCAAACTCTGATACCATTACCCCACCCTATCAACCAGTTACTAAAGCCAAACTACAAAAATAAAATAAACATTAAAAAGAGGAATCTGTAGCTCCCTTCTGGCTCAATTGTCATGTTTCAGCTGAGGAGTGTAAAGTCGCCCCTGAGGATTCTGAATGAAATGGCAGTTAATCTGTCTAAGGTTTGTAGCTCATTCCATAGTGGACCTCAATAAGCCTGATGGATCACTGCTGAGTTTCTCTCACTCCAAAACCATCCGAGACATAGAGCGAGAGAAAGAGAAAGAGACAGAGGCGACTCCAGACTGCTAATCTGTTTGTTCCTAGGCTTCATCAAAGGTAAGTATCAATAACATTGACAGTCTTTTATGGTGTGAATGGCACACAGTGAAACTATGCTCCACCATCAGTTTCAACGATTTGTGATTATTGATACTTACCCTCAATAGAAGAGATAACCTTGTGTAAAGATGATTTGAGTATTTTTTGTGACGTTAATATAGATTCTCATATCTCAGCTAAATATGTAGTAAATATGAAGTAAACCATTTGCAGGTTGATTTTTCAGAAGTGTAAACACTGTGTCTCTGGGGTGGTATCAAAACATGTATCTGTTTTTTTGAACTAGCCTGACACAGTAAAATTGACTCATCCATTGTTTTAATATTCCATGCATTCAAAACTCATGTTTGCTTGAATGGGGAAATACCAACATCATCCTAAAGTGTGAGTTTGGGGTATGGGTGGTGGGTGGTGGCTAGAACATTACTGTGCAATTGCTAGGGATTTCTAGGTGATGGCTTGGGCATTGCTTTGTAGATGCTGAGGGGTTCTGAGTGATGTTAAGCGCTTACTATGCATTTGCTAAGCGGTTCTGAGTAGTAAGTGCTTCCTTCCCTATCGCTAGGATATTCTGGGTGGTGGCTAGGGTATTGCTATGCAGTTGCTAAGGGGTCCTGAGTAATAAGTGCTTGCTGGCCTGTTGTTAGGATGTAAAATGTGGTGGCTATGCAGTTGATAAGGTGTTCTGAGTGATGGCTAGGGTGTTGCTATGCAGTGGCTAAAGGATTTTGAGCAATACGTGCTTGCTGGCCTGTTGTTAGTATGTACTATGTGGTGGCTAGGGTGTTGCTATGCAGTTGCTGAGGGTTTCTGAGTAATAATTAATTGCTGGTCTGTTACTATGTTCTACGTGGTGGCTAGAGTGTTACCATGGGTGTTGCTATGCAGTTGCTAAGCGGTCCTGAGTAATAAATGCTTGCTGGCCTGTTGCTAAGATGTTCTAGTTGGTGGCTAGGGTTCTGCTATGCAGATGCTGAGGAATTTTGAGTAATAAGTGTTTGCTGGCCTGTTGCTAGGATGTTGTAGGTAGTGGCTAGGGTGTTGTTATGCAGTTGCTGAGGATTTTGAGTAATATGTGCTTGTTGGCTTGTTGCTAGGATGTTCTAGGCAGTGACTAGGGTATTGCTATGCAGTTTCTAAGGGGCTCGGAGTAATATGTGCTTTCTGGCCTGTAGCTGGGCATTCTGGGTGGTGGCTAGAGTGTTGCTATGCAGCTGCTAAGGGTTTCTGAGCAATAAGTACTTGCTGGCCTGTTGCAAGAATGTTCTAGGTGGATGCTAGGGTGCTGCTATGGATTTGAAGAGAAGATAAGCACTTGCTATGTAGTTGCTGATATGTCCTAGCAATTGACAAAGAGTAGCTTAGGGGTTCTGAATAATAAGTGCTTACTGGCCTAGTGCTAGGATGTTCTAGGTGGTGGCTAGGGTGTTACTATGCAGTTACTAAGGGGTTCTGATTGCTGTTACTATGGATTTAAAGTGCAGATAAGCTCTTGCTATGCAGTTGCTAATGTGTCCTAGGAAGTGGCTAAGACGATGCTAAACAGTTGCTAAGGGGTTCTGAGTGCTGATAAATTCATTTTACACTGCAGACATATTTGCAACACCTCCAGGTAGCTATTCCAGGCATGCAAAACCAACTCCTATCTACTTAAATGGGGAAATACTGAAATATCAAAACCTGCCTACCAAACACACATTTAAATATTTCAAATCAGCAACTAAATCTGACATGAACTGCCCCATAAAATAGTGTTTTTAAAAAGCATACATTTTAGGTTGACCCAGTCAATATGCATGTGCAGGCCCAAACGTGTGTCAAGACATTGTTTCTAATGGGAACTGGAGATTTAAATGGCAGCTGCATGGATGCTATGACTTTACAGTTTCTTAACTGGATGTTTTAATAAGAAGATGGGACTTAGTTTACCATATTGCACAACTATCTGTCACTCATAGTAATATGAGTGAACCAACTAGGTTTCTGCTATTTGGTTGCTATGGTGTTCTGGATGGTTGCTAAGTATTTGCTTACTGCCTGAATTCAGCCCACCTGCAGGGACTGATTGCATAGAAATGTAAAAGCACGCCTCTTCTCAAAAAGCTGCATGATTTGAGGTATCAATCATGACCATAGCACAAATAGTGCAGGATGACTGTAAAGTATAATGCTTAATAATGCCACAGTATGTATGTCAACTGATCAATTTAAGCTTATTCACAGGCTGCACAATAAACTGGGATAAGAGGAGGAGTGACACACGTCTTTTAGTTAACATTAAAGTTTTCAGTGTTATGGTTCCAAAGAAGCAGATTAATATTTCTCATATAATAATCGATTGTTCTAACTCACCATGCAAAATTGCATTTTTAAAATACGGTGAAACTCATACACACATTCGCAAACCCACACCATTTAGCTGCTTCACAGCTCTCAGACAGGAAAAGGAAATCGATGTGGGGAGAGCGAATCACTCAGCCCTCTCCGTGTCTCTCTCCCCAAACGAACAGCAGGACATAATAGCAAGTGACAGAAGTTAAGCGTCTCCAAAATCCAACACACATACCCTGACAAAAAGTACTAGCTCAAATAGTTCTGAGCAGTTCTGAAGCATATGTCTGTCTCCGGGCCAGATCACGAGGATGAAAAGAGAGACAGACTGTATCCGAGAACGAGAGAGCGAGGGAGAGTCCAGCCGGCGGATTGCTTTTGGCGTGTTGTTCCGTGCGCACATTTCCCTCGAGTCTTCTGTAACCTCTTCACGGCTTGTCGCCAGCTAGGAAAAGAAGAGAGAGCAAATGAAAAAAAGACTGAGAAGAGGAAAGAGAGAGATTGACATAAAAAACAGCCTCCACAGCCAAAGTGGCACTAAACCAGAGCATTACAAAGAGTCATAACAAAGATGAGTGACTGTGAGGAAAAGATCTTTCTGAAGTTGTCAATGGGAGGAATGGATAAGAGACCCTGTTTTTACAGATTCTGGGTGTTTTTTTCGCTCTTTCTGTCTTGTAAACGAAACTCAGTGACTTTTTGGTAGTTTCGACATCTCTGAGAGTCTCTGTTGTTGCAGTGTATGCTTTGTGAACGCATCTCTGTCAGTGTGTCAGTGTCCTGTCTCGGCTGTCTGAGGATCTCGTGAATCAGCCAGATATGCCTCAAACTTCCAAAATGTTACAAAAAGATATACAGTATACAGTCCCGTTCAAAAGTCTGGGGTCTTCTATAGATGTATTTGGAAGAAGTCTCTTTTATTCAGCAAGCCTGCATGGATTTGTTCAAAACTGTGAAATAACATTACAATTTAAAATAACTGTTTTTGTATTTTAAGATATTAATGTATTCCTGCATGTGATGGCAAAGCTGAATTTTCAGCAGACATTACTCCACTCTTCAGTGTCACATGATGCTGATTTGGTGCTAAGTAAACATTATACTGCCTTCACATGGAATCAGAATTATCATAAATGTGAGTTTCCTAGGTCAAAATTGAACATGAACGCCCTATAAAGTCGTATTTAAAGTTTGGGGATCATTTTGATACCTTAGTATCCGTGAACCATGAACCATGAACTTTAAACATGGCGGAGGGTAGAACGATTGCTGACGTGACTGGTATTCTTTATTACACTATAAAAAAAATATGATCAATAAGTTATGACAAGACATGGTTTTACATGCTTTAACTCAAGTTTTGCAATGTTCAACATTTTTTTCATATGTTTTACAAGATTCAACTCATTTTAAGTCAGTTTAATGTAACTTAAGTTGAAATGACTTAAACGTCCAAGTTGATTTTACCTAATTTAGGGCGATGACTTTTTTTTTTTTTTTTTTACAGCAGCAGCTACATCGCCTTGTGTTGCTAAAGTAGTGCATATTTACACATATGAATAACCATTTGAAGTGTATTGTATGTTTTATTCACAGCAAAATAGCCTGTGTTTGAATGAAATTTCAGAATTGATCTTAGATGTGGTAGTCAATAAATGGGATGCTAAATATCATTTTGTAATAGGTGATTCTCTTCAGAAGCATTTTTTGCTATGCCGGTTGAAAGTCTTCTCATATCCTGATTGCAATCACTATGTTAAAGGGTTAGTTTACCCAAAAATTTAAATTCTGTCATTTATTACTCATTCTACACCCGCAAGCCCTTTGTTCATCTTCCACCACCAGATGTTTCAGCCATGTTTTTGAGTCTTGTTACAAACACTGAGTAAAACGTTGTTTCCTCCTTCAATGAAAATGAGTATTGTGCATGCCTTCCTTAGCCCAGAAGATATTTTTGTGGTGTTCCTTCTCTTGATATTCTGACAATGTTTACATTATATTTTTGCAATTTTTACATTTATTTTTTTTATTTTTTCATCAGCCGTCACGTTAGAAATGAACATTTGTTGCATCCAATTAGTTGTTTACGTTTGATACTGATACTGACTGTACTGTAAAGTTTTCTCATTGGTGAATGACACATGATGTAATCCAATAACGATGGTCGTTTCACTTCTAGTTTGTGTACGTTCATGTATTTTGGAGGTGTGGTGGTTTTGGACGGCGATTTGCAGGGAGGGTGGAATGTACACTTTCAATGCTAGCAGACTAAAGTTGGCATTTTCCCAGAACCCTTACTGCACCTTTTCCCAATAAATAGGCAAGAAGAAAATTATTATCAATGTTGAAAACAGTTGTGCTGCTTCATATTTTGGTTTTAAGTGTTATACTTTTTTTTTTTTTCCCAGAGTTTTCCCTCATATCATCCCAAACCTGGATGCTGTTATTTTTGCTGACTCAGTGATTCAGTCTGAAGAAGTTAACAGCTCACTGGAGGGGAAGATTATTTATTATGAATAATGTCTCTAGGTCTGTTCCTCACACAAAGCCGCCATGTGACTTCAGAAGCCTTAGATTAGACATTGTGTCCCAAATTATTATGCAAGTGACATGTCTGTAGGATTCCAGTAAAATATTCAGATTTCAAGAAGTGCTTGTATGTTTTATTTATTGTATCTTTTTAGATAATTGGTATGAATCTGAGAGAGGTTTGTTAAATTGTTTGCCAGATCTTCTTAGGTAAATGTAAAACCTTCATTCTACATTATTAAACAAGTCACAGTTCTCATACAATGGGCAGAAATATTGATCTTTCTGAAGATGAAAAGTAAAATAGTACAATGTCTTGAAAAAGGCAAGAAAACAATTCATATTTTGCTAAAACTGAATAGAGATCAGACTCTCATAAGATGTGTGAGTGAATTTAGAACACAGAGGAACTCAGTTAGATAAAGGCCTATTAAGGAAAGTGTCTGTCAAACAAATTACTTGTAGAACAGATCAGCAATAAAAAAAAAAGCTACTGTTGGGTAGCAAACATGTATTTTAAGCTGCTGGAGTCCCCAGAACCTCTCCATGCAGGTTAGCAGTTTTCCTTGAAGTTGCATTTCAGCTACTCCTAGCCAAAGATCACAAAGAGAAACCTTTACAGTGGGTTTAGAAATACATAAAGACTATTTTTTAAATAGTTTTTGTCACTGACCGTGCTACAGTGGATGGTCCAGATGGATGGATTTCTGGATGGTTGGTGAATGGTCACTTTCCAACAAGACTGACGTCAGCAAGGAGGTGTCAGGTGATGATTTTGGATGGAATATTGGAGATGTGAGGTGTAAGGTACCTTTTGGGTCTCTGAGAGTTGCAAAATGACTTCTGCAAGACATGTGGAGTTTATAACTGACCTTTTGGTTGTGCCTTCTGAAATAAAACAATTTTCATGTGGGACAACGCACTATCCCATGCTGCAAAAAACACAACAGCCATAAAACTGTTTGAAAATGTATTTCTAGACCCACTGTATATGTTTCTCTTTGTGAACTTTGCTTAGGGTGGCTCTGAGAGCTTCTGTCCCTCCATTGACAGCTACACAACTACCACTTTGACGCTTCAAAAGTTCATAAAGAGATCGTAAAACTAAACCATATGAACTGACCCTTCACTGGCAGGTTGATTGACAGGCAATCTGACCAATCATAACCCCGAACCCCCTATTTTGTCTGACAAAGCAGTCAGGGGAGTTTGCAGGTTAATGTTGTTGGTGAACTTGAAAAATTGTGTGTTCTCATGTCTTGAAACAACATTCCTTCTGATTCTTTTTATTTGATGTTATAAATGAACTAACGTTAGTATGAAAAGATCGGTCAGTTAATGAGCCGCTTGAACTGAGGCGCTACAGATCTGTGACGACTTATTAAAGAGCCACCATACGGTATTTATTGTTTAAACTTCTTTAAAAAATTACAGTGTTTGAAATTTAAAACTTTGTTTCAAATCAAAAGTAACCTGCTCTGTCTTGTCTGTCCACACATTGTCAGTGTCCTTTGCTCCGCAACGCATTTTAAACTGCGTCAGAACATGATGTGTGGCATGAGAGCACATGGCTTGTCGGACATAGCAACAGTAACCAAAGGAGGCGGGTCTTTGCGAAGGGTCAGTCGAGTGGTTTAATCCAAATTTTATGTAGAGACTCGATCGCTTTATATGATCAACAGATTTAATGCTGAACCTGCGTGCAAGAACTAAACTGCTCAATTCATGTGGATTAGTTTTACGATCTCTCTATGAACTTTTTGAAGAGTCGAAGTTTCAATTGCATAGCTGTCAATGGAGGGACAGAAAGCAGTCAGATTTCTTTAAAAGATCTTCATTTGTGTTCCGAAGATGAATGAAAGTCATTACGGGCCGCTTTTTTGTAGCTGCCCTTTAATACAATTCATTTGATTGACAGAAACTTTCCTTAATAAGCCTTAATGTTCAGAATTCTTCTATGCTCTGACAGTTCTTTTGACAGTTCGATAATCTCTATTCAGTTTTCATGCCTTTTGCAAGACATTGCACTATTTAATGCTTTGAATCTTCAGAAATATCTCCTCATATTATATGAGAACTGTTACTTTCTTGATAATGTCATGTCGTGCCACAATAGCTTGAGATGGTCTAAACTGGATGTGACAAAGCGAATGTTGAAGTTGCACGAGCGCTTGAAGTACGTTAGAAATATAAGAGGGTGTAAATCGGGGATTTGACAGTGTAGACAGCATCACGGATTATAATGGGTTCTGTTTGCTTTTGTGGTGTTGCATCGCGACGCTAGTGTCTTGTGTAGGTTTTTCTGGCAAAGCATTCAACAAACCTGTCTGAGATTGATACCAGCTATCTGAAAAAGACAAGAGACAAAACAAATGCTTTCTCTGAAAACTAAATCTGAATGTTTATTTTTACTGAAATCCTACTGATATGTAATTTGCATAATATCTTGGAACACAGTATATGACAAGGGAACATGAATTAAATGGGCTTAGTTTTGATTTTTGTATTCAATAAGATGAAGGACCCACCTCAAAATCCAATATATACAAAGTTGAGAACATAAATATTTTGTAAACATTTCCTCAAACGCTGACTTTGGATTACTTCCAAGATTACAGAAACTAGGTGAGTGCATCTCCCCAAAGCTGCTCAGCTCACTTCTTCATACTGAACTACTCTAATGAATTTCACTTATATAAGATGACTCTCATGAAAGTTTTATTCTCTGATGTTCTCTTGGGCAATTACTGATGTAAGCAGCACTATAAGCTTCATATTTCATTTTGTGAAGTTGAAAAGTGCGTTACGCTCCCTCCTCAAATGAGCACAGTGTTTTCATGCAGTATGCGTAATTTTACACATCAATACGGACGGATGCAAACATGTCTCTGCATTTACCAGCACGTGTGGCAGTCGATGCGTCTCCATTTGTGCCAGGCTACTCATGGGCGCTTAGTAGAAATAAAAATATACATTTTTATGCTACAAATTGGACATTGGCATGGAAGCACAAAGTTAGATGGCGATAGATGGTCTGTCTACACAGTATTCGGCTGTACGAAGTTGCACAAACACTGTGTATGTATTAAAATGTCTGCCCACATATACGCACACTTTTACAATGCACAGATGAATTATGGAAGAAAGTCTCATTCCTCTGCGCCTCCTCCCTTGATAAGTCCATTACCTTGGCACTTGGCTGTGGCAAATTCACTAACGTGGGCTTGACTTCAAACCATTAATCAGGACTTCAACGCTTAGCGCACCGTAAAAAGGTTATTTGTGTAATAGATAAAAGGGTGAAATGAATTAGCAAGATGGAAGGCAAAGCTCTCTCTTTCTGCATGGCTTTCTCACTCTGTCTTTCTCCCAAGCGGCAGCGTGAAAGGCTGACCCTGTGCCCACCACCATATAGCACTTTACTTTCATGGGCGCCTGGCTGTATCACTCAGGAGCGCTAATGACAGTCTCAAATGTAACCTTTGTGTACTCCTCTGAATTCACCTCACTGCCACTTCGCAACAAACGTGCTCGGTTTCCACAGTTTCCCACGGACTCCATCTCTCGCATGTTCAGCAATGAGATTTGCTCTGATTTGTTCTGATGTGTACAGCATGGAGTGGAGAATGAATAGTTAGCATTTGATTATCTCCCGTCTGAGAATATGGATGCCGGCGTGTGATAAATTGAGGGTCTTTGGCATGTAAATTCAGATCAGCTGTGGTTTTGTGATTGGCAATGGCACCACATTGACTTCCTTTTTGTCACCTGTGTAAGTGCACTGGGTCGTGTTGCCCTGTTTATTCCCAAGCAGGATTTACACAGAATGGACATTCACAATTTTTTCATGCCATTTATGCTTGAAATGATGTTAGAACTATGTATGTGAGTTGCAAGATTTTGTTTGGACTCTTTCTCACTCCAAGATAGCCCCATGTTAATTCTTGATATCAACAATGATGTCAGATATTCCAATTTTTGATATCAAGAATTAAATTTCAACTAGGAAAAACTATACTTTTGGATATCTGTAATTGTATTTTCACTAGTTGAATGTCAATATAGGATGCCATTCAAATTGTTGATATCAAGAATGGATTCCTTACTAGTTGAAATTCCTGTTTCACACATCAGAAATACAATTCTTAGACTGTAAAAAACATAATATTTCATAACAATAATTATGAGGTTACTAGTAAATATATAAATTCCTGATATCAAGAACTCAATTGTCTCTAGTTTAGTCACTAGTAATTTTTGATATCTGTAAATTTATTTCAACATGTAACATTTGTTGTTTCTGATATCTAAGTAATTTCAAATATCTAAAATAGCTTTTTTACAAGTAACAGTCACATTCATGATATAAACATTGTCATTATTGACAATCGATTTACTGATAGCAAAAATGAACATTTTTTACTAGAAATTCAATATCAAGAACAAACATTTGCACTAGTAACCACATATTATTGATATCAAAAAATATGATTTTTTAATAGTAAAAATTGTAGTTTGGATATGTGAAACTAGTCAGTCAGTCAATTCAATCAAAACGAATCAATTCTTGATATCAACTATTAAATTTGATTGGCAGCCTATGGTGACATTTAACTAGTGAAAATGCAAGAATTATAGTTTTTACTAATTGAAAATTAATTCTTGATGTGAAGAATTGGTATTTCTGCGAGTGATGACGTCATTTTTGATATCAAGAATTAACATTTTTACTAGCGGAAATATGATAATCGATTTCAAAAATAGCCATTGTTACCAGTAATCCAATTTCTGATATCAAGAATTAGCATATTATCTAGATAAAATTGAATTATTGATATCAAGAATTCATGTCCTGGAAATGAATAAAAGCCAAAACGGCTTGCCATATCCATCCGTCCATCAGACCAGCAATAACCAGCACAAACCAGTGTCAACAAGCATAAAAGATTACCCAAAGCTGTTTTGAAATAAATAATTTGAACTGTAAGATAAAATAATATCACTCTCCATTCTTCTTTCTCCCTCTCTTCCATCACACACTTACTCTAATCCCTCATTTCTGTGTCTCTCCACCTTCTTTCAACCTTTTGGCCATATGTGTCATCCACCCAAACCCTGTTGAGCTATTCATCAAAACACACATGCACACAAAAGCACACCTACTCGTCCACATTTCATAGTCAGTGACAAGCTGCTAAATGACACTTTCAACCAGCACCTGCTCTGATTGACAGCTTTTCCTCCCATGGCGGCATGGTCTGTACACTCCCTGGGTAGCCAGGACAATAATAGAAAGGTCCAGACTTTTTCCCTAACCGCTTCCTTTCCAGACACCCCCCCCCATTATGGTATAACAGGAGAGTTTATTTTGGCTTTATTCCCCCCAAAATATTAAAAGGGACCTATTGTGACTCTTTTTACAAGATGTAATATAAGTCTCAGGTGTCCCCAGATCATGTCTGTGAAGTTCCAGCTCAAAAGTACCCCACATATGATTTATTATACCATGTTATAAATGAGTGGAAGGAAAAACATGTTGTTTTTGTGTTTGTATCTTTAAATGCAAATGAGCTGCTGCTCCCCGCCCCGCTTTCCAGAAGCCTCTACAGCTCGTGCTTCGAATTCTCTGCCAAAAGCTAACAAAACATCTGTTTGGTTTTTATTATCATCTCTATTGCGGTCACATTCATTTGACATTGCATTCTTCGTCATCATGAAAGTTTATTATCTGCATGCATTTTAAAGCCATATCAGTTTACACATCTGATGCATAGTTTACTGAGCACACACATCCGAAGCTGCGTGTCAGTGATGCATCCCGTGAGCATTAAACCGATTTCTCTTGCATGTCTTAAACTTAAACTGTCATATTGTCAAATGGCGGACTGTCTACAGCTCACTCCGGGCGGGGTTTATGCTAATAGGGCACAGTCAGTCAGCAATTGTGGGTGGGGCCTAACAATTTGTGATGTCACAAAAGCTACAATCTGCAAACTACTTGTTCTGAGACATTGGTTATGATTTATGGGGATTAAAAAAAGAGGAGAGGGTGTTTTTTTTACTATTATAGGGTGGTTATGTACACACATTGCTGACACATTTGTTCAAACCATGTAAAAGTGAATTTTGCATAATAGTTCCCTCTTTTTTTTTTTTTTTTTTTAAAGCATGCCCTTAATGTATTGATGTATTGGAGTCATTTCATTTATAAGTTGCATTTTTGCTGCATTTTGGAATAAATGAATCAATCTTGAAGAGTTCTTAGACTAAGCATTATGCATGTGTTATGGTAGTGTTTAGTTTTGTCAATAGCGTGTGAAAAGCCTTTTTTCCCCTCAAAGTGCAGTTTAGAGAAGGTGTGAAAATATGACATGCAGATGTGAACTGAGAGTAGACATTCACACATCTACCTTTTCACCGGTTCTTCTCTGCTGAGAGTTTGTACTACTTCAGAAATCGGCCATAGCAACACTGTCTCCTTTTCCATCCCTCTCTTTGGCAAGAAATGTTTCTGCTGTTTGAAGAAATGAGTGACAGATAGTCAGAGATGACAAGTAAAAGAATAGGTAGTGAAGAGTGGAAGAGGATAGACTGGAAACATTATAATGTGCTTTTGTGTCGCAGAGACCTGTTGAGAACTGCCTGTTTGCTTTCTCTCACTATACCAGTTTATCATGTCGACAGTTTAATGTGATTTAGCCAAGTAGGACATGTTGCTTGATTAACATCCTTATTGGTCCTTGAACAACATTCTTATCAGCCAATCAGATTGTATTGTTGGGGGCTTTAACACACAACATTCTTACAATCTATCTTTTCACTCTGTTTATCTTTAGGGTTATGTTTTTGTAATCTCTGTGGATGCATCAGTCGATTTTGGATGAGTGGTTTAAGGTTAGAGGAATTGGTAAGGATTAGGAATTAAAAGGGATAGTTACTTATGCTGTTACAAACACAAAACAACATTTGACCCCATTAACATTTGAACACGTGCAAAAAAAAAAAAAAGCACACAAAACTTAAATAATAATAAATAAACAAGAGTCATTCAGTTTTGTACATACATGAGGATGAATAAATCAATGAATGAATCAAGGTTTTGATTGAAAAGTCTTTGGCTGAACTCATTCAAGATTTTACACATTAGAAATAATATAAAATTTAATGTAAAATTTTGAGAGAAACAAACAATGAAATTTACTCTCTCACATTACTCTTGTGCTTATAGGCTTTAATTTTTCAAAAACGCCGCTGACTCGTAGAGACAAATTTATATATTATAAAGCACATTTGTATAAAATTGGGTTGTTGTAGCTCTTTGTCTAGGTTACTATGATTGGAAATAGTTGCATCTGTGTTTTAACAATGCTTAGCTCACTAATCAGTTACTGATCCAGGAAATTCGAATCTGTGAATATATTGCCTACTTTACTGAACTCCTTAAGCACTGACCGCATGTCCTTATATTTAAGTCAAACAAGTTCAAACTCTAAATGAGCCGCACACACTCCACCGCTACAGCCTTCATGCACGCTCACCACAGAAAGCTCCATTATTGAAGAACAGGCTTGTTGAAGCTCATTTGAAGTTTTCTACACAACATTTGGAAAGGTCTGAACTACTGGGAGAATTTAATATGGTCAAAAATCGATCTTTTGGCAACAATACCACATGTCTGGAGGAGAAATGGCTTTGAATATGACCCTGCAAATACCACAACACCAGTGATGTTTTCGAGGTGGAAGCATCATGGTACAGGGCTGTTTCTCTATCATGGTATTGGCAAAATCAATATTATTGAAGGGAAGATGAATGAAGCCATGTACTGGGCATTTTTTAGATGAATTTGTTGCCATCCACCAGGAAGATGAAGATGTGGACTTTCCACCAGGACAACAATCCAAAAGAGTTTGAATTGGTTCCAGAGGAAGAAAGTAAAGTTGTTAGAATGTCCAAGTAAATCACCAGACGTAAACCCAACAGAGCATTTGTTGAAGGAGCTGAAGATCAAAATTCACAGAGAATTCAGGATTTAAAGTTTGGTGATACATGATGTGCCTTGACACAAAAAAGACTTTTCTACCAACTATTAAATGCAATTTCAGTTAGTTTGTTCAATACTTTTTACCCATGTCATTTCACTTTATTACACATAACTTTTTAATGGGTTGTAGTATTTATTATGATTTCCTTATTTGTACTGATATCTTGAGCTGAGATCTTTAAAAGTGTATGTGCGTATATATATATATATATATATATATATATATATATATATATATATATATATATATATATATATATATATATATATATATATATATATATATATATATATATATATATATATATAAAGGGCTAGAGTTAAAGTAAAGTAGAAAGTAAAATTGAATGTTATTCTAGTACCAAAATGGACGCTGATCCAACAACATGCCCTACTTGTCATGTCACCCTACAATTTTGGTGGCAAGGTCTAAAGGCAGGAAGACACTAAGCACCAAGTGTTCTGCACCGTCGACTGAAGTTGGTCCTCGTCGGCTGTTTTTTTCGGCCGATTCGACATGTTTAATCGTCGTCGGGCCGTCGTGAGAGAGAGAACTCTGATCATAAGGAAAAGTTATGAAAACAAGCAAACAAGCAAATAAGTAATGACGGTACAGACAGAAGGTTGTTCTAATTTTAAGTCATCTTACCTGAGCACTAGAATGCACGAATATTTTCATAATAACATGAGCGGAGTGGAATAAAGAATGTGATCAGGCTTGGTGTGTTCCCGGCTTAATATGCAGTATGTACTCCCCGATGGCAGTAGACCTAACACCTTATGCTGATTTTTTTGGGGAAAAAAAAATATTTTATTGTAAATGCTTTCCATCAGGTTTTGCCCTCAGCTCCTGCATCAGGTAATGTCTCTGTTCTCTGCATCATTATGAAGCTCCAGCCTTCTTACTCTCTGGATCAGACCTGCGTGTATGACCTCTCTCCGGCTCTCGGTACAAAAAGGTCATTTCTCGTCACGGTGCATCAGATGTGTTTAATTTAGCCTATGTCCCTGAGGCTGCACTGTCTGGTCCCGGTGTCCCATCAGCTACATTCAGACGTCTTTGCTTCCACAGAGTGTCTCCCGTGAATTTGCCTTGGCTCAGAGTCTCATGTCCACGGGCTCTGTAACGCACCTGCAGGCCTTCTGAAGAATCTCTTCAGGGAGATGAGAGAGAGATGATGATCATAAAGTTGATGTTATACAACACTTCTTTTGACAAGAGAGGTTCATTTCAGACAATTTGGCTAGTTATTATTTATTTTTTGGACAGAAATTAGTAGCCAAAGCATCAAGCTTTGCACATTACAAAGCAACAGAGCTTTGATTTTTATTTCCTTGTTGTTGAGACATAACGTAACACTACTTTCTGATGTCATCTGTCAGGGTGGACAGATCTTCAAGCATATAAACGTCTGTAAAAGCTAGCAATCAGCGGTAATGATGTAGGAGGGCATTCACCAAATCTAATGATATAAGGGAGGCTGAAAATCAATAAATTGCTTAAAATTAATTCATCTGAATCATCAACACAAGGAGAACCTGTCATTGCAAAAAGCACGATGACAAAGCATCTGGTGACAAGAGCAGTAAGATCTTCTGTGACAGAGGTTTTCAATCTGGAGCCTGCAAGGAGGTGGGGTGAAGAAGTTTATTTCTTATGTTAATTTTTTTTAATTATTATTTAATTATTATTAAAATTATTTATTACATTAAAATTAGCAATTAAACTTCTTTATTTGAAAATAATTTATTTAATTTATTATTTTATTATATTTAATGTCTAAATATTCATATATCTTTCCTTCTGTTGAACATATATGAACTATTTATTTATTTATTTATTTATTTATTTATTTTTTGTGTATTTTTCATCACCACTGTGGTCTTTAGCTTATGAACTAGACTGCCACTATTTTCTGTAAAGCTGCTTTGGAACTTTATTTAGTATGAAAAATTCCATCCATCATATCACTATTTCCATCCATCTATCTATCCACAATGCTGTTATCCATCTATCTCTCCATCCATCCATCCATCCATTGTTTTATCTGCAACTCATTAAAAGCGCCTGCCAAATGAATAAATGTAAATGTAACTCACTGTTGTCCAGCCATCCTTCTATCCATCCATCCATCCATTATATCACATCACATATTTATTTCCATCCATCCATCCATCCAATCACTAGTTTCACCCATTCATCCATCATCTGTCCATCCTATCACTGGTTTCATCCATCCATCCATCCATCCATCCACCCATCCATCCATCCATTATATCACATCACATATTTATTTCCATCCATCCATCCATGATCCTTCCTTCCATCCATTGTTTCCATCCATCCATTATATCACATCACATCATTATTTCCATCCATCCATCCATCCATCCATCCAATCACTAGTTTCACCCATTCATCCATCATCTGTCCATCCAATTACTGGTTTTATCCATCCATCCATCCATCCATCCATCCATCCATCCATCCATCCATCCTTCCATCCATCCATCCATCCATCCATCCATCCATCCATCCATTATATCACATCACATATTTATTTCCATCCATCCATCCATGATCCTTCCTTCCATCCATTGTTTCCATCCATCCATTATATCACATCACATCATTATTTCCATCCATCCATCCATTCATCCATCCATCCAATCACTAGATTCACCCATTCATCCATCATCCATCCATCCAATCACTGGTTTTATCCATCCATACATCCATCCATCCATCCATCCATCCAATCGCTAGTTTCACTCATTCATCCATCATCTGTCCATCCAATCACTGGTTTTATCCATCCATCCATCCATCCATCCAATCACTAGTTTCACTCATTCATCCATCATCTGTCCATCCAATCACTGGTTTTATCCATCCATCCATCTATCCATCCATCCGTCCATTAGCTAGTTTTTTCCGTCCATCCATCCACCCATTTCTTCTATGGTACACAGAGGAAAAATACATTTTGAAGAATGTTGGTGTCCATGACAAACTCAAGCTAATGATATATTTAAAAAATGACAACATATTGTCTAATAGTATCAGACTTTATGAAAAAATTACAGCATGTATTTTTTCAATGGCTGTACTAAATGTTCAGTAAATGTTGTGATCCATCAAGCCTTAAAAAAATCAAGGATGATTAAATTCCAATAGTTGTTCTTTGAGATTCCTCTTTGACGTGCCAATATACTCTATCTAGAACACCAGAGCTTTAATCCCTGCGCCGTATCCCATTTTTACATTTCTCTCTAATCAGCCGAGATAGTGTCTTCATAGAACCTCTGGCTCGCTAGACTGCCTGCACCTCCTGATTTGATCAAGTACAGATATGCCTCACAAATGCTGAGCTCCATAGTACATGCTGCCAACTCTTGTACTTCAGTCAAATTACCCATGTCCACTGTAGATCATACACTCCTCTCAACCTCATCAGAACTGCCAGTTTTGATGTATGAAAAGAAAAAAAACTGACATTCTATTTAGGGAAAAAGAGAAAAAAAATGAAATATTCATGTCTTTGTGTTTTAATGAGAGAATATAGGATTCTGTCATGTCAAGCATATTAGGTGGAATTGTTGAAATTTCTGCTGAAAAATTTCTGCTTTTTTTGTGTTTCTTTCAGTGGTCAAGCAGCTGATCATGATAAAGAGTTCACACTTTTGATATACGAAACTAGCAGGGAATATAAATAATAAAAAAGAATGGTATTTATTCAGTTATTATTATAATAATATATATTATTATATATATCATTTTACCTAAAATTTGAACATTTATTCTTTTGCTTCCTTGAAAACATTGGTATGCCTTTTAGAAATGTAAATCTAGTTCAATTCATCACCCTGCTAAAGGCACAATTAAATCAACATCTGTATAATTTTTAGTATGGTTGATGCCAGCAACAGTCTGAGACACGTGGCTTCAGTATTTCAAAGCATAAACTGGGTTGGCGAAATAAATTATTAAGACGTTGTTTTAGGGCAAGGAAACAATTGTAACTGACATGGTGATAAAAAGAGGATTTGAATTGTGGACGGATTTGATTTCGAATTCAGTTCAAGAGATGCGACAGATCTTTTGAGCAGATCCTGTTTGCTCAAGCATTACTCTTAGACATCTACAGTGTTTGAGGTCCGCTGAGGACCCGCTGACCCCTCATGCAGAAGATTATTCTTCTCAGATAGAGAGAGAGAGGTGGACACTCTTTAGTTTGCCAAAGCTGGCAAGTGACACAAGTGAATAGTATCGGAGGAGTTAGCCATAAATTATTGACAGGCGATCTAACCAATCATAATGCCGAATCCACCATTATGTCCCACAAACCAGTCAGGAAAGTTAGTAGATTAATGTTGGTGGACTTGAACCTGAAAAATTGTGTGTACTCACATCTTTCCACGCTCGAAAGAGCCACTGTACGGTATTTATTGTTTACATTTCTTTCAAAATTACAAAATTGTAAATTTGAGACTTTGTTTTATATCAAAAGTAACCTGCTCTGTCTTGTCTGTCAACGTGTTGTCAGTATCCTCTTTGCTCCAGGATGTATTTTTCACTTCGTGAGAGCATGATGTGTGGCGTGAGAGCGGCATGGCTTGTCGGACATAGCAACAGTAACTAAATGGGGCGGGTCTTTGCGAATGGTCAATTTACCCAATAGTATTTTGCCACCCCGGGTTGCCAGTCAGAGGAAAACACATGCAGCGGATAGCAGCCATGGAAGGCAGCGAACAAACTGGGCCTAACCTAAAAAGCCTGAGCATCCATCTAAAAATCTCTATGAACAGGAGCATATTAAAAGGCGATATCAACTTATAAATCAATAAATCAACTCATCAAGTGTGTAAGTCTCCTTGGCTTCCAATGTCAATTGAGCTTGCTCCTGTTAAATCAAAGGAGGAGGAGGGGGCGGGGCAAACAATATTTTGAATTTGGACTGCAATACCAATTTCAATCACTAGCTGTCATTCTTACACACTGCACCTTTTAACATAAAGATTAATTAACTTTCTTGAGTAACTTGAAATGTTCTTTTCAATTCCATTGTACTGCGTCTCAAATTTTTAAACACCCCTCAGGTCTTGGCTCAGATTGCTTGAAAAAGCTTTCATGCTTCAAACAGGATGTCAAATCTACAGATTGGTACATGCTGACTACTGAATTCATTGCATCTAGTATGCATAGTTTGAGAATCTCAAGAGAATGGACAGTAATCTGCCAAAACAGGACTTGTTCCTGGATTATCTTTGGAACCACAGTCTTGTCCAACAAATATAGTTCAACGCCAGCCCTGATCGTCAATTACTCTTAATACAGAGGAACATGATAGGTTGGTGCACACCAGCCCAGCACACCAGCCCAGCACTAACACTTAAATCTAATTGGCTGATGATAATGAAAGGACATGGATCCAGGAACACGTCCTACATGACAACAGGCCTTGGTCTGATTGTGTGTCCATCATTAGGAGTTTAGCCAATTCTGATGCCCTGCATGGCTTTGCTCTGGAAGATCTGACATGGCTCCCTTTGTATGGTTCTGGTTCATTTGTCTGGTCTGTGCGGCGTTCCACCAAAAGGGTTTTCAATCAAGCTTTTAGCATGAAGCTTTTCAGTAATGGGCTGTGTTAGTGCGCTGACAGTCTGACGGACGCAATTAAAACTCTCTCTCTTTCTCCGACGCTAACAGAGCTTATCAGAGCAGAAGAAGGCCTTCACACAAACGTCGATATAGCTGAGCTGATGTGGGTCCTCTTTGGACCAGCGGTCTCACCACAATGCCGCCAAAAGCCACATGCCTCAAACACCTCTGTGAAGCCCTGGTCCCTGAAGAGCTAATCAAGACCAACATGTCAGAGAGAATGCGCGTGTTGGAATCAACCAGAAGGGAGATCCGCCTACAAAACACAACATACGCTTGCAGTTGCTGCTTCTTGCTCCGTACGCCCTACATGCTGGTGAGATAGTTAGTTTGGCAGCAATCTGTGAGGAGTATGGTGGATTGCAGTCTGAGGTGATGCATTATGTGAGGCACACCATACCAGTGGACAATAGTTCAAAGGTCCTATAGTCAAACCAACAAGGTCAGCATACACACTGCTTGATGTATTAGATCAATATTCAGCACGATGGGTAACACACACACACACAAACGTTCAATGTGGATTGCATACTTTTCAGCAAACATGTTTCATTTCCTCCCTCATGCAAATATGTGAATGAGAGAACTAGGGAATTCCATGCAGAAACTGCTATACATTATGTTAGATGTGATTGATCATGATTAATCAATTTGACAGCCCACACACAAATATATAATTTTGAGATATAAAGTAACAATTTTACTGTTAGTTTTGTTACATGTGAGATGTAACATTGGAATTGAGATATACAGTTGCAATCTTTTATTTTTTTTTTTGTTTTGTTTTTTTAAATAATCACATTGTGAGATGTGAGGGGTATTTAAGATGAAAGAGTTACAAAGTTGATATAATGAGATATAAATTTATAAAGATATAAAGTGCAACAATGTGACATTGTCACATTCCCAATGAATGTCACAATTTTGACATATAAAGTCATAATTGTGATAGTCACAGCGGTGAGAAAGTCAGTTTTGAAATACAAAGTCATATGAGATACATTTTCAATTGTTACATGTTTCAATTGTTGAAGTCACATTTTGAGAGTTAAAATTTTGAGATATTGTGAGATGTAAAGTTGCAGTTATGTACAGTCATATTGTGAGATATATAGTTGTAAATATGTGAAATAAAGCCACAACTTAGACACAGTCAAATCATAATTTTCAGATATGAAGTTATAGTTATGGTAGTCACAGCTAAATAGCCACTATTTTGAGATATACAATCATTTTGTGAAATAAGAATAAATAAGAACAATTTTGAGACATTAATAAGTTAAGTTACTGTAGATAACGCATTTTGGAGGGTCTAAAAACAATGTGTACCAGTAGAACTGGAAGTCCTGAATCACATCTTTGGAGATTGCTATCGATTACTATCACCATTGTTATTTTCGCTGTAAGAAGATAAGGGCTTAAAGACTACATGTTTTGTTTTGGACGGCATCACTGAGGTCTCTCATTTAGCTAGCATCTCCTCTGATTGGCTGCACTTCACAGAGCTACAGTTGGGATCACAATTATTATTACTGACAGTTTCATTTCATCTGTGCATATGCTTTTTTTGGAGCAGGGACAGTGGACATTTCTCTTTTCTCTCTCTCTCTCTGTAGCGAGAGATGAATGTGTAGTGTGACTGTAATTGAAATGTAGTCCAAAATGATTTTCATACTACGAGTACCACCGCTTTGGAAATTAGCATATTTTTAATTAAATGCCTTGAAATTTTGAAATAATCCAAACGAACTTGTCACGTCCAACATTTTGGCTTTAATTAATTAATGTTTGCCCTTGACTTGTCAGCACAGACTTACATGTTTATTCATTATTTTGAGACTTGTATTTTTCCGTAACCCCTCGAGCATAGGAAGACTTCCTGGGTGAAACAGCGTGAGAGAGGGGAACTGCGACACAAATTACTAATTGCAAATTTTATATACTTCCAGGAAGTGTGTGATGTAATGACACCATCGTGAGCAACATTAAACTGTCCTGCCTTTCTTTGGCCAATCAATATGCTGTGGATTGGTTGCCATGGCAGCCTTCTGACTGGCTGGCCTGCAGAGTTGCTGACTGAGCAGAGAGGATACTGTGATGCGAGCTTGGCCAATCTTTGATTCTGACTGGAATGAATGGGTGTGTTTGTGTGTCATCTGATACAAACTGGCAACTGGTCAAAATCCATGAGCTGTGGACAATTAAAAAATCAAAATGATCATTTTAAATATTATTCATCAATGAAATTACACTTATTTATATATATATATATATATATATATATATATATATATATATATATATATATATATATATATATATATATATATATATTACTTATTAACTTTATTAATTATGAAATAAAAATATAAATTATAATTACAAGGCGAATAAACATTTTCTATAATGATAAACTGAATTCATTTGAATTGTTTTCATATTTTTTCGGGATTTAATAATACATGTATAAATACAAATATGTGTGTGTGTGTGTGTGTGTGTGTGTGTGTGTGTGTGTGTATGTATGTATATATTGTTTCCTATATACAGTGAGTACGGAAAGTAATCAGACCCCCTTAAATTTTTCACGCTTTGTTATACAGCAGCCATTTCCCTCATTAATGTTCACACAACACCCTACATTGACAGAAAAACACAGAATTGTTGACATTTTTGCAGATTTATTAAAAAAGAAAAACTGAAATATCACATGGTCCTAAGTATTCAGACCCTTTGCTCAGTATTTAGTAGAAGCACCCTTTTGATCTATAGCCATGAGTCTTTAGGGGAAAGATGTTTTTCACACCTGGATTTGGGGATTCTCTGTCATTCCTCCTTGCAGATCCTCTCCAGTTCTGTCAGTTTGGATGGTAAACGTTGGTGGACAGCCATTTTTAGGTCTCTCCAGAGATGCTCAATTGGGTTTAAGTCAGGGCTCTGGCTGGCCCATTCAAGAACAGTCACGGAGATGTTGTGAATCCACTCCTTCATTATTTTAGCTGTGTGCTTAGGGTCATTGTCTTGGTGGAAGGTAAACCTTCGGCCCAGTCTGAGGTCCTGAGCACTCTGGAAAAGGTTTTCACCCAGGATATCCCTGTACTTGGCCGCATTCATCTTTTCCTCGATTGCAACCAGTCGTCCTGTCCCTGCAGCTGAAAAACACCCCCATGCTGCCACCACCATGCTTCACTGTTGAGACTATATTGGACAGGCGATGTGCAGTGCCTGGTTTTCTCCACACATACCGCTTAGAATTAAGGCCAAAATGTTCTATCCTGGTCTCATCAGACCAGAGAATCTTATTTCTCACCATCTTGGAGTCCTTCAGGTGTTTTTTTTAGCAAACTTCATGCGGGCTTTCATGTGTCTTGTGCAGTGATGTTTGAGTTTCTACAACTTTCTACAACCCATCTCCCGACTGCATCTCTGGAGCTCAGCTACAGTGATCTGTGGGTTCTTCTTTATCTCTCTCATCAAGGCTCTTCTACCCTGATAGCTCAGTTTGGCCGGGCGGCCAGCTCTAGGAAGGGTTCTGGTCGTCCCAAACGTCTTCCATTTAAGGATTATGGAGGCCACTGTCCTCTTAGGAACCTTAAGTGCAGCAGAAATTTTTTGTAACCTTGGCCAGATCTGTGCCTTCCCACAATTCTGTCTCTGAGCTCTTCAGGCAGTTTCTTTGACCTCATGATTCTCATTTGCTCTGACTTGCACTGTGAGCTGTAAGGTCTTATATAGACAGGTGTGTGGCTTTCCTAATCAAGTCCAATCAGTATAATCAAACACAACTGGACTCAAATGAAGGTGTAGATCCATCTCAAGGATGATCAGAAGAAATGGACAGCACCTGTGTCACAGCAAAGGGTCTGAATACGTAGGACCATGTGATATTTCAGTTTTTCCTTTTTAATAAATCTGCAAAAATGTCAAGAATTCTGTGTTTTTCGGTCAATGTGGGGTGCTGTGTGTACATTAATGAGGAAAAAAATAACTTAAATGATTTTAGCAAATGGCTGCAATATATTAAAGATTGAAAAATTTGAGGGGGTCTGAATTCTTTCTGTACTTACTGCATATATATATTACTATATAACGTGAATGAACTATAAACATATATAATAGTTTTTTAAAGATTTGTAAGTACTTTATTACTGTATACTTTATTATTATAAAGTTTTACCAAAACCTTTTACATCAAATATATTTAAAAACTTTTTTGGATTTTAAAACTAGATTTTAAAATGTCCCTTACCTAACCCATATCCCACCTCAATAGCATCTCAGGTGTTTTGCAATACAATATGAACACAATAATCACATTTGACTTATCTATTTTTGCAAGTACATAGTAGTTAAGGCCAACAAATATGAAGTAAATCTGAAATAAATTCTGCATGGTTTACAGCATTTAACACTTATTGTTACATTTTAAATTTAAGTTGTGGATGCTCTACGCTAATACACTTCTTGAAACAGGAAGTAACAATTTGTGGATTATTTTAAAGGCCGTATTAGAGTGTGTATGTGTGGCACATGTATCCTGAAAAAAACAACACTATTTATGCTTATTCAGATCACTCAGGGTCTCATTCACAATAGCGGTTTGGCTTTCCTATTTTAAATTGCTTCCCAAATGGATGTCAAAGGGAATTGTTTGACTTTCTACAGGTACCCTGCCTGAGAGGAATACTCAATGGCGCTCTGCATTAAGAGAGCGACAAAGAGAGAGAGAGAGAGAGAGAGAGAGAGAGAGAGAGAGAGACATGGAGGAGAGGAGGTATGGAGGATTGTAGGGGGTCAAATCATATCACGACTTCCAAATGAAACCATGGCTTGAGAATAATTGTAATTACTCAGCATTATTTAATTCATTATGGATATTTAGTAGAAGTGTGGCCAAATGGCAAATGAATTGCGACACCCCTGTTGTGATGTCTTTCCATGAGTGACCGCACTGAGGATGGTAATTTCCTCATCAGGTTAAAGATGAGATGAAATTGTGTTTGGCCTCGATTAGGCACTGGGCGCTTATTAAATAACCCTCACATAAGGTGCATGTCCTTGTGATTGTTATCTCATAGAGAACACAGGTGCCCGAATGGACGTGAGATGGAGCCATTTGGCCTGCACTCCTCCACACTTTACTGCTTTTTTCCCCATTCATATTATCAGTTGTTCATCTTGTCACTTATACTCCCCCATTCACTGCTTCACTCAGTCATTTAATAATTAATTTAACAACCATTTACTCTCTCAGTGGTCTTTGGTGTGGTTCTGCCAAAAAAAAGTGCTGTCAAACTTGTTAACGCATGCAATTATTTTTTATGTTTAACACAATTAACGCAGCATCAATTTTTTCCATCATAATTTGGCTAGCATAACATTATATGATTGCACTCTTATTATTAAGATTATTGCTACAAGACAAAAACTCCAATGTTTTTTTTTTATATTAATCTCAAAATTTTTTTGATTCATTAGTTGTTTTTTTTTTGTTTTTTTTTTCAATTGGCAGGACTAATTTATTTATGTGGTTAAAATACAAAAGAAATTGCATATTTTTTTCTGCATATTTTATTTATTTATTTATTGCTGCAGATTTAATCACAATTAATCCTCATGCATCAATATTTTGCCACATATTTAACATTGTTACATATTCCGGTCTATAGCTCGCGATAGCTCTTTTCATAGTACAATCAACATTTGGCTCATATTCACCGTCTCTACCATATTCTCGCAACAATCATTTTCAACATCTTCAGATTCAATATTCTGATTACTGACATCATCTTTACCAGATCCACCATCAAGTGACAGTGACACTAATATTTTATTGCGTTCAATACTTTCTCTGCAGTAAATCGCTGAGCCATTTCAAGACTTTCGGATGATTCTTCCTATTCTTTTGTTTTCTGCCTGCAGTAACTATGAGTGAAACGTCACTTAGAGGAATACATTTAGTCACCAGAGATTCAAATATTGTTGAACACAAAAAAAATATATTTACACTATTACACACCTCAAGTTGCTAGCGACCCAATGCACTTTTTACAAAAAAATATAATTTGAAAATAGACATAAATAGACTTATTGTCATATTTTTATAATGAATATATTGAGGAATACTAAGAAGGTGGATGTCTAACTTTAAAAAAAAATGATGAGGAGGAGGGTTGTAAATGACATCCCGGGTCGATAAAGACCTGAGGTATGTGTTTACAATAAGTTAATTAAGTCTGTTGACATTGTGTTCTTCCACAGTAAACTAAAACAGCAATATATTGGGATTTTGGGACATTTACTTTATCTTGCGTATTCTTCACCTGTAGTCACAGATAACTCAGCTGTATACATATGCTATACATATTTCTCATCATCATTCTCAGCCTAATCTATTCAAAATGCTTTTGCAGCATTAGTTTGATTTGTAAATATAGCTTTGTACATCTCCACTGCTGTAACAAAAGAAAGCAGAAAGAGATGTTAATGCTACTCTCCTTTTGTTTCTCCTTGAGTTAATCCACAGTGCTTTTTTATTGCGTCTTCCATCATAATCAGACACATCTATCATGCAGTGTCCTCTGTGTTTGGTCCCATCCACCCGGCCGCAAAGTCCCTTCAGCTGCGCTGTCCGTGGTGCTGAAACTGATGAGCTGTGTTGTGCGTGTTGTTTTCCAGTATAAATTTTCTATAAAATATGAAAAATTTATCAAACTTTTTCAGACACCATTGGCAGATATTTTTCTTTTCTTTCTTGTTTTAAAGGGGTCTTTGATCATGATTTAACGTTTTTAACTTTAGTTAGTGTGAAATGTTGCTGTTTGAGCGCAACTCTCAAAGTTCAATGCAAAAGGAGATATTTTCTTTTACAGAAATCGCTTTTTAAGGACTACAACGAACAGCTGGTAGGGACTACAATGAGCTTCTTCCTGAGTTGGTGACATCCCAAACCCCAAAATTTAGATAAACCCTGTCCCTGGGAACACACAACAAATGGGGTGAGGCCATGTTGAGCTGCTTTAGAGAAGAGGAAGAGTTGTTGTAGTCGAGTGTTGTTACCATGAAGTCATTTTACTCCAGACTGCTTCACAAACGAGGGTCAATTCAACACTGGATTTGCTCAAAAGATTAACATGACGACACATGCTAGTCGATGAGTTGAATCAACTCTACAGCAACTACATAAATTTATCCACTAACCATTCAGAAACATTCAGTTTCATTCTAAAAGTTGTGACTTCTTCCTAAGTCTCTCCATCAGTGTTCGGCTCATTGGCTGCGTGAGATTCTCCAGCTTTGTTGTTGTTGAGCAACCAAAGCGCGAGCCGTTAAAACTCCGCCCTCTTCTGGAAAGGCGTTTGCATTTAAAGGGACACACAGAGGGTGTTTTCACTCACATCCAAATAGGGACAAGCTATAATAAATGATCTGTGGACTGTTTTGAGCTGAAACTTCACACACATTCTGGGGACACCAGAGACTTATATTACATCTTGTAAAAGGGCCATAATAGGTCCCTTTTAAGTGTAAAGTGACTTAATTTTGACACATTCTTTCATGAATCAAGGCTTACATTTTGCTTCTCAAGTAAAAGTTTCTTAATTTAAGAATGTGTAGATGTTTGTGCTGGAAAACAAGAAGCAATTTTTGTAATGTACTGTTATGCGCATCAAATATCTGTCTTATTATGTTACCATGTCTTGTTGCATTTCCTCATTTGTAAGTGGCTTTGGATGTAACATATTTATTTTTTATATACGGGGTCTCAGACATAAGTAATGGACCTTTTGAAAGGAGAAGCAAATTGTGTTTAGAATCACTTCTTAAAAGATTAAGGAAACACATGAAGTGTCATACACAATTTAAAGCATTATTTTAAGATAAACAGAAAAATAGACACTCTTTTTGAACACTCATTAACCTTACCTTTTTGCTATTGTCATCTTTTTTTGGCTAAAAATCCTTTTACCGAGCTGTTGGTGATGATGTATCTGAGTTTATATGTGTCCTAGTCATCATTTGAGAAATGCAGGCTCTGTATAATACATTTTAGTATCCAATTCATCCCCTGAGTTTTTATGTGCCTCAGGTGCATCATCTGTGTATTTGTAAAAGTGGCAGTCGGTTCGTCTTGTTAGCAAGTCGTAAGCAGTACTTCATTTTGTGTAATCCAAGACCAAGCGAGAATCAATTTAGAGAGTCATGCATAAAAGAAAAATGCTTCTGTCAAACAAATGTTTTGGTTAACCCAGTAAATCACCCTGATGTTCACACTACAGTAAAAACAAAAGCATAAATAAGCCTTTATAACGGCCGACATCTGTGTGCAAGTGCTGCATTCACGCTTTTAGTTTTTGCTTATACTTTCCAAATATAGCTGGTCTAATTAACAGTGTCTGTAAAAGAGAAGGGTGAGGGAAAAAAGAGAGCAGTTCTCTTCTTGGCCAGCCTGTACCCTGTTATCTGAGAGCTGTCATTAGGGAAGGCTTTGTTTTGCTACTGTTCATTAGCATTCCCGCTGTGGCCTCTTTACCTCCGCTACGCTGTTAGGGAGTGTCGCGAGGAAAAGCACAGCCTACGATGTAATTAGCATTAGCATGTTTGTGCACTGACTAAGTGTGATGACAGCTAGGTTTAATGTGTCTTAGCGAAACACGTTTACTTAGCGGAGCTTTTAAATGCAGGGTGCGATCAGAGCTCTAGCAGGAGGTGCGCAAGCTGCATTTAATTGGGAGATAGCAGGATGCTACGCGAACCCAGACCTGACTCCACAGTGTCACTTTGAGCTTGGTTTTCTTCTGTTTCATAGTGAATTGTGATTAGATGTTAACGCTCTTATATTAAAGATGGTCATTTAGCTGGTGCGTATTCAAAGTGACAAAGTGACTTCAAAGTGTAAAATAGATCATACACTGCCCTGCCAAAAAAGTCGCTGTTTTGATTTAAATAAGCAAATGCTGAAGAGTCTGTTATTGTAGTGATTATTATGTTTCTAGCATGTTATATGTTTGGGAAAGGTTCTTTTAACCCTAATTGATGGAGTGTGTAGCTTTTCATTTCTTAAACAACCATGTAGGAAGACGTAGCATGGCCATATCCCTGGATGGCAAAGCCAAGATTCATCAGGCTCAAATTGGGAAAGAATGGTTGAGAGGGAGCATGAAACATTCTCAACATGAATTGGCCCCTCTGAGTCCAGACTTTAATTTCATTGAAAGTCTTTGGGATGTGCTGGAGTAGACTTTACAGAGTGCTCACCTCTTGCATTGTCAATACAAGTTCTGTGTTAAGTTTAGGGGAGTGAAAATGAAAGTCGATGTCCCTACAATAACAGACTGGCGTTCATCTAATAAATTATTCATTCAAGAACGTTATGCAAGTGTACTGAAACAATGGATCCGCAAACTTCACATACTTTTGAAAATCCAGTGTTTACTTTTTTTGATTTAAATAAGCAAATGCTGAAGAGTCTGTTATTGTAGTGATTATTATGTTTCTAGCATGTTATATGTTTGGGAAAGGTTCTTTTAACCCTAATTGATGGAGTGTGTAGCTTTTCATTTCTTAAACAACCATGTAGGAAGACGTAGCATGGCCACATCCCTGGATGGCAAAGCCAAGATTCATCAGGCTCAAATTGGGAAAGAATGGTTGAGAGGGAGCATGAAACATTCTCAACATGAATTGGCCCCTCTGAGTCTAGACTTTAATTTCATTGAAAGTCTTTGGGATGTGCTGGAGTAGACTTTACAGAGTGCTCACCTCTTGCATTGTCAATACAAGATCTTGATCAAAAATTGATGTACTTCTTGATGGAAATAAAACTTCCATCAAGAGGTGAATCATTTTTTTGGTCAAGTTGATCGTTGGTAAAGTCACTATTAACTAGTTGCTTATTAGCTTGCATATTACTAAGATATTGGCTGTTTATTGGTACTAATTAATGGCTTATTCTGCACGATCATATTCTACATCCCTTAATCCTACCCAATACCTATAACTACCTTACTAACTATTAATAAGAAGTAATTATGAGTTTATTGAGCAAAGGTTGTAGTTAATAGCTAGTTAATAGTGAAAACTTGACTCTAATCTAAAGTGTGACTGAGATTTTTACAGTGAGGAAACAAGAGATCCTCTTCCCATCATGCTTTGCTCAGGGCTGAATAGCGAGAGTAAATGTTGAAGTAAAGTGTTATTATGTATTTTTAGTAAGATGAGAAAATGGAGAGACTTGTTAATGTTTAATGTTCTATTATGTTTGTATTTAAGAGTTTCTGTTTAAGGTTTACCACTGTGGTGAAGTGTTGAGTGTGTGCTTGAGTTGAAACCTGCTAACAAGTATTCAAGTTGCTTAAACAAAACAAACAAACAAACAACTACTATGGGAGTGTTATGGATGTAACTAGTTTCATCTTTAGGCTGTTATCGCCTAGTCTTGCATAGCCAGACCTTCAGACTAATGGCAGAAAGTCTGGGCTCTATTGTAGCTTTCATTGGCCAAGGACCACCCAGGAGGACGTTTGACTGACATGCAACGCAACCGGTCGCAGTTCGTTTTGTTCTGTGTCAAGTTTAGGGGAGTGAAAATGAAAGTCGATGTCCCTACAATAACAGACTGCCGTTCATCTAATAAATTATTCATTCAAGAACGTTATGCAAGTGTACTGAAACAATGGATCCGCAAACTTCACATACTTTTGAAAATCCAGTGTTTACTTTCAACCAACCAGATGACGACTTTGAAACCGCTGAAGTGTTTCCAGATAAGTGTGTCATATGCATCAGACGTTCAACCAGCGGCTGAGACTAGTTATGGCCTAACATCATGTGTTTAAAGAAAAAAATACATTTAGCTTGATAGTACATGTCCAAATAACTTGATTGAATGGTGTCTAAATTACTTGATTCATTCAAGTTATTTGAACAAATTTTGTTCAGTCAATTGACTATCTGAGTAGAGATAACATGTTTCCATTGTGTAGAACCAATGTCCTTGATTGAATAAGATTAATTTAATTAAAAGACTGAAGTGTAAAGTGACCAACCATAGTTTGATATGCTTTTTCGGGATGGGTAAATCTGAAATAGTTCATAACACTATAATACATCAGCATCTATACTTAAATAATTAAACCAAAGTTTTGGTCCACAACAGTAAAACACTAAATAAATGTAATTAGAATTTCTGACAATTTGTATTTTTTTTTTTTAATGGATATTATTCACAAAACAAAGAAGAAAATACTATATTATATTAAATACTATATTGACTTTGCATAGACAATACAGCATACAGTATTGACAGCATTTACGATGTAAATGATTTACATATGACATATGAATTCATGAATGCATTAAATTATTAGGTTGACACTATTGTATTCATGGCCATTGAGATTATCTTCAACTGCATTTTCTGTTGTTGTTGTTGTTGTTGTTGCACCTCATAGCAGTGGGTTTAGTCAAAACGAACTTTGAAGGTGAGTATGTGTAGTTTACCCCTCCGTTAGGCTGTTCACTACATTGGAAAAGTAAACCTGAGCCATCATGCACCTGCAAGACGCCATTGGCATTTTCCTACACGTGTCCTCAACAAAATGAAACGCCGGCCTGTTGGGCACATGTGCTCTCTGAATACGAGATATATTGAAAGTAGAGAGTGGGAAACTGGCCCATCTGTTATTACATGGACATCATGTGTTATGTGATTGGCTACATCTTGAGGCTCTCTTTATAGCATCTCTCTGCTGGCTCCTTGCAGGGCAATTTTCCATATTTCTATGCAATTTCTCTGAAGCTCTCACTCTCACCCAGGGAGCGAATCTCTGCTTCACACTCCTCTGATTCATCTCGTCCTCCTTTTCTCTTTTTCTCTGCCTCTCTCTATCTGTCCTTCTTCTTCCTCTACAGTTTTTGTTCAGTGTCTACAGTGGTTCTTTTGGCCATCTTTTCAGGGCTGCGCACCAGGATTCAGATGGCAGCGTTCACACTTATTCTAATGAACTGACAGAGCACACACGGTTAATCGAACGAATCAAACTAAACCTGCTGTGTGTGAACACTCCCTGAAACACGTGCCAAGTTTGTAGAAATATACTCATTTGTGTATTTATTGTTAGATTCATATCCTGGTGTTTTATAATAGCTAATTTCTCTGACACCGTACATACAGTTTTATGTCTGGATGTCCTGTAAAGAGCAGATTCAGGGCTTTTCAGGGATACCAAATTTGGCAGTTTTGGAAGTTTCACAATGACAACTACCTCTCCTTGGTCTTTAAATATGACTGACGTCATTTAGCAATAAGTTTAGCACTCTTATGGAAATATTTTGCAATTATCATTTAAATATGACAAATTTTCAAATTGTTTTGTCATAAATCAGCATCTCAGGAAATTATTATGTGGTTTCAAATCAGAATGACTTTCTGTTACGAAACAGGACATGGATTTCATGTGAATCAGGCATTTTGGGAGACACAACAAAATTATATATCAATTTTAATATGGAATATTAGATATTCTTATAAAAATGTTGCACATTATTACAGGTATTTTTCCATTACATGTTGCAACAAAATAGGCAAATTAGATTCAATGTATCACTGCATTTTTATATATTGGGAAAAGCCGTTTATGACCATTTTACACACATTACACACATTCATAAATAATTGCATGATATGTTACAACCTGAACTCATTTTACCTTTCATATAATGATAAAATTGACTGAATTGACCCTCATGACTTCATATCCTGATTGTTTTCCTTTCTCTCTCCTGTTTGTTTGTGCATGTTGGTTCAACCACATGACTGGATTTATTTTCAGTGAAGTTTTGTTAATATTTTTTTTGTTTTTTGGTTGCACCACATGACTTTGATTTGGCTTTCATGGTCAAGCAGTTTATTAATATTTTTTAAAAAAAGTATTAATAATTATCTCTCTGACATTTTTTGACTTTAGTCCCAAAATATATATATTAAATGAGTTTTGAGTCAGAAATGAAAACAAGTTTATCGTGCAAAATGTATACAAGACATTATATGTATGAAAGACATTTTTGAAAGAGAAAAAAAACGTATGTGACGCCACTGACCTAAACAAATATCTCAATATAGGACTGCAGTGAGGAAAGTGTGTGTACAAGTGGAGCTCATGACCTGTAGCCGGATTTGATTGGAAAAAAGGTGCAAATGTGCCCTGTGTAAATGGTGAGTAGTATTGACACAGACACAAAACTGGCACACATTCAGAGACAACTAAAGCGAGAGAGAAAACCTGGCAAGATGCGAGCTACTGTTTAAATTGCCCAAGCTGTTGAATAGCTTGACCGGTTTGGGTTCTCCTCCGCTCTCCTGGGTACTTCTGTTCATCTGTCTCTCTCTCTGTTCCACTCTCTCAAATGAGTGCACCCCCTCAGGGCAGCACATGGCTCTAACAGGCCAAACCCCCACCTTTCCCTCACACTCTCTCTGTCATACAGACACACATACACCCTGCAGTTAGGTTATAGTAATGAATTGTTCACAGGTGCTGATGATGAGCCCCTGAGCATCACCGTGGAGACGGGATGTGCCTGGCACAGGCCAAGTGGAAGAGAACAGATGCACGCTTAGAGTCCCCATACACCGCTTCCGCACTCTCAATATATCTATTTCTTTCTCCTTCCCTTTCCCTAAAACGTAATCTTTAAAATAAAGGTTCCAATTACAACCCAAAAGATTGTACAGTGTGATGCAATAGGAGCAACATTTTAAGCTCCACAAAAGGTTTGGGATATAACAAGTTGCTATTTTTGCAAATTTGTTTAGTGATGTTAGCAGTGCAGAAATTATTCGCCTTAAAATAACCCAGAAATGCTGACCTACAATATTGAAGACAAAAAAAGTCCTTTGGACTTTAGTTTATACTTAATAATGCAGTGCCGGCATCTCAAGTCTCAAGATCTCAAGTACCCTATACAGAGAAAATGCCTCTTTATAAGAGGGTGCTGCAAAGAACCACTGAAGAACACCCACTATCAACTTAGATGATAGTCCTTACACCTGGATGGCCCTGATAGATTAAACACATGGGACACACATAGATCCCATAACAGAAGACCAAATCATAGGCCCTGTTTCCACTTAGTATTAAGATGTGTTTTGGTTGATGGAATCACATGTAGACGATGTAGATCGGACAAAATCTTAATACCAGGTGTAATCAGAGCCTTGCAATCACAAAAAAACCAACAAGAATTAACACAATTAAACATATTCAGTGAAAAAAAAAAATCTGTATTTCTATCTATTTATTATTGATCATATACTTTACATATTCATATACATATTATTGATCATTTACATCATAAAGTAAAAATAAAAAAAATAATTGTAGACTATTTTTGTGTTTTGGGTCAGTTTTGGCCCAGAGTGAATGTGCAAACATTTTGAAATGTAGCATATTACCATGGTATTACCAACTTATTACCATTGTATTAGTACACTTACCACTTTTTATTAATTAAAAGATGAAGCAATTCTTTGAAAATTCGAATTAAACAAACTATAGCAAAACCAGTGTGATACATTTATTTGAATATATAATTATTTAAAACGTATTATATGAAATTTATATGAACATATGACATATGTTAATGGCATTGAAATCAGTGGATTTAATATTTGTGTGCGGCCAAATTTTGACCTCCCACTCAAACCAATTTTTACCCCCAATTCAAAACTGCCCAATTTGACAGAAATACGCCTGACAGGCAAGTTTAAATGATGTTGAAGGTATGCAAATGCAGATGTTGAAGGTAATGCATAGACAGACATTGTTGAGAATGTGTCAAAATAAAGGTGCCTATATATAGCATTTGATCGATCTGTTGATCCATATTGATGTATTGTTACACCCGTGACAGTAAATTGTCACAGTATATTGTCATATATATAAATATTTGTATATTTACTGTAGTTTTCAGATAAATGCATCCTTGATAAGCATAAGACACATTATCTTACAAAATCTTACAGACTCCAAACTTTTTAATGGTATTGTGTACAGTATATCCTGCTCTCTATAAGTTTGCTTAATAAATATTTAAGCTAATTTGATTATACTTTGATCCACTAGCTTTCTCAGCTCCATTTACAAACAGCATTATATTTAATTCTATTCTGTAGAATTTCACACGTAATAGTGGTCTTTGGAGCCATATCACTCTTTTTTTCGGTCCCTTTATACAGTTGTGCTTTTCCTTGTTCCATGTGTTTCTCTAGCTTTTGCATTTGTTCCTGACGTTGCTTTTCCCTCTTTCCCTTAAGGCTTATAGATTATGTTCTAACGTGCCACTAAAATACTCATTGCTCATCTGCCATAAGGATGGATTAACGCTCCGGTGTGAGGCAGTTTTATGTATAGCTGTATGGGGACACAGTGGAAACCCACTCGACGGCCCATCAGTGCTCACTGTTTGCTTTTGTCTTAAAGGCCGCCATAGTTTGGCATTTTTTGAATCTCAACACACACCTCTCGCTACCACAAGGTCGACTTATGCATCCCAATGGGGCTGTTCTCCAAACGGCGACATTTAAAACCCCCACCACTCTCAGCTTTGCCACAGCCGGGAGTCTATTCCACAAACCAGAGCTACTTTAAATGAGATTATTTCACAGAGATTGGCCAGTGACCCCTTTAAAAGGCTATCCTATGGTGTGTGTGTACACACATGCTAAATTATTTACACCATGAAACAAGTGTGGTGCGCACCATGAATAAATGAAGCCCAGAATGCCCTGCTCACCGGAGCACCCATGGCTGCGGCTTCTAAACACACTTTAATCAACAGATAAATATTTCACCAGTTAATCAAGGATAGCGTTTAAATTAATTCAAGTTCTAATTTGATTCGGTTTCATTTGAAGTTGTGAGCAGAGAGATATTAGTTTGATTTATTTTTTTTGGTTCAGACAGACATGTGCTTAGGCTACATGTGCATTATAAACACTGTCTGGCATTGGTAATTAGCTCAGTGCAAATCACTGTAAATTGATTTTAATGCATCAGCAGCAGAGCCCTCCATTTTGCTGCTCCTGTAAATATGTAATCCATGTCTCTCTGACCTTAGAACAGCTTTCAATCCATAAGAACCACACTGGGAAATGTGTACTTTAAATTACTCAGTCATTTAATTCATGTTTTGATGCATTTAATGGAACTATACACTGCAGAAAATTATTTTCTTCATTATATTTTGGTCTTATTTTCTAGGAAAAATATCCTTAAAACGAGATAAATTAAGCAAAATTCAATCATGGCAACTCTCAGAATAGTTTTAGCATGTTATTGAATATGGCAATGTTAAAGCATTAGCTCACTTCAGAATTCAGTTTTCCTGATAATTTATCCCCCCACCCCCCCTCCATTCTTTCTTCAGTAAAAAATAATTTTTGAGGAAAACATTCCAGGATTGTTCTCCATATAGTGGACTTCAATGGCTACCAAAGGGTGTGTTCCAGTTGTGGTGCGTATACAGCAGTGCAGCGATCATTTCCGTATGAGTCTATTTTTGCACTGAATTAAAGTGACAGCCATTGTTCGACATATATTGACGTGAAAATCTGGTAATTTCACCGTAGCTGCATATAATTCAAAGTCCACTCTGTTTAAAAGTCAACAGATAGAGTTTTTTGCCTCGGGAAAAGTAAGTAAAAAACGACAACTTGCCTCGCATTTAGATAGACAAGGAGACATAATGATAGCAGTCGTTTCTTCGTGGAGGTGGAAAAACAAATGTTCTTTATGACCTGCCGTATTTCTCTATAAAGATTTAAAAGCGAAAGAAAAGATGAATTCGTTGCAGATCTAGGCAGGTGGAGCTGGGGGAGGTGGAAGGTTTCAGAGGAACTCTGATAGCGCATTGCAGAGTGAACCAGACTATTTAAATGTTGAGCAAACAATCTCAATGGCTCATTTTGATTGCTTGTGCCATGCGGTGATGATGTGATTGCTTGCAGATTGCATTTAAAGTACCAATCAGCCTGCGTCCTCTTGAGTTTCATGACTGAACTGGAGGATTGTTAGATTTATGCTTACATAAAGTTAGCCAATAATATAAGAAATATTCTCTGAAAACAGGAATTGGTTGTATTATACAGCTTCTACTAAGTAAATATATCTTGTTTTAGGATTATCTTTAGAAAATTCTACTGCAAAATAGCCAAAAACAGTGCTTATTAAGAACACATTCTGCATTCTGAAGCTTTAACGTGTTATATTACACCACATACTGGCGATTAGACACAAGGAACAAATTAAAGGCTTCTGATTGGTCATACTCATTTTTGTTCATCGGCCTGAACAAAAGAGACCTTAAGGTCACAGCCACATACACGCCTGACTTATAGTTGGTCTCTGAGCCTTTTTAAAAATTCTGTAAAGTACTGCTTCTCTTTATTTTTATGCTGTGCTAATGGCCTGGATAAAATAGGGAATTATAAGACATTCAGAGTAAGAGGGAGAAAGAGAGGAAGAGAAGAAACTGATAGATTTGTATTCCTATGTTTGACTACTCGCTATGAGAGTCACGAATTTAAAGATCAATAGTGGACCTGTAGTCTTCAGATGAATAAAAGCGTATTGTCTGCCTGCCCACATACAGATTGGATTTTTAGTGTTTAAGAAGCTAAAAGAATTCTATCATATACTCACCCTAATATAGTTCTGAAACTGTTACTTTTCACAAAAGGAGATTTTGAAGTGTTGAAAGTTTTTTGAGAGCACATTACATATGAAGTTGTAATTGATATTTGATTAAGTATTTTTTTTTAAATGTGATATGTAAAGCACTTTGAGCTGCATTTATGAAAGATTATTATTTTTAGTAGTAGTATTGCGTGAGGAACAGCCTAAAATCTTTATTGTATATATATATATATATATGTATGTATATATTAGTATATACATTCTACTGTGCAAGATGTATATTATATTATATTATATTAAAGTTACATTTCTGTCTTGGACTTTGTGTATTTTTCATTCAGTCACGAGTTCCTTTGTTTGTATTTCCCGCCACTCTTTAGTTACCGTGGTTACAGTCATTATTAGTTCCTTGTTATCAGCTGTTCCATTAATTAATCTTGTTTGCTCCTGTTTCCTTTGTATATAAGCCCTTAGTTTGAGTCTGTTCTTTGTCTTGCATTGATGTAGTTCGATGGTTGTATTTTTTTTTTCTCCTGGTGATATTTTCATTTGATTAAAAGTCTTCCTAAGGATCTCTTTCGTCGTGCGCATCATTTACCAACCAATTCCATAACTATTATATTATATTATATTATATTATATTATATTATATTATATTATATTATATTATATATTAAAACCCAACTGCTTTGTGTATCACTTCACAACTCCCTTAGCAATGACTCTTAGCAATGTAAACTGTATGTTCTTAGTTTATTTTGTTCATTGAAACTTACTGTAGTATGTAGAAGAGTATTGTGAGAAAGATCGAGTGAGTGAGTGCTTTACCTGCATTCAGATTTTTTCATTCAGAACATGTTGCTTCAGGTCAGTCAGATATATAATCTGTTTAAATGTCTGATGTATTTTCTTGTCCTTCTAACAGTTAAGGGGTTTTCCCGGGACTGACAGCGCTAGTCAAAGCGTCAGTTGTGTCTTGTTCCATGTTCACAACAATTCAGTCTTTCAATGTAAAAGTCTTCGCAACTGATCTAATGCCGTAATACTGTAAATTCTGTTGCAGTTCACGGTCAGGGACTATTTTTTTCCGGCGGAAGGAAGACTTTTATTAGAAGTTTACTTCATGAAAGTTGCATTGATGCATATTTTTGGCTTTAATATTTGTGTTGTGTGGTAACCGTTTTATAAAAGCAATAAGGAACTCGAGGCTAGTGTTGTAACAGGAATAAGTCACAGCTGAAGGTGCCTAACAACTCCCTTCACCTGTGACTTATTCATGATACAGCACAGCCTCGAGTACCTTATTGCTTACATATTATATTATACTATATCATGGTATATATTATATTATAAAAAATATAAACCCCTTGAAAATTATAGCTGAATTAAAGTATATATTTTCATCTCAACCTCCATTAGACCAGATAGCCCTCCGACTCTCAGCCCAGCTGTTTTTGCAGCATAGTTTGGCATGTAATTTCCTCTCTGCACCAAACATCTCTTTATCTGTCTAAAGTTACAGCAGGCACATCTGTTCATTCCTTGCTTGCAAGCTCTGGTAGAGCCAGTCTGGCAAACATCCTTATATCTCTTTTCTTTCCATCACACTCTTCTTCTCTCTCTCTCTCACAGAAACACAGACACACACACACACACTCACACACTGCGGTCATGAGGGCACCCTCTCTTCGCTGGCATGGCTCAGCTCAATTAGCCTGCAGGGAAATGGAGGGAGGGAGTGAGCGCTTGAGAAAAAAGAGGGAGAGAGAGGTTCTTCGTCTGCCAAATCTCCCTCACGCTTCCGCAGGATCTCTGGAGCCCTCCGTGGGCTGTCTTTGTGTGCCGTCTGCCCAGCCGCTTTGTTTGTAAATAAGCCGTCTGGAAAATTAGCTAGGGCAGCCAGTCACTCACAGTTAGACGTCTCATCAGGCCTATAACTACCACATAATAGAGAGAATATCATGAAGAGCAGGGGTGGAAATCTTAGATAAGGGTGCTACAATTGGCGCTCGAAGAATTAATGATTGGCATGTGAACAACATTCATATGAAATGTCCTTCACATCTGCTTGCCAAACAATCTCTTGCAGTCTTTCATTATTATTTTGTTTTGTTACCTTTTTAGGAAGCTGAATATTTAAGTGTAACTGCATAGAAAAACTATAGGACTTGATGTTGGACACTTTTGTTGCATTTTGTCGGAAAATACTATGACAAGCAATATTTTTGAAAATCTTTACAAATTAAGAAGACATTTGTTCATGGTGCATGCTGGAAAGTGAAATGAGTCATTTCTACACCACTAATGGCATTAATGAAATTCCAATCATTCATTTGAGTGCACTGAATGGGCTAAACATTGACCGTTGATGGTGTGACTTTTAGGCGGGACTATCTGTTTGTCTAGCCAATGGGTGAAAGAGGGACTGATGTTTGGAACCAACAGTTATATGTTGCAGTTCTGTTTCATGTCACTAGTGGAGTAGAAATTACATAGTCACCTTTAAAAATGGCATTTCATGTCAAAAAGCTTCCCTGAAGTTGATCAAATAAATAATCAGAACGACAGACGATCAGCTAAAGAATTAGGGATGTGAATTTGTGGTTCTGTTTATATTTTTGTGATTAATATAGATTAATTTACATTTATGTGCTTTACATTTATGCTTTTTGGCAGATGCACTTAACTACAGTGGATTCATGCATACGTGCAAAAGTGATTTTTGAATGAGAAGGAATCCATTTTAATATTATTATTATTGTAGTATAGACCCAAAAAAAAAAAATGACTCATGATTCAAAAATAATAGTTTTAGATAGATGCATAAGAATTTGTAATCAGTTTGAGAACACAAATGAATTGTAACACCCTAAAAATAAACTAAAAAAGCAGTGACAGAGATCAACCAAATTAAAACAGTGAATCATGCAAAGCCAAAAATGGCAATTGCAAATACATAGAACAGATAGAGAGAGACATGTGGTGGCGTGTCTTACTTGATGTGTGGGGTTGAGCTGTTTTCAGAGGGCCTTTGGGAAGAGGAGGGTGTCTTGTGGCGGCGGGCCAGTGAGCCTGAGGAGCGAGAGCCAGAGGAAGCTATGCCTGCAGAGCTCATAAATTACAGCCCTGCCTTCCTGGCTTTACATTAATGGATCAACAGCTCTGTGCTTCTTACTGAGTCTCTTCTCGCTTGTTCTCGTGCTGTGCGTGTCTTCAAGGACGAGGGTAGGACGGCTTGATGCCGGGCGGACGGTGGTTCAGTTGTTTTCCAATGGGGAATTGTATTCAAAATTTGAAATGTTAAAGGGTTAGTTCACCCAAAAATGAAAATTCGGCAATTAATTACTCACTCTTGTGTCATTCGACATCTGTAGGACCTTCTCTCATCTTGACACAAATGAAGATATTTTTAAATGAAATCTGAGAGATTTCTCTCCCTCCATAAAGACCCAACACAACCACCACTTTTAAGATTGAGAAAGGTAGTAAAGACATCATTAAAGTACTCCATGTGACTCGAGTGGTTTAACCTCAATATTATTTATGGTTGATCGACTACTTCAGGCATTTTATCATCAGACTCGGGCTTGAATTGGTAAGGTAAAATCAATGCAATCTTTTTTGATCATACATTGTACATAATCTCTTGAGAACTGACAAGCCTCCGGAGCTGTAAATCAGTTCTGGCAATGGGCATTTCGTTTTCCAACATGCGCTGTATGCGGTAGACTAATCACAACAGACTTGGCCATCTGACCAATCAGAGCAGAGTAGGCTCAGGGAAAGGAGGGGTTTAGAGAAACTGAATCTTTAAACTGAATTGTTTAAGAATCTTTGAGAAATTAGGTGATATTAAATGTATATTATAAGAAAATAAAAGTGATGATGTTGTCCCAAAACGGTTTTAGGAATCTTAGAAATGGAATAATGGTGTACTTTAAAAATCATTCTATCATTATAATATACCAAGATTTACTGTGCACCCCCACTGTTGAATCTGAATTTATATTCCAATAGTGAAAGTCATATTTTACCTAGTTTTGCAGTCCGAATGAAATGTAATGAGATAAAAATGCCATATATGAGGCAAGAAATCTTCCTATTAAGTTTTCTTCTCAGGCTAAATAAGATAACATCCAACGTGTCTGATTTACAGGCAAATCTATTTATAGTTAATTAAAAACACCAAATTCACGAACAACTGGTTCTTGGGTCAATTAAAATGATAAAATAAAACAAATAATAATAATAAAAAAAGAAATGACATCCAAAAAAATTATTCCATTGGTGTCATTCGGAGTAACCGATATAAAGAGACTATTTTGGATCAAGTCATGCGGTCGATATCATGTGACAGGATGTGACATCATTCAGACAGCTGCAAAAATTCATGTTTTCACTTGTTCATACGCATGTCCTGAAACGTCAGGTCTTTTGGTACAACTGCTTTAATACATGGAAGTAATATTTGAAAAACTCACTAACGTACTAAATATAAAATGCACTAAATATAACATAATAAAATAAAACGTACTAAATATAAAATGTTTGATTTCCTTTTGCTAGCTAACTATCCAGCTTGCCAGATATCAGCCTGTTACACATGCTTTGTTTGAAAGGACTATTCATCATTTGGTATAACCAAAAGTGTCATTCTGTAAAACCGAAATTGTCACATTTTGTCACATTTTGATTAAACCAAATTACTTTTTGGTGCCAAAACCACATAATCTGATTGTTAACACGTTAAAATTAATTATAACTCCATTATGTTATTTTTTTTTTTTGTTATTACAAACCTTATTCGTCAATGACCCTCTTATGAACTGGTCCTTTTATCCAGTAGTGTGAATTTGGGGGTGTGAATAGCTGTTTAGCAAGGGAAAGGGCTGGTTTTGTGCGAAGGAGGAGTTCTGGAAAGTAATCATTATTTTTTGTAGATCCGTTTAGTGGTCAGGAACGACACACTTCAGCTTTAATGCCCAATATATGCAGTACCTGCTGCAGATCAACATTAATTCTTGATGAAGCGTAACTCTCATCTGTGAGAAGTTTTGTACCATGAGTATTTGAATCTCTCTGTGTCAGGCGCTGAGCGGTGTCGAGTATCACAGAAGGCCCTGATTATGCAGTTAGGCTATGCTAATAGTGCTCTGGTGGGCCTCTCTGAAGACCTCTGACTTTAAATGCATGAACGTGGACAGGTCACGCAAAGGTCATTGTGCTTTCTTTCTGCTTAACTAATTAAAGAGAAAAGTTGGTGGATTCAGACACTTTCTTTGTGAATATGCAAATTTCGAGGCAATTATAGACAATTGTTTAAGTTTAAATCCTCTGAAATAATAAAAAAGCAATTTGTCTGCACCTACTTAGCCTCTAAATGAAATTGCTGGCTCTGTTAAATGCGATTAAATGGAGCTTGCTCAAAAAGCTATTACTAATTTAACAAAATAACTGACAAAAATAAATAAAGCTTTCTTAAAAAGTGCAACACTCAGCTGGCTGCAATCATAACAATTTATTACGGCAGTTAAATGGCAAATTAGTTGTTGTGTTTTATGAATCCTGGAGGCGCCAATAGTTTTATTCAGAGATGCGGCTACGTCTGAAAAAGATTTTTTTCCGAATTCAACGCTACAAGGCCACGTGTCACCAGTCTCCTGCCAATCTTTTGAGCTAATTAGCTGCAATTATTTCAATTAGATATCAAAGGCAGGCGCAGACAAATAATCATTACTTTGTAATCAGTTTGTGCAGTAACAGTTCTGGAAACTGCTTCACACTCTCAGGCATCATGAAAGTTTTAGTGCATTTTCTCTCTCTCTTTCTCTCTTTCCCTCTCTTTCCCTCCACCCCGGCCCTTTTTCCCTTGGCCGGCATCCAGTGTCAAAGCAATCCTGAGAGTCGCTGTTCTCCAAAGCGTTCTAAGTAATCCCTTTAACAAACTGTATTCACGTATGTGAATGTTTTTGGCTTTGAGCAGATTTTTCAAGAGATAAGAACTCGGATAAAATCCTCCCCTGGATATATGGGATTTCAAGTATGAGGGAAATATGGATAATAGAATTTCCTCTCATCTCTGTAGTTGCATTAGCTGTGGATGCAGCGCTTAGAACTGCTCTGACTTTACGGGTTGCTGCGGATTCAGAGATTAAAAACTCCTCTACTGGATCACTTCGCCTTTTTTAAATTCTCAAATAGGGCAGGAGAAAATACAGATTTTCTAATATTGGGATATGTTTTTGAAAGACCACAATATCAATCCTTAAAATCATTTGATCGATACAATATGCCAGTGTTTACTGAACACCAGACTGTTGAATCTACACTTTTACTACTTAATCTGCCCCACTGTAAAAGAGTTTGTGGTGTGAATTGAACGTAATTACATAAAAATGGTGTGTCTAGTGATATAAATACAAGAAAAGTATTTTTCCATTTTCTTTGCAGACTGCATGACCGAACAAATGAATCTTGTTCTTTTTTGTTAATCATAAACTTACTGTGTAACCAGTGTAATATGATTCACAATTAAATGACTCTAAATGAATCCAAAACATATCGTACAACCACTGCAGTCTGACTCAGAAACAGATGGCTCGCTTTAATGAATCAAAATGGCTCACTTTAATATGAGCCATTACTTTTTGAATGAATCGAAAACATACAACACAATAGTGCAGTCTGATTCACAAACAAATGAATCTTTTGAACCAGTACTCTTTAATTGATCAAAAACATACAGTGAAAGCAGTGCAGTCTGATTTACAAAGAAATTACTCATATAAACCAGTTCTCATGAGTGAATCAATAACATTCAGTGCAACCAGTGTAGACCATATCATAAACCAATGACTCTCATGAGCAGGTTCTTTTTAATAAATCAGAAACATTCAGTGCAATCAGTGTAGTCCGTTTTACAAACAAATTAATCTTATAAACTGGTTCCCTTTAATCGATCAAAAACCTACAATAAAGCCTGTGCAGTCTGATTCACAAACAAATGAACCGGTTCTCTTTGGTGAATCAACAACATTCAGTGCAGCCAGCGCAGTTCGTTTTATAAACCAGTGACTCTTGAGCTGGTTCTTTTTAATGAATCAAAAGCATACAGCACAACCAGCACAGTCTGATTCACGAACAAATGAATCTTATGAACTGGTACTTTTTAATAGATCAAAAACATAAAGCACAACCAGCGCAGTCTGATTCACAAATAAATTAATCTTATGAACTGGTACGTTTTAATAGATCAAAAACATAAAGCACAACCAGTGCAATCTGATTCACGAACAAATGAATCTTATAAATGGTACTTTTTAATAGATCAAAAACATAAAGCACAACCAGTGCAGTCTGACTCACGAACAAATTACTCATATTAACTGGTTCTCTTCAGTGAATCAACAACGTTCAGTGCAGTCTGTGTAGTCCATTTCATGAACCAATGACTCTTATTGGTCCCTCTAACTGATCATTCAAAAAGACTCACAAAGACTCATCACTTACTTCCAGTGATGGAATATTTCAGTACATTGCAGGATGAATAAAATTGCTTGTGAATGGGAACCCCTACTTGACATTAATGCTTTCTGTCCATATTTGTATCGATGTTCACACTCAATTAACTCCAAGACTTTTGTTTTTATTCATGTCTGTCACTAATTGAAGGCTTTAAGGACCATCTAACCTACAATGCTGTGTTTGTGGCCTTTTTGTCGGTATGTGAGAAAAGCATGTGTGCACATTGTGTGTGAAATGGGGACAGGTGAAGGTGAGATGAGACACCGGATGAGGTGTGAGAACGGGCAAGGACCCCGGACCAGCCTACATGTGTGTGTGTGTGTGTGAGAGAGAGAGAGGCCCCTGGCATGGTCCCTGTCAGCAGGAGTCTGATGTCTGTCTACTCATGTGTGGAGCACTCATCATGGGCAATTAAGGCCGAGCGGGGGGCCTGGCCTTCCCACTCATGTCCTTGAAGAAAGAAAGTGAAAGGGGGTAGGAAAAGTGATGGGGTGGGGCGACGCAGAAGGAGGGGCGGGAATTCTACCGGTAGTTTCTTGGAGAAGAGTAGGTTGAGCGATATGCCTCCATTCTTACGGTAGGACGACAAAAGTCTGTCCGTAATGTCTTTGTTTTTCTCCCCTCTGGTGCTTAAATAGATTCTCTCCACAGGGTGATAATCACCATTCATTATTCACACTTCAGATAGCCATTAAAAGTCAATCTCGAAAACCCTGGAAAATGGCCCAACTATGGGACCACTTGATGTCGTCTTTGATATTGTGTTGTAATTTCGCACAAATTGATATTCCTCTTCAGCGCTACTTGTATAAGATAAGAGGGGTTCGTGAAAACACAATCCCTTTGGCTTGTAATTGATGATTTATTAATTTCATGTTCTGTCAGAGCCGTAATGAAGAATCTCTTAATATTTAATCTGTCATGCCTGTGCACATGCCAGGAACACGGAGAAGATGGATTTGTGCAATACAAAGATGATTATGACCCTTCTCACGAGGATGTTTTAATAATAATTAAGTGTACTGCAGATTTTTAAATTAAGATTAGTTGGTGTTTTCCTAGTGTCAGTGTCCTTGTTGGATGATAACAAGACCTACTTTTTGGGTTCACTTTAATGCATTGCACTAAACATATCTAGAATTGAGGGTGTTTTTGTTATTTTCTATTTACATGCAAGAAAACCCGAGACGGCACATACTCCCCCTGGAAGAAAAAAAAGCGAGACTGCTTTGCAGCATCAAAATGCAACAACAAAAAAATTAGAATAAAAAGTTATGTTCAAGATCAGGCTTGGGGCAATTTTCTCATGCTTAATTGAAGCACTTATTTTGTGCCCGTTTAGATTCTTTAACCAGCATTCAAACTGAGGGAACATGTGATCTCTCGTGTGTTTCATTATTTATCCACTACCTTTCAAAATTTGGGGGCAAGTAGGATTTTTTTTTTTTTTTTCATCAAGGATGCTTTATATCGATCAAAAGTTACAGTAAAATAATGTTCCAAAAAATCCATTTCAGATAAATGCTTATCTTCTGATCTTTCTATTCTATTTATCACAGAATCCTGAAAAGTATCTCAGTTTTCACACTAATATTAAGCAGTACAACTGTTTTCATTGTGTGTTTTAATAAAGAATGTTTCTTCAGCAGCAAATCATCATATTAGAATGGTTTCTGAAGGATCATGTGACAATGAAGACTGGAGTAATGATGCTGAAAATTCAGCTTTGCATCACAGGAATAAATTACATTTTAATATATATTAAAATATAAAACAGTTATTTCAAATTGTAATATAATTAAGTCAATGGATCTTTTTTTTTTGTATCTTATATTAAATTGAATGGCTCCTTGCATGCACAATAAATGAAGACGCACTTAACATGTCTAACCAAAATAATCTATAGAACTACTTCCTTCATTCACTCACTCACTCATATAGGGCATTCACGGTTGCCACTGATGCCCCCATTGTTACCTACTCTGAAATAGCTCCTTAAAATCCACGAAAGGCATGAGTTTTCTTCACGTCACATCACACGTGGTGTCAAGTGCCATTTTGAGCAGGAGCCTCCTGCCGTGAGAAGGTTTCACCCAGCTGATAGCTGTGGCCTGAGGAGATTAACCTATATCTGTTAGCACTAACCCTCATGCACCTCATCGTTGCAATTGTATTTACTCATTAGGCGTCATAGAAACAATGCTGAAAAGTTAATTAGAGAGCGAGCAGCTTGCATTCTGCTTTCTCTGACCCAGTTCTTGTTCCTTCTCTCTCCTCTCTCCCTCTTTTTCTTCTTCCTTGTCTCTATCCTGGTTAATGAGCGCACTTCATGGTATGAAATGGTTGCGTGATTATTTTCACATGATTCTGACGGAGTCGTGATGAAAAGGCAATTTCTTCCTTTTGTGTGCTCGTTCATTCTGTAAACGTCAGGACTCGGGTTTGATTTCTCTGCTTTTCATCCAGAGAAATGTGTATATAATAAGCCTTTGCTGTATGAAATGGAGGTCGTAATGCGGTATGAATGATAATAGTGGTCAACACAGGTCATAACATCCCTCTTAGATGGCTGAAGAACTCGCTGTCATCTGTCACTAAATGTTTGGCAGACCAATGAGGGGATGTCCACATCAGTCTTTTCATCCTTAATGACTACTTTGTACCATGATTCCTGGCTTTGCCTCAATAATGACCTCACACCAGCACAGGTGTGATCGGGGCTGATATGGCATTCTAATGAAAGGTCATGAGAAATTCTCAAAGTATGGAATAATGGGTGACTTGACAGGCTCGTTATACAACACTCATAGGTGGATTGTGGGAGGTGGGGTAAGCTTATTCTTGTGATACAATGTGAATGAATGTAGGTTCATATGGAGTATGAAATGTTAAAATCCCCCTGTAACTTTATCTATTAAAACTCAGCACTGATCCCCAAAATTACGTATTTAAAAAATAATTCCTGTGAAAAAAATTCTTCATGCCTTCAAATAGATTGAATGTAACTCTACACCCTTGCTTTTCATTTAGTATAACTCATGAATATGCTCATTGTAATGATGTTGATCAACTTAACATTGTCTGTAATTTCAACTCAAATTTCTGCATTAATTAACTTATTTTTAAAATTGGATTGTAGTAACTTAATGAAATTATGTTGATAACTTTGGAAATTACACTGTTAAAAAATTACTGTAAATTTTACAGTATAATACTGGCAGCAGGGTTGCCAGCCAGTTACTGTAAAATTTACAGCAGTACTGTAATTTAATTTGCAGAATTTCCCTCTATTCTCCGATTACAGTAAATAACTGTATTTTTTAAAATGATGAAAGGTCAATTTACAGCAATATTCTGAAAATTTGAGTCAAACCAACATGTGACCCCAGAATGCATTGGAGTTTACAGCAATATGCTGTATTATTAAAAAACAGCCAGCAGCTGTAAAATAATGCTGTAATTTTTACAGCAATTCATTACAGTGTAGACCGTGGATTTCTAGTTCCCAACATGCTTTGCACTGGACTGGATAAGGAGGATAAATGTTGAAATTAAGTGTCAATTTTTTTGTTTTTAGTGCAGAGAAAGACCTGTTAGTGTTTAATGCTGTTATGTTTGACATTTAAAGTAGTTTCTGTGATGTTGAAGTTTTTGTGGTTACCATTGTGCTGAAGAGTTGATACATGAAGGTAAACACTAAGCAATGACTGCGCTGATGCCAATGACAAGTAATATCTTATTCATTAAATATAGGCCTACATGCTTAATAAGTTATGTTAGCATGTGCTATGATAACTGTTGATTTGAATTGAAAGAGATGAGATTAGTTGGTTCCAGTACTACAACTCTGGTAGTTGGAGTGACTTAATTTTTTTGAGTTATCAACTTGAAAATTGTTGTTTATGCTACAAATTAAGTTCCTCTAACTCAGTAGTAGCATGTTGGTTGAATGTAAATTCACTCAAAGTTGCCGTAACTCAAAACAATTGATGCAAACTGTTGTGCTTTTTTTTTTTTTTTTTTTTTTTTTTTGAGCCAACACATTATTTTTTAGAGTGAACTCTACTGAAGTAAATGCTGCACAATGGCAAGCGGAAATACTGGATTAATTCAGCCATGTATGTTTGAACCAGAAACTGATTCAGAAGAAGTGGAAGAGTGAATTATACAGGCTCATCTACAAAGTTGATCTATCAGAATGGTAATGTGTTTTGTGTAACGCTCTTTACGGACACATAATGGTAGTTCAGATTACTAGCTTTTTGATTGACTGTTATCAAACAGCTAATAATGTGTTGCTAATGTTACACAAACAATGTTACCGTTCGCCATCTCAGTCTCCCTTTTAAAAACCAGCATCCTTAGAAACATTTTGAACAAGAAAGGCATAGTTCATCATAACATTGTAATATACATCACATATATACATAATTCACTTTCTATTCTCGAAACATAGTTAATGATATGCTAATGATATAGTGATATACTTTTCACCACAGGGGATCTTTAGCGAATTCCAGTTGCAACTGTAGGATATTACTGGCTTTAACTCCTCGTCTAGGATCAGTTTCTTCTCCTCAAAGCCAAACTTTCATTTCTAGTGAGGTGGGAACACCTGACTCGTAGTTGCGTGTTTTGTGTTGATTTGTTGCATGCATACACAGAAAAAAAGTTCTTTATTTCATGTTTCTCAATATGCATCTACTCTAAACTGACCTGCACATAAACCAACTCTGGTGAAACAGAATCCAGAAATCTCAGATTCCAGATTTTTATATCTGGGTCCTATACTGTCAGTAGCGAACAGCCAATCAAGTGCTTTGAAAACTGCAATTCACTTCTCGCACTAGAGTCAGCATGATTCAATTTTTGCCGAAAATTAAGAATGTGAAGTATATAAATGCATTTACAAAGCAAGAAGAACATATATCAGAGCAAGTGAATCTTGTGAAATTAGTATTTCTGTGTTAAATGTAGTTAAATAAATAAAATGTGTGTATATATATATATATATATATATATATATATATACATACATATATACATATATACATATATATATAAATGAGAGAGAGAGAGAGAGAAGAGAGATAGAGACTCAAACATGTAAGCTCACATGTAGTCATTTTTAAAGCTTTATCCATCGATTCCATGTTTTCTCCAACATGTTTTCTATCTATTTCTTGCAGATATTTAACAAACCCCTTTTGAGCTTTATTATGGAAACAAGATGTGGAGAAGCAGTGGTGAGTATCAATAAATACCCTCATCTGTTTAGTATCTAGTATCTAACCATTTACTCTACCCATACTGACCCTGTGAATCAGTTTCAAGTGTCCCTGAATATAAACTAAACAAAGATAATCTTTCTTTGAACTTATGTCTTCATTTTGATACTGTCCACTGCTGTGACATTTTGTTTGCATTTTCTCAGATTGTATTTTTTCTATATTACAAATGCCAAATAAAACTTAATCTAATTCGGAGCTGGATGACACCTCACACCTTTGCGTGTGTTGAGATCTCAGTTAAAATATTGGCTCAGTGGTAGTTGTCTTAGAGGGTATTTCTGTTTGTGACCTCAGACTGTGGCTCATAAGGTCAAGTCAGCTAAACTTTTGTTTTCTCACACAGAGATTTGTCTCCTTGACTTACAGTGCATGTAACTGCACTTATAGCGTGACAGTTGGTATCATAGTGTAGAAATGACACTCATGAAACAGTGACTCTTTTGAGATGTTTTTGGTGGTACTGCAAATCATACCTCAAATATACAGTGAAGTCCACAAATCTGAGACTACTAGAGAAAATGTTCTTTTGTGCACTATTTTCTAATTAAACAGTGTTTTTTTCAGTGTTACAGTTCAACCCTTAATTTTTCGCCTATTATTACTACATGTTCTTTATTTCATGACAGTGAGACTAATATTTGATTTTGTCCAGTATTTGCTCTGCAGTAAATCGCTGAATAATTTCATGTTTTGTTGATGATACACTTTATTCTTTTGTTTACTGCCTGCGGTAACTATGAGTGAAGCATCACTTCTAGTATATCGGGTCGCTTGCGAAAACAATAATTAGAAAACACATTCTGTAATATTTTTTTGTTGTTATGTTAGTTATAATTTAAAACATGATTAAATGATGTCCTGGGTCAATAAAGGCCCAAGATATGCGTTTAACGGTTTTAAAGGGTTGGTTCACCCAAAATGATAAAATCTGATATTTTTTGATAAAATTAACACTTTCAATGCCCAGAAAGCTTCTGAAAGCATATTTAAGTCAGTTCATGTGAGTACAGTGGTTCAACCTTAATATTATAAAGTGACGAGAATACTCTTTGTGTACCAAAAAGACAAAATAACAACTTTTCAACTATATCAAGTAATGGCGGATATAAAAACACTGCTTTAAAGATATGCAAATCTATTGTTTTGAACCAGGTTTCTGGGCATTGAAAGTGTTATTTGTCTTGCTGGCAATAGAGGTCTCACTAAGCCAAAAAAAAAAAAAATCTTAATTTGTGTCATAAAGGGTGTAAAACGACATGAGTGTGAGAAATAGATGACATCATTTTCATTTTTGCGTGAACTAACTCTTTAAGGTCGAATTGAAAAATTACTGTCAGACAAAGGAGTTCACGTTGTCACTGTCACAAATTAGGTTAGATTTTTATGAACATTTAGAATCAAAAGACGAACAGTAAAGCCCAAAGTATACTTCCCTTTCTACGCGTACACAAGGGTCAGTGTACAGTGCATGTGATGCAAGTTTCCTCATCAGTAGAGTATGGGCAGATTTGTAACTTTGTTACAAAATGCAGGTTGTACATGCGCATTTAATTTTTTTTGCCCTGGGGACGTTGATTCACAAGGTAGTTGAAGAAAAACTGCATAAACAGAACAGACCAGAACGCATGCAAGCTACAGTGACAATGGAGGCTGATATAGATGAAAGATTGTGCGAAGAGCTTAGAAAGTACCCTCATTTGTACAACTCTAGCACGAAAGAATACAAGTAAATTCACATGGGTTGTAACTCATAGCGAGAGATGTTTTTGGCTCAGTGACTGTGCAACGAAGTATACCCAGGGCTTTAAGACATGTTCCCACAGCATGTTTAACTTACAACTAGCAGCTGTATGAGTTTTAAGAAAGCCCTTTCTTAAGTTGAAGGAAGGAGGAAATGCATCTTGTAGGCTGCTAGATGTAAAGGCTGTAAACTTTGATTTTGTGCATTTCTCTGATGGTTTGCTTTTCTACCATTCTACTTCTCCGATATTATACAGTATTCTTATCACCCACTCACTCCTTTGGCTTATGATGTGCTTGTTAGTCTCATGTATTTCCAGTGGGTGTCGTAAACCCATAACACAGAGTTTGTGCTGTTTATTATAGAACTTGGAGCTATCAATTGTTACAATTATTTAGATTTTTTACTATTATTTATGTATGCATTTATTTTTGCTCTAGATACATTTGGAACAATCACTCCAATTATGATGCATAACTTGATACTTTAAGAAAAATAACGTTGTTTATTCAGCACTGACATTTTTTTAAGTGCTATCACTTGGCAAAGTGAGACCTGATCTAAGACACATTTTCTTCCTTTACAGGTTGAGAAGATTATGAATAAAAATATGTCTCACATAGTCTATTCATCATACTGTCAAAGAATGTAGACATGGAAATTTAGAACTAGTTGACAGTATTATAAAAGAGGTGAACTCATATGAAGCAGTGAGTTAAGGTGCGCTTTGTAGCTGAGACAATGCAACATGTCTGACTGTCGTAGGAAACGTCTATATATTGTATTTAGGAGGAGATGAAGAGTCTCATGGGTATTCCCCCACAACCCCCCGTTAATGTGACTCAAAGTGAAAAAAAAAACAGCATATCAGTGTTGAAATGTACTGTTAAACCAGATTCTTCTCCTCCCCTACATGCAGAGCAACCTGTCCGCTGCCATGTGCTGAGCAGCTTTGCTTTTTCTAGTCACTGAAGTGATTAAACTTCATGCTGGAAGGAATTAGAATTTATTCCCCATGTGTACTGATGCAATTCTGTGGATGTACAGTTGTGTATGTTCATGTGAGAGGCTTGTTTTATATGTGTCAGTTTGTATGTACACAATTTTAAATGACGTGACACATTTTTGCTTAGATTTAGTCATTTATTTTTAAAAGCAATAAAAATACATACAGTCACAAAAAAGATACACACAATGTTTGACTTTACCACATGATAGGATATAGAATGTTTAAAATTTTTTAATTCAAATTAATTTATAAACACAATTTCGTTTTATTAAATATTTAGTTTTATTCAGCGAAGATGTGCATATATATATATATATATATATATATATATATATGTATGTGTATATGTATGCACATCTTATATATATATATATTCACGAAATTGTGTTTATAAATTAATTTGAATTAAAAAATTTAAAACATTCTATATATAGAATATATATATATATATATATATATATATATATATATATATATATATATATATATGTAGAACTTAGATTTTAAAAAAAGTTTTAGATTAAAACTTTGGGGGGCATTATGTCAGAAATGCCAGGGTTGTACAACTGTCCTGATTTAAAATTATAAATAAAATAAAATAAAAATTTAAAATAAAAAAGTCTCATTACAAGAATGGAACTCTTGAAAATAATTATTTTTCTATTTATATATAATATATAATATATATATATTCTTTCCAATTATTTATTTTAACATTATTGAAATATCTTACTTTAAGTGTTATAATTTAACAAATTATTGTTCATCATAAATTGTTATTAATTTATGACAAGGCAAGGTTAGTTTCATTGTAAATTGTCATGTGGTATGACTCTCCCAAAAACATAATGACATTTTATATGAATAATTTATGATTTCTGTAAAAATACGTTGAAAATTATAATTAATTTTTGTTTTGTTTTTTAAAGTGTGATTCAGATGTGAATCACACTCACATGTATTCAACATGTAAGGAAAATATGTTTTTTTTTTTTTTTTTTTTTTTTACTTTATGGTTTCACCATATGACATTTTTAGAGTAATCTTGAATAGTGATTTTTTCAAAACCATACGAAGCCAACATGAACACAGAGTACAAGAACTTGGAACATGTTGTAGACTACATTTTAAAAAGAGCCGTATCCTTTTCTTTACCATAGACACTTTTATATGCCATTGACCCATGTATCACTGACACTTTTCAGTGTGTGTGTGTGTGTGTGTGTGTCCAGCGTTGTACTCCTGAGCTGGGAGTAGCTGATAGGTTTGTCCTCTCTTTCATCTCTCTTCTGTTAGGCAGAGAGCCCCTTAGCTGTCAGCCACCTCTCCATTATATCATCCCTATAGTTCCGCCACCCTGCACACATACAACCTGGAAACAAGTAAAAAGTAGTCCAGACATCATAACTGATCAGTGCATAACACAGCATCCCAACGAGCTAAAAACAGACCAAGAGTGGCATAAAAAGTCAAGCGTAGGTGTGGCAGTGTGTCCCATCCCGCTTCCTGTTGTTCAATTCATGCATCCATCATAGAGAAGCCTCTGAACCCCTCCTTGACCACTGTTCAAAGCTCTCCACGCCTTCACAGACTGATTTACTATGACAAATGAGCTTTCCACCCCAGGAAGGTTAGCTCATATGTGCATGCACACGCATTTAAACAAGCTGCTAGCTGGTCAGGGGTAAAATAATCCGCTTTGCTCAGAAAAGAATGGGCGCACCGAAAAAATTCACCTCCAGATGCCGAATCGATACGCGTCCATTGGTGCGTTGCACTGTAATAAAGCTCAGGGGAGGGGAGCGGGAAGGTTAAGACGTCATTTGGCTTCACTCTTCCCTCTCATATCACGTCTGACTGGAATGCGCCACTAAAGATGCATGTATTGGAATGTGCTCATTGACACGCCATACCGAAACTGGATTTTTAGGGGTCAAGCATGTAGGTCTGAAACCCTACTGTCATTGATAAAATTTCCAAGGATCAGCATTCTCCCCTAAAAGTGATCAGGCAGATCAAACCGTAAGTCATAGAGACTTGAAACTTTGAGCGCTGGTGGTACTCACACCGTCTACAACGTCGCTGAGGTTCACTCCTGTCGGCCTGATGGAGGCGTTATACAGCGGTGAAAAGTAGGAAATCTCTCATAACTCCTAAACTGTAATAGTTGGAATCCTTGGCTCAAGATGGACAAAATTCATGCATTAGATTTGATTGTTGTCCTGCCGAAATTTTGGGGTATTTCGGATTTTTTCAAAAACCTACTTTTGCGAACTGTTCATAGGGTTTTGGCCAAATCAGAACCAAACTAGTGCAGCAAGATTTACTGGAGTCTGATTGACGATAATTATCAAAAGAAATAGAAATTTGAATTAAATGCCTATAACTTTTCAATGAAATGAGATTTTTTTTCACCAAATTTGGCACACGTTCAAGAGCTCATTCTGTGTTCTTGTGAAAAAGCACGTGGCAACTGGCCACTTGGTGGCACTATAATGTGGAAAAAAAAACATAAAAACGGCTAAAACTACACAACGCTATGTCTAATTGACTTAAAAATTTTGGCTTGAAGTGTCTTTGTCCAAGGTGCCAGTACTGCCTTTGACAACATTCTTGTATCTCGAAAAACGCGGCCAACAAAGTTTGAGCAGCTATTAGACAAGGTTAACATGGGCTGAAACTCGCTGGTCCTGTTCGACACATGGACCTAGAGGCCTGCAAGAAGTAAGAAAGAAATTGGTCACTGGGGGGTGGCTTTGTATGTGTGTGTTTTTTTTTTTTATGTGCTTAAAGGATTGTATATTACATGATTTTTCACACAAACCCATGACATTCATACCATAAGGTAGAACCCCTCATTCTGAACAACTTTGCTTCTAGGGCCGCCGCTGGCAATCAAATCATTCATTAAATACTGGAGATTATTTATATATATATAAAGATAATGCTATTCTTGCCATTTCTTTGTAATTAAGTGTGAAATTAACATGCAACTTCTGAGTAAAAATTATTTCTACATAATTTTTTTTTTCCTTCCTGCCTAGACTAAGAGCACAAGTTGAGTTTTCTGGAGCAACATTCATTTTTTGTCTTGAAATGATCAGTGTGAAGGTGCCAAGTAAGATCATTAACCTTGAGAACAAATCCCGTTTGTTTATCCCTGCCAAGTTCTTTGGCTCAAGAAGAGTTGACAGGTCAGTATCACATGAAGTGCACTGCATGGAGTGATGTGTATTGCCTGGCTGATTGAATTTTAGGATTGTGCTTATATTGATTCGTTTACTGCCTTTCTGAGCTTAAGCTGTTTTCTTGAATCTGGTCTGGCCGGTGTATACCTGTCACAGCCTATAGAATCTTCTCAGGTCCTTTTAATATATGATGGCCTGGTTTTATTCTTTATCTCTTATACATTTAGGGAGGGATGGCGGGAAGAAAGTGGGAGGATGGGCTGCTATATGCTTGGATGGTGTAGAGGGGGAGGGGTGCGCTGGATTAAAATCTTGGTCGAAAACATCCGCATTAAAAAAGAGAGGCAATGAAATAAACATTCCACCACCGAATGAGAAGACAAGTGGAGATAGCAGAGAGAGAAAATGCTCTGTAAAAGATGAGCAGAAATGGGGAAAATGAGAAAAGTGAGTCAGAGTGAAGTGAAATGAACTGAAAACAGGACATGGACTTTGTGGCGGGAAAACTGGTGATGAGATTCTGGCAGCAAAATGAGTTTAGAACAACAAAACCCTTCAGCAAACCACAAAGAGAGAGAGAGATAAAGGTAATTGTAGTTTATATTATTTATCGTTTCCTTGTTAGAAAAGAGACACATATCCACATACAAAACAAACAATGAACAACAACAACAATAAAAATAATATATATATATATATATATATATATATATACATATGATATAATAATATCAGCACACAAGCTTTTCCAGCTGTCTGTGATTACTGGAAGGGCATTTTAAAAATCATTTTAAATGGGATTGCGCTCACATAATTCAACCTTTCAGATATTCAGAGCTTTGTATAATGAGAAAAATTTTACTCACTGTGGAAATATAACCTGTCCCACCAGCAAATTATGCCTGTTTGCTTTTCCAGGCTTGGAAAACAGATTTTTTTTTTTTTTTTTTTTAAATTCCCTGTCTGCACTGCAAAAATGCATAGAGTATTCTTGATGTGTTTTTTTTGTCATTAAAAATAACTGAACACCCTTGAAAACAAACTTAATTTGCCTGATTTGTATGAAAACATGAGATGTTAAGTTAAATTTTTTATTTATCTATTTTATATTCATTTTAATTTAAATGTAATATATTGCTGTAATGCAAAGCTATCATTACTCCAGTCTTCAGTGTCACATGATCCTTCAGAAATCATTCTAATATGCTGATTTGTTGCTGAAGTAACATTTCTTAATATTATGTTGAAAATGGGTGTTTAATATTTTTGTGTAACAATTTAAAAGTTCCACTATCCTTCTAAATTGAATGCATCATTGCTGAGTAAATCACTGATTCCAAACTTTTTAGCAGTATGTAGTGTATATTATATATAGTCCTAATATAATAATATTACTAGAGAAGACAATAATATGCTTTTTATTAATACATTTTTTTTATTCACTGTAAAAGATAATTCATGATTTGTTTCACAACATTTTTTTCTTTTTTCATCTTCAATAATTAATGTGGTTCAGATAACAATATTTTTAATGTTGATGTTGATTAATTTCTGTTGAATAAAACCAATCGCCTTCATTGTATATACTCAAATTTTTAAATTCATTGAACTCAAAATTTTAAGGTAACCAGGTAACTTAAAAAGTTGCCATAACTTTTTATGTTAAACCAACCATTCTTTTTTACAGCGTTATTAATACAGCTATCCAAAATACACACAGACCTCTGAAAAATCATTTTCTTCTCATTGAGAATAGACAGACCTCGATGTGCTTCACCTGCAACACATGACCTAAGATCACATCTCTCTGCTGGTGTGATCTACTTTTGACATTTACTTCAGAAAACCAGCAAATCACGGCAAATGTTAAAACAGATTTAATAAAAGATTATAAAATAGCACAGTCAACAATAAAATGCTCCAGCTTCCCGAGAGGGAGAAAAATATAGACAGAGAAAGACCGAGAGGAAAAGATAAAGGAGTGAAAGCCTACTTTTAATGATAACACAACTTTTTGTACTTTCGGCTTAGCTGTTGACAGTGAATAACTAACATTAGCACATGCGGGTCAGACTACAGTAGAAAGTGCTCTAGAGTAGATTATTCAACTCAAACAAGTGCATGTCTTTATTTTCACATTTCCAGCATTTAAGATTGTATATTTCACACAGACACCCATAATCTGAGTGTAGCAAAGAGCTGCGAAATTGGTGCTTGGTGAGGTAACAGAAAGGAGGTTTCATTGTTCCACTGCAGTAAAAGCTTCTTCCTAAACAGTGCTGTGACTATTTCTTGGAAATGCCTTGGAATGATCACGATGCCATGTTTGAGTCCACATACGGATGTTTTGAATCAGTGTGGAGCCAGATGCTGCCTGGTCCCGTTTACAATGATTGAGAGTGAAAAGGGCGTAGTGCACTTGGCAGCCCCTAACTGAGAAGAGGATGGAATTAAAATCAATACTCTGCATGATGAGGTGACTCAGAAGGTTAAAATAGAACTCGCAACTCTCCAATGGCCGCTGCATGCGTAGCTGCTTTAAGATTATTAGCTGTCATAAACAGTAGATAGCTGTGAGCATAGGTTTAATTGTAGGGATGATATTACCAAATTTCAGAAACTCAGAAATGTCCTGACCAACATTTGGGCCATTTTCCTCAAACAACTATCAGCATGCCAACACATTAGAGGATTGGATACAACACATTAGTTTGGTGGATAGGAATACAAACCTATCAAGCAAGTTTACAGCAAATTAGGTTTCCAAAAGTTAAACACGCCTCTAAATTTGCATTAGTTGGTAGATGCAAACGTCAGAGTTGATTCTAAAAGATCAGTTTTGGAGATCAGGAGTTTGAGTCTTGACTGGCTAAAAACTAGATGGAGCCTATACCAATAACTATGGTCACTAAACCACCACTAAATTAAAAAAAATAATAATTAAAAAAGATAATTGTGACTTTTTATCTCACAATTCAGACTTTTCTCAGTCGAAATTGCGGGTTATAAAGTCAGAACTGCGAGATATAAATTTGCAAATATGAATTATAAACTATAACTTTTTTTTCTCAATTTCCCTCACAATTGGACTTTATAACTCGCAATTATGACTTTAAATCACACAATTCTGACTTTATAACTCGTAATTCTGACTTTAAATCACGCAAATCTGACTTTATATGACGCAATTCTGATTTTATAACTCCCAATTCTGACTTTATAATTTGCAATTAATAACTCCCAATTCTACTTTATATCTCCCAATTCTGACTTTATATGTATCAAACAATTCTGACTTTATATCACGCAATTCTGACTTTATATCATGCAATTCTGACTTTATATCATGCAATTCTGACTTTATATCACACAATTCTGACTTTATATCATGCAATTCTGACTTTATATCACACAGTTCTGACTTTATAACTTGCAATTCTGACTTTATATCACGCAAATCTGACTTTATATGACGCAATTCTGATTTTATAACTCCCAATTCTGACTTTATAATTTGCAATTAATAACTCCCAATTCTACTTTATATCTCCCAATTCTGACTTTATATCACGCAATTCTGACTTTATATCACGCAATTCTGACTTTATATCACGCAATTCTGACTTTATATCATGCAATTCTGACTTTATATCTCACAATTCTGACTTTATATCACGCAATTCTGACTTTATATCACGCAATTCTGACTTTATATCATGCAATTCTGACTTTATATCACACAATTCTGACTTTATAATTCTGACTTTATAATTCGCAATTCATAACTCCCAATTCTGACTTTATAACTTGCAATTCTGACTTTATAATTCTGACTTTATAATTCGCAATTCATAACTCCCAATTCTGACTTTAAAACTTGCAATTCTGACTTTATAATTCTGATTTTATAATTCGCAATTCATAACTCCCAATTCTGACTTTATAACTCGCAATTCTGACTTTATATGTACCTAACAATTCTGACTTTATATAACGCAATTCTGACTTTAAAACTCCCAATTCTGACTTTATATGTATCAAACAATTCTAAATTTATATCACACAATTCTGACTTGAAATCAAACATTTCCTACTTTATAACTTGCAATTCTGACTTTATAACTCGCCATTTGAACTTTATTTCTCACAATTTGGACTTTAGATCACACAATTGTGACTATATCTGAGAAAAAAAAAAAACTCTGAATTGCGAGAAATAAACTCGTAATTGCGAGAAAAGGAATTTGGATTTGGTTGCATTTTATTTTCTGATCTTTCCTGCCTTATTTCACTTATGGTCGACTTCAACTTAATGTAACAATTTTAAAGATTTTATGACATTAAAATATCCTCCAATATCAGGAACAGGATAGGTCAGCAGCAGTCATAGTAGGCATCACTAAATCTTACGACCTGAGAATGAATTTTATGTCATGCGTTTTCTATTAGAATCAAAACCAGCGATCTCAAATTCGCTGTTCTAACCTATCAAAAGGGTTTGCAAAATGTCTGAAATTGTTCGCGATTTAGTTCGATTCATTCGCCAGGAGTTCCCGCTCTGAATCTTTTGCAGCGTTTAAATATCAACGGGGTACTTTAAAAGACAGAAAACAGGCCAGTTTTATTTCTAAAAATATCATTTTGAATGAGATTAAGATTTCTGAGTGGTTGCTTTAATAGTTTTTCGTTTTTTTAAAAAAAATTATCTCTGTTTTGTCTCATGCCCTATTGCGATGTAGCTATTCTTATCATTTTTCAAACCAAACCTAAGCGGGCTCTAGTTAAGTTTGAGGTGGTTGTTTTTCGTGCCCCCTGTGCACCTGTTCTCCACTCTCTTTCTAATGCACTTTTGAAGCGTTCTTGCATTTCCCGTCAAAGCAAATAAGATGATGTTCATTTCTCTGCCATCATCAATTCCCCAACGCATCCCTTTCTGTCTTTATATTCTTTTGCACATAGCTTTTTGGCATTGAAAACTCTCGCTCGCCCCTCCCACTCCTTGCGATTTCCCCTGAAACCAAGAAACCAGGACAACTCGGCGCTCGACGGGTTAACGCGCACTCGCGCTCGTGATTGGCTGCGGGAGCGGCGCTTTTAGAGAGAGGTAACCAGGCAACTTCAGCTGGAACAGCGGAGAGAAAGAACAGGGTAAAGGGGAAAAGAAGCGCAAAAATCCCATCAGTTTTGGTGTGCGATAGAAAGGATGTAGTCCAGGTCTGTGGCTGTATGTCCCCGGCATGGGAAAGTGGATTACTGCTCTTCTACAGACGGTAGAGACTGGATACGGAGTGATTGCGCGTGGATTTTTATCACGAGAAGTATGGGATCTGAACACACCAGTTTAAAGGTAAGAGAGGTTGTCTTAAGGATGTGATTCACGATGACATATGGAAAGAAAAACGGCGTCGGCGTTGTTGCAATGAAACTTGTCCATGTGGAACGTAAGGACATCTCCCTGCGCTTCGGTGATGGAGTTGTGTCGGTTGACTGAATTCACGCATGTAAAGCAATTGGAGAGATACTATTAAACAGTTATCCCGCATTTGATTTGCGAGGAAATGAGCCGAACCAACTGCCACCAGTTGACGGTGATCATGCGTCCACGCGCGTATGGAGAGGAGCGGCGTTTGCTGCATTGACATCCATGTTCTGCCCTGCGCGAGAGCGATTGATCAGCTGAGATTTACTACAACGCTCCGTATTTAAAACCTTTTCCATTCATCGCGGAGCAGATGTCTCGTATACTCTAAATCAGTGCTATATGCGCGCACTCGTTTGAAACTGCAGTGAAAGATGTGTTCGCTATTCCCTCTCGAGTTAAAACGCACGAGGACCAGTTCAAGAGACGGTGGCGTGAACTTCACATGTATTTAAACGTATTGCGAGTAAAGAAACGTGTAGATTTCTTTGGTTTGGACAGGTCCGCAGGGGCTCCGCGGCAGCAGAAGCCCGCATTAATCGCACTGCTCGTGTGTGTGAGTGTGTGCGCGCGCGCGCGCGCGCTCCTGCGTGTGTGACAGGGAACCACCGTCCGGGCGGCGAGAATTCCGGTACTCGCACTCTAAGAATCTAACAACTGACTCGGGGCACCGGCGACCGCGTTGAACGCGTCTCTACGTGCTGTTTTCTGAACGGTTGCTCTGCGTGAATATGTTCCCACAGTGTTTGAAGCAGGAGAAACGGGAGCGCGTGAGGATGATGTGCTTTGACAGAGAACATCCTTTTCTGACTGCCTGTGGACGCACAGAGAGGTGTAGTTTTTAAACGAAACACAGACCCCTCGACGTTTACGAAGTATAAAACGCTTGAAAAGACTCTAAATATCGTCGTGTTACCTTGTGGTGCCGTTCCACTAAGCGGAGCTCGGTCTGAAGGACAAAAGCGCCCGTGACTGGAGTGTCCGGTGAGGAAGACTTTACGATAGTAAAAGCTAAAATAACGTCTCCACGAAAGGGGGAAAAAAACAGTTTAATAAACCTAGGCTACTAAGTACATATAAACATGTGGAATGATTTGTGTTGAGCTTTGGGATCAAGGGATAGCAAACACCATTACCTCGATATAAAAACAACACAAGTCAATGGAAAAGTCCTTGATATGATTGAAAACAAACGTGTAAGTGACAGTTACATTATTTAGCAAAGACTCATGACACAATTCCTGTGTGGAAAATACAGGAAACCTCACAAATGTACAAAGAGCATCCATCAAACTCTTGTCATCCCTAACCCATTTAACCAATTTAAGCAGCACTCTTCAATCTGTTTTTCTGACACTAATTCTGACCCTTCCAATACAGAGTGCCTTCACGTTAGTATTGATGGTAGATCATCGCAGTCACAAAGGTGTTTTGTTTCTTTTGTTTTTGTGTCTGGACTGATCCAGGTGTCAGGTGTTCATTGGCAGCCGCTCGTTTTTAGGTCAGTGGCTAATGTGTTAATATGTCACACGTTTTGTGTGTGTGTGTGTGTGTGTGTGTGGTTTAGCCATCAATTTGTGTTTATTTCCATTTGAATGCTATTTTAAATTAATTATGTTTTCAGACAGAATTACCATTGTGAATTGCTTTAAGCTTTTTATGAAAAAATAGACAGACAGATAGATACATAGATCAAATGAGGATACATAAAAAAAGAAGGGAATTTTTTTTTTTTTTTTTTTTCTGCCATAATCAGGTCAGAGTCACTATGCCAACCTGTGCCAGATGGCTCACTCTCCCCAACCGCTCATATTATGTCATTGTGCTTCTCATAGGTTGCCTTTACCATGGTAAAGGTGGTCTGTTCAGTGTTCTGGACTTTTCTGTGTGTATCACAAGTAGGCCTTCCTTTTCTGCCTGAATGGGCCCAGCAGGCAACAGTGCATCTCCATGGAGACGGAACATAGAGTGTGGGAACCCTCAAAGCCAACATTGTTTTGCTCTCTTCTCTGTGTTCATTTATTCATTTTACAAGCTGGGTTTGTTTTGAGGTAAAGCAGAACTCAGAGGTAGGGTTCGTATCAAGACATATCTCCTGGGCAACAGCAGGTTTAAGCCAACTGAACACTAATGCATGTTAGTTTGGCCTTTGCAAATTCAATGGCACATCAAGCATCATGTTCTAGGTCATTTTCTGTTCAACCAATTTCTTGTTTATGATGCGAGGAATGGCCAGACTGCTGTAGGACTGTTCCAAAGAAAAACCACTACATTTAATGTGCTAGTTGCAAATGAGATTTTGGGTTTGATGGCATTGGAGAAAATGGAGCAGCACGTCACCCCTGGTGTCTTCATTAGAGCAGTAGATGCTGGGGATTCCTGAAGTAGAGCTGTTGCGTGGGGGACGTCCCTTCTCGGAAATCTGTCCGGCATAGAGAGGAGGCATCGACTGCCGTTCCTCGTCCTCTGTATCGATTTGTCTGTTCTGTGTGACATTATCTGCTCGTGCTAATTAGAGCTCAGGAATGGCCTCACCCATCGGATGGCATCTGACTGAGGACGTGACACTGAGCCTGAGGGCACAGCTGCCATGGTTTTGGCCCAGACTTTTGTTGATCAGAAGACTTTCACTCAAACTCCAGTAGTAAAAGTGATCATTTAAATGCGAAGATGCCATGGCTGTATGCATTGCATACATTTGTTCTGTATTGTCATGCTGTGCTTTGATAAATGTCAGTAGGGATCTGTGTAATGTAGGTAACTCTAGGTGTTGTGTTTGACACTGATGACACTGATCAAAGTACATCAAAACACTCTAATAAGCATAAAATACATAAATACTTGAATATTGGGTAAAACTATGGAAGCTTCTTTCTGCCACGGAATAAAAACTTGCCACTTTTTATCTCACAATTCTGACATTTTTTTCTCTCAGTTGCGAGTTTACATCTTGCAATTCTTACTTTTTTTTAATTAATTGCGTGATATAAAGTCACAATTGAGAGAAAATTTTTTAGAATTGCGTGATATAGTCATAATTGTGAGATATAAAGTCAGAATTGCGAGTTAGAAAGTCAGAATTGCTAGATAAAAAGTGGCAATTGTGAGATATAAATTCGTAATTGTGAGTTATAAAGTCAGAATTGTAAGTTTATATCTCGCAATTCTGACTTTACAACTCACAATTACGAATTTATATCTCACAATTGCCACTTTTTATCTTGCAATTCTGACTTTGTGATTTTATTCATTCTTTCTCAGAATTGTGATATAAACTCGCAATTGTGAGTTATAAAGTCACAATAGTGGGGTATAAACTCGCAATTCTGAAATTTTTTATCACAATTGTGAGTTTATATTTTGCAATTCTTAAACTTTTCTCAATTGTGTGATGTAAAGTCACAATTGTGAGTTATAAGGTCACAATTGTGGGATATAAACTCACAATTCTCACAATTTTTTGACAGAACAGAGTTTTGACTTTTTCCTTGCAATTCTGACTTTTTCTCACAATTGCAAGTAATATCATGTAATTTTGAGAAAAAATTGTGTGATGTAGCCTAAACTAACAATTGCGAGAAAAAGTCGCAATTATCTTTTTTTTTTTTATTGTGATGGAAACAAATCCATTACACTTGAAATGGATTATTTTAATGTTTACAGACTGGCCCCATTCACTTACATTATAAGTTCATCTCTGTAGCCCACATTTTTGCTCATTTTAAGTGGAAATTTACTTTTGTAGTAAACAACATTATACCACAAGTGCTCTCTGTTGATCTTAACGTGTATTGAATCCAGATTATTCCTGTATAATGCAGCTCACTAGGTTTTACACTAGCGCATATGTACACAGGTTGTACAAGGTAGAAGCAGTGATTCTCTTTGTGCCACATGCTGCAATGCCATGCTGGCATCTGCCCCATAATCTCCTTAAAATGGCCACAATCTGTCTGCACAGCTATTTGGGCCAGAAATGACACTGAAACATCAGTCCACACACAAGCAAGCTCAGCATACATTCACATGTAGTCTAATCTTTTTTTTTTTTGCTGCTTTGTTCCACAGTCTTTTGCTGATGTATAATTCATAATTCAGACACTTGTTCACACTGGTCTTCTGTTCTTGTCTATTGAACCTGCCTTCAAGTACAAAACTAACAAATAGCATAACAGTTTCACATTGATTGCAAAGGACTGCAGTTTCAGGGTCTGTAGTCTTGACCATATATCTGCTTTTCATTTACCGCATAACCAGTCTCCAGTTCCTCCCCTGACTATTCCCTCCTTGAGCTATGAATAAATATATATAAATGAACCATACTTATATATTTTATATATATATATATATATATATATATATATATATATATATATATATATATATATATATATATAATGAACCATGCTTATATATTTTATTTTTTCAGTCCAAATAGACAAATTAACTCAAAGAGCATGCAGTCCCACCTCTCACTGCAGTATAGAGGAATGCAATGCTCCACTGACTCCATCCTACCCGTAGAAACAAAAGGGAGTAAAAAGGCAGACAAAAAGTCAATGGTTGATAATTTAGTCCCACGAGAGCTTTGCTCCAAAGCGAGTTTGATGTGCTGCATTGCAAACAAAGACTGGGAGAAACTCAGAAATGCAGCCCATGCAACAGTCTCAGTACATTAACACTTCAATTAAATCCTTTCTTTCTACATTCTCCTTTACTTGCACTCACACTTCGACTGCTCTCCCGGGACAGATTCTTTATTTGAGGCGCTACATGCCGCTCATTTACAATGTTTTATGCTTTACATCACCAGAACCCGGTGGTATTGCACCTCTTCTCTCCTCTGACATTTAAAGACAGTGGAAGAAGCCGAGATGAGAAGAAAAGAAAGGAAATTAATGACATTTTGAGCCTTGCTTTTCTTCTCCCTTGTCTTTTGTATGCATACACCACTGTTTGTTTGATCAAAAACACAGTAAAAGAAAAAAATGGGAAATATTTTCAGTTCAAAATAACTGTTTTTATTTTAATATATTTTAAAATCAAATTTATTCCTGTGATGGCAAAGCTGAATTTACTCCAGTCTTCAGTGTCACATGATTCTTCAGAAATCATTCTAATATGCCGATTTGCTGCTCGAGAAACATTTCTTCTTCGTATCAGTGTTGTGCTGCTTATTATTTTTAGGAAACTGTGATGTGTGTTCCATCAGGATTCTTTGATGAAAAGAAAGCAAGAATGTACAAAAGAATGAATGATGCTGAATGCTTCTGTCGACACTGACAAACAGTTGTTGAGCTGTTGTCCACATGCCATGAGCCGAGTGCCACTTCTGCCTCCAGAGGAAAGACTATTGTCTCTCTTCTGTGGCTTTAAGGGATACTTAAGCCAATTTTGTCATCATTTATTCTCCCTACATGTGGTTCCAATCCTGTGCGACTTACTTTCTTCTGTGGAACGCAAATAAAGATGCTGAAAATGTTGAAAAATGAATCCACTTACTTTGGACAAAAAACAACAACAACAAAAAAAAAAACTTATTTTGTGTTCTGCAGAGTTTAGAACCAAACGAGAGTGAGTAAATGATGAAAGAATTTTCATTTGTGGTGAACTATCCCTTTAAGAGTTAGCTGGAAAATCAAAAGGAACAAAATGGCTCCCTTAGGTCCCTTGACCTAAGGGCCCGAATTGCTTTTTTCTGACAACAAATGGTATTAGTTTAATTCTGCTCTTACTGTCTTTTCATGTGGTTTAATCTGTTGTCTCTCTTCCACTAGAGAGAGAGAGAGAAAGAAAAGATTCAGCGTGACCTGCTCAGTGGGGCCCCGGTCTGCTTGTATATTAGAGTGGGCTCCAGCTCTTTAGTATGCGCAGGCCTCCCCGTGCACCATTATCAAGCTGAAATGAAAAGCCTGTATTTCTCCATGGCGGACAGAGTGGTGAGCTGCACAGAACTGGAGCGCTGCAGATGTAATGCGCTCTAGAGAGAGGGTGTAGTTGAATGTAAGTACGGAGAGACACACACACACACACACACACACACACACACAGAGAGATAGAGAATCAAAGACGTGAGGTTTGCTCTACTAATGTCAGCGTAGATTTGTCAGTTATATGACGGTGTGCATATGCTGCCAGCTGGTGGTATTCTCTGTCAGATGTTAGCCTGAGGGCAAGACAAGCCAGGTCTGTAGTCAAACACTAGGGAACAACGACACTTTGGCTGTCTAATGAGACACACAAAATGGCTAACCCGGTTTTGTCTAAATGAACAAATAAATTGCTGAAATCCGTCATTTAATTTAATCTACGTCATGCTGTATCTGTGGAATTCACAGAGATGTCAGTAAATAGCGTGTCAAGGCCAGGCGTGTACAGAATCTGAAAAAGGAATTCTTTGAATTTTGTGTTGTAGTATCAGAACATTCATCGTTGGAGAGAGTTCTTCACATTTCCATACTCTCTGCATGCACTTTAATTAAACAAGCCATGAAATGGTTTGACAATAGCTATTTTCTTTTCTGTGTTGATGCATTTCCTGTCAAAACTATTAGTTGGGATCACTGTGCTGCTGCTGAACAAATTTGCTCAACTGCACTGTTGTTTTTTTTATTTATTTTATAATTGATATTTTAATTTTGTTTCGAGTTAGAAGGTTCGCCGCATCGCTCATGAATCTTCAGCGCTGCAGCAAAATATTTTTTATTTTTTTTTTGCGAGAATGTGATTTTGCTGTCTGTGCCAGTGTAGTCTGATTTAAAAAGAAATGATTCTTATGAACCGGTTCTTTTTTGTGAATCAAAAACATAATGTGCGACCAGTGTAGCCCAATTCCTGAGACAAATGACTCTTATACAGAAAGTCAGTTCTTGAAATGAATAATTAAATAAGCGATTTACCAGTTGGAATCAGTCTGAAATCAGTCTGCAATGTATAATTTAAAGCATTAGCAGAGAGAAAATTTAAAAATGGACATTGTAACTGAAATACCACATAACCAACTGAATCAAAAATCAATCGTAATGAAGATCAAATCGATTCTGAATTGGAACCTTAAACATGCCTTTGTTTACATTACAGCACAATAAAACCGGTTTGGTAAATAATAACAGGTAATTTTACGGGGAACACATTATTGTCAATATTTTTATCCAAGTGCACATTAAATGGTCTCAAAACTAACAGACCTGAGGAGTGTCCGAATTCACATTCTGTCTGAGTAGGTACTACATTTAATGGACTTCACAACCATTCTATTTAGTATGAATGTGTATAATATAAATAAAATCTGGATGTGCTTCATCAGCCATTTTGTCATTGTCATGTGTTTTGCCATTCACAAATTCCTGTGGCCTCCTGGAATAAATAAGTGCTCATCAGATGCACTATTCAAAATCTTGGCAAAAGTATCAGGCCGTTTTTCTTTTTTGTTTTTGTTTTGCATACTGTAAAATAGGGAAGGAATATTCAGACACATGATTGGACAATGAAGCCACATTTTTAATCTTTAAATATTTTGGCCAACATTACTATGCTTTAAACTATATACCAATTTGAGTACGTAGAATAGAAGTCCTTAGATTTAGCTCACAATTGACCCTTCGCAAACAGTTTGATTGACAGGCGATCTGACCAATCATAACCCAGAATGCACCATTTTCTCTGACAAAGCAGTCAGGGGAGTTAATAGATTAACGTTGGTGAACTTGAACTTCAAAAATTGTGTGTACTCAGTACTTTCCACGCTTGAAACAACATTCCTTCTGATGTCCATTCATGTTTATTTGATGCTATAAATGAACGAGTATGAAGAGATGATCGGATCACGAGCCGCTTGAAGGAGCTACAGCGATCTGTCACGACACATTAAAGAGCCACTATACAATATTTATTGCTTATACTTCTTTAAAAAATTACAATATTTTAAATATGAAACAGTTTCATATGTCTGTCACTGCGTTGTCAGTGTGCTCTTTGCTCCGGGATGTATTTTTCATTGCGTGAGAACATGGCTTGTCAGACAAAGCTACCGTAACTAAACGGGGCGAGTCTTTGCGAAGGGTCAGTTAGATCTACTCCTGGCATTACCTACATTGCAGAACATTGCTTAAATGTACCATAGTTCGGGTATGTTTATTAGGGCTTGGACTCCTTAGGCAATAGAAACGTTGATCAGGAACCCCAATACAAAATGTATCAAATAGCACGAACCTTCGATATTAATAGAAACCAAACATTAATTGGCGGACTCCCTGCAGTACAGCTCCGGATCCCCGGTTGAATACCGTTATTTATAGTTCAACCATGTCCAGTCCCTTGTGAAAAAGAAGTGCTCTTAATTGTATTGAATGAGGGCTTGTAGTGTACTTAAAATCCATAATGTATATACATTTCTTTAAAAACTGTTTGTGGATAGTATAATATTAATGAAATAAAAGGCCATGTAAGTGTACTTAAAGAGAGAGGACTTTCATGACTATATTTCTTAACACACTTTTTACACTTTTAACACACTATTTACTCACCCTTGTGTCGCTCTACACCAGTAAGACTTTTGTTCATCTTCAGAACACAAATGAATCAGCTTTCTCTCCATTGTCCTTCCACTTTAGTGCTTTAAAAAAAGTTTATAAAGAGATTCTTAAAAAAAAAAATCCATATGGATTGAATGGTTTAGTCCAAATTTTCTGAAGATTCTTGATCGCTTTATATGATGAACAGATTGAATTGAGGCTTTTATTCACATATTCTTCAGTATATACTTTAAAAGTATATATTTTCCATAATAACTTTAGCATACTTTTAAAAAGAGTACTTAAGTGCACTACTTTTCCTTGAGGGGTTGTACAGCATGATTTTCAGGGATGTGTGGCATTCATTTCTTTGATGGACATGGACACATCTGTGGTGTGATAGTTTGTCCAAGGTGTGTCAGCTGGATCACAGCTCATTTGGACCAGAAATATCACACCGGTGCCAGATCCAGATGTGCCAACCATAAGCATCCAACACCTATTCCAACCTGCCTCCTCCTTTCTCTCCATTCCAACGTGGAATCGATGGTTAAAGCTTTAAAAATGACTACATGTCAGCTTGCATGTTTGAGTCTCTCTCTCTCTGTCAGTCCTTCTCACTATATTCTTGAACCAGGAATGTGTGTATATGTGTTTATTCATGAGAATCAACATAGTAAATGCATCTGGACAGACAGATGACCAGCCTTGAGCTCTGGAGACAGGGTGTTTCCATAATGATTACATGTCAAAGAGCTACGGCATAACGTCTCAGGCGGTCTCCTGGCGTTATTGCCCTGGCTGGGAGAGATTTCACTCTCATGTTGCCAGCAAAGCCTTCTGCCCTTGTACTGCAGGAAACTGATTCTGTTTTTTGAATAGTTGCCTGGGAAATCTACTCTCCGGCTTTGCTCGAAACGAACATACATCTCTCCAGAGCGATTGCTTTTCTCTTCTCCTCTGCTGCATGTTCTGCTTGAAGTAACTGCACTTCACCGTCTCTCTCTCTCTCTCTCTCTCTCTCTCTCTCACACACACACACACACACTCTTGCTTGTATGGGGAATTCCATCTACGGATCTGTTTTTTTTTTCTTCTCCCTTCTCTTATCTCTGTGTGCAGGGAAGGATTCAGAGTTGCGTGTACATATCTGTGCCGAAAAAGAGATGAAAGAAGTATTTTTCCCTTTTTTGTGTTTGATATAAAAGCAAGGGCTCTTTTGCTTGTGATAACACTCAGCCTCTTCGTCTCTGGAGCGCAGTCAGGGTCTAATGCGCAGACACTCTATTGCGCCCGTGCGTGTCATCGCAGAACGCATGTGTGTGTGTGTGTGCATGTGTTTGAGCAGGGCCATAGTGAACTGACATTCTGGCGACACGGCGTGTCATGCTGAAACTACTGGATAAATGGCTGAGACTCAGCGTGCACCAGAGAAATATGGAGAGTTATGGGGAGTAAGAGAGCGGGAGGGAAGAGATGGATGGATGGCGAGATCGTAGAATGGCATAAGACGGTGAATGTCATCAGTAATGGTTAGGCAACTGTGCATGGATGCACAAACAAGTAAATTATTCATACGACAATTGGTGTTTTATGGGGTTGCAGATGGTATTTGACTCCAAGTTCAGCTTGCGGTCCCAGAGGAAAATTTGCTTCTTCCTTGAGTTCTGATATTTGTTCATTTAGAGAGATAGTTCATAACAAAATTAAATTCTGTCTTCATTTGCTCACCCTCAATGAACCCCAATTTTGCAAATGCGTCTTATAAAGTCAGAATTGCAAAATATAAACTCACAATTCTGAGAAAAACATCAGTCTTTTTTCCCTCACAGTTTGACATTATAACACCCAGTTCTAACTTTATAACTTGCCATTCTGACTTTATATCACGCAATTCCGACTCTAAATCACGCAATTCTGATTTTATAACTCACAATTCTGACTTTACACACAATTCTGACTGTAAATCGATATAAATCGAAATTTTTGACTTTATATCATGCAATTCTGACTATAAATTAATTCTGACTTTAAAACTTGGAATTCTGACTATATAACATGCAATTATATATATATATATATATATATATATATATATATATATATATATATATATATTACAGACATTTCTCAAAATGTCTAATTTTATGTTCCACCAAAGAAAGAAAGAAAGTCAGTTTTGGAACGACACGAGGGAGAGTAAATGACAGATTTTGTTTTTCTTTCTTTGAACTATTATTTTAAGGTCATATTGAAATCCCAGTGATTCAATGGTAGATTTGGTATCTTGGCAGTTTGTGATTTTTCTTCCCTTTGGTCTAAAGATCTCACTCTTCCCATCAACCTCTCTTCTTTAGCCATTACTGTGTTCATTTTTTAAAGTGTTTCTTTTGTGACCTACAAAGTCACTTAATTCTTTTTCTTTTTTTTTCTCTTCTTTTTTTCTTCAGATCTTTTCTCTAAAATGTTGATCCACAGATCATTTTTCCCATTTTGGAGTTTCACACTTCGCTGATCTTTCTCTAGTGCCGTTTGAGTCCTTTTACTCTAGATTCAGGTAGCTGTCCGCACTCAACACCACAAGATCTCACACTTTTGCTCTCACAGACCTCCCAAGATTGAAAAACAAAGCATAGACACTCCCTATTCACATTAAGTGTGTGTGTGAAACCATTAAGATAGCAAGTCTTCAATTAGCTCGACGTGTTAATGACATTAGACTGTAGCAGATAAGAGCCGGTTAGATGGCCCTCTCGGAATTGATGGGGTCTGATTAGAAGGTGGTGGCTTAATAATCCAGTGTCTTTAAATGAGATGCCCTCACACGGAGACGACTAAGATTTAACTTGCACACACACACACACACACAGTGGCACTTGACAGCGAGATACTTGGATGAGCCCCGGCAGATTTAGCTAAGCCCCTCCCCAGTTTAATGACAGGCGCTGAATCGGCACGCTGCTGATAGCAAAGTGGCACAAAGTGGGTTTAATGGAACAGGGCAATTCCAAAGACCATCAGGATTAAATTGGAGTGAAATGATTTGGGGGAATAGAGAGAGAGGGAGAGAGAGAGGAATAAAACTCCCTCCCCTTTATTGCATGATGAACAGAAATGGAAGCCCAGGGTGGCTTGATCAGTTAGAGACTCTCTCTCTCTCTCTCTCTCTCTCTCTCTCTCTCTCTTTTTCTCTTTGTGTGTGTGTAGCTAGATGAGAAATTGAGCGGAATGGCTTGTGGGGGAGAGCGAGACGCAGAATCATGTAAGGATACCCTTGGAAACAACCCATATTTCGAATGTGTTGACATCCATGTTCTGAACAAACCAGCTGAGTGAATCATTAAATGATTCAGTCATAAAAACACTAAAAACACTTACTTGTTTTGGTCTTGAATGAATTAGTGTGTTGACAGAACATTTAATTCAATAATTCAGTGACTCACTAATAAAGAAAGCCCTTGTTTTGTTCCAGTGTGAATCAGTGTTTTTTAACAAATCAACTGAGTCAATGATTCAGTTAATCACTCAGATACATTCTATCTGATTCGGAGTTTTAAATAAATTGACACAGTGAATTATTTAATGATTCAATCCTAAGTACAGACTCTTGTTTTGTTTCATAAATGAATCTGTATTTTTGAACAAATTAGTTGAGTGAATCATTCAGTGATTAATTTATTCGAAAGTGCATACTGTATACTAGGTACAATATTTGATTTGAAACAACTTTGTGAGAACTAAAAAAGTATGAATATGTGTAGTATGAGTGAAATTTGGAAGTTCTACATCTGCTATGTTGACACTGTCATGTGACCTACAGCATAAGTTGTCGCCTCACCACCATTCACAACTCCTCTGCCGTGGCCTCATGGGATAGTAAAATGTCAATTGAATTGTGCACATCTGAATCTTAACGGAAATTGTTATTTTCATACTTTTTTGCATTCTATATAGTAGGGAAGTATTGGATTTCAGACATATTGTATGCAATCTGCAGGAATCACTGAAACCCTTACCCCCCACCACCCCTACTGTCATTACACTAAAAATATTCAAATGTCTTCATGTAAACAGAAATAGCAACCTAGGGTGGCGTGATCAGTGAGAATGTATCTGTGAATGTATGTGTGTGTGTGCCTACATGAGAAATGGAGTGGAATGGCTGTTGGGGGAGGGAGAGACGCAGAATCATGTAAGGTTAACTGTGGAGATAACCCACATTTTTAATGTGTTGACATCTGTCTGTGGCAGTGTGTTTGAGTGGAAGAGAAGCGCATTAGAACGCAACTGTAATTATAGCGAGTGTGGGCAAAGTGATTTGCCCTGCCATGGATGCCCGGTGTGGGTAGGGGTGGGTTATTTGGAGGACAGCTGCATCCTCCTCAGAGGGAATGTACAGCAGGGGGTCTTTACCCTTCACACGGACTCTGCCCTTCCTGTCTCGTTCCAGCCTGTTTCAACACCTCAGCAAACCATCACGGCTTGTAGGAATATTTATGTGAATTCGGCACTGCATTATTTAAAACTGGTTCAGCCTCAAGGCCGAGAATTCTTTTATTCCTCACAATGGCTCTGTCTGTTGTGGTGAATTTAATAATAGTTGCAAACTGGGAACTAGACACTTACTATGATATAGATAATATGGAGAAGATGGGTGGTCTGATTGACTCTTCCAATGGTTGCATTGTTTGTGTGTGTTCAGATATGAGCGTGATTGTTTTTTCCCATTGACTAATTCACCCTTCACCCTTTAGTTGACAGGCGATCTGACCAATCATAATGCTGAATCCGGCATTTTATCTGACAAACAAACCAGACGAGAGAGTTAGAAGATTAACGTTGGTGGACTTGAACTTGAAAAATGGCATATTGTCTTTATGCAACTTAAAAAACATGATTCTGATGATTCAGTTCAGTTCAAAGAGCTCGGAAATTTTCCAAAGGTCCTCAATATACAAGAAATTTAAATCGACTAACTTACATTTTAGACACAGTTACTGTTTTCAAATTAATTCATAGAAGTGGTATATTGTTCCTAAATGAATCAGTTTGGTGAATGATTCAGTGACTCAATAATGAAGGCAGTGACTTTGTTTCATTCCTGAATGATTCAGTGTCACTTGTCACTTGTGAATGAATTAATCAGATTTTTTAAACAAATTGGTTATGTGACTTGTTTTATTGTACAAATGAATCTCTGTTTATTATTTGAGTGGATCATCCAGTGAGGTGCTTGCTTTATTCCTGAATGAATCAGTGTGTTTGGACTAATCATCTGAGTCAACGATTCAGTGAGTCACTCAGAAAGATTTGTAGCCAACCTACTCTCATAACCATCATCGCTGTCAGGTGGAAACCTTCATATTCATCATTTTTTATTATTATTATACTGTCTTAAAGAGCCAGTGAGTAGCACTTAGTCTTTAGTAACATGAGATTTTAGCCAAATGACAGAAAAAAAACTGAGTACCCACTTAGCACTATAACTTGTAAGCTAATGACAACAATATGTGGTGCACTTAATTGACCCTTCGCCAGGATTTTGATTGACAGGCGATCTAACCAATTATAACGCAGAGTCTGCCTTTATGTATGACAATCAGGGGAGTTTGTAGATTATCGTCGATGGTCGTGAACTTGAAAAATGGTGTGTACTGACATCTTTCCGCAGTTGAAACAACATTCCTTCTGATGTTCATTCATGTTTATTACTATAAATTATAAATAGTTTTTTTCCCATTTTGTTCAGAAAAGTAGCACCTTTTTTTTTTTTTTGTAGATACGAGGTTTCTGCCTGAGATCGACGCTATGTAATCTGCAGGAGTCACTGAAAAATATCTGGAACATGCAAAAAGCAAACAAACAGTTAAAGTTATATTTCTTAATTACCTAAATTATGATTTGCTAACATCTGCATACAAGTTGCTGAATAATGAATAGGCATTATAACATATTTTGCTGCTTAGTTGTTATAAGGGGTTCGGATGGACCATTTCAACATAATGCATCAGTTTTTACATAAAACATTAGTTTTTGATATCAAAAGAGCAAGAAATGTCATGATGTGTTGTCTTTCAGCACATGTTTCAAATGTTTCACAGATAGAGTTGATCTGTGTGCTACCGAGACAATCCAAAGAGAGAGGGAGAGAAATGAAGTGAAAAATGCATCGACTGCCACATTAGATTCAGCTGAATTGCTAGTCAAGACCACCATGAATGAGGCATTGAATTATTTGACCGTATTGCCCCAGATCCTCATATAAGCTTTATAATTTCCCCATGATGGAAACAGTTCAGGGTCCATTGCTCCAATATTACTGCGAGTTTAAGTGCTTACTGGTTAAGTCTGCTCTGCTGTTTACCCACTGCTATTTTCTTTTCAAGCCACGGTCACACTAGACTTTGAACGTGCAAAATTTCATCGGATGCTGCAGTGGTCGTGATATTACGTCACAGTCTACTGCGTCTTTTTTATAAATATGAATTCAACATATAGCAATACATTCAAAATGTAAAAATATACAACCTACTCAGCTTTACTGCAAAAAATATCATTCTTTTATTTCAGCTAAGAGGTCATGCCGTGACGAATCGATCTTCGACTGGTCACATGTCTTCAAGCGATGCGAATTTGTAGGTCAGAGTTCACCAAACTTGATCTTTTCAAAAATTTTCACTTGAGCTTTGATTTTCGGTCCAATGAATGGAAGACAATGGAATGAAAAATGCAGTGTGACTTCCCCTTTACACTCTGTATCTTTTCATACAGTGATCCACTGGCAACATGTTCTTATTGTGAGAGACAGATCTTACTGAACTTGCATATACTATTAGCCAAGAACCATTACAATAAATGCAAACCGACACAGAATCTGCTTCACAATGAGGCAAAGAGTCTCAAATATTGCAGTGTTGATTCTCGTGTACATTTAAATGATATTTCAGTATTTTTTACTGAACATACATAAAATAAGATTCTTTCCAACCACTCTTAAGGAGTACAGAGATAGAGAGAGAGCAGAACCGCTGGCACGTAGGCCACCAGGAGCAATAATAGAAGCCACAAAGTGATTTGAGCCTGAAGCAGGTGGCTGGTCTGGGGGTCACCGCTGAGTTTCACAGAAATCAATAGACTCTCCAGGCTGAGTACAGATGGGGAAGCGGGGGGAGGAGGTGATTGTATGTGATCGGGTTTGAGGCCTGCAGGTAGGAATGCTCTTTAAATGAATCTGATTTGCCTGACACCATGGAGATGGTGATATATGCCACACCTGAGAAAGAAAGAGGTCTGCCCTGCCATTATACAATCCCCTTTCCTCTCCCTTTCTCTCTGGCTCTAGGGGAAATGCCATTTAATGTGGCGATATATTAAAATAACAGTGTGTGGAATACTAATAGTATTGTCCCTGCTGCAGCCGCAGGAAGAATATCACTGTTATATGGCTGTATGTGTTGTTTTTAAAGTGTGTGCTAATCTGTTACAGAAGCACCTGTAATAGATGCCCATCTTGCAGTGTTTTTTTTTCTCCCTGCGTTTCTGCTTGAAACTGCTGTACTTTTGCAGGAGCTCTCCTCTCAGCATTATTTAAGGAAAAACGGTTAACATTTTTATTTTTGGCCTTTTTTTTACAGTTATTAATAAGGAGAATAGAGAGGACAGGAACTAGTTTGGGAAATGACAAAAGCAAGACTCAAACTCTTGTTAGCCACATAAGCACCAACGCTCAGCCACAACTCTGACCTACTGCTTTATTTTCCAACTCTATCCTCTGTCTAAAAAGTTATTTAAGAAAACATACCTGTTAAAGTTGAAGTTTCTTTCATTTATTTTCAGATGGGGTGGAGTGTTCAAAAAGCCTGTTTGGAAACATGTTTGATGATATTAGTGGTACTATATTACTAATCTCATTTGAGTATTAGTAGACTTTTAGGTTACATTTAGGATTAGGGTTAGTAGAATAAGTATTTAAATAAGGACTGGAATAAGGACATATAATTACTTAGAGTCAGTAGAATGTCTGTTGGGGCAGCATCAACATAAAGTGTTAGCAGATCTACTAATCTTGATCTACTGCTTTTTTTTCCCTATATGGGCAGTTCATTTGTTCACTTTGTGACCATCTGTAGACCTGCACTCTGGACCACCTCCAATTTTCATCTTATAAATTACAGTAGCTGTGAGAGAATGCAGTACATTCACTCTATGTTCCATTTGAAGGTGTTGTTTTTGTGGAGGTATTTTGAAAGCATCTGTTAGAGTTGAGAAGAGGCCCAGGAGTTGTGGTTTAGATTGCCTCGAGCTCCCTGGTGCGACTTCGCTAAACTGTCCTGAATAAAACGGCAGTCAAAGCTTTTAAAATGAATGAGGATTAACGACTCGCAGCTCTGCCAGATTCAAGATTCAGAAGTGTCTCAGACTCACTGAAATGAAGCAACAGCTTCTGTCGATACGGTTTAAAACCAACATGGCAAACTGATTTTTTTTTTTTTTTTAATTGCTTTTTCCTCTCCTGCATGTTCATGTAGCATATTTATTATTTACTGAAAATCTTGGAAGCATATTAATCATTTAATCACTGAGTCAGTGAGTTGAACAAAGATTAAATGACATTCGCATTAGCAATGTCTGATTTGTGAACAAATATTTCAGGCCAGTTTTGTGAATTGGATCAAATGAGTCATTAAAAAGATTAGGCGTAAAAGAATAATTCGTTCATAAATCGGGCATTGATATTATTGTGAATGTCAAGATTTTCAGTGCTTAAATGTGCAATAGGTGATTCTCTACAGAAACATTTTTTTGTTATACTGGTTGAAAGTATCCTCTTATCTTGATACTAGTCACTATGTTAAACGGTCTAAATCTGTTTATATATATATATAAACAGATATCGTCAGCTGTTCGTCATTATTAGTTATGTCTTTCACCTGTGTCCTTGTCATTAGTGTCTCTATTTATACCCTTGTGTTTCCTTCACTCTTTGTCCGTTCTCGTTCATGTGTGGATGTGTTTGCTGTGTTCCTGTGTCCCTGTATTCCTGGTTTGCTCATTAAAAGAGACTTCTGTAATTCCCTCATCTTCGTGCGTTCTGTGCAAACACGTTCCGTAACAGCAGGACCATAAAATGTTCATCCAATTATTATATTCAGTCCGAGTGAAATATGATTTCCTACCTGCCTGCCTACGTGTTTTTACAAACCCTCACGCACCCTGTTTTCACAGACATTGTACATCATCTGTTTCATGCTATGCGGAGTTTATGTTGACAGATATCAGTCGCGGAGCACCGCAAACAAACAGAAGCCACCTTTTACAGTTCTTACTGAATCAAAACAATGATCTTATGCTGCGTTCACACCATAACTACCATAATTAAGAGATGACAACCTGTGGCAAGGTTCTGGCAATGTACTAACCGTAGCTATTCAGTCAGATTTGAAATTATGTGTTTCTGTCAACAGTATCAACACTGAAATTAATCTGGAACTGTAAGGTACAAGTTGTGTGTGTTCAATGTTATTGCAATGTAATGTGATTCGAGATACGAGGTAGTTTAACATCTCCTGTGACGCTTTGCAGAGAGCAGCTGTGTGTGTGTGTGCGTTCATGTGTTTTGGAGGAGGCGTGGCTTTGGACGGTGATTTGCAGGGAGGCTGGGATCGTATGCTTTGAATGTTTGCAGGCTAATGTTAGCATTTCCCAGATCAACTATTGTACCTTTAAAGTCTTGAAATATAGTGAAAAAGTCATATGGACTACTTGTATGGGCATTATTGAAGCCCTTATTCATTTTTTTTTTTTTATATGGAAAAGAATTGCCTGGAATATTCTCCAAAAATTCACCTTTTGTGTTCCACAAAGGAAAATAAGTCATATGAGTTTCACTATCAGCAGGCGCAATTCTATCTTAGTTAACTCCAACCTACGGCCATGGCTACGTAGAGTGAAAAAGAGAGATATAAGTGGAAAGATAGGGCTCAGAAAGAAATGACTGTGAAGAGAGAATCGTTGTTCACAGTGAGAGAAAAGAACGATGTATGGAAGGTAGAGGAGAAATGACGGAGAAACTGTGAGGCTCCTGTGGAGAGAGAGATGAAAAGAAGAGCAGAGCTTGCCAGTTTCATAAAGATGTAAAGCTGAAGAGAGAGATTGGATTCATTCTGACTGCTAAATGAGCTCTTGAAGGGCTGGAGTGACAGGACACTTCCTCAGAGAATCCGAGAGAGAGGACCTCATCTTCACATTTTTCTCTCTTACCATTTGCATGCCATCCATTAGTATGATAAATACAGGGGAAAAGAGGAGACCACTACCATGTCTTGCCCTTGCAGGGGTCTTGTTTGAGTGTTAAAAGGCTCTAGTGAAGTGTCTAAGATTGGCTGAGTAGTAGTTTCAAACCCTAGCATGTGTCGCTCTTGTGATGGAAATTCGTCGAGGGGAAGGTCTCTGATTTTGAGAATACATACAAGTGTGTTGCACTGCATATATAATGGAGATAATCGATGGGAAAGCCTGATTAGAGGTGTTTAGTATAGGCTAAGATACCAGGCTAATTTACATGTAGTATGCTAAGCTGGTTAGCTTGCAAAACATAATATTAAAATGAAGTGAAGTGCCTTGACATGATGTCATTTTCACTGAAACAGGAAGACAGGATGGGACATATCAAACAACTCTTATCCTTATCTGTCAAAAAAAAAATCTGTCTGAATCGTTCCCTATCCGCTATATAGTGCCATTCGCCATGTAGAAAATAGTAAATGTGTGAACAAGTGACTGATTTCAGCCGCAGCTTCAGCGTCTGTTTATAATTTAAGGGGGCAGGACACTTCAGATCCTTGAGAGCATCTGTTTGGACAGAAACTCTTTTGAGAAACTGAAGAAGTGCAGCGTGATGTCATCGAAATCATCAATCCATATATGGTGCAAGTCTGTAAGTTTTGATTGCTTATATCTTCCAAATGCGAATTTTGTCATTGTTTTGAAGCACATTAGCTTTTAGATAACAGTAAGGCTAACAAATTCATACTAAAAGTCCAAAAACTTCATATTTCTTTATATTAGATTTCAGAAGGATCATGTAACACTGAAGACTGAAATAATGATGCTGAAAATTCAGCTTTGATCACAGGAATAAATTACATTCTAGAAATATGTTACTTCATATATTTGTATTTATATATATTTATATAATATTTCACAATGTTTATTTTTTTCCTCCTTACTGAGCCTTCTATGGAAACTTGTTTCCACCGAAATGAAAAATATAAAAAGGTAATTGCGACTTTTTCTATTTTCTATTTCACAATTCTGACTTTTTTTCTCAAAATTGCATGATATAAACTCGCAGTTGAGTGTTATGTCCAATTTTGAAGAAAAAAAGACTGATGTTTTTTTCTCAGAATTGCAAGTTTGTATCTCACAATTCTTGACTTTATAACTCACAATTGCATGTTATAAAATCAGAATTGCCTGATATAAACTCACAATTCTGAGAAAAAAAGTCAAAATTACGATCGCAATTCTGACTTTTTTTCTTGCAATTGCGAGTTTACGTCACACAATTCTGACTATAACTGAGTCTCAAAATTGCGAGTAAATTCTGAATTGTGAGTTAAAAAGTTGCAATTACCTTTTTCATTTAGTGGTAGAAACAAGCTTCCGCAGCCTTCATTTTAAAGATCTTTCTTTAAAAACCGGTAGTGTATCTCAATGTCCTTAAACAAGAATTATTTAAAGCAAAACCTTCAAAAGATATTACTACTTTTCAATAAAAACATCAGCCTTCTCATCCCTCTAGTCTAGTAAACAGTTTTTTTTTCTTGTTATAAGCATAAACCTCTGTATATTTAATGGGCTAAGAAAAATAACCTAAATTCAAAATGTGTTCTCAGATAACCAGTCCAAGCCATATTATCGCACACAATATTGCTTTTAAAGTAAACATGTCTCGTTTTGATGTTTAGATTTTTTTTTTTACACTAAAACAAGACAAAAATGCTAATTAAGAAAATGATGTTTTACAGTGCACACATCACTGTAAAAGGCTCTTTAGATACACACACACTTGTAAACAGCAATACTTTACAGCTTTCTACATTAGACCTACACAAAGACAGACACACACAGACAAAAATAAAAACTTTGTGTGCCTGGACCAGCATAGGCAGTGTAGAGACACAGAGATTCCATCAGACAGGGAGTGGTATTATTTATCCTGTGTGTGTGTGTGGAATAGAGATGACAGGACCGACGATTGGAGGTGTATTTGCCTGGCTCCAGGTGTTACAGTGCGTTTAATTACTCTCATGGCAGATTAACGAGACAAACCGCTTCCCGCACTCACACACACACACACAAACTCACACTCATACGGGACTAATTACCTTTCAGCACTTAGAATCTACTGCAAAGCTAGCGTAACACACACACACACACACACACACACACACACACACACTCATAAGTGTTGCATTGCAACCATTTGCGATTTATCTTAGCATGGATTCAAATACACTCACACTAACACTACAAGCCAACTTATCGCCTCATAAGAACAGACAAACAGTTGTAATGAATAAACAGGGGGACATTAAATTAACCAGCTCCCGCACTAGCTCTCACATTCATCAAAACAATGGAGCAACTTCATTAGCGACTAAAGCAGAACACCCGGTCTGCACTTTCTTCCAGCCGAGGCGGTTCTTTGCGTTTCCTTTTTTTCCCAAATGTGGGCACTCACACGCACACTGATAGAGACAGTCCTCGTCCCCAGAGTGTCTGTCTGTGGGCGCCGCCACAGGTAACGGTGGCAACGACAGCAGCTTGACTTAAAACACAAATGATTTCATCCGTATGGCAGAGCGGGGATTTGGGAATGAGGGGGAAATCTCAGATGCTGTGTGTGTGTGCTTGAAAAGGCTACTGTAAAGTGTTTCAGGAAGTGGAGAGAAAGGCCTCATTAAGTCAAGTATTCTGGCACCTCTGTTGCTTTCTCACGCTGGTCTGAATCTGGTCTTCCTCTCAACTTCCTTTGGGGCTGGTGGCTGCTCACCGCTCGGCACAATGGACTCTAGGAAAAGAGAGAAATAAACATTTCCTCCAAAAGCCTTCAGACATGCCCACTGCTCTCCTGTGCTCGAGAGACAGAAAACCTTCAGAATATTCCTTATTCAGTATTTTTTTTCTCAGTTTTTTTAATTACTCTTTTAAAAAAAAATAAATAAGACTAAATGCTGCATGTTAAAACCCCTAAAACAAGATAAAATTATTTTAGAGGTAAAATTGCATGAGATAATAGGACTTGTTTTCGGATTTAATATTGCTTTGTTCCCCTTTATTGTCTCCTTTATCGAAAAAGAAGAAAAAAGGCTGCTAAAGAAATAAAGATTGCCGCATTATTTCTCTCTCTCTCTCTCTCTCTCTCTCTCTCTCTCTCTCTCTCTCTCTCTATCTGGCAGGTCTGAAGTGGGCCATTTTCGTTTGTTAGTGTGGGGAAAAAATAGGCTTTTTTGTGACAGTAAAGACATTTCTTTTTCACAAATGCTATTCTTTTGAATATTCTATTCATCAGCAAATGCTGAGAAAAATGTATCATAGCTTCCTCAAAAATATTAGGCGGCACAACTGTTTTTAATCATTGATAATAATAATAATAATAATCTTTCTTGAACAAAAAAATCAGCATATTAGAATGATTTCTGAAGGATCATGTGACACTGAAGACTGGAGTAATGATGCTGAAAATTTTACCATCACAGGAATAAATTTTAAAATTTATTTTAAATTGTGTATATGTATATGTGTATGTATATTTTTGATCAAATAAAAGCAGCCGTCTTTCAAGAAACTTTTTCAAAGTCATAAAAAAAATCATTTGACCCCAAACTTTTGTACGATGGGGACATTGATACACACAAACACACATCTCACTTTCTCTTTCCCTGGCAGTTTGACCGTGTTGATTTGTTAATGTGGGCAATGAATGGGCTTTTTCAGAGCCGGAACACAATGCTCTCCTCCTGTCTCAAGAAGAGGAAGTGTGAACAAAGAGACAGACTGAAGAGACAGGAGGGTCTGAACAAATGCTCTCTGTTAAAATATTTTCTGAAGGAGTAAACCACTGAAGTGGAGATTTCACTTTTACTTTCTTGCTTTTGCATCTAAACCTGGAATTATAAACCTAATTCAGCTGATTTTTATTTCAGATAGTTAGATTGAGGGGTTGCACTTTATTTTACAGTACATGCACTTATGTGTACTTACAGTGTACTTACCTAAAAAGGATTATAATATAAGGTAACTACATGGGTTTGGGTTCAGGGTTTGTAATTATGAGTTATTGCAATTACTATAATAAGTCAATATTGTGTGCATGGGGAACATATAACACACACACACACGTTATGTATATATATGTGTGTGTGTGTATATATATATATATATATATATATATATATATATATATATATATATATATATATAACTCTTAATGTGCACCCTTTTCCCTTTATGCAGTAGCATTAGCACAAAAAGGCTTCCTGTGTAAAGTACTTCCAGTAAGTCCATTTTATTTTGACTAAAATCCTTTGAACGCACATCATGTCACACTGTAATTACTATTTCCAAACCCTAAAGTAGGAATTTCCCAGGAGGAATTGAGCACAGCATTGAGTTCATTAATTCCTCCAGTAAAATGCAGTTATGGCATGAAATATTATGTGTTATACATTTTTAATTTACTTCCTATATCTTCATACCAGAGCTAGTATGGTACTTGGTGATATACAAGCAGTGTTCGGTGTCCAAATATTTTGAATCTGGGCCTCACTGTCCTCAACTCTTCATCTCTTCCCTAAACTCTCCTCTATCCTCAAGAATTCTGACACACTTGTCAGTTTCTATGTGTACATCTCTGATGCTTAACCCAGAAGGTGAGATGCCAGTGTCTGTGCACAGTGTGTAGGGTGAAGCTTTGTCGTAGCCCATTAGGTGAGGATCTGGGCAGCCAATGAAAGGGTTACTATCTCAGTCTTGACATACAGACGTGTCATTTTGGGTGAAAAGCATCAACTCGGTGGCAACTAGTTTATTTATTTATTTAATTTAAACCATAGTCGGGGGAATTTTGACCCATGTGGGTCAAAAAATAAATAAATAAATATATATATATATATATATATATATATATATATATATATTTATTCTCGGGGGCGATATTAAGAGTGGTATGGAATCCCAAATCGGCAAATGAGAGTAGTATGGAATGCCAAATGGGTCAAAATTCCCCCTACTATGGTGTTCCAAAATAGATATTTTTGTAATATTTCAATATTTCATCAAAGGATGGGCCCCAGATGCTTCGATGGCTTGGATATTCATTCTAGAAAATTACTTCACCTTTAAGAATTATGTCTGAATGAAAGCCAAAATGACAGTCAAGCTTTAACCTGAGGGCAACATAAATGTATCTCTACAATCTCTCTCACTAGAAAGAAAACCCTCTGGAGGAGGAGGAGGATGAGGAGGAGGAGGCCGGGACTGAAATACATTTAACTCTTTAATTAGTCTTAATGCACATGAAGCACCTTATCAGCACATGCCTCCAAGGGCTTCATCTCACTCTCTCTAAAGTTTTACAATCATATCAGAACAAAACTTAATACAGCCGAAAACTTTGATCTGCTATTGGAGCATTTCATTAGGCCCTGAGGTCTTTCCTTTTTAGGGTTTACTCTCTAGAAATATTCACACACACATTTAAGGGTAACGGGTGTCATGAGACATTGATGCAATCTTTGGTGTAATGTTTTTTTTTTTTTTTTTTTTTTCTCCCTCTTCCTTGTAGATCTACTGTAGGGTTATATATTAGGATAATGATTGAGTTAAGAATTATATCTTTCTTTTTTTCCCCCCTGGCCATAATGAATGGTATTTTGCAGCATGATGACTGGAATAGGTAGGATATTCACTCACCCACTTTCATTTGTTTATCCATTCACACAAATATGTTTTGCCTATTTGCTTTCACTGTTTTTATCTCTGGGAGTACAAATAGAAACACAATTGGCTTTATCCCACAACACCTAAGCTCCAATTTATCTACTAGAGCCTACTGGATACCCACTTTGTGTCTCTGTATGAAAGGTTTCATGAGCCCATATGAAGGTTTTCTTGAGTTTACAGGTTATATACAATATATGCAGTCACCCCAAATTCTGTTTGTTGGCACTTAAAGGGACAGTTTAAAAAATTATGTCATTAATTACTCACCGTCATGTTGTTCGAAACCTATAAGACTTTCGTTCATTTTCGGAACACGAATAAAGATATTTTGGAGGAAATCTGAGAGCTTTGTGTCCCTCCATAGACAAATACACAACTACCATATTGACGCTTCAAAAAGTTTGTTAAATGAATCCATATGAATTCAGTGGTTTAGTCCAAAGTTTCTGAAAAATTTGATATTTTTATATGATGAACCTGAGAGCTTTGTGTCCCTCCATAGACAAATACACAACTACCATATTGACGCTTCAAAAAGTTTGTTAAATAAATCCATATGAATTCAGTGGTTTAGTCCAAAGTTTCTGAAAAATTTGATATTTTTATATGATGAACAGAATTCTTTAATTCTCATATAAACATTGATCAGCAAACATAAACAGAAGCTCAACCGATCTTGCTTGACGCAAGAGAACAAACCTCTTCCAGAGGCTCAAATGTGCTTCTTAGCATGAGAATGAACCTCATTGGTTATTGTGAAAGGAAAAGAAATTGAAAGGAAATGTCTAGAAATAAAACAGTAAAGACAAACACACACACACATATATATATAGTTCCCACATGAGCACTTGTACAGCAATTTATAGATTATTATGACGAAACATGCTACTCGATGACTTGAAGATAGTTAACTCCACATCAACTACATAAATTCCTCAAGTAACCATTCAGAAACATCTTGTTGCATACTATATGTCGTCACTTGAATCTCTTCATCATTGTCCGACTTCGAAGATGCGTGAGATTGTCCTGTTTTGTTGTTGTTGGTATGTTGGAGAATAAGCTCTTGAAGCTCCGCCCTCTTCTTGAAAAGGGGCTGGTAGCAGCAACTCATTTGCATTTAAACGTAACAAAAGAATGAACTTCATTGGTTCTTGCAGAAGCTAAAACGTACTGCGTAACATATGAGAATGAACATCATTGGTTCTCGCACATCAAGCAAACATGCTTGAGCTTCTGTTTACCATAACTGATGTGTGAGTCGATGAATGTTTCTATGTGAAGCTTAAATTCAATCTGTTCTTCATATAAAGCAATTAGGTCTTGGAAAATTTGGACTAAACCACTCAATTCATATGGATTAATTTTACGATCTCATTATGATCTTTTTTAAGCGTCAAAGTATCAAATATGTAGTCTATTGAGGGATAGAAAACTCTCAGATTTAATTGAAAATATCTTCATTTGTGTTACAAAGATGAGCAAAAGTTTTATGGGTTTGAAATGACATGTGGATGAGTAAATGATGACAGAATTTTCATTTGTGGCTGAACTAGTCCTTGACGTCACACATGAAAATGTATAAATGTCATTGTTTTAGTTTTATACTTTTTTGGGCACTGTATATATATAAAATTACATATGGTAATGATAAACAGATTCAGCTTGACTATTTTCAGTGAAAGGGACCGAATTAATCATATACATAATGGTAAGAGCCATTGCCATTTTAGTGATCCCAGTTTAAAGGGGATCAACACAAGCTTGTCCTTTTACCTGTTCTTATTATCTTGTGAAAATCATATTCATCAGTTTGCTATTTTTTGGAAACTGGACATTGTTAGTGGACAAATTAAAATCGTGATTGAGTGAAAAGTGATTTTAGAGTCCACAGGGCCATAGTTAAACACTCATATTTGATAAGGTTATCAGTGATGAAGTAGATATATTTAGCTGTGAATCTGCATACTACTTGGTGGTCTCCACTGAGATCCTGCATATAATTACAATATTTAAACAAGCTTGCCTAGTTCAGTGAGCCGTTACCTTATGGGAAATTATAAAGCAACTCAATATGTGGTTGAACGTGAAAGCAATCAAGACTCAGAGAGACGACAGAAACCCAAAATCACTGTAACGGTGCTAAATTTCACCTGGAGAGGCTGTTCCGTCAAACCTCACCGAGGAACCCACTGGGCTTTCAAAATAGCACAGGCAGGTTCCTAATCAAACACGCTCTCACTCTTAGATCCCTGTTTGGACCCCTGACAACACTGTGTGCGACCTGTTATGTCTTATCCGATATTAACAGGATCCGTGGGTGTGAGCGCAGCATTCCTCTCTGCAGGAAGCCACAGCTTTGGTTTCTCCTCGGGCCTTGTTTGCTGGGTTGCATGAGAGAGGAAATCATGCTGGTCTTTTTGTACTACAGCAGTGAACGACTTATGACCCACGCATTAAATAAGATATTGTTGGCTTTAATTAAACCGGCACAGAGAGAGATATTAGGCGAATGAACAATCCCTGCTGCTGCCTGGCGATCGGCCACGCTTTCATTTGTGGATTCTCACAAGCGCATGGGTGGCGTGGGGAACGTGGGCGCGTGCACATCGGTAACAAGAAAAACATCTAGATTTAGTTGGAACTGTGGCACAGAGGCTACTGCTCTAGTTCATAATGTGAAGACAGAGGTTTGAATACAACTTTGGTCATGTGAAGTGTTATTTTAGAATTATTTATATACTATTAAAGTTTTAAATAATAAATTGTCATTTTTTTAAAATATTTTGAACTAGCTTTTACTGTTATATTTTTCAGTTTTAATAAATTAAATCTAATTTTAATTCAAGTTTTTTTTTTTTTTTTAGTTTTCAATTACCGGAAACTATTTTCAGTAATGTTTTTGTTTTAGTCATAGTTGTTATCTTTTGACAAATATGAAATTATGCCAATATTTTGTCAGTTTTACTTTGACTAAAATGTAATCTATTTTTAGTTGATGAGAAAAATTTAACTATATATATATATATATATATATATATATATATGTATATATATATATATATATATATATATATATATGTATATATATATATATATATATGTATATATATATATATATATATATATATATATATATATATATATATATATATGATCATTTATATTAATTCAATATTTTAAAATAATTTTATTTTTAATTATGTTTCAGTTAAATGTAATTAAATTATAGTTATTTATTTATTTATTTTAGTCAATTTTATTATGGAAAGAGCATATTCACAATGTGTCTTACAGTACACATTCTGACTAGTATGAAAGTTAATTCAAGTTCACTTTTGCATTCCCGTCATTTTGTTCAGATGCAAGATATTATATTATACAGTATATATAAATATAAATTCTCATGAATATATAAATGCTTTTGGGCAAGTTTACCTTGAAAAATCGCTCCAGTTGAAATCCATTGTTAATATGTTGTAATTTTATTTTATTTTTCCTGCTATATTTCTAGCATTTAACTACCATCATTCCCGTTCTGTTCCTTTTCCTAAAATAGGGAATAAGATTTAAACGTAGCTTTTATAGTTAAGTGGTTATCCTAGTCTTTTGGGAAGCTCATTCCTCAGGTCTGAAGGTTTGGATCCACTGCAGCAAATCTTACATCTTTTCAGAGAATGATGCCGTTGAATTCATGTGATGCAAATCTCAAACCTCCGTAGAGCGGTGAACAAACCTGGGCCTGAGGGCGCAGCGTGTGGGTGTGTGTGTGCCTGTGTGTCACCTGCAGTGAAACACCGTCTGTGTGCATTTACTTGCAATGAAACTACAGCAGCAGCGGCGTGTGTGTACGTGTGTGTTTGTGCCGACAAAACGAGGCTGCTGTTTGTTTATTCCAGTCACATCTCATCCCTGCACCGCGCTGCTGCCAGCAGTAGATTCTCCCCTTTTCATGCCTGCTGCCTCTCATTGCCTGTGCGCTGGCTGCTATGTGCGGCACCATCATTAGCACACAAAGCAGGATTGATAACCTAGACTGCAGTGCCACTGGGTGAGAGAGAGAGAGAGAGAGAGAGAGACAGAGACAGAGAGATGTTCACTCCCTAACACTCTCATTACAGACCACAGAGGAATATTTTACCACATCTAATACAAGTTTGTGTAGACTGTGTTTACAGTCACGCTTAAAGGGACAGTACACACACGCGCACACACAAATCAGTCATAATTTTCTTACCTTCATGTTGTTTCAAATTTTCACAGTCATATAATGTTCATTTTAAGGGGAGCTATTATGCAAAATTGACTTTTATAAGGCGTTCGAACACTGATTTGTCTCCGCGCTGTATGTAAACAACCAGCATATAATGGTAAAAATCCACTCACTCATTTTTTATAATTCCCTTAAATCAAAAGAAGTCTCTTCAAACGAGCTGATTCAGATTCTCCCCTACAACGATGTCATTGTTGGGAGAAGCCCCGCCCACTGCAGGTGACGATCTGCTCTATTAGCATAGACACAGCCCAGAGTGAGAAGCACAGAGTCTGCCATTTCTGTATCTTCACAGTAGCAGCTGGAGTTGTACAACGCCTGTTGTGTTTTGGGATGTACCAATGAACATAAGAGTCTCCACAGACTCCCGCCATCTGAGTCACTGAGGACATCATGGGTAAATTACGTTTTTGAAGGAAGAAAATCTTTACAATAATGTACGCATCCATCTTTTTATCTTCATTGCAATAGAGTATGTAACACAAATCATAAATGAAAACAACATAATTTATAACCATAAATACACTAAACTATTCTAGCTCCATGCAGCATATATTCTCTGGCTCTGTAGGCATCTTACAACAGTTCCCACACGAGCAGCTTTACGGCGATTTATAGATTATCATGACAGAACATGCTAATCGATGACTTGAAGATAGTCAGGTAGTTTCTGAACCGTTCAGAAACGTCCTGTTGCATTGTACATATTGTCACTTCTTCTTGAGTCTCTTCATCGTCTGACTCCGGTTTGAAGATATAAGGCTGAACACCGCTACTGACAGTTTCTGACGTTTTCAGTGCGTGAGATTTTCCTGTTTTGTTGTTGCTGGTATGTCAGAGTATGAGCTCTTGAAGCTACACCCTCTTCTTGAAAGGGGGCTGGGAGCAGCAGCTCATTGATATTTAAAGAGAGGCACAAAAACGGCACATTTTTGCTTACCCCTGAAAAGTAGCAATTTTAACATGCTATAAAAATGATCAATGGGGTATTTTGAGCTAAAACTTCACATATGCACATATATGTGTACATATACACTAGATACACTACATTATTTTACATAGTGTAAAAAGAGGCATAACAGGTCCCCGTTAAAGTCAATCTTTAAAAACTCTGATATTTTAATAGCACTATGAAATGTTATCTTCAACAAATAACCACATGGTATAGCTTTTTTCATATTGCACATTATAATTTTGTGATGCATAACTGTTGCATTTTAAACAATTGATTTTGTATTATTTTGTTTATATATTTGGACAATAATATAGACTTTTAATATTTTCTATTGTCTGTTGTTGTTGTCTGTCGCAATGTGAAAAAAAAAAAAAAAGTATCGTCTTGAATTGGTTCATCCTTAGCAAATGAAAATAACTTTTATGTAAATAATTCAAATTATACAAATTAAATAAAAAATCTTAAAAATCCATCCAAATTTAAAGTATAATTTTTTACTGGTGTGACGAGACCCCTATCCCACTAGACGAGACGAGACATGTCATTGGGTTCACGAGACGATATTTTTTATAGTATTTTTAAGAAATCCTCAATAATGAAACGTATGAAGGGAAAACAGTCTTTTATTCAACTGAAAATCATAAAATGAAAAAATGTTTGTGCAACTTGTAATGCATGTCATTTTACTTCTATTTTAATGAATTATTTGCAGTAAAACAACATGCAAACACTGCTAAATGTTCTGCCACACAATCAACCAATTGTTTTCTGCCCTGTATAATTTCATATGAGAAATCTCACTGAACTTCTTTCTACAGATTGAACATAAATTAAACAGTATAAATAAAATAAACATTTAAATAAAAAATTCAAATAACACTTTAAGTGTCACTTTAACTGCAGTACAAAGTTGACCATTTCCCAGTCACTATTGATTGTGTGGCTGTAACTGTTATATAGCTCTGCAAAGTCCAACCGTTAGCAGTGATAGTGATGCATTCTGCCTCTTTAGGGGCCGTTCACATATCGCGCCTAAAAAGGCGTGTAAAGTGCGGCCACGTCGCTTCCTCCTTCTTTTGCAAGCGTTCGGGAGCTCGCGCCTCTGTAGCATCTGTCGTTGCTATGCAATCATGAACTGTGCTCTCCACGACCATATGAAAGTTTCAGCAAGGGATAAATAGATTTTTAGCCCTTGCTTTAGCTTTACTACTAGATATATTTATGGAGATGAGATATAACAACCCCCTGTACAGCTATGATCAGCTGTTCGGCTGAGATTTCCATGTTTTGTTACGGAAAGGTCGAAGGCGCGCCAGGAAAAAAACAAGCGCGCCGCGAGTGTCGGTTCCATTTTGCGCGAATGAAGATGTGCGCGATATGTGAACGGCCCCTAAGAGTCTGTACAACCTTGGCTGACCTTGTACGGCATAGTTTTCTTACTATGTTTATATATCGTTTGTGTCTTGTGTGTTATTCTTTCACCGTTTATTATATCTACTGGAAAAACAAAATTGTTTTTGAAAGTGGTGGGGGCATCTTCAATAATAATTTCATCCTCACACTGATAGCACGACAAGACAACTTTTCATCTCAACGAGAAATGTCACGTTTTAGTCTCGCAAGATCTCGTGGTACGAAATCTCGTCACACCCCTAATAATCATACATTCGGACCCTTCAAAATGATATAATCACAACATGGTTTTGATATATCCCATAATCCCGGCTATATGCTCAGCTGTTGCTGGAAATAATAATAATTAAAAAAAAATTTATGCCTCCACATCTACTGTAATATAGGTATATACATCATGCAAGTTTTGAATGACACGAGGGAATATTAATGGTGACAGAATTGTATATTTTTTAACTCTTCAGTGCTGAGTTTGTTTGTTTGTTTTCCTCAATGATGATGTGCATCTTTGTTACACCTGGAAACAATATATGATCCACATGGAATAACAACAAGGTCTAAATGTGACAGCTGGTCAGATATTATAAAGACTTCAGCAAAGACAATAAAAGCGTCTTCTAAATCATAATCTTCCTCTGAGCTGACAAGGACCTTCACACGGTGTGACACTCACTTGGTTTATTTTTTAAATTCGTTCTATGGTTTGTTTTCGCCGCGATTCCCCGCAGACAGTGATAATCTGTTTTGGACTGACTGTGAAAAAGAGATGAGGAGAGAGAATCTGACAGCAATCATGTCAGATGCTGTTATTAGGCTCTGCGTTCTCTTTTAGTACAAAGCCAAAATGTGTCTTCATGCAGAAACGCATTATTTCTACCTTATGCCAATGCACATTTTCATTTTCCTTGATCAATTCAAAAGGCCTTAAAGGAAGGCTTTGTACATCATGATCAAGTGAATGGGACACCCCCATCTATTATACATTATATATTTGATTAGTTTAATCAATTGACCCTTTGCAAACAGTTAGATTGACCGGCGATCTGACCAATCATAACCCCAAATCTGCCATTTTGTCAGACAAAGCAGTCAGGGGAGTTAGTAGATTAACATTGGTGAACTTGAACTTCAAAAATTGTGCGTACTCATGTCTTTCTCCCCTTGAAACAAGATTTCTTCTGATGTTCATACATGTTTATTTGATAATTTATTAAATGAACTAGTATAAAGAGATTCATGAGCCGCTATGAAGAACAACTATATGGTATTTAATGTTTAAACTTCTTTAAAAATTACCATATATTAAATATGAAACTGTTTCAAATGTCTGTCGAGGCGTTGTCAGTGGCCTCTTTGCTCCGGGATGTATTTTTCTTGAACATGAGAACATGATGTGGGGCGTGAGAGCGCATGACTTGTCGGACAAAGTAACAGTAACTAAAGGGGATGGGTCTTTGTGAAGGGTCACTTACTGCAACCAGAATGATGCAGTTAACCAAATCTTTTGCCACACACCTGTAACACCAATCAAAGAGACTCCATGAATTAATAAAAAGAAATGTAAACTCACAAAATAAGAATCGGATAACAAAAACAAGATTTGAAGGCTATAATGAGGAAGATTATTGGCAAATAAATTTTAAATACTTGAGTTACCACAGTTATAGCTGAATGGATAACTCGCAATGTTTTGTTTAAACGGAATTATGAATGAATGTGCCATTGTTTGTCACACTGTCGCTCTTATAAGCTATTCAAATTTCCGATGAAGTGAAAAACGTGTACATTGTAGATTGTCGTGTGTTAAAAGAAATGAAAATGTAATGTCGTTACTGAAGACAAAACAGAAGATGATGCTTTTATTCAGGATTCCAGCAAATGGATCAAAACAATAACAAAAGCAGCATTCTTTATATGCGCAATCCCCCGCATTAACCCCATAAATGCTGAAGCAAAGGAAAGAACAATAAAGTATTGACAGTTTGACTGCGGCGCTACAGTAAAATGAAGCGAACTGATGAAATCTGACTGGAACTTTGTTAAAAATAAAGTTCATCTATATGTAACTACCACTAAGCGCAAATCGGTGGGCGGGATTAAAGAGGCAATGATGTAGAAGTAGGGCTTGATCTTTTGTAGGGTGGTCTTTTGTCACACTAGGATGTTAAAAAAAACTGAATCTGAAACTACTTGTTTTCTGTGTTTGGTTTAAATAAAAACTTTCTGGACTAACAATGAAGTTTTGACTTCTGAAACTTACAGGATATTTTTATGAAACAATGACCTTTTATATGTCAAGAAATCAAGGAAAAATATACACATTACTCTATAGTTTCATAACTGTCTAAGGGGCCGTTCACATATCTTTTGACGTTCAAATTTGTTATTTCAAATGTAGGAATAATGGATGCGATTCCAGGCGCAGCGAGATGAAAAATTCTCAACTTTTCAGAATGCCGTAACCTTTCTGTTTTGTTACTGAAATACAGAAGCTGATCGGTTGGTTCTTGTCACATGACCCCGCCGGTCCAACCAATCAGCTTCGGCCTTTCTGTAACAAAACATCGAAAGCTCATCCAAACAGCTGATCATAGCTGTACAGTGTGGTTTATATATCTCACCTCAATAAATGTATATAGTAGTAAAGCTAATTCTAGGGCTAGAAATCAATTTATCCTTTGCTGAAACTTCCTAATCGTCATGGAGAGCGCATCTCATGGTTGTATAGCAATGACAGACGCCACGGGAGCGCAAGTGCCTTGGAAAGAAAGAGATACGACGTGATATGAGCGGCTCCTAGCTCTTCCTAGTGTACAAGCACTATTTGAACAGTTATGGATCATTTTAAAACCATAAACTCTTTCTATTGCATAATCTCCTGTTCACCGGAGATACCTGTACCTCCAGCTGGCTTTGTTGTCTCAAATTAATATTTCACGGTTGAGATAGGCTGATTCTCAGATCTGCTTTTCATTTAGATGCTGTTCCAGTGGTAGCTACTAAGCATTTAGTAACTAAGCATTAACAAGAATAACGTTAAGTGGTTTGAGTGGCTGTTGTGCTGCACACAAACACACATCGCCAGCCTCGCAGCTGTAGAAGTCATTTGGAGAGGAAAGTGAGGGTGAGGAGCTTGGTGGGAAATGCTCTTCAGAATAGCTGCACTTTGAGTTAATAGAGCTCACTGTCACACACATTCTTAATGGGTTTTCTGTTTGTACGAGTGGGATAAGGTTCCACTGCAATACTTGACAATCATAATGTTTGGCCTTGGTTTTTCAGAAGTCTTGATAATTATTTTGAAGTGAGGAAAAGGTCATTATAAGAACTTTGAAGAGTGTAGAATTGTGGGGAAGGGCTACTTTGCAGGTTCCTGAAGGTTGCAAGTGTGTATTTCTGCTGTGAATTGTGGGATACTTGTCATTACTCCACAGCTGCTGTGCCCTTGAGCAAGATGATTTCTGAATGTGTTGTTCCAGGGGTGCTCCAAATGCAGACTTCTCTCCTCAATCACTCAGTCTTGCTTCATAGGTCTGAAAAAGTGTAAAGACTGCTGCATATATTTAAACTGAAAACACAGACATTATATTAAGTCATATAGTTTGTGTTTCATATAATGGTTAATATTAAAAGTTTGCTTGCCGCCATCTTTGCTCACATTTTTTATTTATTGTTTTTATTTATTTTATATATATATATATATATATATATATATATATATATATTTAAAAATTCAAATAATCAAAAAATAATTCAAAAAAAAAATTCATATATATATATATATATATATATATATATATATATCATTATTAATTTGAATTGTTTAATTTTTATATTATATTTTTAATACATCTTTAAATTTATTAGATTATTTTATTATTTTTAAATAATGTATTTGATTTAATTTGTGAATTAATAAGTAATTTAAATAAAACATTTGGATTGTTTTTAAATCATATCAAATATTTTTTTTTTTAGCATATTTAAATTCATTTGAATTTTTTTTCAGTTACATTTTAAAATTGTATAAATGGCACAAATTTGGTAAAAAAAAATAAAAATAAAAAAATCTTGTTTTTAACCATGTAAGGATAGGTAAAACAAAAACTGATCCCAGGTCAGAAAACAGGAACTTATCTTGCGTTGTATAGAAAAACAGACTGGGTGAATGTTAAGTGCTTAATATATTCTGGAGCATCACCTCATTTGGTTGAAATACATTGGTTTAAATGAAAAATGTAAAACGTGCACGTATGCGCAGACAGCTCATCTCAATCTCATTAAGAGATGTTATATTTTTAAGTAATTGTGGCTTATTCTCTCCAGCGTTAAGGTTCTTTCATCAGGAAGCATAATGGAGCTGACCTTGTTTCACAACATTCCTCTAATTCATTTTGTCATACATGATTATTTTATCACACAACCTTCACGTGCTGCTCAGTTTTATATATTCAGCAGTGTGCTTCAAATGAACAGTCTCTCCATGAGAGTATCGCCTCAAGGTGTGGCAGAGAAACTTTGCAAGTGTTTGAGAACCGAAATTCAACTCACTCTGCTTGATGGTCCGTTTGAAGTGTAGTACTGTCAGAAATGGATGCGTTTTGCTTGGAATACTTACTGCATGTGGAAAATACATAGGAATTGTTTTGAAGTTAAATTAGCCTATTTGATGATAAACAAATGAGTGGTATTTGGTATAACCTCCCTCTGTCTCTCTCATTCACATAGTCCTTTTGTCCTTCTATCCCTCTAATGCGAGTGAAATCTCCTTGTGAGGGTGAGCGTGAAATTTGGGAATGAATGTGAAAGTGGCAGTCAGAACCGGGTGATTGATCCCAGTCAAAAGCGGGGTCTTTAATGATTAGCAGCTTGCTCTGAGGCAAAGGTTAAACGCTGCACAACTAGGAGTGATAAAGTGTTCTTTAAGCTAACCAATTATCTGCTCTTGGCGCCCCATAAAATATTTAACCATCTGTTATCGACTTTAGATTAGAGGGCAATGGCAGCTTCCTTAGAAGGACACATTTGTCACAGATGTACTTATTACTTATTTAATGCTTATTTTTTAATCCAAGAGACTTAAGTTTGCTACAGTCGTCTTTTTATCCAATAGTATTTGTCTCCTTTTTTTTAATGTTTTTTTTCTAATGTGCTGGCGTGTTATCTAAAGAGGGTGAACACTCAAGAAATAAAACATTCAATGAACTTAATTAAATTGAGGAAAAACTTTTCATGCAATTAAAGTAAATGCTTTAAAAAAACACACACACACACACAACTTTTTGAATGCATTTGCTGCAGCCGTACAAAGTTAATTTTGTAAAGCCTTCTAGAAATATCATTGAAATGACTGAGTTGCAGTAATATTGTCATTTCGTTTTATTAAAATGCTCTTTCAGATATTACCTTTCATGCAGTGTGTGATATCGTTGTGTGGGAATGTAAAAGGTCTGCAAGGTTTTAATGATTGTTATAACAAGCACAATAAATGGAGTTATTGTCTCCTGAATGAAAGAATCGATTCTGAACCGCTGAAGCAAGTCGTCAGCAATTCCATCTCACTTCCTGTAGCAATGTAACAAATTTGCATAAAGCCAGCCTTTGGTCTTGATTGGCTGCCCATGAACAACTACTTTCACCCTCAAATGCTGTAGTTGTAGCTGAGGCCTGTAAGAGTTTAGTTCATGTTGTCGACATGTCGCTGTTTTCACTTTTCGGAATTGATACGGACAAAAATTATGCCATTGTTACTGTTCGTATGACTGTGAATCAAGTGCTGAGGAAGATCTGGAGCTGAAATTCAGATATTGTAATGGGTGTTTTGTTTCTGACACACACTGTAAGTTGTATACCAATCACACCAGACTGGGCCGTCTGACCAATCAGAGAAGAGTAGGCTCTTGGAAAGGAGGGGTTTAGAGAGACTTATTGTGCGCTCATGCCATGTCATACTTACCATAATTATGAGAGTTCATCTTGTAAATAGCGCTTGTAAACATCCACGTAGAGCTCGTAATTCTAAGGTGGGAATTTCCCGACAGCTCCTACTTGTATCACATGACCGCTGCAGATTCATTTAAGTGTTGCCATAGTAATGTAAAATTCCGTCCGAGGACGTGAACAGCTCTGAGTAGAACGTCGTGTGTTGTTCTCTAAATTCCGATAATTACAAAATGGTGTGAACTGTTTTCAGACTCTTTGAGAAAAGATGTGGTGTGCAATGTATGTTGTAAGAAAAATTAAAGTGTTTTTTGACATTTGATGTGTGTAAACCTTTTGTAGAAACCTTTAAAATAGCATAAAAGGGGCACTTTATATTAAAAGCATTACTATATCACTACACTAAATTCTATATAGTTACATTTTAATATTTATGTATTTTTAATACGTTTTTATATGCTGCCTATATATATATATATATATATATAAAATAGAATTATAAATTGTTATTTATTAACTTATTTGCCATACAACAATAACCATATAACATTCTACTAAATGAAATAAAGTACATGGGTAGACACTGAATATTACTAAATGAACATAATAGTTTTTTGCCTTTTGTTTCATAATTAATTTGATATCTTTTGCTGATTTTTAAAGTGTTACATAAACTGGACAGGTATTTTACATGTAAAATGTAAAAGTTTAAATATCTTGCACTGTAAAAAATTATGTGATAAATAACTTTTTGTAAGTTTTACAAGATTCAGCTAATTTTAAGTCAGTTTAAGTTGAAATTACTTAAACATCCAAGTTGATTGTACTTAAAAAATTTAAGGCAGCAACTTTTTTTACAGTCAGTTGTTTTAATTGTCATATTTGAATTCAGCACATAGTAAATAGCTTTTATCTCTGAAGCAGATGACTTTAAAAAAATGTAGACCAGTGTTATTTATGTTGTTGGATCAAATCAACTCCCATTTTAAGTATTAAAATGTAGAAAACTGTTGCTTTAGCTCGTTTTAATCAAATAAATTCAACAGTAGCATAAAAAACAAAAAGAATTTAGTAGATATTTTTTGCCATTTGTGGAACGTCAGATCTTAAGCATTATATTGCGCTAGATAATTATATTACACATCTTCTAAAACTTCACAGGGAGTATGTGTTTTTTGGAATAATAGGATAATTTGTTGGGCTAACTTCCAAATAGCGCCGTGTGCTCATGCCGTGTCTCAAAGCGCCTGTTTGTTGCATTAGACGATTAGCACGTCCTTAACACCTCAAACGATCAGTCGAGCCCCCTAGTGTAGTTTCTTGAGATGTCTTATTTTCCAGAGACTGGAAGACAGGCTGTTGCAGATGTCTCCATTATTTAACGGATTCGCTGATGCAGGCGAGATGCAGACTGACAGAGACGGGCAGCTGTTGTGTTAGTGTTTTCACTGCTTCAGTTAGAGCCCAATGTTTAGGAAATGGTGTGGAAACCTGTGGCGCAGGGGACATTTCCTGTGAAGCCCCCTGGGACACGAGTCCTCAAGAACGTACTCTGTGAGAGCATTTGTTTATTGGATTGAGGTATGTGACAACAAGATTAAGTGTTGAGAATGACTGATGATGCCATCCCCCATTAAATATACAACTTCTCAGCTCTGGAGGATACAGAAGATTGACTCAGAGTTCAGTCGCCCATCGCGTTGCATCGCATTTCAAAACATATGTTGGATGTTTCGTTTATTTTCTTTCCCTCTCCCATTGGTTTTTCTTTTTTTCTCAAGTGACTTTTACTTGCAGTTCATTTTGACAGACTGCCAACTCTTTGGCCCTTTAGATTTTTATGACCCCATATAACAGGACCCTCTTTATCTCAAGTGTCTTCCTATGATGACAACTCCATTGACCCTGCAGGAAATGGACAAAGAGGACTGTCATTTATTGTGTCTTCATGCCGTAGCTGATGTCTAGGGAAGCTTGTTTCCGCCACTGAATAAAAAGTAAAAAGGTAATTGCGACTTTTTATCTCACAATTCAGAATTTTTTTTCTCGCAATTGACCGTTCGCAAAGACCCGCCCCCTTCAGTTACTGTTGCTATGTCCGACAAGCCATGTGCTCTCACGCCACACATCAGGTTCTCACAAAGTGAAAAATACATCTCGGAGCAAAGAGGACACTGACAACACCTCGACAGACATATGAAACAGTTTCATAATAAATAATATTGTAATTTTTGAAAGAAGTTTAAACAATAAATGCCGTACAGTGTCTCTGTAATGTGTCGTGACAGATCGCTGTAGCTCCTTCAAGCGGCTCGTGAACCGATCATCTCTTCATACTAGTTCATTTATAGCATCAAATAAACATGAATGGACATCAGAATGAAAGTTGTTTCAAACGTGGAAAGACGTGAGTACACACAACTTTTGAAGTTCGAGTTCACCAAAGTTAATCTACTAACTCCCCTGACTGCTTTGTCAGACAAAATGGCGTATTCTGGGTTATGATTGGTCACATCGCCTGTCAATCAAACTGTTTGCGAAGGATCAATTGCGAGTTGACATCTTGCAATTCTGACTTTTTTCTCAGAATTGTGATATAAACTCGCAATTACAAGTTATAAAGTCAGAATTACATGATATAAAGTTGCAATTGTGACTCATGAAGTCAGAATTATGAGATATAAACTTGTAATTCTAAAAATAATTGACTATTTAACTCACAATTGTGAGTTTATATCTCACAATTCTGACTTTTTTATTCAGATTTGCAAGATTTAAACTCGTAATTGCGAGTTATAAAGTCAGAATTATGAGATAGGAAGTTGAAAATATCAGCATTTATTTAAAATATATTTTGTAATAAAATAAATGTCTTTACAGTAATATTTGATCAATTTAATGCATTTTTGCTGAACAAAAGTTATAATTTATAAATTATTATAAAAAATATAGACTTTTTAAGACTAAAGTTGTTTTTTTTATCAAATTCATGTATTTATTTAGTAATACAAGTTAAAATATACAATTAGTATCAAGATTATGCACCAACGTGTATTAAAACTGCAGTATGTCTATTTAGTCATAATACTATATATATATATATATATATATATATATATATATATATATATAGAAGTATATATGAACACTGGATTTATCGATCTGGAACAGCAGGTTTATCGATCCACTTATACATATTTAAGCCAGTTAAAACAATAAAATGAAATGTCAAAGTATATTTAGTTACCAACAGTATGTATCGATAAACTGTATTTTAGGACTCACAGATGTCTCTATTGATTTCGCAGTACTTATTGTTGTGACTGTAAAATGAAACCAAACGTGACAGGAAAATCTATAAAAACTAAAAGTAGCCTAACAATAAAATGTATTCTGTGGGAAAATACAAAATTTGTGACCAAATGTAAGTCATGTGATGATACAGAGAGATAGTGTGTATATATAGATTTGTGTGTATGATAAAGTAATCTATGTACTATTAGTAAAGTTCAATTTGTAAACGCAAGTTAGAATTTCACTAAAACATGCAAAAGCTCAGCTGAGAGATGTAAATGAATTCGAACTGCCTATTGAGAACATTAATCTCAATTAGTGTGGGAGCGAGAAACTGAACCAAGATACATGAAATTACTATAAATATGCTAATTAATGTACTTTAATTGGGGAAAACACCGATTTGTACATATGTATGACTTTATTAGAACATGTAATGTGCCAATTTGGGATAAAAGGCAACATAAAATTATGTGATGACGTAAAAGCATCACTGAATCATTAGTTCAAATCAATCCAGTTAAAAGAACCTATCCACAGAAAGACTTCCAAAAATAAACCACTTAAAAACAGATAAAGAGCTTAATTTGGCATCAAGTGTTTCTATTTTCTTACATGAAGTGTTTTTGGTTCTGGTAAGAGCGAGTGAATGCAGTGGAAAACTGAATAAAAGAGAGTAGATAACATTAATTAAAGCTGGTTGGCTTCCAAAAAATGGACTGTTCGCCGTTTTCCCTTTACATGCAGGGGACACGTTTGTGTGAGGAGTGAGAAACTCCTATTTACAAGGAGCCAAGCTTTCCCTCTTCCTTCATTCTCATCTAAAAGATGAAACGTGTGGAATTCCCGTGAGCTGGATTGGGTAACGTTTGATATCTGCTGCGGCTGTGTTTCTGTAAATAAACGAGGAGAGGGATGATGAGGAGGAGCAAGAGGAACGTTACAGAGAGATGTGAAGCTCTATTTCAGGATCGTTTCTCTGCAGATTTGGAATAATGATTTGAGTTTGTTTATTCTCATTTAATGAACACGCTGCGTACGAGCTGATTTCATCGCCCATCCACACACATCAGCTGTACGTATTCAGCAATCCTGACAGTTCATTGTCATGTCTTAAATTAATTTTGATGCCTTTTTTCTTTTGAAATTGTGTAGTGGGAAGGAAAGATCCCAAAATAATTACAGGAGAATAAAGTAAAATACAAAACAAGCCCCCTGCCACCCCTCTCTAAATCTCCCGCACAGAATATGTAATCCCACCCAGGTCCGGTCAGAGAGGATTGTTGCATTTTCTGGAGGTCACTTGAGACTCATCTAGGGTTAAACTTTGATCTCTCATTGTTATAATCAATATTCATAATTCAGCTGCTTTGTGCGCCTTTACAGCGCATTTCTTCAGGTTATAGTCTTTCGTGCAAACACAAACACACACACACACACACACACAGTGCTGTGGCAGGCTACAAGCCGGCAGGTGATTAAGAGTTGTTTTTTCATAAGCTGTGTTATGACATATGTTGGCTGTTCTGAATAAGCAGAAGCTTTGCGGTAATCCATGTTACTAACTGCAGTCTGAGAACCAGACAACAGCAGCAGACAGGAAAAACATCACACTACCTATACTCAGTCTTTCATTAATTTTCTTTCTTTCTTTCTTTCTTGATTGATTCATTGATTGATTCATTGATTGATTCATTGATCGATTTATTGATTGTACCAGTGGTTAGTTGGTGGTTTGTTTGTTGGTTGATTGATCAAGCAGTGAACCAATAAATAAACCAATTAGTCAATTACTTAATCATTAATTTGTTTGTTCGCTCTTTTGTTAGTTTTTCCTTCTTCCGTAAATTATTTTAATTTTGTGTGATTCATTTAGATAGTTAGTCAGTCAGTCAGTCAGTCAGTCAGTCAGTCGGTGACGTTCATTAGTTTAACTTTAACCTGAAATTGCCTCTGAACCAATTTGGCTTTGTGCGATTATGAATTCACAAAGGCTGCAAGTTCTTTTATGCGCAGCTTGTCAGTGAAACATGGCTTTGTGATCAGTAGAAAATGCTGCTCCATCTGAAAGCACTGCAAGCTTATCAAACATCTTTCTAAACATGAGAGACATTTATGAACCTCTTGTCCAACAATTTTATAACAACTTTTTTATTACAAATGTTAATTCATTACATCAGTTGAGTGTTTGAAAACATCTTTCTGTAATGATGTGGCTTCTTGCACAGAATAAGGCACAAAACATTATTTCATAGTATTCTATACATTGATAAAGGTCATCTTGATTAGCATTGCATTATAAATATACTTTATTATCATGAAAATACCTGAGAAGGCTTGAAGAACTCAGATAAACCATATATTGTTGTAGTCATGTTTAATCAATCTTCTGTTCATTCAGCTACAGAGATAGTATGATGCCCATAGGGATTTCCTGGAACAATATGCTTTATCTTACTTCTGTGGGGAATGTGTTGGAGTTTCTGTGCGAGAGCGCACTCTGACTTTCAGATGGAGCAGCATTTACCACTGATCACTTTGACAAGCTGCGCGTTTCATTTTGATTAACCATGCGGCCCTAATTTGTTCTTTCATTAATTCTACTATTTACTGCTCAAGCCTATTTGAATGTAACTTAAAATTACAGTTTTTGACTGTAATGGACAACCTTCTATACTTGCAGATTACCAATAAATTTTTTAAAAAAGTCAAACATTGTTTCAACAAATACATCCTGTTTGTGGTTTCTCACTATATAATGAGAGAGATCTGGTTCTGTTGTCAGTTTATTTTTAACTTTTAAGCTGACTTAAATAACTCTGATTTCACATTGACAGTTTCAAAAATGGGTCATGCTAAGTTTTATTGTTTTTAGATCCATATTTGAAGAGTTTGTACATAAGAGTTGAAGAGTTTGTTTACTTGAAGAGTTTGTGTATATAATTGTATCCAAATAAGTGGTACTGGATTTAGATTGGTGCGAACACACCACTAAAACAAGATGTTTGACATCTCATTTCCTCAACACGTCAACTTGAGTTGTCTGTTCATGTTTTTTGAACCCGTCTAACCTACAGCCACTTATTTTCCCTTGGTTTTGGGTTCACAGTTTAGTTTGATTGTTTGGCACTGGCTCTCTCACATTTCGTTGGGGAGCATCAACAGCAATCCACGAGAGCTTTAGGTAGCGCAGACGTCAAAGTCACTTAAGCAGCCTCTTTCCTGTGGCTGATGAAAACGGCCCAGCAACACACCCCAACTAGCTTTACTCATCTGGAATATGTTCAGCCAAACACAGATCGATATGAGCTCCAATGAGGATCACTCGGGGCATGCCAACCGTTCTGAAAGAGAACACGTCCATCGGGCCTGGAACAATTAAAGCCAAATAGAAAGCAATAGAGGAAATGAAAAGGCGAGAGAGGCAGGGGAAAACAAAATAGCAGAGGAGGAGTAGGGGAAAGGTTAAGTGGTCTTATCAGTTACTACCCATGATGCCACGGTGATGGGCGGCTCATGATGAGACAGCTGGGACATGTTTCTGATATCTAAAAGGGCAACCAGAGAGATGATTGGCAGGCTGCAGCACAAGAAAGGAGTGCGTATGTTAAGTGGATTGTCACTCCGGTTGGGAATAATGAGCCTGGAATGACACTTTAGCGGAATGCCTAGGATCAGACAGCGGGAGAACCCACATGTTCCTCAAAAATGAAACAAAAAAATCCTCATGCATTATTCAGAGTCAGGATACCACCCTTTTTTCTTGCCTCTTCTTTATTGACTAGAAAAGAATGAGTGCTTGTGCCATGCTGATAAGTGTACTGTGCTAAATACTACCTACTCTGTGCATCCCAAACTTCCCAAATGTTTTAGAAGATATGTAGCACTTATTCAATTTGAGTGTTGCAAAGAAATATGGGCAGTCGCCTGCAGTCAGACGCATAATTAACTGAGCTCTTAACTGAGCTCACTGTAGAGCCCAGTGAAAAGCCTTATCTCTCCTTATAGATTTATACTCATCTTTATTTTTTTAATGTCGAGACTCTGTGGAAGAATGGAAGTAGCTGGAGGATAGGGATGTAATTCTGGTTCAAATTCCTATTTCCTCTTAAAGGATAGTTCACCCAAAAATGAAAATTATCTCACGATTTTCCATCATCTTTCCACCATCTTCTTTCAGATGATACACAAAAATATCCTGGCTCTTCCAAGCTTCCGAGGCGTTGTATTTTGAAGCCCAAAAAAGTGCATCCATTCATCATAAAAGTAATCCATACGGCTCCAGGGGGGTTAATAAAGGCCTTCTGAAATGAAGCAACGGTTTTTGTAAGAAAAATATCCATTATAAACTAGCTTCCGGCAAAACGGAAAACGTTGGAAGAGTAAACTTTTACTTGATGCACGACGTATTGATGAACGTGGAAGTGCAGAGGATAGAGACTGAAAACTGGTCAAAAATTAGAAGTCCAAAACGATCATTATTAAAGAGAAATGTCAGAGACTCTCAGTAAAAGTTTAGTCTAGTTTACGCTGTAGCTCGCCTTGCATAGTATGCGTATGGCTGCTTTCCCGGAAGCTAGTTTATATTTATATAGTTAATATTTTAGTTTGTAAAGTTTTAAATATGGATATTTTTCCTACAAAAACATATTGCTTCGCTTCAAAAGGCCTTTATTAACCTCCTAAAGCCATGTGGATTGCTTTTATGAAGGATGGATGCACTTGTTTGGGCTTCAAAACACAGCACCCCATTCACTCCCATTATAAAGCTTGGAAGATCAGGATAGTTTTTAATATAACTCTGACTGTATTCGTCTGAAAGTGAAAGTCATATACACCTCGGAATGCTTGAGGGGGAGTAAATCATGGGATAATTTTCATTTTTGGGAGAACTATGCCTTTAACTATTTTAGTTTGTTAATTCTTCCTAAACAATTCCCTTCATTTTAATTTGACGAACTATTCCGTCCACACCGATTCCACATGTGAGAATTGTAAACGGATCCAAATGTCAGTTCGGAACACAGTCATTTAAATAAAACATTTTAAACAGTAGTTTAATGACAATACATCTGATTATGTGCTGTGGCGTTGTGTGTGTGTGTAAACGTCAGTGCTCTTGGCTCGTACAGGTACCTGTGCTGAGGTGTGCCTCAATGGCAGCTGCTCTCATTGGGCTGTAAGATGCCATGTGCTCTGACAGTGCCATCTGTGCAATGAGTACCAGATGCCAACCTGTCCCAATCATGTCATGCCAAGGCCCGTACATACCCTCTACAATCACCACAAGTAATGAATCTAGCGCCTTGTCACTCATTAAACACACAGGCTCTAGGAAACAAAGGATTATGTTTATTCTGCAACGCTTTACACAGTGGGATGCTGTGATCCTGTTGGGTGTGAGTCTCTTTAGGGTGGATCAGCTGTCAGTCAAAGGACAGCTGACCTCAGAACAGTCAAACAGAGGCAGACAGATCACATCAGGCCACATAAAGCAACATACTGGCTGACAGTGTTGAGGGTAATGCTTTAAAAGTAATCAGATTACCTTTTCCAAGTAAGTGGCAAAGTAAAAATTTTGAAAAACTTTTACATTTATAGCAAAGTATCTGAGTTACTTTTTCAAAAAAGTACTGCAAGTTACTTTGTTTTCCCATTTATTGACTGACACCTCTCCTGTCCCCATGTTAAGAGAAATCAGGGTAAAGGTGCAGAGGCATTGGTTATTGTAGTTCTACACTAAAGCAAGCAAGCCCACCCTGAAAAATTAAACCAAAAGTAACACATTACTTTCCAAAAAAAGTAACAGATCATTAGTTACTTTTTCAGGGAGTAACACAATTTGTAACGTATTACTTTTAGCTTTCCCCCTGACTGACTTCAGGCATTCATCTGACAGACAGTAAAATACCCCACAATGAGTGATGTTCTTTGGGTCTTGAGTCATATTCTTTAGAATTTGTCATCTTTTCTGTTGACCTGGATTCCCAAAACCTTGCTTATGCTTGTGATTTTGTAAAGGCCACTGCAAAAACAACCCAATGAGTCAAAAACTGGAGTCACGGTCTGTGTTGAATAGAGATGGGTGCTTTATAAGGAGATGCGTTGAGTCATAGTGGCAAATCATATGTGCAGGAGAACTAATCTGCTGTCTGAGAGAAAGACTGATACTGAGCATAAAAGAGGTTGAAATGGAAAAAAAGGAGAGAGTGCAGTGACAGGAAGGTGAAGGAAAAGTACAGCTGTCTCTTGTAGTAGTGAATCAAAAATGATCCCATATTGTTAAAATATGGAATATACACTACAGTTCAAAAGTTTGGGGTCAGTAAGATATATGCATACATTGCACTTAACTGTATCTTAATTTTTGAAGTGATTTCAATCATATTTCCAGCAATTCAAAACTATAATGGTGGACAGTGCACATCTGAATTGTCTCAGCTGAAGGAAAATAATCCATTATTTATTGGCTGTAATATATCTGCCATATTTTCTTATCAGGCTTATAACGATAACATTAAAAATGAACATATCGCCTGATACCGTTATGGTGACCAATATACCGTGCATCCCTAATAAATATAATTTTAATTTTATTCAGCAAAGTAACAGTAAATACTTTTTAAAAATAATGTTAAAAACAAATAAATGCTGTACTTTTGAACTTTCTATTCATGAAAGAATTATTTTCCCTAAAAAATATTAAGCAACTTTTATCAATGCAGATAATAAGAATAAAATCATAATGATGCTTTACCATCACAGGAATAAATTACACTTTAAAATATATTTAAATAGAAAACGGTTATTTTAAATTGTAATAATAGGTCACAATATTACTGTTTTTTTACATCATTTTTAATAAAATAATACAGCCTTGGTGAGTATAAAAGAGTTTTTTAAAAACCTTTTCTAATCATACTGACCCCAAACTTTGAACTGTACTGTAAGTTCATCTGTCAGATGCTATTATAATATTTGGCCCAGTGTTTGATCCATGAGTTAGTTTTGTAAATCACACTTCTGCTGAGGGGTTTTTTTTTTATTCATTTTAAGGATATTTTGGTGTTCTTTTGAGCAACTCTGTTATAAGTCGGCGCTTGATTTCCAATGTAAAATCTAAAGCGAAACCAGTTTAGCTATTCAGTAATATGCGGTTTCACTATTAGTTTTTTGCTGTCTTACCCTCTTCCTCTCTCTCTCAGTAATAGGCCGAACAGTGCAGGTTGGAGTTCAGAGAGAGGCTTTATTAGCTGTGGTCCAAATAAGATGAGACACAAAACGACAGGAACAGACTGAGAGCTACCGTGACCCAGATTTTGGTCAGTTTTGTGTGTAAGACTCTCACTTTCTCTCTTTCATTTCCCTTACCCACACACACACACACACACACACACACACACACACACACACACACACACATAGACCTTGTCAGAGAAAAAAAGAAAAAACAGAGGATAAATGTCACTAGACTTTTAGATCTCAACCACACTAAAAATCTGCGATTGTCAGCACCCTTAAAAATGTGATTATCTCTCAATACATTTACTGAAAACAGCAGCTGAAGTAAGATGTCTGAGGTTATTATATTATATTATATTATAATATATTATATAGTTAACCCTTTAGTTAACCCTAAAACTAAAGGGTTAAAATTTGATTGGTGATGAATACTACATAAGACAACACTGGCAGGATGTAGAGGATTGTGGGTGCAAGCATTTGTTCGGTATGTGGTATGTTTTGTTTTTTGATTGGCAGGTCTGATTCACTGTGATGTGACTGCTGCTTTATCAGGTGTGCTGTTGAGTGACAGCGCATGTATTAGTGTTATCTGCTATATTCAGATATTCAGAATATAACTTGTGACGTATAATTGTTCAGCATCCAATGCATTGACATACTAAAGAACATTTCTTGTAGCTTCTCAAGAATTGTTATCTTTATCTAAATATCTGAGTGGTAAATGTGTTGTGCTGGTATGAGTTAGACGGTGGAGAGGGAGTGAATATGTAAGAGGAACTTACATATTCAGGGCACGTCCTGAACTTAGGAAGGTGAACTGGGACTCAGTACAGATGGCAAAGGAAAAAGAGAGCAGAGTCTGACATGTCCTGTCATTTACCCAGACGGAACGCACACCTGTGTAAGTGAGTGTGGTTATCTGCATTTTATGTCTGAGAATAGCTGTCATGCGCTGTCAGTTGTGGAGAGGCTTGTAATGACACATATTTATCTACCCATATGTGCGTGAATGTGGGTAACATTGCATTTAAACACTTAGAATTCCATCAAAGGAGAGAGTGGTTGGAGCTGTGGTATACTGGTCAGCGCAGATACTCCAGATACCTGCACATTGAGGCTCATATGAGTGGTACTGGTTCACTTACGGCATGTCTGGATTGCGTTTCTCCATCCCTTCTGTTTGCTTTCTCTATATTATAATTGTATTTACACTGAAAAAAAATGCTGGGTTGTTTCACCCCAAATCTGGGTCAAAAATGGACAAACCCAGCAGTTGTATATGGTATTGTACTATATAATTTATATATAATATCTATCTATCTATCTATCTATCTATCTATCTATCTATCTATCTATCTATCTATCTATCTATCTATCTATCTATCTATCTATCTATCTATCTATCTATCTAAAATAGAAATCTCAAAATTATCCGACCGTCCATCCACCCATTTACCCATCCATCCATAACTCACAATTATCCATCCATCCATCCATAACTCACAATTATCCATCCACCCATCCGTCCATTCATCCATAACTCACAATTATCCATCCATCCATCCATCCATCATCCATCCATAACTCACAATTATCCATCCATCCATCCGTCCATCCATAACTCACAATTATCCATCCACCCATCCATCCATCCATCCATAACTCACAATTATCCATCCACCCATCCATCCATCCATAACTCACAATTATCCATCCATCCATCCATCCATCCATCCATAACTCACAATTATCCATCCACCCATCCATCCATCCATAACTCACAATTATCCATCCATCCATCCATCCATCCATAACTCACAATTATCCATCCACCCATCCATCCATCCATCCATCCATCCATAACTCACAATTATCCACCCATCCATCCATCCATCCTTTTATCCATTCATCCACAACTCAAAATTATCCGTCCGTCCATCCATCCATCCATTTACCCATCCATCCACCGATCCATCCATCCATTACAAACTCACAATTATCCATTCATCCATCCGCAACTCAGTTATCCATCCATCCGCAACTCAGTCATCCATCCATCCATCCATCTACTTTCCCATTTCCCGTTGCTACGGTGTTTTGGCAAGTTGCAGGGGGTTGCTAACTTGAAGAAAAAAGAGGCCGTTCCCAACTCTTCACAAGGTCCAATGCTTTAACAAATATAATACAGCCTCAGTGATTGTCTGTGTAGCAAGTCCTGACCATTTGACCCCAGCTGGTTTGTAAACGGCAGTGTCAGCAGGGTTCCTATAAGACTGGCCTAGATGTGGTTCGCGAAGTATGCACTTGCCCTGGCACCCACAGCCGGCCACAGCGCCTGGCACTGTGTGCCTGTTAGTGGTGGGTGATTTATGGGGATTAAGCAGGCTTGTTGGCAGCGTGCTACTTATGGGCATCCAATTTACTGCCTGTTTCCTCCTCCTCCTCCTCTTGCCCTCCTTACTCTTCCATAGCTCTGTGGGTGCTGTAGACCCTGGCATGGTGGATGATCCTTTAGACGTAGCGGGATGCACATTTCTTTCAGGAGCTTTTTATAGAGCGTCAATTAGTCTTGGAAAGCGTGAAGGAATATTCCGGATGGATTTGTAGTAGCGGCAGTTGTCCCAGTAGAAGTGGGAGGCATGGAATAGTCCTCTTCCATGTTGATTTATGTGTTCTACAAGGTGTATCCAGCACCTGATGTACTAGTTTTGTCTGTTGAAGTCCATCCCAGCTGCAGGTTTGCTACTGATATACACAAAAATGGGAGCTGAAGTAATGTCAAGAGGATGTAGGAGGTTTGAATAGTTTGACCTTGGTAAAGAAAATCATTCTTTCCATTGTGTTATCTGCTGCTGGCTGCTTATAAAGACTTGACATTTTTTCAGAAAAACGTACCTCATTCCTCAATCTTCTTGAACTTCATTTCACTTTTTAAGCAGTTTTCATACCTAATATGAGTGACTTGTCCAAATCGCAGTTTAGTTTAAAATCCGCGTGTTTGGCAACCCGTGCCAACAGTGATAAAGTAGCCCAGTTCCACAGGAAAACAGCGGACTTGGCAACACTGGAGTACCATCACAGTGGCAGCTGTTTAACCAGTTTTGCTAGGTAACAATTAGCGATTGTCAAGTCAAAATGTCCACTAACAGACTAGTTAATTAGTTTAAGCCTACAGTAGGTTTACTTTCTCTAACTTTTTGTTTGGGCTATATTATTTCTCACAGCTGTGCTGTTAAGGGCATGTATTTATATACAGTTTCTTCAAGAAGACATTGCCATGCTAATAGGGTACAGGGTTAGCAAGGTAAACTTTCTGTGAGTTTACCTTGTCAAATATGCCTAGTTGCGTCTTTAAATGCCTCTACTTTAAGACACTGTAGTCTTTGTTTCTTCGGGGTTTTTTTTAGTAAGTACTTTTAATGGCTCAATAAATAAAAGTAGTTTTACAGATATTTTTTAGTGTCTCAAAGTATTAGCATTGTGTGTCAAGATGGTTAAAACAGGCAAGCTTTTAAAAATGTTTATTATATATATCATGCTCCATCCAGATATTTTTACACATAAACCTTTAAGAAACCTATCCGATTATAGTGGGATGAAAATGACACAAAATATATATATACTGGCTAAACGTTCAGACAAGTCACCGACATTGCAGTTATGATACTTTTGAGAATTTGGTTTCCAAACATGAACACGAAATAAACATATATGCAAATATTATATATTAATAATATGCACAACTGTTTAAAGGTTTCAGGTCAGTATGATTTTATTTAAAAATGTCTCTTATGCTCATCCAGGCTGAATTTATTTGATCAAAATACAGTGATATTGTGAAATTTGATTATAAAATATATATTTTTAAAAAAATCATAATTTAATGTATTCCTGTGATCAAAGCTGAATTTTCAGCATCCAGTCTTGAAACTCCAGTCTTCAGTGTCACATGATCCTTCAGAAATCATTCTAAACAACGTACGCTGCTCTGATTTCTTATTATCAATGTTAAAAAAATATTTGTGCAACTTTTTATTGTATTATATTTTATATACTTTTTATATTTGTTACTATTTTTGGGGAAGCAGTGACACATTTTTTCAGGATTCTTTGATGAATAGAAAGTTAAAAATAACAGGATTTATTTAAAATAAATATCTGTTTTAACCGGTAATAATGTTTTATTGTCACTTTTGGTCAGTTTAATGTGTTTTTGCTGAATTAATGTATCAATTTCATAAAATAAATAAATACAAATCTTACTGACCCTTACTGAATTTTACTGACTGAACTTTTGAATGGTATATATTGTGAAGAGTTTAAACCACACAGTAAAGGAAAAAAAAACAAAACAATATTCTATAGTAAGAAAATGAAACGTGATCAATAGTGATTCACTTTTGCAAATCAGGTTAAATTGGATTCATACCTGTTGAAATCCATACTGGAGTGCACATGACTCCATTAGGTGGTTTGCTGGTGCACATCGAAGTTCACACACAGATATGACAGAAATGAGGATATGAACTTAATTCCTTCATCCACAAAATAGTGTATTTTTCATAGTTTGGGTTTTGGTGTCTTCTCAGAGTCCTGCAGAGCCGTGTTTTATCTCACCAAACATTTATATCTGCAGTCAGTTCTGAAATAAACCGATAAAGAAAAAACATGAAAGGCAGCCTCAAATGATTTAGGCTACTTCTACGTCTGGTGGCTTGGTCACCACTTTTTATGCGCGGTAAACTTCTCCGGCTCACCCACTTTCCTATCATGCTCTGAATGTGTGGCGTGTCCCAGAGGAGACCTTAGCCTAGATATTAGAAATATCTCCAGTGCCTCAGGAGAATGATGCGCCAAACCTCGCCTTATGTCTCGTGGAGGAAGAGAGGAGGGCAAATCACAGAGAAAAATATGCTTTTATGGAGAAACTGCGAAACTATTTCTGACAGGAAATTTTATTTTATTTTATTTATTTTTTTATCTATGTTTGTTTTTTTTGCTTAATGAGAACAAGAGTTATAAAGGGGTCGTAAACTAAGAAATCTATTATTTAGAAATCTATTTAATTTCACAATTTGAGTTGAATTACTGAAATAACTTCACTTTTCCACAACATTCTAATTTATATATATATATATATATATATATATATATATATATATATATATATATATATATATATATTTATTATATTATATTATATTATATTATTATTATATAATATTATATTTATTTATTTTATTGGTACATGTTTGATACGCAAAAGGTGAAGCAAACAATGGTATTTTTCCCTGAAAGTGACAATATGACATTCACATATTTTCAGTGCAGGACAGTGAGCCAGCTGGTCTGAATAGTATCAAGGATTATGTGATTCCAGATGTACAGAGCGAAGGTAAAGAGAGAGGCTAATAAAAATGAAAAGAAAAGGAAAGAGCTGGAATGGGAAAATGTTTCATGGAGAACTCGGTCTCCCTCTCGCCGAGAGATAATGGCAGTAATTGGACTGACTCACAGCTCCTCTCTGTGTGTTTCTCTCAGATAAAGAGCACCGCGTGAATCTCTGCTGCTCTGCGACATGCTTTCTCCATTCGGAATTAAATGTTCTGCACACAATGAGAGGCGCGTGGCCAGGCGGTGGCTGAAGCTCAGGGCTGGAGCTCGAAATGAAATGGCTGTTTAAATCCCCTCGGCTGCGGCTTACAGTGGCCACTACCCCGGCCTGCTGAGCGGAGCCCGGGACTTTAGAGGATTTTTGCAGACTAGCCTCTGAAAGCTACTGCGCTCAGAACTGATGTGTTTGGGCTTTAACTTCGAAATACATTTTGTATTTTTGTGGGGCAGACTAATTCTACTGATTTACTGGTATTAAAGCTTTACATTTCGGACGTGGGTTTGGAACTGAGCTTCTAAATCACATCCAAAATACTCCATATCTACATTGCAAGTAAATCTGATACTACCAAATATTTTTCAAGGGATAGTTCCCCCAAAAATGACAAATGTGTCATCATTTACTCACGCTCATGACGTTTCACCTGTATGACTTTATATATATATATATATATATATATATATATATATATATATATATATATATATATATATGTATATATAGTATATTTTAACATTTTATATTTTTTATTTAATACATATATTATTACACATTGATTACATTTATTAAAGTTTGTCGGTATGTTTCAAATATTTTTTGAAACCTGTTTTCTGAGTATTTTTTTTTCTTCTTTCATTGACAAACAATTTTTTTTTTAAATTAACGTTTTAAAATTTTTTTAAGTTAATTTTTTTTAAATGTTTACATTTTTTACATTTTATATATTTATTTTATACTTATATTTATATTATAACATATTGATTACATTTATAAAAATTTTTAAGTATGTTTTTGTTTGTTTGTTTGTTTGTTTTCATTTGTATAATACAATGAAAGTCAGTGGAGTCCAGATGTTGAACTTTGCACCCCATGTCAGTGTTCCTCCCCCCACTGATATACTATTGGATTTTTTAATTAATATTTTGAATTATTTTTATTTATTTATTTATTTAATTTGTTTAAACTGTTTGTTTAGTTAGAGACAATAACCTTTCCCCATATATATATATATATATATAAAGGTCATACAGAGAGTCATACATGTTTGTAACAACATGATTGTGAAAAAAATAATGAGTGACATTTAGTTTTTGGGTGAACTATCTCTGAAAAAGATTGTTCTCTCTTTTTTTTTTTTGTTCTTTTTTTTTGGTAGATTAGATCAGAAAGCCATAGACTCATGTCCTGCACTCAGGTTGTTCTGCTGTGTTATGTCTTAGAGGCATCGACTCATCCCAGTCGATACATCTCGAGGTGTATCGATTTCTAAGTGATGCCATGTTGTTTGGTCGGCCTGCCTGAGCAGTTAGCGACGGTCCCTGTGGTCTCTTCTTCGTCTGATTGCTGTTGTGGGGCAGAGCGCAGTGAGGTGGAGCTGGTTTTGATCTGCTGATGGCTCTGGCACCTGCAGTGATGCTACAGTGCCACTGAGGCCAATTAACACATGAAAGGTGCTTCCCACCTTTCAGGAGAGGACTGGGTACGGAAGTGAAGGAGGCGATGGTGGAGGTGCACAGGAAACAGAGCTTGCGCTGTTTGCAATGACAAGGTGAGAGGCGAAAGAGAAAGGAGAGAGAGCTGATGAAACAATTTAGTGCTTCCTCCTGCCTCTTTCCCGCTGCAGGGAAAGGAAACACTGCGAGAAAACAAGCCAAAACCTCCTTCAGAAAGAGCGATGTCACACCATGAAACATTATTAACATCAACAATATTAACATTTAACATTTTCTGCAAGTTGTTACATACAGGGCTTTCAGAAGACATTCATAGTATAGTATATAGTATATATATAGTTTATGTAAGCAAGGTACTCAAGGCTGTGCAGTTAAGTCACAGCTGAAGGGTGTTGTTGCATTGTGCCTGCAACCCCTTCAGCCGTGACTGATTCACGACACAGCACTAGCCTTGAGTACCTTATTGCTTTTATAAAACGGTTACCACACAACACAAATATTAAAGCCAGAAATATGTATCAATACTTTCATGAAGTAAATGTCTAATAAAAGCCTTCCTTCCGCCTGAAAAAATAGTACCTAACCGTGAACAGCAACAGAAGTTACATTATTATGCTTTTAGATGGCGACAAAGACTGTCTTTACATTTGAAGACTGAATTGTTGTGAACACAGAAAAAGTTGCATTCGCATTAATTTTGTTCAAGCGCGAAAGAGAACTCGATACTGACGTACATCTTTTTGTGAACTTTGTGTTTGAAGAATGTAATTTTTTCTTCTTCTTCTTCATGATACTAGGACAGATGATAGTGACCTTCAAAGTATATATATATATATATATATATATATATATATATATATACATACATACACACTCATAGAATACAATTCATTTTATGAATTAATTGCATTTTTATGGCATTTTTGTGTGTCATGTCATAAGACCGATTTGGTGACTTCTAATGCGCTTCCCAATGTTATGGATCCATGGGTGTTAAAATTATACCACAACACTTAGGTTAAATGAATTCACAATGTCTTTTATCTCTTCCCTTGCAGCCCTTGCTGGGAGTGAATGAGATGCCGTGTCGAGGCTAGAGGCAGCGGTGGACTGTTCCCGAGTCAGTGGAAAGCCCCTCTAGATGAGCCAGTCACAGCCACCCAGCTGCACGGTAAAGGAATAAGGATTTAATATGTCAACAGAGGCCGAGCTCCAGCCTGCTGCCAGACCCAGCGTCAGAAAGGATTCCAAGAAGAGAGGTACGAAGCCCTCATACGGGCGCATGTGTAAACAGACAAACACACACTCATGCCCGAGGTTTGTTCAGTCTGTGGGGGTCGGCTTTAAAATCACAGGCTTACTGGGCAGATACTACAGACAAACAATCACACAAACAGTGCAAATGCACAAAAACAGTGCTTTAAATACAGAGTGGATTGGAAGATTCACTGAGATCTTGTTGATGTCCTTTGGACAGAACTGAATGAATTTGTTTCCCATGCGTTTTTACATAGATAGATAGATAGATAGATTGATAGATAGATAGATAAGTGTGTTTGTGTAAAGCAATATCTTTGTCTTTGTCCTTTTAAGGGAATTTCCCACAGTACTAAAATAACTTCCTTTTTCTAACTCACTCATAAAAAGTCTTTGCAGCCATCTAATGCCATAATAATGTAACTTTGAATGATGCTATTGATGGACCCTTTCTCAATACTAAATACAGCATATTATTTATATAAAATATAATATACTGAACAACATTTCAATGAACAACCATAGCCATTGTAAAAGAGAATAGGAAATAAACACAAGCAAACAATTCAGTCAAACGTACAAAAGCAGCGCTCTAGTACAAGATTAAGTTAAGTTCGTTAAACATAGCCTAAATGTAAAGTTATGAAACTTCATTTTCCTCTAAACCCAAATCGTTTTGCTCACGAACAAGTAATAGATTAATAAGATCAAAGATTGCCTGTTTGATACACCCAAAATGAATTATATATCATGTTTAACCACTATCTACATAAAAGCCAGCGGCAAATTCCCGAAGGACTGGGCGAGGTGAAGCAGTTCTCTGCGGGTACACGAGCACTGAACACCCGCTGATGGCCTGCAGCTCAGATTTGCGAAAGCATCATAAATTGTAAAATAGGTGCTATGTTTGTATAGTCACACATTTGAGGTCTAAATAACTACATTTTCATCAAAAAAACAACAGTTCTATTTAAAAAATATATATATATACAGTAGATTTGCTCGACCGCTATGATAATCACCACAAGCAGAGTGATACAAACGGTGAAACGGTTCGATACTGTGCTGATACTGGGGGAATATCGCAGGGCTCTCAACCAATCAGATTCGAGAAACTCTCATGAAATCCTTCTTCTGTGTGGGAGTGTTTTTCAGGATTCCTTGATGAACAGAATTTTATTTATATTCAATGTATTTAAATGGATGAGTTAAGGAATTGAATTATCAACTCATCCAGTTTATTTATTATATGTCAAATTTACAGTACATTTCTGTATTTCTTTAAATAAGGATGACTATCAGTTCAAGTGACTGTGAGTGCAGTATGGTATTTGATTTCGTTTTTTTTTTCAGTATGTCTTCAAATGAACTCTGCCTTGTGTTTTACTGCTTAGAATTATCATTTACCATATTTTCCATGTCATCATCCTCATCTTTGCTGTGGTTCACATAGTAATGGGTACTCAGACAGATGTTTGGTGATGGGACCAGTGCCAAGGGGCCTGTCGGTCATTGTATGGGCACAGTATAGAGGGGACAGGCTGTTGCCTCACTTGTTATAATGAGTCTTGTTGCACTGCCCTCTTGTGATGTACCACCTGTTCCTTAGCGGCTACACAATGGTGTTTTGTGCCAGGCCATGAAACCGTAGCGGCGCAGCTGAGGGGTGTAGTGACACCAGATGTCCCATAGAGCTAAGAAATGGAGATCATACAGTGAGAGCTGTGGTTTCTCTGTCTGACTTCTACATAGCATTGTTTTGTCTGCAAACTTTATAATATTCACGTAACATCATATATTGTTTCTTTAGGGGTTAGTTCAAATTTATGTCATAATTACGCACCCTCATGTCGTTCCACACTCGACAGACCTTCGTTCATGTTTGGAATACAAATTAGGATAATTCTCAATTTAACTTAATTTAACCATCACTTTCAAGGTCCAGAAAGGTACTAAAATGGCTGGCGTGACTACAGTGGTTCAACTTTAATATTATGAAGCGATGAGAATACTTTTTGTGTGCAAAAACAAAACAAAAATAATGACTTTATTCAACAATATCTTCTCTTCTGTGTCTTTCACATATGTTGTTTATGTCCAGAGCTTCCAGGTTCTACGTCAGAAAGCCGTCATTCAAACAAGTAGCCCTGTTCTGCTTTTGCCGCATTTAAGGTTTCTCATACGCAACAGAAATGGCACCGCTTATCTGTTATCAAATTGTAATTTTCAATCACGATTTATTGCTACACCTGAAGTAAAATCTAATGCTGTCACCTTGTGTTAACATTGAAAAACTGCCTGATTTGTGTGGCAAGCTGCATATAAAATGTTTTAATAAGCTGTGGGCCTTTGAAATTCATCCCCGGGACACCCCTGCTTGACGTGTTCATCATTTTAGTTATAAGTCTTACAGATATAGAAATAATACCGTGACGAGCAGGGCGGGCGAGAACCGTGAGGGAACGGCGCGAGGCCGGTGACGCGAGAGATAATGAGCTTCAGCTGCTCGGTGCACCGGTCTCGCACCGTTCCCTCATGGCACTCGCCCGCCCTGCTCGTCACAAATACACTTTAAGAAAGTCAACAGTCTACAAGCTGATTAATTCCACCCTTTTTAATGCCTCAAACTGTCTTGTAGACCATGTTTTATGGTCAGAGTAGATATATATGAAACAACAGTGAAAGACTAGATCGTTAACCTTTCTTTCTTTTTTTAATCCTGTAACAAACAAAAACAGATATAATTACGCCTCTGAGGAGGCACATACACACAAATATGCTTTTCCTGTCAATTGCATTGCCTTTAATATTTAAGCACTAAATAGTGCTTACTCTCAACCAGTCAACAGTACCAAACAACATCCAGCTGTCTTTTCACCATCTTCATAACAAGCCTGACCTGTATCTTCGTTCCCTGTGGAATGGACGTAACTGCTGTCTTTTGACAACCGTTTGAGCAGGACAAACTATCGCGAATCCGTCTGTTTACAACTACAAAACGCCACTAATCTGTTGCTAGTGACAACGACCTTCCACCCCTATGGGAACCGGTTTAATATGACCTACAGCATGCGGTTAATGACAGCCTTCTCCTTTCAAAGAAATGATCTGATCCTCATATGAGCTGTTCTCTCCATATTGTACTTGCCTTACCATGAATGCAATAGTGGCCAGTAGTGGAGAATGTGGCCTATTACTGCCTTGAGTAATTGAAATGGTCACCAAGCGCACACCACTAAAATATAATGTTGGACTGATGAAAAAAATAAAAAATAAAAAAAAAAAATATATATATATATATATATATATAAAGCACTCTCAAACAATTAATAATATCCAAAATAATTTTATTTACATAATATATGTATGTGTACTATATATATTTATTATGTATATTATAAATACACACACATGCATGTATAAATATATTATATTTATATATAATGAATTATATTTATTTATAATATAAATTATATAAATATATATATACATGTGTAGATGTATATATTTCTTAAATAAATACGTGTATATATATGTATATATATATATATATATATACATATACAGTTTATTACATGTAGTTGTTGTACAATTTATTAATTTATTCAATGTGTATTTGTGTAAATAATTTTGTTTATTTTTGAGTATTTTAGAGGATAGTCCACACAAAAGTAAAAGTTCTAATTTTATATTCTGTATGCATTTATTTTGTTATTATTGTTATGCATAATATAATAAAGTTTTTTTAAGAGTTTTGATACAGTTTTGAACAGTTTTGTCCATTGTATGGATAAAAAAAAAAAAAAAATCAACACAAGTCAGTGGGAACCAAAATTGTTTCGTTACCAACATTCTTCAAAATATCTTTTATGTTCTGCAGAAAAAGAAAGAAAGAAATGCATACAGGTTTGGAACGACTTAATGGTGAGTAAATTATACTTTTAAATAAGCTAATCAAGGGAAGAAAAAACACTTCCTATGTTTATTGTTGACGTCCGATAGAAAACAAAACCCATCTAAAGAAACACTTCAGGCTTTTAAATTAGACTAAGAAGGTTATTTGGCATGTCCTCATTCTCAAAAAAATTATGCAAGGTGAAACAAAACCCACATGAAATACATGTTTAAAATTCAATTCAATTCGATGTTGGGTGGCCACTTGATGTCCAGTGTAAAATGTGGTTCCTGAAGAACAATCAGTTGAAAAGCAAAGCTTTAGACAATAAAGACCACCCACCATCACAGTCATCAGGACACTGAAGTCTCGGGATTACATCAGCGTAATGACATTGGTACACACACACTGAGGTTTTAAACATGCCGCTAAATTAATTGAGGAATAATGAAGCAGGGTTTTTATGTGCAGTTGGGTCCCGGAGGTCCATAGAGGGAGAGCATAATAATAAGGAGAGAGAATACACGCACACACACACTAAAATAACACTTCACACTCATTCTCTCTCTCTCTCTCTCTCTCTCTTTCTTTCTCTCTCTCTCTCTCTCTCTCTCTCTCTCTCACACACACACACACACACACACACGCACATACGTGTGAGAGTAAGTGCTCTTGGGGCAAGGTGTAATGAATATGAATGTCATTAGGGCACATTAGAACACCGCAACTAATAAATAAAGCATTCACTGCAGTGTTGATGAGCTCATCCCAGCTGCATTCAGGCCTTTCTCTCCCAACCCCTCCCCTTCTAATTTTTTCTAATTAATAACACAAATAGGAGTGAATTAAGCCCTTTATTTAACCTCAGCTATTGAGGAAGTGACAAGCGACTAATCTGAAGTGTTGTGTGCGTGTGTGTTTTCATGTTGCTGAAAAGTGTATTGTAAAAATCACAAGATAAAATACACAATTCAGAACGATACTGTGAAATCGATAGAGGCTAGGACATTTTCTTCGGTAGCACTTTAATTTGCAGTGTCCTTGTTACATATGTTAATACTTACTTTAGTAATAACAGTAACCTATGCGTAATTACAAGCAACTGTCAATGAATCAATTAATAATACTCAGTTCTTAAAGGGATAGTTCATTCCTTTTGTCGGCATTTACTCACCCTCAAGTTGTTCCAAACCTGTTTGGATTTCTCTCTTCTGTTAAACACAAAAGAAGCTATTTCAAAGCCCTCAACTGTTTAATTACATTTAATTTTAATTACAGACATTCTTTAAAATATCTTCTTTTGTGTTCAACAGAAGAAAGAAATTCATACAGTTTTGAAACAACATGAGGGTGAGTAAATGATGACAAACTTTAAATTTTTGGGTGAACTATCCCTTTAAATGTATAATTGCACTGTTTCAAGGACACCTTAAAATAAAGCGTAACCTTTACTTCTATAATACAATAGACTGAACAAAAATATTTCGAAACAAGAAAATTTTAGTAAAAAATGTACTAAAAAATAAATAAATAAATAAATAAAATTTATTTGGCTAATTTAGACAAATTAGAAATGAAGAAAAAACATACGTTTTTAATAACATAATTTTTTTATTTTATTATTATTATTATTTTTTTTTTACTTTGGATCAACATAATTTTGTTTGGCTTAATTCAAGCAAAACACACTGAAAGACGAATGAGTGCCTTAATTATTTGAATTTCAGATAACACTTTATTTTAATGTGACATAGTACACATTACTAAATGTACTTACTAACTTACTAGTAATAACAGTAAATTATGTATAATTACAAGTTTCTAACCCTAAACCAAACTTAACTCTAACCTTAACTCTATAGTAAGTACGTAGTTAATTATTATTTCTGAGTATTTATTTGAGTAACAATGTAACTACGTCACCATAAAATACAGTGCAACCAAATTTTTTATTTAAATGTAATGTAAATGTAATTTAACATCAAGGTACAGTTAAGGTTAGGTATGGGCAAGTGAACAGAACATATTTTGAAAATATGGCGACCAATATTTGCACATTTCAACTATAAATTGCTGTAAAACCAGCGCTGTCTCACAACTAATTTGTATGTATTTTACGAGTTGGCTGATTTGAATTCGTGTGTCGTCTCTCGTATGAATTTGTACGATTTGTCTACTGTGACGGATAGGTTTGGGGGCGGGGTTAGGGATAGGTCATTCTTACGAATACATACGAATCAACTCATAAAATACGTACGATTTAGCAAAAAACTAACAAATTCGTACAAGCGAGGTCATACAAATTAGTCACCTCAATACGTACAAATTGCTGTGAGATGTGGGCATAGAAAAATCTAAATCTTTGAATATTCATATTTTTCATGTAATTTATTCATGCCACAATGCATGCTGGGAAACTAATCACTGGCACATCACACTACTATGGTTAATCTGTAAATATACAAAAGATCGCTGTGATACAGAGTCATTTCCTGAGCACATGCCACTACATCAGTCATTTTTTGCTCCTGAAGTCACAGTATATCATTGACATTTAATTCTAGTAAATTGTAGAACTATTACACTGAAAATTTCACCTGAAATCTTACACTGTATGTAGATGTTTTAATGCAGGTACACAAAAAAAGGAGGAAAAAGAGTTTCATAACCTGATGATTGCTATTGTGTTCACGATCATGTCAGGATCTTCGATTTGAAGCTATTTGAGTGTATGAAAGCAAACTGTAATTTCACATACGTGCCTCCATAGTAAGAAGAAACATTGTTATCGGAAGCGAGAGGCGGAATGTTTTCTCTATTGTATTTTTCAAGAAGTTGTCAGATTCACAATACTCTTCCTGTCAAACAAGAGCTTTAGTGGTAGGCATACAAGTAAGAGCACAAATTTAAAATCTATGGTGTATAAATTGTGTCAGTAAGTGTTGTGGTATTGTTCGATAGAGATACCGTAATCACCAGAACCGAGTGTTTAATTGATTTGGTTCTGAATTGTGCTCTGTCTGGTCTTTTGTTGAAGATGTGGATCACTGTCAGAGTTGGCATGAAGGGGTTTATTAAGCTCTGAGACCAGTCATTAAGCTGTCCAGATCGTTGTCTCTCTTCCATATTAACATCTCTCATTCCATCTTTTTATCCCGAATTCCATTTTTTGCCACAAATCAGTGATTGGCAGATTTAGATGGAGGTTGATTGCCAACGGGAGGGCTATGGCAGCTAAACAGCGTTTCATCAAACATATGTACTAAGAATAAAACTGGAAAGGACTTTCAAATGAACAGAAATAGAGCTGGATTAAAACCAAAGCAGATCTGTTTTCTGTGCTTCTGGTGTTAGCTGTCATGTGACTGGAGATATTCCACATATAATCTCCAGTGTTATTCAGAATTGAATTGAGAAAACCTTTTAAATTCCAATTCAAATCCTGAATTTGTGTTGAGATAGAAAACACGGTGCAGTAGAATTTGAATATAAGAAAGGAAAACTGAGTCAGTTATTATTGTATATTTTTATAATTAATAATTTTTGTGTATAATAAACATTTATTGTTATTATTGTTGAAAACAGTATTTTATAACAATGTAAAATTTCTCACTTTTGATCATTGTAATGTATAATAAAAAAAATCAATTTTAAATATAATGAAATAAATTGTAATATAAATTTAATAAAATTTTCTTTTTGGCATTTCAGAAAATGTAAAAAAAAAAAAAAAAAAAAAAAAACTAAATTAAAATTTTTAAAATTAAAATTTAAAATTTAATTTTGCATTTTTGCATAAGTTCCTGATGTTTAGAATGCCACCTACTGCATTTGTATGTATTTATTCATTTATTTATGTTCATCTATGCAATCTTGATTATGTAATGCACTTTGAACTACATTCTATGTTTGAAAGGTACTCTATAAATTAAATGTATTATTATTGTTGTTGTTGTTGTTGTTGTTAATATATGGGTTTTTGTTAGCTGGTTATTTGTGAGCATTCCTTGACTAGTTGATTAGGGTGTGCTGGGGTGGTTGCTTTCTGACCCAATTTAAAAGATCCCACTAAGGGACTTTCACTCTGGCACATTTGCTGCAGTCCGAATGCGATTGTTCCCGGTGCCCCTGCAGCGTTAGTCTGATTTCACATTCAACTTGATTACAGCATTGCAACATATCAACTATCGAATTCTGTTGCATTTGCCTCTATCTTACATCATCACAAATGATAGGACGCGGGACAATATATTGTGTTTTTTATTAATTTGGTGTTACTGTGAATAGGAGAATGAATGGGGGTGGAAAATTTCTGGTAAATTCCAGAAAAATGTCCGGAAACTTTCCAGGATTTTTGGAAACTTTCAGGAAATTTTCTCATTCAACTTGATTACAACATTTCAGCCATCGAACCCAAGTGCATTTGCGTTCATCTTACATCAATTTACTAAAACCAAACTCATTAAAAAAAAAACACAAAAAAACACTTGAGCATACATTAGCGTGATAAAAACGACCTAAAATGATAGAAACCATATTTGGAAAGAATAAATTTGAAGTGTAATTTGATTTTTAGTTTGTCTCGTGTCCCATTAGATTACATGGAGAGGGTGAGGTTTATGACATATCCAGCCACCTGAGGGGCAATCAAAAAGTTCACTTTTCAGGTGCATTTGAGTTCATCTTGCACACTTACCTTGTATACAAGGTAAACCATCCCTTATGACAACCCAAGTCTGTGGAGTAGTGAACCTGGAGCCAGAGCCTACAGATAGTAGCGTGAAGTGGCCCCCAAAAAACTTCTGCTGGTGCCTCAGTGACTACTTCATTCAGAGATGTCAATCTCAGCTGTCAATCATAACATCACACCCCCGTTTTTACAGCATCAAAATAAGTAACTACAACCAAACTTATTTAAAAATGGAACACTTGAACATACATCAGCTTGATAACAACTACCCAAAATGAAAACTACCTAAAACTACCTAAAACCTAAATCTAAAACGACCATCTTTGGAAAGAAATAATTGGAAGTATAATTTTATTGTTTAGTTTGCTCCATGTCATGAAGAGGGCGGGATTTATGACCTATAGACCTGTACTGTATTCAGCTGCCTGAGGTGATCCAAACGTTTTGGCTTCACTTTTCAGGACTTGTGCTGCACACTTGGCTGAAGCGCATGCTAAAACACAAACTGAACTAGTGTGCACCCAAGTTGCGTTCACATTGACGGAAATTGCACCAGTTCCTGTGCAGCCGAACTCAGACCACTTCCTACAGGTAGTTTCTGGTTTGGTACATTGTACGCTCCCAGGCCCGCGTCATAGCTTTCACATGACCAATTTTTCATTCGAACCATGCCATGAAGTAAATTTCCAGTGTGAGAACACACCAAGTCTCTGTGATATTCTGGTTTGTAGATATGAATACAGTCCTTCCTTCAGGCTTTGTCACCTATTTATCATCCACCATCCAAAAAACTAAACAAAACAAAACAAAAAAACATAAGTCTGTTCACTCTAATTACTGATTTAAGTCACTTGTGTTGCACTGTCCCGAAAGTTTAATACTTAGGGTTGGGGGGGTGTTTCATTTTTGAAGTCAAAAAAGTTCCACTTCACTGCTGTAGCATTTCAGCTGTCACATCAGATGTGGTTACACTTATAAAATTTGTAAAACAAAAAGGCTGAGGAGAGACTTGAAGTTCTGACAGGTCTCAGGAGGGAGCATATGGTGTGTGGTGATTAAGACGACAAGAAGAGATTTGGGGCCTTTTGTCACCGTGACACAGATGAAGATCTAGACCCAAATAAAGATCTTATATTAGTAATTCATACAGATACTCTGTGATATGCTTTAGAGACAGACATTCCTGAGCCTAAGGGCAAAAAGGAAGACACCAAGCTGATGAAACACTAATGAAATATTATGTCAAGCTGTCTGTGACCCAGGTGAAGTTTGCAGTCCTTCATGAATATAGGAAGTTTTCAGTTTTAATTTGTGAATTACCATAGCAGTCCTGCTTAGGCCTCATACAGAGTGGCAGGGCCGCAAAACGTGGGCATAATTATCATGCCATGTTTTAAAGCAACTACATTTCCATATATCATAGAAAACGATGATGTGTTTTGACCATTTTACACTGCTGGTACCATGGACGAACGAGGAAGTGACAGCTTTTTTTTCTTTATATATATATATATATATAATATAATATAATATAATATGCAGTGAATATTAATGCTAGTGCTGTATTAGAGGGAAAACAATAATGTAATTTAATAGTCTACCAGCATTTCCGAGAGCAAATGGCTCTCAGCCCTCATTATAAGTTATTGCAGTTATTCTGCTGTGTCTCATGGCAGCATTTAGTAACAATATGTATAATTGCTACAGTATAGCAAATACAACTGTACCCAAAGCAAGGAGGTCATTCAACTCAAGATAATGTGCGTAACGTAGCAGATGGAATGGAAACATGCAATACTTCACATTCTTTTTATAGTCATAATGTCAGAAATTTCTTTGAATTTCTTTTTTTAAAATTTTATTTTATTTTAATAATGTAATTTAATTTAATTTAGTTTAATATAAAAAAAAAATTGATTTCTTTGGAAATCTCATTCTTTGGAAATTTCTTTCTTATCGTAACATTTTTTTTGTCAAATCAACTTAAATAATAAATGTAGTTCAGCTAACATATTTTGAGTTTCTGTTGTTTAAACCAATCGCCTTCATTAACTCAATTTTTTTATTTCAATGAACTTGAAATTTTAAGTCAATTTACTTTTTGAAGTTAAACCAACAATTCTTTTTTACACGACTCTTTGAAGAGTCTTTTTTTTTTTTTACCTCAAAGCATCTGATTTGTTTTCCCCCAATAAACGGCCGCTGCCGAGGTCATTTTCGCTCTGTTGTGTCTCTCTAATCAAAATGCCATTTCATTTTTGTGCCGTCAACATTCTGATTATACTCTCGGTCCAGAGGAAGCACTGGAAACAATTTAATTTTGTAATGTTTTTTTATCTTATTTCATAACCTTGACATTTGTTTTGATTGCCAAAGATTGTCTGGAACGACCCTTTTCGAATCGATATACATGGAATGATGTGATTAGAATTTAAAGGTACAGAGGAAGTTTCTAGAACGGCCTAAACATGACAACAGCGCTACTCTTGTTAAGTGCCATTTCCTCATTCTCTCTCTAACCTTTGTACAACCTCTATGCAATAATGTGTAACCATTCGACACATTTCAATGAGACCTTTGGCACTATGGTTGTATAACTGATATGATGACACAGAAGCAGGCTTATATTTTCAAGTGAAAATATTGCCCTCAGAGGGAGAGGAATCAGACAGTGTGCAGTTTCTTTTGGGGATTCTCATGCCCCATTTGCTTCCACCCTCGGGTTTCTCTCTCTCTCTCTCTCTCTCTCTCTCTCTCTCTTGTCAGCTCTCCTTCACTGCTGTAATTAAGTGAAAATTTATGTGCGATTTTTCCGTGTGACGATCAGGGATAATCACGGCATATTACAGCACAGCCTGCTGAGATGGGTAAGCAAACAGTGTGCAAGAGAAAGACTGTGTTTGTGTCTTTTAATCTGAGCAATTGTTGCATTAGACTGCGGTTATGTGTTTAGGAATTACAATTAGTAGTTGTTTTACTTAGGCATGTGTATGCGTTTAATATTGATCGCACAAAGTGAAAAGCACTTTAGACTCACTGTCACATGTTCTATTTGGCATCTTGAAACAACAAGTTGCCTCAATTTTAAGGCTGATGGCTGATTTTTATTTTGTACTCATGAATTTTAATGTAATGTTTCATATAACCTCAGTGTGAACATTTTTATTAGTTTTCATTTGGCTAGCTATAACAAGCTAATTCAAAAAATGCTAACTTGCTAATTTGCTAACATAAAAATAGCATGTTAGCACTTGTTGAAGGAGTGCAGTAATATAAAGCATTTAACATTTATAAAGCATTTAACATACTATATATATTTATGGTGTACTCTTGCTTTTGAGTGCCATGGGCAAAGCATGCTGGGAAATAGAAATCCCAGCCCAGTTTCAGTTAAACTTAGGTTTGTCTAAATTAAAAGAAGTTCATGAAAATCTAAAGAATGAAACATTTCAGTTTGCTAAAAATATATCAGTTCTGTGAACTTAAAATAAAAAGAATGTGCTAAAAACTCATACAAGTTGATTTCACTGAACTAATTTGCTTAATTTAAGTTTGTCCTACTCAAACCGAGTGTTTGAGTTTACAGTGTACAGGGAAAAGCACAATCATATTTTTTTCTTCTCAATTCTTTCTTATTTTCTTCTCAAACTTCAGTCTGCCTTGACTTTGACTTAGTCATTTCTGTGGGTGTCTGAGGCTTCTGTGCCTCATGTTTCAGATTAGTAGCTCTATTCATCAGAAGAAAAGCCATGAAAGTCCCATCTCTGAGCCGTCGGCATATCACAGTGACACTGTGTCTCAGATGAACTTGATTCTGGGCTGAGAAATAGCTAAAGCTTTATGCTTTATGTCTGGCTAATTTATCAGTGCATGTCTGAATCTCCAAGAGATTTGAAGAGAGCGACTCTCTTGGCGATTTACTTCATGAACCGATTTACTTCATGGTTCATCCTCACAGAGAAGCCGCTGTGGATGGGTTTTACTGATAAGATCTTTATCGATTGACCAGTGAGCTGCTTTTAGTGTGTGGGGTTTGTAAGATACGGTATGAATGTTGAAAAGGGACAATATGGTTGTTTGGAGAGGAGTGAATACTGGATGAAAACATGGGTTTTGTTGTATTTGTGTGGGTAAGTGATGTAACACGAATTAGGCTGAAGATAACCTGGAACAGTCTAGAATACCTCCAAAAAATCTAGGTCACTCACCCTCTCTCACACACACACACACACACACACAAACACACACAATAAATCCTAGAGCTGTTCATGACCAGAAGTGAGATGCCCACTGGGTATTTGTTCATAACACAATCACACATAAAGAGAGCCAGAAAATGAGAATGCACAATATTCACTGCCTAGAAAGCATATTTAGGGATCATACACACTCCAAACATGAAGACTATTCAAAAAAGAATGTGCCTTCTAAAAAATCTTTTGTCAACATTCTAAGGCAGTATTACATGCTATTTTTCTGTGAAAAAACAAACATCCAAGATGGCAGATTTGAAATCACCCCAGGCTCATTGGAAAACAGGCTCATTTTGCGCAATACTGTGTTGTTTCTGTGTCCAGTGAGTTGTGGTAAAATAGTTGGGGTAGTTATAACCTAATGGTTAAGAGAGTCAGACTGGTAAATGGAAGGTTGTGGGTTCGATTCTCAATACTGACTGAGGTGCCCTTGAGCAAGGCACCTAACCTCCAATCACTCCCCATGCTCCACAGAAAAAATGGCTTCCAATTGCTCTGGGAGTGTGTATGTGTGTCCTTGGCTTGCAGTGTGTGTGTGTGTGTTCACTACTCCTAATGTGTGTGCACTAACTTAGATCGGTTAAATGCAGAGGATGAATTCCAAGTATGGGTTACTATACTTGGCCTTCACATCACTAAAATGCTTTCGGTTTTATCCAAAACAGATGAAGGTAAATCTAGCAACATTTTATTACATTGGTAGTTGTACTATCGCCGCTGTTCAGAAAGTAAATGTCTATCGTTTATGAAAAGTACTCTTGACCTCCTCTAAACCCTCACTAAAGCTAACTGATTGTGTTATCAAAAGCAAAACTTGGGGCAAAAACACACTTACTGAAGGCATTCATGCCATTTCAGCTCGATTCTACAAGTTTTTGAGCCCTTTACCATGACTTGTTTTTCACAGGACTCGTACCCGAGCTCTCTACATTGTAAGAGCAGTGTTGTACTAGGTGAGCTACCAAGCAAGTTTACTATGTTAGCAAACCCACGCTTTTGGAGCTGGTCATGTGATGTAAACATCAAAATGAATGCATTTATAAATCATGCCCTATGTTAAAAGTGTTTTGACCTTGTGCGCTGTATGCACAAAAAAGTCTTATTCATTGATAATCTGACCTGTATTCATAAATTGAGTGAAAAGGAAAAAAAAGTTGTTTTTTTTTCTTCCACTGGATGGAAACGCCAAGATGCACATCAATTCAAAAAATGCCCATGAAAACATATTTGCTTAATTCAGGCAAATCATGTATACATTCAATAAGATTCGCAACAAAAAAAGTAATGTGATTTTTCCTCAATAGATCATGTGATCAGAAAAATGGCGAGAGGTATGTTTGGATGGACAACAAGATGCAAACATTTTAAATCTCTGTATTCGGCGTATGTGGCTGACTTATACTGCGCAATGGGAATGTATTGAGAAATATAATGAAATAATGGTTTATTTTTGAAATAACATCTATCGTGCATCATTATACGTTACGTTTATGTTTCATGCTTCAGATCTTCCAGTAAGGGAACATAGTGAGCATCGATGGTCCCCGAATTTAGGACTTTTTAGGGTGCAAACATTTCAGAGCACTGGAAGGATTTTGTGACTGAGACAGCCCTTAAAATGGCTGATTCCCTGATCAGGTCATGCCAGACTACTGAACTAGGGAGCTGAATGAGACGGACCCATATTTGCTGATGCATTAGTAGGCATATCCTTCCTGTGTTGTGGTTCAACCTATAGCCAACCCCAGAGATGCTGTTATTCCAATCCTGTTAAAATTCAACTCGTATTGCTTTTATACACTTGTGTGTTCATTTGATTTTGCAAGGCACTGTCAAAGAAAGGGTGTGTGTGTGTGTGCAAGTTAGGTCAAAAGTGTATATCCAAGCATGTGTATGCTGTATATCATCAGAAAGAGCTTGACATACTGCTGCGTACCTCTGAATAACTCTGAATACAGAACATAAAGAATATCTTATAGAAATTTCCATCCATATCCACCCACTACCTCACAGAGTAGGTGAAGGTGTCATATAAACAGAAAGAAAACCTTTGGCTTTCTTCATGAATTTATCTTTCAATCTGCAGCAACTTTTTTTGAATGTTTATTTAATTCATTTATTCTGAATTGGTGACTTTGTGTTGCCTTGGATACATTGGCTTGGCGATAAATATACACTTTCACTTTAGCATCAACACCTTGTCCTTTTTTTTAAAAATTTGTAAATAAAACTTCTCAGTATTGGCAATAAACAGTCTTTGTTAATCGTTTGAATTTGCTTTTATTTTTATATTTTCATTTTTCATGTTAATTTAGTTTAAGTTTTAGTAGTTTTGTTATGTACTTTTGTCATTTTTAATAGTTTTTTGTATTTCTATTTTTATTTCACTTTTCATTTGAATAATTGTAGTACTTCAACTCAATTTTTATTTAGGTTTTTATTTTATTTTATTTTTTATTTTTTTTTAATGAAATAAATATAATGTTTCTTTTGTAAAGTAGCGTTTTTATTATCCAGTGCTCAAGTACTATATAAATTATTATAAATGCAATCATTTTATTAAATGGTTTTTATTAGTAGTAGTAATTAAGTCAACTACATGACAGGACATGTCTTTGCGGCACACATGAGGGTTTGACCACTACATGTAGATTAAACTGCATTTCTTTTATAAATCATATCATTTCCTTCTACATCCTTTGTAAGTGTAAATAAACTCAATGACATTTTTCAGAAGAATCACTGTTTCTATTTTAATTAGCAAATAAATTACATAAATTAATTGATTATAAATTAACCTTTCAATCTGAGATTAAGAGGTCACTGTAATTTGGAACCAACTTTGACAAATGACGTTTTGTTTTTTAAATTTCTTTGGCAGTCGTCCTCGGACAGGTATGAAAGGCATTTGAAAGCCGTCTCTGATTGCGCAGCTTTCAGACCAAGCATCATTTTCGAACTCATTCAGCTCTCTGACAGATTAATCAAATCCGTTGCTTTTCATAATGAAATGATCCTCTGCTCTCCACTCTGTGTTCTCTCATTAGCTCCGTTCTCTGATATGTTTTAATAAACTTCACTGTCATTTACAAACCCGTCTGGCTGATAGGTTCGCGTCAGTGTGTTTGTGTGTGTGTGTGTATGTGCGCCCCTGTGGACATGCTTGATGCAGCTGTGTGTGTCTGTGATGCATTTATTTGGTGGCAGCCTAATCAGATAGCAGTAATTGTGTTTACCCTGCTAAGGGAACATGTGCGCAGTAATTGGTGCCTTGATTAGATCCGCCGTGGTTGTGAGGCTGCTATGCAATCTCCTATTAAAACGTATTGTATTCAAATAGGACGTGCAGGCTGAGGCTGAACACTATTTGGTGTTCAGAAACTCCGCCTTCTTAGTGACGGTGATGCAACACGGAGGGCGGAGGTTGGGAAGGATTGGTCCTAAACGTCACAAGAACTAACAACATGAGTAAAATGAAGAAAAGTCCTCGAAACGTTGTGCTGTTTCGGGCTGGCTGTGGCACATGTGGTTTTATTTGGTTGGTCGGTTGGCCGGTCGGCCGGCCGGTTGGCCGGTTGGTTGGTTGGTCGGTCGATCGGTCAGTTGGTCAGTTGGTTGGTTGGTCGATCGGTCAGTCGGTTGGTTGGTTGGTTGGCTGGTTGTTTGGTCGGCCGGTTGGTCGGTTGATTGGTTGGTCAGTCGGTTGATCAATTGGTCGATTGGTTGCTTGGTTGGTCGGTCGGTTGGTTGGTTGGTCGGTCGGTCGGTCAGTTGGTTGGGCAGTTGGTTGGTTGGTCGGTCGGTTGGTTGGTTTGTTGGTCGGTCGGTCGGTCGGTTGGTTGGTTTGTTGGTCAGTCAGTCAATCGGTTGGTTGGTTGGTCGGTCGTTTAGTTGGTTGGTTGGTCTGTCGATTGATTGGTAGATAGATGGATAGATTAAGCATTTACAAATAGTGATTATGCTATTGCTAGTAGTACAATGTGTTTTGACGTTTCCAGGTGTTATTAAATTTAATTTCTATGTTATGCATCATATGTGTATATTGTTTAAAGGAGATTTGAAGGAAATCTGTACATCTTTGAAGAATGTGAGGATCTTTCCAACTCACAGTATGGGTTTTGCTCCACTCTATTTGTGAAACTAATTGCCTTGTAATTAAAATGATGCTGAGATGTGGTGGAGAATAAGTCTGCTCATGTTTATCTCTTCTGTCGTTCTGCCTTCTTTTTTTCTCTCTCTGGTTTGTCGTTTTTCCTTCTAGGTTCTGAGGGACAGTTGATACGAAGGGGAAAGATATCAGCCCTGTGTGTGTGTGGGTGTGTGTGTGACGCAGACAGCAGCAGTTGGCTGTGAGTGTAATTAAATGTGAAGGTGGAAGTGAGAGGAGTGAATTGCAGATTCATTTATCTTCTGCCAGTCAGACAGATAGGGAGAGTGCATGTGAGGATGGCTGGCAGTTAGTCATGCAGCGATGGACTGGAATATGAGTGATGGAGTTTGCTGATTGAACTTCAGAGGGGGGTAAGAGAGAAGGAACTGCATGAGTATACAGTGTTGTGTTCAAGTAGAGTTTCTGCACATGTTTGGACACAGTTGGCAGCAGACGTAGGGCTGGTTGTGTTATCTTCATAACTACTCCTCTGGATAACCATGTGTTTGTGTCAAGCCAGCTGAGAAGACCAGCATGAACTTTTGGTCTGCTGGTTTAAGCTGGTCTCCCATCCTGGACAGTTTTCTGTCTGTCTGTCTGTGCAAGCATGGGGCTTAAAAAGTGGTAAGGTAGAGTGGGGTAAGATGATCCATTTTTTTGTACTTATCCTCAAGATAAGAGAAAATTAGTGCAATTAAGGTATCTAAGGTCATTTCAGGATGTTTCTTATCATTTCAAATGACCAGAATACATCTGTAAGAAAGGGTTCTAAAAATAAGTGTTCCTGTGGCTCAATTAACCCAGGTTAGGGATAAGTTGATCAGTGGGTAAGTTGCACCAAAATTTTTTTTTTATTTATTTTTTTTTATTAAGGCTAACTTAAACAATTTAAAATCAATCAAATGAAGTTGTTCATATCATTACTCCTATCAAATAAACTTAAAAAAAGTTTAAATAAAGTTATCAAATAAAGTTATGTTTATACTTAAAAAAGAAATTGAATAAACCAGTTGTGTAGCTCAATTGGTGGCCTACCCATGATTTTGGACAAAACTAGCTAGCTTACCAATTCAGGCTAATATTTAGCTAAATGATATTAATGATAATGTTTTATACAATTCTAGATCACCAATATGGATCATAAATATTTTAGACCTGGACAAATATGCTTTGATGTAACATCCATTAAATCTGTTATGCTAAAATGTTACTTTGACAAGCCCAAATCAGTTTTTGAATAAATGGCTGCCTTCCATGTGCTTCTCCTTTTCGCAGTCTGGCAGAAATGATGGATGGTTCCAAAAGAGTTGGGTCAACTTACACACTGTCTCATCTTACCCCACTCCAACACAATACCACAATTTTACTCTGTTAGTTCCACATTTTATATTGGTCCAATATTAGATGCATGCGGAAAAGACCAGCATGAGTATTCATTGTCGGTCATTTAGCAGACGCTTTTATCCAAAGCAACTTACAAGGGGAGCAATTAGGGGTTAGGTGTCTTGCTCAAGGCCACTTTAGTCATGGTATCAAGGGTGGAGAGAGTGCTGATCATTCACAATCCCCACTTTCAATTCCTGTCAGCGTGGGAATCGAACCTGCAACCTTCAGATTACAAGCCCGACTCCCTCACCACTAGGCCACGAAAACCCTAGTATTCACACTATTCTGTGGTGAGGATTGGTGCTGGTCTAGCTAATGGACCAACATAGTCATGAACTTCACATCACAATATGTGATCTTTACTTGTACATCGTGGAATATGACCATTGTTCCTTCTGTGCACCTCACAGTGAGTCGAGCCCAGCACAGAACACTCGCACCTCTGTGTTGCCTTGAGAGATGTGTTTATGAGTGGACCTCAGGACACGCCACACTCCGGTCAGCATGTCAGATCGCCGGTGTGATTCAGTGGCCGGCTGCATTGAGAGTGACATTAGAGGACATAAGAAGGCTAAAGTAGAACGAGCAGGGGATGAATGCTCTGACACAAACATATTCACACCCACAAACTTTGAAAGTTCTGCTCTGCTGACTCATAAGTAGTGGCCATTCTTCACCCCATCTGCTGCTATCTGTCCTTCTCAAGACAGGAAAGGTGGGCATTTCTTTCTCCTTTCTTTCCACCCACCTGTTTTCATCCTCTGTTCACCTCCTCTATCACTATTTATTCTGCTCCTTTCAGACAGGATCTTATCGATGGGTATGATTTTGGCATGTGAGTTTTGGCAAGAAGGTGATCCCTGGATCAACATCATTTTTGGCATTTATACTAGCAAAGTCTGTTGCAAATAGTCCTAACCAGGCTGGACACAATGAAGTGTAACGCCACAAATCACATATTTACTGTACTCGATCCTGGAAACTCATCAATTTAACAATCTAACACTCTTCTCTAATATCCTGTCCATCATTCCATAACCACTTTCTGTATGGTAGCACTACTCTTTCTAATCGGCATCCCTAGAGACATCTCATCTTGTCTCCCTTTCATGGTTCCAGCCTGAAGCTGTAGCAGTGTCTCCTTGTTAGGCACCTCATATTGATTGCCTACACTTCCCACAAATTTATTCAGTAGTGTCTTTTAGGGCACTGTCTGTCTGTTCAGAGTGTTATCTGAAGGCTGTTATCAGAGGCGGTCTGAGCTCCATTCAGTGTCATATGGAGATGTCGAATGTTAATTGTGGGGTCAGGAGTTAATTGGCTAGTGTAGGACTATGTAGTCTTTGTCCGCCTGCGGATATAGTCAGAAAAATGAAGTAAGCGTTCTTTCCAAAGACATCTACCTCAAAGAAGCTATCCATTAGCATTCCCATTCATCTTAAAGAGTCTAACAGCTGATTCGAGAGTTTACAACTGATTTGAGCCCTATAGCTCAAATAAAACAACTCGTTAATTACATATGTAACCTCTTCAAACCTGCTCGCCCCAGCGGGACTTGCACTGGCGTTTCTGGCATGGGAGGCAGGTGCGCTAACTAAAGATTGTGGTCTGTAGCCTCAATTTCTACTGCTTTTCTTATGATCAGTGGAGTGACGTTTACCCATACAGCCCTCATTAGCTGGCCTCCGTTACACTCACCCCCTAAACCTCACTCCCATACGGATCATGGCACCAATGTAACAGGTCCCACTCAACCCGCTCCGATCCCTAACAAGAACAGTAAAGACCGCATTCTCTAGCATCAGTTGCTAGTGCACCAATTGAGACCAGGGGAGTGAGGCTTACTCTCACAGCTCTTATTAGCTGACACCTGTTATGTTCACCCCCCTAAGCCTCACTCCCATATGGGTCATGGCACCAATGTAACAGGTCCTACTCAACCCGCCCCGACCCCTGACAAGGATGGTAAAGGCTGCATTCTCTAGCGCCAGTCACTAGTACACAGGTTGAGACCAGGGGAGTGAGGTGTACTGAAACCTCACTCTCTTCTGGGTCACAGTACCAATGTAACCCCTCCAGTCCTACTCGCCCCACTCCGTGCTGGACTCAAACTAGCATTTCCAGCATGGGAGGCAGGCGACACTAACAAGGACGCTAAAGACCGCACTCTCTAGCATCAGCCACTAATGCACCTCTTCAGGGTAGTGAGGTTTACTCTCACACCTCTTACTAGCTGGCCTCCGTTACACATACAGTCAAGAGAATCCAAGATGACCATAATCTTTGTGTTGTGAGTAGGGTTGCAGACAGACATGACAAAGGTCAGGTCATGGCCTGTCTAACATCACAGTGAAAACACACACAAATGCACACAAGATCATAATGGTTTATTCATTGGTTTTGACAGCTGCATGTATTTAACTTAAACCACAACTGGTTTGCAAAATCAGCATACTTTCAGAATACTACTACTTTCAGAGTTAAAAATGGTGTATTGGCTGGATAAATTTGAATAAATCCACATCTAATGTTTTTTGGGTTGTGAAATTTTAAAATGGACACCAAAGAACCTTAGCCTTAACCTATTATATTATTTGTTATATATCCTTCATAGTTTACATACAGTGCCAATTTAATTAATTTAATTAATTGGTTGATGTTGGATATTTAATTGTGCATGCTTTCCATTATTCTTACATTTGTTATAGATTATCTAATTCTTAAACACTTACTTTATCTTTAGAATATCTCAAAATATGCATTTTTTTATATTTCACAGTGTAATGTTGTGATGCTTAAATTCCAAGATAGTATATCATTCAAGATAGTATATAATTTTAATAGTAGAAATTTTCAATTATCAGCGAAAATATGAAAATAATTGTTGGCTTTGGACTTTATAAGCATAAAGTCCAAATAATAATTGGACTTTATGCTAATGGCTATCACTAATGGGGTGAATGGTGGGATAATTTGTTGGGTCCCACAGGTCCAGGGGAGCCTATCAAAGGCCATGATTCTGCCTAACATCATATTTTGTGTTCCACTGAAGAAAGAATGTCATATGGGTTTGGAACAACATGGTGAAGAGTAAATTGAGGAACCACCTATTTAGCAGATTTCTATTGAAGCCTTGAGCTGATTTGTGTGTGTGTGTGTGCGTGTGTGTGACTCTTGGCAGAGGTTAATGTGCTAAACACTGGCCATGTGGATTGAGAGATGAATTGGCAGCAAGTAGAAGCAGTACGACAGGGAAGACCATGACAATACAGCGAGAGGACAGAAATGAAGCATTCACTTTGACCTGAGCATCTGCTGCTTTCACTGGAAAAGACTGGCAGGTTGACAGTAGAGTTCACTATGAAGGCAGTTGTGTCGAAAGGACTTAAAAGTTCTCTTCTCACAACCTCAAAACGAACCGTTTGAAGGTGAAAACATGACATATCAATGACTGACACATCTTAACACATATTTGGAGAATGTGTGCAATGGCAAACTGACAACATTTCACTCAGGAACCTTTCTAAACATTGTCTTCCAGAATAAAAGTTGGTGTTGGACAAATTCGTCACTGTGGAATTTAATATGAAAATATACTGTAATATTTTATCTAAGACATTATTTTTACTGTGTATTTATTTAGTGTATTTTAGGCATCTTAACTAAAAAAAAAAAAAAATTGACTAGCTTGCACGATCACACTCATGAGAAACATGAACAAAAATTTCTCAAGTGCCATAGCTTAATATGCTATATGTGCTAACCGCTATGCTATAGCTCTGACTAGCCTGTACATTCATATTTACGCAAAACAGGAATAAAACTGTTTCTTAAAACATGAGCGCCCCAGCTTAATGTGGCATCTGTGCTATCCGCTAAGCTATAGCTCTAACTAGGCTGTGCATTCATATGTGAAATAAAACTGAGTGATGATTGAAGTAAATCAGATGTTGATTTGAACCAGTTAATTAAAACGAACATTATGATTCAAAAGACTCGCTAAAATGAATCAGACTTTCCAGCACTATTTGAGAGATAGTGTTATGAGAGTGGTGTTTATTGCCTCAGCTTGCTTGGTTGCACAATATAATGACACTTAAAATAAGTGTTGTAATATTTTGTCATGCTACACTGTTAAACATTAAAGAAAAATAGCTTGTTCCTGGAAAAGTGATACTATTTTGAAAACCGCTTAGTTACTGAAAAATGTAGCGATGTTTGCATGGTTGCTAATGTTGCTAAGTTACTTCCCAATCTTGTAATCATCCAACCCCGTGGTATTGCTATCTGAATCAATCACTTTACTTTGCTGCCCCCACTTTTTATGTTTGCAGTAACTAGGAGCTTGTCTTTATGCTCCGACCCTTTCTGTCCATTGGACACGTGTGCGTCCCTCATTAACAACTCACCCTTAGCCCTCTGTCCTGTGCCACATCAGTATCCCTAAAGAGTCCTACACGTCCTACTGTAAGGTGCTCCACCTGTCATCATTGTTATGCTAACTTTATGCTTAGTGCTGACCGGCCCAGAAAAGGTCATTCCCAATATAATGGGAGTCATTGCCTGTTGTCAAGGGAGTTAGCCTCTATAGACCTCTGGAAACCAGTTGTCCTCCTGCAAGTGCTGATGCTAGATACCATCACTGTAAATGCCAGCTTAGCTAGGCTGGCCAAGACTAGCTATACCAAGTGAAAACCATTTTATCATTTTAAGGTAGTTTTTATTCCTTCAGTAAGTTAAAGTGAGATCTTGAATTAAATATGTAAAAAAAAGTATGATATTTGAACAAATCTGACTCTGGAACAACTTGTACAGCGTTTAAATGATACCGTAATGAGAATCTTTTGCTGCTTTAAGCCTGGAGTACTCTATATGACCTTTGCCAAAATTTTTGTCTGGACCAAAAATGAAAATGACAGTTAGTTCTGGTTCATTTAGCATTCAGACAGCCATTTTTAACACAGAACCTAAAGACACTTTTATCACCTATATTTCAGTCAAATCATAGAGTTCATCTGGAAGTCGACCGTGAATTTTCAGGGGTCTTTTTCCCCCCAGACCGGTTGCTGTCTGCGTTCCATCACGGTCTAAAGTGCAGTGAAGTTTAGACAAATTAGTCTGGAGACATAGTACTGCACGTGACTTTCCAGTTCCCTCTGGATTTCGTCCTCCACATATATGCTTAATATAGCCTGAAGCTCGTCTTCGGTCCATCAGTCGTAATTTTTAAAGTACATTGTTGATTCGAATAGCAAACAACTCATACTGCATGCACCGCAACAGACTTTTTAAAATGGTGGTTGAAATAAAATGCTGCGTAGGCCTGCATGATTTATTATTTAAATCACATATGATTTGGCAAAGGCTGCAATTATTTAATGCGCAGCTTGTCAGAGCTGTACGGCTCTGTGATCAGTAGTAAATGCTTCTCCCTCTGAAAGCCAGAGGGCACTCTTGCACAGAAACTCAAAATATACCCTGCAGCAGAAGAAGATAACAGGAGATAAATGCTTCTCATGTCTGGAAAGATGTTTGACATGCTTTCCTTTTTCAAACGTACATTATAACTGACTCAAACTAGCAGTACTTTCAGATGGATTAGCATTTGTAGCCATACTTCATTGACAAGTTGCACATGAAAAATAATTGCAGCCTTTGCGATTTAATAATTGCACTAATCGCGTTTTAGCGATAATTGCGATCAGGTTCATTGTTATTTTTTGTATTGTGCGATTAAATCGTGAGGCCTAGCTTGGAGTCAACCAATCAAAATGCTTCATGTTCAGTGCCACCCCCAAAAGTTCCTGAACTTTGAAAGGTACTACCTTGCAAACTTAATTTAGACCCTGCTTCCTTCATTCGAAACACACGGAGTACCACCCCAAAGTCCTGGGGAAAGTTCCTGTGGTGGAAACGCTAGTCTATCTTTAGTCAATGAAGACATTTTTGTTATGCTGCAAAATCATTAAACTGATAATAAACTCTTTTACAAAAAAATAAAGAGATTTTTCATGTTGATATAGTCACTTATCGTTTAATGGCCTTGTCATTGTCTCAGCTTAGTCATGGGAATATAGCTTGTTGAGCAACCTTTTTGTCATGGTTTTCTTTAACTAAATTACTAGTTCACACACTAATTCAAATAAATCGCACTAACAGAACAATCAGACCAGAGTTCATTTTAATCGAACCACACCTGCCAAGTGTGAACCCTTAGTGTATTTTCTGTAACCATTTACAAAGTTGCCAAGTGTATGATGCCTAGTGTTGTAAAGCTCAGTGGTGTATTCCAGCCTTTAATGTGTGTGGAAAATTGCTGAGCTTATTTTTCTCACTGCACCTACTTTTCCAAGTCATCAAATGTTTAACTTGAACAACTATTTTACGCTTTAAAACAACTCACTTCAACTCACTTACATCCTACTTCAACTTTCCACAGCAACGAATTTCAGACCGGCGCATTGATTTGGCCCATCAGGCAACATTTAAGTCTCTGTGTTGTCAATAAAAGTTGGTAGCTCTTATTTTTGCAGGCTGAATGCACAGTGAACATCTATTTAGGCCAGGGACAAAAGGCCATTGACTTGTAGACAGCCTATGCACTGTGGGAAAAGGTCAGCGAGTGGGTGCTAGTCATACCTGGTAAACCTGAAAAACCTGCCATTGATTTTGCTGCACACTGGATGACAAGCAAATCAAAGGCCCCCTAAAGTGCATTTCAGTGCTCACAGGTGCAGAGCAGCTGTCAAATACCTGTAGTTGCGGTACACACCCTGCTAACAGAGTCACATGTACAATAGCTTTATCCGTGTTATTCTTCATGGTGTTGAGTTGTGTTGTCTGGGATGTGGAAGAAGAAACACTTCTTAAATGGATTTGTTTGCGCAAACATTCTTTTGCCATTTACTTTATTTCTTATGTGGAACACGAAAGAAGATATTTTTTTTAAAAAAGCACTGATTTTTAATCTTGAATCTCTGTTGCATGGAAAATAATGACCAGTGCAGAAATGGGCAGAAATAAAGTCAATGTGGTTTGGACAAACATCATTAATTGATAGCAGTGTTTTTATTTTGGTTGTACTATTCCTTTAAAAAATGTTCCTTTCCACTTTTTGTCTTTTGACAGAGGGGGGAATCAGAATAAAGAGTCTCAGAGTGTGTGAGCGAGGGAAAGAGACAGATAGAGAGAGAGATTGATGGCTATGTCTTGTGAATTCTGCACAGACAAACAGGATAGGAGTTTTACGGACGTGTACAGGGTCAGGAATAGAGCATATGAGCAGAAGCTACACTGAAGCATGGCTGCCGCAGGCTGAGGGAGTTCATGGATGCGAAGGAGCTTCACGCTCATTTCAATATCACTCTATCATGGAATGTGATGTGAGATGGTGAACTCTCTTAACCTTCACAAGGTGCAGGCTACCCCTTAAAAATGGACATATTTGTAGAGTTGGTCATTGAAATCACACTAGTATGTACTGGAATTTGAATTAGACTACCTTAAACACCTCTGATTGGCTATTGTGTTCACGCACTCAACAGATACATCTGTGATTGGCTACAATGATCGATACTTCAAATCGTGTCGTTAGTAGAAATCATCGACACTCTTCACCGAGTGCTTACACAGGCATTAACAGCAGGCATATTGAATTTCAACACTTTTCCTTGTGATATATTTGTTAAAAAGTTGTTTTTCAGTACTTGCTGAGTCACAGTTAGTACCTGCAGGTGCTGCAGCTTGTGTGTCTGACAAAATGTTTTTCAAAGTGATGAACAAGGACAAGATATGCAAATAAAACTGTAGAATAATCCTAAAAGTTTCCCACAAACCACCCAAGGCTGCATCTTTACGAATCGCAATATTCCCTGTGGAACATAACACAGAAGATGCACTCCCACAAAAGCATACATTCAAAACGGTATGTGTATCCACACAGGCATACAAGTACAAATATACACACACTCTGAAAGCCTCTTCATTCGTCTCCTGCTGATAAAAGAGTCATAAAGGTCTTTATGTGTCTGACTGTTATTTATTTATTTATTTTCTGGTCAGACTTCAATTCCCTGCCAACATATATTCTCATCTCCCCTTTTTGACTTTTTCTGACAAACCGCAGAACTTTTTAGTGGTTGCTCAGCAGACTGACCTTCACACTTGGAAAGTGTCTCCTCGCAGCCCTTTCACTGCTTAAACACTCTAATGAGTCATGTGTATCCCGTCAGGACAGAATAACCTCAGGTTAGACCTGCACCATGCTGATAGTCAGGAGGTCACGATGGCAAGACAGGAAAAATCTGCATCAGTACCCCTTTACATTCCTGCTGCACTGCCTACCGGTGACTTGGTTCTCAGGCTGTAAGTCAACATGAAAGGGCATTTGTAACACATTTCACTTCCATAATGTGATGCAATACATAGTAAATTTACTCTGAAATATAGGATATGTAAGGCATCTTGTACTTTTGCTTAAAGCTTCTGCTACAAAAAATAGCTTATTGTAGTATAGAAAATAATTTGCATTGCAAGAGCATCAATATATACACAGTATAATGAACTTCCCTTTAGTATACACATATCACAACACATTAAATTCCAGTAAAATGGAAAAAAAAAAAAAGTGGGAGGTGAAATATCCTGTTTCATGTTGACATGTCATATTGTGGACATCAAATTGGACATATTAATGTTGACTTTAGGGGAGACTACTTTTTAGGTGGTATATTGAGTATCCCTGCACATCTCAATTTCTTCGCTATTGATTTTCTTAAAACTATATATGATCCCTGACTTAATTTGTCTGATGCATGAGGAGAAAAATCTTAACTGAGAGATACACGTTAAAGTGGGTCCGTTACTACAGTAAGGATTACTGTCGGGCATGTCATAGATTAAGTAAGTCTACAAGCCAAGATAATACAAGAGAGTTTAATAGAAGTTTCTCAGAGCAGAATTGATCCTCATGTCTGACATGCTGTTAAAGGAGATTTAGCTTAGCAAAACACATGCTAGCAATGAGAAGACAAAACATGCTATTACCCAAAAAAACACACTGCAAGTGTTTCTCAACGCACCAAGTTTTATAATATGAAAATAACCTGCAGTAGTTGAGCGCTTTTGCTATTTTTAAAGCTGATTGTGAAAGTTTTGTCCTTTTCAATAGTAGATAATCACGAAAGCGGTCGAGCAGGACTAGAAGACATGGACTTTGTTGGACCAGAATGATGCTAATAATTTTGGTTTATGCATTATGTGAATGCTCCAAATGAATGCAAATGTGAACAGAAACCCTTTAAAATGAAGTGAGTCCAGTTTCCAAAGTTGTTACGAATATTGTGATCAGGCTATTAATAATTGCTGGGTATAGCTTAGCATAGTTTAGCATGAAATAGGCAATATCCCTACCAAAACCACTCTTAAACCAGTCCAAACTACTTTGCTAGTCTTACCTGATCTCAAGTTGGTCTGGATTGATGGTTTCAGATGGGATTGGAAACCAATTGGCTGACCAGCTAAACTACTTGGCTATTCTGGAAGTTTACACCAGGTTAGAGCAGCAAATTTATGTATAAAAGATTGTGCTTGGCTAAATATGTATTGCTGAACTGGAGCATTACAACTAATCTGCATAATTTGTAATATACCAAGTTTGCCAGGCCCATGTAAATAAATTAGTTTAGATTCAGTTTAGGCTGTTTTAAATGAAAAGAGCATATTTTCTACAAATGACTAGTTTATGCTAATAAAAGTGTGCCTTAATGTTTATACTGTGGAAGCAAGGCTTCATTTATGCTAGCTGTGTTTTGAAAATCAAATGTGAAAGATGAAGATGGAATTATTACACTCTCTGTTCCTTTCTATGCGTGCGTAAAACATGCACAGCAGCATTTTCCATCTGATAAATTGGCCTTTTTCTCAGATATGGCAGACAATTGAATGAAGGGGCTGGTTGTGTTGAGGCACATCTAATCTTCCTGCTATATGTGCTGCGTCTCCCTCAGGCCTTGTTGGCTGTTATTAAAATGTGCTTTTCCATCAAGGCAGGACCCAAACGTACTTACAGTCTCAGTTCGTTCCAGTCTCACTCAAATAGCCCTTGCAAAGCAGCAGACTATTTCCCCTCACTCCACATCAGCAATCATCTTGTCTCCAAATGTGCATTGAAGCCAGGATATTGGGGGAAAAGTGGGAAGGAATATGCTAGATTTATTGCTTTATTGTGACGGCATTATTGCCACTCGGCACTCACTGTGTTTACCTGATGTTATTGTTTTGCTGTGATAAAGTTGCTTTTTATTTTCCTGTGGTTCAGTGTTTCATATAGTAAATGATGAGTACTGGGGGAAAGAGGCGTACCTGTGGGAGGGTGTTTAGTGCTGAGTTATAGGCCCTGTAACTCAACTATGGAGCCATTTTGTTTAGAGAAATTGATACATGGTCTTGGGTGCAGAGTGTCCAGTTTTTCTAAAATAACAGATGAGAGCTGCTACCAGTAAAAACATTCGGTTCAAGCAGGAAAATACCACATCATTTCATAGGTTCAGTGTCATTTCCTAATCGAATTTCATCTAAACAGTTGAAGAAAGTAAATCAAGAGTTAAAATAACTCTACTCACATTATCCGTAGGAGGAACAGCAGGGTCAGGTAGACTGAAAGACTGAGGTATAAGGGACGACGTCTTATTGAATGACTGCTTCAATTGAAAGTGACAGCAGGGAGGGCGGTAAAGGGGATTTGGAGGGAACAGAAGAACAGGGCATTGTGGGAGCACAAGGGTCATGACTGCTACAGGCGATGCCTCAGGGTTGCCACAGTCATTGACAGATCACCTGTTGCCTACGTGTCTTAGTCAGCTCCATGAACCGACATAGAGAAACATTTAGACCTAGTTGTACATTAATGTGTGATTACTTTAGAAACGGTAATAATTAGTTAGTCATGCTCGTATATACAGTAACGCCCACTTTTTGTGATCCGATCAATATATAAGAATAAAATTAAGTCCCGCCCCACATTTGTTTTGTTAATTATCCTATTTCATTTAGATATGCATCAAATTAGTAGATTATTTTCAAATGATAGTTCATGTTGAATGGAAAAATAATTAACATGTGCGGTTATTTTATCAGCAGTAGCAGAAACATGGTGAGCAGCAAACAACAAAAAAGAAAGATACGTTCGCTGAAATACTTCAGAAAATGAGAAATGCAGCAAATATAGTCGTTTTGATCATACGTCGACCATTCAAACAGAGTTTTTTTTTTTTTTTTTTTTTTTGTCTACATTACGCCTATAAATCAGTATGTTAAGAGTTTTCCATAATAAACAATTTTATAATTTTGAAAATTATTTGTTGAGGGCAAGGAAAGACAATTGAAATGTTGAAATTAGTTAATTTTGTTTTCTGCTTTAAACCTGATTTTGTTTGAAGTGACGTCACGCCAGTTCGTTCTTTTGGGACGAATTAGGGTTGTAATTACTGAAGGATGAATGTCTAACACTCTCACTCTCGCTGCTCAGATGAATTTTGCCTCAGACAGAGAAGCCGTTTGATGAGGCGTATGAACGTGAACTTGATTACAAACAGGGAAGTTACATTAAATACTCAGTGGGAATTTGCCTCCCTTCCCTCTGCTGAACACTGAACTGTGACTGTGCATGAGGGATGGGGACTTTGAAATGACGGATATAAAGCTTAGTTTCCAGCACAGCTTGCAAATTGTTGTTTAATTTCTTCAGGCTCACAGCAACATCTCATTCAAACTCTCAGCTTCAGGTTTAATGTGCTTTATTGGCATGACAAATGATTTGTGTAATTGGTATCGCTAAAAAGTTTGCAGTTTAATTGCATAGAAAGAAAACTTAGATACATTTTTTTTTGTCATTTTCTTAGACTTATAAAACACTTAAAATATGTGTAAGTTGATTCCCATAAACACACACACATTATAATATGAAATCATTAAAAACGGTAAAAGAAAAGTTTAAAAGCAATAGTTTTTCTCTTTCTCTTCCATCTGTTTTACTTCATGCTGTTGATGCATTTATTTAGTTAGCTGTTAGAGATGTTAGTTGTCTTTTAGAGAATGAAACCGTGTGTCGTTCAGGACTGATGGTAGTTTTCAGTTGATGTGATCTGACAGTCTGGGGTTTTTGGGGTCCTCTCTGTCTCTCCTGTCTATTCTTCTGAATTGATTTGTGTGGATTCTCACCACAGGGGTCAGGAACACTGCAGAGAAACGTATGACTGTATAAAATGATGAATTAATCATAGATCTGCCACATAATAACACATGCACACACACATGACCATATTTTATTTGGACTATCCATAGACAATGATTTTTATACTGTAAAAACTGTATATTCTAAACCCTAAATCTATCCATCACAGAACACTTCCTGTATTTTTAGATTTTCATACATCATTCTGTATGATTCATTAGTTGTTATCCTTGTGGGGACCAAACAATGTCCACACGAGGACAAGGAATTTGGATTCGTTATTGCCATCATTGTAAGACCACTTTTAAAACATGGCTTCATGATAATATCATGGTTTTATTTGAAGTACCTTTGAGTACAATGTAAATACCATGATAAATGAATATGTAACCATTTTGTACAAAGGAATTGAAAGACCCGCCCCCTTTAGTTACTTTAGCAATGTCCGACAAGCCATGCGTTCTCACGCCACACATCACGTTCTCACACAGTGATAAATACATCCTGGAGCAAAGAGGACACTGACAATGCCTCGACAGACAAGACAGAGCAGGTTACTATTGATATTAAACAAAAATATTTCAAATAATGTAATTTTTTAAAGAAGTTTTGTATAGCGTCTCTTTAATGTGTCGTGACAGATCGCTGTAGCTCCTTCAAGCGGCTCGTGAACCGATCATCTCTTCATACTAGTTCATTTATAGCATCAATCAAACATGAATGAACATCAGAAGGAATGTTGTTTCAAGCGTGGAAAGACGTGAGAACACACAATTTCTGAAGTTCAAGTTCACCAAAGTTAATCTACTAACTCCCCTGACTGCTTTGTTGGACAAAATGGCGGATTCGAGGTTATGATTGGTCAGATCGGCTGTCAATCAAAGTGCCATTTTTGAACCTCATAATTTAGTTTTAAAAGACTTTAAAGGGTTAGTTCACCCAAAAATGAAAATTCTGTCATTAATTATTTACCTTCATGTGGTTTCAAACACAAGACTTTCATTCATCTTTGGAACTCAAACGATGTTCTTTTTGATTAAATCTAAAATTTGGACTAAACCGCTCAGTTTTACAATCTCTTAATGAAGCTTTTGAAGAGTGAAAGTGTGAGTTGCATAGCTGTCTATGGAGATTTTTGAAAAAGTCTTCATTTGTGTTCCGAAGATGAATAAATAATGACAGAATTGTCATTTTTGGGTGAACTAACCCTTTAATATAGATCTGGTGACATTTTTAGAAATAAGGCTACTGTGTGTAGTGCGAACAAGCAAACGCTTGCACACTTCTAAACTAGGTCTGAATACAGTGCGTCCTGTGGAGAATTGGCCCATTTTGTCCATTCTACAGAAGGCTGATTAGATGCGCTCACATTCTCACTGATGGATATCTCACACACTTTGATGTTTTCTTACCCATCAATCTAATAAGATTAGCAGAAGCTTCTTTATATCAGCCTGTCTTCTCACTCTTAAGAAGAGAGCGAATGAACAGAAGGTCGTTACAGGAGATCGATACGTGAAGCTGTAGTCAGATTTATGCATGGTGAAGTCAGGTTCATGGCATATGTGTTGAGAGAACAGTAAATGAACCCTGTATTATTTAAAGTGTCTGCTTTAGTGCTTTTGTCAGCAGTGACCTACATCAACAAAAATTCCAGACGCGTGTACACGCACGTGTGTGTATTTGCGCACACGGCTTCTCGTGTTGTCTCTCGACTGCATCTCACTTGAGGGGATTTAAGATCTATCAGATTTAAATTCGACCGAGGCTTGAAACTGTGCGATTCTTTGAAGTCTAACGAACTCAACATTTTTAAGCAACTTCAAACGACAACACGACTATCGCTTCTGGTCTCAGAAGGAACATTAATTAATTTCCATTTCATCTTGAAGGATAAATAAATCACACACAAAGAGGTTTACAACACCAAACAGATTGAATCCTGCTAGCGCCATAGCATTTAGCCCAATATGATTTGACAGAAGCTAAAAACTCCATTATTTACAATAAATACGAATAAAAAACAGTAAAATGTACCCTTCAGGGGTCGGTTGCACCACCCGGACGTAAACCCGGTCGTCAGTCTAAGCTTAACCTAAAATGCTAAAAGCGTGATGTCCATTCATTTGTACACCGTGTAAACAGCTGTTATCTTTTGCCAGATGACTTGTTTTTCTATTCGTTACTGAATTGTTTTGCTTGCATACCAAAATATGCATATACTTACTGAATAGCTATAATTTAATTGTCTTTTTTCGCCTCAAGAGTAATTTTCATCTATTCGTTTGAGTCAATAAATTCACATTTGTAACCATAGGAACACGAACAGTGTCTCAACTAACAGTGCGGTAGAACATATCAGCGCATACGCGCATCATCTACGCTAAGCGTAACTGCGCCTAGTCGTAGTTTCCGATGGTGCAACAGGTGTAAATATTCATCGGAAAGCTGGACGTAACTAAGTCCAGCCCAGGACTTACACCCAACTTTTTTACGTCCAGCTGGTGCAACCGGCCCCATGTTTTTCGCAATTAAAATACTGTCATAGATTTCACTGCATGGATATAAGATATCAATTCTGATTGATTAATCAATTCTATGATGTTGCCATTGGTCGTCATTTTCCGCTGATGATGAATTAATGCTTGTCAGGTCGTGGAATGTCTGAGAAGAGACGTACTGTAATCTGTTGATTGTCCGTGTTGGTCGCTGTCTGTCAGTGTAGAGTTTTGGCCTTAAAGTGAACCCCAGATTTTAAGACTTGTATGGCTTGATATAACGTAAATGATGTTTCTTTTTGAAATATGTAGTCGAAAACCCATGAAAGATTTATGTTATTTAAAAAATCCACATTGTTTTATACATATTTTGGACAATGGAGGGCGGCATTTTGTTTAGGTGCATAGTGCATTCTACGTTGATGACGTGAAATGGTTGCACTCGGTGAGATACTGACGCTACCCTGTTGCTTTTTTACCGTAACACAAATCAAAATACAATATACAATGCCACATTGTGTTGCTTTTGGTTGTAATTTTCAGTCAAAGGGCAACAAGAGAAGCGATGCAAGTCTTCACTGCTTTCCTAGTGATAAGAAGGGGAGACAAGAATGGGAAATAACCCTTTAAAGCTACTGAACTTCTTGTCAAGAGCAGTTGGTATTTGTCTTTTTCGTATCAATATTGTTGCTGTTGTTGTTGTTGTTTAGTTAATATGAAACCAAAAGACGTATATAGAGATAAAAACTTGCGATATATCTTGCAATTCTGAGAAAAAAAGTCACAATTACTTTTAGTTTTTATTCAGTGGCAGAAACAAGCTTCCATATTCTTTAGACTTAACTGACCATGTTTATATTACTAAATCATAATGTGACCATTGGAAAGACTGCTATAGTTACTTTTTATTATTATTATCAACTTGGTACTGTAGAACCAGTAATGTTTGTATAGTTTTATATTGAACCATGTTTGATACAGAGGAAAGAAAATGGAGAGTTTAAAATCTTGAGAAGCAAAGAGCTTGGAGAAAATGAGAGAGAGAGAGAGAGAGTGTGTGTGAGAGAGAGAGTTTAAAGTCAGCAACAGCAGCCTTAATTCAATAAAGACGGGAGCTGTGTTGTAAGAAAATGAAAAGTCTTGTACGGAGACATTAGGCGATGTGTGGTTGCTGGCATTGACACAATGCCACAGGGAGATGCCAGCCCAGTAGCAATAAAATGAGTGTGTGTGCGAGAAAGTGTATATAAGTGGGCGATGTAAGCAGCCCTCATATTGTTTCTATCTCTTTCTATGATTAAACCATTTTTTTTCTTTGTGTAGTTTCAGATGTTTTACAATGCAGTAGTTCAAGGTTATAGAAAAACAGCATATATTTGCTTTTTATTATTTATTATCTTATGTATTCGAGTTTTTCACATTATTCTCATAAAACATGAATAAGATCACATTTTGATACTTCGATTTAAATCATATACTTTGATTTTGCTTGCAAGGTGCCTTTCTGATTTGCCTTTTCCTACGGACCATTAGTTCATTACCACAGTCTTTTACTTGTTTAGTGCCAGGAAAATAGTGACAACTTTTAATCAGTGAGAGAAATTCTAAATATTTATAAATATATTAAACTAACACTAAATAAACATGCCTGAGTAATAAAAATGTCAATAATTATAGCACATGTATATGTTAATAATAATTACATTTATTAAATGTTCTATTAATACTATTTTATCCTGTTTCATAACATTGCGCATTTGTGGGGTATAATTTAGCAGTTATAGCAGTTTCCTGAATTCTATCTCTCAATATCTGAATTTGTGGGGATTCCTTGTTGTGGGGATTGCAGTTGCCACTGCATATAGCAGTTCAAGCTCCTGTGCCCTCGTTCAATTAAACCTAATGTCAACAGCTCACTGTAGCTTGCTGCCAGAGCTCCCTGATTTTGAAGAGCCATGGGAGTGGGTGAGATCCAGACTTCTCTCCAAGAAACAGCGAGCTGTCCTCAGCCTGAATGAGGACTTTGGAGCCCTGCAGGGTAGAGAGCTGGAGCTCATTTCAAGACATCTCTACTTGGACCGTATAGTTGGCAGCCTTCTGACACAGATATACCAACCCACACACTCGTACGGTCAGTTCTTTACCGCCAAGGTTCAGCCCCTGAGGTTGGCAGTAATAATAAGCAGCATTGCAGGTGCAGCGGTCTGAACTGGGGGAAATAAATGAGTGTTTATCCTTCCCATCCTTGCCGCTGAGGAAAAGCTGGAAGTTATCAGCTTTCCACAAACTGTCAGAGTTAGTGTCAGAGCATGGGTTAAAGCACTAAAAATAAAAATTCTGTCTTTATTTACTCCCCTTGTGTCGTTCCAATCCCATATTGCATTGTTTATGTTGTGGCACACAAGATTGTTCTTGTCTGTATAATTAAAGTCAGTGGAGTTTTATTCCTTCCATCATGTGTGCGGTGACCTTAGAAGAGTTGTTAATTTATCAGCTGTCATGAATCGCATGCTCCTCTTCATCAGCTGCCTAATGTATGTTTTATCCATGTGAAGGACGTAGGCTACTATTCATTATGGCTCATCTCTTACTTTAGCATAATCCTACGTTGTGTCAGTGTTATTGATATATGTTGCACTAGAAGCCCAGAGCAATTTTCCTCAGCACTCCTATAGATTAATGATTGTGCAGTTGCTTGGTGACTCGAAGGACAGCCCGTAATATACCACAGATTGGCAGTGAATTCCATTGAAGGGGTGCTGAGCATCTCATACATATTTGGTGCTCTGTATACAAAGTTTAGTAGCCAAAGACATGTGAAAACATACTTGAGGCACCATTCGGGGTTGAACTTCAGTGCTTAAACCTTTCTTTATGATGGGGAACGCACCCATTGACAGCATTTAAAGTTGTACATGTGGTGTTCTCTGAAGCGTTTTAAGTTTCTCAGAGAACTCGTTCACCCTTTCTGAAGGAGTTTCTCTAGAGGTTTCCACCAGTGTGGCAATCTGAGGAACTCAATATAAGGTGCCTAAAGTGACTTCATATTTTTACCATCATTATCTAGTTGCAAAATTCTTGTTCATAGCTTTCTATTCTGGTTTTATGAATACTAAATTACAGGGGTGTAACAGTACATATTTCTACCTCAGGTTTTGGCCAGAATTGTCCTTCAGATTCACCATTGTACCATTGTATCGCGTGCACAGGTTTACCACTTAACAATAATCACATACCTGAAATGACAACCCTTCCTCTAAAATCAGTGTATATGGTTCTACTAGCACCCCTCCGAATTGGGTTCAAACCAGCATCATCCAGCATGTAGCATCAGTTTCTAGTGCGCCTCTTGGGGCCACAAGAGTGAGGTTTCTCTGCACTGGTCTATGTTACATTCACCCCTCTAAACTGCCATCATTCACAGCACCAATTTATTTAGTTTTACTCTCACTGCTCCGAGCTATTTTGACTCTGCATCAATCAGCATTGGAGGAGGGTGCGCTAACAAGGACGCTAACAAGGACGCTTAAATACTACGCCTCTAGCATCGGTTTCTATTTCGCCTCTTGAGGCCACAGGAGTGAGGTTTAGCTGTACAGTTCTCATTAGATGGCCTCCACCTCCCCTAAACCTCACTCAAATCAGCATCAACCGGCATTGGAGGCAGGGACGCCAACAAGGACATTGAAGACCGTCAGTCAGTTGTGGTAAATTTAGCGTACATTGATCTGTCAAATGTTGTTGGATGCAGACCCCTTAATTGAGATCTTTTTAATTACGATTACCTTGTAGTTTCATTAGCAACAGTTTCAAAGTAGCTTCCCCAAAACTGGTATATGCTCTTTTTGCGTAGTATCGATTTTTCGATACATATTGATTCTGAAACACCTTACACCCTTCAGTACCCTTCAAACCCGCCTTCATTCACTCGCTCGTTTCATTTGCTCCAGATGAATATTGTTGGTGTTAAAAGGCTTGAATTTCGCTGTGAGATTGTGCATAATTTTACTCATTCCCATAGACTGTGTGCTCACACCCAAAGAAAGCACACTTAAAGCCACCTCTCAGTACTAAATTGAGTACTTTTTTGCGCTTAAACACTCAAATACGCAAAATAAAGCCAAAATGCCGTCTTAACGAGTATTTACTGTCAGTTATGTTGAAATGTTGAAAAAAAAAACACGTGTAACAGTATATTGAATTGACAGCAGCCTGATTTACCTGCTGCGAAATAATATTAAAAATATCTATATGGCAATTTTTCCCTGTGGCATTAATGTCAAAATTGTGGCCAGTGAACTTTGGAAAACCAGTGACTGGTGAGCAAAAAAGTTATTGTCAAGCCCTGGATGCAACCATTGAGCTGCAACATTGTATGTAGAAACAAGGTCAACATGAGATACTACTGATATCACAACAATACAAGAGCGACAGATTGAGTGAGTGAGAGAAATGTCAATTTGGCAAAGGTTTACAAAAGGGGTGGAAATGGGGGTCAGCGGGTTGACTGGATGATGCTGTTGCTGTGAGTAAGGTCTGCTAGTCCTTCCTGATCTTTTTTATTATTGTTATTATTAAACATGTTCCCCTTTTGCCCTTCCTCTTATATATGCAATCAATTAAGCCTAAGTAAGTTTATGTGTGTCTCTGTAAGTGTGTATTTGCCTTGCTCAGACCTAATTGTGTATGTTTGTCTTTGCTTCACTGAGCGTGAGCCAGTTAATTGGTCTATATCCTTGGAGGCTCATCGATTGGCCAGTCCCGTTATCCAGTTATAGGCTTTGTGATGAAGGTATGGGACGAACCATTTGATCTTTCTAAGCCGTGATTGGCCGATAGACGTCCACTTTGATGTGAAAAAAAAAATCTGCTTTCATGCCTCCTATCACCTCACACCAGACCTGGAAACAGCACTGTAACTTAGAAACCAACCTTTCCCCATCATGCCCTGGGCCTGACATACCTGCAATTACAGCCACACACATACAACAGACTTGACCTTCATTCTGAGCTGGAAATATGGTGGCAAATGCGGGGCATCTGGGAGTTAGAGAGGGTTTTCAAAGCTCTTGGTTGATTTTAAACCCCCCGGCTTTGAACTGCCCTCCAGGCTAATGCAGACAAACTAGACTGAGATGAAGATCTAACTGCTCAAACGGAACAGAGTATTAGAAATATGAGGATATGGGCTGGGTTATATACAGGTTATTAGAATATCGCTTGGTATTTTTGTCTGCTGCAAGGTCCAGATTGTGCTGATCGTCAGAAAAGTAAAGACATTTTGAGATGATAGTGGATGGAGGGAGGAGGAGATGTGCTGCAGATATGCAAAATTCATCAAATGACTGTATGCTTCATCTGTCTCCCTCTCTTTTTTTTTCTTTCTCCAGGCCAGGACCGCAGTGAAGCAGCTCTGATAAAGCGTTTTAAGGGGGATGGTGTTCGCTACAAGGCCAAACTCATCGGGATAGATGAGGTCACTGCCGCAAGAGGAGACAAACTCTGTCAGGACTCAATGATGAAACTCAAGGTGTGTGTGTTGGTTGCTTTCTAGATGTTTTATTTATTTATTTTTTGTTGCAGTTGGTGTTTCTGTATATTGGTCAATGACATGATTTTAATTTATTCAAAAATACATTAAATACATTAAATCCAAATCATACATATAAGGACTTGAAAACACCTCCTCTAATCTCTTTACTGTTATTATTTATTAGAACATTTTACCAAAACTTAATTTCACTGCTTATTAATACTTGAAAAGCATTTATCTGCCAAAGTCATGTGGTGCGACCGACATAAAACAGGAAATTATGTAATAGAGAGGGTCAGCGCAGAGCCTCAATAAGTCTATGTGTCAATAAGTCTCTTAAAGGGATAGTTCGCCTAAAAATGAAAATTCTGTCATTAATTACTCATCCTCATGTCATTCCAAACCTTTAAGCCTTTCTTTCATCTTCAGAACACAAATGAAGATCTTTTTGATGAAATCTGAGAGTTTTCTGTCGTTGACAGCCTATGCAATTGAAACTTTGACAAAAAGTTCATATAGAGATCGTAAAACTAATCCATATGAATTGTGTGGTTTAGTCAATTTTCTGAAGAGACTTTATATGATGAACACTAATAAATTTAATTCAGACATTCTTCAACTCGCACATCAGTTGTGGTAAACGGAAGAACAAGCATGTTCGCTTGGCATGTGAGAACCAATGAGGTTCATTCTTGTGTTACGCAGTAAGTTTGAGCTTCCACAAGAGGTTTGTTAAATCTGTTCATCATATAAAGCGATTGAGTCTCTTCAGAAAATTTGGACTAAACCGAAAGGTTTAAGGTTAGCTCAGGTTATAAAATGTCATGTGATGCAACTATATAAACTTTTTTTTTGAAGATATTGAATAAGATGTCAAAAAACATCCCTTTTGTGACATCGAGGGATTTCTTTAATTGGACAGCATGTATTTATATAAAATACTTTTTGTTAATTCTAAAAAGTCAAATCCTTAATACAAATCTTGTAGGTAGTATTTATAATAACTTCATTTAAAAACAATATGATAAAATGCCTTTCGGCAGTCCTTATTTAAAACGCAACATAGAGGTGTAACTTCAGTAGCTTGAATGAATAAACCACATCCATCAGATTGGGTAATGAGCCATGTGAACAGCAGGGGTCACACTACTGTGTGTATATGAGTTGCTCTGTTTTTGTATGTCTGTACACCTCTGAAACACAAAGACTTCAGTGTTTTTTATTGTACGTTCACCATAAATTGCACCCTTTTCACCAAGGTTTAGATTGGTTTCTTGGTGTGTTTGAGAGAGAGGGTAATTTCGCCATCCGATTTGCATGTTGGTCTGATTGGAATGTCCAGACTGTTATTGATCATAGCTGTTTACCTCTCACTCATCCAGACATATAATCTATACTCATATTCCCACAGTGCTTAGCAAACAAATGACTCCCATGGTGTCATTTTTAATCTCTTATTCCTCTCTTACAATCTTTATGTCTCTCCGTTCATCATGCTGCTGGTAAGGAGAGTTTCAACAACAGTTTGACTTGAGTCATTTCATATAATCCCCATCCTCCCTTGATAATCAGCCCACGCACCGCTATAAAAACTTTCTTATCATCACATCCAGCGTCTGTCTTCTCCTCTAGACTGCAAAAAGACCTCTCTTCTTCACTCCAGCAGCACTTTAATGCACACACTCCCACTTCTGAGTTTGAAATGTCAGAGCTTGTGCTCTTTCCACCATGATCTCCCAGCTACTGGCATTAGAATGGCTCATTCATCATCCCGCCAGCACATATGGATAGGCATAATGGCATGCTAACATACATCATACGACTGACGGACGCTCCGCGTGCGCTCAGAAGGAAGATCAAGAAACAGGCCCATCTGATTGGCGAGGACGGATTACGGTCCTGGAAGACTCGAGGGCTCCAGCTGCTTGGAGGAACGCCCGCACCCATCCCAAACATTCGTGGACATATGACGCATGTTTAATTTAAAAGCCATTTTTGGCTTTGGTTTAACGTAATTGCAACTTTATTTTTTGCAAATTTGACTTGACAAGTGGCTTATAAAAATTGAGTGTGATATCTTCTTATCACAGTGACGGATTCTGGCATAGGCGACGTACAACCATCTGGGGTGGCACTTTTCTATCCATACTCCTCTTAGCTTCTCTATCACTCTTTTTTAACAGAAGGATGGCACTTTCAGTTCCTCCTACCCCTCTTGTTGAAAAATAATTGTGTCCAGTGTGAATTGTATGTGGGTGAACATCACAGATTAATAAAAGCTAAAATTCATTGCTATTTGGTTTATTAAAAGTGCAAAAAATACTAATACATTCGAACATGTGTTAAAGGTATTGTTCTGTCTTCATTCACTTGCCCTCATGTTGTTCTAAACCAGAGTTTTAATCTATAAAACACAATTGAGGTATTTTAAAGAGCGATTTCTGTCTCTCCTTTCAAAGTCCAGGTTATTTAAATTTAGAAAGGTCATAAAAGTGTTGCAAAAAGAATCTAATCAATTCTATATTTCTATAATTCTATATGAAATGAATTTTATATGAATCGAGGTGTTTAGTCCAAATCTTATTAAGAGATATGATTGATTTAAATGATGCATTTGCTTTATATGATGTGATGGTAAATATAGTAAACACACATACTAGAACTATATGTATACTCATATGAACTCATATGATGTATAGTATGTTTAAGCTTCTGTTCACTATATGTGATGTGCTCAATGTGTATGTGTCAATCATTGTTGAGATGTAAATTAACACCTGTTCATCATATAAAGTGGTCATATCGCTTCTCAAGACTTTAGATTTTTCTCAAGACCAAGATTAAATCGTTCGATTCATGTGGATTTTACGGCTCCTTTATTATCTTTTTCAGTCTTCTAAGTTTGGGTTATGTGGGCTTTAAATGAAGGGACATAAATTTCTCATGTTTCATTATGTATTTTAATTTTTGTTTAGAATATTATGCAAAGTCTTATGGTTTTGGAAAGACCCCAGGGTGAGTAAACGACTTTTGTTTTTTGTGCACTATCCCTTTAATACTCAACCAACTAAGAAGTCACTTTAATTTATTAGTAATTTAATAAGGCTATTTCAGGGATCCTTTTTTATCTTGTGTTTTTATTATTTAATCAGTTGTGTAGAGCCACTGAAGGTCTTTCAGGGTTTGGTCCCCAGGGCACTGGCCCAAATTCCCCAATATTAGCCGCTTTTCCTGTCGGGACAGTGTGAGCCAGGGCTTTCAATGGGCCTGGCTGGGTCAATAACCTCAGACCTGCAGCACCGAGCCCAAAACCACGCTGCATTTCCACCATTGGGCCAGAAGCTCTGCAGCACTTTATTAAAACCCGCCCATAACTCACCACTCTGGAACAACGTCACACAAACCCATCATTTCACCCTCCGTGAAAATGGACGTTTTCTCAGAAATAAATCATTAGCAAGATCGCCAGGCGAATACAATAAAAGCATCCGTTTGTTGGCATTTTTGTTGTTTAGTTAAAACTCAAGCATCAATGTTTTACCACAGTTTTATAAGAAGAAGTGATACCTTGATCATAATGAATTAATTTGTGTCAAGATTGTACATCCCAAGCGATTGGGTTGTTTTAACCCAGCAGTTGGGTTAAATGTTTGCTCAACATGCTGGGCAGTTTTATTTAACCATACTATTGTTTCAAAATTACTATATGGATGGCTTAAAATGATCCCAGTATAGGTTGGAAATTAAAAACCAGACACATAATTACATAATCAAAAGTTCAACATTTATCAATAAGTATTTAATAAATGTTTATTTAATTATTATTCATTAAACGTATTAATGAATGTTAATTTTCAACATACTTTGGGTTCATTTTAAGTGTTTAATTTTTAAACAAAATTTGGGTTAAATAAAACAACCCATCAGGTTGGGCAAACATTTAACCCAACTGCTGGGTTTGTCCATTTTCAACCCAACTTGGGATGTTTTTAACCCACTATTTTTAGAGTGTGGAATTTACTTTTATTTCACAAAAGAGAGACGACACGCGTACGTACTTATTCAGTCTCTTCTGTTTCTATTTATTTGAAGTCACATGACAGTATGTTTACATCGCATTAAGAAAGAATGATAATTTCTACAGATTTGCCCAAAATTATGACCTGAGGAGCTTTAGCACTCTCTCCAGTGACAGTCCCAGTACAGTTATATTTTCAGTCAGAGAAACAGAAGAAGGTAAATTTGGATATCAGATAATCTGTTAAGAGATGAGGCTTACTGACAGATAAAATAAATGCATAACTGTGATAGACTTTCTGATTTGTCTGATTTCTTCAATTGGTCGTATTTACCATGTTCACTATGGTAATGGTTTGTGTGCATAACCATTACCATGGTGTCTTTTGCGTCACACGCAAATATTTCTGCCTTATTTCTGCCAAAACAATATTTTAAAAGTCTTTAATGTTGATGTTAGCTGGTTAGGGATATGAAATCATTTGTGGCACTGCCGTCTCGACTCGGATAAACTCCACCTTTGTTTGTAACCACTCCCTCAAGCACGAACTGGCCCGCTTTGGACCAAGGTCGATTTGGTCCGAGGTCGTTTTGGTCGATCCATCAAAATAAGCAGTGATTCCTAGAAGAAGAAGAAGAGGAAGAAGAAGAAGGAAAAAAAAAAAGCTGATCTCCACAGTGGGCTTTTAAGGGTTAACTATAAAAGCGTTTCCGTCTGTGGTCGTTAGCTAATTCAATAGCCTTAAATGTTCAAGATAAAATGGCTTCTCTCTATTCTTCTCTCTCATGTTCTTTCTGATCTTTCTCACAAATAATAAGCTGCATTTATACTGTCAAACAATTCAGATGTCTGCCATTTTTTTCATTCGATTTGAGTCACTTGGTTTTAAACGTTTTTGCGAGGGATGCTTCGCAGAAGAGATTAAGGATATTATGTTTTCACTAGTTCTTCTCATCTGCATGTTGATTGACATAGTGTGTTAATCTACAGTAAAATGCTGTGTTGACCTAGTATTTGTTCAAACCACTGGACAGTGCCAAGTGGATTTGTTTATTTCCTGGAAGAGCAGACCACTTTTGTCCATGGTTCGATTGGGTAGTGCAGTCCTATTCACACTTCACACCGATAATGCGGTATAATTTGCTATTTCGTTGCTTTTTGTCCTCGGAACAATGGTTTAATGAGGATACATTACCGCAAGCAATGTTTTGAAATGTGGTTTGTGCATATAATTATTTTGGTTTAATGGTTTGATGTTTAGTTTTGAATGACCATCAGTAAAGAAAGATGCTTTTTGTCAGAATAATAGTGTAGTTACGGCATTCATCTGCATAGGGGCTGAAAAAACCCATATGTCTTCAATCACTCCAAACCAGCAGAAATGGTTGAAAACGTGGAGAAAATGAATCAATTTCTTTACATAACAGCTAATGCTCCCCAAGGATTGCAGCAAGTAGCGAAAGCTGCCGTTCCCTGCTCTGTTTCTGTTTTATCTTCATTTCGTCTTTTCTCATGTTTCTGTTTTCATCTTCTTGTCTGCAGGGAATCGCAGCCTCTGCGCGGTCTAAAGGAGAACACAAACAGAAAGTTTTTCTCACTGTGTCCTTTGGAGGGATCAAGATCTTCGACGAAAAGTCGGGGGTGAGTCGGGGGAGTGGTTGAGAGTGGGGGGCAGTGGGAATTGTGTCCTGTCGCTATCCATGATCCTTTGAAGCAAGTGTCTGAACCATAAATACAAATCCACAGATGCCTAACCTGGTTTCTGTTTGTTTCATCTACAAAAATGACATTTTGTGTTTTTCTTTACTTTGGAGATGTGTTCAAGCTAATATCTAGTTGGCATCTGTTTTCTTTTCCTCTCATCAATGTATTGACGAATGACATGAAAGTGCTATAAAGTAGGCTACTCGGCATCAGTAAAAACTTCTGTACAATGGGAGAACTATCAGCAAACACAAGATGAGCCAGAATGTCAGATTCAAAGACAAATGGTTCTTATTTTATGGGTCAATTAAAAGTGTGAATCAGACTTAAGGCCTTCATATGATTCGTACGCATACACAGGCATTCAATGCATGCGCAGTTTTGAGCAATCTCTCTCCAAGTTACAATCCATGTAAACATTTTTGTATTCTTTTATGCTAGAGTTGAACAAGTGATGGTACTTTCTAACCTCCTCACACAATCTGCCGTCTATATCCAATTGTCGCTGTAGCTTGCTTGCGTTCCGGTCTGTTCTGTTTTTCCATTTTTTCTTCAACTACCTTGTGAATCGACGGTGCCAATGCACGGTTGCCACCTTGTGGATAAACTAATTACTGCAAAAAATAAATAAATAAATAAATGCACATCTGCGACCTAGAAGCACGTACTCTTCTGATGACGAAATTCACATCACGTGCACTGTACGCTGACCCTCGCGTATGCGTAAAAAGTGAAGTATACTTTGGGCTTTATGAGCCAACCCTTCCCCACGCTATTACGCAACTTCTGAAAGAGTACAGAATCTCTGGATCAAAACACATCCAAAAATGCATCTCAATTATATATATATATATATATATATATATATATATATATATATATATAATTATATATTTGTGAGACTTATAAATTTCTGGTATTCTGATAAAAAGAAAAAAAAACATTCAGATATATTACAAAAATACTATTGATTATTGTTTATTGTGCAATGGTAATGTTGAATCAACTTTTGTTCGGGAGTTAACAGGCATATTGCATTTTAAACTGGCTGAAATATTCTTTCAAAACAGCAATATTTATATGGCAAAAACACAGTTGAGTAACAGCATTAGTCAAGTCACCTTTACTTATATAGCGCTTTTTACAATGCAAATTGTGTCAAAGCAGCTTTGCAGTAATAATTGGCAAATAATTTTTGAGCTCCAAAAGAAAATGGTGTCATTGTCCAGCTCATTCTATATATTTGTATTGATTTATTCCGTTCATTAATCTGAAATATTATACCACAATAAATCAGCGTGGAAAAATTTCTTTGAAATAATTGCTCTGCAGCATCTGTCTGTTACCAGAAATGTGTACTGTCCTTAATTTCTGTTTGCGCAAATTATTGCGCAATTATTTCACAGACATAACTCGGGAAAAAGAAGCAGAATATACAATTTCGCTAATGGACGTCTATTTTATACTCCAGTGCTCTTGGCTCTTCAAGAGGCCCCCATTTTCTAGGCCTCAAAGTTTGGGTCGATGGGAAAGATGGTTTCTGTGTGTTAGTGTGCGGTTGCTCTAAGCAGGCTAGAGTCTGCTCTACGTCGGGCGGGGGTGAGGCGATCCTTTGGGAGAGGTAAGCTTGTGTTAATGATGCGTTTTAAAGAGAGGACCGCTCTCCGGGGAAATCAGAGAAGCCTAATTGAACAGACTTCTTAGAACAGAACGACCGTAGCTTTACAAGACCCATCTGCAGGGCCCTACTCCATCTTGATGGAGAGTAAATGGCAATAACAGCCAGTGAATCACACCTGAGCTGGTTATAAACGGAGGGAATAATGCGTATTTATGAAGTATCAGACCGAATCACGTACACCTAAGTGCTGTTTCACAGAAGGAGAGTTTGAAAGAGGAGTTCACTTTGTGACAGTTATTGATTCGCCTCTTTCTATTTTGTTGTGAAGTGCCATTAAGCCCTTTTGGTTTGAAACCATTTCGGACATTATTTTTAAAAAGATGAAGCAAATATCAATGAGTTTTTCTCTTGTTGTTGTTGTTGTTGTTGTTGTTGTTTGACTTCATTAGTCCTACATTGATTTGCAATGTATTTATTTACAGCATTTCACTGAGGTATAAATAGCATCATTTATCTGTTTAATAATTTGTTTTTGATGATATTGTCATGTAAATGTTCTTTTTAGGTTCTTATTAGGTTCACTCAGTCATTTTTTTCCACTTAAAATTTTTTGGTTTTTTTATCACAAAATAAGGTGCACATATACATACATTAAAACATTATACATATACATATACATATATGTGTGTGGTAGAAACATTGTTGTATTGTAAATAAGACACTTAGGACTCAATGAAAAGTTAAACATAATGCTGCAGTATAAAGATCAATATCACTAATGATATTAGTTAGTGAGACAGTGTCAGTTGTGACATCAGTTGAAAGAAAGAAAATGTGCTCTTTTCACTAAAAAAGGTTAACATCTAATTAAATTAAAAGTACTTTTAACATGTATGTTTAACAAGGCATGGACTTTAACATGGAGTTAAAAGCCTAGAAAAAGTGGCTTTATTCTATGTAAAGTGGGTCACCCCTTCATGGTGGCCACCATTTTGAGATCACGTGACCAGTGGTTTTGCAGTTTATTGTGTACTTCCAAGATTTGTCATAGCGTTGCTAGAAACATTGATTTATTCTATGCAAGACACATGGCACGAAAAGTTTGCGTAATGCTACATCCACCCCAGTAGGTGTAAGTATAAATTTAAGTATCACTATTGTTTCAGTTTGTCAATCTAACTAAAAGTTACACTTTCCTCTAAACATTAGAAAAAAAAATTAGAATACTTTTAACAGGTATGTTTAACAAGGTGTGGACTCAGATCAGTGAAAAGATTTAGTTCTGTTCCACATAAAGTGGGTCACCCTTTCCTGGTGGCCACAATTTTGAGATCACACGACCAGCTGTGATTTTGTAATTTAGTTAGAACTTCCAACATTTGTCAGTGTTACTAGAAACATTTATTCTACGTAAGGCACAAGGCACGCCAGTGAAAAGTTTTGCATAATGCTACATTCACACCAGTAGGTATCAGTATAAAGTTCAATTTCACTGTTTTCAGTTAGACAGTCTAACGAAAAAGGGCAGCTTCCACTAAAAATGTTTTACATCTAAAGATATTAAAAGTACTTTTAACAAGTATGTTTAATATGACGTACAGTCGTGGCCAAAAGTTTTAAGAATTGCATAAATATTGGAAATTGGAAAAGTTGCTGCTTAAGTTTTTATAATAGCAATTTGCATATACTCCAGAATGTTATGAAGAGTGATCAGATGAATTGCATAGTCCTTCTTTGCCATGAAAATTAACTTAATCCCAAAAAAACCTTTCCACTGCATTTCATTGCTGTCATTAAAGGACCTGCTGAGATCATTTCAGTTATCGTCTTGTTAACTCAGGTGAGAATGTTGACGAGCACAAGGCTGGAGATCATTATGTCAGGCTGATTGGGTTAGAATGGCAGACTTGACATGTTAAAAGGAGGGTGATGCTTGAAATCATTGTTCTTCCATTGTTAACTATGGTGACCTGCAAAGAAACGCGTGCAGCCATCATTGCGTTGCATAAAAATGGTTTCACAGGCAAGGATATTGTGGCTACTAAGATTGCACCTAAATCAACAATTTATAGGATCATCAGCAACTTCAAGGAAAGAGGTTCAATTCTTGTAAAGAAGGCTTCAGGGCGTCCAAGAAAGTCCAGCAAGAGCCAGGATCGTCTCCTAAAGAGGATTCAGCTGCGGGATCGGAGTGCCACCAGTGCAGAGCTTGCTCAGGAATGGCAGCAGGCAGGTGTGAGCGCATCTGCACGCACAGTGAGGCGAAGACTTTTGGAAGATGGCCTGGTGTCAAGAAGGGCAGCAAAGAAGCCACTTCTCTCCAAAAAAACATCAGGGACAGATTGATCTTCTGCAGAAAGTATCGTGAATGGACTGCTGAGGACTGGGGCAAAGTCATATTCTCCGATGAAGCCCCTTTCCGATTGTTTGGGGCATCTGGAAAAAGGCTTGTCTGGAGAAGAAAAGGTGAGCGCTACCATCAGTCCTGTGTCATGCCAACAGTAAAGCATCCTGAGACCATTCATGTGTGGGGTTGCTTCTCATCCAAGGGAGTGGGTTCACTCACAATTCTGCCAAAAAACACAGCCATGAATAAACAATGGTACCAAAACACCCTCCGACAGCAACTTCCTCCAACAATCCAACAACAGTTTGGTGAAGAACAATGCATTTTCCAGCACGATGGAGCACCGGGCCATAAGGCAAAAGTGATAACTAAGTGGCTCGGGGACCAGAACGTTGAAATTTTGGGTCCATGGCCCGGAAACTCCCCAGATCTTAATCTCATTGAGAACTTGTGGTCAATCCTCAAGAGGCGAGTGGACAAACAAAAACCCACTAATTCTGACAAACTCCAAGAAGTGATTATGAAAGAATGGGTTGCTATCAGTCAGGATTTGGCCCAGAAGTTGATTGAGAGCATGCCCAGTCGAATTGCAGAGGTCCTGAAAAAGAACGGCCAACACTGCAAATACTGACTCTTTGCATAAATGTCATGTAATTGTCGACAAAAGCCTTTGAAACATATGAAGTGCTTGTAATTATATTTCACTACATCACAGAAACAACTGAAACAAAGATCTAAAAGCAGTTTAGCAGCAAACTTTGTGAAAACTAATATTTATGGAATTCTCAAAACATTTGGCCACGACTGTAGACATAATGTAGATGAGATAAAAGCCAAGAAAAAAGAGGATGCCCCTTTGTAGTGGCTGCTATTTTGTGATCACATGACCAGATAGCCTATAGTTGACACAATGTTGACACTATGTTCTGAACTGTGTAGTGTATGATTTTTATAAGGTTTTTTTCATAGCTCCTTGGCTAGCTTATCTCAAACTCTTGAGGTTGTTGTGCACCGGTGAACTGTGATAACAGTGCATGACCTGTTAGAGGCAGCAGAGAGGCTAATAGAAGACAAATAAGAGCCAGGAAAATACAACTGAGAGCCCAACAACAACAAAAAAACAAGATCCGTAACCACTTTATCAGAGCTAAGTTATGTTTCAGCTGAAAATCTAGATGCAACAACACGATGGTATTTTAAAGAGAACAGTCAGTGTGGCTGATGAATCTTTGCTCAGAGTTCGGTGTTGCGCCAGTGATAAATGAGAGGTTACTATGTGAGCACAGTGTGCTCTGTTGTCATGGCGCCAGGAGGTGACCTACATGACAAGGTTTTAATCTGTCATTGATGCGTCTGATCTATTAGCACCATGACCTTTTGCTCTGTTTTGTAAGTGTGTATGTGTCTGAGTGTGTGTTTAAGTGTCACACTACAGTTGCATCATTACACAGCATTTATCAGGTTGTACTGCTGTTGGTTTACCTCTGCAGCAATAGTGTTTTAATCAGATGTCAATTGTGAAATTTATATTTCTAAACCAGCCATGATAGTTCACCCAAAAATGAAAATTCTGTCCTCATTTACTCACCCTCAAGTTGTTCCAAACCTGTATGAATTTCTGTCTTCTGCTGAACACAAAAGAAGATATTTTGAAGAATATGGGTAACTAAATGATGTTAGACCCCATTGACTTCCATAGTATTTTTTTTTTTTTTTTCATGCTATGGAAGTTAATGGCTTGGTTAACAACATTTTTCAAAATATTTCCTTTTGTGTTCAGCAGAAGAACTAAAATCACACAGGTTTGGAACAACTTGGCGGTGAGTAAATGATGACAATTTTCATTTTTGAGTGAACTATCCCTTTAAATCTGTGAGGGTTACTCTATACTTTTTACTGAGTGTTTAATTTGGACCCTGAGACTGAACCAGGGCAATGAGCCGGATTGATGCTCTGTCCGCTCTATTACTGGGTCTTATAGTGTTTGCAGTGGTTCGTGCAGACTTTAGAGAGGTTATTGAGTAATAGAGAGTAGTGTGTGTGTGTGTGTGTGAGAGAGAGTTGCAGTCTAGGTTGTTGATCACATTGATGGTTTATAAGGTAAGATGACTGGACCATGTAATAGTGGCTGTGCTGGAAGTCATTCGATTTTAAATTTACTGTCTGCCGCTTCAAACAAAGCTATACTTCATATATGCACAGCTCTTTTTTCTGTAGCTCATTTCATCCCACTTACAAATTACATTAGTCCCCCTACATGTCTTCTCTTTTTCTGCAATTCTGAATTTTCAGCATTGTCTAGCAAACTTTTTGTTCAGCAAATGTCGTTGCCCTAATAAAATACAGTATTTGCCATCTGAGCTGTGCAAATAGCTGACATAACCTCTAAATTAAATAAAAAATGTATATATGGATTTTCACAATATGACGTGGTGTGAAGGACTTCAATGGGATGCTTTTTTTTTGAGTAGCTTTATTCAATTCACATTTATTTGTTAGCGCTTTCCACAATACATGTATCATTTCAAAGCAGCTTTATTACAGTTTAGAGTGGCCGTGTCTAAGTAATGTATTTCAGCATTGTACATATAAAAATCACTCAGTTAGCTAACATAATCTAGTCATTTTAGGCAGAAAAAATGAGCTCATTGAAGTAGTTATTACATGTTGTGAACATAATGATTACAAAATAGAAAATGTAGCATTTCATCTTATTTATAGAGGAACATATAGTGGGGTCCAAACGCATACATCTATTTTGCGTTTTTGTAATTTATTACAATGTCACAATGAGATCTGTGTCACAAATTTGATTGATTAGTGACCAATAAAAAAAAATATATATATATATATAGCTCATCCTTTGTGAAGACCTTACCAACTCATCAGCCAGTGGCGCATATCCCAACAAACCGCCCCATACCGGCGTGATCAAAAAGATCTTAAACTAGATGGAACTAGATTAAATATTTGGACTGTTGTGATTCCAAATCGGACTTATGAGCTGTAACTCTGCCTGAGTATCGGACAAGTGTTCACTGTTGGCCAGAGGAGAACTGGCCCCCCGACTAAGCCTGGTTTCTCCCAAGGTTTTTTTCTCCATTTGTTGGAGTTTTGGTTCCTTGCCACTGTTGCCTTTGGCTTGCTTAAGCTGGGGACACTTGCTTGATATTCAGCAGTGTTTTTGATATGCCTGCATTTGCACCAACTGAGCTGAGCTGTTACTTTTAATTAATATCTCAATAATAATATTGCATTTAATATCATATTTAATATTATTTCAAATGTATATTAGGGGTGTAACGCAGACAAACATGATGGTTCGGTACGTACCTCTATATTGAAGTCACGGTTCGGTACAGCAGGAGGAAGAAAACTAAACATAAAATTGATTCTTTTTTCTTTTTGTTTATTAAACAGTGGTTTATTGAACAAATTGTGCATATTATATGCACGGCAAAAAAAATTGAGAAAATTGCGTATCACATGACAACAGGCAGTTTTGCAGGCCGTCACACCCCCCCATAAGAATGGGATCAGTTTCTGTTCTAACCCTCAGTATCTTCCTTTCCTACTTCTGGTTCAGCAATCGGTGCAACTAAAGGAAGCAATTTAAGAATCCAGAAGAGGCAGAATACACAGAGAACACAGCTACACTAGAGGCGCTCTAGACAACGCATCCGCAATTACGTTGTCAACTCCCTTCACATAACGAACATCCAAACAATAGGACTGCAAAAATAATAACCAGCGAATCAATCTTTGGTTTGGACACTGTAACGAATTTAAGAAGGTCAGGGGATTTTGATCAGTAAAAACCATCACAGGAGCACTGCCGCTAACATAAACATCAAAATGTTTCAAAGCCATTATCAAAGCTAGCGTCTCCTTTTCAATCACGGAATAATTCAACTGATAACGATTGAATTTTCTCAAAAAAAAAAAAACTGATCTGCTTCTCAATGCCAAGGTCATTCTCCTGCATGAGGACTGCCCCGGCACCTACCTGACTTGCATCCACACATAATTTGAACGATCTAAGCGTGGTGCCGCTAAAACAGGAGCTGTACATAAGAGCGTTTTGACGTTTTGAAATGCCCTTTGACAAGCAGAAGACCAGACAAACTTCACCTTATCCCTCAACAAATCAGTGAGAGGCACCACAACACTGGAGAAATTTCGGCAAAACGCCCTATAATAACATACAAGGCCTAGAAAACGCATCAACTCTTTTTTAGTTGTGGGGACTGGAAACCACTCCACTGCTTGAATTTTCGCATTGACCGGGCACACCTGCCCTTGTCCGACTACAAGGCCAAGATAAGTCACTGTCGCCCTCGCAAACTCACCCTTTGCAAGGTTGACAGTGAGCTTTGCCTCCGCCAAACGGGTAAAAAGTTCCCGAATACGTTCTAAATGAGTATCCCAAGTGTTTGAATAAATGACTACATCGTCAAGATACACAGCACAACCCTGCATGTCACCAACAACGCGATTCTTGAGACGCTGAAACGTCGCAGGTGAGTTTCGAAGCCCGAACGGCATTACTTTATAAGAATATTTCCCTTTAGATGTAATAAATGCAGCAATCTCACGAGCACGGTTAGACAAGGGGACCTGCCAATACCCTTTAAGTAGATCGAACTTGCTAACAAACTTTGCGGGTCCCACCTGATCAATACAGTCATCCGTTCTCGGGAGAGGAACGAATCTGGTCTGGTAACTGAATTAACTTTACCAAAATCAGTACAAAAACGCATAGTGCCATCCGACTTAGGAACAAGTAAACAGGGAGAAGCCCAACTAGAAAAACTAGGTTCCGCAATACCATTTTCCAACATGTAGTTTATCTGCTCTTCCATTTTCTTTAGTTTTTCCACATTTACCCAATAGAACCTCTGTTTTATTGGTTTCACATCACCCACCTCAATGTCATGTTCTATCAGATCAGTGCATGTTGGAGAGTCAGAGAACAAGCACGGGAAACTATTAATTAACTCTGTCAACTGTGTTGCGCGCGCTGCTGGCAAATGAGCAAACGATTTATCCATGTTAGCCAAGGTCTGTGAGTTCTTAAAACAATCTATAGACATGTGTTCTACCTCATCCAATGCCTTCTCAATGTCTCTACCGTCAGCTTCAACTAAAACAGCTGAATCCGCAACACACACTGCATGAGCGTGACTAACATGATCATCGCACGCAGCTGACTGAAGAGCAGGAGTAAAATAAGGTTTTAATAAATTAACATGGCAGAGCTGTGTACTTTTCCTACATTCAGGCGTTGAAATTATGTAGTTTTGCTCGGACACCTGTTTTACAACGGTATAGGCACCTGCAAACTTTGCTTGAAACGGAGAACTGACCACAGGGAACAGAGCCAACACCTGATCACCTGGACTAAACGTGCATTTGCTCAGCCTTCTTGTCATACTACGATTTCATTTTCTACTGAGACACAGCCAATTTTGTTTTCACTAACATCCCAGCTGTATAAAGGCGATGTCGGAACCCATTTACAAAATCTATCAGATTCACGGGAGGTTCTGCACCCTTCCAGCTATCTGCCAATGCTCCCAACGGACCACGCACTTTATGCGCAAACACGAGCTCATTCGGAGAAAAACCCAAACTCTCTTGCGTAGCTTCCCTAGCTGCAAGCATTAACCAGGAAAGACCTTCCTCCCAGTCCCCACCTTGGTCAGTACAATAGGCCCGTAATAAAGACTTTAACGTTTGGTGAAAGCGTTCGAATGCCCCCTGACTCTGAGGATGATAGGCCAAGGCTTGAACTTGACGGACACGAAGTTGTCTTAAAACCTGACCGAACGTACGAGAGGAAAAATTAGAACACTTATCCCCATTCCCCGAACTGGCACTACTCTACCCAATTCGGACTCCAGGGAAAAGGGCAACATGTCAGCCAAAATAAAGGAATCAAATTCTCCCGTATCTCTCAAAATCTTTATAGGCACTTTCGTATCACTGCCTACTTAAGATACAAACCCTGTTCTAACAAAAGGCTGGTAAGTTTCTAACACTGTCAAACAAGAGTTTTTAATTTGTACAGAAGCACCTGCAACCACGAAAGACCTTCCTCCCAGTCCCCACCTAGGTCAGTACAATAGGCCCGTAATAAAGACTTTAACGTTTGGTGAAAGCGTTCTAATGCCCCCTGACTCTGAGGATGATAGGCCAAGGCTTGAACATGACGGACACGAAGTTGTCTTAAAACCTGACCGAACATACGAGAGGAAAAATTAGACCCTTGATCGGATTGAACGACCTTTGGAATACCAAAAATCGAAATGAATAGAGAGTGCACGAACGACAGACCTAGTACTAATAGTGCGCAAAGGATATGCCGCAGGATAACGGGTGCTCTGACACATCACTGTTAATAAATAAGTTGCACCGGACTTCGATCTAGGCAGAGGCCCAACATAATCAATTATGAGATGTTCAGAAGTCTGGCTCACTGCAGGAATAGGAAATAACGGACCAGGTTTTAACATATGGTCCGGTTTATCTGTAAGTTGACACAAATGGCAAGTTTTAATGTAGGCGGACACGTCTTTTTTAACACGAGGCCAAAAGAAATGCCTCGACACTCGGTCATATGTTTTAGTAACGCCAGAGTGCCCAGACTCGTTATGCGCTACTTTCAGTACTGAATCACGAAATTTTGATGGCAACACAACCTGAAAGACAGGATTCCCAAGAACTTTACCTTTATGATCAACCCACTTTCTCACCAACAACGAGTTCTGGAGAAAATATCCACTGGCACTATCCACTATCTCAGCATCGGGTTTAACCTGCTGAAACAGCTCAGACAAAGAGGAATCTCCCTGTTGCTCAGAGACCAGCTCACTGAAAGACACAGACAAAGGAAAATCAGTCAGAGACAAGGAACATTTTTCCAAAGGTTTATCCATGCTACCAGATGCAGCAGATTTCTCAATTTCTACGCGCGCTAGATCGATAGTCAAGCATCACTTTATGCAATGGTACATGCAAAACACTTAACCACATTCCCCGAACTGGCACTACTCTACCCAATTCGGACTCCCGGGAAAAGGGCAACACGTCAGCCAAAATAAAGGAATCAAATGCTCTCGTATCTCTCAAAATCTTCACAGGCATTTTCGTATCACTGCCTACTTAAGATACAAACCCTGTTCTAACAAAAGGCTGGTAAGTTTCCAACACTGTCGAACAAGAGTTTTTAATTTGTACAGAAGCGCTCACATCGATGAACGCACAGGTGCCGCTAAACCTGTACCTTTGGCTGAAGCACCTGCAACAGATTTGGGCTTAAATTTAAGCATATAACACTCAGATTTCCAATGACCTCCTTTATGACAATATTGACAGATTCTATCTATATCACGCGGCCCATTACTTTTATTTTCAGACTGGAATCCTTTACTCTGGCGTGCAACATTGTACAACACATTGCTACTTGTCATGTAACTTGACTGATCTTTATACTGATTAAAGATGTGCTTGTGCATTAACACATAATCATCTGCAAGCATTGCTGCTTCAGTTGCAGTTTGTGGTTTTTGCTCACTAACATAAACTGTAACACGACTGGGAACAGAATCTTTATATTGTTCCAACACAGTTAAGTCGCATAGCCCATCAAAGTCATTAACCTCGGCAGCCAAACACCAACGTGAAAAATGCATCTGTAAATCACGCGCAAATTCAAGATGACTCTGCTTTTCGTTTTTCTTCCAGGTTCTAAATTGCTGCCTATAAAATTCAGGAACACGTTCATAGGCTTTTAGCACGGATGTTTAGCTCCTCCAAAGTTAAAGACGAATACGCTTCCTGTGCTTTACCCGTCAATACAGTCTGAAGCATCAATGCGCGGACCGCAACCGGCCAGTTACACGCATCGGCAATTCATTCAAAAAGTACAAAAAAAGAATCTAGATCTTTCTCACAAAATTTTGGCACAAGACGCAAATTCCCTATCACATCAAAACCGCAATCTGCAAGAGTTGACTGAGCACAAGCACCTGTCCGAGCTGCAGCACTTTCCTTTTCCACTTCAAGCCTATTTTCAAAATCAAACTTAGCCTGTGTTGTCTCCTGTCTTATTTTCTCCACTGCTAAATCTCTATCCATTTCGACCTTCATTTTAAACTTTTCGTGCTCAATTTGTATCATAAGTAATTCTTTTTGCTGTTCAAATGTTAAACTGGAAGTCGACTTGGGAAATAAAGGTAACGAAACAGATGGTCTTCCGGCCAAAATTCCATTTTCTACCAGGTTACTTGTTAAAATAGCTTTTTGCCGCTCTTTAAGCATATTACCGCTGACATCCACATTATAATGTTCAGCTATTTTAAGGAGCAGAGATCAGAGATTTTGTGCAAAGATCTAACAATTCCTCCGACGGAGATGCTATAAATTCCTCTACCGAAGGCATTTCAACCGTGTACGTGAAATCTACGTAAAACAGTTGCAGTTACTATACCAAAAATAATCAAACTAAGGTGCGCCCCTCTAACTACCTCAACCCCAAAACTAAATACACAAACTCAACCCTAGTCTTCATGCGGCTACTGATGGTGGTTCCATTATGCACAGAGCCCGATGGCAAGGAAAAGCAACCAGAAACCAGGCGACTCTCCTACATCCACGGTAGTGCCCCCGAGACAATTGCTCTGTCCACTTTCACTGCAACACTACACAAATAAACCAGACGAAACCCAAAGGGGTAACGCCACTAAACCTATCTGAGACGCACCCAGTTGACAAATGGTTACAAGATACTTACCTAGACCTCACGCACACCGGTCAAAAAAAAGTACCGCGCAAACTTTCTCAATGAACTCGCATCCACACCACGTGGTCTACTTTTAGCGTGTGATGTCACACCAGCAACACTTCATTCACAAAAACTGTCTCGCAAATTTACGACTTGCTCCTTGGCGCAAAAACAAACCAAGAACAGGCGGACGAGCCCCCATTTGTCACAGCCCGGCTCAGAGACTGTGGCAAATAAAGGTGGAATGCGAAAACTTATTCAAAGTATAACAAATGATACAATTAAACACAAATGCCGGCTAACACAAAACAAAACAAAAGTAAAAACGCGCGGGAGAGAAAGCCTCTCTCCTCCAGAGGGAAGATGGGAAGATTTTATACAGAAGGAAGACTCCGGGCACAGGTGTCCTCTATCTGCTGCCCCGCCCTGCTAAAACACAACACAAACAGAACAAACACAACAGGCAGTTTTGCAGGCCGTCACACCTGTGACTGACTGTATTTGTAGTCTGACTATGTGCACCGAATATGAATACATGTTATGTTATACTCCTAATATATATATATATATATATATATATATATATATATACATATATACATACATATATCTTAGACTTTTGGACCCCACTGTTTTCTCTTTTTCTACTTTTTGTCTTTTTTTACTTTGTCTTGCCACTGTCCATCTAAATCTTCAACATGAGTAAAGTAGATAAATTTGGTGCACCTTAGAAACTGAGTATTGAGACAGAGAATTGTATTTTATGATGAGAACAAAATAAGAAAGAAATGAGCGAGCCCAGTGCAAAAAAAAAAAAAAAAAAAGAAGATGGTAGAAGAAAAAGAGACATAAAGCACTGGACAGTCTCTTTAGGATTCAGCAGCTTTCCTCACTGTCCTGTTTGTGAAGTTGTTCCAGCTTCATCTGCCTGTCCTCCCCTCCCTCCCTCTTTCTTTTCCTCCTTGGCATTGGCTCTCCCCTCCAGGCCCTCCTCTGATGAAGAGGAGCTGCTTCCTGATTTCATTATGGTGACTCAGTGGACAACCGTGTGCGGCACTGTGACTCGGCTAATCGTATTGTTGTCCTGCTGTCTGAAGGCCTGCCAAGACCAGCCACTCGTATTATTAACTCCCCCACAAAGAGGCAGCCTAGATCAGAAGCAGAAAACGGGGAGGCCTCCAGCCAACTGCCACCTCCAGCTCCTCCTCAGTTAGGCCTGCAGGCCTTTACACCAGCAAAGCTTTTAATACTTAAAGAAAGCTATTCGTTAGCATTCTCATTCATCTTAGTTGCTCGCATCGGTTTTTAAAACCATGTGAGTTGTCTTGCTATCCAATGCCTACATGAGCAGCCAAGTGTCCTGATTGAAATGAAATCTCATAAGGGAATGATTTGGTATGCTCTACTTAGCAGGCAACACCATAGCACACCTCATGAATGGTGTATGACATTTTATATTGCATTTGATTGGCTGCATATGAATATGCTTAAATATAGGCAAAATAACTATGTGAAAAGAGTAATAGGCCTATGTCAGAAATCACAGTATTCAGTTAGCAAAAAATGACCTACTACTTCCTGTGAGATTCTGAAGTATACATCCATTGGACACTCTGCTATCTCATGAGGCCTTGGGAGAGAATTTGTGAATGGCAGTGAACTGATGCTGTTGGTCACATGACAATAACAAAATAACAAATGTAAGTATGTCCAGATTCATTCATACTAGGTGCATTCATACTATATAAAACATAATTTTCTATATATCTTTGAAATGGGACAGCCTTCGAAGGAATTGGGACGCAGCTTCAAAGAGTGTGATTTTTGAATGAAGCCAAATTGAGTTTGCTGTTAGCATGTGGCTAAGCTAATTAATTACTATATAAGTATAAAAATTCATAGTGTGCTGAAATATTTGGCAAAATAATGCATTTTAATTTGATTGTTAGCTATTGCTTTAGCTTTTTGCATTTTCCAGTATTGAATGAATTGTAAGTTTCTAGCTTTTTTGGATGGCCTTTTTGGTGAGCATTGTTACATTATATTCTTTTCAAAGTAATGACTTAGAAATCATAGAAAGGATGTGTTTTCTACACATCTGATACCTGCTGTATGTTCTCTTACCCCCACAAAGCACCTTTGGGAATATATGGTTTATGAATCCATAGAGAAGTGATTTTTCAGAACGACTCCAGCCTCTCGTATCTAATGTGCCTAAAATATTCCAATTTGGTTTCCAGATTCAGGCTTCTTATATAGTTTCATAAGTCACAAATAGCATGCAGGGAGAGTCATCTTTGATTCTGAGCCACTGATTTGCATAGAAATGAGATCTGACCCATCCAATAGAGTAGTCTAATGCATGCAAAAAGCAGATGTTGATGTAAATGACTATAACTGTTCCACTTACTCTAATATCATTAGACAGAATGAGTGAGCTTGTGTTTATGTGTGTGTTGTAAAGAAGAGAAGGCACATGGAGTTGAGGGCAAGTAAAATGAGCGTTTATCAAATGAGTGTTTTTCTAAAATTATAATAATAAAGTACGGCTGTGAATTTAATGCATTAATCTGGAGTAGTTACAAATAATAAAATGAAATAAAATAAAATAATCACAATTATCCAGTTCTCCTTGACTGATATATAAATTGACTTAAGATTATTAAATAATATAAATTATATAAATAATATAAATTATTATTATAATTACGTTAAGGAAATATGTTTATATATTAAATAAATTTACATTACACATTTAAGGTAATCTAATCAGACTACTTTTAGATTACTTTTGACAAACTGTTTATCACTTCAAATTTAATCAAATAATATTAATATAAAAATATAAAGAGAACAAAATAAATTCTTTGTTATCAACAATATTACATTATGTCAGGGCTTCGTAGACTCAGGTTTGTGAAGAAAGTTTAATCAAAAGCTAATAATTAAATAAAATATAAAAATGTTAAATTAAAATGACTTTGGAAAACAAAAGCCTTCCAAAGACATAACAATACATGGTTAAATGACTCATGGTTGGATGTAATTTTAATCATCTGGCCAGAGTCTGGTTTGTGTGTCCAATTTCACGGAAATAGAAGACTTTGTGACTTTTTTAGAAAGGAAAATTTAAAACATGAAAAAGAATTCAATGAATAATTGATAAACTATGTATTGTCATTGTGTGTAGTCATGTAATCAATAAAAAGTAACTGTAGTCTGATTACTAAAAAATGTAATTGAAAATCTAATATAATCTAATTACAAGGAATCTGATTATTTGTCATTAATTTCATTAGTTAATTAGCATATAATGTAATTAATTTGGCATTAATACTATTTGTAATTTATTTTAATTGATTAACAGATACCAGCTTTTAATATTTTGGAAGATATATGTGACTAAGAGGAGTACCAGAGCACTTGCTGGTACAGTACAGCAGGTTGGCACTAATAGCATGAGATAAAATTCTTCATTGGTATGGCATTTCAAGTCCATTTTGCGCTGTCAAGAGTTATTAGTCTCTGCACCTAGTGTCTCTCTCTCTTTTCCTGCCCATATGCTGCGTTTTCCCAGAGGTGTCTATGGGCGGCTCATTTTTGAAGTTCTTTTCCAATCCCGCTCTCAGAGGAGTCCTTTTGGCTGCCCACCCGCTAGCTTGTCCACCCTTGATCGAGTGTGTGTGGGTGTGTTTGTGCGATTATATGTGTGTGTGTGTTGGCACCGGTGGCATTTTTGATTAAACTCAGTTCTCTCCTTACTAATTACCCCTCTCTCAGGCCCAGTTGCTATATAGTTGTGTAGTTTCTTTTGCTCTTTTTTCTCTAATCAAAGACCTGGAACACTCATCATTGCTATGGCAGCTGCTAATTAGTGGATACCTGGCGTCTTGGCAACAGCAGGTTGGGGGGGAGGGTGAGTCAGGGCTGGTTGATGGGAATAATGACACCGTGTCTCATTGTCTAGCTCCCACACTGAGATGATTAAATATGGACACACACTACACCACCAAGCATTTGTTTTAATATAACGATCAGACTCCTACATGGAACATGTAGAATACCTTCATGTGAATCACACCATTTCATGTTATGGTTGAGCCAGGTGGGAGGGGAAAAGGGAGGTCAAAAAAGAACCAGTATTTTTGGAAGTCAGTGCTAAAATGATTAAAAAAAAATATAGTTTTTTATGTACAGTACTGGTAGTACAAACTCACTGTCTGCTTTTAGCGTACCCAACTTTCAGTGTTTTAAGTGGTACTATTATCGATCACTGGTTTTTTTTGTATCTTGACAACTTAAATATGCAAATATGTGTGAGTTTGTGTGTAGCTGCATAGAGAAACTACCTGAAGGTTTTTGCGCATGCTGTGACTAGAAAGTCCCTCAGCGCTGTTTGTCTGGCACATTAGCACTGCAAATAACCCAACCAGAATCTGCCCTAGCAAAAAATATGTTGTGGTATAAGAGAACATTCTTTAAATGTTATATGGCACTTTTTGTTTTACAAAACGCATCTCTGTTTTCTCAAATCAGTAAAGTACCATTCTGAGGGCAGTGCAGGGTAAACGCTAAAAAATAATTGTAAATATATAGTAATATATATAAAATAAAATATAGTAAAATACAGTTTTCCATTAAAGCAGTAATATAGCGTAAAACAATGCATTCTAGGTAATATTATTTGTCGTTTTCGAGAAAGTAACCTATAGGATGCTTTCTTGAAAATTACAAATATTACCCAGAATGCATCGTTTTACAGTATATTACTACTGTATTTTACAATGAATTCTGGGTAATATTATTTGTCGTTTTCAAGTGAGTAACCAATAGACCTCTTTTCTTAAAATGATAAATATTACCCAGAATTCATTGTTTTATGGTATATAACTGTTTCAGTGGAAAACAGTATTTTACTGTGCAAATTTGTTTACATTATTTAGTTATTTATTTATATTTATATTTATATATTTCGTTATTTTTCAGTGTGTAGTAACTGATTACATGTAATGTGGATTACGAAGTCAGATTCCAAAACTTAAGTAGGCCTACTTGTAATTAGATTACGTTACATTTTAAAATACTAGTAATCAGACTACTGTTACTCTTTTATTGATTATTGCTTTATTGTGATCGTTTTTATTTTAAAATGATTTATTTTACATTTTTATGCTTTTTTTTAAGCTCAGGTATTTTTATATCAATATGGCACACGATTATCTTATTCAAAGCAATGTAATAAGTTAAGTCAAAAGTAATCTAAAAGTGATCAAAAAGTAGTCTGATTACTTTACCTTACATGTGGAATGGAATGGAATGGAATGCGTTTCCTAACTACATTTTTGTAATGTAATTTGGAATCTGTAACCGACTACAATTTGTAAGTAATCTATTCAGCTCTGTCTGAGAGTTTAACTGAGAAGATTTGAAGCAGTAAAAAGAATCACAAATACAAAATGAGAGATTAAAAAGCTAGAGAGAGAGAAAACATGATAGCATGGTTGAGAGTAGGGCAGGATGCATGAGATGAGAGTATTGAAAGGAGAAAGACAGAGAGAGAGATATGTGGAGGAAGGGTGATAAATCATGCTAAACTCATTAATGAGATAACGGTGGCTGAGAAATATGAAGGTTAAAGGGTTGAGAGCTCTGGATGTGCCGTAGACAGAGTTATTTCCTGCCAGGGCCACTGCAGTCAGTCACGTACAAACGCATGCATATTTGCCTACATGTATGGCACAGCGGATGTGACAAAAGGACATTTCGTTGATCAGAATTGACAAGGCTGATGTAGAATCGTTCGAGAATGAATTTATGATTTACTCTGTGTTCCTGAAGTTGAGGTCGACTGCTTCTCAGCTCTTCAGACATCAATCCACCTTACTGTGACACACTAGAAATGGAGCTCTCTGTGATTTACAACAAAACTCATTCACATATGCTTACAAATTCATTGGCGTGTCATGCTCTCTGATGGTTCAGGTTTATATGGCCGTGTGTTTACTTTAGACACTGTAAAGGTTGTGCTCGTGGCTGGTTTGATGGTATAGATCTGACTTTGATAGTTGATGTATTTTACTGCAACAAAGCTCTGAGCTGATTACAGTTCAACTCACTTCTTTTGATTTACACACAATTCAGCTCACATTCAGTGATTTCAGTGACAGCGTTGGTTGGGCAGATTTGTCATCTGATCTATAGTGTTCTTCATTGTTCTGTGCTCTGGTGAACTTTAATCTTTCTGGATTTCTCACATTTAGCATGTTTAAGGGTATTTTGTTCAGCTATGGGCAGTTTTGTCCCTGTGGAATTTTAGAAAATAGGCACTCACTCTTAAAAATGAAGGTTACAGAAGGAGGTTTTTGGTGTGATGCCATACAAGAACCATTTTTTGGTTCCCCAAAGAACCTTTCAGTGAACAATTCTTAACCCTCTGTCTTTCTTTCATATTGATAACCAAAGATGAGTTATTAGGGATACATTTATTGACATTTTCAGCATCATTACTCCAGTCTTCACTGTCACATGATCCTTCGGAAATAATGCTAATATGCTGATTTGCTGCTCAAGAAGCATTTATTATTATCATCAACGTTGAAAACGGTTGTGTTGCTTATCATTTTTTGTGGACAATCTGGATACTTTTTTCAGCGCACTTTGATCAATAGAAAGTGCAAAAGAACATTATTTTATTTATTTAATATCATTCACTGATAGAAATCACACTGGTGGAGATAATATTTTTGGAACAAAATGGACAATTTTGTTGAGGCTAATTGCACAGCTAACATTTTATGTATTATAAAACACACAATTAAATTAAAGATGTTCTCATTTTTTGGATAATTTTGGAACATTTTTGGAGCAGTTTATATGGCAAAGGATGCTTATAAATACTCCTCAATAGACACATCTAAGCAGAACTTCATTTAGCTATAATAAATCATTTCTTTATGGCATCTTCTATCATTTCTGTGTCTGAACAATTACCTTTACATGTCACCCTTTGAGTGAGACCTTGGAAGGTTGGTTATTCAATCTATAATTCCTCTCCTCTGACTTATCTGTCTGTTTTCACCTCTAAACAAGTAAAGGAGACAGAAAAATGTGTTTTTCCTCCTTCTTCCCTCCTCTCGCTTTTGACAAATGGATGACGAGTCGCTTTTCTCCGGTTGGACTTTTTGGACAGGCTTCAAGGCAACAGATGTGCGTTTGTGTTTGGAGAATGAAATATTGAACCATTAGAGCGTCGCTACATGCCCAATCCAATCGCTGTCACTTTATATGTGTGCGCAGTTATCTCTCTCTCTCTCTCTCTCTCTCTCTCTCTCTCTCTCTCTCTGTCTCGTTCACTTAGACATAAGGACATTAGGACAGAATCCGCTTGGTATGAATGTAACGTTATCATACTTTCCTACTTATAACTCTTCACCACATCTGCCAATGGCTGGTGTGGGGGGATGGATGGATAGATTGGTGGATGGGCGGGTGGATGGATGGATGGATGGATGGGTAGGTTGGTGGATGGATGCGTGGATGGATGGATGGATGGATGGATGGGTAAGTGGGTGGATAGATGAAAGGGTGGATGGATGGATGGTTGGTGGATGGATGGATAGATGGATGGATGCATGGGTGGGTGGATGGATGGATGAATGGATGGATGGATGGATGGGTAAGTGGGTGGATAGATGAAAGGGTGGATGGATGGAATGATGAATGGATGGAATATAGATGGCTGTGTGGGTGGGTGGATAGATGGATGGATGGATGGGTAGGTTGGTGGATGGATGCGTGGATGGATGGATGGATGGATGGATGGATGGATGGATGGATGGGTAGGTTGGTGGATGGATGTGTGGATGTGTGGATGGATGGATGGATGGATGGAATATAGATGGCTGTGTGGGTGGGTGGATGGGTAAGTGGGTGGATAGATGAAAGGGTGGATGGATGGATGGATGGTGGGTGGGTGGATAGATGGACGGATAGATGGATGGATGCGTGGGTGGATGGATGGATGGATGGATGGGTTAGTGAGTGGATAGATGAAATTGTGGATGGATGGATGGTTGGTGGACGGACGGATAGATGGATGCATGGGTGGATGGATGGAATGATGAATGGATGGAATATAGATGGCTGTGTGGGTGGGTGGATGGATGGATGGATGGGTAGGTTGGTGGATGGATGCGTGGATGGATGGATGGATGGATGGGTAAGTGGGTGGATGGATGGATGGTTGGTGGACGGACGGACGGATAGATGGATGGATGTGTGGGTGGATGGATGGATGGTGGGTGGATGGACGGGTGGATGGGTAGATAGAAGAATGGATAGATGGATGGAAGGGTGGATTGATTGATTGATTGATTGAGAAACACTTGTGACCTGAGTCAGATCATCAATCCAGTTTGTATGTGTGTAAATGCATGTAGATCGTCTAAAGTTTAATCATCGTTTAAACATCGTTTTAGTTAAGTTTAGTCGTTAAGTTTCAGGTCGGTAAGATTAAAAAAGAAGAAGAAATTAATACTTTAATTCAGAAACAACTCAATAAAGTGAGCAAAAGTGACAAAGTTTTAAATTTGAATATGCAATACTGTTATGCAATATAGATGTATTAGAAGACACTTATATAAGAGACTTCTTTTTTCATTTCATTCATAATAGTTTCCAGAGGTCAGGGACTATCCAGTGTCGCAGAGCAGTACAAAACACCCAGAATGCTTAGATGTGGATCTGAAGTGGTGCGTCAGTTTGAAGTGATGTCATTAAGTGGCTCTTATCATCCTCAAACAGAGTCTGTTCCTCACGGCAGAGGATTGTTACAGTTTCACTGGCTGCCCTCCCTCTGGGCAGGATGGTGTATCGATAGTCCCGCCTGTTAACACCTGCACACACACTAACGAACAGTCATGATCCCCTGCGCTCAGGGAGAAGATACTATTGAACAGAAAGGGCCTCCATTTGAGGAGCAAGACCAAGTAGATAAAGTCATCCGCTGTATAGCGTGTCAAACAAGACCGGGAGAAGAAATTGAAAGAATTGTTCTATTAGGCAGACTCATTTGCAAAACCCAGATAGTCCTTGTATAATCCTCCCTCGCTGGATGGCAAACAATGGGCGGCACCAAGCTCTGAGGGGATTCTGGGCCTGCTGTCCCTCCTCTGCACTGATTTAGGAAAAATGTGTCCTGTTTAGGGACACTTTGTCCTCTTTTTCCCCTGTCTTTCTGTCTCTGAGCTCAGTCGGCGTAAGCCAACAGCAAAGCTTACACGTAGCCGGCTCCAAAACGATATGAAATAAGGGCTAAAATGTGCACTTTATCTCTAACTATTGGCCCGTAGCAACACAAGGACCTAATGAAGCCGCGGCTAATGTGTGTACGCGTGTGCGCGCGAGTGTGTACGGGAGTCAAGCGGCTGGTTAATTAGCTGTGAATGTGTGGTTTTGAAGAGCTTAGCGTCAGACTCTAGATCCTCATTATCTCTGTAACACCAGCGTTCCCTTTCCGCTGTCTCCCCTCTCCTCAAACCAGGGTCATACAGCAGCACCCAGAGATAAGCAAACACACACACACTCTCATCACCAGTGTTGGACACGTCCCCAGTCGCTAAAACCTCATTATGAGCTCTGTTTGTGTATTGTCATTAAGTTGTATGTGTTTGCCCTCAGGGAGCGATTAAACAGGGCAGGGCTTTTGTTTTAGGCCTCTGTATTTATAATTCTTTGACAGCTGTGAATAACCCTGTGCCTTTAAATCATATTGGTCACGGTATGGGTCTGTTCCAAAACAACATAGGTAGCATCCTAACTGAGATGGAACCTCATAAGTTAGCAACTTGAATTAGTCTATATTGTATGTATGCATAGGCAGCAACTTACTTCCCTCAAACAAATACTACTCCTAACATGAAGGCTTGTCAAAAGACTGTATGTATGGTTACTTCCTGGTTTTCGCTAAGCCAGCTTGGACATTTCCGGTGAACTGTTAGCTGTCATTCTGTACTAGCTGTACACGGACACAAAACCATCATTGTTTGACTTTTTAATACTGTATTTTTATTATTTTAATGCATTTATCACACTTATTGCCAATAAACCAGTTTTATTGATTGCTATAAAGACTTGAAGTTACTGCAAACGGAATAAGAAACGCGGTGTCTGTGATTAGACATTTTTTTTAGACTTTATTTTTAATATGATGACTATTTGTTCATCCTTCCAAGATTATCTACATTTGTAAGACCAACATTTGATACAAATATTTTATTTAAAATTAAAAGAGACCACTATATAACCATCAGATGGCGGCAGGGGACCATTTATTGGCTCATGTCAGCTATTTCCTGCAGTGGTTTTTCATTCAGTTTCACTTTTGAATAAATATTAAACATTATGAAATCACTAGATTTAAAAATACATTTTGTCCAGGTGAAGTATGAAGTGCTCAGAAAATCTCTTGAAAAACCACTTTTCTTGCAAATGAACTCTTGTTTTCACACTAAAGTGTGAAAACTGATGGTTGAATTGAATTTTGCCGAGCAGGAACTCTGAGGGATGCATCTTTTTTATGGCGTCTTACATTTGAGCAATTAAATTAATTTAAGTGGCTATAATCTGATTATAAACTAAGTATTAGACTAGATGCTGTTAAAGCTACCTCATGACACTGAAGATACTGACACGCCAGCAAGTGGCATTTCACCGGATGTTTCCCAGCTGGCTTATATTATTGTGGAAGTTCTTAAAGGATTAGTTCACTTCAGGATTAAAATTTTCTGATTTACTCACCCCAATGTCATTCAAGATGTTCACGTCTTTCTTTCTTCAGTCGAAAAGAAATGATAGTTTTTGAGGAAAACATTCCAGGATATTTCTTCATATAATGGACTTCACTGGGGTTCAATGGGTTGATGGTCGAAATTGCAGTTTCAGTGCAGCTTCAAAGGGTATTAAAATATCTTGTGAAATGAGCGTTCATTTTCTAAAAAGAAATAAAAACGGCAAAACTTAATATATCAAGCGAAACGATCGTGAATTTTCCAATAAGAGATAAAAAAAATTATATTCTTTTTAACCGCAACTGTTCGTGTTGCACTGCAATGCACAACACATTACGTGGTCGTGTAGGAAAGGTCGTGACTTAGGCGGAAGTAACATAGAAAAAAATCTAATTTTCTCCTCCAATTTCAAATGTTTGACATTGTTGTTTTTTTTGTTTTTTTTTTACTTAGTGTTTGCACGTTCACTTTGTAAACACTTGCTTGGTACTTCTGCCTATGTCACATGTGATTTCTGCTACGACTACATGATTACGTAATTACGTAATGCATGGCACATCGCAAAGCATCGCAACCACAAAGCATTGCATTTGTGGTTAAAAAGTATATTATTTTTTTTAGAAAATGACTGATCGTTTTGCTTGATCAGACCTTATTCCTCGTCTGGAATCATTTAGAGCCATTTGAAGCTGCACTGAAACTGCAGTTTGGATCTTTAACCTTTTGAACCCCAGTGAAGTCCACTATATGGAGAATAATCCTGGAATGTTTTCTTCAAAAACCTTAAATTTCTTTTTGACAGAAGAAAGAAAGACATGAACATCTTGGCTGACGTGGAGGTGAGTAAATTATCAGGACTAATTCAAGTAATCCTTTAAGAACGTTCTGTGTTTATGGTCAATTGATTACAATAAATGGTTTTAGCATGTTGCTAAGCTAACAGTGTGACATTCAGTTCAACATTAAAATACTTAGCTCATACAAATATTGGGTAAAATGGCTGTATATTATTTGTTATTAACTATTTTTGTTGTAACGTAACACATTTTTAGTTTGATTCTCCTCCAAAAGTGTAAACACTGTGACTCTGTGTTGCTAGCAAAACATTGCTCTATTTGAGCGTCCCAGTAACAAGTACATATGTGTGTATTTTGGGATTTTGTTTAGTTCTGAAATTTCACACTTTAAGTATATTTTTAAGGAACATTTCTCACATGTTGTCGGCGACATTTCCTGGTTCTGAGGCACAAAGGCCTAGGATCAGAGAGCATTATCCAGAGTGGTAAGGACAGCCGAGAAAGCCATCAGGAGTTCTCTACCCTGGATTATAATCATGTGTACTCAACGATGCAAGGCCAGGGCCAAAAGAATTATTAAAGACATTCACCATCCTGCACACAGACTATTGTTATTCCAACCCTCAGTGGAGCGCGACCAGATCCTGAGGACAAACACCGAGAGATTGAGGAGGAGTTTCTATCCAAGGAGTTCCAATCCAATATTAATGTATTGTTGTTGCGTCGTGGGACGAAAAACTAAAATCATTTCATTACATTACATCACATTTATATGTGTGTGACAAATAAAGAACCTTGAACCATCTTGGATTTTTTTCCCCAAAAAACCTCCCTGCAATGCATTCTGGGACGCCTTCTCTGAGAAAGATGCATGATATAATGCTTTGTCCGGAATGTTGTATCTTGAAAGCCAACATAACAATGAACAGCCTTCACTTGAAGAGCATGTATGCCTTAAAATGCTAATGTATAAGCAGGTTGCTGGATTTGGAACAGAGCTTATGTGCTTTTTTCTGACCTAGCTCAAAACACTTAGAAGCATATGATGCGTATCATCACCATGGCAACAGTGTCATTGTCAATGCAGTGGAGTGACCTCAGAGGTTGTAAGGCCACTGCGATGACTTAGATGAATGAAAAGGAATGAAAGAAAGCCACAAAAGGAAGCTGAAACGTGCTGCTCTGATGAAGCGTCGCTGTATGGTACCGTGCGTATTATTGAGCGTGAGTTCTTACGTGTGTGAATGACCTGCAGATTATGGATCATTATGATGGAAAGCGGCTCGTGTGCTGCGATAACACAGGACTCTCTACGCAAGCTTGCGGCAAACATTCCATTCTGTGAGCTAGTTACAGGGAGGCTGGCGTTGAATAGGCACACAAGTAATTAATCTTTCAAGGATTTTCTATGCTTCCAATTTTAAACTGCCCAGAAGGAATGGAAACGCAGTTATGTGCCGAAGATTTTGCTTCTAAAACCCAGAAAAGCACTTGAAAGATTAAAGTCTGCAGTCGGAGGGACTGTTTCATTTTGTATTACAAGCAGCATTCTTGGAAAACAAGCAATTTATTTGCTGGGAAGCAAGAGATTTTTTTTTCAAGTTAATATTATGAATGAAATCGAATTTCTTTTTGTGTAAAATAACTGTCCAAAATCAAAAACCAGAACGAATGCCGCCACTGATGAAGCCAGAGGTGGAGACACCACGAAAAGATGACATAAAATCCAGAACAGGGAATTAAATCAATTACTGAACCATTTTTTTTTTAACTGGTTCATTTCAATGTACAACCCAATTCACGAGAATGAATTGAAAGCTGCTAGACAGATAAAATTGCTGCTATTTTAAGAACAGCTGAGCTACTACTTTGTGAAAAAGAAGTGTGCTTAATTATATTGAATGTGTCCTTAATCTTAAAAAGTATATTTAAAAAAAACACACACACATTTGCAGATATTGCAATAAATAAAAGCCCAGTATTAATGAAATGAAAGGCCACTTAAAGGGGACCTATTATACAAAGTTGACTTTTATGAGGTGTTTGAACACAGATGTGTGTTCACAGTGTGTGTAAGCAACCAGCCTATACTGGTAAAAATCCACCCACTGCTTTTTTTTATAATCCCCATTAATCATAAACAGTCCAAACAATCAGTTCTTACGTAAGAGCCCCGCCCACGACTGGTGACGGAATCTGCCCTATTAGCTTAGCTCCTCCCCTGAGAGAGTTGTATGCCATGTTTATCTCCTCGCTAGAGCATTCAAGTAAGAAATGTAAATATGAAGTTTTTTTTAAAAGAGTGGTTGATTATTATTTCACTTGAGTTAGTGTGTAATATTGCTGTTTGAGCATAAACAACATCTGCAAAGTTCCAGCACTCAAAGTTCAATGCAAAGGGAAATATATTATTTTACGGAATTCTCTTTTTAAGGACTACAGCAAAAAGCTGGTAGGGACTAAAACAAGCTTCTTTCCGAGTTAGTGATATCACTAATCCTAAAATTTACATAAACCCTGCCCCCGGGAACATGCAGCAAATGGGGCGAGGCCATGTTGAGCTGCTTTAGAGAAGAGGAAGAGTTGTTGTAGTCGAGTGTTGTTACCATGACGTCATTTTACTCCAGACTCCTTCACAAACGAGGATCAATTCAACGCTGGATTTGCACAAAAGATTCACATGACGGTACATGCTAGTCGATGAGTTGAATCAACTCCACAGCAACTACATAAATTTATCCACTAACTGTTCAGAAACGTTCAGTTTCATTCTAAAAGTTGTAACAGTGTGACTCTGGTTTGAACAATGTAAGGCTGAACACCGTTACTGACAATCCTCATTTTGGCTGCGTGAGATTCTCCAGCTTTGTTGTTGTTGAGCAACTGAAGCATGAGCTGTTAAAACTCCGCCCTCTTCTGGAAGGGGGGCCGGGAGCAGCAGCTCATTTGCGTTTAAAGGGACGGCGTGTTTTTGCTCACACCCAAATAGGGGCATATTTGACAAGCTATAATAAATGATCTGTGGGGTATTTTGAGCTGAAACTTCAGACACATTCTGGGGACACCAGAGACTTGTATTACATCTTGTTAAAGGGGCATAATTGATCCTCTTTAATTGATGTTATATTTAAAGGAAATACATTTCAAAGGTACTAAATTGCAACTTCATTATAAATGTGCAATTAGAAATATATTTATATACATGAGATTATGTGTTTCAGTAGAAATTACATTAAAGTATATTTAGTTTACCATAAATGCATGTCTGTATTTCAGAGACAGTAGAAATAATTATGAAATTATATATAAAGATGCACTTAAATTCAACTAATTGCATCAATTGTAAATTTAAACTATAATACATTTTCATAAAAGCAACAGTAATTTAGAAGTCTGTGCAGGATGGATTTTTCAATCCCGATTTTATCCCGCTCTCATCGAAAATTCCACGTTTTGTCCCGTTCCCGTCTGCAAAAGGGCATAGGAAGAGGTCCACACTGATTTTTCACTCCTGTTCCAGTATCTATATGCTATTTTTATAAAGTGTACTACATTTTCACAAGGCCTGTCATAAAACCAAGAATGTAAATGTAAAATCGTCATACTCCATTTTAAGCGTGAAATCATTAAGTTTGTCTGGGCACATGACATGATAGTTTGATAATGAAAGCTTCCCATTAACCTTATTCAAAACTTTTTAACAAAGCAACCCTCTTTCTCAAAGTTTGTTTAACACGTCACTGACAACACTTCATATTTCAGCAGGGAAAATAGCACCTCGCAGTCAGACGGGTTGTCATAAGATGTCATCCACTGTAGCAACTCTCGAGTTAACTACCAGGCCCATGGGGTGCGTCTCTCCTTCCCCTGTGCATTCGGCGTGTGTATTGTGTTAGTGATGTTTTAATGACTCTAGATGAAGTGGGTGGTGAGGGGAAGATTGCCACTTGCAGTAGATTTCAGCAGATGATTGCTCTTCAGCGGCAAGAGTCTGACACTAGCGCCGAGGCCCTGGTGTTTCAGCCATCAGCCTGGAGGACGACTCGCTCCAAGCTCTTGACCTATTTCTGTCCTCCAATCACCTCTCTAGGTCAATGTCCCCTTTTATTTCCATGGCTATTCAGTGTTTGAAGGCCATTTCTGAAGCTTTATGTAGTTGTCCCTGGAATTTAAGTTTAAATGAACTCTCGGATGTAACTTTGTCACTTTCACGGAAGAGGTTTCAGTGCACACCTGGGTTCAGCTGACCATAAAGACCCACAACAGTGTGGGCTGCAGAGCTAAAGCTTGAGTGCTTTGAAAAGGGAGGTGTTGTGTTTGAACTCAAATTGCGTCAAATAAATTTCCAAGTAAACAGTAACTTTGGTGTTGTCACATTTTGTTGGTTTTGGTGCACATCTGGGTTCAGTTGACCATAAAGCTGAGTTTGTTTGATTTATGTCAGTTGCAAAAATAAATAAATACATCAAAATCATGCTTGAGTCCTTTAAAAGGGAAATGTGGAGTTTGAACTCCAGGGTGACGTAAAATAAAATAAAAAATTAAATTAAATTAACCATTTGTAAGAAAATAAATGGAGGAAAATGAAACCACTTAATATGATATAATTGTGAGATGTTATTTTTGTATTTTGCTTTCCTTTTCTTTTTCAACATCCTTGACCATTTAAATATGTTACCTACATAGACAACTATGGAAGCTTGTTTCCCCCATGAAACTTTAAAAAAGAAAAATAGGTCATGCGACTTTACATCTTACAATCTTACAACTTTTTTCCTCAGAATTCCAACATATAAACCGAGTTATAAAGTCAGATTTGCAAGATAAAAACTTGAAATTGCGAGAAAAAAGTCAGAATTCTGACTTTATATCTCTCAATTCTGACTTTATATCTCTCAATTCTGACTTTATGTCACACAATTCTGACTTTATATCTCACAATTCTGACTTTTTATCTCTCAATTCTGACTTTATATCACACAATTCTGACTTTATGTCACACAATTCTGACTTTACGTCACACAATTCTGATTTTATATCACACAATTCTGACTTTGTCTCCCAATTCTGACTTTATATCTCCCAATTCTGACTTTATAGCTCTCAATTTTGACTTTATATCACACAATTCTGACTTTATGTCTCTCAATTCTGACTTTGTCTCCCAATTCTGACTTTATATCACACAATTCTGACTTTATATCACTCAATTCTGACTTTATATCTCACAATTCTGGCTTTAGATCTCTCAATTCTGACTTTATATCTCTCAATTCTGACTTTATATCACGCAATTCTGACTTTATATCACGCAATTCTGACTTTATATCACACAATTCTGACTTTATATCACACAATTCTGACTTTATATCTCACAATTCTGGCTTTATATCATGCAAGTTTGACTTTGTCAAGCAATTCTGAAAAAAAGGTCAGAATTATGAGATGCAAACTCGCAGTCAGAATTGTCAGATAAAAAGTGGCAATTACAATTTTATTATTATTTAGCGGTGGAAACAAGCTTCATAGAAAACAGCTGTCTTCTTGTGTTTCCTAAATGCTCACTGAACAAACTGTCTTTTGTGTGTAGTCTGAAGTTATGTTGATAAAAGCATTTTGCAAATATATTCATGTAACAAGAACATAATTGTTTGAAAGTGTGATCCGTTCACTTTGATCTTTTGGTATAGTTTTTGTGCCATAATTCAGGCAATAAAACTGTTAAATGTCAAAACTAAACTTTATCTTCTCCTCAAGCTGTATATGCCGCTCTAAAGTACCTTTTTGTATTATTTTTGTCCACAGGTTCTTCAGCACCACCATGCAGTTCATGAGATTTCCTACATTGCAAAGGATATCACGGACCACCGAGCCTTTGGTTATGTATGTGGGAAAGAGGGAAACCATCGGTTTGTGGCCATCAAAACTGCTCAGTCTGTAAGTGCTCACACCAAAAAAGAGTGTCAAAATTTGTTGAAAGTATATTTCAAAACAGTTAGTATATTACACTGTGCCTTTGCTGTTATGACAGCTTCCACTCCTCTATAAAGGCTCTATCTCTGTGTCTGACTTGTGTTCATTCCCTCAGTCTGTTTTTGACTTTGCCCTGTGTTGTTGTTTGTTTCTGCTGCTGTTCTTTGTTGTTGCATTGCTCTAGTCTGCACTGCTGCGCTTCTGTTGCGGTTGCTCAATCGATTTCCATACCGGGTCAAAGATTCCTCTCTCTCTCTCTCTCTCCCCCTCCCTCCCATCCATCGCTCTCTCACTGTGAACTACAAGTGACCCAACAAACACATAAAGATAAAGGAATGGCAACATGTTCGTGCACTCGTCCAGCTTAATGGCTGAAAACGTCTCGGTTACGTATGTAACCCTCGTTCCCTGAAGGAGGGAACGGAGACGTACGTCAGAACTGAACCGACGAATTGGGATATCGCACGAGAGCCCTATCATCTTCGAGTGTAAACTAAACGAGCCAATGAAGATTGGCGTGCGAGCTTTCGCGTGCCGCACTCCGCCCCCGCGAGCGGGTATAAATACGGAAGCGGCAGCGCTCGCACTTTGTTTTTCGCTGAGGAGACGAGCAGTGGTCCGCGCTCAGCGGGGTACAGGAACTGTGGCGACGGGACGTACGTCTCCGTTCCCTCCTTCAGGGAACGAGGGTTACATACGTAACCGAGACGTTCCCTTTCAGTCGGTCACGTTCGACGTACGTCAGAACTGAACCGACGAATTGGGATCCCTAATAAAACGCCACAGTTACTGACCCCCTCCAGCGCCCAACGTAAGTCGCAGCATCCCGGCGCGCACTAGGGACGGAGAAGGGACCGGACTTACGCCAGGGAAGTCTACTGCTGTTCCGCATGACCCACTCAGTAAGACTTGGATAACACTGGGAAAGCGTGCCCACTGGGGACGCTGCGGAGACCACAACCTACCCGAAGGGAGGAAATTTACGTGGGAATGTACATATGGACTGGCCGTGGGCAGTGCACATATGAAGTCCCTGGGATGGCTCCGGCCTAGGTAGGGGGGAGACACATCTAGCAGGGACAGCAGAGCGGGCTCTGCTGAGGGAAAGACACGGGCTTACATAGGAAGGCTACCGTGGACATTACACATATGGGACCGCCGTAGGGGTCACAACATATGGAACCCAGCTTAGCAGAGGCAGTATGCGTGCTTAAGCCTAGCAACGGACACTCCGCAATGTCCGGAGCCGCAAGGGGTGGCGGAGGACTCAACAGGGTTCGCCAACTGGGGAACTCTACTGGAGCAATAGAAGCACGTATCCGGCCCAGCGGGCGGGAGTGGCGTATGCAAGCGGACACTAGAAAGGGTTCTTCGCGCTACCGGCCAGTAGGGGCGAGTACACGGGAAGATACCGATTCTACACGAAGGCTATAGAATCTAGCGAATGTGTTGGGTGTCGCCCAGCCCGCAGCTCTACATATATCTGTCAGCGAGGCACCGTGAGCCAGCGCCCAGGAAGAAGCTACCCCCTTAGTGGAGTGAGCCCTCAACCCGAGCGGGCAAGGCACGCCTTGGGACTGATAAGCCAAGGCGATGGCGTCCACTATCCAGTGGGCCATCCTCAGCTTGGAGACAGCCTTTCCCTTCTGCTGGCCTCCGTAACAGACGAAGAGCTGGTCTGAGGTCCTGAAGCTTTGAGTTCTGTCCACGTACAGACGCAGAGCGCGGATGGGACAGAGCAAAGCCAGGGCTGGGTCTGCCTCCTCCGAGGGCAGCGCTTGCAGGTTCACTACCTGATCTCTAAAGGGAGTGGTAGGAACCTTGGGCACATATCCGGGCCGGGGTCTCAAGATAACGTGAGAGTTGGCCGGCCCGAATTCCAGGCACGATTCGTCGACCGAAAAAGCGTGCAGGTCCCCTACCCTCTTGATGGAGGCCAGTGCAGTCAGGAGAACTGTTTTAAGTGACAGAATTTTTAACTCTGCTGACTGCAAAGGCTCAAAGGGGGGTCCCCGGAGAGCTGTAAGCACCAGGGACAAGTCCCAAGAGGGTATAGAGAGTGGGCGAGGCGGATTCAGTCTCCTCACCCCCCTCAGGAACCTGACGATCAGGTCATGCTTCCCCAGCGACTTACCTTCAACTGCATCGTGATGTGCGGCGATAGCGGCAACATACACTTTTAGGGTGGAGGGAGACAGCCTTCTCTCCAGACCCTCTTGCAGGAAGGAAAGCACTGACCTGACCGAGCAAGATCGGGGGTTCTCCTGGTGAGAAGAACACCATTCGACGAACAGGTTCCACTTCAAGGCATAGAGGTGCCTCGTAGAGGGAGCTCTAGCGGAAGTGATGGTGTCTACCACTGATTGGGGTAAGCCACCTAGAACCTCCGCGTCCCGTCCAGGGACCAGACATGGAGATTCCAGAGGTCCGGACGCGGGTGCCAGAGGGTGCCCCGTCTCTGAGTCAGAAGGTCCTTCCTCAGAGGAATGGGCCAAGGAGGTGCTGTCGCGAGGAGCATCAGTTCTGAAAACCAGGTCCGGTTGGGCCAATACGGCGCAACTAGCAGGACCTGCTCCTCGTCCTCCCTGACTTTGCACAACGTCTGTGCAAGAAGGCTCACTGGGGGAAACGCATATTTGCGGAGGCCCCGGGGCCAGCTGTGTGCCAGTGCGTCCGTGCCGAGGGTGCCCTCGGACAGGGAGTAAAACAACTGGCAATGGGTCGAGTCCGGGGCGGCAAACAGATCTATCTGAGCGGTCCCGAAGCGACGCCATATCAGCTGGACCGCCTGGGGATGGAGTCTCCATTCTCCCGGAAGCGGAAGCTGCCGTGAGAGCTCGTCGGCTGCACGGTTGAGCACGCCTGGGATGTGAATGGCATGAAGCGACCTCAGATGCTTCTGACTCCATAGGAGGAGATGGCGGGCGAGTTGTGACATGCGACGGGAGCGTAGACCGCCCTGGTGGTTGATGTACGCTACGGTCGCAGTGTTGTCCGTACGGACCAGAACGTGCTTGCCTGGTAGCAGCCCTCTGAGGCGGCCCAGCGCAAGACGTACTGCTAACAACTCGAGGCAATTGATATGCCACTGCAGTTGAGGCCCCGTCCACAGACCTGAAACTGCATGCCCGTTGTACGCGGCCCCCCACCCGGTGGACGAGGCATCCGTGGAGACCACAGCATGCCTGGACACCTGTTCCAGGGGAACTCCAGCCCGCAGGAACGAGGGGTCGGACCACTGAGTGAGGGTACGACGGCAGTTCGGTGTAATTGCCACACGGAACGTACCGCGTCGCCACGCCCATCTCGGGACTCGGCCATGAAGCCAGTGTTGAAGCGGCCTCATATGAAGCAATCCGAGCGGCGTAACTGCGGCTGCGGATGCCATATGCCCCAGGAGCCTCTGAAATAATTTCAGTGGGGCCGCTGTCCTGCTCTTGAGCGTACTCCGGCAGTTCAACACCGACTGGACGCGCTCCTCGGTGAGGCGCGCGCAGTCTGGCTGACCGAGTCCAGTTCCATACCGAGATAAGAGATCCTCTGCCCGGGGGCGAGTTTGCTCTTGTCCCAGTTGACCCGAAGACCCAACCGGCTGAGGTGAGCTAACACCAGGTCCCTGTGTTCGCACAACTGCTCTCGCGAGTGAGCTAGGATCAGCCAAACGTCGAGATAGTTGAGGATGCGAACGCCCTGTTCCTTGAGCGGAACAATGGCCACCTCCGCAATCTTGGTAAAGACACGGGGCGACAGGGCCAGCCCGAAGGGTAGGACCTTGTACTGATATGCCCGACCCTCGAACGCAAACCGTAGAAAGGGTCTGTGTCGAGGAAGAATCGAGACATGAAAGTACGCGTCCTTCAGGTCGATCGCTGCAAACCAATCTTGGGGACGGATGCACTCGAAAATGCGTTTCTGCGTCAGCATCTTGAACGGCAGCCTGTGAAGGGACCGATTCAAGACTCGCAGGTCCAAGATTGGCCGTAACCCACCGCCTTTCTTGGGTACAATGAAGTAGGGGCTGTAAAACCCTGACCTCATATCGGCTGGAGGGACCGGCTCTATTGCGTCCTTCGCCAGTAGGACTGCAATCTCCGCCCGAAGTACAGGAGCATCGTTCGCATTCACGCGAGTAAAATGGATGCCCCTGAACACCGGGGGACGCCGGGCGAACTGAATCGCATAGCCGAGTCTGATCGTGCGGATGAACCAGCGGGACGGGCTGGGAAGCGCTTGCCAGGCTCCCAGACTCCGCACCAGCGGGACCAACGGCACAACAGACGTACCCGCGGGGGGGCAGCGAGGCGGAGCCAGGGAACCTGACTCGGACGGCAGAGCGGCCCGAAGTGAGGTTTGGCTCCGCAGAGTGACAGTGCGCGTGGGAGACGGCACGAGGGCGGCCTCGACCAGCACACTGCCCTCCGCTGGCGAAATGAGAGGGGGCTGAGGGTGGCCAGGCATAGCGTGACACACCGCCAGACGCGCCCTCTTGTGACCCAGAGGAAGTGGAAACTGCTCTTTCAATTAGAATGTGGGTACCGCTGGACTCCGGGGAGCCAGCGGCGGAACAGAAAGGAAACAAATGATTCTCCACCCGGCCCTCCTCCGGGGGAGGGAGCAGTGCCTTCACCGTCTCCCGAGAAGCAGCTCCAACTTCCTCCGAGTCGCCCGTCTCAGGGCCGCTTCTGGTGTGTTTGCCACCTGGCTTGGCTGCGGGCTGAGCAGGCTGGGCGCCAAGCCTGCGACCGGCTCCCTGAGGTCTGCTGGGTGATGGCTGCTGCTTTGCAGACTTCGCAGGGGCGGAGGATGACGCAGGCGGGCGCCCTCGGTGACGAGCAGACGAGGAGGCCGCCACCGGCGGCTGGGTGGAGGCAGCAGCTACACGCCGGGGCAGGACATGCTTCAGGGCCTCCGTCTGCTGTGCGGCCAAGAACTGTAGGGCGAAGCTCTCGACCGCGTCACCGAATAGCCCAACCTGGGACACAGGGGAGTCCAGGAACCGATACTTATCAGCCTCCCTCATGTCCGTCAGGTTGAGCCAGAGATGGCACTGCTGAACCACCAGCGTGGCCATCGCTTGACCAACCGAGCGCGCAGTCACCTTCGTCGCCCGGAGGGCGAGGTCGGTGGCGGCTCGCAGCTCTTCCACGAGCTGTTGGTCAAGACCGCCCTGGGGCATGTCACGAAGTGCCTTGGCCTGGTAGACCTGCAGCAACGCCATGGCATGCAGGGCAGATGCAGCCGGCCCACAGGCTCTGCAAGGCTCGTCCGTTAGAAGGACGAGAACTTACAGGCCCGGGACGGGAGGCGCGGGTACCCCACCAGTTGGCGCGCTCAACTTGGGGGGATCCCCACATACCCCTAGCTGCACCGCCATCCAGGACGGTGAAGGCGGAGGAGGGACCCAACCGGTTCGGACAGAAAAAGGTGCCCTCTACGATCTAGTCACCTCCTCATGCACTTCCGGAAAGAAAGGAACCGGGGCAGAGCGCTGAGAACCAGCACGGGCTGCCCCGAGAAACCAATCGTCCAGCCGGGAGGTTTCGGGACACGGTGGAGGGTTCCACTCGAGCCCGATACTCCCGGCGGCCCGGGCAAGCATGGCCGTCAATTCTGGATCGGGCTGGAAAACGCCACACCCCCAGGAGGTGGCGCATCAGCCTTCATCTCCAGATGACTCAAGCCCGCCTTCCGATGCCGCAATCGACATCTGATCATCAGCCGGCGCACCAAAAGAGACGGCTGGTCGCTCATGAGAGGGACCAACGCGCTCCTCTGGCATCACCACGGGTTGCGGTGTGTGTGAGGGACCAGGGGCCCACGGAGACTGGCTCGGCGGGGAAGCCCTGACCGTGATCCTCAGATCTCCCGGCCTATCCGCGGAAGTAGCGACCCTCTGGGGGGCGCTAGATCGGGGGACAGGGACGGGGGCTTGGCCTTGAGAACCAAGGTAAGCAAGCTGCGATCTCAACACCGCGATAGTCATGTTCCCACAATGAGAACATGAACTATCCACAAAAGCTGCCTCAGCGTGCTGAACGCCAAAACACGTGATGCAGCGATTGTGCCCGTCAGCTGGTGACAAGGAACGACCGCATCCAGCAGCGCACGAGCGGAATGACATCTTGAAAAAGACATACTCGACGCCCGTGAAGGAAATTGAAAGCTCTTTTAGTACTGTGCTGAAGCACACAGGGATTCACCGCAGCGCTGCTGCAAGACACTTTACAGCCTGCAGAGCGCGCACCACCGGCCCAAATCGCAACCCTTCTCTCTGATACTGCTCTCTCAGGTTGCTGTAAAAACAGCAGTCTTTAGGACCGTGGGGATCGCGGGATCGCTGTTGCGCCGTCACACCCGCACAGGAACTCTCGTTCTTTTAGCTCTCCGTTCACTTCACACTCTTCAGACGATACAGCAAACACTGCACGGCTCCGAAGCGAAAGACAAAGTGCGAGCGCTGCCGCTTCCGTATTTATACCCGCTCGCGGGGGCGGAGTGCGGCACGCGAAAGCTCGCACGCCAATCTTCATTGGCTCGTTTAGTTTACACTCGAAGATGATAGGGCTCTCGTGCGATATCCCAATTCGTCGGTTCAGTTCTGACGTACGTCGAACGTGACCGACTGAAAGGGAACTATTTTTACTCACTCCTGCCACAGTTATGGCTCTCATTTATTCATTTTTCCATCCTCATGTTGTCATTTCCTTCTGTTTCTCTCCCCATCTCTCTTTTTCTTCCTCTTCCTGTCCTTAAGTACTGTGGTAGTATCGTGGTAGATGATGGTATTACATACAAATACCATGGTAATTTTGATTGTTTCTTCAAACTTTGGACAGCATGTCCCAGATGTTGATTTTAATTAAAACTAACAGATTTTGATTTTATTTTATTTTATTTTAATCCAAAAAAGAAATTGTCCCTCAATTGTGGGATCATTTCCACCACAATCCACAAAATTCCCTCAAGTAAAATCTTGTATAATATTTGTACTGTGTGTCATTTACAAAAAGTCAAAAAATATTATTTAATTGTGCGTATTTAGACTACATAAAAAGCTAGTTAAAAATTTGCATTGGCAAGGAGTGAGCTATTGTGATCCTAAAATTCCTAAAATGCAATTTGCAGCCCATAATACTATTAATTGCAATGCATAAACTAATAAATATGTTAAAACAGTTTTATTTCTAAAAGAAAAATAGTGCCCATAGTTGAAGAAACACCCATACAATACTGAGTAATGAAATGATTTATCTAAAAACCCATGGCAGTTAGCTTGTCTTCTTCTCTACTCAGTTTTGAGGGCAAATGTTCGCTTCCCATTTTCATGCATGTATTTATTGAGATATTGGTGGCGTTTCGGCTGCACTGGGCAGAAGATGCACTTTTAATGCTAACTACAAAAAGTGAAGTTTGATCTGACCCAGCCCTTTCAAACGGAAAGCACTTTGTTCTGTCTGCTCTCATCCGGAAGATCCGAATCAGAGGTTAAAAGGTCCTTGTTATTTCGTTTCTCTCGTGCTCTGAATTGCTTGATGAATCGCACAGGAAATGCAGCAGATATGGATCCTTATTGAGAAGAGCATGTCACTTCTTCTTCTCTCTACCTCTTTGTCTCTATAAATCTGTGTCTCTCTGCCTGTCTTTCTGCATGTATTCCCAGGCCGAGCCTGTGATCCTTGACCTCCGTGACCTTTTCCAGTTGATCTATGAGATTAAACAGAGGGAGGAAATCGAGAAGAAAGCTCAGAAGGACAAGCAATGCGAACAAGCTGTTTATCAGGTAAAACACTCGCACAAAAACCTTCACACCAAACCCTAAGCAAATTTACAATTTCTAATGCTCGGTCAAAATACCGCCGCATATATGTCAGTAGACGAATGAGAGTTGGAGAAAGAGAAACAACAAACTCAAAAGGGAATAATAAAATATGAAATACAAAAGGATGAAAATACAGAAACAACAAATTTCCGAAAGGACATATTAATTATTTATCTCAGAGAATAACATTAGACTCATATGAGGCTGGGTGCATGCTGAAGATTATTTTTCTTTGTTTCTTTTATTTTTATTTTATTTTTTTAAGGTCCTTTATAACTGTTGCTTGTATGTATGTATAAATATGTGTATATAGATAGATAGATAGATAGATAGATAGATAGATAGATAGATAGATAGATAGATAGATAGATAGATAGATAGATAGATAGATAGATAGATAGATAGATAGATAGATAGATAGATAGATAGATAGATAGAAAGAAAGATAGATATACACACTCACACACACACACTGCCATTTAAAAGTTTGGGATATATCTGGTATATTTTAATGTTTTTAAAAGAAGGCTCTTATGCTCACCAAGGCTACTTTTGTTTAAAATTACAAAAACAAACAGTAATACTTTGAAATATTATTACAATTTAACAGTTGTTTTCTATGTGAATAAATTGTAAAATATAATTTATTTCTGTGATGATTACTCCAGTCTTCATTGTCACATGAACCTTCAGAAATCATTCTAATATGCTGATTTGCTGCTCAAGAAGCATTTCTGATTATTATCAATGTTGAAAACAGTTGTGTACAATTTTTTTTTCAGGATTCTTTGATGAAAAGAAAGTTTAAAAGAACAGCATTTATTTGAAATAGAATCTTTAGTAAGATTATAAGTGTCTTTAATGTCACTTTTGATCAATTTAGTGCATCCTTATTGAATAAATACTCACACCAAAGTTTTTAACAGCAGTGTTTGATAGAAAAGCTTTCTATTTTAGATAAATATAAATTTATTTATAACTACACATGTAAATAAGTATACTTATTAATAGTTTATATTAATGTATACATAAATATTAGTGTTGTGTTCATGGAAGGAGGAGGCAGGAACCAGCGAACAAAAAAACTTTAATCTTTAAAACTTTACTCACGAAATAAACGGACAACAAAATGAAAGTAAGGCGACAGCCTCTCATGGACGACTGCCGCATATAAACATAATAAAACAACAACAAAATCCAGGACTGGTCCTCTCTCGTCCTTCTCTGTCGTCACTCCTCTGTTTATCCGTGATGGAGCTCCCCAGTGGGACTCGAGACCGATGTGGCACGCAGGTGTTGCGAGCCTTGCTCTGCTTGCCACAGTACATCTCAACATGTTTATCTGAACATCCTCAATAGCTATGCTGTCATTGGTTGTTCTTTTGGCTTTTTTAAGAGAAGTAACAAAGCATTTAAAAATCTTTTGTACTATTCTTAAATTAATCTCAGAGGACAGCGCACCAGTGGACCGGCAGCTCTTTCCCCTCTCTCTCTCTGTCTGTTGAATCTCAGGTGCATATCTGCGGGTGATTTCCTTCACACTGCTTTTTCAATCGAGAGACAAAATCACTCCTTTCATCCTGTGCAGGCCACATTTCTGTTCCTATTTTTACTGCCTGATGTTAAAAATGCTGTTTTTACATAAATGACCAAAAATTGGCTTCTTTTTTCTCGTCATCATCTTCTCTCCTGTTTCCTTCTACTCTCCTTCCTCCAATCACCCCCTATGTGCGATCACTCCTGCAGACCATTTTGGAGGAAGATGTGGAGGATCCCGTGTATCAGGTAAAGCTTTGAAATGAATCGTTAATCATAATGTCTGCCTGAACGTACGCTGTCAATTTAGTGTGCCTCTCACTGTCACTTTAAACAGGACTCCCTGCTCAGTAATATGCGTTTAATCTCATTTACAGAAATAAATGATTTCACTCCATTTTCTTTGCTCTTTCCTCACTCCTCCTGAATTAATAACTCTTGTTATTTCATCATTTCTATATAGAAATAAACTGTGAATCATCACTGTAATGTGTTGTTAACTTTTCCTTTTCATGAATTGGGAATACACTGCTAAAACTCTGATGCAAGAGCGATTCTGGGAGCCTCCTTTATTTTGTACTGAAAACAGACAGCTTTAACACATCTCATCTGGGCTGCGTGTGTGTGTGTACATGCATTACATTGCCTTTCCGTATTGTCCGGTGTGCATCATAATGGGAATGACATAGCCTTCTATGTATTCTATGGAATAGATTGTGTATTAATGGAGTGTATCGTTAAATAGCAAGACTGGACGTCCATTTTCTGTTAATAAAGTACCAGAGAAATGCAAGGATTGCTTGTAGGCCTAGCAGTTATCTTAAGAATCAATCATTACTTGCAGTAGTGCAGACCTGATAAGCATTATCAATTTGCTGTTTAGAGGGCTAGATAGGAGAAGAATTAGCCAATGGCTAACTGTGTAACAGAATGAATTAGCCAATGGCGACAGTAGTTTGTAAATGGGAACGACTAAGCCATTAGATCTAATGTCACAGAAAATGGAGACGATTCTTCCATTAGCATTAATGTGGTCGTGAATGGGCTGGAATTAGCTATTAGCTGGAAGGTTGCTTGCCAAAAATCGCTCTCATCTCTGTGTGGTCCCTGCGTTATGGAGGAATATATCACAGATATGGGTTTAAACGGGGCAGCCATTCCTAAATTAGTCTTAAAACTCAGTGGCTAGCGTTTGAAATTCATACCAACACTGGGAAAGTTTTGTTCTCCCTGCTAAGCTAACATTAGCATGCCTCGCAGCATTGTGTTTTAGACTGTGATTTATTTCTCCTTAAAGGATTAGTTCACTTCAGAATTAAAATTTCCTGATAATTTACTCACCCCCATGTCATCGAAGATGTTTGTCTTTCTTCAGTCGAAAAGAAATGAAGGTTTTTGAGGAAAACATTCCAAGATTTTTCTCCATATAGTGGACTTCACTGGGGTTCAACAGGTTGAAGGTGCAAATGTCAGTTTCAGCGCAGCTTCAAAGGGCTCTACATGATCCCAGACGAGGAATAAGCGTCTTATCTAGCAAAACGATCAGTCATTTTCTATAAAAAATAAAAAGATATACTTTTTAACCACAAATCCTCGTCTTGCAATGCTTTGCGATTCGCTACGCATTACATGATCACATTGGAAAAGTCACGTGTGACATAGTCGGAAATACCGAGCAAGCGTTTACAAAGGGAACATGCGAAGACTAAGACAAATGCCCTTTTACAAAAATGGTAAAACAATGATGTCGGACGATTTTGAAGTTGGTTGAAGTGGGTTGAAGGTCCAAATTGCACTTTCAATGCAGCTGCAAAGGGCTCTACACAATGCCTTCACCAGAGTTCTCACAGATCTAGTGCAAGATGAGCATTTGTCGTTAAAAAGTATATAGTTCCATTTTTTATTTTACAAAATGGCCGCTCCTTTCACTAGACAAGACTCTTATTCCTCGTCTGGGATCATGTAGAGCCCTTTGAAGCTGCACTGAAACTGCAATTTGGACTTTCAACCCATTGAACCCCAACGAACCCCAATAAAGTCCATTATATGGAGAATATTTTCCTCTAACACCTTAATTTCTTTTCGACTGAAGAAAGAAAGACACAAACATCTTGGATGACATGGATGTGAGTAAATTATCAGGAAATTTTAATTCTGAAGTGAACTAATTCTTTAATGTTGTAAAACTCATACCATTACAAACAGAGGGGTAGGGATACACAGAAAAAAATTGGGATAATGAAATTTTAAAGGCAGAAATCAGACTGAATATATGCACGAGGTGTGGGTCAGAAAGAACAGCTCGTAATTCTTCCCTCCAGAATGTTTTTGATTTGTTTTTATGGTTAATTTAAGCTGTCTCGAATATAGAGAGTTAATATTCTCCTCTGTATTGAAGCTATCATAGTTGTAGTTGCAGTGAAAGATGAACTTAAGGGACCATAACGCTTTGCTAGGTCAGTGCATGCTGCTAAAGGTCAAGACGATAAAACATGGCGCAGCTTCATTTAGTCAGGCAGCCATCCGCTGTCCCTCAAGGCTGCGGGGGTCACTGCGCTGCTCCTGGGGCCGCTGTTGATTCTGTGTGATCAATCAGTCTTCTTCCTTTTCTCTTTCTTTTCGCACTCACCTTTGTTCCTGTCCCTTTGCCTTCTTATCTTCCTCTGCTGCCGATGTTGTAGTACATTGTATTTGAGGCGGGACACGAGCCCATCCGTGACCAATCAGAGGAGAGCATATATCAGGTACACTTACCAAATCTTAATAATGGTACCTTTTAACTGATAATAAATTAATCAGATTTTAATATTAGTTTGTAATGAAAACTATAATACTTGTTCACCACTAGTAACAATTTAGTTCTTAATATTAATGTAGAAAAAAAATAAAGAATTCAAAGTGGCATATGTTTATGAAAAATAATATTTGTTGGGGATCTGAAAATGTGACAATTTTTTTTTGGAAGAATTTTGCAAGTTCTACAAGAGAAATCTTCTATTTTAAATTGAACTAATTCAATAAAAATGTTTACACTAAATAATTTTTTTCTAGTGCTGTCAAATGAATAATCGCGATGAATCAAAGTTTTATGTATATGTGTGTATACTTTGCATATTTATTTTTTACATATAAATACACACATGCATGTATATATTTAACAAAAATATAGTATATTCATATATAAAATATTTATATTTATATATAATATAAACATGCTTATAGACATGTAAAAATTTAGTTTGGCAGCACTATTTTTTTCATAAATTAGTATAAATATATATATTTTTGCAAAAACTTCAATATGTTTTATAATGTAAAATATGATTAATACATATTTTCAAATAGATAATTTGTTCTGCTCAAAATTCTTTAATATTGAAACAAACATATTTACAATTAAAAATATATGTAAATAATGGCATAGTTTCTCTCATATTTTTCATATTTTACAAAAAGTAAAAACATTGTCACTGATTACTTCACCTAATGAATATTCAAGAGCCAGGCTGATGAGGTTTAATTTTTTTTTTTTTTTTTTTTTTTTGCGCAGAAATTCCTTGTAAATTTCACAAATAATGTCAAATTTTTTTTCAAAAAACATATTAAAAACCTTGGAATTTCTTGTAAAACATACTCCTATAATTTTGCTTCATTTACATTGTGTTAAAATCACCGGCGCCGTGCTCTACGTAATACAATCTTCATCAAGCTTAGGTCTATCATTAAAGTCTTTCACAGCGCAACACAGGTTTTAATTATCAAACAGCCAATAGGGAGCCTCTAAATAAACCGGCATTCTTCTTTAAATAACACTTTAGAAGGATCCCGGTTTTTGATGGTGCAGGTACTGACAGCTCCACTGTGTAGCTGCCAGAGTCCCACCTGTGAATTAGAACAGAGTGCTACGCCAAGCCACACTAATTCAGCATGACGGCCCTTTCAAAGATTTACACCCCAGCAATGTTTCGTGCTCCAAGCGCCATGACCAAGACAACAGCAGGTGTTGTATCCTCAGGTGCTGCTTTGTTTTGTCACCTGTGGCTCGAGTCAAAAAGAGACACTGCCAAGCTAAACTATAAACACATCAGTTCCCCAACACTTTGCCAGCCCGTCTCCACAACTTTTTACAGAAGCGACTTGACGTCGTAGTCAGTTCAGTAGCTCGGCAAAAGCTTGAAACATCGTCGGGGATCAAATTATACCCTCTAACTATTCAAATATGTGCACGGCTCTCAAGCTCTAACCTGACACTTCACAAACGCCTTCACATGTTGCTGACATCAGGACAGATATCGGAAACTCAGGAGCATGAAAGAGACATCTGCTTGCTGTCACATCATTAGGATCCTCTAAAACCTGATCTCATCTCATATCAAACAAAAAGCCAGATTGGCCAAGTCAAATTGAATCTGCGTGAACATCACTTCTGATCTTTGCTAACCGATGAAATAGGAAAACCTAAACGAACAGAACAAGAGATTTGTGTTCTCTATATGTCCACTGTCAAGACTAAAGCTGGCATAAATTGAACCAATGAGTTATGGTTGCATTGCAGAGCGCCACGCTCTAAAATTAATGTGTTGGCTCAACAACAAAAAATAACACAGCAGTTTGCATCAATTTTTTTGAGTGAATTTACGTTCAACCAACAAGCTACATTGAGTTAGAGGAACTTAATAATTTGTAGCATAAACACAAATTTTTAAGTTGATTACTGAAACAAAATAAGTCTCAACTACAAGAGTTAGAGGCCTGGGACCAATTAATCTGATCTATTTCAAATAAGATTAGGCATCAGCGCAGTCTTTGCTTATAGAGTCAATAGTGTGTACGTTCATGTATCTACTCTTCAGTACAATAGTAACCACAAAAACTTCAACATTACAGAAACTCTTTTAAATGTCAAACATAACAGAATTAAACACTAACAGGTCTTTGCCTGCACTAAAAACAAATAAATTCACACTTAATTTCAACATTTATTCTCCTTATCTTGTCCTATGCAAAGCATGCTGGGAACTAGAAATCCACTGCCTAATTTCCGAAATTATGAAGACAACTTTTTTAAGTTACTATTATTTAAGAAAAAAAAAAGCCAATCAATGCATAAATTTGAGTTTAAATTACAGATGATATTAAATGGATGTTATGATCAGCATTATTATGTCAACTGAACTCAACAAAATAATGTCTGCAACTTAAAATGTTTAATTAAAACAATAAATTATATTTTTCAACTTGCAACTATTCATTTATTTTATAAGTTGTGGAAACCCGTCCCCTGAATTATGTTTTAGAGTGTATGAAAATATCAGGGATTTTTATTTATTTATTTTTTAAATATGATTTTTTTTTTATAGTAATATGAATATTGAATCTACATTTTTCTAGATATGATTAGCTTTAAAACATTCCAACTGTTACAAATTGCTCATTGTGAGTGCAATATTCCTAAAAACTATTTCACGAACTTAAGGAAAGACATTAAAGGTGAATAGAGTTAAAAATTGTAACTAATAGATATTACCATATTTTCTCCACTTGCTTTATCATAGAACATTAAGACAATTGTTTTGTATTAGGTATTTTCTGAAATCTTATGTTTAAATATGTATATGAGGCATTGGTTTAAAAGCAATGGTTTTGCCTGTATAGTTTCTTCTCTTAATTATCACCGGCAAACCTCATTTTAAGGGGAAAAAACATAAAGAAACCCTATCCAACTTCTCTTAACCGTATAGAACAGCACAATACAGCATCTCATAGCTAGATAAGTTGCTTAACCAAAGCTAACACGATGCATCAAAAGTAACCTTGACCTCCAGCGGGCCCCTTGGGTGCCAAGTAGTTTTGGCTCTGGTAAAGTTTGGATAGCGTGACTGAGGGATTAATGCTGAGCGTAGGGAGCTTTCCAAAGTCTGCATGGAGAAATTACTCTACTGTGAGAGGAAGCAGCAGGTCTCTCCTCTGCCCTTTCTCCAAATGAAAGAGTGAGAATGATTAATCATTGCTGTCGCTGTGTGATCTTTGAATAAAAGAAATGGAAAGATCACTTCAAGTGTACGTTCAAATAAAAACACAGCGGCAATCAGTCTCTGAGCAAGAGGGAAATTAAGAACAATGGCAAATTAGAGAGAGAGAGAAGACGTGAAAATAACAGAGAAAGAAAGGATCTGCATCTTTACTAGCCATCTAATTTGAACATGAAAATGGTGATACCCAAGAAATCCTTGAATCTTGCAGTTTATCATGCACATTATAAAATATTGATATTTTAATTTATATGATCTAAAACATTTATTATAAAATCCAAATATTTATCATAACGAAATTATTATTATCATTATTGCAACAAAATCCACTATATTGGATTCATCTTGCACTTATATTATTAACTAAAACACAACACATTATACACAGACAATAACTGATTTTGCATTGACGTTGTAAAATCTCTTGCTGAAATCTGAACTACTTGTCATGTTAACTGTGCATTTGGCTGGGCTCCCTGTCCACACCAGGTCCCTACCAGCCAACAAAAGGAGGGAGTTTATGACGTCCCAAAGCGACATCCAGTGAGTGGACCTGTGTGTGTTTGTTCATGTGACTATCCTGTGCCTCTCTCTGGCAAACCTTTCAATATGTAAACCACCAAGCATCAAGCATGTTCCGCTCCCTGTCTCGAGTCCTGTGAGGAGTTCAGCAGCACTCCTGGCATTCCCTGGCTTACAGTAAATCGCATAGACTGTGCACTCTTAATTCCCCCCCGGTGTTTGTGTGTTTTTGGCTGGTTGTGTATATGTGTGATTTTGTGTTTGTTTTATTTTCTTTGTGAAAATCTAGTTGTTTGGGTGGTGGGCATCACGTGATTGTTCGGTTTTGCATGATGTACGCTTGTCTTCACCCCATGAAATGGACAGCTGATGCATTCATGATGGCATTCCAGCTTTGTGAATCAAGTTAGCAAGAAGGTTCACCCAAAAAAGAAAATTCTCATGAATCATATATGACTTTATTTCTTCCACGGAATACAGAGATTTTAAAGAATATGTTCATTCTTTTTTTATGCAATGACAGTGAAGGGAGACTTTCAAGCTTTAAAAAAGTATATAAAAACAGTATTTTTGTTTTCTTGCTTTCTAGCACAAATATCAAAATATTCTTAAATCAAGATACATTTACATTAATGCAATGCAATGCAAACATTGTCAGCACATTCTTCTATAGTGTATATATTATTTAATGTACATTATAATTGCAGACTATTAACAATTATTAATATTCTAGTTAACATTATTTTTAATAAGAGACATTTGTAGGACTAATTCATTAAATGATTAAATTATAGAGACAAATAGATTTTGTTTCGTTGTTTCATTTTTGTGGTTTTTGTTTTGTTTTGCATTGCTTTGATTTTTTTGTTTTGCTTTGTTGTGTGTTTTGTTTTTTGTGTGTTGTGTAGATTTGCTTTTTTTGTTTTTTTATGTTGTTTTGTTTTCTTTTGTTTCGCTTTGCTTTTTGTTTTGTTTTTGTGTGTTGTTTTGCTTTGTTTCATTTTTTGTGTTGTTTTGTTTTCTTTTGTTTTGCTTTGCTTTTTTGCTTTTTGTTTTGCTTTGTTGTAAAAGCAAATTTACTTGAGAAGCAAAATTACTTAAGATATTAAGTCTTGATTTCTGGGAAAAAAAGATCAAAATGAGCAACAGAGTCAGATATATAAACAATTCAAAGTATTCAACTGATTACTGAAGGAAGGAAGGAAGGAAGGAAGGAAGGAAGGAAGGAAGGAAGGAAAATGACTGAACTTTACATTTGGGTGAACTATTCCTTCAATGCCACATCATGAATGTCCATGAATCATGCATGATTTACAATTTAAAAAAAAAAAAATGAAAGTCTGTGTAGCGTAAATGGGTTGACAGATAAAGTCATTTAAATGAGAGATGGCAAACAATTCTTAAGGACTACCTAAATGTTTGAGTTGTGCTCATGCATCTGTGATCATATTGAAATGACAGTTCAACTGGTCTAAGAGTTGCTAGTGAATTTTGCTCTCTCTCTTTAAATGCTGGATGATCCTTTGTCAGGCCATTTGGTCTCAACATTAACACTCTGATATAAAAAAAGAAATGGCTGATCTTTTCATGTTCTGGCCAGTGTCTCTGCTGTCTGTATCTCTCTTGTGTTATAGCTGCTCTGTTCATTCAGTCTTAGCTCAGCTAAATGCCTAAACCCCCACCGAATCACCATCACATCACATACAACCCAAGCAAAGTCTTTGGTGCCCTGGAGTTGGTTGAGTCTGTCCTCAATATTCAGTTGTTTAGGTCACTGCAGACCTGGAAAACAATGTTTAAGTTGGATTTTCTCATCTCAGCCCTCATGTCACCCTGTGCCGCTGTCTGGCATCTCTTCCATCATGTTTTCGAACACCTACTCACTCTTTTCTCGTTTCCTCACACATTTTCAGCCTTCTTTCTCTCTCCTTTTTCAATCTAAGTCGTGTGGCCTCTTGATCTTGCCTTTCCCAGCTTTTTCATTTCTGTCTAAGCAAAATCTGCACAGCTTCGACTCTTATAAAATAACTTCTTCGGCTCTACGGAATTGGCTTTTGAACCGTTAGACTGTAAATCTGTTTTGTGTTGTGGGTCTTTGTTTATTTATTCTTTGCTCTCCTTTGATTTTTCTGTTTTTTTTTTTTTTTGCCACACATTTTGGAACAAATTCACTAAGCAGTTGCTCCACTTTTTTCTGTTGTATTGCAATGCAATGAAAATTTGTCAACACAGTTTTCTAAAGTGTATATATTGTATAATTTACTTCATAATTATAGACTATTATATTATCATTAATACTATCATTAATATTCCAGTAAAAAATATTTTTAAGAGACATTTGTGATCAGTATCTTGCATTTGTGGCAGGACTAATTCCTTAAATGAAGATCAAATTATACAGACAGATTGATTTGTTTAGCTTTGCTTTTTTGTTTTGTTTTGCTTTTGGGGGGTTATGTTGTTTTCTATTGTTTTGCTGTGTTGTTTTGTTTTCTTTTGTTTTGCTTTGATTTGTTTTATTTTGTTTTGCTTCTTTGTTTTAGTTTTGTTTAGCTTTTTTTGCTTTGTTGTTTTGTTTTTTGAATGTTGTGTTTTTGTTTCGTTTAGTTTTTTGTTTTCTTTTTTTGTTTTGGGGTCTTGCATTGTTTTTGTTTCATTTTGTTTTGTTTAGTTTTTGTTTTGCTTTGTGTGTTGTTTTGCTTTGTTTTTCACTTTTACATTCACTTTGTTTTAATACAAATTGTTCAAAAGAAGGGGGAAAAAAAGAACTATGCCAGATCATGGTATTCTGCTGCGTCCATCACAATAGAAACGGGCAATGTGTACGCATTTAACATATTTTGAGGCATATTTGCACATGAATTAATTTTCATATTTCCTTTAGTGAATCATGCACTGAAACAAAGCAGTCAGTGTGCACAAATAAACAACAATATCAGCCGGTGCCATTTATTCTTAGTGAATTTCCCCCGTTATATTGTACCTAAAAAAATGATTTTGGTAAACAGTATTTGCGGAAGCATTGCTTTTAATAACTCTTTAGTGTTGTTATTTTTTCTTGTACCTCTCCACGTATTATTAAATTTCCTAGCTGTGCTTCTCAGTTGGTTTCATGCCTGTGGCTATATGATCAGTGAGACATTAACTCTCCGGCCGTAATGAAATGGGCAGCAGTAGAAGCACACAGGACACTGCGAAGATAATTATTCTCTCCGAAGGGATGGCTAATTGATAGTCTTTTGAAGTGATAATGATGATAGAAAAGTCGGCTGATGGATTGTGGCAAAATAAATGCGATACTCATACAGTTGCATAAAATACTAATATTTACTCCCAGTGCCATTCTAAATGTTGCCATGGAGACTGTTTAGTGTAAATACTGTAATTTCAGTTATGAAATGACAATACATCATGTGAGTCATACTTCCACAGGAGAGGCAGCTTGTTATAATAACAGATAAGAAGGTGGTTATCAGCACTCGTGATATCCATCGGTAATAAGGTGTCAGCAGCATGCAGGGTGCTTTGACTGACACAGTTCATCACTATAGGGCCCAGCTGTCATCTTTCCCATTATCCTCAATGGAGATCCCCAAGGGTGTGTAACGAGATTGATTTGATGGGATCTCTTGGGCTGGTAATATTACAGCCATTTAATTCAGCTACTGGCCGCAGTGTAGAATGGCAGTTCCAGCTCACTGACCTTCAAAATCAAACAACGTGAGACGAACACCGTCACCCTGGAAACATGAACAAATCATTTTTTTTAGTTTTTTCGTCTTATTCAGCCTCATTCGTGAAACACAAGCAGAGCGAATTTGAATGCAAGTTGTTTGCAAACCTAGTTTGCTGCGTCATTCAGGAGAGCGAAATGAGTTCATGTTTTATGAATTAGATAGCTGAACTGATCGTCATGGTCTGCAAGTGAAGAAAGCTACACAACCCAAACCTTTCCCTCTCTATCACACTGCCTCTGCTTTTCTTCATGTTGGTCCATTTACTCATAACCACAACATAATAACATCTCACTAGCAGTGGCTTATTCCTGCTCACTTTTCTCAGACTTTGATTCTTAACACCGAACAGCAAGCGTTATCTCAGAGAGGCTTTCAGACTTAACCATCTCAGGTGTCAAATGCTTCTGCAACCCAAGCCACTGACTTGGAGTCAGTTCTCACTTGATTTAATTGCATTTTTTATATGTTTGTATTTTTGTTGTTGTTGTTGTTGTTGTTTGTTTTTGAGTTGGTCTAGATGTTTTGTGTGCATCTTGTTGTCAGTGTTAATTCTGGTCTGTCTTGGTTAGCCGGATAACTTTCTGGATAACATCAAAAATGTCTTTGATTTTAATCATTTTTAATAATTATAATTTTTATACTGTAATTTTCTTATATTTTGAAAGTAGTATTTACAGTGTAGATTAATATTTTAATATTTCTTGATTGAAAATTGTAATTTGTAATTTATATGCATCACATATTGCACCTTAACTAACAAAGAACAATAGATTTGTACGGGTATTTATCAATCTTTATCATTAGTAAACTAAAACCCTGAAATTAAAAAAAAAATGTTACTTGAGATAAAATAAGCATTCGGTAACTGAAATAAAATAAAATAATTTAAAAAATGTAATTAATAAAAAAATATCATTACTCTGTAAAAATTAGTTTCATGATTTTTTCTTTTGTCAGATCAACTTAATTAGCGGGGTTCAGATAACATAATATTTTGAGCTTCTGCTGATCAAACCAATTGATCTCAGTGAACTCAATTTTTTCAATTCAATGAACTCAAAATTGAAAGACAACCAGGTAACTTACTTTTTAAGCTAAAACAACAATTCTTTTTTTTTTACTGTGTAACTATTATTAATAAATAAGTAAAGTAGTTAACTACTGTTAACAAATGGAACCTAATGTAAAGTGTTACAAAAAATATATTTTCGTCGAGGGCACCAAGTGAAGAAAAAAAATGCACATGACACCCCTTTATCCGGCTAACCATATAAATCATGTTCAATGAAAGAGTTCTTGGTATTCTTTTCTATTTCATGGTCTACTCATCCTCTCTTTTCCTATAAGATCCTTTCCTCGCCTGTGTTGCTTTTTCAGCAGCACAAAAAATGTAAGATGGGAGCAGCTGTTGTTCATGGTCTTTTGCTCTTCCCATGTTATCTCAAGGGACGCCTATTTGAGCACATTATTTTCCCATTAAAGCCTGCTGGCAGCTGGTTAAAAATATTTTTTTATTTTTTTTGTTTGATTCCTCCCTCCACCAATTACACTTTGAGGCTATGGGGTGGGATGCGAGTTAGCGAAGATGAATACAGTTGGTTCTTACATTATGTTTGACTCAAACCTGTTGAGCGATAATCTGGAAAAATGCAAAAGCCATGAAATTATAATGAGGTAAACATGTGTAACCGCACATGTACAGGTAGAGTATCTCATCTAATCACACGTCACCTTCCCAAAACAGACCTCATTTTACCCCATTTTCTCATCTCATCTTTCATCTAACACCATGTTATCATTTCAGAACAAACGTAGTGAACAGATCGATCTCTTGGATCTAGACACTGACCTGTTGCTGGTCACCCAGGTAAGGTGGACAATGATTGTCCGAAGTTTCTCCACACCTGCCCTTGGCCTTCCCATGATCCTCCCAGCTGTTGTTTTGATCGTTTATAGTTGTAATCTAGCTATAAAGTAGTAAGTAATGCACCTTGGCCCACTGTAGACTCCAGCAGAGACCCTGTACAGGAAAGTAAATGTCACACTACCTGCTGTGAACAGTTTATTTCCCTGCTAAATCCCCCGTCTCTTGCTTTTTACCTTTTCCACTGGTCTCTTGGAAGTAGTCTACTTACTCATACCTGACCTTTCTCTTTCATAGTCAAATGACTGAGCTCTTATTGATGACCCGAGTGTGACCCCATTGAATAGGTTGGATTTTGTGTTCCCATGATTTAATAAGTCAGAAACCATGTGCGCGAAATTTTACAAAGGCCCCGTCGTGTTACTGTATGTTCTGTTTACTAATTTTTTTTTAATTATTAGAGACAGATGAGTGGAGACAGTAAATGCCAGCGTAACATCAGAGAAGAGAGAGCAATTATTCTCTCATAAAGATAAAGAATGGCAGATGGAGGTGTGAGAAAGTGTGGTGCATTTTAGGAAAGAACCCTGTGGTCTGGCCTCAAGCAAATGGATGAAGGAAATAGTTTTTAGAAGCAGTGTAGAAGAGCTTTTCTGTCATGCGCCAGTCACTTTTTAAAGCTCAAGAAATGTTCAGCTGCTCCCCGCTAGCAGCACACTGTGTTCCATCTTCTGATAAACACACTCAACAAGGACACGATACCCACTAATGTTCAGAAACAGGAGTGTAGCTTAGACATTTCTAAGTTTGGCATCTGACTATTTGGGTAATAATACTAAAAAAGAAGGAAAAATGGCAGCTTTAAGAACAAGCAGAAGCCTCTGCACTGGACTGTTAGTGCTTGCGTTTCTTTTAGCAAATGAGTTTTAATTACTAAGAGAACAATACATCGCCTAGTTAATATTCATAGTTGACCTGATGAGGTTTATAATGGGTCTTCCTCAAGTGGGTGTCGTATGCCAGGTACTCTAGGATTTCACAATCACAGCAAATCCAACATTATTTGTGGAGCTTGCATTTTTGTCTTGGAAAAAAAAACTTAAAATGAGTAGGGAATATTGGCTAATTAAAATCCATAATTCTGAGCCCAAACAAATGAATCAATGTATGTTCAGCTGTCCTGCCGTTTACTGCAGTGTAAAGTGAACATAGATGGACCCGACCATACAGAGAACCAGGACTTTGACACTGTTAGGCACGTGTCAATAAGTAACAGTAGATTTTGATTGTTGGTGAGTTTCCACTGAAAAAATAGAATTCCTTGAAATGAGTAAATCCATGAATGTATAAATATCTTAAATGTATGAGCAAAATGGGACATTAGCAGATGTTGTATGTAATATGGTAAAGGAAGGAAGGATAGATGGATGGATTGATGGATGTAAAGATGGAGGGAAGGATGGATGGATGGATGGAAGTAAGGGTGGATGAAGAAAGGAAGAAAGGATGGATGGATAGAATGAGGCAAGGAAGGATGGATGGATGGATGAAAGGATGGAAGGAAGGATGGATAGATGGAAGGAAGGAAGGGTGGATAAAGAAAGGATGGATGGATAGAATGAGACAAGGGAGGATGGATGGATGGATGGATGAAAGAAAGAAAGAATGAAGGAAGGGTGAGCTGAAAGAAGGAAGGGAGGATGGATGTATGGATGGATGGGGAGAAGAAGAGAAAGATAGAAGGATGGATGGAAGGATGATGGATGGATGGAAAAAAGGAGAGAAGGAAGGAAGGAAGGATGGATGAATGGAAGTGGGAAGGAAGGAAAGGAGAGAAGAAAGAATGGGTGGATGATGGAAGGATGGATGAAAGAAGGAGAAAAGGATGGATGGATGGATGAATGGATGGATGGAAGGAAGGATGGAAAGGAAAGAAGGAAGGATGGGTGGAAGAAGCAAGGATTGAAGGATGGAATGTTGGCTGGATGGAAGGAAGGAAGGAAGGATGGGTGGATGGATGGATGGATGGATGGATGAAAGGAAGGAAGGACGGATGGACAGAAGGCTGGAAGGAAGGATGGGATAAATAGATTAAAATTAATATAAATCACTGTTTATTATGGTGTTTATTCCTGCGTGCTGTACATGGTCGGTAGGTACAGGAAGTCATCATCATCTTTTATATATTTTTTTTAATATCTTTTTTACAGCAACCCACTATCATTTCCATAATTCACCTTTTGTATTCAAACCACTGTTTGCTCGAGGTAGATGCCACTGTGATGTGGCAAAGACAAGCCTGTTATGGCAGTGAGTGCTGAGGTGAAACACATCTGATTTTATGCTGGTAAATGTTCCTCTTTCATCTGCAGAATATCAACCAGTTAGAGCTTTTTGGAGACATGTCCACTCCTCCTGATATCACGTCCCCCTCGGTGAGTGACTTGAAATGGAACACTGGCATACTGCACAGTGAATACTGCACACTAATTAAGTAGTATGTAAACAGTATGCCATTTTGAACACCTGTAGAGTTAAGAAAGTGTAGTTTTTTGGAAAGCTTCTGTTTAGACTGGTGTGATTCTCCTCTTCCACAGACCCCAGCATCTCCGGCTAATACTCTGGACCCCACGCTGGCCCACCAGACTCCATCCGAACTGTTCACCCCCTTCAACCCTGCCTCTGTACCCTCAGGTATGAGAAAATGTTGTGTGTGTACCGAAGAAAATAATACCAAGAAAATAGATAAAGGAGACATGGAACGGGTAAATTAAATAATGTGTCTGTCTAGTTCTGGCTAAATAAGATGTCCCGTCCTCCTGCTGTAGAATATGAATGCTCTCATTACTGGCTGCTGTACTGATCTGCATGATAAATGCCTTGCAGAGGACACAGTGTTACCTCTACCTGCTCTAGTGCTCCTCTGTGTGTGTGTGTGTGTGTGTGTGTGTGTGTGTGTGTCTTTTTAATCTGTGAGTGTTTGATGCCTTTTTAACATGCACATCTGTTTGGGGGTCATATTATAGATTTTTATTATGTTATTTTTTCCCTGATGTTCACTTAGTCAAGGATTCTTGCGCCACAAAGGGACAATGTTGTTTTTCATCACCATTTTCACCCCTCTCACTCGCTTTTTCATTAAATTAAACAAAATATGATATTTACGTGAATACAATAGTTTATTAAAGGAATGGTTCAAATGAAAATTATGTCATATTTACTCACTCTCATGTCGTTTTAAACCTGGTATAAAGAAAGAAAGAAAGAAAGAAAGAAAGAAAGTCATACAGTTTGAAAATAACATGAGAGTAATAAATTTGACTGAATTGAATTTTCTTTTTTGGGTGAACTATCCTTATGCAAGAACTTGCCAGAACCAACATTTTAAGTACATTACGTTATGTTTCAATAATGTTACCATATGGTAATGCAATAATATTACCATATGATAATTCGAAGTTCTTCACGAGTTACTTTTAGAGCGGGTTACTATCATGGTTGCGAGTGGAGCATGAGCTTAGTTTGACAAAAGGTAGGCTAAAGCAATTAGCCCCAAGAAGCCGTGGTTTACAGTGAATTTATAACAGCTAGGGGGGTTTTAGGCACTCCGCTCCACGGGGCTCATTGCTTTTGTAAATCGGTTACCACACAATACAAATACATAATAAAAATATGTATCAATGCAACTTTCATGAAGTAAATTCATTAAAAGGCTTCCTTCCGCTAGAAAAAAATAGTCCACGACCGTGAAAAGCAACAGAAGTTACATTATTATTATGAACGAGTCATTCAGTCAGAAAGACTTTTATATTGAAACTTGTTGAAACTATCATAAATGTTCTATATTTCTGTAATTTCTCAGCAATTGCTTTGCTAATGTTATCAAAGCATTGTGTTACCAGTTAGCATTTGCTTGATTTGTTACTAAAAATATAAATTGAGATTACATAATAATTTTAAGTTAAACGTATGAGATCATTTACTAAAAAATTACAAGCTAAGAGCAATTGATCCTTCACAAACAAGTTTGATTGACAGGCGATCTGACCAATCATAACCCCGAATACGCCATTTTGTCTGACAAAGCAGTCAGGGGAGTTAGTAGTTTAACGTTGGTGAACTTGAACTTGAAAAATTGTGTGCACTCACGTCTTTCCGCGCTTGAAACAACATTCCTTCTGATGTTCATTCATGTTTATTTGATGCTATAAATGAACTAGTATGAAGAGATGATCGGTTCACAAACTACCTGAAGAAGCTACAGTGATCTGTCATGACACATTAAAGAGCCACTATACGCTATTTACTGTTTAAACTTCTTTAAAACTGTTTCATATGTCTGTCGGCGCGTTGTCAGTGTCCTCTTTGCTCCAGGATGTATGTTTCACCTCGTGAGAACATGATGTGTGGCGTGAACTAAAGGGGGTGGGTACCAAGAATCGATTAGTCTAGTCTGTTTTCAGTTGATGAATGAATAGAAAATTGTAGCTCTCCTCCCATCCAATAAATGGCAATACGCTTTGTTACTTTTGATATGAAACAAAGTCTCAGATTTCAAATTTTGTCAATTTTATTACGAATTTGACGTGACAGATCAGTTCATTTTATCCTTCAATATTATAATCTATATTGAACAACTGATTCTCATGTATAGTTTACAGCTTTATTTGAGAGATTTTTATTCCTTGAGAAAATTTGCCATGTACTGTTCCTGATATATATCCAAAATAATCAATATTGAATTGAATCAAAATCGAATCGAAGTTTGAAATTTGTGTCAAACCCTGCCCTACTGTTAACCAATTAACAAGCTTTCTCTGTAGCATTTTCATAGTCTTTTTTCCATTTAAAATTACGATTATTTTGTTAAATAGTGGGCTCTGTATTGAAAAGTGCTACCACTTTAAATTTTACAGAAACACTCTTGTCATGAAATTTGAGCCAGTTATTAAAAACAAATAGCCTTTTTGCATTGACTTTGCTCTCCCTGGGACATCTGTTCCAGCCAGATTGACTTCCATTGAAACAGTAAACAGTACAACATTGATATGTGTGGAATCAAGTAGTGTATCATCTGTCCCATCTGTCTTCAATTCTTTCCCTCAGTCAAACTCCCCTCTGTGTTGTAAATTCATAAACACCAGGCTTGACTCCGCCACACCTGTCCTGATGGGATTCTCACAGTTCAGTTATGATAGCATGAGCACATTTTTCACCATTGTGAAATCATTCTGCCTTTTTTCAAGTGATAGTATTTCTCCAGAGTGCTTTAGGGGGTCTGGTCCCGCTGGGAGTGCATTGTAAGTCACTTTGAATGACACTTGTGTGCTCAATGGCATGTCTAATGGAACATAAATCATCTGAATGAGTATACACTGCTTAATAATGATCTTGTTTAAGAAACTTATGAGGAGCTGTGCTGTGAACAGTAACTATATATGTTATATATTTACAATATAGCATTATTTAGAGCTTTTATAAAGCATTTCAAAAATGAAACTAAAATTTCCCATTAAAAGGGTCATGATGTTTTTTATATATGTATTATATATTATGTATTATATATATTAAACAAATATATATGCCTAAAACCGTCATTTACAGACAAAGCATTATGAAATCATTTACTTACGGTTCGTGATTCAATACAGTTTCCTGCTTCATCTTTCTTCAAAAGTTTCCTTGCAAGCTCACCATTATACTGTGCCTCGTTTACAAAACAAAATGCTCAGAACAAACATATTATGATATCACGTGACCCAGGACGCCATTAAAGGTGTCATGAACTGCGTTGTTTTATTGTTTTACAATGTTTCCTGGGGTGCACCTATAATGTTAGTATGCTTTTGACATCAAAAGTTGTAATTGTAATTTATTTCTAATTAGTTTTAAGGGCCTTGTCTGTTGTGAGACCCACTGCTGTGATTGGCTAACATTTTTCCATTTGAAATAGCTATTAGCTATTATTAAGTATTACTCTCTTGAAAACCTTTAGCACATTTTTACTATTACAGCTCTCAAGGTTAACTAACCGTGAAAAGTGTTGATTAGTGCATTACAATCATATCCATGCCATTATATTCAGATCGTGGCATGAAAGGTTGCAGTGATGAACATTGTAGCCAATGTGTTGCAGACATGTTGAGCACATGAAAGCAGTGATCTCGTCATTGCAACTCAATTTCTGCACACTAACAAATGCTTTCATCATACTTAACAGTGCAAACGCAATGTAACTAAGAGATTTGTTGAATTAAATAAGAGTCCAGAACTCAGTCACTGATAAACTAGCGCTCTTTGATTGACAGCTCCAGCGATTGTAAAGGGAGCGTTCTTTGATCGCTTTCTATATATTACTTAATCAGCTTTTAAATAACAGATTGTTTTCATCCTACTGAGAGAAACAACATGAAGTTGACATATAGACAACATCGGACTGTACATGAATCATTACATATCAGATCAGATATTAGAATGAACACAGTTACTTACATGTTGTTGCATTACTGTCGAGTCCATATCATAAAAGACTGTTTACAAAGTCTTCAGTCTGATTTATCATAGAATCCACATGAAAAACCGAATAGAATAATGCTCCACTAAAACATTCACATTGTTGAAAATAAATAATATTCCTAGCATTAGGATCCTTTGAAAGATAATGTAATTCTTAGTCCTGTATCGCTCTTCTCTTCTCGTCATCTCACTAACACGCCAGTGGGCGGGGCTAACGTTGCATTGATGAAGTAGGCGTTGATTTGTTGATCTGGATGGGCACATTCCGGAAAGAGTCGTTTACTGGGGCTGGTGTCAATAAAAGCTTTTATTAGACTAACAAGGAAGTTTTCAGTTCTGAAACTTACAGGAGATCATTATAGTATAAGTTGATTTCTCAATTCATGACCCCTTTAAAACACTGTTAATCAAATTCATTTAGTGTGATATAGTTCTTGACATGTCCACGGGATACTGGAGGTTTTGCCAGTTTTTGCTTTCCATGTATACATCCTGAATAACAGTCCATACTTCGATCCTATTTGTCAGTAGTGGATCCACAGCTCAAAAATTACTGCCAAGGGCCATCATGGACCAGTGCAGGGGTGCGTTGCTGTGATGACTGACTGAATGATGGACATGTACAATTTTCTGAAGTTTGCATACTTGTCCAAGCATTCCACTCACTGGTCTATGAGACAACCACAAACAGTTACTGCAATTCCATGGCAACACCTCACAGCTGACAGGATGTATCCAGGGTCGTGTTGTCTCTTCCAGAGGGAAACCATAATCAGATCCATCATGTTACCTTGTGTCAAATGTTCTCATCTCTGCATGAGGTCCACAGCTCAATCACATTATGTTAGCATTTTAGTTCTCCACAACAAATCCTTTATATTTCATGGTGTTCAGAGCAGAACATGAATAAAAAAAATATAAAGTTGTTTATAAAGTATAAAATAATCATAAATTATGGTGGCATTCATTCATCAAGCCTAAACAAATTTGTATGCGCTATACAAATAAACTTCGGCTCGCGTGCCTCGGCACAAATCCAGATGTGTGTGATTTGGGTACTTGACTTCAATTGCATTGAATAAGTTACTTTGGAAGGTAAGTAGAACACAGAACATTAAAAAAAAACAGTATTAAGGAAAATACGATAGATTGTTCTTTTAAATTGCTTGTGGCAACACCTATACAGAGAAGCTGTGGCAGTTTCCAGGTCATTTTTAAAGAATGCAATGTAAAGGAGCATCACACACTTCCCTATTGTGTCAGTAACCCAGCTTCAGTTGATCTCACAGCTCTATGGATTATTCCGGACACGCTCTCGCAGTGCGCGTGGCATGTCATAGAGATAAGATACGATTTGGAGTTTTATTATTTGAATCAGCGTTACTCATTGGAAAGAAAGAGCAAGATGTGTAATGAAATAAGCCTCAATGTGATATGAGTCAGAGTGTTGTAATGGCCTCTTTTAAAGGGCGTTGCTATTCATTAAGCCCAGGCCTATTGTGAGCAGTAATTACAATAGTTCATCTGAGTCATAAAGACCGTTTTCATTATTAAAATCTAGGTCATCTTTCCCAAGTCATCAAGAGATCTATGGCTGCAGCCTGAAAGTCCTTTAGTGAATGCTAAAGGTTACAGCACAAGCTCGTAATGAGGTGTGCTTGTTTTCCAGAGCATTTTGGCGGTAAATTCTCTTTGGATAGTTTGAAGAGCATTGTTAACTAAAAGTCTCATTGTCTCCGTCCCTTAGGTTATGTGACGATGGGAGCCGTGCCACCCGCATGGGCTCAGCAACAGTTTGCCGCTCAGGCTCCATTAGCATTTGGCGTCCAGTCCCCGGTGCCCGTTGCGCAGGTTTTACCGGGCGCTCAGCCTCTGATCTGGGGTCAAGCCAACCTTTTCCCTGCCACTCAGCAACAGTGGGCCGCAATGGCAGGGGCTCACTTTTCGCCTGCCGCTTTCATGCCTGCCCAGACAGTAGGGCCTCTTCCTGCTGCCATGTTTCAGACACTGGCTCCCATGGCGGTGCCTGCGTCCTGCGAGACGCCCTCGGCGGCCATGGGCGGTGCCGTGGCGGGAACCTCGGGCTCCACGGCCTCCAGTCCGCAGCACGGAGAGCGCACACTGCAGAGACAGGCTAAGATGAGCAAGGAGATGTTTAAGGACTTCCAGATGGCAAAGCCACCAACCATGCCTGCCAGGAAGAGCGAGCAGCCTAGCCTGTCCTGCACCACAGACGCTTTCACCAGCTACTTCAGCAGAGTGGGAATGGCGCAAGACACGGACGACTGCGACGACTTCGACATCTCGCAGATGAACCTCACCCCCGTCACCTCCACCACACCTTCCACCAACTCACGTGAGTAGGACGCTTTAGACATATTGGTTTTGACTCGAATGTGAGCTGTTTATATAAATGTGATTATAGGACATTTGAAAAAAAAAAATATTTAAAACACAAAAGTCACAAAAATATAAAAAAAAATTAGATTATTGTATTCATGTTGATTTCTATATGGTTTTGATAACATTTTATAACATTTTGTGGTCAACTGTCAAGTAAAAAGTGATAAAATATTATCTTGAATCTTGAATACATGTGAGTCGTACCATTGTCATCATATATATATATATATATATATACACACAAATTAATTATTAATTCATAAATGCCATTAAGTATCATTAAGCATTAAGGAAAGTTGCAACAACCGTGCCTAGTATCAAAAGGGTCAAATTAGTATTGAAATGAAATAAAATGTATATATTTTTACAAAAACTATTAATTATTAATTCATGTTTTTGCACCTCATGACATTTTACAATCTGAACTAGCCTTGCCTGGTATTAAAGGGTCAGTTTATTTTATATTTTAAGAGACTTATTTACAGTCATGATATAATTTCCTGGGGTTTTTTCATGCCAAATGACATAATATCATATATATATATAAAGTGTAATAATGTAATCAATTTCAATCGATAACAGACCCTCCATACCTCAATACCAAATGCGGCATATTAACAATAATAGCTATTAAACACAAGCAAACAATTCAGTCAAACATACAAAAGCATACAAAAAAAAAAAACATCAGAAAGACTACATTCCATGACGCAACAACAGTAGCAAAAACAATAGGGTGGATTTGCTCAACCACCATGACTGTCGCCACAAGTGGAGCCAATCAGATTCAAGAACCAGAAAGAACTGTTGTATATATGTGTGTGTGTTTTCTCAAAAAATGTGTTACACTGCATTAAATTACATTGTGTTAGTTTTTGCATTACTTGAACCCACGATGTTAGCGTTGCTAGCATATTGCTCGACTTTTTGAGCACAGGAATGCCTCCACGGCTGCAGGACATCAATTAACCTTTCACTGATGTCTTAATTACTTAATACATCTTTGAATAAATTGTCAAATAACGTTTAAAAATGTTTAGCAACTTTCTTTTTTTTAATAATAAGAGTTTATGGCAGCTAAAATGATTAAATGATTATATCTTGGCAACGGTTTAAAACATAATAATTATCTTTAGAAAGCTGCGATTTTCCTCATTGCTTCACTGCATAAAATTAAAAATGGTTTCTGAGTAAAGTGATGCAAAATGATGTCCCGAATAGATGTTCTAGAATGATGTGAACTACACTTTTCTCTCTCTCTCTCTCTCTCTTTCTCTCTCGTTGGTAACGGTTAGGCTTAGGGATTGATATAGGGATGTGGGTTTTTTTTTTTTTTTTTTTTTTTTTATCAGAAAAGTTGTTTCAGGACCTACAGAATCACATTATCCTGCAGCTCCATAGACCAACAAAGAAACCAAATCCCACATAGAAGAACTTGGTATCTCACCACATGCCTTTCTCTCTCTCGCCTCTCTCATCGCAAGCCCTTAAGAGTGCTGACACGGCTAGACAGGCTTTATCCGTTTCCTACTACAGAACTTCAAACTCGCACCTCATCCCGTCTTTCATCAACACATCCTTTTTCACTCAGAGGTTGAAAGGTGGGCTTTGATGCTGTTGCCCAGAAGGCATTGTCTTTAGTCAGCGTGAAAATGACAATTAGTACTGTGGTGGGGAACGAAGGCAGGGGAAATGGAGAGTCAGTCACAGGCCCAGCTGTGCTTCTGGCGAGCAGTGTAATTATCACTGATCTCTGGGGAGCCCTGCGCTGTGTGTTGGGCCTGTTTGGATCCTCTCGCTCCTGTAGTGCTAATTATTGCTGCGACGGAACGCCGCACTGTCGCACGTTTGCACACAAGCAGGCCCTCCGTGAGAGACATACTCATTTATTAGGTGTCAATAAGGGATTTTGATCCACAGAGGACACTTTCTGACAGGTTTTGGGCTTTAAACGCATACATTTACTCACACTTATCATGCAAAACCCAAAATACATCACTCCAGTTTTGAGGCAAAACATCCACTGGATGGCTCAAAAAGTGAGGTTTTAAAGGTACACTGTCTTAACTTTTTTTTTTTTTCAAAATTTAAATGTTTCAATACTTCATTCCGTCTTCCAAATGTGTTTTTGTTTTACCCTGATTCAATATGGTAACTCTATAATAAATGTTTATAGTTTTTACCTAAAAAGATGGAAGTTGCATATATTGCGTTTGTCGTAATATCCGTAAATAGAGAAGTTGCTCTGGCTATTTTGATGCGTGTATGGTGTCACAATTCATTGTAAAGCGTTATCTATTGTGAAGGGTCATTTCATTAAAGCTGTTGTAGTATTGCGATGGATTGCATGTTTTTTGTTTTTTCAACCGCTAGAGGGCCAAAAGTTACATAGTGTACCTTTTAAGTAGCAAACCACATAACTAACCCAAACCAACAGGAAACTTCATTTTAGTTTCATTCTACCCAGTCGGAGGAGATCAAACTTTAATATTTTGAGACGATATTAAAACACATTTTGTTCTCATTTTTCATGTATTTCTTAACAATGAAGAAGAAGGCGGAGGTTTAACAGCTTGCGCTTCGGTTGCTCAACAACAACAACAAAGCTGGAGAATCTCACACAGCCTTAAATTGTACAATCTCGGTGTTCAGCCTTACATTGTTCAAATCGGAGCCAACACTGATGGAGAGACTCAGGAAGAAGTTACAACTTTTAGAATGAAACACTTTCTGAATGGTTAGTGGATAAAATTTTGTAGTTGCTGTGGAGTTGATTCAACTCATCGACTAGCATGTGACGCCATGTTAATCTTTTGTGCAAAAAGTAAAGATGAGAGTAAATTGACGTCATGGCAACAACTCTTCTTCTTCTCTAAAGCAGCCAAACATGGCGTCACCACCCTTTGTTTCGTATCCTCGGGGGCGGAGTTTATGTAAATTTTAGGGTTAGTGATGTCACCAACCGGGGAAGAAGCGTGTTGTAGTCCTTAAAAACTGATTTCTGTAAAAGAAAATATCTCTCTTTGCATCGAACTCTGAGTGTTGTAACTTTGCAGATGTTGTTTATGCTCAAATAGCAACATTACACACTAACTAAAGTTAAAAAATTACAGACTTACAGCACGCTCAATACATTCTGTGAGTGTGGGTTCCCTCGGAGCCAGGCTTATTGCTAGCACCATGCTACAGCTAAAATAAAACTACGAATTATTTGTAGCGGTATATTTCACATGAAATGGCAAATCTGGACAACTATTTTCCCAGTCATCAGAAGCTATTTGATGGTTTAGTGCAAGATACAAACTTAAATTTATGTCGCTATTAACCGATAACCTTGGATTTGTTTCAATGAGAGTAAAAATCATAGTGTTTTAGTGCAGATATTTCAAGTGGAAACTGCAACAATTTGTAGCTGCAGAAATGAATTTGAATGTGCAAGATGCTCCCAGTTATTTTAGTTGTGCGTAGCTGTTTGCTGCTTGATGTTGCAAACTTGTATTTGTTATCATATTATTTTAATTGAAATTATTATCGTATTCAAAAACTGGTTGGTGTGTCCACAACGCTTTACCGTTCACTTTGAAATAGCTTACATGTGTGTTGAAAAATAAGTTGGATACATAGTCATGTTTTTTCTCTTCAGATCAAGTAGAAAAAAAGCCAGCTGTCAACTTTAAACGAGATTCAGGCTTTACATATTTGAGTAAAGAGGCAATTTTCTTGGCTGAATGCAGCTACAGTGAAGCGTTGCTACACTGAGCTGTGAGAGCAAACGGTTTGCTGAAGCAGTTTAAGGTTGCATGAGCCCAAAAAGGAACATTGTTTTCATGTATAATTGATCACAAATGAGCCTCGTCTTTAATGTAAGTGTGAAAATTTCAGTGCCCTTCCTGTCAGACTGCAACAGATATTTAGCTATTCTCCCAGTGGGTGAAAAACATATTTGTAGCTTCTTAGTGTCATCCAAAAACACATCAGACGCTTTAAATCAGCTAATGCAATAAACAGGTTTAAGATTTACTCTGTCTGGCCTGTCACTAACCATAACTCTGCCCTTTTCCATCATCCTCCCTCTCTACAGCACCCACCCCGGCCCCCCGGCAGAGTTCTCCATCAAAGTCCTCATCCCACGCCAGTGACCCGCCCACCGATGACTCTTTTGGTGAGGCAGAGGGCAGCCCTAGTCGGAGCGGAGAGGAGGATGCTGTAAGTACTGTTAAACAGGATTGTGGGAAATGTAGTTTTTAAGGGTTCGACATTATTTAAACTTGGGTACTTTGTACATGGATTTTTTTTTTTAAATCTATACATTTTGACAAGTTGACATTTGTAAGCGAGTATATGGCAACGCAGTATTTTTGTGGACATCAAAATTCCAATTCACCAATATCAGATCTGATCCCACATTTCTTTTTTACTTCACAAAATACTATCAGTTCAAGTTTAGTTTCTTCTATCAGCACTGACTTCTATTTGAAGAAAAATCAGCTATAAACTAGCCTTCTGTTTTATTTAGATATGTTGATGTATCACCTTGGAAATGAGCCATTGTCTGATTGGTTGGCTCCATTTTAGTGTCGTCTACCCTGTCTGAGCTGCTATTGGGCCCGTTAAGGTGTTAAATGATCTTTCAGAACTATCAAGATGGTCATTATGACCTTAATTAATTGCACAGATATCATACACATTGCAGACTTACATGATTAATATTGTTAAAATATAAATACATACCCTGATGAAAACTGTGCCTAATGATTTTAATATTTATATTTCATATCATGTGTATTATTACCTTATGAAGAATATAGCACCTCAAAAAAGATATTATCCAAATGATCACCATTTTTATGTTATTTTTATTTTTTTCATATCACAAAGCTAACATGGTTTCCAAAGACTGAATACAGCGGACAGGCCACATAAACCACTTTTCTGATGCTTTTGTATAATTTTTGCATCTTTAAATTATTGTAAATGTGTCAAGAGGGACTTAATCAATTATTTTCCTTTTGTGTTCCATGGAAGAAATGAAAACATTTGAGTTTGGAACAGCACAGTCTACTGTATTCAGTCTGAAATGTTCAAGAGAGTTCACAAGAGAAGTGATTTTCAGTTCATGGACATCAGATTTTTTCACAGTTCACAAAACTGATTTAAATGATTCACTCATGGATTAGACTGATCCAGTTATCAAGTTCAAGTCAGTGATTCAGTCACAGTAGTTTACATTATGAATAACAATAAATCTGCAATATGTCTTCAGAGGACATGTTGAAATAACAAACACATCACATGGCCTATTTCATGGGAAACAATGACAAAAATTTCATTTTGGGTAAACTATCCTTTTAAAGGTTCCTTGAAATTCAGTGTAAACACATCAGTGGTGACGTCCACTGTATTTCTTAGACACACACACTCTCTTTCCTGATCTCTATCAGATATGACTCATCAGAAAATGCCATGGAAACCCGGCTAGTGCTCTTTCTCCTTTCATATTTCAGCTGAACAAAAAGTTTAATTAGTCCTTGTGTGTGTGTCTCTCTCTACTGAAATGGCATTGTGGGACTCACTCACTCACTCACTCACTACACACCCACACACACCGTGATGAGGTGTTAAGAGTGCTGCTCCAGAGGGAATATTCATAAAAATTCAAAATCCTTTAATCCAAAGCATTTAATGTGAGAGCCCAATACAGGACCCTTTTTAACAGTGGGGTTTTCACAGCTCTGATAATGGGGACATGTGAATTAGGAATACATCAGTGTGTGGGTCAACGAAGGTAGACTAATGAATGTATGGATGGATGGATGCATGGGTGAATGGATGGATGGGTGGGTGGATGAATGAATGAATGCATAAATGGATGGATGGATGCATGGATGATGGGTTGGCGGGTGGATTGACGATGGATGGATGGATGGATGGATGGATGGGTGGATGCATGGGTGGATGCATGGATGGATGCATGGATGGATGGATGGATAAATGGATGGATGAATGCATGGATGGTGGATTGACGATGGATGGATGCATGGATAAATGGATGTGTGGATGGATGGATGCATGGATGGATGGATGAATGCAAGGGTGGATGCATGGGTTAATGGATGGATGGATGCATGGATGGATGGATGGGTGGATGCATAGATGGATGCATAGATGGATGCATGGGCAGGTGGATTGATGATTGATAGATGGATGCATGCACGGATGGATGGGTGTATTGATGATGGTTGGATGGATGGGTGGATGGATGGATGAATGCAAGGATGGATGCATGGATGGTTGGATGGATGGATGGATGGATGGATGTATGGATGGATGGATGCATGGATAAATGGATAAATGGATGGATGGATGGTTGGATGGGTGGGTGGATGCATGCATGGATGGATGCATGGATGGTGGATTGACGATGGATGGATGCATGGATAAATGGATGTATGGATGGATGGATGCATGGATGGATGGATGAATGCAAGGGTGGATGCATGGATGGATGGATGGATGGATGCATAGATGGATGGATGCATGGATGGATGGATGGGTGGATGCATAGATGGATTCATAGATGGATGCATGGGCAGGTGGATTGACAATAGATGGATGCATGCATGGATGGATGGGTGTATTGATGATGGATGGATGATTGAATGCATAAATGGATGGATGGATGATTGAATGTATAAATGGATGGATGGATGCATGGATGATGGGTTGGCGGGTGGATTGACGATGGATGGATGCATGGATAAATGGATGGATGGATGGATGGATGGATGGATGCATGGATGGATGGATGAATGCAAGGATGGATGCATGGATGGTTGGATGGATGGATGCATGGGCGGGTGGATGGGTGTATGGATGGATGGATGCATGGATGATGGGTTGGCAGGTGGATTGACGATGGATGGATGCATGGATAAATGGATGGATGGATGGATGCATGGATGGATGGATGACTGCTAGGATGGATGCATGGATGGTTGGATGAATGCAAGGATGGATGCATGGATGGTTGGATGGATGGATGGATGGATGGATGGATGGATGCATGGATAGATATATGGATAGATGCATGCTATTTATATGGTAAATAGGGTAGTCGTGGCCTAGTGGTGAGGGAGTCGGGCTTGTAATCAGAAGGTTGCCAGTTCGATTCCCACGCCGGCAGGAATTGAAAGTGGGGATTGTGAATAAACAGCACTCTCTCCACCTTCGATACCATGACTAAAGTGCCCTTGAGCAAGACACCTAACCCCTAACTGCTCCTCTTGTAAATCGCTTTGGATAAAAGCATCTGCTAAATGATGAGAAATAAATGGATGAATGGATATTTTCTTATTTTTGCACATTTACAGCACTGCCTTTGCTTCTGTTCTTACTGTTGCAGGAAAAACTATGTGAACAATTGGATTTACTATTAATTTATTTTTTTCTGCTGCTTTGTAAAAGCTTATTTCCTGTCACTTATGTCTTTCCCCAAAATCTATTCCTTTCCCCTTCCATTCTTCTCCTTCTATGCTCCTCTCTCTTTTTCCAGACTGGAGACTCCCAGCAGTCTCCGGGTGCGAGTGAGCCTCAAGCAGAGCCTGAGAGCTCAGAGACGGACAGTCCTCAGGTCGGTAGCTAGATAGCGGCAGGTCAGGGTAGGTATCTGTCCTCTTTTTTTCCCCCTCTTCTGCGTGTCGGCCTGCTTCAACCATGACGTCACGTCAGCACGCCTTCACCCGTACTCACCACCATTACATACACATCGTGGCCGTGTGTTGTGGTGCTCTTTCTTTTTTCTCTTTATACTTTACACTTTTTCTTCTCTCACTTTTTCCAGTTCTCTTAGACTGCATTCACACAGTCAGTGTAATAACAGGTGTTATTGATTGACAGGAGGTCTTGATTTGTCCTGTTTGTGCAATTACAGAACTGGATTCAATCCTATGTAACCCATGAGATCTTGATTAATGTCTGTAACCAAAGTGATATGGTAACCATAGTTTAATGAGAGTAACTATCAAGACTTTTTGTGTGCATTGTGTTTAATTTTCATTCTGAACTAGGAAATTTCTACCATTTTAAGACGCCAAGAATCCTTAAATATGATAGTACTCTAGCGAGAGACTCCTTTCCTAAATTATACAGGCAGCTAAATATTAAGAGTGAAATTATAAATATTTCACAGAGAGACATTTTTGTAAGAAATTAATAATTTTAGACAGCAAAGATGCATTTAATTGATGAAAAGAAGCAGTTTTTGCAAAAAAATAAAAAATAAAATTTTGTTCATCAAAGAATTTTAAAAACTATGACTATAATATAAGCTTGTTTCAGCCAAAGAGTGAAAAATTACTTAAAAAAAAAAAAAGAAAGAAAGAAAGAAAAAAAGGTAATTGTGACTTATCTCACAATTCGGACATTTATCTCAGAATTGCTTTTTTTAAATTCTTTTTTTAATTCTTTTTTAACTCAGAAACAAGCTTCTACAATGACTGTCAATAGAATAAAATAATTGTGATTTATCACATGGATGTATGGATTAATGATTTTAGAAAGCAGAATGAAAGATTAAATTTTATTACATTTTAAAATCGTTACCTTGACAGCCCAAAAATACATTTAGTAATTTCTCTTTCAGTCAAATTTTCTTCATATTCGTATAACTGTAACTGTATTTAAATGTATTTTGCTACTGTGTGAATGTGGCCTTATTCTCTGCCTTCAGTTTTTCTCTCTCTCTCTCTCTCTCTCTCTCTCTCTCTCTCTCTCTCTCTCTCTCTCTCTCTCTCTCTCTCTCTCCCCTCCCTCTCTCTTTCTCTCTCTCCGTTTCTCATCTCGCCGTCCCTGCCTGCTGCTGCAATCACTCTTACGCTGGTATGCATCTCATGGGAATATGGTTTATATGCTTTTATGGTGTAATTTTGTATTGTTTATGACAGAGTGCGAGTGAGTTTGTGCGTGTGTGTCCCTTTAATCCTATAAAGCTTCCTGATGTGTGTGAGTATCAATGCTTTGAACTTATTTTTTAAACAGCGGTGTTGCATGGCATACCCATGAACATCATGAATGATCCACATCTAAGTATCTGTGCCGTGTCATTTTCTGATATACAAAATGAGGTCATGAATGTTTTTACTCTGTCACTCATCACAGCAAAGTACACAACATACAGAACTGATCTGAACAGAAGTAAAACAAGGTCTGACACACAAACTGCTACATATAGATCTTTTTTTTATATCTTTGATTTCTGTCATTGCGAATTGAAGCGTGAAATAATGTTGGTGCTTTAAACAGGGGAGGAATGACTATAAACAACCTCTGCTCTTTTTAATGAACAAACAAGCAACATGCCATTCTCTTTCTGTTTATCTGTCTACAGGTTATATAATCCTTAATTAACGCTAAGCCAATTGGTCGCTAGTAATATATATATATATATTATGGGTGTAGCGGTACTGTACATATGTCATGGTTTGGTGCACACAGTCAGATAATGAATACAGTCAGTCACAAGCGATTCACACTCCAATCCAGAAGGGGACGCACACTGTAATGTAACACTGATTACTAACCACCACAACAAGGGAAAAAAAAAACGCAGAAAGAGAACAGATGATCTATGTATAGATATGTTTACGTACAATCTCTCAACCAGTGCTCAACTGCTGAAATACATCAATTAAACAGCTTGAGAATAATATGTCACGTAGCGTTACATTTACCTCAGGAAAGTCATTTAGTGTCCACAGCATGTTAGATCACTAGAGAAATGAACTCTAGAGGAGCATTTCACTAATGTATGCACTATATCAGCTTATATATCCATTATATAGTGTTGATTATTATATGTTAGAAATAAATAGCAACTGAATTTAATAGTTTGGGCTCTGTTGTTAATTATAACCTTTAATATTATAGTAATGTGCAAGAACGAGCTCCCTATATAGTTTACAGAATTAGCTGAGATATGTTTGTTTTTTTTATCCTGAAGAAAATGTTAATGATAATTGAACCTAGACACAATTTGTTCAATAAACCACAGCAGCAATCTTATTTTTAGTTTTCTCCCCCCTCTGCTGTACTGACCCCGCACCGAACCATGACTTCAATACCAAGGTACATAACGAACTGTCATTTTTGTGTACCGTTACATCCCTAATAGTATTCAAATACATGGGGTCACATGAAACAAAGTAGCACCTTGATTCATTTTTTCAAATTTGGACTTCCTAAAACAAAATGGCCTCTGTGCGATTGAGGGAAAGTGAGCGATCGCTCTGTGGTACCTGTCTGGAGGAGACATGAGCTCATCAGGATGAATCATTAATGAAGGGCTCCGGGAGCCAGAGGCTTGTTTCTCTGACTGTAGGAAGACTGATGTAGCAGCCTCATCTCTACCTGCCTAATGATGAATGAAGCACTGATCCCCACTGAAATATTAACACACCTACATACACCCCCTATAAACACACAGACTGTAGAACAGATGTGGCTGTACTGTAGAATAAAGGAAATCAGGGTCCTGGTTTAATGGGTAAAACATTTGGATGTGATTTTAAAAGACCTTACAGAAAGTTTCATCAAAGGTTTCTGACATTTTTAAGGAGGCAATATTATGCCCTTTTATGAAGTCTTGTTTTTTATTAGAATAGCTTTTCATCCTTGAATGTTCAAAAAACATTTTTTCCCCATAAATTTGACATGTTGCAGCACCTCTCTTCCCAGTTAGTAACTCTCTGTTTAGTTCCTGTCTCTATAAAAGTGTCTTCCGAAAGGTGTGCTCTGATTGGTTGGTTGGACCAGAGTGTTGTGATTGTTCAACTGCTTCGAGCGAGTTATGGAAATGTCACTCAGCACACCCCTTTCCATAACTATGAGTTTCATCACGCTACTAAGTCAACTCATCCAAGTCTCGGCCCTTCATTTTGTGTATGCCTGGGGTGGGAATTATTCAAATGAAGAACATGAAGTGTCCATTCCCGGAAGAAAACTCAAGACTAGAATCGAGGCGTTTCAGGGAGTTCAGAAACAGTGCGCAGTGATATAGAGAATATCTCCCGCTGGTGTTGATTTGTCCTGTGTATGATCCTGGTATGATATTCTCTCAGAACACATAATGAGCTGATCTGTTCACAGTAATACTCTGTTTGCTGTGCTTGAAGCAGTATAGGTACTGTGTGGTTGGCAGTCATGGCCAATGTAGGGTTATAATACAGGTCGACTGAGGATGATGTTCCTCTGTACTGTCTGCACGGCACATCAGGGGCGGGAAGTTTTCTTGCTGACAGTGACCTTCTGTTGGCATAAGAGCCTATAGTACTGTTGCCAGATCTCACAAAAAAAAAACAAGCAACCTGAAAAAAACCTAGAACAGTAGGTTCCATTGCATTTTGTTACAAAAAAAGTCTTTTCAATAATTATACTCCATTATGAAAGTAAGTCCAATGTCAACGAATAAGTTGCTCACGCTCACACATCTATGGAAAGATAGGGAAAAAGCACCAATTTTAAAGGAGCAAACAACTACAGCGATTATTAATGACATTGTGTCAGAGAACAGTGCGGTTGGAACTGTAGGTGGGGAGACTTGACAACTGCAATTACTTGTCTATCAAACTTCATTTTGTTAAAGGGGCCAAACTGAAATACAATTGTAAGATTCTGTAAGAGGGTCTATGGAAGCTTGTTTCCCCCACTGAATAAAAAATAAAAAAGTAATTGCAACTTTTTATTTCACAATTATGACTTTTTTCCTCACAATTCCAAGAAATAAAGTCAGAATTGAGATGTAAATTTATTTAAGTTAAAAGTATAAGTTATAAGTATAATCTCACAATTGAGATTTTTTTTCTCGCAAATCTGACTTCTCAGAACTGTGAGATCTAAACTCGCAATTGTAACTTCTAAAGACCAATTCTGCGGGAAAAAAGACTTTTCTCAAGTTTATATCACAATTATGACTTTATAACTCGCAATTCTGACATTATAGCTCACAACTGACGCTTCGTAAAGACCTGTCCCCGTCCAGACAAAATGATGGATTCGGGGTTATGATTGGTCAGATCACCTGTCAATAAAACTGTTTACGAAGGGTCAAATGCAAGTTTGTATCACAATTCCGAGAATAAAGTCAGAATTGTGAGAGGTAAACTCGCAATTGCGAGAAAAAAAGTCAGAATTATAAGATGAAAGTTACAATTACCTTTTTTAGTCAGTGAATGGAACAGAAAAAGCACAATTTAGTGAAATTGGGTTACTAATTTTATTCCCAATTTGAAATGTATTATTGCAGCGTAACCTTGACCAACACTTTTGACATTTTCAGTCTTTCCCCTTACTAAAGGTACAGAAAGTGATTTCTGAGGAATGCTGTTGAAAGTGGATCGGACCAAGTAGCACAACAAACTTGTAGCCAATCAGCAGCAGGGGTGTGTCCACTAATGATGGGGCAGAAGAGTGAGCCAATCAGCAGTAGGGGCGTTTGTCCACTCATGATGATGATGGTGGAGGAAAGAGGAAAGAGAGGAAGATTTGAAGAAAGACTGTAGAAAGACAGATGGCTGAGAGACATTACAAAAGAGAAAAAGCTCAGAAGAACATCACTGGAAAAAGAACTAGCAACCAACTCCTGCTTGTATATACTCGTGTACTGTATGTTCATTTTTAGTTCTTCCTTGTTCTTCCATCTTCAATTTTATTCTTGGCAAAGCGTTATTTAGCTTCGCTTCAGCTATGATAAAGAGTCATCCACTCTTGCATTGAGTGTTTGTGTATTTTGGGGGCAGAGCAAAGAAGGGAAGGGTGTTTATTAGGGGTGTGACGAGACCCCTATCCCACGAGACAAGACGAGACACGAGATTCAGTTCACGAGACGAGATTTTTATAGTATTTTTAAGAAATCCTCAATAATGAAACGTATGAAGGGAAAATAGTATTTTGTTCAACTGAAAATCATAAAATGCAAAAATGTTGGTGCATTTTGAAATCAACTCGTAATGCATGTCATTTTACTTCTATTTTAATGAATTATTTGCAATAAAACAACATGCAAACACTGCTAAATGTTCTGCCACACAATCAACCAATTGTTTTCTGCCCTGTATAATTTCACATGAGAAATCTCACTGAACTTCTTTCTACAGATTGAACATAAATTAAACAGTATAAATAAAATAAAATATCGCGTTCACATAACGCGCCTAAAAAAGCGTGTAAAGCGCGGCCGCGTCGCTTCCTCCTTCTTTTGCAAGAGTTCGGGAACGGCGCTTCTGTAGCGTCTGTCGTTGCTATGCAATCATGAACTGTGCTCTCCACGACCATGAGGAAGTTTCAGCAAGGGATAAATAGATTTTTAGCCCTTGCTTTAGCTTTACTACTAGATATATTTATGGAGATGAGATATAACAACCCCCTGTACAGCTATGATCAGCTGTTCGGCTGAGATTTCCATGTTTTGTTACGGAAACGTCGAAGATGATCTGTTGGTTCTTGTCACATGACCTGCGGTTTTAATGTTTTCATCTCGCCGCGGCACGCTTCCATTTTGCGTGAATGAACATGTCTAGAGTCTGTACAACCTTGGCTGAGGTGTACGGCATAGTTTTCTTACAATGTTTACATATTGTTTGTGTCTTGTGTGTTATTCTTTCGCCGTTTATTATTCTACTGGAAAATCAAAATGTTTCCACACAAACGATTTAAAAGTGGCGGGGGCATCTTCAATAGTAATTTCACCCTCACACTGATAGCACGACGAGACAACTTTTCACCTCGACGAGAAATCTCGTCACGTTTTAGTCTCACGAGATCTCGTCACACCCCTAGTGTTTATTGAAGGGTGTTCAAATAGCAACACAACAATGTTTCTCAGAAATCGCTTACTGCTCCTTTAATGTTGATGGCATTTTCTCTTGCAGAACTGAAAATAGCTGCCTGAGACGTTACCAAAAGGGACTTTGCTTATAAAAAGTGGACATGTCAACAGTCTTTTTTCCATTTCTTTCATTTTCTCTACCACTTTCACTCAGCAAGGTTGACTAATCTCCCTTGCTCTACCTCTCACCTACTTAGTCATCTATTTCTTCCTTCCCCTCTTTATTTACCTTCTCCCACACTCCCTTTCACTTGGCTTTCCTCTTTTTCAGCTCTTTTTTCTGATCCATTCATTCTATCTTCTGACTCTTTCTCTCATTCTCTTTCCTGCTCTCTAAAACACTTATCCTGTCATCTCTCGCCCCATGTGTCCGTCCGAGCGCCCACGGCGGGGAGGAAAGGTCTGTAAGTGAGTGATAATTACTGAGTGCACTCTGATTCAGAGGTTCTGTTTTCAGACTCTAGGGTTCTTGAGGCTGCAGTCTGGACAGATGCTGACTGGAAGCTCTGTTGTACCTAATCTAAACCGTCCTTTGCTTTGTGATAACCTTTTTTATGATGAGAGAATTCACAGGGTTTTATGTTGAAGTGGGTAGTTATTTATTTCTGAATATTAAGATGAAAAACATGTATTGGGTGGTTCTGACAGCATGTGCGTTGGAGGATGATGGTGGTGAATTTTAGTCACACTTTTTGTCACTGTTTTCAGTCTTTTCTGCAGCAGTTTATCTACTGAGCAGCTGCTGTGGTTTAGATTTTGGTGTCATGGAGTAAGTTTGTGTGAATGTTGTGGTTTACAGAAAGACCTCTGTTGCCACCTGGTGTTGATTTGGAGGAAATGCTTGTTTGATATATTACACGTACATGTTGCCCATATCTGATCAGATTGTTGTCCCCCTCATGAAGCATGCAGACCAATTTTTATTATTATTATTATTATTATTATTAATTTTTGACATTGCGAACAGTACAAATCACACTGGTTGAATTCCAATTGTGATATGGGTCACTTTCATACATGAGTAATATTTTTAAAATATAAATCCTAAATTTTATAGCATATTAGGTCCTTTCTATAATTTCTGAAGGATTATGTGACACTGAAGACTGGAGTAATGCCTGATGAAAATTCAGGTTTGCATCACAGTAAAAAAAATATATATATGTCCATATAGATCCCAAATCTGAGAAGTATGCTTTTTATTCTATTCTATATTCTATTCTATTTTTTTTATATCTATATTAAGTATAATATATCTATATTTTTTTTAAACAAATAAACATGTAGAGGTGTGTCAGACCTCATTAATGTATATTTCTGTAAACAATAAAAATGTACACTTTTGAAAGCCCTCAAAAATTGGTCATCTATTGTAAATCAAATACATTTTATCAATAAATATGTCGCTTAAGAAAAAATACACAGAATACACAGCTAATTTCTGAATGGCTGTTAGTGGAGAAAGATTCTTTTTGTGTCCAGATGATGTAGTTACAACTATTACCAGCAGGGGCAAACGTGTTTGCCCATCTGAAAGATAGGTGATTTATATTTCACTAACCCTGCTCTGTTTGTGTTCAGGGGAAGGACCCTCTTTATGCCCAGATCAACAAGGGGAAGAAGTGAAGGATCATGGGAACTCTGCACAGACGTGATCAGCGCTGGGGGGAGCAGGAGACCAAAACTCTGGAGATCAACTCTCTGCCCTCTGTGTGTGTGTGTGTGTGTGTGCGTATATGTGTATGAGTGAGAGTGTGTTTGTATGAGCGCGGTCACTCCAGCCTCAATGGTCCACTTCTCCAAGCAGCCATCTCTCAAGAGCCGCCCCGTCCCCCTCACGACTTCCTCCGTTACTCCCTCTGCAAGGATCGAGAGGGACAGACTCTCTCCATACCACTTTGTTTCTTTCACACTGTGTTTTCTGCACATGACAGCAGGGCATTGTGGGTGATTTCAACCTTACAACACCCCTCATAGCCTTACGAGCCCAGCTCTGCAGCTTCATTCACGCTCTTCGTCCTACTTCCAGTTTCTGCTCGCCTGACTCTCTATAGAGACCGCATTACGGGATACTCTCGAGAGGTGCCTGTCGGACCCCCGATCACGCAGAGCTGATCCATCTGTGACTTACGCGATTCATCCTTTTGGGTTTGTTTGGTTTTTCCTCTCCCACGTATTTGAGATTCTGCTGCTAGAAAGCTATGCAGAGCTATAAAAAAAAAAAAAAAAAAAAAAAAAAAAAACACTCACTTTCTCTCTCGGACGGAGAAAAACAGACACGAGGAGCGACTTTTGCCAAATCTCAAGATTTCGGAGCAGCTGAATCTGACTGGGGGACTCGAGGGTACGAACATTGCAAAAACATGCGATCGAACTGTTCCTTCTCTATAGCTTTTGTACAATACTAATAAGAAAAAACAAAATCATGATGTTGAAATGGATTTTTATTTTATAAGTCAAGTGGAGCCCTTGAAGTCAACTTTAGATGTGTTTTAGGGGTAAACATGGCTTTAAAATCTGATCGTTGGTTTGCCAAACTCATTTTGTAAATAATAATAATAATTATTATTATTGATAATAATGACGACAATGACGATGACAAATAATAATGATGATAATAATAATAATGGTTCTGATTATAACAGTGTTCATTCCATCCTGTGGACTTTGGTGCCATAAAATAGGCTGGCCTTAGTGATGCAAACTCCTCATGAAACCCAAGCAATATTAGACATGTGTCCCAAACTCCCAAACGGTTTACGTTGCTTTCTCCGTCTTTTCATTTTAGCAGGATGAGGAGACTGTCTTTTTAAGTGGCCTGAATCAAACCCCGAGAGACTGTTATGTTTTTAATGGCTGAGAGGCTCCAGTGGTAAATAGATGGTGTCATATTTATGTGATTTCTTTTGGTTTGTTGTCAAGATGAAGCTGGTAACTGTGATAGAGGAAGACCAGAGCTTCTCTCAACGTGTATGTCAATGCAGCGATCTCAAATACGTATGTACACGAACACATTTGCATACATATTCATGCAGACACACATTCACAGACCTTAAAGTCAATATGACATCCAAATGGGCTCTGTTTACTTTTTTGTGCGTGTATATTATTCCCAAAGAGAAAATGTCTTGTTCTTTCATTAAAGTGTTAAAGACTTCCTTTTTGAGTAACATAACCGAGGCCGAAAAGCAGATATCTGGACATTAACGTAATGCTGGTAAACTATATTTTAACAGTATTGTTACTTTTGGCTCCAATGCGACTTTTTACAATTCTGTCAATTCCTAATGAGAATCCATGGCTCTTATTTGTTGAATATCCTGTTTTACTCAGAAATATGTTACATTAAGACTAAAATGGGTTGAGAAGTCTGTTTCATATTGACTTTAGGGCTGTCTGATCACATTAAAACACACCAGAATATCTGTCTCTAATCCAACCTCCAATCAGAGAAAATCACCATGAATGGCATCTGTTTTCATTGCATCTGAAAAGCTCAGAGCATTTCATTACTGTGACGACAAATTCCTCCTATTTTATGGCCAGAGTCCCATTTTTATTTCAAATAAAAGCAGTTTTGGACCGTCAAGATCTAAATTTAGCGCATTAAGAAGACGAGGGTGAAAATCAAGGTGAATGGGAGTCCTTACAATTTCAGAACATTTCTATTTTGCCTTTACCTCAGCTAATGGTTTGGTAATGTAAAAGGACACATTATTTTTATCTTGATGATAATGACATTCTACAGTGGATTTTTAGAGCATTTTTTTTCTTTTCTCTTGATTTACGTAACTCACCATGTAATACTGTTACCAATAAACACATCCCAAAATGTTTCTCTGCCTCTGCCTTTGCAGCAAAATCTCGCATATTTAAAGGGTAGGGGGAAAAATCGGAAGAAAAAGATGTTTTATTCTATGTAAGTGTGATCCCCTCTCATGGTTGTCGCCATATTTAGATCACATGACCAGCTGAATACTATCTCTTGGTAATCCCCACTATTGGATACGTTAGGTTAAAGGGGTAGTTCACCAAAACATGAAAATTCTGTCATCATTTACGCACCCTCAAACCTTTCTTCTGCTGAACACAAAAGAATATACCATAATCTTCAAAATGCATTCTAAAAAATTATGTATTGGCTTTAGAAAAATAAATAAATAATGCAACAGTTGTTTTTTTATGAGTTATGATAACTTTGAGTGAATTTACGTTCAGCCAACAAGGTACATTGAATTAGAGGAACTTCATTATTTTTTAGTAATCAACTTAAAAAATTGTGTTTATGCTACAAATTATTAAGTCGCTCTAACTACCAGAGTTGTAGCACTGGAATTAATAAATCTTATCCTTTTCAGTTCAAATCAACAGCTATCACATGCTGACATAACTTATTTAACATGTATGTTTAATGATATACACAGTCATTGCTTAGTGTGTGCCCTCATGTATCTACTCTTCAGTACAATAGTAACCACAAAAACTTTACATTACAAAAATTACTTTAAATGTCAAACATAACAGCATTAAACACTAGCAGGTCTTTCCCTGCACTAAAAACAAATAAATTAACACTTTATTTCAACATTTATTCTCCTTATCTAGTCCAACGCAAAGCATGCTGGGAACTAGAAATCCACTGCCTAATTTCCAAAGTTATCATTTCATCTTTACTACAACTTATTTAAAAAAAAAAAGCCAATTAACACAGAAATTTGAGTTTAAATTAGAAACGATATTAAGTTGATGTAATGATCAGCATTATTATGCCACCTGAACTCAACAAAATAATGTGTGCAACTTAAAAATTTACTTACTTGCAACCATGCATATATTTAAGTTGTGGTAACAGGTCACCTGAATTACTTTTTAGAGTGTATATTCTTGTGTGTTCAACAGAAGAAAGAAACTCAAGTAGGTTTGGAACAACTTGAGAGTGAGTAAATGTTGATAGAATTTTCATTTTTGACTGAACTATAACTTTAAGGGAAAAATTCATAATGAGCAAGAACAGGACATTTCTAGAATAACAACTTGCTTTTGTGCACTGCTGCATCCACACCACTGTGTGGCAGGATAAAGTTCAGTGCCACAGTTGTATCTACCAGCGAAACAAACTAAATACATTTGCAATCCTTAGTTTGGTTTATATTAACACGGCTACATAGAAATCATTGAATTACCACTTGTTACTTCAACCTAAATCAGACAAGATTCGGAAAAGAGAACATTTTTCTTTTGCTGAAATGTTTTCACAATGTCTATATCTCAGTAACTTTTTCAAGTCAAAAGTGCTTTAATTCAAAATTATATAGGCCAAAATTAGCGTTTTAGTCATTTGTTTATTTCATTGCTTTGGATTTCTTTGATTTCTTTTATTCTTTTATTTCATTTTTTTATATTCCAGTATTCATCGCAAATAAGTGTTAATAAATCACACTGATGATTTAGTCCGCATAGTGCAACAATGTGCCCCACTATAGGGTCAGTGAGATTGAAATCTTTTTCCTGTAATTTTCATAGTCAAAACTAAGATATCTATACAGAAATTAGTTTTCAAAAATAAAGCCACCAGATATTGTCAACAATATCTAGTGATGGCTGATTTCAACACACTGCTTCAAAGCTTTATGAATCTTTTCATTTGAATCAGTGGTTCGGTTCGCGTATCAAACTGCCAAAGTTACACAAACTATTGAATTGCAAAACACTCATGATGTAACGAAGCCTCGTTTACTGAAATTACGTGACTCTGAAGCTCCAAACCACTGATTTGAAACAAAGGATTCATAAAGCTTAGAAGCAGTGTTTTTAAATCGGTAATCACTAGATACTAGTGAAAAGTTATGTTGTTTTATGTATTTTTGCTGTAAAAAAAAAAAAAAAAAAAAGTATTCTTGTGGCTTTATAATATTAAGGTTGAACCACTGTACTCACATTAACTGTTTTAAAATTTGTCTTTAGTAGCTTTCTGGATCTTGAGAGGTTCAGTGGCATTTCTGGCAATAGAGGCCTCGGATTTCATTAGAAATATCTTAATTTTTGTTTCTGACATGAGCGAAAGTCTTACGGGTGTAGAACGACATGAGGGTGCGTAATAAATGACAGAAATGTCCTTTATCGTGACCTAACCCTTTATGTATAAATTGTGACAACCAGCCCAGGTCTCCTTTATCGTCAAATTTCAGCTCTTCAGAGCTAAAGCTAACCAATAGGTCTTTTAGAATTGAATTTAAAGCAAAAGCACTAACTATGTTTGCAGTCAACAGATTAGATTCTTGATGAGGGAGAGACACTTGTCATCACAATATTGACGAATACTTCCATGTTTCTTCGAGCCTACCTAGTGTGAAGATGCAATGAGAGTTTGATTTGGGTTGTTTGACAAGCTGTGCCTTCATGAATTTTAGTGTTTCTTGACTGACTGCATTCTTTGAGAATGAAAACAGTCCTTTGCTTGCGTTCAGTGAAGTGACTTGTTTGACGAGACATTCCTTTATCTCGTCATTAGCACATGAACATGCTCATCCAACCTCATTCCAGTCTGAGGGCCAATGGGCGAGTTCTCGCTCTATGTGCTATTTATCCTCTGACAACTGCGACACAACACCATTTTATTTGTATATGCTGGATCATTTTGAATCATAAAGGAATAACTGAATGGATTATCAATTATGAGGGGTTGAGGAGATAGAATTATCTTTATCTTTATGAACTGCTGGAAACATTTGAGTCAGAATGATGGAACAGGTGAGAAACTCTGACATGAATTTTTAGCAACTTTTAAATGTGATCTAGGCTTTCCTACATAGATTCCTCAAAGACACGTTGTTCTATATAATGTAATATTAGACAGTTGTGAAGAAAATCAAATTTTGCTTACAAAAAATATCAATATAGAATCATGAGGATTTAAAATGTAGAATTATGATAAAAGGTTTTTTGGACATGCCTCATTTTGGTAATACAATGCTATTCTTTGAAATACCATATCATACAGTATCATACACTACAAATAGTAATCCTTAAGTACCATGGTATTGCCATCTCTTTTGTGAGCTTATCAGTTTATTAATTTATTGACATTTTATTGACACCTGCCATACTTTTGATGGAAATAACCAGAAGTTTCGTAATATTGCTCTGGTGTTGATTTTCACCCCAGCTTACTGGTTTCTACCAAATGGTTTTGTACATTTTGACTGACTAGTGTGGTTTTAACTACTAAAATCAAGGAAATTTGATTGGGCAATGGTAGCATGTCATCACATGAATGGTGTTATGTTGAGCTACAAATCAGTTTATTTGTTAAGATGTTGCTGACAATGAAAATCTATCATAGAGCAATGTAAGGTTTACTTTTAGGATATTTTTAACATTTGCTACATTTTATACACCAGGATGAATCAATTGACTTTAAAAGCCTGAAGGCACGGTTCCAGGGTGAAAATGGTCTGAAGATCCAGACTAAACCTTCCATCGCAGAGAAACCCAAAACCATCCCTCCGCCAACAAAAGCCACCAATTCTTTAATCTCAACCATCAATGCTGCTGCGCAAAATGGGATGCTTCACGCACCCCGAGTAGTCTTCAAAGATGACAAAAATCTGAGTCGCCAGCTCTCTCCACCCTGGGGATTAAAGACTAGAGAGAATCAGCCCATCAATAATGCTGAACTGCTGGATAATAACCAGAAGAAGGAGGTCGACACTATAAAGCACAAGAAGCTTCCACTGGTTCTGCCACTGCCTCACAAAAAAGCTGAAATCCCAGAGCACGAATCCAGCCCACTTACACCTGTGTCCGTTTCACCATTCAAAGTGTCGACACCCAAAAAGTTTGTATTTACCCCTCAAAAAACTGGCAAAGAAGAATGTGAGAAGACAGGCCCTGTAAACGAAGCCGACATTGCCAAAAAATCTTTCAAGGGCAGGAATCTTCCACTCGTTCTGCCAGTGGCTCCAGAAAAATCTGAAACCCCGGAGCCTGAAAAAACTGGCAAAGATGAGAATGATAAGACAAAAACTGTAAAGGAGGTCGACATTGCCAAAAAGTCTCTGGAGGACTGGAATCTTCCACTCGTTCTGCCAGTGGCTACAATAAAAGCTAATACCCCTGAGCCTGAACCAAGCCCCCATACACCTGTTTCCATTTCATCAGTCAAAGTGTCCACACCCAAGAATTTTGTATTTGCAACTCAAAAAACTAGCAAAGATGAAAAGACAGATACAGTGGAAATCCCAACATCAGTTAGTCGTACCCCTGCTCCAAGTCACTCGGCTCCTGCTGGCCCATCTGTAATAACCAACCCCCCTTCTGAAAGTGTTGTCCCTAAGGCTGTTGTCCCTACTCAGACTTCAGTTGGAGTACCACCTGCCCCCAACGTTCCTGCCCCAAGTATTCCAGACCCGGTTATTCCGACATCTGCCAGCCCTGAACCAAAGATTCCTGAACCAGCCATTCTAACACCAGTCATTCCCTCTCAAACTCTTCCTAAACCAAAGACGTCTATGCCAGAAACCTCTATTTCAACTCATTCTGACACTGAACCTCTTAAACCAAATATAAATATGCTCTGTTTAACAGAATTATTTCCTCCCCCTGAGGAAAGTCCACCTCCAGAATTTACTGATATTCCTCCCCCTGTTCTTTATGAAGATTTTCCCGATGGAGACTTTTCTGAGCAAGCTATGCCCACTCCAGCAAACCGTACGTTTATCAACCCAGTTCCTAGGAGTCCAGTTGTCTCCATGTCAGCCTCCCCTGCCCTGTCCACCCCTCCGGCAGTATCTCCAGAGCCCTTGGCGAAGCCCCTAGAACATACACCTGGTCCAGACTCCAGACTTACAGTCTCAAGCCCTCCTCCAGATGTTCATACTCCATCTGCTCCTGTAGACGTGGTACTGGAGAATGCAAAAGCTCTTACTGACAATAGAGCTATTAATCCAGAGAGGACTAAGGAGGACTCATCCAAGCCGCTTTCAGCCCTCTCCCTTTTGGCAAGAGCGGAGGAGATGGCCGCAGTTAAACGGGCACCAAATGATAGCCGTATATTTAACCTTCTGGAAAGGGCTAAGAGAAAGAGTACAGTGACCCAGTTGGTTGCAACACCTGAAAATACAACCCCACTTGAAACAGCTACTCCCGAGATTCTTTTGCCTGAAACTCTCACACCTTTGCCTGAGACTGTCACAACTGAGGTGACTCAACCTGATCTAGCTACACCTGAAAAAGCCTCAACACAGCTTGCAAAAGCTGTAGAACAACTACCCAAGGAAGCCCCACCTGTACCAGAAGTGTTTGATATCCCTGAACTCCCTCCAGTTGACTATGTGGATCACTCTCGGGCGCCACCTACTCACCCACCAGAAACTGCCAAGGTTAACGGCCTTGATCCTAGTAAGTATCCATTTTCAGCGGGGTTGACACTATGTGATCTTGCCCTTGATTTTGCTGTCTTAAGATCGATTTCCTCCACCGTAGAAGGCTATTCTTTTTGTAGGGCAGTCTTGTTTCAAAAAGTGTGGCATTTTCACAGATGGTCAGTTAATTGGCTTTGCTTCTAATAAAGTCAGTTTCGGAAGATTTGTGCAGTGCTACCTTTTAAATCAACACAAATCACTTTTTTGAGTAATTTTTCACAAATGTAAATTCCTTTTTGATTGTGAGGAGTTAGGTGGATTCCATACTTCAGGGAAGGTTGGTATGTAGGATATGCAAGTCTATTGTGGTTTACGTTGGGCAACATATCTTTCATAATCAGAATGAGAAAGAATATTTTGTCTGTAACAGTAAGACTTTTTTGTTTTAGTTTAACTAAATGCCAACTACGCTTACACACATTATCATAAGTAAATGTTGCATTAAGATCATGTTGCTCATCATAGAAACATCCTTAAAGAGAAAATAATTGTTTCCATTTCAGCTTAGATTGAAATGACATCTACTGTCAGTTGTGTGGTATTAAATATGATTACATCACCTAAAATTGTGAAAAGAGAAAAACACTAATTTGTACCGTCTCATGGATTTGATCAGGCTTATTATTTCATAACTATATTTTCATTCCATAGTCTGTGCTTTCTCGACCTTGCTGTTTTCATTGGCTTTGCAGACATAACTTCGCTATCTCTTCCTCATGCTTCTTTCTTTTTGAGGTGTATGATTTTTTTTCTTTTTGTTTGTTTCCTGTTTTTTTTTTCTCGCAACTACATGTCAACTAAATGGCATTATAGAATATTGACTGCCCAATATCTGCTCAATATCTGCTAATACTTTATTTTGATGTTCCTTCAACAGACATTCAACTGACTATGAGTAACTTTGCAACTATACATGTCAATTTATCCTACTAAGCCAAACCCTAACATCTAAAGAGTCAGCTAAGAGTTTTCTAGAGTCTACTAATCCTCTAATGAGAGTTAGTTGACATGTAGTTGCAAAGGTACTTATAAATAGTAAAATGTCTAAAGTGGACCATTGAAATAAAGTGTAACGAATTCACTTAATTACCTAAGATGTCCAATAAACAATATCAGTTTACTTGACAAGCAACATTTTAATCAAGCTTCCATTTATACATGTCTTTAGGATTTTTTCAAAATGGTGGTGGTCCAGTCATTGTCCATTCTAATATTTATTATCTTGCTTCTGCAGAGGTGGTGACAGTGGTCAAAAATGTGAATCCCCCTCCCCCACCACCTAGGAAGGCTCTGCCAGCCATTCCCACTGTGGACCCAATTGAGAAACCAACTCAGTCTCCTGCCAGAGACCTCCAGATTCCCACAACACCATCTATACATCTAGAAAGACATGGTAACTTTCTCAAGATGTTTCTTAAAAAGTGTTTGTCCACTAAATGCGTAAACAAAAATATTTTTTTTTCTTCATCAGAAGATTCACCATATGACAACTCATTTGAAGAGGGATTTTATGAAGATGTTGAGGAACCTAAGGCCCCAGCAGTTTCTACCTTTAAGCCTCCATCAATACCATCATCAGATTCTAGTTCCAGAAGGCCAGTTTCAGTTCATGAGGAAGCATTCCTGAAACAGCTGAGCTCAAAACATCAGGTGAAAGAAGATAGAGACATTATGGATGTGGATTACGGGTCTGTGAACTCTGGCTCTCTAAATCCAGAGACTCAAGCCGCTGTGCTCCAGGACTCGGTGCGAAGCTCACCTGCCTTGTCTCCATCAGGGTAAGCCATGATGGTTTGTTGTGGCCACAGAAAAAAAAAAAGGCTTTTGTGTATGTGCTCTCTGTGACATTATTGTTCTGACTTTCCTCCAGGACTCTTGAAAGAGGGCACAGTGTTAATGAAGAACAAGCAGACAGTAAAAGGGGTAAAACACAAAAGAATAAGAAACAGAAAGGACCTCCAAAGAGTAAGTGGAATAGGTTTTCACTAAAGTTGGCTAATGCGGTTGTGAAGTGTGTCTTTTTGTCTTGTTTTCCAGTAAAAACAAACAAAAAAATATTATTTATAGTATGGCTTATGCTTTAATAAATGGTTTTCTATTTGGTGTCAACAGAGATGAGATTACTGAACATGAATCACTACTCAGCACCAAATCTATATTTATCTGTTTACGTAAATATTTATTTTATATCTATTTTATATCTTTTTTTTTGTGCTGAGTAGTGATTCATGTCCTCAGTGATCTCATCTCTGTTGACCTTCTGACCTCCATAGAGATAATAAACACAGGATACTGTCATATCATTAGTTTACTTTAGATTCTCTTCTATCGTCAAAGTGTTCTGCTGACTGACATGTGTTTTGTATTGTTGCGACTTAGATCCATATGCTGATGCAGCGGCTGTGGTATGTTTTGTTTTGTTTTGTTTTTACCATTATTGTAATAACTGTTGAAGGTCTTAACGTTAACGTCAGGACCTTTGGTTTGCAATACAAATAATCCTACTTTGTGTAGCATTATCATACACTTTTGTATCTTCTTATTGCATGTTCTGTTGTTGCAATGATCTGTTCAAACATGTTTCTGTCTTCAATTATATCGCCTCTCCTTTCAGGTGGAGGAGGCTCCCAAGAAAGGCTTGTTCTCCAGGTTTGTAGCAGGGTTTTATTGTTCACAATATTAATTTGGTAATACTTTACAATAAAGTTCTGCACTTATGCAGCATTTATTAATTTTTGTTAATGTTAATTTCAACATTTACTAATACTGTACATTATTATTAACATTAGTTAATGCACGGTAAGCTAAGATGAAGAGCTGTATTTTCATTTACTATGAAGATTCGCAACAAATGTATTGCTCATCGCTAGTTAATACATTAACTAATGTTAAACTAATGAACCTTATTGTAAAGTGTTACCATTAATTTAATGCATCTACATTCCCAAAATCAATCTGATCGTGACAATGAAAATCTTCGATCCTCAGGAAGAACTCCGCAAAAGCGGCAGACGAAAAAGAACTAAAGAAGAAAGAGAAACAGCGTGAAAAGGAAAAAGAAAAAGAGAAGGAAAGAGAAAAGAAGGAGCAGAAAGAAAGGGAAAAGAAGGAAAATGAAATGAGGAAAAAATTTAAGGTATTTTTTTCCCCCTTTTGGACAGTGTTTGCACCAATAATTTTGCATGATTACTGCAACTCTTACAATCCATTACTTATTACAATCCACATCCCGCTTCCCAGGTGCACTAAAATCCGATTGTTTTAATCAAAAATTAAATGAGCCATACAATTCAATTTCTCGCTAACAGCAAGAGTCCTTTTCTAATGCACATGGCAAGTTGACTAAGTGAAATGCACATGTCCATGTAACTGTATTGATGTTTAATGCAGATCACAGGCCAGGAAGAGGCAATGTATCAAGTTAAAGTGATCGAGGACTGTAAGGGCCGCAAAAACGACTTGCCGGTCAAGGTTGGAGACACCGTGAGCATCATCCGTACCGACAATTGCCCTAAAGGGAAATGGCTGGCTAAGGACAGCAACAACAAATGTGAGCAAATAATACACACAAATGAATCGAATGCCATTATATGCATATCTTGCCGCACGCATAATTAGCATGACGCTAAATGAGTATTACAGATAAATGGAGTGCAGGAAATAAGCTTTGTTATGAATTTACCCTGATAAGGACTAAATGCCTGAATAGATCTGTCACTAAGCAAATACCTGAACGAGTCCTTGAGGTTTGACTTATCTGTTAGACTGTGTATGTATGAGCTTATCTCATTTTTCAGATGCTTCTGCTGGAATGCAGATTGGCAATGTGCTGTGTGTTGTTTTTCAGACGGTTATGTCCCAGTGGAGAGTATGGATTTGAACATCAGTGGAATTATGGAACTGGGGAAGATGACATCTAACAAATCCAGCGGCATTGGACACAAAAACACAGAGGTCACCAGTACAAACAGCAGGTAGCCATTAAAACGACTGTAGGCTTTAGAGTAGTAATTGCATGCTTAAAAAGTGTCTTGATCTGCAGTTCACGAATGAGATTTTTTTCATTTTTTTTAGGACATCAGAGCATTATGAAGTGAACCATGAGAGCTGTAAGTCCCTTCTATGTTTCATTTTTTTTAATTTCATTCATTTATAATATGTGTTTTGTGTGTCTTAACCAGCCACAACCGTAACAAGTAACAGCTTTCTACGGCATCATACTAACTAGCCCGGCCCACTGTGAATTTTCTTTGGTCCAAAATCCGACCTACACATTATACATCAAACATTCTCTTCACTTTGATTGCACCATAGTATCAGGTGTGAAGAAAGAATACCTGAAAACCATACGTAATTAAAAGTAGAAACAAGTGTTGTCAAAAGTACTGGTAAAGTTGAAAATGTGAAAATCCCAGCATTTTGAGTGCTGTCTTAAACGCCTCTTATTGGCTATTGTGTTCACAAGCTCAACAGATATGTCTGTGATTGGCTACAATGATCAACGCTTTAAAAACATGTTGTAAATAGACATTTTCTATCAGCAGATATTTTAGGAACCTGCTTTTAAACACTCCCGTGTGTATCTGTGCAAGCGCTTGGTGAAGAGCACCAGAGATGTCTATTTACAAGCAGTAATGAACGGCCGCTGAGCTCGCATCTTTGAAAACGTCGAAACAAATTTTAAAATAGGCGCTATGATTAAATATGAGTCACATATTTTAGGTCTAAACAACTACAATCTCGCCTAAAAAAACTCTTAAAACAACAGTTCGCGCTACAAGTGTAGTATTCGCAAAACTTACGGTGGATTTGCTTGGTCGCTTCAAAAGGATTGATACAATTGGTGAAAAGGTAGGAGTGCTGTTATCACTAAAATATCGCAGATTTGAGAATCAGAGAGAACTGTTGTATAAATATATTTTTAATATAAGTATTATATTAAAATTGTCAATTTAAAATAAAGACAATTTTTACTTTATTTTATTTTATTTATTTAATGATTTATTTTCATTAAATTTCCTCAGTCTCAGAGGACAGTGAGGAGTGGACAGGTGATGATGATGATGATGATGACCCTGTTTTTGACTCTCCCAATGAAACCTCACACATGTAAGTATCACCTTGTGTGTTTGTATGTTCTCTTTTAGACAGTAACTCAGTAACACAACTTGACAGTTAAGCTATTGTATTGTTTACAAGAGGTGTATGTTCAATCTTTCAGAGGGCTGAATCAGTCACTGGCCACACCAGCTCAAGGTGAGTCACTGATGAGACATGACTGAACAATGTCACAGGAAACCTACCATCCAGGAACAGCCAGAGATCAAAACTCTGGCAAAGCTGTCATTATAACTATAATTTCATTCACTTGTTCGTAGTCATTTGTGGAAGCCTATTCCCAACATAAAAATAAAATAAATAAATAAAAATCATAATTATAACATAAAATGATGAAATGGTGAGCAAAAACAATTATGGTATTGTTATACTGACATGAAAAGTCATAATTAGGACATAAATGTCAAAAGTGTGATTAAAAAGTCATTGAGCTAAAAGTAAATTGTCATTATTATAAGTCAAAATTATGATAAAAAGGTTTACATTTTTACAAAGTCGAAATTATGAGGTAAAGTCAATTATGACATTAAAAGTCGAAATTATGAGCTAAAAAGGGAAAATTATAACATAAGTCTAAATTGTAATCATAAAATTCATAACTATGATGAAAAAATTAAAAAGGAATTGACAGTAAAAACCGAGCTAAAAAGTCCATGGCATTAAAAGTGCAATTATTCGATTTTTTAAACAATAAAAATTAAAATAAAAACAATCATTACATAAAAAATTCAACTTTTTGTCATCATTTTGAATTTTACTCAGTGTCTCATAATAATTGGTTGATTCATTCTTTTGTCCCTGTATTCATTTTTTTTTCAGGTCGTATCGAGCCGACCGAATCTGATTCAGCTAACATGAGCGTGCAGTAAGTCTAATTCTATTCTATTATATTCTAGTCTATTCATCAAAAATTGCACGTACTGTACTACCTTTGATCTGAAATAATCTGAATTAGAATAATCATTTTTTGTCATGTATTGTGTGTTGCAGACCAAAACCAGAAGCCATTCAAAGACTATCCACATTCTTTATGCAACCTAAGACACCCTCTCAACTTCCCCTGCAAGGCAACAACCCAATGTAGGACATCACTTTACTCATGTCTTTCGAATTCACTCAAGATCACTTACTGTAAATGATAAGATTACAGGATAGCAAGTAATCATGGTTTCTCAACTTCCTGTTTCCTTATATGGTCGTTTCCGCATTAAGAATGCCCGACTCTAAACCAGGTATGTTTTGACTCTAAACCTTAATTATATAAATGCTCACATCCACCCACACTCACTTTTTTTTCTTCTCCTCCACTTCTGGTTTCTTCTGTTAGCACATGAAGAGGATTCTAGAAGCTCGTAAGTATTCTCAAAAATATGTGCAAGTTCTCAAATGTAACACAAACAGCCATTCATGAGATGCCTTTTCTCCACAGGAGTATGCGGTCAGACTGGTTTTACATGAATGTCTGAGATGTTTTTACAGAAAGCTCGTCTCATTCCCTCGGCCTGTGTAGCACTGCCGATGACCTGATAATGCTAACGGCTAACTTATGTCGTTGTTGTTTTATATTTCCTTTAGAAGTAAAGAGGAAGACGATGTAGATGTCTCACAAATACAGTTTCTTCCTCCTCCGGATTTGTATGCCGACATCATAGCTGGAGACTCCATGCCTATTTACAGCAAGTACGTGCATTGAACACATGTTATCCTTTTGTGACAACATGCCCCAATAGCGGAACAAGTTGTTGCAATATGTATGGTTAGTTGTGGATCCATTAACTCTCTCCCTGCCATTGACGAGATTTTTCATCATTTATGATAAAATGCTTCCCCGCCATTGACAGGCCATTGCGGCATCTCAGTCCACATGATTCATGGGTTCAGAGAGATCATTGCCCCCCAGCGGTGAAACCATTGAAATTTCGAAACGTTTCGAAAGATTTATTACGTAACGAAGCCTTGTTTAGTGAAATCACGCGACTTTGGCAATTTGATACACGCTCTGAACCAATGATTTGAAACAAAAGATTCAGAAAGGTTTCGAAGCTTCATGAAGCAGTGTTTTGATATCGCCCATCACTATTTCACCAGATCTACCATCAAGTGACAGGGACACTAATATCTAATTGCATTCAGTACTTGCTCTGCAGTAAATCGCTCAGCCATTTCAAATTTCGTTAAAGATACTTCCTATTCTTTTGTGTTCTGCCTGCGGTAACTATGAGTGAAACGTCATAATCATTGTGTATCAGACATTGGCACCTAGTTTTGCAGAAAAAACTTCGGGTCGTTAGCGATTATAGCCTTGGGGGGGGGGGTTACAAAAAATGAGAAAACAGGCATTCTCTTATATATATTTTTTCTTGTTAAATTGTTTATAATGAATTGATTGAGGAGTACCAAGAAGGTTGATGCCTAACATAGTGCTGGCCCAGATCCGGCCCACATCTGATACGGATGGAAACCACACGTACCAGATGTGGGGTGAATCTGGGCCGATAGTTGATGTCTGGGTAGTGATTGATATTACAGGTTACTAAAGAGTTGAGGTACGTGCTTAAGGCTTAAGCCAAACCAAACATTCAACAGCATATTCTAAATCAAAACTGCCCAACGTTATAGAGAAAAAATGCCAAACCCTTGAAGAGGTATATGGCAGTGCAATCTTTGGGGGTGTTGGTGGACTCAGTCTCTGATAATTCATGTTTTGCTCTGTTCTGAATCCAATCTGGATGAAGTCTTTGGAAAAAATAGAAATATTCTCAGCTTTGTGTTTGAAATATGTTGCCCAAAGTGAAAAAGTCTTTCTTTTGATACATTAACTGTTTATATATTCATGCAACAAAATATCCCATGGAAGATTTGTGAATATGATCAAAAAGGCTAAATACTCTCTAAAATTCTATGATTAAATTAAATAATACTCTGGCAGCGAAATTGTTAAACAGCTAATTACTTATATTCAAAATAATTATGAAATGCAAAGCCGTTTATAAAACAGCAAAAAAAAAAAAAAAAAAAATAAGAGGTGAAAAAGAAGTTGTGAAAAACCATTGAAATGTTTTTGGAGGAAGTCTCATGTTTACTAAGGCTGTATTTATTTGATCAAAAATACAGTAATAATAATAATGTAATACATTTTCAGCATCATTACTCCAGTCTTCAGTGTCACATGATCCTTCAGAAATCATTCTAATATGCTGATTTGATGCTCAAAAAACATTTCTGATTATTATCAATGTTGAAAACAGTTGCGCTGCTTAATATTTTATGATTATTTGATAAAGAGAAAGTTAAAAGAACAACGTTAATTTGAAATAGAAATCTTTTGTAAAATTATAATTGTCTTTAATGTCGCTTTTGATCAATTTAATGCACCCTTGCTAAATTAATTTCTTTTAATAAATAAATAAATAAATAAATAAAAACACGCTAAAATTGCCCCAAATATAATGAGCAACCTTTCATGCCTGCTTGACTTTTAACATTCAGTGCAGACTTTTAAAAATTTTACCCCGGTCATTCCAGACCTCTGGCTTTTTAATGCTGCATTGATGTTTACTGACATTTTAGAGAATATGTTTGTCTATTCTAGGCCAATCAAACTCGTCTCAAAATAGCAGAATAGCTGCAGCTGTGAAAGGGAAAGATGGACTGCGCTGGATCTTCACTCTGAGTTCATAACCCTCCTGTGGGGTGTGTTTTGATGAGGACCACAGTAAATGTCACCCACACAAACTCAAGAAGAGATGCGTCTGTCAAGTGGGAAGAATTATGTTTGTGATTGTGCATCTGTCTGTAAATGGCTGCAGGCGAGTTCTTCTATATTTCTGTATATTATGTGGAGTCTGTGTGAAAAAAAAACCATGCGTGACACTGTGAGAAGCCCTTCAAATTATTTACACCCTTACATGTAAGTGTTAGTTCACTCTCTCTCTCTCTCTCTCTCTCTCTATATATATATATATATATAAAATCATGCATTCTGTGGCAAAGACAGTCTGTGTCTAGTCTGAGGTTGTCTAATTAGTTTAAAAGGTTCATAATTGAATACTTGCATTCAAAACTGACATATCAGTATGAGAGCTGAAGCATGTTAAAACAGCTTGACATTTGGGTTAGGTTTTAACAGTATACTGCCAGGTAAACATTCAAATGCTGTTCCTAAGTCAGCATTTTTTGCACAGTGTAACTTACTCAGAAGTTAGGATTGAACCTTAAGGTTTATATAACCATGCTCTATATTTGTATTAGATTTATTAGTATTATATTATGTGTTTTATATATTATACAAGCAGTACTTTGCTTTTAAGTATTCCCAGTCTTCAGGGCTACTCTACATTAGGGAAAATATGCTGATGCTTGTAGAGTGGTTGAGCAAGTTTGAGTGGTGTTCATTTAGTCATTCTACTGCATGTACTAAATTTTCTGGTGCAGACAATAAATGCCACAGTTGTGTAAATCTTCTGTTTGTTTATTTGAGAACTGTTCCCAAAAGTTATCAAATGCTTCCCCTGATTTTTCCAGTAGCTGCGTAAATACTGATTAAAAATCTATCAACCCCCCCCACCCCACCCCACCCCACCCCAACCACCAACCCCCAACCCCACCCCAACCACCAACCCCACCCCAACCACCAACCCAAACCACCAACCCAACCACCAACCCAACCCCAACCACCAACCCAACCCCAACCACCCAAACCACTAACCCACCCACCAACCAACTAACCACCCACCAACCAACCAACCACCCACCTACCGCCAATCAAACCCACCCCCCAACCCCACCCCAACCACCAACCCAACCCACCCAAACCACTAACCCACCCACCAACCAACCAACCAGTCACCCACCCACCACCAACCAAACCCACCCACTCCAACCACCAACCCACCCACCACCAACCAACCAACCAACCAACCAACCATCCACCCACCACCAACCAACCAACCACCAACCCAAACACCAACCCAACCACCCATCCCAACCACCAACCCACCCACCCCAAGCCCAGCCACCAACCCACCCACCCCAAGCCCAGCCACCAACCCACCCATCAACCACCCACCACCAACCATTCACCCACCCAACACCAACCAACCACCCACCCCAACCACCAAGCCACCAAATACACAAACTAAAAAAAAATGCATATAACTCTTTATTTTCCCTTTGTATTGTTTTATTTTTCTTTCTTTTTAACAATAAAAATTAAAGTGCAGTCAGAACAGAAACACCATGCAGTGCATAACTTTTAAAATACAAACCACACACAGACAGGAAATGACACACACACATACAGACATGTAGACACCGACAGGCAGAGGTCGTCTCCCAGCAGGGCTCGGGAACAGGCAGAAAACACATATTCTCATATTTCACACACACAAAACTACACTGGAGAGAGAGGGAGGGTATAATATCCAGCACAAACGCCTCTACATAGACAAAACACTGAACATGAGCAGAAGCCATGGCCATCACAATAATGCCCCAGTGAAACTAATGGGGGCCATAAAGTTTCTGACCAGTTTCCACAAAACACAGCCATAAAGCTGATATAACAGATATAAAACTGTCGTAAGGGACTTATGCTAACAACCCGGCCAAGAAATATGACAAATATTAACCACAAGGGTGTCAGGCATGCGCACATTCCTGCAAATCCCACCCAGGGTTTGCCATCGATAGTAAATGTAATGGCAAAGTCCAGCAGCAGGGGGCGATAAACTCCACCCACCCTATGTGTTCAAGCTTTTACCTCAGCACTTTTTCTCCAAAAAGACACACTGATCCTCAAAGTGACCGGGAGTTAACTTGGGATTGGAGAGGAAAATGTTGAGAATGCGTAAAGGCTTTAACGTCTGGAAGGAATTTCAGACTGTGCAATTTTTTTTTCCCCATGAAAACATCATAATCCAGTCTAATCTTCTCTGGCAATAACGGAACGAAGAAAAAAAAAAAGTCCCCCAGCCATGGTAGTTTGCACCGAACTGTTAAAACTTTTTAGAGGCGTCATATCTATTGCATCTCATATAAATGATATGCTCAAGTGATTTATGTGAGAACTTTCCATCTCTTTCTGTTTTACATTCAGTTAAAATGGTTTAAAACTGCAGTTGTGTATCATAAAAATACGGCATATTGGTACAAAACACACAAACGCTCTGCTCCATGCACACAACGGTAGACATTTAACCATTCCGTACAGTACAAGACAGTGGGGCAGATTCAGGAAGACCACCACATCTATAGAAAACATGATTTATGAACCGCCAGAAAATAATATGAAAATGACTAGGAGATCCAGCTTTGCTACTAGTTCAACACAAATAAAACGTGGTTCATTTAAAAGATTCTGTTGGTTGAACTGAAAACATCTCTTTTTTGGCAGCCTTATTTGATTGAATGATTTTTCATAATTCACTACTCTTAATTTCAGTCATATTCCACTGCTATTTCCCGGCTGGCTGTGTTGTAATTGTCCATTCACACACATTGGCACAAAGACAACTAAAACAGATCCATTTCCTGAATCCCAATTGAAGTCCACCTTTTTATGTCATTTGTTCACAAGTAACACTTAAGACGTGAGCTTAAATAAAGAATAAATATGTGTAACTAATAAATACATTGGATCTACTCCATACAAACAAGCACACAAATAACCAAATATGTTAACCAATAAAGTTCACAATCTGTTTAAGGCATCCCAGGGGAGGGGGGGGGGGGGGGGTCACGGGGCGCCCTCATCTAAATGCTCTCGGCTTGGGTCACATTATATGTTCTCGTCAGATACACACCACCTAAATATACAGTAACAGTCAAAAGTTTGGGACAAATTACTATTTTTCACGTTTATTATTTAGCCTCATTTATTTGATCAAAAATACAGAAAAAAAGTAATATTGTGACATATTTTTACAATTTACAATAATGTTTTCTAATTAAAGGCACAAATATGTAAGATTTTTATATTAATATTTTATATTAAAATATCCAAAAACCACTTGCACAGTGTTGTATATTTCATTCAGCTGTATACTTACATCATCCTAAATGTTTACAAGAATTAGAAATTCAGAGAATTCACAATTTTAAATAGTGCCCAGTCCCTCACTTGTCACTTGTCGCCTGTCAATGACGTAATATCTCCTTGTATCTCCTTAAGGTTTCTCCTTGTATTGCATAATAACCATGGCAACACGTGAACAGCTGTTGCAGCACACTCTTGTTGTTTCGTTCAAACCTTATGGACCATGGCAAATAAAATTTGGGACAAAAGGAGAAATAAAATGAGGATCACTATCGGAGTGACGTTTTAAACTTTAAACTTCGACTTGACAGAGACGGCGCTCTTGCACGTTACTAGACAATGAAAGCCAATGTAGGCTACATAAGACTAATCAATGTTATATAGCTCAACACGACGAAATGTAAGAATATCATCAGTATGATACTGTAATGTTGATCTAGCTTACTGTTAAGTCTCATACAGGCAACAAACTAATATACAGGATAACATTTCAACTTTTAACAGTCAAATGCATTACCTCAGGTTTAATTCATCAAATAAACTGCCCTGTATGAGTAGCATTTCAGCACTTGTGAGTAGTTCGGTAGAATGAAATGTCATTTCTTTATCCCCGGGACTCGTGTGTGGCACTGATGTCTGTCTCTCTTTAGCGATTCTCGGCCACGGCCTGCTTCACACCACAGTCATGTTAAATACATGAATGCATTCACTCATCCATAAACATTATTAGATCCATCGGCATGACGGCAAGTTCAACGATTCCGCACTCATTCACTGTATCATCAATCTATGCCTTTGTTATAGTTTTGAAGAGTTTAGCGACCCCTAGAGTCGAAAATACAAACTGTGCCTTTAATATGCTTTAAATTGTAATTTATTCTTGTGATCAAAGCAAATTTTTTAGCATCATTGCTTCAGTGTCACATGATCCTTCAGAAATCATTCTAATATGCTGATTTATTATCAATGTTGGAATCAGTTGTGCTGCTTAATATTTTAGAACCTCTGATACTTTTTTCAGGATTCTTTGATGAATAAGAAGTAAAAAAAAATGCATTTATTTAAAATATATTTTGTAACAAAATACACTACCGTTCAAAAGTTGGCGGTCAGTATTTTTTTTCTCTTTTTTGAAAGAAAGTAATACTTTAATTGAGCAAGGATGTGTTAAATTGATAGTAAAGACTTATATTGTTAGGAAAGATTTCTATTTTGAATAAATGCTATTTCTTTTTTTTTTTTTTATTCATCAATTAATCCTGAAAAAACTATCACAAGTTCTAAAAAAAAAATATTAAGCAGCACAACTGATTCCAGCATTGATAATAAATCAGCATTTTAGAATAATTTCTGAAGGATCATGTGACACTGAAGACTGGAGTAATGATGCTGAAAATTCAGCTTTGCCAACACAGAAATAAATTATATTTTAAAATATATTAATATAGAAAACCATTATTTTAAATTGAAATAATATTTCAAAATATTACTGTATTTTCAAAGGCATTAGAGACTTATTTAAAAACTTTAAAAATAGTAATGTGTCAGAAACTTTGACCGGTATCTGTATATAATAAGTGTAAATAAGTCTGCAGTTTAAGGTCCAATTCTCACTATTAACTAGTTGCTTATTAGCATGCATATTACTAGTATATTGGTTGTTTATCAGTACTTATAAAGCACATATTAATGGCTTATTCTGCATGATCATATATTCTAATCCTACCCAATACCTAAATTGTTTAACAACTACCTTAATAAGCAATAATCAGGAGTATATTGAGGCAAAAGTCATAGTTAACAGTGAGAATTGGTCCCTAATCTAAAGTGGGGATTTATATATATATATATATATATATATAATATATATATATATATATATATATAGTATATATTTTCCAAAAAATTACAAAATAATAATCAGCTGAACGTGTCATTCAGGGAAAATGCTTTAGCAATCTCTTCTGTCTGTCTGTAATCTCGAGCAGTGAGAATATTTTAAGGCCGTCTAATTAAAGGCTCACTCGTATCAACAAAATGGCTGGCACATTCTCCACATCATCCCTCTCTATTCTTCTGTTTGCATTTTAGCCATAACAAGGCACAACACTTTAGCTGGTCTGTCTGCCCTTGTCCAGCATATTTGTCTCTCTATGGCAGCAGCACAGCCCATGACGTAAGCAAGGCCTCTGAGACAGACACAGACAGGCCATGGTCATCCGTTTCCACTGCAGATGGTGTGTATCATACGAGATTCACTGTGACATTCACCAAGAGCATTTACACTGCTATTTGATAAAGCCAGAACACTCAATATAAGTTCTTCCCTCTATTAATTATCACTTAAATAATGTGAATAGATATGAATTCTTTGTAAAATAAGGAAGAATCTCTAATACAATTAAATAATGATCTTTGCTCTGTTCGTATAAACCTTGTTTTGGTATGACATTGCAATCAATAGCTATTAAACTAAACTATACAACTCAAGTGATCGATATGAGAATATAAATATACTGTATAATACATATTATCAAAAGAAATGTGTATACAAAATCAGAAGTATGTTTATAGTTTTTGAATTCTTTATACCTATGAAGATGAGGAAAATCTCTGACTAAAGTGGCCCTAAAAAGGTTTTGGACAAAATTCATCTCTCTCTTTTTTCTTCTTCTTCTTCTTTTTTTAATAAATATGGAAGCTTCTTTTTGCCATGAAATAAAAAATAAAAAAGGTAATTTTATCTCACAATTCTGACTGAGATATAAAGTCAGAATTGTGAAATAAAGGGAAAAAAGTCAAGAATTACGACTGTAACTCACAATTCTGACTTTATTAATCTCACATTTCTGAGAAAAAAAAGTCGAAAGTGTGAGATAAAAAGTTGCAATTACCTTTTTAATTTTTTTTATTTTTTATTTAGTGGCGTAAACAAGCTTCCATAAATAAATATCTGTGTTAGGTTTAAAATAATAAAAATTATAATACATATACTGTCACAAAATATTTTTCTTTTTTTGGGGCGGTGGAAGGGGGGGGGGGGGGGTATATTGACAATATGGTTGTCAAATATTAACGGAAAAATCATAATTCATCACTCATAGCATAATATGAATAATTATTGTTGCTCTTATTATATAGCAATAATAAAAATAATTTCCATTAATATTACATTATGGTATAAATGGTAAATTACATGGCACATTATACAGAATAATAATAATAATAAGCATGATTATTATGCTATAAATGATAAATTACATGCTACAATGTATATATAATACTGAATTATATTATACAAATATATAAAATGAGGCTTTAAAGGCTTGACTTGTTTGCTGATGGCCTTGATATGATGATTGTTTAACTACTACAATTACTTTCATACCTGTGTTTTTAGTGTCCAAAACCTTTTTGGGACCACGATATGTGTGCTGCTACTGTGGGACTGACATTAAAGCACCCCCAACTCCATATATCACAAACCCTTAAACCCTTCACCTCTTTTCTAAGAGGAAGAGACCACCAGATGATGGCGTTTTCTGATGTGTACTTTGCATATGGGTGCGTTGGTCTCAGCGAGCCAAGGTAGTGATGAGGCTGGCACACATTTCAAAGAAGTCCATGGTGTGGCTGCCCTGACGCGGGGCCAGCAGGGGTGTGCTCCCGGTCAGAGACCCTGGCAGAGAGCTGCTGAGCTGGGGCATCTCAACAGCCACGCTCGCAGAGTCGATGCTGAGCCGTGGTCGATGGAGGCCGGCTGTAGAGCCAGAGCGCTGGGGAGTCGACGACCCTGACCTGTGCTCGATCACATCATCTGAAAAGTGAGCATTTTTTTTTTATACATGTTATCAGATAGATATAGTGAAGAATAACAGGTCAGGTTAACTCTGGCTAAATACATCTAGAACAGAGGGCTATATTATGGGCTTTCTTCATCAAAATAAACTTCAGCAATGATGCATTAAATTAGTCAAAAGTGATGTAAAGATATTCATAATGTAAAAAAATTGATTTCAAATAAATGCTGTTCTTTTGAACTTTCTGTTTGTCAAAGAATCCTGAAAAAAATGTACCAGTTTTCACGGAAAATAATAAGCAGCACAACATTGATATTCATATGAAATGTTTCTTGAGCTGCAAATCAGCATATCAGAATGATTTCTGAAGGATCATGTGACACTGAAAACTGGCGTAATGATGCTGAAAATTCAGCTTTCACATCACGGGAATAAATTACGTTTTAAAATGTATTAAAATTAGATAGATAACAGTTATTTTAAATTGTAATAATACTTCACAATATTACAGTTATGCTGTATTTGTGATTAAATAAAGGAGCCTTGGTGACAATATGACAATTTTTTTTTTGATAACATTAAAAAATTTTTACTGGCCCAAAACTATTTTCCCCCCCACATATATCATAATTTTTTGGCTTTTTGAAAGTCGCAGAAAATTCAATTTATATTAACTTTACCAGTCAATTATTTCGTTTTGGAAATGTACTGCTTTTCTCATACAGTAAAGGTAAGGAGCAAGGAGATCATTTTTGAAGGTTCTTGGTAGGGGTGTGACGAGATCTCTTGCCACAAGATCTCGCGAGATTAAAATGTGACAAGATTTCTTGTCTCGCTATATAGCCATTTCATGTTGATTTCTTGTCTCGCAGTGCAGCAGGAATGACAAGTAACAAGATGACTGACAAGACCATGAGAGCCTAAGCGACTGATAAATATCTTATCTTGTACGCATTCACACGCGATTTCAATACCCCACATTTTGAAAGCGGCTCCCTGATCATGCAAATATCTCCCAATATGAGAGCTATCTTAGGCTGGGCTGTGTAGTTGTAACCACCAAAATACAGTGTAAAAATCTTGTCTCGCCTTGTGAACTCAATCTCGAACTGTCTCGATACACCCCGAGTGGTTGGCATTAAAAACAGACTGAAAAGACTAATTGATTGAGGCTCACCATCAATGCTCTTGAAGTCGAGCAGGTAGCTACGATTGTCCACCTGGTAGAGCTGCAGACTCATTTTCACAAAATTCCCAGTGACAGGATTCTTCCGGCGCACTCTCAGGTGATAGGGGTTCACCACCTAAATTCCAATACATCCGACACACTGACACATCTGTTCTCACTAATCAAACAAGCACAATTGTTTTTGTTTCAAGCAACTCACTTTCCACTCGTACTCCAGCTGTTTCATGGCACGGTAAACCTCAGCCATGATGTCGTACGGTTTGCTCTGGCTCCGTATGCCCAGGTGCCATTTTGCCTTCTTCACCGCCAGCGGTTTGGGTCGGGTAGTGTTGAGAGCGTCCAGAGGGCATCGTGCTTTAGGGCTGTCGGCCAGGAGCGGCGGCATCCGTTCGGGGTGAGGTTTGACCCCTGGTGGCAGGGGCATGCCCTCCTCCATGAAGGAGCTGGTTGGGGGACTGGAGGCCAGGTAGAACTCGCTGGCCTGGTTCATGATTCGCCGGTTGTCTATGATGAGATGGTACGCCACGGCCAGCTGGTCTTGAGGGTCTCCGCTGTAGAGGCTGCTCAGTACTTCGGCTTCAGTGCATTCAAACTTCTCGCACACCTCCCGCACTGCTTCCTCATCCACCACTGTGGAGTCGTACGATGGGTCCTCAGGGAAGAGGTAGCCAGGAAGGTCCTGTTTAAACCACTCATCCTCTCTGTCATACAGGAGAGAAGAAACTAAATTACTGTATAAATAATGTATGTATAACACTACATTTATTTTAGGGCTTCAAATTTTTTATCTAATTAATTACACGATATGGTGATTCATTTTTTTTCATCAAATTTGGCTGAGAAATTACCCACAAAATACAATTTAAAGTCATACCAGGTATTGTGTTAAATGAGAAAAGCATACATTACAAAAAGTAGCTTTAGAAAAAAAAGATTCAACTTTTCTTTCAGCTTCAACAGCCTAACCCTTGAGTATTTTCATTTTTGGGTGAACAATACCTTTAATGTTTTGTTTTTTATTAATATGGAAATATATTATTATTATTATTATTTTAATGAAATGCTGCACTACATAGAAATTAATATTGTGTGTCAGTAATGTCTAGATGAGTAAGTAATCTCTCAAAATGCGGATTCATTCAGAAAAGAAACACTGCTGTGTGTTGACACACAACAGTTCTTTTTGCCTTTTGTTGGCAAAACTGAGGAAAAGCACACAATATAGTGTCTAAAACAGAGCTTCCCAAACTTAAGAGGGGTTTCCCCCAAAAAACATTGCAAAAGCTCCACGACCCCGCCGTTAAAAAATATATACCGACATTTACCTACAAATACATTTATTAACAAGTTTGTAAGAATTTCATGTGAAATATGAGAACAAGGATGTAAACATTCTTTACAAATATATTTAATTCCATAACATTAACCTTACATACTTTCGAAAAAAATCACATTGTAGAACAACTGGAATATTTTAATTATTTTAATATATTGATTTGGACTAGCTACGGCCCCCCTGCAATACCACTATGGCCCACCGGGGGGTCGCAGCCCACAGTTTGGGAAGTACTGGTCTAAAATCAATATCACATTTGCACTCGTGCTATTCGGAACAAAAACAGCACTCGTGTGACGTTACTTGTGTGACATTGCTTATCATAATATAAATATGAGACAAAAACTCATACAGGGGCATTTTTGCTCCGATTTCTTGAATTTTAGGGGCATATAATCAGTGTTGGATTACGTAGTCAGATTACTTTTCAAGTAAAGAAACGCATTACTTTTTCAACAAAGTATCTAAGTTACTTTTTCAAATAAGTAACGCAAGTTACTTTTTCAAATTTATTGACTGGCAGCTGCAGAGGTGTTGTGTGCGCTGTGCAAACATGATGGATATTGTAGTTCTAAATTTTGTAGTGCAAAATTTGTTGCAAATAAAAAACAAACAGGCAAGCCCAGCCCAGGTGAGAAAAAGTGACGCATAAGTAATGTAACGCATAACTTTTCACAAAAAGTAACTAAGTAATATAATTAGTTACTTTTTTAGGAAGTAACTAAAGCAATATTGTAATTGCAATATTGTATTGTAAAGCATTGAGTGAGTTGTTGCCCTACTTCATGTTCGTCATTATCAACTGTAAAATGTGACATGTAAAGTGACCTAGATCTGGGATGCGTTTCATACATTAATAATTTTATTTAATTCGACAGCCCTAGTTTATTTACATAGTGTATTAATAGTGTATTTATTTACTAGTATATATATATATATATATATTCATCATATATGGTTAAAATGACCGTGCATAAGTTCATGAAGTGTGATGACTAATAACAACCTGATGTCTTTGATAGTAGCTCTCTTCAGTGGGTCCACCTGTAGCATGAGCATAAGTAGACTGGCCACTGAGCGGTTGAGGTATTCTGGGATGTAGAAGACCCCTCCACGGATCTTTTTGAAGAGGGTGGGCACGTGCTCGTCATCAAATGGCAGAGTCCCACAGAGCAGCGCATAAAGAATGACGCCACAGCTCCAGATGTCCACCTCTGGACCAGCATACAGCCTGAAACACAACACACGTGTTATTGTGTGAGTGCGTTGGCTACTACATTGTGTCTACATGTCTATCAGTCTGAATGAAGCTAAAGTTTCCAGCAATATGCAGAGCAAGACAACAGTCGGTATTACATGAAAAATGAATGCAGTACTGATATAATATTTATGCGCAGTGTATCAATGCAGTCCATACCGCAAAACAAACAGCTAGCCATGGTTTGTTGGACTGCTGGTAGTGCAAGCCAGACCTTTGATTATTGGAATACAGTGTCCAAGAACCGTAAATTCTGTACATAATCTGGTTGTCAAGACTTTAAGTCAATAAAAGTTAATAATAAAACTGACTTCATGACCTCTCACCTTCCTGAAATGACCTCTGGTGCGGCATAGTTTGGTGATCCACAGCTTGTTCTCAGGAACTCTCCATCTGACATCATGTTTGACAGACCTGACAAGCAGAACCCCACAAACACAGACAATTTGAGATACACGATACCAGCTGCTCTTTCTCTCTCTCTCATCTCTCAGACAGCGAGTTGACAAACAAACCCTCCTCCCCTAACTCACTCATTTCATTTGCTCTGAATGAATATTGTAGGTGTTACAGGGCTTGAATTTCAGTGTGGGATTGTGCATACTGTGCATCATTTTTCTCATTTGTGCTCACACCCAAAGTGTGGCACATAAAGCCACCTCTTAGTACTAAAACTGAGTTCTTTTTCGTTGCTTATTGCACTTAAACAGTCAAATATACACAACAAAATATCAAAATGGCGGTCTTGGTGAGTATTCACGTGTTTTAAGTGAGCGTAAACAGTTGAGAAAGAAAACGCATGTGTAACAGTATAATGGATCCGTGCGTCAGGTCTTAAAGTGACAGCAGCCTAATTTACCTGCTGCCAAATCATGAGATAATATTAAAAAATATCTATATGGCAGATTTTCCCCATGGTATTGATGTCAAAATTGTGGTCAGTGAAAATGCTGAGTGGCTAGTAACTTTGGAAAACCACTAGCCACAGTGGCTAGTGAGCAAAAAATGTTAACATAAAGCTCTGTACAAAATGTATTAAATTGTAAAAAATTTAAATTGGAGAATTCTCACTAGCCCACTGGTGTAGCTCAACAAATCTAGCTGCAGGGCAGATTTATGTATATTTCTCTTTGCGTCTTTTCTGTCTCTGCCCTTCTGTGGATAATCAAACAGCATGCCTCATACAAACCACATGAGTGGACATGCAGCAAAACTGCAGCTGGTTGCTTGGCAACTATCCCTTACTGTCTGCACAACATTAGCTTTCTGTGTGTGTGTGTGTACCAAAGTCGGCGATCTTGGCATTCATGTTGCCATCCAGCAGTACATTTTCTGGCTTGAGGTCTCTGTGCACCACCATGTGTCTGTGGCAGTAATCTACAGCTGAGATGATCTGCTGGAAAAGACGTCTTGCCTCTGTGTCCTCCACCTGAACATGAGACACATAAAGAGGGATTACTATATAAAACATTATCTATACGAAAAACAAGAATTTGTTCTCTGTGGGTTAAAGCTGTCTGTATTGTATTTGATACAAAGTTCTAGTTCCAAGTCTATACTATTTGATCAGGGATCAAATGCTCATTTTCTTGTCCAGAATAACTTTTGTATTGTTGATAATATTTCAAAATTAATATTTACTGAATTTAAGCAACCTGCTTACTTAATATTTCATTTCATTTCTAGAAAAATATTTTTGAAAATGTAGTGAATATGATATAGCAGCTATTTTAGATATATTAATTTCAAACATCATTGTAATGCATGTATTATGCCCACTGCCCAAAACAATTAATTTAAATTATTTAAATAATTAAATGAACTAAATTTTTTAAATATTTCACTAAAAATATAATTAGAGTGGGAACTTTGGATTTGTTTAATTGTTATATACACTGTACAAAAAAATGGACGGATGGATGGATGGATGGAAGGATAGAAGGAAGGATGGATGGATGAAGAAAGGAAGGATGGATGGACGGTTGGATGAAGGAAGGATGGATGGATGGATGGAAGGATGGTTGGATGAAGGAAGGAAGGATGTATGGATGGAAGGATGGTTGGATGAAGGAAATATGGATGATGGATGGATGGATGGATGAAGGAAGGATGGATGGTTGGATGAAGGAAGGATGCATGGATGGATGGAAGGATAGTTGTATGAAGGAAAGATGGATGGATGGATGGATGAAGGAAGGATGGATCGATGGATGGTTGGATGAAGGAAGGATGCATGGATGGATGAAGGAAGGATGGATGGATGGATGGATGGATAGATGGCTAGAGGGCTAGATAGAGACTTTGCTACCTTTTACATGACAGATGACAAAAAATGTCCAATTTAACTGATTTGATCTTACATCCAACAACATTGTCAGCAAGTAATTCAAAAACGTGTTCATGTTGATGAATTAAGGACACTAAAAATAAAAATGAATGGATGAAGAAAGGAAGGATGGATGGATGGTTGGACGAAGGAAGGAAAGAAGGATGGGTGGTTGGATGAAAGAAGGATGGATGAATGGATGGATGGATGGTTGGATGAAGGAAGGAAGGATGGATGGATGGATGGTTGGTTGGATGAAGGAAGGATGGATGGATGGAAGGATGGTTGGATGAAGGAAGGAAAGGATGGATGGATGGATGAAGGATGGATGGTTGGATGAAGGAAGGATGGATCGATCGATGAATGGTTGGATGAAGGAAGGATGGATGGATGGATGGAAGGATGGTTGGATGAAGGAAGGATGGATGGATGGATGGTTGGATGAAGGAAGGATGGATGGATGGATGGATGGATGAAGGAAGGATGGATGGATGGATGGATGGATGGTTGGATGAAGGAAGGATGCATGGATGGATGACGGAAGGGTGGATAGATGGTTGGATGAAGGAATGAAGGATGGATGGTTGGTTGGATGAAGGAAGGAAGGATGGATGGATGAAGGAAGGATGGATGGATGGATGGATGGATGGATAGATGGCTAGAGGGCTAGATAGAGACTTTGCTACCTTTTACATGACAGATGACAAAAAATGTCCAATTTAACTGATTTGATCTTACATCCAACAACATTGTCAGCAAGTAATTCAAAAACGTGTTCATGTTGATGAATTAAGGACACTAAAAATAAAAATGAATGGATGAAGAAAGGAAGGATGGATGGATGGTTGGACGAAGGAAGGAAAGAAGGATGGGTGGTTGGATGAAAGAAGGATGGATGAATGGATGGATGGATGGTTGGATGAAGGAAGGAAGGATGGATGGATGGATGGTTGGTTGGATGAAGGAAGGATGGATGGATGGAAGGATGGTTGGATGAAGGAAGGAAAGGATGGATGGATGGATGAAGGATGGATGGTTGGATGAAGGAAGGATGGATCGATCGATGAATGGTTGGATGAAGGAAGGATGGATGGATGGATGGAAGGATGGTTGGATGAAGGAAGGATGGATGGATGGATGGTTGGATGAAGGAAGGATGGATGGATGGATGGATGGATGAAGGAAGGATGGATGGATGGATGGATGGATGGTTGGATGAAGGAAGGATGCATGGATGGATGACGGAAGGGTGGATAGATGGTTGGATGAAGGAATGAAGGATGGATGGTTGGTTGGATGAAGGAAGGAAGGATGGATGGATAGATGGCTAGATAGAGACTTTACTACCTTTTACATGACAGATGACAAAAAAAGGTCCAATTTAACTGATTTGATCTTACATCCAACAACACTGTCAGCAAGTAATTCAAAAACGTGTTCATGTTGATGAATTAAGGACGCTAAAAATAAAAAGATCAAATTTCACCATAGTCAGTTGTGTGTTTGTGAATTCAAACTAAACACGTCCTGCAGCATCAACTGTCAAGCTGTACCATTGTAGGCAACCCAGATAAGACAATGACTGAGTCCTATATATGCATGAACTCCCTGACCCTTCCCATGAGCACTTCACTGGATCAGGCGCTGTTGGGATAAGCTAGATCCCCATAACCCCAACAGGTTTGGAAGACTCAAAGGTTAATCCATGCTCAAATCCAGACCAGAGCCACAAAAGCAAGTTAAGAGTCCCGACGCTCATAAAGCATTTTCGAGCTATTAGGTGACTAACACAAAACATAATCAGGCATATTTCTTAGCAATTAGAAAGTCGTGTTTCCACAATTGAATATGTTTTGTTAAGCGGAACACAATTAATTCTAATGTAGTCATTTTCCAAATTAGGTATGGCATGAAACTTTGGAGAACCATTGAGAAAGTCAATAGCCTACAACTGTTTTTATAAGTAAGAGCTCGTCAGATGATTCTTACCCTTCCATGCTTACAAATATAGTCAAAGAGTTCCCCTCCAGACACGTACTCCATCACCATGAAGAAGTCTGTGGGAGTGCTGATCACCTGATACCTGCAACACACCAGAGAAAAGAACCACAGAAACTTTAATGTCATACTTGAATGTTTTACTTTCAACATGTAAAAACCTGCAAAGTGAAACATATGTGATATGTGAAACAATGCTATTGCAAATTCAATGGCTTATAAATTATCTTAATTTGTGGTAGTCTTGTAAACATCAACTATAATAAGATGAAAACTCCTTTGTCACAATTTACAATAAGGTTTATTTAATGTATTAACATGAACTAACAATGAACAATACATCTGTTATAGTATTTATTAATCTTTTTTAACGCTAGTTAATAAAAATACAACAGTCATTGTTTGCTCATGTTAGTTCACGGTGAATTAACCAATGTTAACAAAGACATTTTATTTAATTATGTATTAGTAAATATTGAAATGAACATTAACTAAGATTAATAAATGCTGTAGAGGTATTGTTAATTGTTGGTTCTTGTTGACCTTTTTGTAAAGTGTTACCATAAATTTTATAGTTGTCATAAAGTTACATTATATAAACATTATAGTTAAAAGGGTAAAAAAAAAAACCTTATAAATTATTGAATTAAATATAATGTAATTTCTTGCTGACACATAACAAATATAGTTTGTTAAATAAATTGATTATTTATTTTTAAGTTCTAATTTATATAAATAATATATATATAAAACGTTATAATTAATTACATTTTAAATTATAATTATATAAATTGTTTCTTGTGAATTTACTTTAATTTCTTTTTGGCATAAAGCAAAAAATGTTTAAATGTTTATATTTTTCTAAAAATAAAATGTAGAATTTTTAGTACAAATCTGAACTACTGACTAGACTGCACAAGCCAATAATATCATAATATAATCAATAATAATAATAATAATAATAATATCATAGCATACTTTTTACAATACAAACAAATTGCAAACCAAGAAATCCCACCCAGTAGTCTATTTTACTCTAAAATGTCACATTATGGAGGTCAAACACATTGAAAATGTCATTGCAAAGTGCATGTAAAAAATTATGATAAATGATTTATGATTTTAATAAAAACAAACAATTATGTTGGATGACAATAAGAGCGTCGACATGTTGAGGAATGTAATGCTACAGCTCATAGAAACACAAATGTTGATGAAGGTCAAACAATTTGATCGTTCTGCAGGGAAACCTACTGGCAGTCTGCTTTGTTGTTGTCGCTGTTTTATTCAACAGTGGGAGACAGCCTTTCAAACAACTGTTTGACAAGGACAAGGCCTGTACTCCTTAATAGGGAGAATACTGAAAGAGTACATGATACATGATGTGATTTTCAAATAAACATAATGCAACTTTACAAAATCCAATCATGGAAAAAAAAAAAAGAATGATAAAAGCAGAGAACAAAACATGTACTCAAAACAGAGCAAATACACAGAGATACAGCAGGGGCTTACCATTGAATGCGTCCAGAATACAATGACACAGCTATTGCATTATGATAAGAAATGGGGAATAAGTGAAAGTAGAAAAGAAGGAAACTGAGAGATTGAGACATGAGAGGATACGAAGATTATGCTGTCTTTATCTCCTTAACTTCTGATCAGAACAACCCTGAAATGAGCCATTGAACTGTGAATGGCAGAACAAGACATGGACCGTATAAAATGCAGCTACTTTGGCACATTTACTCCAAATTAAAATGTGTAATGTTGTCTTTGCACTTTCGTTACGAGACTTTTAGATTCTAGTTCTGTCTTGTTCTCTCAGTTCCTCTGTTTGTGTTCATCTGTGCCTTATTATCCAATCAGCCCTTGTGTCTTTAGTGCATTGTCAGGTCTAACTATAAGAAACTTTGCAAGTACATGTCAACTTATTGTACTTACCTGAATCTAACAGTCTACTGCAATCTACTCATACTCTGCTCACTAGTATTTGACATGTAGTTGCTAAGATACTTATAGTTAGTAGAATGTCTAAAGTGGACTATTGACATGAAGTGTAACCGTGTAATCTATTAAAATCTATTGCAGTAATCAATTTCTGAGAAATAGCGTTGAAAGTGGATCTGACCGCCAGAACAGCCAATATATAGCCAATAGCAGAAAGGGGCGTGTCCACTCATGGGGGGGTGGGGCCTTTGTTGCATAGCGTGTTCATGAATTTGAGGGTGGAGCTATTAAGATAGGGGTGAGATACTTTTGGGTGGGGCGTGTTTGTTTTGATGATTTCAAATAGCAAGAGTTTTTCTCAGAAATCACTTACTGAACCTTTAAATGCAATCTAGAAATCCTCAAATACCAAAGTATAATGTGTTCTTTTATCATTATATTGTAGAGCTTGTTTTGTGTTTTATACATAGGCTCAGCTAATCTTTCAAATAAGACTACTAAGCTTCTTATATTATAGAAATGCTAAAAATTTAAAAGTATATAGCGACATTATGAAACTGATCTGAAATCAGTTTAAAAACCATACAGAAGCTGGTTCACTGAGATTGAAGTCCATAATGGAGACCCATTGAAATTTCAAGAAAATCTGTCATAACAAAGCCTTTGGCAGGTTAATACATGTTCTGAACTACTGATTTAAAGCTTCAAAGCTTTTTTTTGCACATTTTTGCACGTAAAACATATATTTTGCTTTTTGTTTAGTTATATATTTCATACTGTGTATATACTATATATATATATATATATATATATATACAGACACACACACACACACACACACACATATATATATATATATATATTATTCTTTATTTACATAAATATAAATTTATATCACAATAACTATACTATAGAGGATTTCAGACCAACTATTTTTGCAGCTTAGTTTTAATAAATGTTTGTTTTGATTTGGGGAGCTTATAGGCTTTGCTGGAGAACATAATTGCTATACGAGCTTCCAGCACACACTTGACCAGCATGGAAATTTAAGCAGCTCAAAGCTGTTCTTTTCAGTTGGACTCATTAAAATCAATTATCCGTACATGTCTAACCACATAGGAAAAACATCAGTTCCATCACCTTCGATTTTTTGCCCACAAAAATATTCCAAATCCTTGCATTAGTGATTTTAAACCTCACAAAAATGGACACACGTTAAAAGTGTCAGCATGTGTAACGATCCTTGTAATACTCCAAAAGTTTTAAATGCACCATATATTGCAGTTCAAAGACATAAAGCTTCTTAAAATCTTTAAGAAGCTTAAGCCTTCAGTTAACCTAGCATAAAAATGATTTTGCTTCCAATAAAGGTGAAAAATCAGCTCACCAGCATACTGCACAAACATACATAGTAGATTTTGCTCATGTTGACCGCGGTTTTCATATTTTTTATGTGTGATTCACTTACAGCTTGATGATGTGTGGATGTCTAAAGAGCTTAAGGTTCTGAATCTCTCGTTTGATTTTCCCCACAACATCGAGACTACGGATCTTCTGTCTGTTGAGGATCTTCACAGCAACTTTGTGTCCTGTTAGCTGGTGCTCTCCAACTGTTGGCCAAACACAGATATATACACATCAATGAAGACTCAGCTGAAATACCATCACCAGCAGTTAGGTTATTGCAAACACAGCTGATGAAAGATACGTTCTTTTCCAAAGAAAGCAAGCATCAGCGCTGCAGGCCAGCGACCTCCAACACAAACCTTCTAAGAAAACAAAGAACGAGAGGAGACTTTCGTTTCAGGTCTGAGCCCTCCATTCAAACAAACAAAACCTGATCTACTCTGAGTTTAGACTTACATATACCAGCCTTAAGACAATTGCTTAGATAGTATTAGATACTGTTCACTTTTAAAAATTTGAAAACAAATACGCAAATTTATTTGGTTTGATATATTATCAGTCCTGCACATTATTGTAACAAGATTATATATTTCGATCCCCCCCACCCCCAAATACACACACACACACACATGTTGGGTTTCCATATTTTATGCAGACTTTCCATAGACAGTTATTTTTATACTGTACAAACTGTATATTCTCCTACCCATCACAGAAAACCTTTTGCATTTTTACATTTTCAAAAAATAATTTAATATGATTTATAAGCTGTTAACATCATGGGGACCAAATGAATGTCCTCACAAGGTCAAAGATTTCTGGTATTACTTTATTTGTGGGGACAATTTGTCCCCATGACGTAGGGTTCACCAGGACCACACAATTGTCCATTGTGAAGACCTCCCATAAACTGATATTTTTTAAAGGGTGGTTGACTATGATTTCACTTTTTTAACTTAAGTTAGTGTGTAATGTTGCTGTTTGTGCATAAATAAGTGACAATGCTCAAAGTTCAATACAAAGGGGGATATCTTCTTTTACAGAAATCGCTTTTTAAGGACTACAACACTGGTAGGGACTACAATGAGCTTCTTCCTGGGTTGACGACATCACAAACCCCAATATTTACATAAACCCCGCCCCCGGGAACACACAACGAATGGGGTGAGGCCATGTTGGACTGCTTTAGAGAAGAGGAAGAGTTGTTGAAGTAGAGTGTTGTTACCATGCTGTCATTTTATACCGACTCTTAAGCATTTCCCTATTTAAATCCAAACAGCAACTTTTTTTTTTTTGCCAGGAAAATAGGTTTTTTTTGTGTGTGTCCATACTAACACTACATTCACTTCCTGAGCAACATGAAGAAACAATGAATGAAAAGTCCGTTGATAGAGCTGCTTCCACAGCAATGCCTCTATTAGTGTCTACTAACAGTTGGAGAGTCACTCGCAAACAAATGTGCTTCCGCTGTGGATATTTAAGTCCAGCGACACTCTGAGCATGCAGTATGGAGGGGGATTAAGGGGCTATATTCATATCAGCACCCTCATGGAGTTTCTGTTGTACAGTCTTTACAGACAATGAATAAACCATTTAAGTGTTTTCAGTTTTATGGTGTATTACTTCTTAGCTAACCTGCAATTCTCTGGAAAGTTGTATCACATGAGTGTGCTTAAACTCCAGTCATGGGATCTCATGTGGAGCCTGATAAGGCTGTTAGATTTCCCGCCTTGATAAAATTCTTTAGACTCTCCTCAAGGTCATTTGCTCTCCTAGTCATTGATGAATAATGCAAATTGTTTATTTATTTATTTATTTTATTTTTCTGGGTGAATGTTGCATGGCTCTCAATCCTCAAAACACTAGCTGCCGACCTAAACAACCAGAACCCTTGGTAGTAACTTCATTGTCTGACTGCAAGGAGCAGTTGGCCTTGCAGTTCTCCATTGATGGCCATTTAAGAACAACCATGTATTCAGATGAAATTGGCTGACATGAGCTTCTGTACTGTAGAAACTCATGTATAGCCTAGCAGGATAATCAGTATGTCAAACTATCTTAATCGGCAAGAGCAGTCCCAATCCTGCTCCTGGGGGTCAAATATCCTGCAGAGTTTAGCACCGATCCTAATACACACACTTGAACCAGCTAATCAAGCTCTTCAGGATTACCAGAAACTTCCAGGAAAATGTTTGTGCATGTTAGAGCTAAACTTTGCCAGACACCGGCCCTCCTGAGGTAGAGGTAAAGCTAGTAGGATAGCTGGTTAGAACGCAGAGGTGTAAAGAGTACCCGCAAACCATACTTTAATAAAAGCAGAGATCCCTTACCGCGAAAATAACTCCATTACAAGTTACAAGTCATCAATTCCAATACAACTTGAGTAAAAGTCTAAGAGTATCTGATTTTAACAGTAAGTATTTTACTCATATAAAGATCCACTAGTCCTGAACAACTAAGAGACATGCCAGTGAAAACAAGAAACCGCTCATTTGTGAGGAAAGCAATCACGTTTATGTTCTAAAATCAAATTATAACTGAATACCTCAATATTGCAATGAATCAATGTCGACACAACAGCCTCTTAAAAATCTATAAACACTCAAGTCTCAGTTAAACTCAAGTGCTCATAAAGGACATAAATAAAACAATACCCTTCAAAAAGGTCTCTTCAAGTAATGAATAAAATAACGAAGTAAATTAAATAGTCAAAGCCTACTTTCACTGAATGTGCAGTTTTAAGCTGCAGTCATGTCCTCATCTCATAAATTAAACAACGGTGATTCAGCAACTACCTGCTAATGCGCTCACATTCATGTAAAAGTATAGCCTTTATAGACAAGTTTGCGTGAGTAAGGGCAAAACACACATGACATAAGACCTTCAATGTTGCAGAAAAAGTAGGTGCCATCACAAATGTTTATACTAAAATAGTCATGTAGTGAATAAAAGTTGCTAATAGCTCTGACTACAAAGATACTTAAGTACTGTAACTAATTATGTTTACTCAAATACTTTACACCACTGCTTGTTAGTAACACTGCACAATTATTCTGTTAAAATAATTACCATTCCGCACAATCTGCAAGAGGATTTACGTTATTCACAGTGGGTCATGATTTTGAGTAAAAAAATAAGATTAAAATTAAAAATACTATAATAAGGATGTGCATGGTAAAATAATTTATATTAAATATTCTAATATTCTGTGTATATATATATATATATATATATATATATATATATATAAAGAATTGTTCATTTTAATCTCATGGATCCGTTATGTACACAGTCTTGTACATTTGTCTTTTTGCCTGATTTTGAAATATTTTTTTGCTTCAAATGAGAGTGTGTAATGTTGTGAATATCACCCTATAGCTAGTTGGTTTTGGTTCATGGCTTAAACCAAGACCATTATAAACTATGTTTATTGATTCCATTGTTTGCCTAAACTGAGATGCCTACCTAGACAGTATTTTTGCCTAAACAAGCATTTAACATTCACCTCACTGTCCCTTGCTCAGATTCAGCCCCCCTGAAATATTTTACCCATCTAATTTCCCAAATGAACCTTTAAAAAGTAGTACTAATACTGCTCGCTGCTTCAAATACTTGGTCCGCATTTACTGTAGCAGTTTGCAGCGTGTTTTCAGAAACCCTCCACCTTCCCCAGCTCCACCTGTATAGATCTGCTATGGGTAATTCATGTCTGAGAGTTGTCATAAAAGAAATATATTTATGAAAACATCTATAAAATTAGACAAATCAAAGTCAGTTTTTATTCTGAGTTTTTTTAATAATAATAACAATAATAATAATAATAATTGTGTTTTAATAATTAATACTAATTAACTATGCTCAAATTTAGTTAATAGGCCTAATATATGTATTAGTACAACTTTTTAAAGGTCCCTTTGGGAAAATAGATGGCAAAATACTTCTGGAACCAAAGGCTCCTGGAAAAGTGGGTGGGTACTGTTACACTCCATGGTAAAGGAGGGCTGAATCTGAGCAAGGGCCATTGAGATTAATGTTAAATACTTGTTTAGGCAAAAATATTGTCTAGGTAGGCATCTCAGTTTAGAAACGCTGTTTTTTTTTTTTTTTTTTTTTTTTAATGAAATGATAATGCACAGGGAATCAATAAACATAGTTTATAATGGTTTTAAGCGCACAAACTAGAGACAATGATAATGAGAGCATTTCTTTTGATACAACACAGACCGTGGAATAAGGTTTTAATTTAATAATTTGGAGCAAAGCTCAAACACAGGTCGATACCCGAGCAAAAGGTCATTCCCAAAATGAGCGGCATTCCCAGTCGCGCTTAGAATAGAAAATGACTGCAAGGTCAAAGTAGCACTGCAGGTAAAATATACGATCTACGACATTTGTTCCAGCGCTACTTTTACAATAATCATCAGAATATACTTTTGAGACAAACGTTTTAAAGATTCAATAAACTGGGAGCAGGAAATGTATGCAAATAGCACGTTAAAGAGCGCAGCTCAATCGTTGCAGGGAGGATGACAGTGCATTAAAATGAGCAAAATACCAAATATTGAGAAGACTTAAGTATGTGAATCCGAAATGCCAGATAGTTCCCCAAATGTTGTCATACTAAACATTTACTCCAACATGATTGCAAGTGCACCGTCTACTGTGGTGCTGAAAGAATTCCCACCTATGCGCCGTATTCACTTAGAGCATACGCACTCTCTGCGCCCGGAGGACGTTAACGGAGGTTCGTACTACGCAGTCTATGCTACGTAAATTGCGCACATCGCCCGCCGGCAAGTTCAGCACTAACAACCCCCGAAAACATACGTTCGTGCTTCAATTCCATGCAACAACAGAACACGTATAGTAAATGAATAGACTTAACTCTTCACTTTTCCAAATGTTCCGACTCCCAGCGTGTCTCCGAGGATGTAGTGTCCTATCTTTACCCTGCCTTCGTGTTTCTGTTTTTCAGCCATCTTACTATGTGAGATCCTCGGGCTGCCTTACAGGAGGCGGGATTGAGCACATGAGGTAGACAGAGCTTTACTAAACCCCTTTAAGTGCTGATCTGAATTCAGCTTCAGGAGAAACTGTAACTGTACACAAACAGGCAGCTCTCAGATCAGCTGATAAGGCTTTAACTGGGGGTAAAGGGGGCGGTCGGGGCGTAAACAAGTAGCCCATTCCCCTCACTGATTATTGAGCATGACGCATCTCACAACTTTTCTTACATTAGTTTTAAATAGCAGCATTTCCACTTTGATATTACTTATTCAAATATGATAACTAGAATGTATGTTGCCTTCCTTTTCTTTTGAGTTTCTTTTTATTTCACATATTTACATTACATTTCACTCACTGTCCATAAAATCACCTAACACAATTCTTCGTATAGGGTGAATTCAGGTTGATTGGGACACTTTTCCCCAGTCATATTAATGGCAAGTGTCCCAATCAACCTGAATTCACCCATAGAAGTAGTAGTAGTAATAATAATAATAATAATAATAATAAAGTGAGGAAAAACAGAAATATAAATACATGTTTAGGATATGTGAGATTGTCCTGACAGAATTCAAGAGTTCATTTAAAAAAAAAAAAAAAAAATTATACAATGTTTCACAGCTCTGTATTTTTTATATCAAGAGATAAACACCCTCTTAAAGTTCCGTCATGAAGCTCTTTTTTCTAACTCAATCTGCTTGCACTCATGTCATTTAGGGCACTGCTGATTGGTTCCTGCTGTATGAGTAGCCAATGAGCTCACTACTTCAAATTGCTTTCAGAAACCCTACACCTTCCCCAGCTCCACCTGTATAGATCTGCTACGAGTAATTAATGTATGAGAGTTGTCATAACAGAAATACATTTATGAAAACATCTATAAAATTAGGCAAAATCAAAGTCAGTTTTTATTCAGATTTTTTTAAAATAATAATAATACTTAATAGTGTTTTAAACATTTATAGTAAATAACTGTGCACAAATTTAGTAAATAGGCCTATATATGTATCAGTAAATGTGCATCATGCATTCAAAATCACCAGAATATACTGCAGAATTAAAGTGATTTAAAGGAAAACATTGCCTCCCTACTTGCATAGTGATTTTAATGGATGTAGTGTAGCAGTTTTCAATCCTGGTTCTAGGGACCCACTGCTTTGCACATTTTTTTTTTTATGTCTCTCTTATCTGACACACTGACACACAATCATGGAGCTCTCTCCTAATGAGTTGATGATTTAAATCAGGTTTGTAAAAAATTAAGGATACATACAAAACCACCAAAAGGATACCTTAAAAAACATTGATCTTGTGTGAAGACAGCTGCAAACAATCATATCAGATATAAGGTCATTATCACTGTTCTATTTGTATCATTTGACCCGCGATTTTATATATTAAAAAAATAATAATAATTAATTTATGTCACTACAAGTGTGTTACATGATCTTCACCGCTAGATGGCATTGCTTCATCACTGCTGATTTGAAGGAGCAGAACAGTTGCCTTTATCATCATTCGTAACCAGGCCAATACTTGAAACTCACACACAACATTTATAGGCTTATTGGATCAGACAGATATCAGAAAATAAATATATTATATTATATAACAGATATTTAAAAAGTAAGCTATGCTATAACATGTTCAATCTCTGTTTTAATGTTTAGCCATTTTTTTCTGCTATAGCAAACAAATTGCAAGAGGTGTTTTTTTTTAAAATTAATTAATTAATTTTTTATCAATTTTAAATGGTATTTCCCCCCATGTTTCCTGCAGCGTAGTCAAGTGATTGTTGTGCACCACAATTTTCTTCTAGTGTCACAGATCCTCTTCTAAATTGGGGTCAGATCTCTGACAGAGCCATTGTAGGCCAGATGCCTCTTTGTTCTGGGATAGTCAGATGTTAATTTAACCTTTGTGGGAGAGATCATTGTCCTACAAAAAGATGAACTTCTACTAAGCAAGCATTTTTAATGACTAGTTCTTTTGCAGTATTTCCCTGTGCTTTAGATTGATTTGCTCTAGAGTTCTTTGTGTTTTGGATTACAGAAATACATAAAGAGAAAGGGTACCAAAAAGCATCAATGTAGGACACCCAAACATGTGTGTATATATATATATACACACACACACACATTTGGGTGTCCTACATTGATGCTTTTTGGTAACATGTGTGTGTATATATATATATATATATATATATATATATATATATATATATATATATATATATATACACACACACACACATTTGGGTGTCCTACATTGATGCTTTTTGGTACAATTTATCTTATTTATATATACATATTTAATATCGCCTCAATTTTGTAATGTAATTTAACGGCCGCTAGGGGCGGTGTAGCACTCCGTGTGAGAATGTGCGATGTGCTCCGACATGTGTGTCGAAGGGCCGTGGGCTTCATTCAGCGGTTAGAAGGGGGCTGAGCGTATGGCAAGCCGTTTTGACTTTTATTCATTCTCAGGATATGAACTTGTGATATCAACAATTACATTTTCACTAGTAAAAACTATCATTCTTGATATCAGGAATTAGATTTCCACTAGTAACAAAGTTCATTCTTGATATCAACAATTCAATTTCCACTAGTAAAAACTATCATTCTTGATATCAACAATTGTATTTTTACTAGTGAAATCTCGCCATAGGCTGCCATTCAAATTCAATTGTTGATATCAGGAATACAATTCTTACTAGTAACAATGCACATTTCTGATATCAACAATTACATTGTTACTAGTGCAAATGTCTATTCTTGATATCAACAATTGAATTGCTACTAGTAAAAATGTTCATTTCTGATATCATGAATGTGATTGTTACTAGTAAGAAAGCCGTTTTAGATATCAGAAATTATCTTGATATCAGCAATTCATTTCAGATATCAGAAATAAACATTTTTACTAGTAGCAATTCAATTGTTGATATCAAGAATAGACATTTGCACTAGTAACAATCTAATTGTTGATATCAGAAATTTGCATTGTTACTAGTAAGAATTGTATTCCTGATATGTGAAACTGGAATTTCAACTAGTAAGAAATGAATTCTTGATATCAACAATTGAATTTGAATGGCAGCCTATGGCGAGATTTCACTAGTAAAAATACAATTGTTGATATCAAGAATGAACTTTGTTACTAGTGGAAATGTAATTCCTGTTATCAAAAATTGTCATTGTTACTAGTGGAAATGTAATTCCTGATATCAAGAATTAACATTTTAACTGGTGAAAGTTCATATCCTGAAAATGAATAAAAGTCGAAACGGCTTGCCATAGTAGGCGAAGGAGGTGGAGACCTAAGGAGGATTCGTAAACAGGAGTTGATCTCCTAGTTTTAAAACGCCGCTCTCAGTTCAAACCTTCAAGTAGCGTAGAACTTCATCACAACTCAGTAACCGACCCAACTCGACTCATCATTCAGAGAGGTGTTGCTCCGTAACGCCGCGCTTTCACTGGGCAAAGTTGAATGGACTTGATTGCACGGACAACTCATTGTTTTCATTAACTTGAGCCGGGACTTTAACTCCCTCGAACTTTATACGACTCGCTCTTGCTGACAAGACAACTGAAACGAACCGCTGTGAATCTCTGGGATTTTTAGGAGAAAGAGACGACTGGAGGAACTCTTGCAAATGCAAAACTATATGTATGAGAAAGCGATGGCACCCGAAACAAGAAACGGAGGAACATCCACGTTAAATAACAACGGCGTAGACAACAGCAAGAGGAAACTTTTAATAGCACTAGACATCTTCTGCCTTCTCCTGGGTGAGTGTCCAACACAGAAAGTTTGTAACAGTGGGAGGAAAAAAAAACAAAAAAAAAAACATGCTTTATGTCTAAAATCAATGTGTGTGTGTGTTATATATATATATATATATATATATATATAAAACACACACACACACATATATATATATAGAGAGAAATGAAAAATTATTGTGTGTACAGTAATATAAATGCGTAAATATTACAATATGTTTTGCATATCATAATGCACCAAGTGTAATAGCCAATTGAAATTTAACTGTTAATCTACAGGAAAGTATGAGCTGAATAAAATGAACTACTGTTTATTGAGATAACAATGCAAAAAAAGGTCACAATTTGCATTGGTATCTTGGTAAACAGAGGAATAACCGTTACAAGCTCTTATCACTGCCTGTAGGATGGGCAAAGTTGGCACTGTGGGGATGTAAAACCACTTGTTTTTTTCCCTCGGTTGTTTAAGAAACCTTATTTGGATTGCTTTAATGAAATCTTTCTCACTCATCAGATGAAGGAGGGAGTTATTGTGGCCCCTTTGCGCCCTATTGACATCTTTTGAAGTGGCATATGAACATGCCTATTATGGTTAACCGATCACTCGCATGTAACAGAATCATCTGTAGGCAAAACAAGTTCTGTAAACACGACTTTTCGTTCACAGCTTACTATAGTGGTGATGCAACCGATTTTTAGGCAGACCGTCACCGCCATGTGCAACTGATTTGGATCTGACGAGTTTATTATGACAGAGTTTATTTAGATTTGAAGTTCAGTACAGTCAATTGACCGTGACATACTTGCCTTTCAGAGGATCTACAGTGATATCTGTAAATTGCTCTCTGGCACATGTATTTTCTGTCTTGTTTTCTTTAACCCTATGAAGCTTACTGTATCATATTGGATGCATGAAATTCTAAGGGCTCTAAATGATCAACATGATCAGAACTTTGCTCGGAAACCTGTTGAACACAACACAATCATGCTTTCTTTTATGAATAACAGAAGTAAAAATGTACAGGACATGTTTTTTTGCTGTGAAATCCGTGCTGAGTTTTATAAAGTAAACATAAGAACAACTTAGAAGTAATATTTCAAGATAAACACTTACTGGATTGAAACAACTTGGGTTTAGTTGATTAATATCCATACATAATTTCTTTCCTTTAAAATAAAAAAAAAAAGCATCAGGCTTTTGAGGAACATTTACTTGCATATCTTCCGGTTGTCATTGTGTTACATTGCATTATTTAACCCCCCAGAATTTCATCTTACTTTTTGGCTGTGAAAATATCTGCAACTGCACCAATTTGCTTATTTTTGCTCCGCTCAAGCCTCTGAGTATTTTTTTTTTGAGGTCTATTCTGTATTCTCCCATATCATAATGTATGGGCCATGAAAATGTGTGTGTGTGTATATATATATATATATATATATATATATATATATATATATATATATATATATATATATATATATATATATATATATATATATATACTCATGCATACAAATACACATCAAAAACTTGCATTATTTTAACCCTGTAAAGCCTGGCTTGCAATATATATTTATTTATTAGGACTATTTTGTAAGCCAGGCTTTACAGGGTTAAAAGTAATGCATGCGAGTTTTTGATGCGCTGTCATTCACAGCTTTCACCAGCTCAGCGTGACATTGGGAGCTTGATGAAAGTGTTGCCTATAGTGAATAAAGATGTGCACTTGGTAACCTAAAGGTTGTAGGTTCAGACCCTCAAGGGCGAACACAATTGTGCCCTGGAGCGATAACACTTAACCCCTCGATAACTCCGGAAGGATTGTACCTGAAATACCTTTACAGTAAGTCAGTATTTGGTCGCTAGGTGAATACCAACTGCCCAATTTGGATCGTTTGGTTCAGATGCCTGGAAACCATCACAGTGTCGGGTTCTCATCTTTTCTCAAAGCCTGTCAGTTCGAACCCTCCTCCTTCAGAATGGAAGGATTAACAAACTTCAGCCCTCATCTTTACACATTCTTCTAGAAGAGACCCTCCAACCCCCCGCCAGCTGGCATATGCCTCATTTAACTCCAGCCACGGCATCATATCAACTTTCTCTCCCGCTTTTGGGGGCAGAATGAGTCCCACTGCTTTTGTTCCAAGGAATGCAGAGTAGAATGGCTTAAACATGTCGCTTTAGAAGCAGGGCAAGGCTTTTGTAAGCAATTAGAGTCTCTGCTTTTAAAACGCCTGTGAACCTTCCACAGCATCCAAGACAGTTGTTGCGCTTTGAAAAGAGAAGATGCGTTAAAGCAGGTGGAGGCGGGAGAGGAGGAATATCGCTGATCCACACTTCGCTTTGAACGCCGGTCCTAAAATGAGAAGTTTACAGCTAGTTTGGTGACTAATAACTTCCTTTCGTCGCCGTATTGTAAATGAAAACGAAGCCTCAGCGCTTCCTGTGCATTTTTACGATCTCTTTTAAATGCATCCAAAAATACACATGTTGTCTTATATACACTCTAAAAAATGCTGGGTTAAAAACAAACCAAGTCGGGTTGAAAATGGACAAACCCAGCGAATGGGTTGTTTTAACCCTGCGATTGGGTTAAATGTTTGCTTAACCTGCTGGGTAGTTTTATTTAACTCAACTATTGTTTAAAATTACTGTATTTCTTGCTTAAAATGAACCCAGCATATGTTGAAAGTGAACATTTAATTATGTTTAATATATGAACATGTATCAACCCCTTAGCATTCCTGTGAAATTAGCCTAAAATGCCTAAAAAAGGCATCCCCAAAGTAAATTGCATGCTGTTTTTGAACCATTTTTTTTTTTACAATGGAACGCTAATACATTTAATGAATAATAATTTAACAATTAACATTAATTAAATTGCTTAATAATAAATGTTCAACTTTTGATTATCATTGTTGCCTCTAGTAATTTTGTCTGATTTTTAATTTCCAACCTATATTGGGTTCATTTTAAGCCTGCCAAATAGTAATTTTTAAACATTTAACCCAACTTCTGGATTTTCAACCCATCGTTTCTTAGTGTAGATGCATACATGTATGTAACAAATTCACTAAAAAAAGTTTCACGTAAGATGATGCTGTGCTTCAGAAGGAAGAGATAAACAAACATGTTCTTTGTCATGTTTAAGATAGTGGGCTTGGCCTGATTTTGCTGATCTTGGGAGGGGGTTTATGTGAAAGAGAGGAGACTCATTTGAAAAGGATGGCTGAAGAATGTCTCTCAGTGAATAGGCTTTGTTAGCGCTGAAGCTGCTGCCCATCCAGTGATCAGGCACTTCAAGTTCCATCTGTTGTGGAGATCTGTAGATTAGTGCGTTATCTCCATCTTTCCCTCTCGCTGGATTTCTCTCTCGCACTCTCAAAGTCTCTTGGATCAGATACGGGGCTGATAACCTCCGCGGCTCTCGCTTGTCTGTTTTATTGCATTTGAATCCACTTCAACCGTTGTGTGTTTACACATGCAGTACATCCACACTGAGACCGATGCTTTTGTTCCTGCTCATTAGTAGTTTATCACTGTGGGCATTGTATCTGCGGTGCGTCTGATGCATTATGAATGTAAATGAAGCTTAAGGAATCAGGCAGACGGATTGTGTGTTTAGCGTTACCTCCTGTTGAGATGAAGCAGAGAGGCTGCAGCCATCTCATTAGCATACAGTAGTTATAGTAACGTAAAGGAGGCGTGTCTCTGACTGTCACTCCCCCAGTGGGTGTCTGGGTGGTGGGTCACACACATTCCTGCCCATGCCACTGATAGCTGAAATAGTTTACATACAGACACAAACACCCACCCAGACTCTTTCTGTTTGAGATGTCAGTGGTTTGCTTGTATAAATGGCTGTTAACTTGAATCTTATGAAGAAAATCTGCAGGTTTTAACTCACCTTCAAAATAAATAAATAAATAAATAAATATATATATATATATATATATATATATATATATATATATATATATATATATACACACATACATACATATATATTTACACACACATACATACATTGCATACATTATATTACATTATATATTAAATTGTAATATATATAATAAAAAATTATATTTAATTTTGTATGAATATTTTTTATTAATATACACAAAATAAATTATTTTTAATTTTTTTTTTCAATTTTAACTTTTGTTAATATTTATTAACAGTAATAGTAGTTTTTATTTAATGTATTTTGAATTACCATAATGGAAATTGGAATGGAAATGAATGTAATTGTTGCCAGTTTTATTCTTTTATTTATTTTTATTTATTTATTTATTTATTTATTTAAATTTGGGGTGACTTGGACATACAGGCCTAATGAGATTCATCCTAAGATGCAACACATAACATTGATACTTTCAGCTTTCTGCATTGTTCGTACCCCACAGATGTGAAGCATACTTGACTTACCAGTGACATTTAATCCAGTTTGCAGATATGAAAGGTCTGACCAAGCTGCTTCATGGTAACTCTCTGGGGAGGCATAAAAGAGATTTCATGTTTACTTGTTGGAATGGAAATGAGAACTCAATTTCAAAAGTTCAAGATATCACCACCGTCAACGCTTACCCTGAATTAAAACAATGCGTGAACGACGTGGCCCTCAGTCATTTAACCTAGCGAGGAGATCAAAGTGAAGGAAAACGATTTGGCCTCATGATTTCTGGTTTTTAGCTGCTTTTAACTTCTCCTTTATCCGTGACATTCCAGGAGGCCGATGGTAGAGTTATGGAGTGCCAGACAACCCTTTGGGAATCTCTCTCATTTAGGTCCGACTACATTAACCTCCACCTCTAAAGCCGAGAAGGTCTGGTCCACCTCTATAAATATTTTCCAGAATTTCTCAAATTCTTCATCGCAGACTGAGGGCGGCTTCCACCCTTGAAGTGACATCTGGTATAATTTTCGGTTGGCGTTATGCTGGGGCAAACTCAGGAAAGGGAGGGAAGAGGAAAAGGTAGTCTCGCTAGGCCGCTCTCCTGTTTTCCCTCCCTCACTCTGACTCTTTGCCCTAGGTGTGGCCAGCTGTGCTGTGAAATGTAATCCAGTTTTTTTTTCCCTACATCGTTTCCCTGAGCCCCAAACCTTCCCTCTTTCTCCGATTCAGGCATTCACAGGTTGTAATTGCAGGAGACCATCTAAAGCTGCCACATGGCGTTCAGGAAAGACTTTGACCTGCCGTAGCTGTCAGTCAGATGGACTGATGGAGTCCTCCTGCAGCAGTGCTCCATTAACTTCTACTGTTGCAATGTTTCCCATCCCGTTTAAATAGTTTTCATGTGTTTTGCACTTCTTTTCTGCAACTCTATTTAGTCCTTTAGGAATGGTCCCTCTCCTTTACATGTTTCTTCCAATACTTCAGTTACACTGGACTCCGGATAGATACAAAAACCATAAAACTATATTATATCAAATTTTTTAGGGATGTCATGATTAATCGATTTATTCAAGTACTCGATTCAAAAACAAATATTCCATTGCAATTTACTCATGTCGAGTAACTGACAAAACCGGAAGTGACGCATTCCACAGACGAGAATCCATAAACCGCATTATTAGACCATTTTCTAAGGCTGCACAATGTATTAAAACCATTTGACATTTAGGCTGTTATTCAATTAAATGAATATATGCCCTGCGGGCCTAATATGCGCTTTATATATGTGCGTGTGGGTTACATTCGTCTCAAATGCTGCTCCACACAAACTTTTATAATTGACATAAGTTGAGCACATCTCAAACTCCATCTCTCCATCTCTGTGAGTTTGGGTTACTTGTAACGTTCATCTGTGCCATTTCATCAGATTTGTAAGGTAAATCATTTATAAACCAACGGCAACACAGGAAGAATGCATTAATCTGTTTCTAAATATGTGAGCTGTTCATTGCGATTTCAAAAAAGTTTAAACCATCGCTCTGAGTTTGCGTGTCATGATGTTCTGCAGCATTTCTGTTGTAAAGAAATGGCCAAATATTAAAGATCGAGTAAATATTTGATTTAAATGTCATGAGGTCGTTGGCGCCCTCTGCAGGTATTTGTTATAAAACATAATTTACATAAGATGATTGTTTATATTATGTATTATAACAGTGTTGTTCTATAAAATATTATTACTGAATCAAATTTTATTATATATGTGTTTTAAGTCATTTTAAAGGCTTAGGTCTTTGCCTTGTTCTATTTGTATTACAACAACAACAAAATCAGAATATTATTTGCTTAATCGTCAAAATAATCGACCGATTACTCCATTACCAAAATAATCATCAGTAACAGCCCTAGAATTTTTATTACAATATAATATGTCTATAGATGTACTTCTTAATAAATTTGCATTTTCAAAAAAATATGTGCTACCATTTAGAAGTTATGAAGTTAGAAAATCTAGCTTTTTCCCATGATAACCTGAAGCTGGTCGACATTTAGTAAGACTTATTCCAGACAACCTTCCTGCAGATCAGTCCACTGTGGGGTTTTCCAGCCACTTTATATCATAAATGACCAAAGAAATGGCCATGTTACATAATTAGGTGACATATTAGATGATAAAACAACACCTACTCTGCCATTAACTAAAAACCAAACTGGGTTCATTGAAACGTGAAACAGAATTTCAGAAGTCGTTCCTCTGAATGAGAAGCCGCCACAGATCTTTGGAAAGTGATGTTAGGAGTCTCTTGGCTCCTGAGGGAGCTGTATTTTGTAATAGTCAGCATTAAGGCTGGATGGTTACAGTGTGATGTAGGAATGGTTTCCATATGAGTGCTTTTGGAGTACAGTAGAGTCATCTGGCCCTCAGATGGAGTCACAGACTGCCTCGTCTTGCCTTGGCTTCACCGCTAGTAATGACACTGTCAAAACATAGTGCCCACTCTCTGTATTTGTGTATGTCTAAGTGCACATGTGCCGTACAACGTGTTTGACTATTTGTTCAAGAACCTACTAGGGTGTTTGTGTATGTCTAAGTATATGTGTGTGTGTGTGTGTGTGTGTAAGAGAGGCTGGTTTTTGAGGTCTCTGCCATGTGATTTAATGATATGCTTGCAGAGTTTATGCGACGAAGTGGGTTGCCATAGGTAGCAATTAGACAGGCAGACATGAGCATGACTGACCATCAGCTGGCTGTTTAGACTGTGTGTGTGTGTGTGTAGACTGTTGGGTACAACTTTATCACATCCAGAGGGTCTCTTGGAGTGTGTACTCGTGATAACACACTCTTCAGTTTCATTATGGTCACTAAATTCCTCAGAGTGTGACGCTGTTCTCTGTGATCAGCCGCCGCATATCTCTTACAGTTTATGGCTCTTTGTTTGCGCTCGAAACAGCAGCGTAAGATCTTCAGGGGTGTTGAGTCAAGTATGAGGAACCCCTGCTGGTTTGTAGGCCTCTACGATGTAAACACACAAACGATTCGTTTATTTATTCTCAGTGTTAATTGTAGTCTATTTCCTTTCACTAGTCTATATTGTATCCTGCTAGCTGTTGTTTCAGCAGATGGGGCATTGTGTGTGTACGAGTCTGTGGGATGCCTCAGCTGTAGCTGTCACAGCGGAACAATCGTCCGCAGTTCGCTCAGCTTGATTGTAATTCCAGGGTGTTTGCAGGAATTTTTCTGGAGAGTGTGCATGTGTTTTCTGGAATGGGATTTCTTCAAATCCAGTGTGGGCATCTGTTTAAGTCTCGAAAGGCCAAAGGTGACTTCAGCCACCCTCACACGACAAGCGCTCTTTCACTTTTTCTGGGTCATATGGATTAAGTCCAGGGTGCTTGGCATTCCTGAGTGTAAGCCTTGCCGGCCCCCAAAGGGCAGTCACCCTGCACGCATTTTTATGCTAATGAGACCTGTGTCACCAAAGCTAATTTTCTAATGTGATGGATAATACTGAAAGCAAATGATATGTGATATAGCTCAAATGGGGCTTTAATTTTCTTAAGAATGAACTAGGGTGAGAAGGGTGGGGCTAGGAGGGATTGATTTTAAGAAATTTTGCATTTTAATAAAAAAAATAATATTTTATAAAAAGAAATGTTTCAGCAGGTGTCTCAAGTGTCAGTGCGTTTATATAGAGCGGTGTTACTGTTAACTAAAACAATTAAAAATAGTTTTCGTTAATTTAGATAAAATGATAGATGTAAAACTAACTGAAATGAAAAGTTTACATTGAAGTGCTAGCATTATTAAATCTGAATAAAACTGAAATAAACATTAAAGCGAAGCAGAAATATTTGTTAAATTAATAAAAAATGACAAGAGCATGAAACAAAATTACTAAATTAATTTTAAAAATGAATTACTTGCCGAGACATGGTTAAATAATAATGTTATATGTTTGCTGGCTCCAAAACTCAATTTTAATATGTAGTTATCTTGTTCAACTTTCAGAATTTGATGAACAACGGTATGTAGTGTCAAAAGGACCGACTTCGGTAGAAAGTCATCTTCATTTACGTTATCATTCACACCTTCACTGTTAATGTTACCGTCTCACTGCAGAAGCGCACACCAACAATAAGATGCGTAGCTTACACGAACATATATATATATATATATATATAATTCTCGCTTATAGACCACAGAGTAATTAACACATTTAGACAGTGACGTTTCAATGATATCATACCACACCTAACGCCTAAATGCAGCTCTCGCACTCTGGTAGAGTGTAGATTGCTATTTTCAGAGACTTTGGTTGTAGTGTTAAGTCTTTCTCTTGAGCTCCAGGGCAGGGTGGGAGATGGGAGCAGTTCCTAGGCTCTACCTCAATGAAGATGCTCACAGAAGGCTGCGGTGGCCTAGGTTAACCAGGATCAAGACACACCACTGACTCTGTGAAGTGGGCAGAGGGGATGAAAGGATTGATGGAGAGAAAAGGAATACTCCTTCGGTCCTAAGAAGCCTCTTCTCCTGAGCCACGGGGGTTTATTACATTTTTATTGGCCTCGGTAAAGAAATGTCTCTCGGACAAGAGGCAGAAAGATAGTTAGTGTTCATTCGTTTAATTGCACTCTACTGTGAGAAGAAAACGGCTGGGTTTGACCTTTAACCTAAGGAAACTGGTCAGCAGTTGTGCACCTAAAGGCAAAGTAAACAGACCTACCAAAGTACGTGACGCACTCGGCACAGTGATTTTCTTTTTTTTTCTTTTTAGGGCTCTTTGCTGCTTGATTTAGTGGTATCTCCAGACTTTTATTATTATACATGCTCGACCTGTTTATTAGATGATTTAATTAAACAAAGAAACACTTGTTTTTTTAGAAGAATCTATTTATGTGCCCTCATGTATTCTGTTTGCTGGTCTCCTCAAGGGGCTGTTTGTGGGTGGGGAAGAGATCAAAAAGGTTAAATAACAGAGCAGCTTCGACACGTTTCCATTACGCCCCCATACACTGTGATTTTAATCCTGATGGGTGATATGTTTATGTAGTTATAATTTTAATAAACATCTCATTGAGGAATGTTTGTTAAACACAGAGACAGTTTGACTTAAAACTCTGTTAATAATTCTCCTCTAGTAAACACTTTTGACATGTTTGGGACTTGGAGGGCTTTTGTATCATTGCAGTTTATCCTAAATAGTATGCAAGATAAGAATTACTGCATCCCAAATCAGTATGTTGAAGCTAGTGAGGTAAAGAGATGATATACCTGTTTTAGTGTATTTATTTAGCTATATTACCAGAAATAGATTTCTCTTTTGAGGTTTTCAGTCAATGAAAAGTGCAGAAGAATGCAAAGTTGAAGCTGGTACATATTTTATTTTAATATGCATTCACCTGAAAGTGATGATACTGTACACAAGTATTCGTATTGAAATGCAGTCCTAGGCTGAATTCGAAATCGTCCCGTCTACACTCATTCACTATTCCCTACATTAATTTATTACACTCTTAAAAAAAAGGTTCTGTATAGACATTGATGGTATAAAGAAACTTTAACATCCATGGAACCTTCCCACTGCAACAAAGGTTTTTCACATTATAACATTGTTCTTTAAATTTAGAAAACATGGTTCTTTTAAGAACTGATCACTGAAAGGTTCTGGGGTGAACCAAAAATGGTTTATCTATTGTATCACTGCAGAAACACCCTACTTGAACCTTTATTTTTAAGAGTGTAATGTAGTCCACTTAAAAGAGTGAATTTGGAGACCGAGTGGGCCAGAATGGTTGTGGACGCCATCAGACAGGAATTAATTCGGCGTGACCCTGACAGTGGGTGTTACCTAGTTACCTATTATGGGATTGAATGAGTGTGCTTGATAATGCCCACTGTGATTTCGGCTGTTCCTTCAAAATTATGCACTATGCAAGGTTATAGGGGTGATTTCAGGCATAGCTATAGGCTGCATCCAAAATCCCATACTGTCCTAAGTAGGTACTTATTTTGAAAAAGGAATTACTTCACGACTGCTAAAAAAGCATGTTCTATATAGTATGAATGTAATTGGGATTTACTACATCCGCCATGCTGTCATTATCATGTGACCTACTAGCATTAGTTACTTCGCTTCACTGCCATTCACAAATCCTCTCCCGTGGCATCATGGGACAGTAAAGTGTCCATCGTATGCACACTTCAGTCGCAAGTAGTAGGACCTTTTCCCTACTATTCATTAGTACTGTGAATTCGGACATACTTCTTTTGTCACACTGTTTTTTTCACCTACAATATAGTAAGAAAGTATGCGAATTCGGATCCAGCCCCTAGTGTTTTGCACACAGTGCTATCAGGCCCCCCAAAAGGCTGCCCACTCAGATGCCCGTGTGAAAAGGTATGACCCTGGCATCAATTTCCATGAGTAAAAATTGCTGTGCGTAAGCACATGTTTGAACTGGGGCCCTGGCCCACAGCCTATCTAATGTATTGAGAGAGTGAGAAAGGTAGGATTGCCAATGGGCACAGCTTTGCTGACCTCAGCAGCTTGCATAGACAAAGCTAACGGAGCAACACTGGTGTGTCAGAGAGCACAGAACACAGTGACAGCAGTGGTGCCTCTCATATACAGTAGTTAAAAACACAGTGAGGTCTCTGTCAGAAACCAAATAAACTTTCACATGTACCTCTGACCAAGGGGAAATCTCATTGGTCCATATTGGTTGATATAACTGAATGCTATAACTGAATATTCAGATTAGCTGCAGTTTTGTTACTTTACACTTGCATTTTGGAGACAACAAAATACTTATTACACAAAGTGGCCTGGTGGGTAGTGCATAGCATTGATGAGTTAACTGGGTAGGCCAGATGGAAATAAGGTTTAGTAGGTCTCGGTCACTCTGGATCACATTGATCCATACTGGCCTGTGTTATTCAGTTGATCAGAAATAGTCTCTTTCAGACATGAATATCTGTAAGTGATGGGTCATGGGTATAGTTTTAGTGTCCGGGTCAGTGCTTTTGTACCGCAGTGGTGGCAAAAGAGAGGCCAACATGCAGGATGCTACTGAGACCACACATCACATTCCAGAGGTCAGGGTTCATGGGTCAAAGGTGACACAGAACGTTAATCTCTCTTTGTGTACTTCTGTGTGTGTTTTAATGTTTAGTCTGGGTGGGTTTTGTGGTATATGTGTCTGGGAGCCAGAATGGATCTGTGTGTGTTTCGGAAATGCCAATCAAGTTTGAAAAGCCAACTCTGACTTCTGAAGAATCCCACACAGGGCGTTCTCATTCCAGTGAGCAAATGCAGAACATTTTATAAATGGCATGTCCTCACCAAGGGGTCAAGGTCTGATAGGTTAGCATGGCTTCAGTATGTACTAAATACAAACCAAGTTATACTAAGGCTTTGTCCCAAATGGCGCACTTGATCAGTCTTTTTGTGGATTTGCATTTCTTGGAACGCCATAAAGTCCACAAGGATATAGGGTGTCCCATTTCTTGCCAGACTCAGAGGACAACCACAAATTCTTAGGGTGCTGTTTAGGACTGGGCCTAACTCAGGAAAGTCACTCGTTAAAAGTGTGGGCCTGTGCACATTCTTGAAGTGTAATAAAGCATCACATCCAAATTGTCATGATGTAATTTTCCTGCTGCCCCTGTCCTGAGTGATTAGTCACATGGCATTTACGGTTCAAGTGATTGGCTCATAAATAATTGCATCTAGAACAAATTTCAAATCAACGGCTTTCAGAGGGTCCTGCACCAGCTGAGCAACTGCTGATAAAGCTTTCTCCAGGTATTATAGACCTTGGTTCACACATCCATACACACGCAATGTTCTAAATATACAGTATGCTTCATGTTGTGCTATTGCATTAGATTTCAATGGCCACCCTCACTTCCTCTTGCCCCATCTCCCTCCCTCTTTCACCTTTCTCCCAGTAATTAATAAAGCCCTCCTCTTACATTTCCCTTGTTCCCAGCAGGGGTGGTTTTCTCTTTTGTGTTCGGCTTCAGTCTTTCAGCCAGTGAGAGTCTCATGAGAGCTGGCAGTGAGCCACTCATTCTCAACAGATTCCCACAGGGGTTACCATGCCCGTTCTCTCTCACTCTGCATCCTCCACAGGCTCTCGCATTGTGTGAAGGCCCTGGCCGCAAGCCCTTTGCAGATCACCAATGATAAAGCCATCAATGGAGCTAAGAAATAAACAACAAACCCTCACGTCACCCCTTAGTGGCCACAGAGGACATGCTTGTGTCTAAAATGATTCTATTCTTGCACACTGTCATGTGTGCATTGTTTCCTCAAGGTGTAGTCCTGATTGTTGCCATTGTAGTTTGAAAACGTTGGAAAGGTCTTCCCTCATATCAAGTTTGTTATGAATTGAGTTCACCCTAGACTCATTGTGTCTAATTGGGACTCAGGTTGCACGTTCAAGTGTGTGTTGACCAACTTTTTCTCCAGCCAAGAGATACAAAACAACCTCAAGTGCTGAACAAGAGAACAAAGTTCTGACCAACGAGAATGATATCTGTTAGCATTCCAGTTAATCTCAATTTCAGTTGAGTTGCCGAGTGATGCTAGCTATGCTAACCAAACATGGACACCTTAGTTCTAGGGAGGCAAGATAAAGTAACAGTGATATTTATTAACAATCAGAAAGCAAAATGTGGTAAGATAAAGTTATTTGGCGTAGGCACCATCTGTATCTTACATCCTGAGGGTTGCGAACTCTCCATTTCCTGCCTAAAGATGACGGCAGGGGCGTAGCCGACCCCCGGGAGGTATGGACAGGGACCATCCTGGTGGTGGTGGGGAGGATGGAGGTAAAGGTTGGCGTCAGCATCTGCGAACTCAGATATGTGTGAGTTCTAATCTTATATACTCCAAGTGTCAGATAATGATTGGTTAGATCTAAACTAATAGTGACGTAACGTTTGAGTCTTCCCGGCAGAACTTGCGCTAGAGATTCCATTTCTGGCATATGTTTCACAAGGAGTGTTACCTATGAGTGAAGTAAATCACCAGAAGTTAGCATTCATGTGTCAACGTCCTGCACAATGGAAAACCATTTCCTTCATTTATTTAATGTAGGAAAGTATGTAATAGAAGCCTGGTGTTGTTTGACTGAAGGGGTCAATGAGCAATTTAGCAGATAAGCTCATACGGACTTTCCTAAAGAACATGAGTAGGCCTTTCCCTTAGCATCCTTTAAGCTTGTCTTTGGTTTGCGACAATTGTTTTGTGGTATCGTTGCACACGAGGTACAGGAAGATACGCATGACTCAGACAGGGGCTCGCATTACTAAGAGACTTGGCTAGTATGTGTTGTGGTAATTGAGGTGTCTATTTCAGAGAATCTCTCTGTATTCTTTCCACCACATTTTTAAATTTGTACTTCGTGTTAACTTCCCTCAGGCCTCCATCACTTGTGCACAGTCACGCTATTTCAGTGTTCTTACCTCTTTCTTCCTGCTGATATAACTTGGTTCTGCTTTGTGTGTCTAATGGATTTAAATATGTATATGGGGTTTTATTGTGTTTGTACTTTTGCACGTTCCATTCAAAAGAGAATTTCGACACCTCGGCATTTGGATCTGTCAGTGCGCTTATTGTTCAAGGGAATACGGCCTCTGTCGGGAGATTTTTTTTTACGGATTTCTTCACAAAGCTTTCTTCCTATTCATCAATGCATCTCTGTCCCAACAATGACAGATCAGCCTTTAATTGTCATTCACGCTTCTCTTTCACAATGCAGTTCACTTTCTCCCCATCATGCAGTCATTACCACTACTTCCTTTAAGAGCGAAAAGCTTTTAGAAGCTTTGAAGGAAAGGTCAAACAGATATTTTCTACTGCTGTTTTGTGCAAATGGTTGAAGGTTCCACAGCTGATACCTAATAGGTAGAAGTCTACTTATACCAAATGCACTATAAAAATGATCAGAAAATAGTTTGTTTAAACATCCCGACCCTCCTGACACAGCAACACTGGCTCAACCAGTGGGGGTAGATTGGGGTGTGACTTTCTTTTTTTATATAACCAATGGCCACCAATGGGGGATCATTTTTTAAATTTAGTGACACGGAAATTACTCTCTTCACCAAGTTGTTTAACAAGTAACTTTGACTTTGCAGTGTGGATCTGTCAGACTGCATAACTTCCAGTTAATTTTTCTAGTGACTGTGACCCAGTTGAAAAAAAAGGAGCAATCAAAGTCAAAGCTATAAGCATTATGCCACAATCGCTCACACACGCAAGTGAACATAAGATCCGTCAATGTAATCTTGCAGCAGACACACAAACACGTTTTTCCTCTAGGCTTTATGACTGTAACCAGCCACCAATATCCAATTGTCTCTAATAAGAATCATCCCATTTCTTATATAAACATTGATTTCTACAAATGATTTCCAGTCTGGCCTATCAGCTGCTGCGGCCGACTGACTGGCGTCTAGCCGTTCCCCTTCTGAGAGCAGAAAGGCTGCATGCCCACATCTGATAAAGCAAATAGAAAATTTCCCCCACAATGCACCACTCTGCCACCCACTCATAATTGTTTTGTGAGTGTGTCTGGTGTACGCGTGGTTCTCAAGGTCCCAATAGATTTTGGACTCATTGTTTTTCATTAAGCGCATATTGATCATTAACATAACAAGAGACTGAATGGAGAGTTCATACACGCTGAACTCAGTGGCAAAGAGCTACTTTGAATTGAAACATTTTAACCATCACATGACAAACTCTCCGACCAGGAGGGAGGATATGTGTACCCCCTAATTATATTTTTGTTTAACATTTGAAAGTAATATGATAAAATGGTCAACTATTAAAGCAATTTAAAAAAAAAAAATTTCGGAAAAATTTATAATATACTATTGTAACTGATATAACACTTAATAACTCTGAGACGAAGTAGACATTTGAGAGACAAACCCATAGAGATGAGTAAGTAAGTTTATAACAGTCTAAACAACAGTGGCACCCTGACGACCACAAAAGTCGTTCTATAATTTGCACATTGACTTTCACGATTGAAATTTGGTGACATTCGACATTAAGTAAATACAACATGATAAGAAACACCGGTCTGTTTGACGAAAGTTAAGCTTTTAATGTTTTTCACATGGCTTCCTTGACACGAGGATACAATAAGAGCTGTTTAACTTAGACAGCACCCTCTTTGTGTTTGTAGGTCACCACTCTTTAACTGTGGATGCGGGTCCATTGTGAATCAGGTTGAATTTATTTCTATTTAATTAACTACGCACCGACCACAGACTAGTGGTTTCCTCCCTGCCCTCTTTCTTTTGTCTCTCATAGTTACTGTTGTACCAGGAAGTTTAAGTAGAGAGATTTACAGTTGATATAAAACGCGTTACATCTAGTCCCAGCCTCAGTTTGTCAGGTTTGTGGCATTAAACCTTTGAAAGATCTTCAGAGTTTTGTTTGAAGCACTTCAGAACAAGTTAGCTAGATGATCAGAATTATTATGTCTATATTTTGTCTCTAAAATGGTCTGTATTTTGTGCCTCTTTGATCACAAAGGTTATATGAATTTTCCAGAGAGGAGATGAGGACCACATTCAAACCTGTCTCTTACATAAGCACCACAACTCAACACTATTTGCTAGACTAAGAGTGTGTTGAGTAAAGCTGCTCTTCAGATTGCGTCTTTTGAAAATGAAGACGGCCCTTTATTTCTGAAGAGTGAGAAAGATCAAGAGGAGAATGAGGAGAGTCTCAGCATACCAGGCCTCTCTCGTGGTGATGACATGGGCGGTAGGACAACAGCGTGCTGGCATGACACGGGCTCTAAGCCAACGTCATTGGGCACAGACAGAAGGGTTTTCACTTACACATGGAATGAATGTGGAGAGCTTCACACAAAAACACACACATTTCAGAAGGATGTAGCTTTTTGCGCCACTTGAAGTTTGTACTAGTGACCACCAGTACAACATATTTAATCCCCCCTACTGCAAAAGTTTTTTTTATTTTTAATAGCGATTTATTAATGCGTTTTTGTCGTCTTTTCCAATAAACAGGGTTTTAAAAATCTATATATCGGATGTAAATGTATGTCCGTGTCACACTTAAACTACAAAAAAGAAAACGCATTTTAACTTTGATTCTAAAATTAATAACCAAAGGTGACAATTTAAACAATATATATTATTTGTGAACTAGTGTTCAGCTTTTCTTTTTAGCTTATTTTCAGCAGTCATCAAGCTTGTACACACTCGTCACAGACACGAAGATGTACCCTTAATTTCACCAAGGTGTGAAACCCTAACTGTCATCATGTTTTCAGGCCATTTCGAGTTTGATTTAGATTTTTATCTGTGATTGAGTTGTTTAATTTTTAATTAGTCTTCCCATTAACGCCATCACTGTCTTCATTCAGGCCTATTGGAGAATGCGCTCGAAAGCAAGAGGCGGGATTTATCGCACAAACCAATCATAATGCGATGGAGGCTTTGCCTCCTCTCATGTGACTTTCCCCCATCCGTTCTCAATTACCCCCACTAAACCCAGCACACGCATTAGGGTGTCTGTTTTAAGTCAATGTGGACAGAGGAGGCAAGCCTCCCGCTGTAACTTTACATGCGTGTGACTGCTGAACACTGTAACTTTATAAAAACAAGTGACTTTTACAATTTTTTAATGTCACATTTTGTAATATTTGCGTTTTTAGTTTTGTAATATTGACTATTTTCTCATCCAGTTTTTTTGAGGAGACACTGCCTCCCTTGCCTCCTCAGGGGAAATGCCTCACATGTAACAAATTTGATTACCATTTGACTTCATACTTATGCAGACATACACACACCCTGACAGAAATAGATACAGCATGCATTGTGTCCATATGTGAACATGCATGCGCATATGTTGAAATATGATCGCCAAGACTTGGCTTTTTCCAGACATTCTAAGTGTATTTGACCTTGTGGTCAGTGCAGACCTGAAAACATCACAAGCGCTGCCAAGGAGGAATGTCCGTCCATGTCTGTGTGTTTCTGCATATGAACCCTAGGTCCATGGATTTCCTCCACACACTCTCAAACTCCGGGATCTAATTGGCTGAGCAAGTTTCTTTGACCGTCCCCAACTCAAGCACCTGTGAGAAAACCTTACAAACTCCCAAAGCCCTTTATTTTTGCAGGTGTAAAAAGTGTCTACAGCCTTTAATTCCAGTAATGCTTATTCGTCTGAAAGGAGAGAGAGATTAAAGACGGAGGTGTTTTACCGCATGTAGATGAAGTAGCTTATGCTGTACTTAAACTTACGTCTAAAAACCACAACATGATGTTCCTTTGAACATGTTTGAATATTATTTCACCCTGCACTTAAGACATCCAAGTTTTTAGAGGTTGAGGAATAGATTTTCTGTCAAAGAAATGCAAAGAGGCCTTAAGGGTAGATCAAGGACAGTTGTCTTTCAAAACATGCTTGTTCCCAATGCTGGTATGATCGTACATGTTAAAAGTTTGGTGCATTATATGAGTGTGTGTGTGTTAGAAAGAATCAGTCACCACGGCTGCAGTCCAGTTTCTAACCACAGAAAACCCTCACGCCCCCTTCTCTTTTTCGCTCCAAACACCATTCCAGACATTTGGGTGGTCGGCGTAAGCTAAGCTTTGTTTTTCTTGCTATTCACACATTTTACAATCCTTCAAGGGGAACTTTTCAAAGCTCCCACCACAACTTTGAGTCTGATGTTTAGTTTGCTTTGATTTGAAAATATGTATTTATTTTTCCCGCCGTTGGCTAGATGATGACAGCTGACGTGTGTTTTGCAGGACGTGTGACATTTTAATGAGTCGGCCATTTTGGGCTGAGGTCCCAGCCTGGCATCCCTTTCCTTAAAGAAAAAATACACTGGTTTAGATGCATACCAAACTAATGTGGATGTAGTTTGTTGTCTATTTCTATACCAAGGGAAACCCTCCTTAGAATAAGTCTTAAGGTTTTGGCTTTTAACCACAAAAAGTGTATCCATCATAGTTCTCTCGTGAAGCTAAAAGACATAAACCAAACTGTTATGAAAAACCACAAGTGAACCTGAAAAATCCATATAATCTGTCTCCAAAATGTCCACATACTATCGCTGTTCCAAACCCTAGTGAGCCGTCTACTTAGAAAGCATTATAGTCTCACTCCCAATGTAAGCTGTTCCAAATAGGCAACAACATCATACTACCTGTTAAGATAACTTGTTTAAGCCCAAACTACATTTCGATTTTTGCGCATACTCATGGGAAGGCGTATACGGCACAATATTTGGTGTTTCATATATTCACGATTGTTAAAGTATTGTTGTTAGCTTAGCAACATGCTAATAAACGTTGCTTATGTAGAGTGTTCCAATCAAGTTTCATGATTGTTCGGATGTAAATGCAAATGTAGAAAGCAAGACAGCTCACTAGGTTTGGAAGAGGACTTCAACAATTCACACTGATCCAGAATTTCCAACGTTCCCTCTGAAAAGGATCCCATCACCCTTGTTCTTGTTAAAACCCAACATTACCCTTCACAAATGATTTTGAATCCCTTAATAAATTCTAAAACATGGAATACTAGAATTTGATGGGTTTGGTGCTCATTATAAGGTCTCAACTGTACTGAATTAAGTTCTACATACAGTGTTGTTTGCATAAAAGCTTTGCTTAATGCCATTAGGCTTCATTGTCTTTAGCTCTAAGCTACTTTGCACTGATAATAGCACTGAACCCGAGCAAAAGAGAAGGGAAGCTTCTCTTGCTATTGTGCTGCTTCGCGCAAATTACTTAATTAGCAAACACGCAAACTGTCACTTCAAGACAATGTGTATTGGATACACAGTACATTATGTGTGCTCTGTGAGGTGTTGTGTACACGGCTCATGTAGTAGCAGCACTTTAAGCTAATGCTTTGTTTAGAACATTAGATAACGGCTAGACGAACTTCTGTTTGCCTGTTGGTGTCGATTTTAGTTAAAAATTCATTTAATCTGTTTTTCAGTTGTCCCGTTCCATTAACATCTAATGCTGTTTTGCATTTATTTTTATGCTTTTTACACTGCAATCAGTATTTTCTTTATATTTTCAATTAAAATGTCAAACAAAATTCTTTAAAAAAGATTTTTACTTGAGATATTTACTTGATAATTTGTTTTCAAAGAATATATCTTGTTTATTTTTCAAACTCTATAATAATATGCTTTAAAATAAAAGTAAGTGCCAATGGGCAAAAAAAAAAAAATAAAAAAATAAAAAAAACTAATACTGATTTTGCAGTGTATTTTTGACTTTATATTAGACTTCATGAGTCATGTGAAACATCCCTGCCCTCTCAGGTAAGTGTATATCATGACACGCCCTATGGGGTCTGTGTGTGTTTTTTGCGTAGTCATGCTGCCCTCGATGGTGTTGCATAAATCGACAGTGCAGCCGTACCAGCGTGGGTTCTACTGCGCGGACGACAGTATCCGCTACGCCTATAAAAGCAGCACTGTGCCCTCTTCTGTGCTGACAGCCGTGGGCCTCCTTCTGCCCATTGCCAGCGTAAGTGCCCCGTAGAGGGGCCTCAGACAGGGGACATGGGGCCAGGCGAGTGGGGCGACTGCATGGGAAATCAAGTCTTTTGAGAGAGTTATTATAGTTTATAGCTTTTACGTTGCAGAAACTGCTAGTGCGTTGTACCAATCATAGCCAGACATTAACTATATGTAGTTGTTCACTCTCTCAGAACCGAGCTTCCATGCCAGACCCCCCCTCCTCTGCCTGGTATTTCCCATAATCCTCGGTTGCCGTGTGCTGTGCTGTGCTGTGCCGCTACCTGCGTGTGTCTTTCTGTGACTGACCTGAAATCTCTCTCTCTCTCTCTTTCTCTCTCTCCCCCTCCCTCTCTCTCTCTCTCTCTCTCTCTCTCTCTGTGTGTGTGTGTGTGTGTGTTTCGCTGTAGCTGGCCTGCCTTTCCTGATAATTGAAACTAGCACAATCAAGCCGTACCATCGCGGGTTTTACTGCAGCGACCAGTCCATCCAGTACCCGTATAAAAACGGGGACACCATAAGCGATGCCGTGCTCTGTGCCGCTGGCATTCTAATTGCCATCCTCTCTGTAAGTTATTCTCTTATATATATTCATATAAATCTACCACTGATTCATATAAACTTCCCATCTACATCCCTCATCCCCTATTAGATCAGTAGAATAACTGTAGAAAATAAATGGTGACTTTATAGCAAAGAATCCTACCTCCTTAAATCTATTAACCAGTCCACCCCATCCCATTTCTTCATTTAAAATATTTGTATAACTCAACATCAAGGGATTTATCATGGTCAGGGCTATCTCTATCTCTCTTTCTGTCTCAGTCTCGTTCTCTGTTTTTTTCTGTCTTCTTTTGTCTGCATGTTTTATGATGCATTGCTCTTTTTTTGTTTGACTTTTTTCTTCGAAAAGTAATTCTCAAAAACAGCAATGCGAAATTACTGTTAAAAAGCAATAATGTAAAGACAGAGCTTTAAGTGAAAAAGAAATACACTTTAGCATACCTTTTAAAAAGAATGCTTATAATGGAAATAATATTTTTTAAAGTAATATACTTATATGTGAACTGAATGGATCTGTTTTTTTGAAAATATTCTTTGAAGAGTTGCATTCCACAACTTGAAGTGTACTTCAATTAAGGGAATTAATTCATTAATTAATACATGAAATTTACCATTTTAATTACAAAATGATTGAGTCATTCGAAATATATTTTTAAATATTAAAAAATATATATTTGGCCTAATAATATTGTCTTTGCATTTTGACTTTTTTTTTTCTTTCTAAATTTTCCTAAAGTGTCAATGGCATTATGGAAAAAGAAAACTGAATTGTTATTGCTGTAAACCCGTCCAGATATTTTAAATTGAAGTTTAGTATTATAATGAGGGTGTCTAATTGTCATGAAAATATCAAAATGCAAAAATAAATTCCCCAATCCCCTTTTCATATTTTTCATGTTTATAGATTCTTATTTCTTTCAAATATGAGCAGAATTTACAGATTTTACAGACAGTTTCTTGACAGATTTTCATTCAGTGAATTGAATTTGGACCCCAAAAATGAGTAAAATAAAGGTAAATAAATTGAAAAACTTGCTTACAAGCCTCAAACATTTGAGTGTTGATCCATCCGGAAAAGAGAATAAACTGCCCTTCAGCTGCTGAGCTGTTGAACTAGCAGACATTCACTGCCTTTGTGACAGCTGACGAAGGATTAACCTAACAAATGAACCTAATCACCTGCAGGACACATGTTAGACGAAGAACAAGAAAGTATACAATGTCAAAGCAGATAGCGCAATTATTTTCAGCACTTGTGAAACTTCAAAACACTGTCTCAAAACAAAAATTCAACATGCCAGACAACCCACTAGTGGAATAAAGTGGTGGAGATGAGGGAAGAGGTCTTGAAGTACGAGCCCCAGAACACTGGCATAAAACCAAACCATGACTCCATGGAGATCCCATATGGAGACATGCGTGCCTCACTGTCTGGAATAGACATGTTCCCATGCTCAGCAATTCTCCTGATTAAAACAAGGACTGTGTGTGCATACACACACACACACATGTATATATATGTGTGTGTGTTGGCACCCCTCACACAGCTGTAGTTAATTAGCAGTGTCTCTAGTCCTAGTTTGGTTAGGCCTGAGGGAAGGCAACCTTACTCTTCACTACCAACACAACAACTTTCCATAACGGTTTGAAGAGAGAACAGAGGGGGAAAAATAGAGAGATAGTAAATATCTCATTAAGGCATGGTTTACGTACTTCATTGCTCACGCCTCTCTGCTCTAATTTATGTCCTACTGGTTTCAAATGGTGCAGACCTCCGTTTTAAAACCCCATGCTCTAACTGCTCATATGAAAGCCATAACCTTAAGAAACATAATATGTTCCATATCATTAAACTATCACCGGCATCGGGCAGGCCATGCTCAGTCATAACTCATGTTACTCGTTTTCTCGTTCCTTTCACTCATTTCTTCTTGCTTTTGGATTAATGTGCTTTCCTAACTGATAGCTCATTTGCATGTTCCTCTAACCTCACCCTGCATGCCCATGACCTGACCACTGAAAACTTGTGATATTATACATTGACATGTTTGTGGTAGGGTTGTGAAGTGCTGACTTCGCTACAAAGTCAGTACTGAAATTTAAAAAAATGTGACGATACCAGTGCAGTGATAAGGATTTGTAAACACCTCCGATTGGCCAATGTGTTCACAAGCTCAACATATGTGTTTGTGATTGGTTACAATGAACGCTTAAAAAAACATGTTGTTAATAGACCTCTGTGATGCTCTTCACCGAGCGCTTTCACGGATAGACATGGGAGCATTTGAAAACAGCCGTAATCAGCAAATCCCTAATATATCTGCTGAAAAATGGATATCCTGACAGATGCCTGCTTTCAAATGCTCTCGTGTGTGTAAGAGCTCAGTGAAGAGCATCACAGATGTCTATTTACAACATGTTTTTGAAGCGTTGATCATTGTAGCCAATCACAGGCATATCTGTTGAGCACGTTAACACAATGGCCAATCATCGATGTTTAAGAATCCCCTCAAAAAGCTAGGGGAAATGCTGGTGTCGTCCCTTTTTTTATTTTTTAAATTTCAGTATTGACCTGGTACCGAAATCGGTACTTTTGACAACACTACTTTTTGGTGTGACTTAAATTCACCATCATTTTATGATCTTAATTGCTCTGTTCCAAAACCTAGTCAGCCTATACAGGTATCCTAACCATCATGGAACCTGATAAGTGAGCGATTTGAAATACTATATATAAGCAACAAATCCAAACGTCACACAAATTGGCTCGACTCACAGTTGATTTTAATAGTTTGTCATTAGCATGTTGCTAAGTTAAAAGTGTTGATGCCACAATTAGCATAAAATACATAAGTACACAAATGTTGTGTAAATTCTGCCTTTTTTTTTGATTACTCTGAAAAATTTTATGGATTAGTTCTTTTTCGTGAAGGTGACGTTCACTTAAATTTTCGCTAGGTTTTGGAACAGAAACTGTAGTGTTAATCTCTGCTGTCAGTAATTTTGTTTTCATTGTAAATGAACTCTTCTTTAGATCGTGATTGGCGAATGCTACAGGATCCATTACCTGAACCAGGGCTCCAAATCTTTCATGGCAAACCCATATGTCTCCACCCTTTACAGACAAGTGGGCGTGTTCATCTTTGGCTGTGCCGTCAGCCAATCATTCACAGACATCGCCAAGGTCTCGGTCGGCCGGATGAGGCCGCACTTTCTAGATGTTTGTAAGCCTGACTACAATGCCATCAACTGCTCTCTGGGATATATAACTCAATATGTATGCACTGGAGATGCCAGCAAAGTACAAGAGGCCAGGTGAGATATATTTAGTACTCGCATGATGCACATGGACTTACAACTATATAGAACTTTTAATGTTACTATTCCCTTGCTTTGGATGAAAAATTCTGCTAAAGAAAGTAGCAGAATATATATATATATATATATATATATATATATATATATATATATATATATATATATATATATATATATATATATATGTGTGTGTGTATATATATATATGTATATATACACTCACTAGTGCTGTCAAATCAATTAATCGCAATTAATTGCATCTAACATAAACGTTTGTGTTTATATAATATATGTGTGAATATGTATGTTTACACACACACACACACACACACATATATATGTATATGTGTGTATACATGCACACATATATTATATAAACACAAACTTTTATATTAGATCTGAACAATCGTGATTAATCAATTTGACAGCCCTACATCACAGGAATAAATTGTTTTAAAATATATAGAAAATGGATATTTTAAATTGTAATATTATTTTACTTATTTAAGTGTTTTTACTGTATTTTTGATCAAATACATTTTTTCACCTTTCTCTACAGGAAATCCTTCTTTTCTGGACATGCTTCATTTTCAATGTACACCATGCTGTACCTGGCTGTAAGTACATGCACTCTGTGGTGCTCTTACTTTCTGTTGATTTATTAAAAAGCCATTCATTCATGACTGTTATGTCTAGTATGAAACAGGGACCCTCTATCGCCCCTCACCCTCCACTATGTGACTCTAAAATGTGGGTCACTCTTATTTTCCTTGTTCATCCCCCGGATGGACACACTCCACCTGTTTTTATTTGTGCAGCTGTATAGACTTCCTTTCTCTCTGAAGTTTTCCTTCATTTCGCTCTCATTCCTTATGCTTTATTTTTATTCTCTTTTTGAAAGGGGCACACTCTTTTTTGTACTAATTATGCAGAATCCCCTATATGTCTTTACATACACACAAAGCCAGATTTCACTCAGCCTCCTGGAGTCTCTCGCTGTATGTAAAGCCTCTTTCAAAGGCTTCAAACTTTCTCTCTTTCACACGCAAGGCCCTACACTCCTCCCTATTATCTCCTCCTTTCTTCCTGAATCTAAATCATCAGCATCTCCATGGGCCCCTCCACCTTTCACACTCTCAGATGGTGGGAGGTAGAGCCGCTCTGCTAAGGGAGGTTGCCAGATGTTCATTCTCAGTGTTTTGAGAGATTATTTGAGAACAGGCAAAAAATGGAATTAGGAGGGTGATGGAGAATATGTGTGTTTGAGGCCACAAGTCTGTTAAAACTCATGCAAGGTTCGTTCTAATGCTCTCAAAACAGCCATTAAATTAATGTGTGTTTTTGACAACTGGGCCTGACGCCCGAAACACTGACCTGAACACTTCCTATACAAGAGGAAAAAGTATCTTAAGAACCAGACCCCAGACAGGTACTGTTGAGTGTTTTGTGACTAAAGCAATCGGTTTTTACACATAAACCCAATGTATTTTAAACTATCATGATTAGCCACAAGGTTGGAGAGATGTCAGCCAGCGTTACACATCATTATTCATTGCGAAAAGCAAGCATCCAGAAAAAACAGGATGCTAAAAAGCTGAATTTCCAGAGTTCTACCAGAAATCCTTATTCTTAACTTCAAAACAGACTTTCAGCATGTCATGTAGTTACTTGGCAATTTTAGGTCTGAATTATCATCTTGATTTTAAACCTCAGATTTGCCCTCTGAGGGCAAATTTTGGCCATTTTTAGTCAAACTCCATTTAAAAATGTGTATCGACTATAGAGTGCAACATTTGGGTTCTAGAAGTAAAAACTCCATTAATTTTCTCCATAAGGAAATTGATTTTGAACGATAACTTATAAACCTTTAAAGCCAGACCTACTGTGAGCTATGAGGTTGTTAATCCATGGTATTTGTTTTATGCTTCAGCCAGCATTAGTTAAGCTTATTTTTAAAATAATCGTGTTAAACAGCATAATTCATTGTGAAATGCTACATTAGCCATGATGCTCCACAGAAACTGTACTGTTACACCAATCAGAGAATCGAAAAAATCTTCACTCTCCAGATTAGCTCTTTAACTCCGCCCACTCCTCTCAAAATACTGAAATGTTCAATACATATTTTATAATATACTAAAATAGATTGTTTTTATATAGCTTTAATAAACATTTATAAAGTGTAAGTAGTTTTACATTTATTCATCGTTTTTAATTTGATTATGCTGTTTGCAATGCTTCATGGGTTTGTAGTTCTTTCCCTCACGCTGTGCACGGTCTTGTACCTTTGTCTATTTGTCCAATTTTCAAGCACGTTTTTGCTTCAAATCAAAGTTTGTTGTGTTTCACCTCATAGCTGATTGGCTTAGTTCGTAGCTTATCGAAGAATCCGTAAAGAAAAATACTTCCAGAACCAGCACCACTGAAAAAGAGGGCAGACAATGTTGCACTCTTATTATGTTACAGGGTGAATCTTTAAGATTTGTTTTACCATCTGCTCTTGGCCTTCAGAGTTAGAAACAAGAGAAGAATGCTCTGAGATATCAAAGAACAAAACATGATAAGCAGAATCACAGAGCTGAATAAAACTGAAGAATGAGAGTAACAAATGAAGGATTTTTTTTTTTTTCTTTCTTTCTGACTAGACTAATCGAGTGATACCATGTTATTGACTGAAGCGTTCCCTTTCCTGGCCTTGCTCTCTGTAATTATCTCAGCCTAGTTGTCATGCTTCATGGGTCAGACGCTGAAGTCATAATGAGAGCTCACACCAGTCTTGTGATCCCCTTTTATTTGCACAAACGTAACCCAGGTCAAAGCTAGACAGTCTTTGTTCTCACCAAATTGCCGAATGAATCATTATGGCACAGTACCTCAAGGCAAAACCCACACCTGTTATATCGATGACACGTTTGAATAACTTTATCTCACTTTTTTCCATATTTCTTATCAACATGCACCATAATCATTACATAGTAACCAAGATGAATTTGCAATTTTTTTTAAGGCAAGTTGAAAACTTCTACCAAGTTGTAAAACATTCACCAGTGCGAGCAGATAATTTTAGTTTGAAAGCAATAGAAAAATTTGAAACCATGATTGATTTCTCATTATCATTGTTAGATAAAAATAATTATATTTCAGTGGTGTGTTGGGATAAATGCAGTGGCTTTACGTTGGTTTAATATTTACCTGGAGGGCAGAACATTCGCTGTAAAGATTGGGAAACATTCTTCTGCTGTTTCTGTAAATTACGGGGTACCTCAAAGCTCTATTTTAGGGCCGCTGCTTTTTTCTCTTTATATGATTCCGCTGGGTTATATATTTAATAAATATGGCATTTCATGTCATTTTTATGCTGGTGATAAGCAGTTGTACCTGCTAGGCTTGTTGCGATAGTTGGTGTTACCGGTGTTATTCCGTGTTCAGCAACAACACCGGTTACATCACTTACTCACCTGGGCACCGTCCCCAACCGTCGTTTTGATTTTTTTTTTTATAGTAATAAAAATCCTTTAGTTAAGTTGCAGAACAGACACTACAATTAAAAATTGAAAGCGTCTTGCTCAATTCAGCATGAGCCGAGCAAGAATCGCTGCACAGATCAGCTGCTGGAGTCAGATTATTTTGATGGTTTATGTCACACTTATTTGTTTTGTTAATAAATCCTTCTTATTCGTCTTGTTAATAAAGTTCTATGTTTAATGTAAACAAGTTTGTCATTGCACTGTTTTGTTGTCATGTTTTTCATTAAGAATAATAATGAACCCACCATTCAAGCAAATGCCGCCCTCAAATTTTCGCTAATTCGAAAGCTAAAGTAAAATGTGCACGTGGCATTCATAAGCGAATTAAAAGTAGAAAAGAGGGAAACATTTCAACGTCGTCCCACCCCCACCTGCTGATTGCGGTATTACCAGTGTTGTCACACGTTGATTAACTGTTAGGAAAATTTCCTCACCATCACATCCCTAGTACCTGCCTTTCAAATCAGGAAATAATGCAGCTGAAAATTCATTTCTGAATTGCCTTGAGGAGGAGAAGTGTTGGATGAACTCAAATTTTTAATGAAATATATATTTTTTTAATTAATTTTTTTGTTTTGAACTATACATTCGTCAAAGAATCCTAAAAAACATTGCATCATGGTTAACTCAAAAATATTAAGCAGCACAACTGTTTTAAACGCCAACTACTGTTGGATAAAGGTATTGCAGGACACATTACACAGACTTTTCCTTAATATAAAAGTCTGCATCATCCTGCAGAGAAGCCAGTGAGTGAGATTAAGGTGCTAAACTTGTGCAATGAACAAGTGAAGCTCTTCGCCCTTAGGTTTTTTCTAGTAGCACATGAGTATGCAGTTGATTGGTGTATTCCGGAGTCTTAGTGCACCACAATATCCATGCAGCTCAATACCAGAGTATCTGGTCAACCTCATGTGCTTATTGAGTTGGATCAGCATATCAGTTTGTTCTGGAGAGCAAGTGTATGTGGGTATTTTGTGGGAAGTAAGCTGGTTGTTTCCTATCCTCTATGACTCTATTCACACTCATAGTCTGTGAGTTCTGTTTTGGCTGTGGCGTCACTGCACTTACTCAGACCGCATGGTGACACATGAAGCTCAAGTTTGCCATTGTGACCAGTGGTGAACTGGCGGGGAATGATGCAAAATCACAGGAAGAGTAGAAACAAGTGCAAACCCGCACAGAGGATTTTTGACATGTTTCAGGCTTATTTCCCTGCACGTTGTGGTCATTAGCTGCGTTGGCTTTGTAATATTTTTGGACCTGAAGTCAGGATAGAGAAGGTTTCAGTGGTGAAGTTTGACTGTTTTCTACCAGAACTGTACAAATATACTTCAGAATGACCCAGAACACCATGCACAGTGCCATGAAAAAGACCTACCTTTCCTATCAAAATATTGCAAAATATTCACACTCACCTTTTTTGTTAAACTAACATGATTTAATGGACCACATCTTAATTTTTGTTTCCCATCCCATCGGACTGAACATGTCATGTCGTGGCTTCTTGACCTGAAGAAGTCAGTGGGCTTAAAGGAACAACCTTTATGACTTTCTTTCACAGAACACACTTTCCATGTGATTACAATGAACTGAAATCCAAGTCTTTTGAAATTGATCATTTTAAATTTAGGCTTTTATTTGCCTATAAACATTGATTAATGTCCTTACGTAGCGCATATACAATATGGTAAACAGAAGCTCAACTTGCTTGAAGTGTGAGAACCAATGAGATTTGTTCTAGCATTATATACATCACATATAACTATCACTTGAGAAGACTTGGAATATAGTGCTTTTGAACCACTTCCTTGACATTCTGAGGAGCTTTTGAATCTCTCTTTTTTTAAATATTTTAATAGAACGAATAGCATAGTCTTCAGAATTTCTCCCCCTTTTTTGAACAAGATGAATTACAGATTTTTTGAGAACTAATCCTATAATAGCCCACCAGTATCTTTTCTATTGTCCCATTTGATACCTCTGTATCAGATCTGATGGTAAGACCCAGATCCCCTGCAGGGAAGGGACTAAATGGAGACTGTCAGCAGGACGGATCATGTTATCTGCACAAGGCTGTGTGGGCACAGGGCATGTGTATGTGTTTGGATGTCGCTGAGGAATCTAAGATCACAGCGTCTGCCACTCCTGCTGCCACCACCTACCAAAGCACAGAGATGAGAGAGTCATATGCACACCATCGTCTCTAATCGCAACGTCTGTGGTACGTTATCTGAGCTCTGATAGCAAGACGCTAAGAGGCAGATTTGATGGACTGTATCAGAGCCCTGATGGTCCTTAGGCTTTGCTGCTCTTATCAGCTCTTGGATGCCTATGTGTGGAGAGGACCCCACTCTCGCCCTGAGGAACAGAGCCACTTTAAGAGTTTGGAGAAGTCACAGAGCTCCTCTCTACATCTCCAGACTCAGACATGCTAGCTTACAGCTTTAGAGATCATCGTCAACAGTGTCCTCCATGACCTCTCACAGTCCAACATAAACCAGAACTCTCTCTTTGCCGTTTTAGTGTAGAAAAGATTTATATTAGGAAAAAATAACAATAGCAGATGCTTTAGAGCACTTACATGCTCTGTAAAGCATTATTATTATTTAATTTACTTTTTTATTTTGAAAAGTTGAATGCATAATTTTGTTAAATGTATATTAATATGCTTCTTTACAATGGAGTTGGATACTAAGAAATTAACACCAAATCAGCATATTAGAATGTTTTATGAAGGAAGTAATGGCTGGTATAAATTCAGCATTATAAATGCATTAAAATAGAAAAGTTATTTAAAATTGTTCACAATATTTGTGAAAACATTCTGTATTTTTGATCAAATAAGTCCCACCCTTGCGATCTCAAGAGCCTCTTTCAAAAATGTTGACAATTCTCAGTGACCCCAAACAAATATATAACCGTGAATTCTTTTCTGAAACTTCTTTTCCACCCCTTGTGTGTAAATGAGCATATGGTGGATGTCATCTGGTGGCCCTGGTTGCCTTGTTTGTGTTGTGGCCACTTTTTCAAGAGAAACGACAATAACATTCCACGCTTTGTGCTGCATTGTGCAACATTTGCAGTTGGAGCGAAAGAGAGCATGAGAATGTCAGTGTTGGCTCTAAGGCACTCAATTCTTTAATTTTAGAGAACCAAACTGCTATTATATCTATTTGTATTTTATTTGTTAGGTTCATTTAGATGAGTCCCCCTAGAAGATGATCAAAAAACCTGGAAGCCTTCAGAATTAAATCGAACAATAAACATAATTATGCTCTCAAATTGTCATTTGTGATGTGTGAGAAACATCTTAAATTAAAATGCAGAACATTTGATAAAAAGGGAAAATATCTCTCTGATTACTCATGCAGATGGATGTTCTTCATTTGAACAATCCTAATTTATTGATTCACTATTGTAATTTTGTTTGCAGTCATGTCAGTGAGTCTCTTACAGAGACGGAGGTCTGTCTGTCAGCCACAGATCTGCGGTTCCATTGCATTCAAATGGCCTGATCAAAGATATTATTGACACGCTCGTTTGTAAGTTCTCAGTAGGAACTCTTTTAGGGATCGGAATGCCAAGCGTATGAAAGTCTGTGGTTGAATTTAGCTATAGCTGCTTGGTTAGAAATTCCCTCATTGCTGCCAACATTGAGGCCAAGCCAGACCAAAATTAACATGAGTATGAATTTATTTGTTTGTCTTTGGCCTCAGATGAACTTTAGCCATATAATCAAGCACGTATCTCCATTTCAACTTTTCTATTTAACCCAACAGCTCATATACAGTAGCGTGAGGGAAAGAAATGATTGCTGAATCAAGCAAAATGGCTCAGTTTTTTTTCGGCATATTTCTAAAGACCCCCTGCTTTGGGCCACAATCTAAATTGAAATAATGAGGCAGCAGGCCATACGTTGATGCCAGCCGATTTGAGGCACAAACACACAGCCACACATAAACAGCTACAGATGCTTATCGCTCTACCACCCTTCCGTTTTTACGAGATAAGATCCATTGATAATGATAGAAGATGCCTCTATTTATCTCCAGTCTTACTGCCTATAAGGTGGAGCGATCATATTTGGTGCTTGTAATTTTCAGCCTAGTTAAATACACCAGACATCCAAACGACATCACCTTTGGTGTCTGAAATAACTCCACTCATTTATCAAAAGTGAATTTGCGACGATGAGCGGTTAGTCTGCTTGTTCGGGCACACCCATCCTCGCATCATCTGAGAACTTCATTCTTTAAGGAAACTCCAACTCCCAAACATCCTCAGGGAGGGATTCCTTCCTTTGTATGCACACAATGCCTTCGAAGTGAGGAGAAAGCTGTTCAGGAAAACAGACATGACCTTGTACACACCTTCGTTTGGAAGCTCAAAACTTAAGATGACTATTGTTTGTTTTGTCTAACAGATCGTTTTGAGCCCTCGTCTAAGTGTGTGCAAATGTGTTTACATGTATCTGTTAATGGCTGCGAGTAAGGGTGTCTTCTGAGATTTCTGTTGTCTGCTGTGGTTTTTGTTCGTAATGGAAGTTTTCCTCGTCGTCTGGTGATGGATGGTTAAGGGAGGGTGATGAGCACAGGGTCCTTGACTGACCCAGTTTGAAGGGTTTCAGGACTGATGGGCCGCCGGAGCGTCGTCAACAGTTTGTCCTCCTGACCCCCATCCTCCCCTTGTGTTTGTAACCCTCATTTCATTTGTTTTCCTACCCTAATGAGTCTTCCTGTTCCCAGAAAGCAAACTCTATTAGGGGTCCTTGGATTTAGGTCACTAGAGAAAGAGAGACCACATCCCTAGTTTGTTTTTTTCTCCCTTCAGTAGAGTTATAATTCAATTTCTCCTTTTCCCTTTGTCAGTTCACAACTTTCTTTAGTTTTCTCTCAATTCTCTACCTTTTTTAGCTGTTGTGTAATATAAGCTTAAGGTAAACAAATGTTGTCGTTGTTTAAATTGCTTTCCATCTCTTTTTCTTTAGTTCTACCTGCAGTCTCGGTTTACGTGGCGAGGAGCCCGTCTCCTGAGGCCCCTCCTCCAGTTCACCTTGCTGATGATGGCCTTCTATACCGGCTTATCACGCGTCTCTGATCACAAGCACCACCCCACTGATGTCTTAGCTGGCTTTGCCCAAGGAGCCCTGGTGGCTTACTGCATAGTGAGTACATCTTTGCATTTCATTCATTAGATTCCCTTTAGGTTTCCAAATAAGGTTTAGTATCTTTAAGGAGACAAGAGGCTGTTGTGGAACCAATCTTGAATTTTTGTTTTTATTGGTTGGAAAGTATCTGGAAATGTCCTACTTTTATGACATTTGATAACCACTGGCCTTGATCTGCATGTTATCAAAATATCTGGATTTTTTTCCCCCTAAAATTGGTGAACAAGCACTTTTTACAAAGCGTTAACACCAGAACTAATTAAACTTTCCTTTTATAAATGTGTTGGCAGTTAACACCCTGACAAGTTACATTACATTATAGAATGTTTTCCTGTTTTTATCCTTGACTTTGAAATATGAAAATATTTTTCTTTTACTGTCAATATAGATTGTGCGTAACCATCCATTAGTTTGTTTGAACTCAACTAGAGACAGATTTAGCAGATAACACTGTCAAAAGAACCATTAAGGACAGACTTCATCTGGTGTCTTCTGAGTAAAGTGAAGATGGAAAACCATGCAGAGTTTGAGATCGTAAAGGGATCTGGAATATCTAGATCTAGACCACAACATTCTCCAGACTCCACCCTCTCTCTTTTTCACCCCCATCCACAAAATTACTCATCCATCACAGTGAAGCATAATCTTTTTCTTACTAATGCACAGCATATTGCCTCAATTGCACCATTACCAACTCTCAAATGAAAGGAGAAGGGGTATGGTTGTGGAAAAATTTATATTACACTTCATAATTGTGGCACATGTCACTTTTGTTGGTGACAAAAATCCCCTGCAATAAGCAAAGCTTTACTCTGCTGGATTTACAGGATTGTGTCTGGGAAAATTGAGTCTGGGCAACTGAACATACGTAGAAAGGAAGCCTTTTCTCTATAAGAGAAATAACAATGTTAATGAATTATTTTGAGAAACAGGATGTTATCTGTATTATAAAGTGGGCGGCGAACATATTTGAGGCCCATAAGATGGGGCGGGGGTTGGTTGGGCAAGAGACCAAGACCTCTTCACCCTGCTTTCACCCCATCTTAATTATTACAACAACTGAAAGAAAAAAAATCTAAATTGTTAGTGTTGGAATTGAAATATTGAGTTGTGTTTCTCTTACATCACAATACAATTCCCAGAATGTCCTAGGAGTGTCTTTCTTCAGTTTAATTGGCTGTGACAGAGCACAGTTTTTATGGTACACAGATGTTGGCCAAACATCATTCTACTGGTATCATGAACCTCCAACACATTTAATCGTCAGTCCTTGAATTTTTTGAACCTGTGTGGTTCACTTTTCAGTTGGCTCTTGTCTTTATTTATTGGCATTTCAATTTTTCCAAGAGTAGTTTTAGGCATTTGCCAACCCCTTAATAACATCATTAAGAAGAACCCTTTTAGTTAAACAGTCTTGTTTTTCTTGAATAAACCATCAGCTTCTGATGGTCTTGATTGTCTTTGAGGCCTCAGGTTCAATGTGTAAGATATAGCCTTTGAAACCTGGTGAACTTTCTTCCCAGTGTGAATAGCAGATAAGTACAAATAAAAGAGAGCAGAAATGAGATCCTTTTCACTACAGATCAAGGCGCCCATGTACTTGTTTTTAATGAGCCTACATTTGGAATCTGTTCTGCTCCCCATCTGTGAACGCTTTAGAGGCCCAATTAGAGTATCTCTAATAACCAAAGCTCAGATGGATCCTATAGAGGTAAAGCAAGGTACATGTCTTTAGAAGAAACGGGCACATGGTAACATGCCAAATTTACGTCCCCATACATCACGCATTGGTTGCGCACCGTAGGCTACATCCTACCTTATACAGACTTCTCAGCTAGTAGTCTCTGACACTTCACGGTTGGGAGGTGAAACATTTCTTCTAAGCTTGGCTGTAGGTGCTGATTACTGCTTAAGGGGGTTGTATTTAAAGACGTTTAAAGGTTGTAAGTGCTCTGGGTTGGTGTCCAACTGGCTGGCTTCAAAGAAATTGTGGAAAGTTACAGGTCTTGGTGAGTTTTGGCCTTATTGCAAAAGCTGATTACAGACTTACCGCATGTTCCATATTAAAGAGGATTGGGTCGCATGGTGCTGTTAGACTCTGATGCCCACAAAGAACTGATCACAGAACAGCAATTAATGTCAGTCTGTCTATGTATCATGCAAGGGAAACTTGAAACTTCAAGCAGCACAATACTAACTAGGCCATCAGTTTCATTCAGTCTCCTAAAAAATCCCAATTCCTCATACTCGGGCCTGGTTTGCATCAGAAATTTTGGCAAGATTCACTGCCGTTACGATTGCTGAAGTCAGGCAGCCCGACATGTGTTTAAAAGTCTGATACTTAACTGAAAGAACCCTTGAGATTCAGACTTCAAAACCACTTTTTCCTTCTTTGTCTTTTGGACTGTTGACTACGGCCACATCCTCTGGTTCTTCCTGTCGGAGAGTGGTGTGAGCTCTTTGTTCATGTCATCAAACCCAGCCCACTTTCTAAGCTGCTGACATGGATGGAGTGAGTGTGAGAGGTTGGCTGCTTGTAAGGCTCAGTTGCAGAGGTGTTTCCTGCAGGACTAGACAAGGGTGGAAACAGCCGGAGGCCAACGCTCAAACAGGCTTTTCCTCTTCCCACTTGCTCTCTATATCCACAGCACCCTACGAGTTCTCACATCACAACAGTTCCTGGCCAGCAGTATCCCACCATTCCTCAGGAGCACAGAGGGTCATGTTCAATATTCCGGACTCCCACATCCTCCTGCGATAACAGTCCATAGCTAAGTGCTTCTGGCCTGGCTTGGGTGGCGTGATGGTTGTCCCGATATCCTATCACTCTCTCCCATATGTCAGGCCTGAGCTTGACGACTTCTTTTTTTTTTTTTTTTTTTTTTTCTCCCATTGGCCGCCACAGCACTCTTGTAGCCATGGTAATGGAGGCCATCTCAAATCAAAAATGGTGTGGTTGTGTGTAGGAAGAAAGGAAATTTTAACAGTGTTATTAAACTTTACTAATGTTACGCAGGAGAGCAAGCAGCCAAAACACAACTTGGTCTCCTCAATTATTATGCAGATGTGGCTCAGTGCCTGAAACTACAATTTAAGACACATGCATAACATAAGCAACACACTCTCACACATAATCATGTGCTGTGTTTGGCACTTTTAGGATCAGGCACACCCAAACCAATGGAAGACCACACACAAGTGTACACACCCAAGACATTCTATGAACCTGTTCACAGTTTAGTTGAATCCCAACAAGTCATCAGTGAAATCGGCAGAAGTTCAGTGAGATTCATTTGAGACTAGTTTGGATAGAGTCAGTGAACCCTCTTGACTCTCTGGCAATTGTTGGATGGTGATAAATTGTTTGGTGTCATTTCCCGTCTGATTAAGAGAATGTCTGTTAGAGTGCCAGGGTGGAGCAGTTAGTTTGCCATGTAGATGATGTCAAACCACTTTAATACAATATAATACAGAGATGGAGACTAAATAGTACATTAGGCTACTTGACGCCCTAGTGTTTTCACACATGTTACAATTTAAAGAGAATGTGTCATAGAAAACACGATTTTGATCTTGTTGGATTTTTGTCAAAAAAGACAAAGCACTCTTCCTAGTCCAAACATGGGTGTTCCATCACATCCATGAGCTCTTCAAGATGTGACCAATCATAACAGATTCATTAACATATGTAGTAGATGTCTTAAAGGTACAGAAGCAAAAAAACAATCACTTTAAGTCTTGCTTATAGTGCCGTCAAACCGATTAATCGTGATTAATCGCACCTGACATAAGCTTGTTTATGTTTGTATATATTATTATTATATTTCTACATATAAAGTATATATGATTGTGCACACAGAGACATATAATATATAGAAATATAATATACACCTATTATGTAAACAGACTTTGTCAGATGCGATTAATCACGATTAATCGATTTGACAGCACTACTTGCTTATTTCTCAATTGTAACTGAGTTTTATTGATGTCGTGATTAAGGGTAGTCGTGGCCTAGTGGTGAGGGAGTCGGGCTTGTAATCTGAAGGTTGCTGGTTCGATTCCCACGTCGGCTGGAATTGAAAGTGGGGATTGTAAATAAACAGCACTCTCTCCACTTTCGATGCCACGACTAAAGTGCCCTTGAGCAAGACACCTAACCCCTAATTGCTCCCTTTGTAAGTCGCTTTGGATAAAAGCGTCTGCTAAATGATGAAAAATGAAAAATGAAAAATGAAATGATGTAAAAAAAAAATTTGACGAAGAATAAAGAAATAGAATCACCTGCATGTACATTTAGACTAATGTAGTAGTAAGAAGTAACTGCAGTTACAGACTCTTAAGGTGCATCTTAATTCTTCCTTTATATGCAGTTATTGGTAGCGCAATAAGGTCAACGCACATACACAGGCTAAGAAAAACATGCAAAACAGCTTCCTGGTGCTGACTGAGCATTTGAACACAATGGAGTGTGTTTGCTGTGGAAGAAAACTTTCAGACAGAGGGCTGTGACAGAGGAAGCACTCACCCCCGTGACACAGGTTCATTGGCTGCCTGTGATTACAGGTCAGAGCTTGCAGTGCTTCAAGCAGCCTATTGTGAGAGATGACTCATGAGTCATGTTACACAGTACCACTCAATTCCATGGTAAATGTGATAACATAATTACATACAATCTAATTTGGAGAATATCGACAGAAGCCTTCTGTCAGCCTTGTCAGTCACAAAAAAAAGAAAAAAAAACATGCAATCGTAAAATTTGATCATATGCGATGTCATGCTGGAAATGCCCTTTTACTGTTCATAGTATTTACTTACAAAACCATATGCACTTGCCATTGAAAATGTCAGTCGTGCTTCCCTATATTGAAATCTTCATAATTGCAAACAATCAGAGGTTCTAGATCCAGTTTCCTGATGTCATTCCAGTGCAATATAAAGGTCACTCTGGAAATGTCGTGATCTTTCTGGCATGCTATCATTCATATGGGCTGAAGACGCTCACAGGAGGCCCTATAGGATGAACTCATCTGCCTTAACCTTTGGATAAAGCGCTCTTTGTATGTGAGCATAGCGCCTTTCACTGAGAGGATATGCAAGAAACAGCTGCTGGAAAGATGATTCCAGAACTCTGATGGCCTCTCTAAGGCTTGCTGTTCACTTTCTATCTCTTTCCACACACACACACTTAACCTGTTGATCGTCACAGCATACATACTCAGGCCTGTCACTCACATATCCAAATAGGAAATCCCTTTTTTTTTTTTTCTTTCTTTTTTTTTTTTAACTCTGTGTGCAAGTCTATGTGTGTCTGTGTGTATGTGTTTTTTTTTTTTTTACCCCTTGGCATCACCCAAGGGCAGTGCACCACTGCGGCTGACGGCAGCGCCTGAAACGTGTCAGGACAATTTAGCTGTTAGAAACCCTAAACACTGACCTCTTTTCCTGTCACACACTGGCCCTACACTCTTCACACACTCATAAATAGCATGTGTTTACGCATTGGCAGGCTTTCTGGAATCGGTGATTCCACGCTCCTGCTGCCATCCATCTCAGCTGTTCCGCATGCTTCAGTAACATTCATGATGTGTGGATGGCTAAATATCCCGTAGGCCTCTCCTATGCCTACATTACCGTGAAAGCATCCCGTCTTTGGCATGAAAGGCCAGTGACTGAGACTTGTATATTTTCAGCTCTTTGTAAATCCATTGGGTGCAAGCCTTGTCTAATGCCAAGGGCACACTTCCTTTCTTCCCCTCCCCGGTTTCCTGTTTTGCCAGTGATGTCATTAGGACGTAAAGAGAGGGCTGTCGGGCATCTATCCTTGACAACAAAGTTCTTCCCACGCCATGTGAGACCATTAATACTGACTTCACTACCCACTGCCTCACAGTCAAAGACTGAAACAAAAGAACTGAGGGGTTTCCTCTTTATCTTTACTACTCACTTAAGGCGTTGACCGCTCTTATCAGTGTGTGACCTCATACACATCCGTATGTCACAGGCGATGAATGGCCAGCCTTTATATCATCTGACATTTCAAAACCGTTTTGCACATTTTTAGCCAGTGAAACATGCAATCAAACTTGGTAAATTATATTTTATAGGCAAAAATGGAAGAAAACTCCCCAGTTTCCAGAATGTCATTAGGTGCTGAATTTCTCTAAAATGTAATTGTCAATTCCTTTCCCTGTTTTTCCATAAATTCAGTTTCTTGTTGGTTGTGGCCAGTTTAGTTCAAATTCACATTCATGAATTTAAAGGGATCCTATAATGCCCCTTTTTTACAAGAATTGAAATGTCTATGGTGTCCCAGAATGTGTCTGTGAAGTTTTAGCTCAAAATAGATTATTTTTTATAGCATGTTAAAATTGCCACTTTTTGGTGCTAGGGCAAAAATGCTCCATTTTTGTGTCCCTTTTTAAATGCAAATGAGTTGCTGCTCCCGGCCCCCTTTCAAGAAGAGGGCGTAGCTTCAAGAGCTCATGCTCCGTCATACCGGCAACAACAAAACGGGACAATCTCACGCACTGAAACTGTCAGAAACTGTCAGTAGTGGTGTTCAGCCTTATGTTTCAGAATCAACTTTTGTGAAAATTCAGAGTTAAAAAGACCCTTGTCTGTGAAGCAGTCCAGCACAAAATTGTATTAGACTTGGCGCAAATCTATTCAACTTTACGGATGTTCTTCAGGACATTTCCTTCGAAAATGAAATTTATATACAATGTCTTCAGTGACTCAGATGTTGGGAGTTTTATGTTCATTGGTACATCCCAAAATACAACACTTGTGATCCCTCTTTGGTGCATAAATTGTAAAACTCCAGCTGCTACAGTAAAGATTCAGAAATGGCAGACTCTGTGCTTCTCACTCATGCCCGTGTCTGCTAATAGGGCAGATCATCACTGGCGGTAGACGTCATCTTAGGGGTGAATCTGAATTAGCTCATTTGAAGACAATTCTTTTGATTTATGTGAATTATAAAAAAAAATGAGTGGATTTGTTCCATTATAGGCTGGTTGTTTACACACAATGCAGACCTTATTAAAGCCAATTTTGCATAATAGGTCCCCTTTAAAAGGAGCCAATTCTCAAATTCAGATTGGAGAACCTTATGCATAACGTGACTTGATTTGCATCCTTAGTTTTCTGGAAAGCGTTTGGTTCTCCAATAAATGATCTAATTCTCTTTTTCTCTCTCTTCTGCTAGGTGTTTTATGTATCGGACCTCTTCAAACCCAAAGCCAAGGCTGCCACTCCACCTCCCTCGCCAATCAAGAAAGAGCTCCTCCCCTCTTCTGACATCATAGAGAGGAACAACCATCACAACATGGTGTAGGAGGGGGAACGGGAGCATCCGTCTGTAATCTCCCCATCCCTCACCCCCTCTCCCCATCCCCTGAAGAAACCAGAACAGCCACCTGTGACAGAGGAGCTACGGCCTAGCTGACACCTCCTCTCTCTCATCTGACAGTAGAATGTAGGGACAGGACAGAGACAATCTTATTGACTCTCAATATGACTTTTTAAAGACCTCACTTTCCTAGAGCCCAATCCGAAAGGCGAAACAGATACAAAGCTAACAAAAAAGTGATTTCTCCCTCAAAATATGGTGTAATTTGTTGCGGAGAATGAATTCAGCTCGGGCAAACCGGCCCATTGACGAAAGTAATGCGCAGAAATATGCGAATGCGTAATTGAACGACAACGAAAGGAAGGAGAGAGTGAATGTGAGGCTGGTCACGTGACCAGCGCTTCTCTCTTTCTGACAGTCTCTTTCTATTGTCTCTGTGGCCTTTCAGTAACAGCATAGGACAACAAATTCCTTATTAATAGGAATGATTCGTTTTACCTGCGATGTAATTAGCACAGATATATTAACAATATAAAGAAGAATAACTTATAGCACTATATCCAAGTTCGTTGTTAAATGTCACCACTCGCTATCTGAGAAGTGTAGCTTTGAGAAGCTTGATGAATGTCCGTACACAAGATCAACACCCATCAAAGCTGATCTTCGCTACCCGAACAGTAGCCTAACTGCATTTTAACGGGTTTTAAATGGTGGGTGGGTGGTTACGGGACTTTTTATTTTTCTTTTAAATAAAGAATGATTTCAAATAGATTTTTATTTTAGTTAATGATTTCACGATGCCCGAACTCTGGGGGCGTGGCTGAGCCGTGCCGCCTCGCTGTCTTCTGATTGGTCAGAGCTAACGCAGGGGGCGGGATTAGACGTTGGGGAGGATGGTGTAGAGGTTTGTCTCGCCACCACGGTCGCTGGGATTGACTCCCACCGACGGCACTGGCACATTTTTATTTTTTATTTTTTTTGGAACTGGGAACGAGCCTCTTCCGCTGGCTGGTTTGATCTCTTTCCCTTCCAACTGCATAATCACTCAACTCTAGTTGTGTGTTTTTACCCATAATGCCACCTGTGCCCTCTGCCTGTCCTGGCAAGAGTCAAACTACCCCAAACCCCGACGGGGTTAAGGGGATGTGGAGTCCCTCAGCAGGACGCTCCGTCTCACGTTTGCGTGTGTTTATATGTGTCGCGTATGTTTCCGCAACCGGTCCTGGTGCAGTTGGCCGTTACCATGTGAAGAAACTTATGAAAACTGTGGACTTTTTTTTTTTTTCTAAATGCTTTTTCTTATCCTTTATTATCCTATCGTGATGATGTCTACTGTCCCCACTAACAGCTGTACAGTACTGCCTGACTTTTACAGAGAACACATCCATACAACACAACTCAAGCTCCAAATGTGTTGCACATCCCTCCCATTGTATAGTCCGTCCTATCATTTCAACAAACCGTTTTATTTCTCTCTCAGAAATATATAAATAATGTATAGATCACTAAAATTAACTATGTAAGATATTATTTCTGAACGTGTTTAGATATATCCACTATGAATCTAAAAAGCAATGTGTCATGACCTGTGTTATTTACAAAGTGCTGCTTTTATGAGCATTGATTGACAGATTTTTGTATTTAGGTAACTAAAATATTGTAGATTTGTGATAGTACGTTTTTAATAAGCGTTGAATAAAACACATACAAATTGTATCAAATTCACTATTAGTATTTTTGTATTGTCTCATTTTGTACAAAAGAAATAATAGCAAATGTTTTTTTGTTTTTCTGCTAAATGTACTTAGCTCTAATACATGTGCTTTTAAATAAAAGCTCATTATAAACAACAAAAAAAAGTGTTTGGTTTTTTATTGCGTGAAACTGAAATTGTCCTAGTGTTCGATGAGTAAAGTATGAAAGCTTTGAACACATTGAATAAAACAATTTAAAAAGGTGATTTGACTTTTTATCTCACAATTCTGACTTTTTTTCTCACAATTACAAGTTTACATCTGACAATTCTGCCTTTTTTTCTCACAATTACAACATAAGCTTGCAATTGCGAGCAAGAAACGAACAATCTTTTTTTTGCAATTCTTTTCAATACTTTTTATTCCTAAAAAATATTTAGATTTAGATTATACATCTGCAAATCTAAATTTTACAGTTCTGACTTTTTTTCTGACAATTACGAGTTTATATCAGAATTGTGAGGAATAAACTCGCAATTGAGAATTAAGGAGTCCAACTGACCCTTCGTAAAGACCCGACCTGTTGCTGTGTACGACAAGCCATGCGCTCTCACACATCGCAGAGCAAAGAGTACACTGACTTCTTCGACAGACAAGACAGAACAGGTTACTTTTGATATGAAACAGTCTTACATTTAAAATATTGTAATTTTTTTAAAGAAGTTTAAACAATAAATACCATAAAGTGTCTCTTTAATGTGTCATGATAGATCACTGTAGCTCCTTTATAACTCACAATTGTGACTTTATATCTCACTTTCCTGACTCAATCTAAACCGTAATTGCGAGTTTATATCCCACATTTTGGAGAAAAAAGGTCTGAATTGCGAGATCAAAAGTCACAATTGACCATTCAGCTTGATTGACAGGCGATCTGACCAATCATAATCCACCGAATCCACCATTTTCTCTGACAAAGCAGTCAGGGGAGTTGGTAGATTAACGTAGCTGAACTTGAACTTCAAAATCAGTAAGTAAAGGTGGTGGGTCTTTGCAAAGAGTCAATCATCTTTTTTTTATTTAGGGGCGGAAACAAGCTTCCATAGTAAAGCACATTAAAATTTCAAACTGACTCCAGTCTTCAGTGTCACATGATCCTTCAGATATCATTGTAATAAACTGATTTGATGGTCAAGAAACATTTCTTGAAAATGCACAATAGTGCTTTATACTTTTTTTGTAGAAACCATGATACTTTTTTCCACGATATAAAGTTTAAAACTTTTTTTTCTTTATCAATTCAATGCATTCATTCTGAATAAATAAATAAATCTTACTGAGCTCAAATTTTTGTGTTTTGCATCTTAATGGGTGTTTGTCATTATTCTTGGGTACACTGTGTTATGGTCATTGTGAAATTGTCCTAGTGTTCGATGACTAAACCACATAAGTTTCAAAGAGAACATTTTTATGTGGCATATTACGTGTGTTACTTAAGTACCCGTCATAAAAAATTTGAAAAAGAAGCTAAATGAATTGTCTTGGAATGAAATAATAAGATTTTAGTACCGTCAGCATGTTTCAATCAGGGCTGGGCGTTCTTGTTTTCCTAGGACTAAGACTGTGACTTCATATTTTGGCTGTGTTATGGAGCCATGATCATAATTTCAAATGTTAGGCTCCCTGATGGTGGCACGCTGTCATATTCTCCAGCGTTATGCAGTCTTTTAAGCCTTGAAACATCACCATGTAGCTGAAACATCTCTACAAATTACTCTAATATGCAAGTAACCAATCAAATTGAACAGTTTAATAAGGGAAATGAATGCCGCCAAAGGCTGGTGCGTTGAATATTGGGAACGTTACATCGGTGGGTTGGGTTCGCGCCAGGCTTTTGAGGTCTTCGCTGATGGATGGAGGCGATGGCACTGAGAGCAGCCCTGGTTCTGTGGTCATGTTTGGCTGACGGAAGGGAGCCGGGGAGGCCTGTAGGCAGGACTGATGCCAGTACTGAAGAACACGAGCGAGGTTGTTTTGTTCCTACCGCTCTGAGCCTCAGCACAGGCTGTTTTTCTAAGTTGCAAAGGCTGGGCTATTCACTGGTTTTGCACTGACAGTGCATGTACAGTAAGCCACCAAAACTAGTCCTGCCTTTTAAATGAGCCATCACTTTTCACCTAGATTAACCTCAATATATAGTAGATTATAATAAATGCTGATTGCATCAACTGCCACAATAAAATGGTCCCTCAGATGATTAAACGTATATGCTCTTCATTCTAACTGCAGCTACTGTTCAAATGCTTGAGTAGCTGGTATGTTTTCGCCCCGTTCATTTAATCCACAACAGCAAGGCAAACTTTTCAAAACGAGTTTCAAAGTGCACGTTTTTGAAAACAATACCGTAAATTTGTGAAAACGGGGACATCATTAATGCAATGTTACAGTATTATTTTTTTTAAAAAGTAGGTTGGTATTTTTCCAATGTTATAACTGTCCCAACCACAGCTGCCCTTTAAATAACTCCTCTACTGCACCATCGAATGGGTTTCCCCTGGGGATTTTCAAACTGTGCACTTAGTGTATGATCACCTTTGACCTTGCAATTGGTCTATCTTCCATCTTCAGGCTTAAAAAACACTTATGCAGATGTGATAAAACCAGGCTCAATGCTGAGCAGATAAACTCACGAATTACATCTGGCATCACTGCTTGAGTTTAATGACTTTATTGGTTTGTGCAGGGAGGTTTATGAGACCTCCAACATACAGTACAGCCTCATTATACAATACTCCAGAAACAAGAAGAGCACTGTAACCACCAGAGGAGCTGTCCTGCCAGAAGCTGCTGTGGTAGGGATGAGAATAAGGCCGGATCGAGGGCAGGCCCAGCAGGAAGGACATTCAGGGGTTCTGAGGGTCTTTTCACTCTACGGCCCACCGTGAGGAGGGGCGACAGGGCTGGGCTCCGCTCTCCACTTCCTTTGGGGAAATGGAGCACATTCCTGAATCAAACCTATAAATGCACAGGAATAATCACAAAGAGGAAAGAGAGAGAGAGGGGAGGGAGAGGGGAGGGGAGGGGGAGGAGGGGGGGTCATCCGCAAAACCAATCAAAGTGGAATGCAAAGGTCAAAGGTGATGGTATACAGTAACTACACATTCAGACAAGATGGCCATTTTAACTAGAAAACAACTGAGATGTGAAGGATAACCTAGAACTCAAAACCTCTGTTTTATCCTCATTTAGCTGCAGAAAATTATTTGTCGTCGACCTCTTAATGTCATTTACACATTTCAGTAACAGCTCAAATGAAACAGTGATGTCAAGCCTTACTGGAAGGTAAAACTGAGAATCATCAGTGATATGAAATATTGTATTTCAATAAAGGTCCTAAAATAGATCCCTGGGGCACACCGCAGAAGACAGGCATAGATAATGAGGAACATTTTCCTAAATTTACAGAAAAAGTCCTATTCTCAAGGTAAGAAGCAAACCACTGTAGTACAGTAACTTGGATAATTACCATACATTCTAGTCGAGAAAAACGGTCAATGACATCTATTGCCGCACACAAGCCCAACAAAACCATCACAAAACAAGAACCTGAATCCATACTATTATTATTATACATACTATTTTTTTTATTTGTGTGTGTGTGTGTGCGTTTTTGTATTTATGAGGACACAAATTTGTATAATGACATGGGTATTACACTGGTATTACGACTTAAACATGAAATATGAGGATATTGCATGAGTCCTCTTATTTTAAATAGCTTTAAAAACATACTAAACAATGTTTTATTAAAAATATAAAAATGCAGAATGCTTTCTGTGATGGTAGGGTTTAGGAGTAGAGTTAGTGTAGGGGGAGAGAATGTACGGTTTGTGCAGTATAAAAACCATTATGCCTATATAATGTCCTCACTAAGATAGTAAAACAAACCTGTGGGTGTGTGTCTGTGTTTCATGATTGTTGTACTGTTTAAATTAACCTGAACAGGCCATTTAATGACAGGTTCCATTGTGACAACTTACCCCATAGTGTCAATGTGTGTTCAAGGTACTGCAGCTTTTTTCCTGGGCAATAATGATGAAAAGGTGGCAATACTTTACCTAAAGCCCTTATGTATATAGGTATTTGTAATGTACATTATAATTCATTATACCTTTTCATAAATAATTCTAACTAAAGTTAAAATGCATTAAAATATTTGCAGATTCTGCAATTGGTTGAAATTGGCGTTTTAATGCATTATACTTTCTAAAGGTGTGTTTATTTTAGATAAGTGTTATATGTATTATGACTGTGATTAAAGTTATTCATGAGATCATACAATGTATTATACATTACAAGGCATAATTGCTGCAATAAAAATACACATAAAGGCTTTAAGTAAAGTGTTACCAAAATGTTCTATTAAAATAGAGTGGGTTTTTTTTCCGAGCCATGATTGTAAGACATGCATCTATGCTAGAAAACTTTCAAAACACCCTGAAAAACGTTCACTGTAGTAAAAAGTGTGACAACAAGCCCCAGTCTTCCAAAAAAAAAAAAAAAAAAGATGAAAGGGTTATTTATGGTGAGAGAAATGAGTTATTGGTGTTTGACGCAGAGCACAATTTTCATGGTAAATCCATTATGAATAGTGGCAACATTTCCAGACACTAATCCACACAGAAGCATTTACGGTTATGTTTTCCCCCTCTTCTTATGAAGGCACATGTGTAGGTGGATCTCACAGGAATTAATCAAACTCTGATTTCTAAGGGATTATCCTGCAGCTCAATTGAATTTTGTCAGATTTACAGTATTAAAACAATATCACAGAATTTCCGGTAGGCTTTAAACATAATAAGAAAGCAATCTAAAGAACATCCTCTTAATTGTCAAAGACAGGATTGGCCCACTTTATGCTGCTCTCATTTTTGTTATAGAGAGACATGTTGAGTCCAGGGCTGGGTAGGTAACTTTTAAAATGTATTTCACTACAGATTACAAAATACATGCTTTAAAAAGTAATTTGTAACGAATTTCGTTACATTACTCAAGTTTAGTAACTTAATCTAAATACTTTAGAATACTGTGGAATACTAATAAGTGTGGAACAAACACAAAACAGGTAATTGCGAGTTTTTATCTCACAATTCTGACTTTTTCCCTCAGAATTGCGTGATATAAAGTTGCAATTGCGAGTTATAAAGTCAGAATTATGAGATATAAACTCGCAATATTGAGAAAAGTCAAAATTATAAACTCAGAATATTGAGATAAGTCAAAATTTTGAGATATAAACTCGCAATATTGAGAAAATTCAGAATTATGATAAACTCAGAATATTGAGAAAAGTCAAAATTATGAGATATAAACTCGCAATATTGAGAAAAGTCAGAATTATGATAAACTCACAATATAGATAAGTCAAAATTATGAGATATAAACTGAAAATATTGAGAAACGTCAGAATTATGAGATATAAACTCACAATATTGAGAAAAGTCAGAATTATGATAAACTCGCAATATTGAGAAAAGTCAGAATAATGAGATATAAACTCGCAATATTGAGAAAAGTCAAAATTATGATAAACTCACAATATTGAGAAAAGTCAGAATTATGAGATATAAACTCGCAATATTGAGAAAATTCAGAATTATGATAAACTCAGAATATTGAGAAAAGTCAAAATTATGAGATATAAACTCGCAATATTGAGAAAAGTCAGAATTATGATAAACTCACAATATAGATAAGTCAAAATTATGAGATATAAACTGAAAATATTGAGAAACGTCAGAATTATGAGATATAAACTCACAATATTGAGAAAAGTCAGAATTATGATAAACTCGCAATATTGAGAAAAGTCAAAATTATGATAAACTCACAATATTGAGAAAAGTCAGAATAATGAGATATAAACTCGCAATATTGAGAAAAGTCAAAATTATGAGATATAAACTCACAATATTGAGAAAAGTCAGAATTATGAGATATAAACTCGCAATATTGAGAAAAGTCAAAATTATAAACTCAGAATATTGAGATAAATCAAAATTATGAGATATAAACTCACAATATTGAGAAAATTCAGAATTATGATAAACTCAGAATATTGAGAAAAGTCAAAATTATGAGATATAAACTCGCAATATTGAGAAAAGTCAGAATTATGATAAACTCACAATATAGATAAGTCAAAATTATGAGATATAAACTGAAAATATTGAGAAAAGTCAGAATTATGAGATATAAACTCACAATATTGAGAAAAGTCAGAATTATGATAAACTCGCAATATTGAGAAAAGTCAAAATTATGATAAACTCACAATATTGAGAAAAGTCAGAATAATGAGATATAAACTCGCAATATTGAGAAAAGTCAAAATTATGAGATATAAACTCACAATATTGAGAAAAGTCAGAATTATGAGATATAAACTCACAATATTGAGAAAAGTCAGAATTATGAGATATAAACTCACAATATTGAGATAAGTCAAAATTATGATAAACTCACAATATTGAGAAAAGTCAGTATAGTGAGATATAAACTCGCAATATTTAGAAAACTCAAAATTATGAGATAAACTCACAATATTGAGAAACGTCAAAAATATGAGACATAAACTCATCCTAAATTCACAATTGTAAGAAAACAAAAATTAGTATTGCAAGTTTATATCTCCCAATTCTGGCTTTATAACTTGCAATTGTGAGTTTAAATCTCACAATTGTGATAAAAAGAAGTCAGAATTGTGAAATGCAAACTCACAATTGTGAGGGGAAAAAACAAATTGTGAGAAAGTCGCAGTGACCTTTTTTACAATTATAAAATGACTCACAAACAACCATCACAAAACATGAAAACAGTCGAAAACATGAAACTTAACTCTGCTTTTTCAGACTGTCAGAGTCAGAGAATCACCAATTGCTGTTTAAATGACATTAAAATTCAAAGTAATCACTTTGGTAATCTAAAATACTTTTCAGATGTATCTGTAATCTGATTACCACCCATTTAAAATGGAACTGTAATGAAACACAGTTACTCAAATTTTGTATTTTAAATACATAAATAAGTTACTTGTATTTTGTTACTCCCCAACCCTGGTCGAGTCCTATTAGGAATTTTGCTGGGAAATGTTGTATCCCTATCAGATTTACTTTAAATTTTTTTTTTTAAAAAACACCCGCAGATAATGAGGATCATGTTGCTCATTTACTGTATGTGACGAGAGTTATTTTGTAATTAAAGTTAGCATGTTTTGTTTTGATTTAATTAAACTTGGTTTATACAGTTAGGACCTGAAAACGCTCATGATGTTTTTCTTTTCTGACTGCCTAACTATTGTAAACATAACCTGTCTGAGCCAGAGAAACTAGGGGAATATGTTGCATGTAATGGTTCATGTCTTAAAAAAGATGTTTAAGGCCTATATAAACATACAGTGGACATATGATCAGGCTTTAAGCGGAAATCCATTTGGTAAAGGTATCCGGTTTGGTTGCGTTTTGCATTTGTCATTGCAGAGGTCATTTACACATAATGCGTTTTGTATTCCACTGCTCTGCTTTTCCATTGTAAACATACACTAGACCAATGTTTTTTAATGACACATTCAATTTAAAAGAAATTTGTTTTCCATGATCTGAACATGCAGTAGATGAACATGTTTGACCATTGTGTTTGCTTCTTTTGCGGTGTCTTGCACATGATATGGTATTCTAAAAATGCAACGCTCGGGTCATGACACAAGCAATCAAATTTGCCTTGATCTTTTGAAATATGCAGGTCTTTGTACCATTAAAACATCCTGCATGTTTCATAGCTTAAAACGTCCTCCTTATTATAAACAAAGGATTTAATCAAGCACCAAGAACGACTCATTCAATTCCACAATGCACCACAATAACGAGCGTACAACCGATGTACGCTCAAGAGCTAGAGAATACCCATAATGCAGTGTGACGTCACGTCGAATAAATTCCCACGTCTCGCCAGAAGATGGCACCTGCATTTTTCAAAGTCCAATGTGGCTACAGCGTAATATCATACAGGTGTACCTTTTTAATTGATTATTAAATTGTTTAATTAAGGTTTATGCATGCTAATTTTCATAATAGAGTTCAAGGATTTTCCTTAGTTGTCATTTATAATCATCAGAATTAAAAGAAATAAACATTTGAAATATATCAGTCTGTGTGTAATGAATGAATATAATATACGAGTTTCACTTTTTTGAGTGGAATTAGTGAAATAAATCAACTTTTCGATGACATTATAAATATATGACCAGCACCTGTACAGTCCTAATATGTTTGAATCCAGTTTCCCTCTCTCTCTCGCCCATCTCCCAGCCAGGGTCTGACAAGGTCATCAATGTGTTCACTTTAGCTTTGTGTTTCACTATTCAAGTGCATCATGAACAGCATGGTTCTGCGAAACTCGGTTGCTGCATTTGAAAACATCCTGTTATTATGCAGTCCATAAGTAAAACCCTGTTTTGATTTGCGGAGCCGATTTTCCAAACATTACTCGAGCTTGTCATACAACATCTGCAATAAAAGGGTGATCATTGTGCAAAAGCAGATACTGGAGGTCTTAATGGAGTCTGAATAATACCAGCTGGGATAATTGTAGCATTTTTGTTTGCTTTTTGCTTATTTATTCAGACAAAGCTTAGTGTAGTTTTGAAATTTGACATTAGCTGTCAACACCCAGGTCAGTTAAATTCATAACTAAATTGAGACAGATGCAGTTGCAATAAACAAAGATTAAATTAATTCAGCACTCGTGAAAGAAGTGACGTTTTTGGAAGAAAACAAAATCGTGATCACTCAGGCTGCATTTACTTGATTAAAAATACAGTAAAAATCTGTAATATTGTGAAATATTATTACAATTTAAAATAACTGATTTCTATTTGAATACATTTTAAAATGTAATTTAGTCCTGTGATCGGCTTCATTACTCCAGTCGTCAGAGTCACATGATCCTTCAGAAATCAAAATGCTGATTTTTTTTTTTATCATAAATGTTAAAAACAGTTGTACTTTTTGTTGAAAACATCCCCCCCCCCCCCCCAGGATTCTTTAAAGCTGTAAAATATCCAAAAACCACTAAGCCAGTGTTATATATTTTGTTCAGTTGAGTACTTACAATATCCCAAATGTTTCCAACTATTTGTAAATCATGAGAAAAGCGCAATTTTTACCAAGGATCCATGACGTGGCATCATATCCACGTTACCCTCGGTTTTTTGGTATTATTTTGTAGAAACCATGGAAACACCGAAGTTGCTTTAATATATTACACGTGAAAACACAGACAAGGGAACATGTTTTTATACATTATAGACAGAAAATTAATTATTGTTATATAGCTCAACACATTTAGTCTTATTGTTTAAATCTAATTTTCTTGATTTTTTGCGAGTATCATGCTTTACCAAACACCATTTTGTCAAATAGCTAACATAGCACAATCAGATGCAGTTTTATTTTAACAGTAATACAGAATTTTCTCCATCATAGAATATGTTTTAAAATTAATTGCATGCCATTCATCAACACAAGCCATCCAGCATTTAATATGATATTCTAATATCGATCTATCTTACTGCAGTGTAAACAAGCGTCACACAGCAGCCGGTGAGCGAACGCACAGAGTAACATTATAACATCATTTTCAACTCAATCAAATATATCTAATATGATAAACAGAGCTGCGTTCCGTCCCTGCATTCACAGAGCGGCGCTGGCGACTGTGGTATAATAAAAGTCCCGCTGCTGATTTCTGCCCGAGTCCCATCCCGATTCTTTCCCACCAACTGTGAGGTGAAGACCACATGTCCCAAGATTCCACGCTCAAACTTGGTGTCATCAAGCTACGCCTTTGTCTTGAATAGGCGACTTCTAGCGGACGAAAAACTACATAGTGCACCTTTAATGAACAGAAAGCATTTATTTGAAATAGAGATATTTCAATGACATATTCAGCAATGAATAATGTTCTATAACTTCATTGATCAGGAAAACACATCAAATAGCTGTTTTATAAAACCCTGCTATTGCTGAATCAACATGATAGAATAAGCAAAGTACAACTCTGGTTTACGGTACGACTTCAGTTGGGTGACAGTCATCGATCGACTGGCTTTTAGTGGTCTCGCTGTTTGCGCCACACCATTAGAGATGACAAGATTGACTATAACTCTCTGGATATTACTGCCAATGGCATAACAATGACGTTAGTTCTCCTCCAATAAATGTAAACTGAGTTCAATTAGTTGCAGTTGTTGTGTGTTCATGTCTCCCATGGTTCTGCGCCGGAGGCTCATGCTGCATGAGTGCAGTCTGAGAGGCTTTGCAAAAGCGGGTTTTCCTGTTCTGTCTGATCTGTTTGGGTCTGGCTTTTATCTAATATAACTTGGAATATAGTGCACAAATTTTATGGACCGCTTTGTGGATTTTTTCTTTTCTTTTCTTTTTTTTTTTTTTTTTGAAGCTTGACAGTCCTAATTCACTCTCAAACATTTGGGGGTGGAGTCATCCATCCAGCGCTGGGAAAAGCCCCACATGATTTCAGTAAACGAGGCTTCATTAAGCCATAAGTGATTTGAAATTTCAATAGTTCACGTGACTTTGGCAGTTTGATACGCGAACCAAACCATTGATCGAAACCAAAAATTCGTAAAGCTTCATGGAGCAGTGTTTTGAAATCGGCCATCACTAGATAATGTTGAAAAGTCATTATTTTGGTTTTTTTGGCACACAGAAACTACTAAGAGCCGTTTACAACAGTTTTCAACAAAAAAAAACGTAACACTTGTTAAGCATTTTGGCCGTTAATTTACACGACAACAGTGTTTTTGGGCGCCTCAAAATGCAAACTTTTGAAAACAAGTTTCAAATGCAAGTTTTTGAAAACAATACTGCTTTTGTCTCAGTATAAACTGAAAAGGCATCATGTACATGCGTATTATGTCTATAGACACATAGTGTTTCTTTGTGAATTTTCATAATTGCAAATTTATATCTCACAATTGTAACTTTACTTTTTATAATTTCATTATTGTCGTACAATTGCATCTGTTTTTAGAAAATGTTGACATCATTTTTCTTTATAATTGTGACTTTTTCACAATTTTGATTTTATTTTTCTTCATTGCGACTTTATATCTCAAAATTGCATTTTTATTTGTCATAACGGCATCTTCAGTTTCTATAATTGAAATTTTAATTTTCCATAACTGCCACTAAATACCTCTCAGTTGCAACTTAATCATGATTGTATTGCGGTTTTATGCTATACAATGTAACTTTATATGTCACAGTGTGGTTTTTATTATGCAATGCAACAATTTTGACACTAACTTGAAATAAATAATAATAAAAACAAATCATTTGGGTGAACTATCCCAAAATTAATCTAACTATTAATTTAAGCCAAAAGTCTGGGTGGAAGATGGGAATATCTTTAGCAAGGAGTCCAAGAGCAACCAATACATGGAAAAATCAAGGTAAGCATTAGGATTTCATATTATGGAACATTCTAAGCACAACAAACAGCAACAATTCTAGTTGTTGTCAGTAAATCCAAACATGGAGGCCTCCTCAGCAAATGTAAGATGTAATGAAACTCATTGCCAACTTCAAATAAGCTAATGTCTCATTAATGGAGAGTTTATTATAACTGTAAACTACTTTGAGCCCTGAAAGCCATTAGTTTAAATGAAGTCAAGCACATATGGTTTATTTTAGCCAGGAGCTTTTAAAAAAATCATATTTTAAATATTCCTTCAGCTTGCTTTGTTTGTTGCAAAACGTCAGTCAGGAGATGTTGCTTCCTTGTGAGGAATGAAATAGTCTTTATTTGGTCAGAGTCCTCATTTATACTGCATTAGTTGTAATTGAGTGGAGGTCCAAATCCATCTCTGTTACTCTCAGGGACAGAACATGTCCCACTTTCCAGTAATGAGATGAAGCATGTTTGGAATCTATGAGTAATGATGGTGTAAGGATGAGTCTTTGGTTAATGTGCTCAGTCTAACACACCACTCACTGGTGGACACCTGTGTCCTGTCCATGTAGTCAGAATTGGACAGAAATGATCTGGAACACATCAGCGGCAGACGATTAGGGAGGTTTTCTCTTCCCTTCTCGGCCTTTTGCGTTTTCCCCAAAACAACATATTTTAATGTCAACTGAGACAAATGGTCTGCCTAAATCTAGCCGTCAATAGTAAAATAACATCAAGGTGAGCTCATACATATTTGTGTTTTTTTTGTGTGTGCACGTGTGCCAGATATCTACACCATAAAGTCATATGTTCCTGTACCGTGGGGTTCAAAAATCTGGCATTTTTTTCTAATTTAATTTTTTTTCTATTACAGATTAAAGCTTTGTATATGAACCAATTTGTGCCTTGTATAGGACCAAATCTGCAAAAATAATAAATGAGTAAATGTGAATGATTGATACAATAAATAATTGTGCACTTCATAAAAGAAATAAATGCATACATAAATAATCCAATGAGGTAACCATTTTTACATGTCCATATAAAATATAGTTATTTAGTCATAAATTTAATTTATTAATGTGATTTATTATTAGTAGTAGTAATTTAATAAAAAAAAATGATTGGATCATATATTTATCACTTTCTTGGGTTCCATAAATCCATCCATCCATCCATCCATTAATCCACCCATCCAGTCACCCATCCACCCATCCATCCATCCATCCATCCATCCATCCATCCATCCATCCATCCATCCATCCATCCATCCATCCATCCATCCATCCATCCATCCATTCATCCATCCATCCTTGTGATTACATTGGTGAGTAACTGTCTTTCAGTGGAAACCGTCTATGCTAATGCAGAGATTTTCCACACAGCAGAGTGCTGGATTTATCATATAGTTAGTCAGTGACATGAACACATGTTGACGGTATTATAAGGTCAGATGGCATCAGGGGAGCTGGACTCCTCCACTCTGCCACTCACATTCACGCTTTTCCCTCTTTCCTCATCTGCTGTTATTCTCTGTCACTCCCCATTTGTTCTTCCGCTCTGAGAACGTCAGCATTGCTCTCTTGCACATTATCTCTTGTAAACTCACTCCCCTGGTTTATTTCAGTCACCTTTTTCATCATCATGCTATCTTTCACTGTAAAAAATTTATTGCAACAACAAATCAAGGCAGAATTGAGATTTGAGCTCACACTTTATAAAAATTAAAGTTTGTTTTTTTTTACTGGCACTGATGGTTCCATGAAAAATATTTAACGTCCATGGATCCTTTTTCACGCCACTAAAGGTTCTTCAGATTCTAAAATGTTCTTTACACTAAGAGAGAAAAAATTAATTAATTAATTTATTTATTTAAAAAAAATAAATATATATATTTTTTAAAACTTTTTATATATTTTCTTTTTTAAATAATATATTATTATTATTATTATTGTTATTACATATATTTTTTAAAGAACTGATGACTGAAATATTCTTTGGGAAAACCAGAAATGGTTCTTCAGTTTCATTGCAGCAAAAAAAAAAAAAAAAACATTTTGGTACCTTAATTTTATTTGTATGTTATTCTTTTTTGTTATATTATGTTCTGCTCATAATATAATGTATTACAGCTTCATTTGACTAAATAGTTTCAACTAAAAAAAACCTTATCTATTCACACTGTTAAAACTTGCATTCTCATGAATTGGTGTGCAAATAACCATGGTGTGTCATACATACAAGTAGAGCCTTTCCGCTTATAGACCATATTCATTACACAAAATTTCTGTGTTTCTCTATGGATGTTGCCACACAGATTGATGATTGTTTAACCACTGAATCATGAGTAATGTGCTGTGCACTTTTTTTTTTATCTATAGGTAGTTTCTCACTTGGATGTAGCTAAATCCAGTGATTTACTATAAAACAAGCTCACGCTCCCACATTCGCATCAGATTTTCTCAATGTATCTGACCCCCTGTTCCTTCATAAGATGATCAAGGAATTATTTAAGATATTAGTATTGTAGCATGTTAGGATTGTTCTGTCAGTTACTGTGGTTGGGGCTAAGGGAAAAAATGATTTGAGAGCTTTAACCACTCATCGCTTTATCTTGTCATGAGTAGTTATGACTAGTACTGTCAGAACCAGTGCATGTTTTGCTTCATGTGTATCACAGTTGCCTTCCAACATTATCCAAGTGATGTAATGGTTTAGTGAGAAGCCATCAATCTGAAGTTTTACTGATGCTTATTCTCTATTTCTCTCTCTCAAGCTGGCCAAAGTTGATCTCATTGTTCTGGCTGTATTCGGACATGAATAAATCAAACGCATGCCATTGTGAATGAAAAGAGCTGTAGAACAGCTAAATATTCTGTCGAAACATTTTCAGCAAGGAAGATTTGCTGGATACGATCTTTTTGATTCTGGTGTTAATTTTGTTTTAGTAAGATGTTGGATGAAACTGACCAGTTAAGGCAGGATACATTTCCAGGAACTGTAGTCCCACTTGACCAAAACCCGAGGATTATTTGAAAGCTTGTGTGTGTGTGTGTGTTCATTTGTTGTGCAGGTCCATTACAGAGTGCTGCAAATGCTATTTTCTACCACCACAAAGTCATGAAAATTGCTGAATCATCTGGCGTTGTTCACTATTCAAGACTGAAGTATGTCAGCCAGTTCCAGATGTACACAAATGTGCAATTCACTGAATGAATCCCAATTCAATATTTATCCATCTTAAATTCTTGGTACATCTTACCAATTGTGCAGCACAAATAGAGGCAGTAGACAACAGCTATTTAAAATGATACTTTCTCAGCTGATTTTTGCAATTACGTGTCTGCGTATGCATTTGAGATATTATCCTCAAGCCCTTGCACTACTGAGGATGAAGATTGTTGATTTGTATTTCCAAAATGGCAATGAGTGCTAGTCGGAACAGTTTTTAAGTGTTTAAAAGTTTACGACAGTTAGCTTAGCTAAATGCTAACATTCAGTGTGATTAAAGGGTGGTCTGTTATGTTATTATGTGTTCGTCAGTAATGGAGAAGTGTCTTGTTCTTCCATATCAACAGGAAAGCATATATCTAAATCGATACTTTCAGGGCTTGACATTAACACCCACCAACCCGCCAAATGCGGGTGTATTTCAGCAGTGGTGTGTAACAGTCACTTCTTCTTGCCACTTTGGTGGGTTGAATTTTATAATGTATTCATTTTTCAATTGTAGTCTTTTAAAAAGGCATCTGAAATAATAAACTGTGGAATGTAGTATTGTCAAAAATATTGATTTTTCGATGAATAATTATTCTGAAATATCTGAAACGCCTGCAATATTGATTTTCCTCAGAATTGACACATGATTCCAGCTGCTCTTTCTCGCTCTCATCTCTCAGACAGCGAGTTACAACACAAATCTGCCTCCTTTCACTCACTCATTTAATTTGCTCCGGATGAATATTGGTGTTACAGGGTTTGAATTTCGTTGTGGGATTATGCGTATTGCGCATAATTTTACTCATTCCCGCAGATTGTGTGCTTGCACCCAAAGTGCAGCACATCAAGCCGCCTCTCAGTACTAAATTGAGTTCTTTTTTGCACGTATACAGTCAAATACAAAAAATAATGTCTTGGCGAGTATTCATGTAAATGCAGTCAGTTGTTTTATGTGAGCGTAAACAGTTGAGAAAGAAAACACATGTGTAACAGTATAATGGATTGGTGCATCAGGTCTTAAAGTGACAGCAGCCTATTATACCTGCTACCAAATTATAGCTATTTTTAACATTATCTCATATGGAAGATTTTCCCTAATGGTTTTGATGTCAAAATTGTGGCCAGTGAAAATGCTAAGTGGCTAGTAACTTTGGAAAACCACTAGCGACAGTGGCTAGTGAGCAAAAAGGTCTGGATACTTTTATACAGCGGTTGAATATTTCTGAATAATAACCTTCTTTGAATTTAATTCAGGTTTGTTTTTTAATTACTGAAAATTATTTCAACACAGTTTCCCGATTTGCCACAACAGTTTTAAAAACATTCTCAATTAAATTTTGATTGCCTCAACCCTGGTGCTATTGTATTTCAACTTTGTGATATTTTATCCAAAAGGAACTAATGAAGGTTTCAGTTCAGTTGGTAAACAATACTATTAAATAGTTCACTAGCTTCTCAAACATTAGTAGTTAGTTAGTTAGTTAGTTGAAGTCAGACCCCTATATTTTACAGGTGCTGGTCATATGATTATAATATCAAAAGTGAAACTTGCATATTATATTCATTCATTACACACAGACTGATATATTTCAAATGTTTATTTATTTTAATTTTGATGATTATAACTGACAACTAAGGAAAATCCCAAATTCAGTATCTCAGAAAATTAGAATATTACTTAAGACCAATACAAAGAAAGGATTTTTAGAAGTCTTGGCCAACTGAAAAGTATGAACATGAAAATTATGAGCCTGTACAGCACTCAATACTTAGTTGGGGCTCCTTTTGCCTGAATTACTGCTGCAATGCGGCGTGTCATGGAGTCGATCAGTCTGTGGTACTTCTCAGGTGTTATGAGAGCCCAGGTTGCTCTGATAGTGGCCTTCAGCTCTTCTGCATTGTTGGGTCTGGCATATCTTATCTTCCTCTTCACAATACCCCATAGATTTTCTATGGGGTAAAGGTCACGTGAGTTTGCTGGCCAATTAAGAACAGGGATACCATGGTCCTTAAACCAGGTACTGGATGCTTTGGCACTGTGTGCAGGTGCCAAGTCCTGTTGGAAAATGAAATCTTTTCCTTCCCTTCGCCTCTCTATTAATGTGCTTGGACACAGAGCTCTGTGAACAGCCAGCCTCTTTTGTAGTCTTTTGGACAGTGTCAAGTCAGCAGTCTTCCTCATGATTGTAGCCTATAGAACTAGACTGAGAGACCATTTAAAGGCCTTTGCAGGTGTTTTGAGTTAATTAGCTGATTAGAGTGTGGGACCAGGTGTCTGCAATATTGAACCTTTTCACAATATTCTAATTTTCTGAGATACTGAATTTGGGATTTTCCTTAGTTTTCAGTTATAATCATCAAAATTAAAAAGAAATAAACATTTTAAATATATCAGTCTGTGTGTAATGAATGAATATAATATACAAGTTTCACATTTTGAATGGAATTAGTGATTAGTTGATAATATTCTAATTATATGACCAGCACCTGTATTTCAATTCAAACATGCTTGTTGTATACTTGTCCTGTGCTGAATATTTGTGGTAGTGTCATGAGGTCTCTCTATGTGTTTGCATACTAAGGAAGTCATGCTGAACTCGTACTTTTCACACTGAATTTCATGGCTGGTTTCACGGTGGCCCAGAACAAAACCCATTTTCTGCTTGCAAAATTTCCCAGCAGTCCCCCTGATTCAGAGGCGAAAAGTCACCCTGCTTTGCCAAGCCCCATTCTCTTGTCTTCCCACACTCGCATCCCTTTTTATCACTCAAATAAGCACAATTACCATTAAAAGAGATGATATGACATGTCGGTTGATTCTTTTTTTAAGATGCAGTTTGGTTAACAGAGATGGAGGATATTCTCATGAACTCAGAATCACTCTGTGGCTATTCAGACTCTTGGCTTGGTCTCAAAATCACATGTTTAGGTTTCATGGTTTTCAATTTATCATAAAGTATGATAATGATCGCAAAAGTTCAAGACCACACAAGTGGTCAGAATATCAGCTTGAAGGTTTAGATGCATTGTAGATTCTGATCTTGAAATTACAATCTCGAGGAGGTCGAGGAACTTAACTCCATTTGTCAATGTTAACAGCTGCACTCATCCACAGAGGGAGGGAAGTCATCCAAGGTTGACAAAACAGTTCACTACTAGTTTAGCACCAAACCAGCATCAACCAGACTGGGTCCACTTTGAAATTAATTTCAGAAAAATAGCTCCCTGATAACCTGATCTATTTCTTTTTGTGAGACTTTTATGGACTGGGATGTTTCCCAGATCTTGCATCCCACACTGGGAGCTGTGGAGAAGTGATGCACATCTAGGACAGCTTTATGATGTTGTCTGCAGGGCCTCCTGTATATCTGCGTGTGATTGGAAAGTCTGGTCTCATATGAACGTCACGTTTCTCCAGCTTGCTTCTACAAACATCTGCTTCTCATCTCATTGTCATCTTACTCACGCAAACACAAGAGTCCAATCCTTCTCCTAACCTCACTGCTCTCATATCCAGCTGAACATTTGTTCATCTCATTCCTCATGATTCATAAGAAAGACATTCTCCATTAGCAGTGTTTGCATTAATCATAGATTTTGACAGAAATGTCCTTTGTTTAGTCCGTATTCATTAAATCCAATAAATGATTGGTCAGATCGCCTGTCAATCAAACTGCCGGCGAAGGGTCAATTAACCAGCTACATCGTTACATTGTTAATATCTATGGGTATAATATGTGTCACATGACTAAACATGCGTCATCATTTTCGGTTTTCAACATCCACACTACATTGCGAAAATGGCGTTTTCAAATTTATCCACTTTGGAGAGCGTTTACAAAAAGCTCTATTTTTCTTGGCAAAGTATCAGTGTGGACGGAAGGGCAAGAAGGAGAGAAAAAGATGCGTTTTCAAATGAAAACATATTAGTGTGGACATGTCCAGTTGTCTGTGATCACTGAGTTGGACCGAGAATTTGATTTATGAACTAATCATTCAGATTGATTTTGTGAACCGATTCATTGAAAAGACCTGATGGATGCTCTTGAATGGATTCAGAAGATGTATGTAACAAGTCACATTCATTTATGATATTTTTATTTAAAAAAAAAAAAAAAAGTCCTGCAATTTTGGAATGACATGAGGGTCAGAAATTCAAATGAAATTGTAATTTAAGCATTATGTGAATAAGCATTGTCATTAGAAATTTCATGAACAAGATTAAGTCTGCACATTATTCCAGTTTCTCCCTCTAGCTTTCTTTCTCTTTTCTCTCTCATTTACTCCTTGACTCACTCCGAGACCTACTGCACCTCTGCCAGACGCTCCACATGGCAGGCTTTTGAGTTTAGACACGGTTGTGTGATGCCAAAAGTCAGGGGTCAGGGCGGAGGTCGAAAGTCCCTACAGGGGGATATGGAGGATGAAAGACAGACAGTGCTTTACTGTCGTCTCCACGGCTGTCATATATCTATTTGCAAAAAGAATGCTCTCTCGCTCTTCATCTCTCCTTCTGTTTTTTAGCAAAGGAGCAAGTGGTGTCCATATGTTCGTCGGTAGCTCTTTGTGTGGAAATTATAAGAAATGTGTTAACTTAATAGTCTATTTAGGTTCTAAATCATCTCAGAATACCACCGTTCCCATTTAGATCATACCAATGTTTCTGATAGTCTCAACTGTCTGATATCACTTCCAACTTTAATTCTATAGAGTGTTTTGCAATGATGCATGATTTCTCCTGCCTGAGGGAAGATGCAGTACGTGTGCTTTGCCGTAGAAACATCTGCAGTTTCACATTTTTTGTGGACATATGGCTCTAAGACACACGCTACTTCCAGATGTGAAAACTTCCCTCTTAACTGTGTTGTTTACCGAATATTGCGACACAATTCTTCTGTTATACAAGCTCTCCAGTAATTTCCGGACCGCTTTCGTGCTTAAAATGAATACAGTCTCTCCCATCAAACCTACTGAGCAATTAAGCTTCAAACAGTGTTCAAACCTTTGGTCACATGTGCTGTTTTCTGTATTTCCATGTCTCGACTGGGCTTCACTGCATGTAAACAGTAAGAGCTTGGGTCTTGCCAAAACTGAGGTATTGTGTATGGTATTGTTGTGATACCATACCCTGGTTTTAGGTGCGTCCCATTCTTGGACAAAGCCCCACATTTGCTTCATGTGTCTGGCACTCATTCAACCCTGCTATGGCCCTTGAGTTGGAGCCAGTGGGACAGGTTTTGTCCTTCAGGACTGTCCTAGGAGGAGTGATTTAGTGAAGGTTGAGGAGATGGGTCACAGGGAGACAGAGCATGAGGGAGGTGGGCATATCGGGAGTTTGAAGGGTGGATGGAAAAGGTTGAGATTAGGGTTGAATGTTAGAGTTTCTGTATTGTAAATGTGTCATAGCAGAAAAGGGAAAGATTTTATAGAAAGATCAAAGCCTCATTCCCGATCTCAGAGGCGCTATGTAAGGTCTGGCTTTGATGTATTTCCAAATGTAGGTTCAGAAGGAGCCTAAACATTCAGTCCTGTCAATGATCATTATGAGCGTATATAAGCAGTAGTCACTGCGTCATCCCAGCAACAATTCTTTCAACATCCTTCCTCCATTTCTCTTATTCTTTCTCTGCGCTGTCCTGTTATAGGGGCTTTTAGCTCTGAGCTCGAGCTGAGCTGAGCTTTTGAGCCTCTGTCCTTTGAGAACAGAAAGCAAAGTTTGTTTACCTTTAACTTTTAAGACTGAATGGGCAGGCAAATTAGTTCTACCAGAAAGACTTGGGAGGCAAGATAACGTAACAGTGATATCTATTAACAATCAGCAAGTAAAATATGGTAAGATAAAGTTCTTAGGCATAGGCCCCGTCCGTAGCTTCCATCCTGAGGGTTGCGAACTTTGCATTTCCTGCCTAAAGATGAAGGCAGGGATGCAGCCGACCCCCTGGGAGGTATGGATGGGGACCATCCTGGTGGTGGTGGGGAGGATGGAGGTGAAGGTTGGCGTAAGCATCTACGAACTCAGACATGTGTAAGTACTGATCTTATATACTTAGAGTGTTAAACTAATAAGTGACATAACATTTGAGTCTTCCCAGCAGAACTTGTGTGAGAGCTTCCACTTCTTGGATGGAGATGGCATGGTGGCTCAGTGTGTAGAACTAGTGGCTCACTGCAAGAAAGTTCTGGTCCCTAGTTCGACTTCGGATTGAAGTTTCCCACACAATCTGAAGACATCTTTAGTTGCAAACCCGAACTCAACTCAAACCTGAAGCTATGAATGAAAAATCTACCAGAATTTGACCTGAACCCAAAGTTATTCATGAGACATTAACCCAAAACCGACCCGAATCCAATGGGTTTTTCAGGACTCATCGGGCTTAGGTTGGGTAGCAGACCTCTAGTGTGTTATCCCTGTGGAGGACTGGTAGTTCATTCAGAGTGTTTCTCTGCGGATGGCCCATGCCTCTGGGATAGACTCCAACTTCTTTGTGGTTCTGTTCAGAGAAGCGGATTGGAAAATGGATGGATGGATGGATCTGAGCCTGTCCTGTCCTTACAAAAAGGTGCATGACGGTATCAGATGCTAAACTCGTGATGCATTGATACACAATGAGTCTAAAATTCAATTGCACAATTTTGGGCACTTGGTCAAATTGATCTTTACTTTCTTTCATTTACTTACTTTACTTTATGAATGCCGGAGAAACGTACTTAACGCTGTATTCGCTCAATCATTGTAATGTGCGTCAGAGATTTATTTAATTTTTTGTTAACAAATTGGTAATTAAGGGTTTTTTTGTCATTAAAACAATCTGCATTTATGTTCTGAAAATGAACGAATATCTTACGGGTTTAGAATGACATGAGAGTGAGTAGTTAACGAAATAATTTTTATATTTGGATGAACTACCCCATTAAGTAACATATAACATGTATATCTGTAACATGCCCAGACATATCATGGTAATACAATTGTAATTATGTTTATCTTCTTTTTCTGTAAGTGTGACATGAATGTTGAAGGTTCGTCATTGTTGATGTTTCTATATAGCATGTGTGATTGTGTTCAGTTCCAGCTGGTAATGGATAAGAGCAGGTTCCTAATGTTAGCGTGACTGTATGGGCTGTAGTTTCACATTCTGGAGTGCTTCTTTAGACACGTTTCCAAAGCTGTGTCATTTGAATTTAGTCCAGGTGTTCGACTGCGTGATGATTTTCCTCTTTGGACATCTCTACTTCCCACTGAGGCTGAAATGGGGTCATTTTCTCCTTCAGCCAGCCCGAAAGTCCCATCACTACTGTCCCTCAAGCAGAGCTAAAGATATAGCCAGCTTTAGACCTGGAATCAGATATATATGTGTGTGTGTGGGTGTGTGTGTGTGTGTGTATTTAAACTTACAAAGAAGATAGTCAAACTATTGCAAATCCTATTTTCTAAATAGCCAATGCTAATTCCGAAATCTGTGGTTCTGAATGGTTGTGTAAGGATTTTTACATATTTCTTTTGTGTAATGTTACTTTCAACATTGACACAATTCTTGTTTGCCGCCTTCGGTGTAATTGCGGTTCAACCACTCTGAATATCTGTTTTGCTGGAAAGACAAACCACTGTTTACAGTCAGAATACTTTAGCCTCCATAAACAATGATGTTGAAATGTTCACTTGAACTTTAGTTGGTTTTAGTAATTCATGTGAGAGACTGTGGCTAGCATTCATGTGAAAATAAATTTTGTTGTTGTTGTGTAAGTGTGTCTCTGTGTGTGTGTATTATGAGGTTGAATGTTCTCAAGGCCAAGTGGTTTTACAGCACACACAGTTTCTTCTAAATGAGTCCATTTCCTTCAGCTCTCACTGAGACACTGTAACCTCCAACTACATAGATCTCCGCCACATTACTTCTATTGGCTCTCAGGCTCTTAAACCACATCCACACTGGAGCCAGAAGAATGTTAATTGCCTAGTCTGTCTTTTTTAAGAGGTGGTCAAACCTACAGTATAGTAGGTGGATTAGCCCCCCTCAGGTGTCAGTGGAATAGTTATAAGCCAATTATAAATTTGAGCAAATTCTTGATAAATTATAAAACGGTGGTTCTCAACTGGGGGCCAGGGCTGCATGATGACTTAAAAGTTTTTAAATGTATCATCTGTCCTAGTGCTTCTATAGGATCGCAGGAATAAATTAAAATTTATATACTGAAATAAACTCTGAGTTGAAGTTGAGTATTGAATTATTGAATTTTATTCAATACAAATATTGAATTTTATTGAAGAACATACAGTTTTGAAATGTCTCGAACCACTAAATGAACACCCAATTTACAGGGTTGTGGACTCGAGTCGCATGACTTTGACTTGGATAGAGTCCCAATCATAAGATCATTACAAATCATGCTGTACCAGGTACGAAATCAGATTAGTTTCTCAAGTAATTTGTAATGTAACTCATTACTTTTTCATTTTACAACAAAGTATCTGAGTTACTTTTTCTAACAAGTAACGTAAGTTACTTTTTCACATGTATTGACTGACAGCTCTCCAGTCATGTTGAGAGCAATAGAGTAAGTACAGAGGTGTTATGTGCGCTGTGTAAACATGATTATTATTGTAGACTAAATATGGTTTGTTTGAGCTGCACCCTCTACTGTACATGCGTAAATATGAATTTCCTTCAGCCTGAGACTTACTCATTTCACTTTTGGTGTGAAAGGGCCTTAATATTTGCTAAAAATTGAACTTATTATGTTATTAAAAAACAAACAAGCAGGCCCCTGCCCAAGTGAGAAAAAGTAACGCAAAAGTAATGTAACGCATTACTTTTCATAAAATGTATCTAAGTAGCACAATTACTTTCATTTTATAGGGAGTAACATAAATTACTTTTAAAAGTAACTTTCCCCAACACTGCATGGTCATCAGCAAATAGAGCAAGATGAATTGCAAGTTGTAAGTTTTAGCACCACATTGTGTTTGATCAATGTGCCATGTTGCATTTTTATTGGATAGTCAGTAGATATAGGTCGTAGCAGCAGTGAGCAAACTGTGAGATGATCATGAGAAATTTCTGGCTCTATCATAAAATTTTCGCTGGCTATCTTTGGTCGCAAGACTGTGACAACAGTCTCTTTGAACCTCTCTCTCTATGACAGGGGACAACCGTTTAGGAGGCACGACCGCAGACCTTTTGTCTGGGACAGCCCAAAATCATGCAATGTGTATCGAGCATTAGACAACAGTGACCCGTGACTTGATTTGGACTTGAGCCAATGTGTTGAGACATTATAGAGGTAACTTCTGTATAAATTTTTGCTCACCCACTCACTTTCATGTCTTTGTAAATCCTGCAAGCTAGTGTAAGATGAGCATTTTTGGTTAAATACTATACTATAATAATATACATTTTAAGAAAACGGCAGATCGTTTCACTAGACATGACCCTTATTACTCATTTGAGATCATGTAACCAAACTGCAATTTGGACCTTCAACCCGTTGAACCCTAACCCAGTGAAGTCCATAAAATGGAGAAAAATCCTTGAATATTCTCCTCAAAAACCTTAATTTCTTTTTGACTGAAGAAAGAAAGACATCTTGGATGACATGGGCGTGAGTAAATTATCAAGAAATTGTAATTCGGAAGTGAACCGGGTGTGTGTGTGTTAGTGATCTGTTGCCTTGTCAATGATCCTCTCTACTGGGATCCACTCTACTCGACCATTATGATTTTGTGAATGTCCACTTGAGTTTAAAGTGGATTTTTAGAGGCTACTTTAATTCCCCCAGCTCATCGGTCAATAACATCCCTGCACATAATTGTAAGAGCTCTTCAGAGGTCAATAGGGATCAGTGTCATTCAGAAGCTATAACAGAAAATTGCTATGAAGAGGGAGTAGACATACTAAAAGGAATAAGGAGAAAATGGACTTGGTGATGGAGATATATTAAAAATGTCAGTGGGTGAAAATTGGGGAAAATGGAGAAGAAGAGGGAGAGCTAAGAGAGGGAATAGGTCTCGGGTTCACACTCCTGCCTGTTTTAATTTGTTTCTCTGCTTTTTGCCTAGCAGGACCTAGTCGCTGGATAAACCAAAGCTCTGGCATTCCCATTCCTCCGAATCCCTCTTCTGTCACTCTCCCGTGATCTGTTTTCCCATCAGGATATTAATGACAGGAACAAGATCTCAGAGTAAATTTATACACATGCTGGTTTGTGGGCTATTTCGAAATGTGTGTGTATGTGTGTGTGCATATATATAAAACGGGCCGGTCTGAGTATTTCACAATCTGCTCAGTTACTGGGATTTTCACGCACAACCATTTCTAGGATTTACAAAGAATGGTGTGAAAACATCCAGTATGCAGCAGTCCTGTGGGCGAAAATGCCTTGTTGAAGCTAGAGGCCAGAGGAGAATGGGCCGACTGATTCAAGCTGATAGAAGAGCAACTTTGACTGAAATTACCACTCGTTACAACCGAGGTATGCAGCAAAGCATTTGTGAAGCCACAACACATACAACCTTGAGACCCCACCGGGTACCACTCATCTCCACTACAAATAGGAAAAAGAGGTTACAATTTAGACGAGCTCACCAAAATTAGACAGTTGAAGACTGGAAAAATGTTGCCTGGTCTGATGAGTCTCGAGTTCTGTTGAGACATTCAGATGGTAGAGTTAGAATTTGGCGTAAACAGAATAAGAACATGGATCCATCATGCCTTGCTACCACTGTGCAGGCTGGTGGTGGTGGTGTAATGGTGTGGGGGATGTTTTCTTGGCACAATTTAGTGCCAATTGGGCATCATTTAAATGCTCACAAAGCTCAAATCATTTCCAATTGGTTTCTTGAACATGACAATGAGTTCACTGTATTAAAATGGCCCCCACAGTCACCAGATCTCAATCCAATAGAGCATCTTTGGGATGTGGTGGAACGGGAGCTTCATGCCCTAGATGTGCGTCTCACAAATCTCCATCAACTGCAAGATGCTATCCTATCAATATGGGCCAACATTTCTAAAGAATGCTTTCAGCACCTTGTTGAATAAATGCCACGTAGAATTAAGGCAGTTCTGAAGGTGAAAGGGGGTCAAACACAGTATTAGTAATAATAAATAAAGGATAATAATCCTTTAGGTGAGTGTGTGTGTGTGTATGTGTGTGTGTGTGTATATATATATATATATATATATATATATATATATATATATATATGTGTGTGTGTGTGTGTGTGTGTATGTTAATGTGTACGGAAAGTATTCAGACTCTTTCACACAATTTTTCACTCTTTGTTATATGATTTTTTCAGTTTTTCTTTTTTAATAAATCTGCAAAAATGTGAAGAATTTTGTGTTTTTCTGTCAATGTGGGGTGCTGTGTGTACATTAATGATGAAAAAAATGAACCTAAATGATTTTAGCAAATGGCTGCAATATAACAAAGAGTGAAAAATTGATCTTGCACCCAAACTTAATTGCCATCTCCATGAATGGAAACCCATGATAATCTTATATCGACTTCTAGCCACTTCTAGATTTTCTCCCACAGTAACGCAAAGTCTTTGAATGATCTTCATTTGTGTGATTAGTTGCAATTTATTGATCTTATCATGCAATTAATTTAATTTTAATATTAACAGTCATAATAAAGATATGTTCTGTGTGTCTTCAACTTTTCTTCTTGGTGATAAATATACACTATTCTGTGGTAAACCATGAACAGTTTGCGCTGAAAAATGATAATATACATGAATAATTAACACAAGACAAGGGCACAAGAGTCCATGTTTGTTTATCTGCACCGTGTACTCGTGCTATAATTGGGCAATTGAACAATTTAGCTGATTCAGGGTTTTAGAGGCACCATATTACAGTTTAACAAGTGTGAGCGATGTTCTCTAAATCCTTAAAATGTTTCCTGCTGGGGTACATTCAAATTAAATTCCAGAACTGTAGCTCTAAAGCCAAATTGCGAGGAAAGTTAAATGAGTTTTCACCAGTTAACACTGTGGTTGGTTGAGCTGCGTGTAGTCTAGAAACTATAGATCTGCATCTATAGACATACCAAATGGCAAGTAGTGCTACTTTAATACAAGCTTACATTTAAATAAGTGCAATAAAATAGCTTTCCTTTAAGAATCTGGCTTATTTCGCACATATTTTCTCAATTCTGCCGCCGTTCACATGTACAGAGAACCGTGCAGTAAAGGTGTGACCTTAACACTGCATTGATATTTTCGCAGATAGAAACTTTCGTCCCCCGCATCAGTATTGCCCTCATGTTTTTCACACTTTTACACACGCAAAGAAATTTTGGTTCTCTTCACTCCTGACTGGCGGCCCCTCAGTTTTCCAGGTGTTCGTGCGCTTTTGCATGTTAGCTGTTCACCACAGCTTTGTAGTTGAGGTCACGTCTGAGAATGTAGTGTGTGAGAACGGCAAGCGTTCGTGCTGACTGTGGTTTAGCAGTAGATTCCATTAGAGATGTGAAGACCGTGCTTGCTTTTGTACAGTACCAAATTCAGTTTGTATAAATGTCAGCTTTAGCCTTTGTGTCACTGCATTGGCCTGAAAGCATGAAGCCTTACATCTGCACATTGTACATATAAATGTTCCACTTGTGTCGCTGTGGTTTCGTACGAATGTTAGCATGTACATGTATTTGATTAGGTGTGATGTAGGGGTTGCATCTCAAAATCTAGACCGCATTTTAAGGCATCATAGACACATACCTGACATGAAATATGATTTAGACGACATCACATTCAGAACAGTCTTTACGTCAGGACTATGATGTGTGACTGATGCCATGAAATGCTGTCTGCACTTGTGAAATAAATGTGCATGAATATGCACATGTAGTGTATTTTACAGTATCTCTATGTATTGTCTTTATGTATTAAGTGTTAATACACTTAAATCACCGAAAAGTGAATTTTGATGAAATCTGAGAGCTTTCTGACCCTCCCAAGACTGAAAAAGTTCATCAAGAGATTGCAAAACTAATCCATATGAATTGAATGGTTTAGTCCACATTTTCTGAAGAGACTCGACGGCTTTACATGATGAACAGATTAATATTCGGGCTTTTATTCACATATAAACATTCATTAACCCACACATGATTTGATTGTCTTGTACAGACTATTTTTGTCAGGTTGCCGTCTAAGTACAGTTTTTCTATATCAGTTCAGACGTTGCAAATGTAGGCAGGAGGTGACTTGGAACATGTTTCAATGTCTATCAGCCATGAAAGGAAGAAGTATATAGGCCCCACATGGATGACCACAGTGACTTTTTCTATCGCTCACGCCTCTCACTTTTGTCCTCTCTTTCATCCTCCTTTTATTTTCATTCTCATTGTTATGCGCATTATCTTACATTCTTTTCCTCTGCTATATGGGTTTTCTTCTGTCTCACTCTCCTCTCACACTCCTTCTGACTGAGTGACCCTCGAATGGTCAGTAATTATAGTCTTCAGTTAAGGAAGTGGTTGAATGCTGCTTACTCTATTGCCACAGTCGTAACTCACTGCAGTTTTCAGGCTTAATGGGGGGTCAAATTGACCTAAATGTTAAGGATATTGAAGAGAGACACGCCGTATACTTCCCTACTACATAGTATGGCAAAAACGTAGTATGTCCAATTACATAGTATTTAAAACACAATAGGCGAAATGTATCCAGATTACCTACTACTTCCGATTCTGAAGTGTGCATTCGATAGACACTTAACTATCCCATGAGGCCACGGGAGAGGTTTTGTGAATGGCAATGAAGTGGCGCAAGTGCTAGGATAGGTCACGTGACCGTAACAGTGATGTAGTACGGTATGTATGAATTCACACTACCCATATAGAACATAGTATTTTAACGGTCACAAAGTAAATTCAAATTCAAATGCAGTACCTACTCAGAGGCCTTAATTCCACCTGGTATAAAGATGTGTTTTGGTCGATCGGATCACAAGTAGATGAGGCAGACACATTCCCATTTACTCCTGGTCTTTTAATCTGTCTTTTTTGTCCACTTCTGTCCTGATTTCTTCGAGGGGAGGGTCTATGGGTGGGGTAAATGTATGGGCTAAATCTTTCGATCTAATTGACCAAATAAGTTTGCACAATTTACATATGCATGCCTCCAGAGATAATGGGAAAACCACATGAAAAGCATCAGTTTTAGTTTCTGCTCTGACAGCCGCAGGATCACACTGTGCGCTGTGAGCGTGTTTTAGAAATCAGCAATGTTCAGAGAACATTGTGCTTGGTGCATTTTTCGTCTTCAATTCAAACTTGGGTCTTCAGCTGAGAAAGTTTAAATGCCATCTGGTTAGCGTGCTTCTCATAATTTCTACACATTCGGTCAATAGGTGGTCTTTAGTGGCTTTTTGAACGCTTTCGACCACATGAGCGTTTACACTGTGAAAGCAATCCGGTCGAATGTGTTTTCGATCACCTCTTGAAGTGGTCGAAAGTGGATCAGCTTAAAATGTTTTAGATCCCATTTACACCTGTATTTACTGCCGTTCACTTGTGATCCGTCTGACCAAAACGCATCTTAAAGGATTAGTGCACTTGAGAATTAAAATTCTGTATACTCCCTCTTCATATATTGTGGACACACTGAGCCTCTCTCTGAAATTTAGGGTCATGACAAAGCTGACCTTTAAGTTTAAAGCTTTTAAATAGAAATCTTTTGTTAAATTATAAATGTCTTTACTTTTAATGCATCCTTGCTGAACAAAAGTATTACTTTCTTAAAAGAAAAAGGAAAAAACTCAAAACTTTTGAATGGTAGAAGCTTTTTCAGTTGTCGCATCAGACTTTTTGGGTCCCAAGTAAAGCAAAGCAAAACAAAAACATAACGCGTCCTTAGGATGTACAGGCACTGAGTTCCAGGAAAAAAAAGGAGGAGTTTAAATTGACTGGAAAGTGACCCAAATCTGTGTGAGCCAGAGTTGCGGTGTGTCTGTGTGTTTGTGTTCACACCGCTGAACCCTGTAATTTGCAGAGGGAGACAGACTGCTGCGAGACAAGCTTACATTCAAAAGCTGCACTCTCCGTGATGCTGCTCCTCGCATTATGCCTGGACTTTCCCCTCACACACACATACTCACAGTCTATTTCCTATTGACCGAGTCAGGGTGCTCTCCTCCACATCCTGACCTCATACATCTTACATTAATAATTATGTTATTGAAAAGGTGATGCTTTTTAGTGTACAGTGGATTCCACATTGAAAGTTCATCTATTTCTGAAAATGAAGATCATTTTATTCATATATATATATATATATATATATATATAGTATATAGTGATTTCAAAAATATATGACATGTGGTGACCCATACAGCGTGTATAGAACACACACAAAGCAATTTTTGCTGCAGCGCCCGAGGAATGAATGGGGGTTAGGTGCCTTTCTCAAGGGCGCCTCAGTTGTGAGGAGTTATGAGAGTGGAAGAGAGCGCTGTTCATTCACTCTCCCACCTGTATTTCCTGATGGTACTGAGACTCGAACCCACAACCTTTGGGTTACAAGTCTAACTCTCTAACCAGAGATTATATAAATGCATATAATTATACTATTTATTAATAAACACAATTATATGCATAGTAAATCTAGACCTTTAAAAACAATATCAGCAACATTAAATAATACCTTCCTTTTTTTGCTTAACAGCTCAGGCATTCCTCATAGGGTGTTAGATACAGTTGACGTGCAAAGCCATAAATTTGCAGTGTAATTTTATTACTATCCATTTGTCAGAAATATACATGAAAACAAACATAGTAATCATGGTTAAAACCCCGTTTTGAATGCCCCTTGCAGATGTGTGCATTATATTTTACTGATAGAATAATCTATTAAAATATAATTCTTAGTGGCAAGCAACAGAAACTTGTCAAATCATTTCTTACAAAGCAAATACTTAATAATCTATTAACTTGATCTACACGATCCAAACATGATCCACAATACAAAAAGTAACTTACAGTACAAATAAATGTCCTTAAATAGATTTTGTATGATACATTTGCAATAGATTTGCGATGCACCACAGATTACATAATCATGATGGAAAGGTCCGTAGGTGGAAGTGTGAAAAAATCCATCTCATTTTCTCCTCCAACTTCAAAATCGTCCAACATCACTGTTTTACCTTTTTTTGTTTGTTTGGGGGTTTTCTTGTGCTTTTGTAAAGGCCATTTGACAGTCTTTGCACATTAAATTTGTAGACACTGGATCGGTACTTCCATCTACGTCGTGCGAGACCTTTCTAACGTGATTACGCAATGCATGGCTCATCGCAGAGCATTAGAAAATGACCAATTGTTTCGCTAGATAAGACACTTAATCGTCGTCTGGGATCATGTAGAGCCCTTTGAAGCTGCTCTGAAACTCACGTTTGGACCTTCAACCTGTTGAACCCCAATGAAGTCCACTACATGGAGAAAAATCCTGGAATGTTTTACTCTGAAACCTTCATTTCTTTTCGACTGAAGAAAGAAAGACATGAACATCTTAGATGACATGGGGGTGAGTAAATTATCAGAAAACTTTTATTTTGAAGTGAACTAATCCTTTAATGTATTACAACTGTGGTTACAATTATTCATACATACTGTACAAGAGAGTACCTTATGAATATCTTTTATCAAGCAGATTTTATAATGTTTTGAAATAACGGAATATTACCAAAATGAACTTCAATTGCTTTTAAATGCCTTGCTACTGCATCTCCTGGTATTTAAACTAGTTCACTATATAAGGAAGCATGGGCTTCATAGAGTACATTAGCAATGCTAGCAACTTGATTAAAACTCCAGAAAATCTCCTGGTAGTTATTTCCTGTCTGAGCCTGTCATAAATCCTTGAGCAGGAGTAACTAGATGCTGATTCCATCTGCTCTATTGTGACAGAGCTGAGTGTTCATGGGTAATATGAGATTTTTGATACCTGTCACTCGTCATCTACAGGCGTTGAAGAATATTAAAGTTCTTTCTTTCATTTGTGTCTCCGTCCCAATATCTTTCTGGATTTTGAGTGTTAGTGTAACCCCGAGTTCTCTCGTCTCGGATTTCCCTTTTAGTTGGGCCATCCCAAGAATTTGAACTGAGTAAATGTGTGCTCTCTTTCCAGTGTGGGCGAGAGATATGCAGCGAGGCTGGCGTGATCCGACAGCCACCTCTGAGCCAGCTCAAGCAGCGCTGAGTTAGCAGATTGAGGTTATTAAAATCAAGAATGGAGTAAATGTGAGGACAGACTGTATGAATGTAAACATGTTTACTTGAATCTGTTCAGTTGTACAGCTATAGCGAAGATGTTCCTACTCGGCTAATGTGTCTGACTGTATCAGATAAACGGTTCTGTCCTCCCACTGGTAGTCACCCCATCAGTTTACTGATTATTTGCATGATGTTGAGCTCTTCACTCAATAAATGTCATGAACAGGTTTAATTTAGGCATTTATTCAAATATAAACATTGATCAGCGAACATAAACAGAAGAATAGTATAAATAGGTGATCTGGGATGAAGCACCACAGTTAAAGTACCCATGTGAAATAGTAGTTGGCTGCACTGTGGGGGACTGAAATGAAGATGTGAATCATTTGTTGAAAAAGAAGATGTGCTAAAATGAATCTGACTTCACTTTAGTCATCTAGTGCAGTATTAAAAAATAGCAAGGTAGTGTTTTGTTTGGCTATGCTGTTACTCGGTGTTGGGGAAAGTTACTTTCACAAGTAATGCATCACAATATGCGTTACTCCCTTAAAAAAGTAACTGTGTTAGTTACTTTTTATGTAATTTCATGTTTTATATTCATCTGGGTTGGGCTTGCTTGTTTGTTTTTTAATAGCAAAAATCACACCATAAGTGAAATGAATAAACCTCGGGCTGAAGGAAATGCAAATTCACACCTGTGCAGTAGAGGGTGCAACTCAGACAAGAAAGTTCAGCACTCTTAAACAATAAAACCAAAAATTGAAACCCAAATGTGATGTTTATCTAAAATATGTTTTGCTTATTAGTATGGTTAAATCAGATCATCGAAGGTCAGCAGCAAAGACATTGGTTAATAAAGTGAGATTAAATACATAAAGTATATTTGTGCTATTTAACATTTAATCAGTGCAGGTTTGTTTAATATTTTGAGTTTGCGTTTCACTGTTTTTGTTCATTTTCAGGAATCCTGAATCTGTTTTGTGCAAGTGAGTAGAGTATGTTCACATTTAGTCTAGAACTGCAATAACCATAATATTTACTCAGAGCACACAACACCTCTGCGTTTACTTGCGATTTCTTTCAACATTGGGTCGGGAGAGCCGTAAGTCAATAAATGTGAAAAATTAACAAGCATTATTTATTTGAAAAAGTAAAATTTCCTCATAAATTTAAATGTGAAGTGGTACTTTACAAGTTACTCTGAAAAAGTAATCTGATTACTCAACTATTTGCTATTTTTCCATTCACGCTACTGGATTCCCTTATTAAGTCAATGATAATTCAACTGGAAAGTCTTCTGTCAAGGTAAATAACCTGTGGTTTGAGCTTGTACTGCTGTGCTGTACATATATTTGAACAGTGTGTAATGACTGACAGATATTTCTTTCTTCGTTGATCACTGAAGAAGTTACTGGTTCCTCCTCGTATGTGTTTGACCTTTCGCTTCAGTGCAACAAGTTAAAGGTTAGAGGTGAAACACAATCTGCTCTTTTTTCCCTTCAAGAATGCCTCAAGGAGTGTCACACAGATGTGCAGTGAAGTGTCTGAGCAAGGAAACCTCCAAAATTCATGTGACCATTAGATTTTTTTTTTTAAACAAAGCACTAAAACCACCCAATGAACATGGAATATATTATGCTTCATTTTAATTTTTCAGCTGCAAAATGACATTGTACATACTGTATCTAGATTTTACTTATGATATTTGACGATTATTGGCATTTTATAAAAAAATAAAGTTTGCTGCCCCACTGATTAAAATGTACAAATTCCCATATGCCACTAACGTTTTCTTTGATAGTTTTTTTTCCATGTCCCCACAACCATGTTTATGCATTTCATTGTGGTTCAGAAAAAGCTTTAAAAATGTGTGAGTCAAATGAGGAGGGGACTTTTGCCACACACCAAAAAGTTATGCAACAGTCTCTAAGCCACACTCCCATGTGTCCACATGGACCTTTGACAAAGCAAGTGAGTGAATAAAAGGACAAGATGATCAATATTAGAAGCAGATGTTGTGGATGGGAGTCCTGCTGTGGCTGTTGTGGAGGTCACTGGAGGTTTTCGACTGTGGCTGTTAATGTGCAGGACACTCAGAGAAATATATGGTCAAGTGGTCAAATCTGCTTTTCTTTTATGAGTGGGGTATGCTGGAGAATCACTCTGCTGTGTATTTTGTGTCGTTCTGGAGAACTGATCCAAGAGGGAAAAAAATGTGATTTAACATTTCATGATTTTTTTTTTTTTTTTTTTTTTTTTTGGTGGATCTCTGATGGGAAATCTTTCTTTATCCCACAGGTGGTGTTTTTGATTTACTTGGATGCACTTTGAGTAAAACTTGTTGGAAATCCCCAAATTATGATTTGCTGCTAATGAATGCATTTTGTTTTGTTTTGTTTTGTTCATTTTATTATTATTATTTTTATTTTAATCACTAACGCTGGTCATAATTGTGCAGCTAATATAATAATCTGGCATTATTAATTGCAGATTCACTTGCCAACAGTCTACTTATGTAAAGTAAAACATTTTTATCAGTAATTTTAAGAGAATAGTTCCCACAAAAATGAAAATTCTCCCATCATGAGATACATATGGAATACCATTTCAACCTCAGAGTACAAATAAAACTAATAATTGAATATTAAAAATAAAATAAAAAATACAAATGTACACTACCATTCAAAAGTTTTGTAAAAAAAAATTGTAAATGTTTTTGAAAGAAGTCTCTTGTGCTCAACAAGGCATTATTTTATTTGATAAAATATAGTAAAAATATTAATATTATGAAATATTATTACAATTTAAAATAAGTGTTTTCTATATTAATATATTTTAAAATGAAATGTATTCCTGTGATGTCATTCTCAGAATTTATTTAAAATAATGTTCATTATACACATACTGTCACAAATTTTCTGTGTTCTTGCTGAATAATTTCTAAATAAATATTTAAATAAATAAATAAATACTGACCCCAAACTTGAAGGGTAATGTAAAAGTTCCAGACTATAATATGCTGAAACTGGGAAAAAAAAAAATTGCTATTGTGAAGTGATATATAACAACATTGAAACACATTAAAGCAAAGCACTAGGTCAAAAGAGACACACTTCGTGGCATGAAGGTAATCCCAGAAGCATGTAATTGTGAGCAAACAGTGTTTCTCAGCGTACAGCTACAGCAGGGTATTTTTCCAGTGACAGGCAGGTCAGACTGTAGGTTAAAGGAAACAATAAGAGATGATAGAAACCAACGGAGTGTTTTTCTAGAGGCGTGGACACTCAGTTAAATAGGTGAAATATGGTGGCCTCAGCAGGTGGGGGGGATCTAGGTTATATCTAATAGAGTGAGAGATTGAGGGAGACAGATGGGAGGGAGCGTTTTCCCCCCGCTTTCGCCTGTCTGGGTTTTTCTTTGAGCTCAGCAGGACTGGTAGAGTCCGTCTGCTAATTCGCATTTCACACATACCAACAGGAGGCCTCCGACAGACGGAGAGAGGGAAGGAGAGAGGAAAGGCAGGAATTTACGGAGTGAAAGTGTGAACGGAAAGACAAGGGAGATTAATGGCAAATTTGTAATAGTAACAGTGTGAAAGTGGTTGATGTGCTGTAGATGTCAGATGCTGAAAATGTCGATCAGGAGAAAAGTCGGTCAGTAGTTTTGTTTTGAGTTGGCATGACTGAGCCGCAGGCTGGCAGATTCCAGGGTAATGCCCATGAAGGTGCCAGACTTTGGCTCGCTCCAATATTTTTTGTGTTATTAAATTGAAAGTTTTTTTCAAAAGTTTCCAACATTATATGAAGCCAACATTAAAGGGATAGTTCACCTGAAAATGAAAATCCTGGCATTAATTACTCACCCTCTTGTTGTTCTGTAAGACTTTCGTTCATCTTCAGAACGCAAAAGAAGATCTTTTTGATGAAATCGGAGAGCTTTGACACAAACGTTCATAAAGAGATCTTTTCCATATGAATCTCGATCTCGAAGACTCGATCGCTTTATATGATGAACAGACTTTAGGCTTTTATTCACAATCACATATTATCATTCATCAACTGACATCAAGAAGCATATTTGCTTGATGCATGCGAGAACCAATGAGGTTCATTCTCGTGTTACGCAGCACGTTTGACCTTCAGCAAGAACCAATGAGGTTCATTCTCGTGTTACGCAGCACATTTGACCTTCAGCAAGAACCAATGAGGTTCATTCTCGTGTTACACATCACGTTTGACCTTCAGCAAGAACCAATGAGGTTCATTCTCGTGTTACGCAGCACATTTGACCTTCAGCAAGAACCAATGAGGTTCATTCTCGTGTTACACATCACGTCTGAGCTTCAGCAAGAACCAATGAGGTTCATTCTCGTGTTACACAGCACATTTGACCTTCAGCAAGAACCAATGAGGTTCATTCTCGTGTTACGCAGCACGTTTGACCTTCAGCAAGAACCAATGAGGTTCATTCTTGTGTTACGCAGCACATTTGATCTTCAGCAAGAACCAATGAGGTTCATTCTCGTGTTACGCAGCACGCTTGACCTTCAGCAAGAACCAATGAGGTTCATTCTCGTGTTATGCAGCACATTTGACCTTCAGCAAGAACCAATGAGGTTCATTCTCGTGTTACGCAGCACATTTGACCTTCAGCAAGAACCAATGAGGTTCATTCTCGTGTTACGCAGCACGCTTGACCTTCAGCAAGAACCAATGAGGTTCATTCTCGTGTTATGCAGCACATTTGACCTTCAGCAAGAACCAATGAGGTTCATTCTCGTGTTACGCAGCACATTTGACCTTCAGCAAGAACCAATGAGGTTCATTCTCGTGTTACGCAGCACGTTTGACCTTCAGCAAGAACCAATGAGGTTCATTCTCGTGTTACACATCATGTCTGAGCTTCAGCAAGAACCAATGAGGTTCATTCTCATGTTACGTAGCACATTTGACCTTCAGCAAGAACCAATGAGGTTCATTCTCGTGTTACACATCACGTTTGACCTTCAGCAAGAACCAGTGAGGTTCATTCTCGTGTTACGCAGCACGTTTGACCTTCAGCAAGAACCAATGAGGTTCATTCTCATGTTACGCAGCACATTTGACCTTCAGCAAGAACCAATGAGGTTCATTCTCGTGTTACGCAGCACATTTGAACTTCAGCAAGAACCAATGAGGTTTATTTTCGTGTTACAGAGCACGTTTGAGCGGGAAGAATTTGTTCTCACGCATCAAGCAGGTTCAATTCAGCTTCTGTTTATGTTCGCTGATCAATGTTTATATGTGAGCAAAAGCCTTAAATCTGTTCATCATGTAAAGCGATCAAGTCTCTTCAGAAAATTTGCTGTACTCAGTTCATATGGATTAGTTTTACAATCTCTTTATGAACTTTTTTACGTGTCAAAGAATCAGTTAGGTAGCTGTCTTTGGAGGGACAGAAAGCTCTCAGATTTCATCAAAAATATCTTAATTTCTGTTCCGAAGATGAATGAAACTCTTACGGGTGTGTAACGACACGAGGGAGAGTAACTGATGACGGAAATTTCATTTTTTGGTGAACTAACCGTTTAATGCTGAAAGTACAGTTCTTTTTCTTCATCATGGACACACTGATGCAAGTACTTTTACACACAACCAGGCAAGCACATTCATGTATAAAGACTTGTATCAGCGCTGCTTGATCATTTCTTTAGATTACAGGATTTCAGGATGAATGCTGTTTTGACTATGGAAACCTGAATCAGAACATTTTCATATGTATTCACTTCACCTATTTGTCCATCTCCGTCTCCTCCTTCCTTTGGTGTGCGTCCAGACTCTTGCCGTGTTGCATCGAGACACTCGGGCCAAGTAAGAGCTGTTTCGCTGGAGGACTGTTGCTGTGAGGGATTTTTTGTGTGCTGTCCAGAGGCTGTAAATACCAGCAGAGCAAGAGTGGTTTATTTACTCTGGCTGAGACCGCAGCAGCTCAAACCCTGAGACACAGAAAGAAGCTCTGATTATCCTACTTCTCTGGAACATTTGTCTCTGTGACGGAGCTTTTGGTTTCTAGATCCAGCCCTAGAGGAACAGAGATAGAGATGAGGAGTGATAGCATGATGAATCTGGACTGTCTCTCTGTCTCTGCGTCCTAAGGAGACGCATGACTGACAGCAAATTCCCAGCTGTGAAGAGCTGATTCATATGGTGGAGACAGAGTTGTACAGAGACAGTCATCACTTGTTTATATTATCCATCAAAGTCTATTAAATATTTAAGAAGCGCAATCACACCTATTCAGTTCTGCGTTTACGCTGCGGCTGATCCAGGCTGATCCAAACAGCTTCACAAACAGTCTTTTCTACCACTCAGTATCATTATTTCTGTTACAATAATTCAAGTGATCACAGAAGTACTGGAATGAAAATGTATAGTTTTGCATTGATATAGTTTTACTATTATAGTTTGGCAATCTCATTTTGAAAGTAACTTGACGCTTAAAAAAACAAACAAAAAAAAAAACGCTTATTCATCCAGTAATAAAACAAGTTTAAGTCTTTATGAGTGAGTCATTGAATCATTCATTCAATCCTATTTTTTTTAAATAAGTAATTCAAATGAATTAAATATTTTAAATAAAGTACTGCAATTAACATTTTGTCAGAACTGCTAGTAAATTACATGTCTATTTAGAACCTATTTATAATCTCTATTTTAACCAAAACAAACAAACAAAAACATGATTTTCAGTTTTCACAGTTCCCAGAATTGTGCAGTTCTAATAGAAATGTCAATTTTACACATGTAAGATTAAGTCCATAAAGTGTGGGGAAAATTGCTTTATTACTGAATTACAACACATTTGCATTGAGTTATAAATAAAAAATATATATAAATATTGTATATATATATATACAATATGGGTAGTCGTGGCCTAGTGGTGAGGGAGTTGGGCTTGTAATCTGAAGGTTGCTGGTTCGATTCCCACGCCGGCAGGAATTGAAAGTGGGGATTGTGAATAAACAGCACTCTCTCCACCTTTGATACCATGACTAAAGTGTCCTTGAGCAAGACACCTAACCCCTAATTGCTCCCCTTGTAAGTCGCTTTGGATAAAAGCGTCTGCTAAATGATGAAAAATGAAAAATGAAAAAAATGAAATATATATATGGGGGGGGTACTATGGAAGTCAGTGGGGCCCATCAACTATTTAGCTTTCACAGGTTTGGAACAACTTGAGTGTGAATAAATGATGACAATTTTCATTTTTGGGTGAACTATCACTTTAATGTCCATCAAGTACAAAAAACTGCAAAATAGATCAGTGCCCAGACATCTGTAGACAGACCTGCAGGAGTGATGAATGGGAACCTGCCAGCTGATTTATGTAAGAGCGGAAGGAGAGGGGTACGTCCACATTAACGCAGGTTTGAACCCTGCCAGAGGCTCTGCCGTCCCCTGGATCTTTGAAGTCTTGAGGGTAAGTGGTCTTTAGGGACCCTGTTTGTTGAAGCAAAAGTGTGCCTGGATCTCGCAAAGGGCCATTGGGGGCGTGGGCATTAGAAAACCTGAACAAACCGTGTTTTGGCCATGAAAACATTTGTATTTCTTTTGTGACATCATATTTGGCTTTGCTTGAGTCTTTTATTTTTACAAGTAGACTTGTCATGGGTGTTTTTACAAATTTCAGCTTTGTTTTTAACAACTCTGTCAGAGAGTTTATGAATGTGCCGTGCTCCAGAGTTGGGTCGAGCAGCCATCTTCAAGTAATCAGAAATTCATCAATCATTTTTATTTGAAGGATTGGTTGGCCCCACCACCCAACCCAACTGTGTATCATGAGATTGTTTCCATCCTCTCTCTCTTTTTCATCCATGGCAAATGTCTATGGAAAATTCCAGCCTAATTACTGTGATTTATGTAAAATGTCAACTTTCGGTCCATCTGGGAAAATATCAGGATCTGTTTGTGGAATTTTCTGAAGGGAAGTGTGGCAGAGAAATAGGTGGAGAACGGGGAATCACTTACACAAAAAGATCATTTGTCATCTTCAGAGATAAAGGGGTACAATGCAAGGGATATCCAGATGCCCTTTCTATGTCAGTTTTGTGTTGCAGTAGCTCACTGATATGTTCATGTCTCTATTCGTATGTGAGGAGAGAAAGAAAGGGATCAAAAACCCCTATACTGCTCAATTTATGTAAATGGATAAAATAACTATTTTCTATATTGAAGTGTAATTTGTTCCTGTGATGGCAAAGCTGAATTTCAGCGTCTTATTTAATGTCAAGATGTACAACCAAGTAAAATGTAATAACATAGTATATTAAAACATTTTTATTGCAAATATTATGGGTTTTTTTGTTTGTTTGTTTTTCTTTTTTTTTAAATCAGAGCTGGGGTTATATTATTTGACAATTTGGGGAAAAAAAATCAAATTGTAAAATACGATTTGATTAATCTCTGCGATGATTATCCTTTCCTGTTTTATGACATTGCCTTCTTGCATATTGGTTACACCACACAGATTTTTTTTTTTTAATGGACAAACTTTTTCAGATACAAACAAAAATGAAACTCCACTACATATTATTCTTTTTTTTTTTTTTTTTTTTTTTTTTTTAATCGCATATGGCACTTTCTCTGAACAGTTACGGCACCTAGACGTTTTGACACCAGGAAATCTATAAAAATAAAATGTCATGAATGTGATCTTTAAAGTATCCCAGAATGTCTCATTTCCAGACAGTAATTGCTAAACGCATTCATGCACTAAGCTCATCCCAGTAAGTGTGTGGGAGGATGAGCCCTCAGTCAAGTCAAACTGAGAGCGCCGGAAAAGATTTACCCAGAATATCGCACAACAATATTAGGCATTTTAATCTCGTTTCCAATTCTGCTGGTGGTGTTGCATTTTAATATTGTTAAATCATCTGAGACATGTTTGGGTGCTGACACATATTTTAATGGCTCTAAAAAGTAAATCCATTCCCGAGAGCCTGACCTTGTTTTGGAGGGTTTGGAGGTATTATAGATAAAACATGCAGTAGATGATGCTTATGGTGCTTGTATTTGTCATTTTTATGTTGATATTGATCATGACTTTTATTGCATACATCTATAATAGCTGGAGAGAGCTATCGGTTAGCATTTCAGTCTCAATGGCAGTTGATCATCTGACCCTGGAAACATGATTAGCAATCAGCCATTTTTTTTTCTCATGAGCGTTTTTGTGCTAATGTTGGTTTAATGTTGGTTTATAGTAAATGTTTGTTTTCAATCAGATCCTTTCTGTTATCTGTTATGTGGAGTGGTTTAGTTAGGCGAGTCCTTTATACAACTTTTCCACCAGAATGGTTCGTGTTCTGCAGCCAGAGCCTGGCCAGGTGAACTTGAGCCTGTTGTGAACTGGCTTCATGTTTCCACAGACTTGAGGAGCAAATAGTGACGCTGCCAATTTGTTAACCAATTTATTTGTGCAAACCTGGTGTTTGTGCAGGCAGTACTGGGAGCGATTCTAGAGAAGCGGCATGTCATCTGTTCATTTCGAAGATAAATTGAAATTGAAACTCTAGTAAATTAGTAAATAAATTAATTCCCTCGTTCTTGCACGGTGGGTCTTTCTTGCACACATACTTTATATATTTAGTTGGGCTGTCAACAGATTTTTATTTTTTTTATTTGCACACTTTTTGTGTGATTAATCACAATTAAACGTACACTTATGGTGAAATTAAGCATTAATATGTTCGTTTTGTCAATTTTTGCTATATCCAACAAAGTAAACCAGGTGATTCTCATAAAACTATATTTTCTGTAAGCTTTTTTCAAGGGAAATTTAGGCAGACACTCGTAAAGGACACCAAATAACCAAATGATGCATATACTTACTACAGTAAACGGATATATTCACAATTACTAAACGCAGCAAGATACACATGACAAATCAAAACATTAGCCTGAATGTGTGGAAACATCGTGAATGTACTGTCCGTGAATGTCCATTATGTGTTTGCACATCAATATAACGGACTCATGTTTACAATACGACTCCTGTGCGACCAAATAGAAATTTACGCCTACCAGGGTCACATGTGCTTGAGCCATTGTAGATGGTCAGTGTGACAAACTCCCGACTTAAAGGATTTGTGCACTTCTGAATTAAAACATCCTGATAATTTACTCACTCCCATGTCATCCAAGATCTTCATGTCTTTCTTTCTTTAGTTGATTGTTTTGAGGAAAACATTCCAGGTGTTTTCTCTGTGTAGTGGACTTCACTGGGGTTCAATAGGTAAAAGGTCCAAATGTCAGTTTCAGCGCAGCTTCAAAGTGCTCTACATGATCCCAGACAAGGAATAAGCATCTTATCTAGTAAAATGATTGGTCTTCTTCTTCTTCTTCTTCTTTTTCCTCTTCTTCTTCTTCTTCTTCTTCTTCTTCTTCTTCTTGTAGAATTCCGGCAGTATAGACATTGCTAAATGTATTACTGCCCTCCACAGGTCAAAGTTTGAACTAATTCTTATATTGGGGTGAGTAATATTGTTGTATAATATATAATATCCCTAATATTTAGATACAAATAGATGGCGCCAGCATTTCTCCGCCCTTGCTCACTGGCTCCATTTGGAAGTTTTTAGGCCCGGATTTGAATTGATCTTTCCGGCCCAGAACAGTGGGTTTTCTGCAGTGGAAAGTTGCGATAGTCTTGCGATAGTCTTTTCTTCCCTATTGTGACGTATGTACAAGTGAAACATCGAATAATTGTAACCACAGTTATAATACATAATACAATCTTTAGAAAGTATAATGCATTTAAACACAACAAACAACCAATTTCAAATGTAACAAGGAATCTGTGAATATTGTAATGCATTTTAACTTTGGTTACAATTATTAATGAAAGGATATATTGCATAATAACATACATTATGAATTCCTCTACAATGCATTATAAAGGCTTTTAAGTAAAGTATTACTGTTATTTTTATTTAAAGATTACGCACATGAATAAAAAAATTATGATATAAATGTGTTAATAATTTATAATAAATAATGCAATATTCCATAATAGAATTTCATCAGATGCTTAGTTACTTTCCCCATATATTTAGTCCCTCATTAAAAATAAAATATCATCATTAAATTGACTTCTTTTTTACAAACTTCAGTTCTTTTGACAGAAAAATATTTACTTGAAATATTTGCTAGTATTTTGTCCTGTTTTTTTTTTCCCCCTTTTGTTTTTCGACAAGATGTCCAGCCTGTGCAAATGAAAAGCAGCCCCTTAATATTACCATGAACAGACATCACCACCTCACTGAAAGTAATGGGTTTTTGAGGTGCGACTCAGTGAGTCTACATTTTCACAGCTGACCTTCAGGGAAACTAAATAATAATTCCTGGAAAATCTGGAAGTTATTTTAATGATTCACAGATAGAGGTCAACTGTAAAGGAACAGTCGGTGTTCTCATTAGAGCAGTTATTTTTTTTTGTTTTTTTTTTCAGTGGAGTAAAACCAGAGCTTCCTCAACAGAGAGTTTTGTTAAATATATTTTCTTTCATGTAAAATGCATTTATGTGTATACAACATCAACAAAAATAAATAAATAAATAACTGCTGGGTTGTGTCAACTCATGTTTTTTGTCAAATATGGGTTTACTCATATTTGACCCAAACAACAATCTAGCATTTTTTTTTAGAGTGCAAGTGATTAGACATAGATATAACTGAGAACTACACTTGACTGATCTGAATTAAATATGTAGTGGAAAATGGGCAGAATATTTTTTTTCCCAGTAATGTGTGGTGAGTGAGTACAGTGCCCATATTAGCTGTTGTTGAGTCATTACACTTCTAAACATGGGTTTTCCCCGGAACTCATTTTTTTATTATTATTATTTTTTTTTATGAATAACACTTGTAGTCATGAATAAAAGGAAGCAGCAGCCCTGATCTAGTTTTGTGTCAACGTGAGGTATCACCATGTCTATATTTTGATTTCCCTATGCACTAAAAACACTTTTGTCCTTGTCTGTTTCCTCTTTGTCAGCTTCGTGTCTTTGCAGTTTCAGTACCAGATATACTGTATATTTATTTAACAATGATGTGAACTTATGATCAAAAACAATACTTTTTTATGGAAAGTAATGCATTGTTACTTTTGTGTTACATTATCTTACCTGGGCTGGGCTTACTTGTTTTTTAATAACAAAAAAAGTTCTTTTTTTCAATTGTAAAGGGCCTTTCACACCAAAAGTGAAATAAGCCTCAGGCTGAAGGAAATACGAATTCACTCATGTACAGTAGAGGGTGGCACTCAAACAAACCTTTCGGCAGTTGTGCTGCCGTTCTGGATTGCAGAAGAATAGGACACAGGAGAAGAAAGAAACACTCACCTCTCGAAAGTTCATATGAATGCGAATGTCACCGTGAGAGCGGCGGGGGAAGTGACAAAGAGGAACAAATGTTTGGATTTGGGAATGGTGGTTACTGACAGTTTTTTGACCACTTTGTTAATTTTGCTTGGATTTTTGTTTGTTTGAATTAATTTAGAAATACTTTGGAAAAAAAACTTTTTGCTTTTAATACACGAAATTGATTTTTGAAATGAAAGATGGCGTGAGGTGGAGTGTGTGCAAAATAAACTAATACCTCGCTATACCTTAATCCACGGCAGACTGAGAAAGGCCGACACAGCGTTACTTGAAAAAAGTAATCTGATATGTAACTCACGTTACTTGTAATGCGTTACCCCCAACACCGCAGGAGAAAGAACATCATTCAGGTTTAACAACATGAGAGTGAGTAAATTGACACATATTTTTTGGTGAACCATCTCTTTAAGTTAATTTTTTTTAAGTAGCTTCTCAGTTAAAGGGTTAGTTCACCCAAAATTCTATCATTAATTCCTCGCCCTCATGTCATTCTACACCCGTAAGATCTTTGTTCATCTTCAGAACACAAATGAAGATATTTTTGATGAAATCTGATGGCTCAGTGAGTCTCTATTACCAGCAAGACACTTTCAGATGTCCAGAGAGATACTAAAACATATTTAAAACAGTTCATGTGAGTACAGCGGTTCAACCTTAATATTATAAAGCGATGAGAATACTTTTTGTGTGCCAAAGAACCCCCCAAATAACAACAATATCTAGTGATGGATGATTTCAAAACATTCCTTTGATGCTTTATAAATCTCGTTTTGAATCACGTATCAAACTGCTAAAATCACGTTAACTATTGAAATTGCGAAATGACTTATGACGTAACGAAGCCTCGTTGACTGAAATCACGTGCCTTTGGCGCTCCGAACTACTGATTCGAAACAAAAGATTCATAAAGCTTCATGAAGCAGTGTTTTAAAATCAGCCATGACTAGATATTGTTAAAAACTCCTTATTTTGTTGTTGTTTTTTTGATGCACAAAAAGTACTCTCGTCGCTTTATAATATTGAGGTTGAACCACTGTACTCACATGAACTGTTTTAAATATGTTTTAGTACCTTCTGGGCATCTTAAAGTGTTAATTGTCTTGACTGAGCCATCGTATTTCATCAAATATATCTAAATTTGTGTTCCGAAGTTGAACAAAGGGTGTAGAACGACATGAGGGCAAGTAATTAATGACAGAATTTTCATTTTTGGGTGAACTAACCCTTCAAAAACGTCATGAATAATAATTATACAACTTTGGCTCTGTTCCAAAACTTCTGGGTTACACTTTATTTTGATGGTCCACTTTAGACATTCTGTAAACTGTAAGTAACATGCATCTGCATGTCAGCTGACTCTCATTAGAGAATTAGTACTCTTAGGTTAAGGTTAAGTGTTAGGGTTCAGGTTAGTAGAGTAACTTAACATATTGCTGCAAAGTTACTTACAGTCAGTAGAATGTCTTTTGGTGGGCATCAAAGTAAAGTGTTCGCAGACAGTCTACTAATACTCTAATGAATGATGGTTGACTTGTAGGTACTTATAAATAGTGGAAGGCATCAAATGGACTATCGAAATAAAGTGTTACCCTTTCACAAAGTATGATTGACATGTCATATCAACTATATTAATAGAGAGTGATGAATGCCAGCAAAAAACAAAAAAACAAACAACAATATAAGAGATTTGATTTAACTCTGTTACTTTATTCCATCTGAATCATTCCACAATGAGGAATACACACTTTTCATTGGCAGGCAATTTGCATTCTCTGGCTCCGAGACTCCCAGCACATGTCACAGTTGACTTAGAGAGTCAGAAGTAGAGAAGTTCATATCTCAGAGTGTTGCTAAAGACAGGCTAATCTGGCAGACAATTTTTCTCACTGTCTTATTCTCACTGTCTGTTCATTTTTCCGCTGCTCGTTTACAGACACATGCACACTAATCATGGTATGGATCGGAGTACATCCGCACAGACAGTTTGTCCAAAGACCAGAGGCAGACAAACTCAATATAACCTTCCTGGAACATGACTAATACAAGTGAGCACACACACATGTACAGATGCTGTAATTTCCTCTATTACTAAAGATTACACATGGAGGGCTTCATTGTAAGCGAGTCACCAGTGAAAGTTGCTTTTCCTCCCACTTTTAAACAGTGCCAATGATTTTTTAAAGGCATAGGTCACCCAGAAGTAAATATGCGATCATTTGTTCACCTTCATTCTGTCCCAAAGCTGTATCAGACTTTCAGGTTTGTATTTTTTGCATGCCGATACATTTAATGAGGACATATACAAGTAAAAATGATTGAATCTATCATGACTATCAGGACAAGGCAAAATTTAATTTGTTATCGAGGGAAGTCATTCTGTCCTGTGAGCTCTTTCAGATCATTGAATAAGTGAACTTGAATACTGTATCAGTCTTTTATAGAATGAATCATTTGTGAATCACTGAAAAGATTTTTTTACGAATCAAGTCACTACTGTACTTCTGAGAGATCTATCTATATATAGCACATGAATTATATGGTCCCCATTCTTTATATGCAAAGAGCAGCATGAACATTCTGCTAAACATCTATTTTTGTGCTCCATGGATCAAAAAAGAAAAGTTTGTCTTGTTATATGATTGTAATTTTCAATTTTTGGTGACCTATTTTTATAGTCTGGTTTTATCTATGCAAATTGTGTGCGGTATTTGTGAAGAGTTTTCAGTCACACGATTGTATTTTCTCATTTCTTTGTGGCTTGCTGTTTGTTATATGAAGAAGCTTCATAGTGTAATACACTGATGAAGTGCAGAAAACAAATACACACATATAGTACACATAACCAGATTCACATGTTGCACATGTTCCACATTTGCGTCTTTGGCATTAGTCATATAAATCTCCTCAGTATTATTTTAGAAACGTCATTGTTCAAACACAACTCTTAGGTGAAGATTTTAAAATGAATTAAGGCTTGTATTTTTCTTTTTCTCTACTGGGCACGCTGAGGAACAAAACAAAAACAGTCTTCTCATAAACATGAGTTTCTCTGCTGTGTTTTCTGCTGCATGCAAAGAAAGCAAATATTTGGATCCCTTGTTGTCCTTTTATCATTCTCTTTTTTTATCCGTTGACTGTTGGATGACATGACTGCATTTTAAGGGATAGAAGATTAAAGGCAGTGGAAGTGTGAGAATGTTTTCAATGCGCTGCTCCGCCATGTGGGTGCTATTGGTATTGCATTGGGCATTTGTGCACTATGATATGTACAATATGATGTTCATTACTCTAGGCTCTGAGATATTATGTTTGTCAGCCATGAGCCATTTTCAAAAATTTTGAAAATGTTTGACCTGAAATCTTTGTATTCTTTACAGATTTTCAATTTCATCATTTTTTCTCCAGTGAATTTTAGTCATTGTAGATTTAATTTTGGAAAATCTTGGCTACATAAGATGAAAAAATATATAGTACATTGAACACACATATAATTATATGTGTGGCAAGTTGTCACACTATATGGAGCAGGTAATCACAAAGTAACCTGCCATTAAACATGATATTAGTTGATTTTTTTTAAAGTTGTAAATAATAGATTATTGTAGTTTTACAATAAAATTCTATTTCAGTCTTTCTATTTCAAAATAAATTATAAGCTTAATTAAATGTTTTACTTGCTGTTTCTTATGTAATATATATATATATATATATATATATATATATATATATATATATATATATATATATATATATATATATATATAATAAAACACAAACCAATTTATAAAACACCGAATATTAAAAAGGTAAAGTACAATTAGATGCAAAATAGATATTATATCTGAAACTTTATCTGCTGGGATTGATGTCGGATATATATATATATATATATTTGCTTAAGTAAATTGAACTGGCATCATATGTTAATTTTGGCCTGTTTCATTGAAATGTGTTCTGTCAAAATGAAATTATTGAGATGAGCCAAAACGCAACTCCTTTGCTTTCTCATAGGAAACACAGGAGACATATCTTTCTCCTCTCATGCCATGTGAGCCATAGTCTCTGATGGTATCAGTGGAAATGCGTCTCAGATCCGCTTCCACTTCAGAGTCACTGTAAGCACAGGAACAAAACACTCCACACTATTAAAAATAACAGGGCAGTGCAATGTGTTACTGTTTTTATTTTATACAGGAAATTAAACTAAGAATCATTGTCATATGTCGCATGGTTACATGAATGGAAGAGACTGAATGTCCAGCATCCTCCTCCGCTTCCTCAGACATGCCTTGCCTTGACGTCTCATGGGTCCGCATTGCATTCTGAAATGTGAAGTGTTTACTTTTTCCAATCTTGGCAAGGAATAGGACTATCCATCTGAATTGAAAGCTAGGTTATATTGGTGAAATAAAAGTTTGCTTACATTTCCTTTAATTCATTTGTCAGACACTTTAATTCAAAGTGATTTGCAGTGTGTTTTTTACGATGAGGACAGTTCAGCGACATTGGGTAAAGAACCTTTCTGGGAGCTCATCAATTACCTCTGCTGGGGTCCGAACCTGAAACCTACCAGGCTTAATCTGTGGCTTAACCAGTAAGCCAAAGCAGCCTCACTATTCAAACCATCTCTGAAGAAAGTTTGGCAGCAAACGTCTACACACACACTCAATTGGCATGTTTGTGTATGTGTAAGAAAGCATACGAATTCCATTCAACTCATATTGCTTTAACTAACAAACACTTCATCTTCCATTTTGCTCAAAATCTTGTGGTTTCTTTACAAGCTGGAGAGCTGTGCCAGAGACTACATCCTGTGTTTGTACTCTCTTCTTATGGAAAAACACTTAGGTTTTTTTTTTATATATTGTATGCTTATTTGTGTGTTTGTGTCACTGGGAAAGACAGAAAGGGTGGGGTGCAGAGAGAAAGACTGTACATGCCAATCCCTGAGAATTTCGTAAATACCGTGCCTTTTACAATGACAAATGTTGTAATGGAAAAGAGTGCATGTAATTTTCCAAGAGGTATTGATGAGAGCAGGAAATATCTCACGTCTTGGATGCATCTTAGCAAGATGCAGTGAGGAAGAGGTAAAAAACAAAGAGTGTATTCACAAAACGGTTGCACACAATATTTCAGCTCAAAAACTTGTATCTTGTATTTGTATCTGGCACAATTAATGCAGTGCTAAAAGGAATTTTTATTAAAACAAATACTTGTTCATATATATCTATTGATCGTGGCAGCAGTTATTAATCAAATATTAATATTAAAATATTAAAATTAAATATTAATAGCAAATATTAATCAAATAATGGATTATAACTGGCCATGTATCCAGATTTGCAGCACGCACATTTTTTCGCATTTTAAAGAGACTTATGTCTTAATCAAATAAAGCAAGGCAGATAGCCATGGTCTGCTGTATCTTCCATAATCTTGGACTCAGAATTGACTCACAAGATCTGCACTGAAATAAAAGAATTATTGGTTTAACTTAAAAAAGTAGAAGGTTACCTTCAAATTTTGAGGTCATTGAAATTAAAAACTTGAGTTAATAGAATAAAGGTGATTGGTTTAATCAACAGAATTTGGTACATTTCTCAGATCAGAATTGAAATTCTCAAAACTACCTGTTCAATCTGCACATCATTGTGTCACTTAAGCACATCAAAAAAGCAGTTTCTCATTTCTTTGAACAAGTTGCAAATGCTTTGGTACATCTATGCAAATAATTATGTACAACTCTCTGCCGTTTCCTACATTATTAATTGCTTATGTCATGTTGATCAAAATGTATTATATAGTTCACTGAGCAATAGTCTTACCCCTCAAAACGTCAAGTCATTAGTTCATAGTATAAGTCATTAAATGCAAAATGGTTGAGCAAGTTGTCATAATACATCAAGCATATTTCTATACATTTCCATTAGACTTTTTCCTAAATCTGTCCTGAATTGTTCAATTGCTCCCAGGTGAATCTCGACTGTCTCTAACGAAGGTGCATCTCATGAATCTCATCAACTGGCAAGTATGTATATGGCTGGTCGAAATATCATCGGCCACAGAGCTACAGTTGATGTGCCAGGCCAACGGGGTGGGAACATAACCATGGGTGCTGCTATCTCTGAGAATGGTGTGCTAATGCATATTCCCAATATTGGGCTGTACAATACAGAGCATCTTGTCACCTTTTTAGACACTCTCTACAGAGATCTCATCCCTGAACAAGAGAGGGTCAGATTGGAGATGACCTGCCAAAGTACATGATAGTTTGGGACAATGTCAGTTTCCATCGCTCCCACATCATCAGGCAATGGTTTGCAGCCCACAACAGGATGCTGATGGAGTTCCTCTCACCCTACTCTCCATTCCTTAACCCCATTGATGAATGTTTCTCAACATGGAGATGGACAGTATACGATGGCCAGCCACATACACAGATGACCCTTCTGGCTGCCATGGATGCAGCGTTTCATGTCATCACAGCAGAGGCTGGATAAGACACTCTAAAAGATTCTTTCCACGCTGCATCCCAAGAGAAATTATTCGTTGTGATGTGGATGAGAATTTGTGGTCCAGCAGACAGGAACATCAGGAGGTTTAGGAAGACTGCACTGTAATTCCTACAACACTGCATGTACAGTTTTCCCTAAGGAGACTGTCCTGTGTTCACATTTCTACTTTTGTTTTTTTGTCTTTGTGCTATGCAGTGCAGACTTTTCCTTTCTGTATCGTAATGACATGGTCTGTCAATAAATTACAGTTTTTCTCAATTGCTTTGGCTCAATTCTTGAATGAGACTCTCATTTCTCAAAACAATAAGTTCAGATCTCTGAACAATTAGCTTCTTGTTCACATCAGATTGGAATTTCTTATTGATTTGAGCAAATTGCAAATGCTTTGGCACTTGTGTGTAAACAGTAAGTACAATTGTCTGCAGTTTGCACAATAACTAACAGCATATGGCTTGTTAATCAAAACTGATGAGTCGATTCTCACTTAAACTGTCAAACTCTTCACAAGTTCTCAATCATTTTTCATTGTGTAAGCCATCACATTCAAAACGATCCATTCAATTATGAAAACTTAGTATACATGCATATATATTCCATAAATATCTTACATTGACATTCTTTGTAATTGGCAAATGACCTCTGAGTACATTACAATTTGAATCAACCATTAAACCATTTAACCAATCAAGTTTTGGAGCATATATATGTAGTTTACTTCAAAGCACAATCACTACTGTAACATTTTTTCAGCATGGAGGTGGAAAGTATATAATCATAGACCACAAGATCAGATATCTCTGTTGGATGGCATGAATGCTGCATGTGAGGACATAACATGGCATTCAAGGAGATTTTTTCCCCTGTGCAATGCAATGGAAAACATCAGATGTGATGTTGATGAAAATCTTTGGCCTGTCCAACAAGAGCGACAGGATGTACACAGAGAATCATTTTTTTCATGAATGTTATTTTGTAGTTATTTGGTATTTTTGTGTATTTGTGGTAATGTACAGTAATTGGACAAGCAAGATTGAACTTAACTTGTAATACATTCATACAAAAATAAATGTACTGTATAAATACAAATGTTCATATGCTTTTTTTCTAGGTACTATTGAATCTGATATTTGTTGAGAAGAGTCAATAGGACATACCTTAATTTCCATGGTTGACTGTCATGGTGAAAAAATAACTAAATATTTTGACCAGTATGGCTCACACGATGACAAACATACTTTATATTTTGGTGGCCTTGGCCAAATTACTGACACAATAATTAGGTTTTGAAGCATGAATGAATTGTTTTGGGTGAGTAACTACATTTTGCAGATATGCAATGAAGTTCTGAAGTTCCAGCAAACAGTTGTGATGTTTGCACTCACAGTTTAGAGAATGTTAAGACTGTTTTGAAAAATGTGCCAAAGCAATTGAGAAAAACTGTAAAGTACAAACAGTAAAGATGAATTTTGTCCAGACTCTTGCAATCGAACTCCCACATACACAAAGGTGTAACCTACAATTTACAATAATTGTCATCAAAACTGTAGCCATAGTTTACATCAGAACATCCCTCCAGAGTACACTGTTATATTGACAACATGACTAAGCAATCTGACTGTCTTATCCGTACACAATGACACAAGGACTTGTCATTCTGATGGCACTGATATATTCACTGACATAAAAACTTAATTTCGAGAGATGTACTAAAGATTTTGAGCAAGCTATAGGCTTTTGCAGGTTATCCATTGTGTTGTGCTGTTTGTACAAATTGTTTTGAGAAATCCACATACTTATTTGCAAATTTCAATTCTGATCTGAGAAATGTACCAAAGCGACTGAGAAAAACTGTAATTATTGAAGTTGATATGACAAAAGAAAAATATTTTGTGATAAATCATCAGTGTGGAATTGCAGCCAATACTATTAAGACCATTTCTGCTAGCCTACATAACATTAATAAATAAATAAACCAAAATAATCATGCTTTGGTAAATCATGATCACATACAATGTTATAGTTGTGAAATAAAAAGTAAAAAGTATGATATACTAAATAATTTTGAGAGAAGAATTTGCAATTGACACAAAAAAATCCAAATTAAAGTATTATGTATTATGTCATAGTCATAATTATGATACACTGTCATTATGACTTTTTATTTTAATGATCTTATAAACAGTGTTATGTAAACAGATTACTTTTTTTCCCAAGTAACACATTACTTTTTGAATTTACGACAAAATATCAAACTATCTTTTTCAAATAAGTTACTTTGTTTCCCCATTTATTGACTGACAGCTCTCCTGACCCCATATTGAAAGGAATCGTGAGTAAGGTCAGAGGTGTTGTGTGCGCTGTGTGAACATGATGGTTATTGTAGTTCTAGACTAAATGTGAACATGCATTCATTGATACAGATTCAGTATTCATTCTCAAAATGAATAAAAGAAGTGAAATGCAAATTTGCGCAACCTTCAGTCTGAGGCTTTCCAAATATTATGCTGCTAAAATCAAACAAGCAAGCATATCCCAGATGAGAAAAAGTAACGTAACACATTACTTTCCATAAAAAGTAATAACGCAATTAAGTTTTTTAGGGAGCAACACAATATTGTAAGACATTAGTTTTAAAAGTAACTTTCCCCACACTGCTCATAATTGACAGTATGTTATACTCTGGACATCAGAGTTTGCGAGCATATTTGCAGCATTATATTATCTTTAGAGACCAGACACTAAAGCAATGCAAACAGCATGTGGAAATAAAATATGGGTGCAGCAGAGAGAATAGAAGAGAGGGTCGGCCAAAATGTCTCACTCTCTCTGTATTTATTGTTTTGTGATCCATTTCAGTTACAGCATTATTGTAGAACTATTGAAGAGGTTCTCTATAAAAACCATAAAAGTGTCAATCTCAGAGTGACATGAAGTGGTTTTACGGGTTATTGGACGCAGAGGCAGATTTAAGTTCGCTCTCTAGAGTGAGAATGCGTGTGAGAGAGAAAAAAATAAGCCATAGCAAGGTTTTCTGTTCCATTGTTGTTCCTCTGGAAACTCTCCATGAGTATGATCTGAGCTTAACTCACTCCTGAGATCCTGCAGTGCCGAACGGACCATGCCTCTTCCTGCAGGATTACGCAGCGCACATCCAGTTTAGTGTGGCATACTTTTATGTACTGTCTGTGTCAAATAGAGATTATCTGACAAAATCAGTCTGTGACACAATGCCCCTGAAACAGGCATGATGTCCTCCTGTCTAGACAGTTTGTCTTTAACTCTGCCATGACCTCTACAGTAACAAACACACACTGAAAAAAGAGATAGGATGTTGTGGCTGTCACATATTTTCAGTTTATAACCTAGTTTTAGAGACATTTGGACATCTATTATTCACCCTCATGTCATTTCAGACCCATATGTCTTATATGAGGAGGATGAATGGATGGATGGATGACGGGTAAAAAGAGTGATATGAAGTCTGGATCGGTGGATGCACCACTTAACGTGTCGTGACAGTTGACATTTTGGTGTTGCAGACCAAAGGAATGTTGCAGGATTGCCTAAACGGAGAGGTTGTCATATGCCACGGATGTTTTGGAAAATGGAATCCATCTGGAGGACAGCCATCCGTGCATTTCCCCTCAGTCCATGTGGCTTACATCGCAATGTGAAGAGTCCATTAGCAGAACTCACAGCAAACTGACAGAGTCAATATTAGCATAGAACACACAGACACACAAGGACGGACAGCCGCACATGAGGCGGTCCAGTGTGTCTTATTGATGAAGTGTAAATAGAGAGACTGTAAATGTTAATTCAGTTCAGTTTTCATTAGTCCTTCATTCTGTAATTATGCCAGTGAGTCTGGCCAGCAACCAAAAGCTTTTGATTAATGATAATGTTCAAATAAATTTATGGCAATCTAACAGAAAAGGAAAGTTGTTGTCTTTTTGTGGTAAAAATTGATTTTGGCTTGGCCCTCCTTTTCTGAAATACAAGGACACCAATTTGATGGAAATGAATGGTCCATAAACATTAAAACAGTTAATTATTTCAATAGAGAGACACGGCAAAGAATACGCTTGGGATTTTCGCATAAAAGCTCACTTACATACAGTTGTACATGTTTGTTTGTGCATGTTATCATGGCAAAATAATACCTACATTCTTCAATGACTGTTCAACTGATGAGACATTGATGAGACTTTTAACAATATTCCACCCCTCCAGCAACCTGTCACATGAGATCCCACCAATTAGCACGACAATGATGAAAAAAACAAGTATCGCCAAGTTTTTCTCGCGAAATGTTTTTTGTTTCACTCAGGTACATACTTTAAAAAACACACACTGTAAAAAAAAATCTGCAACTCACAGTTGCCATCCATCCATTCATCAATCCATCCATCCATCCGCAACTCACAGTTGTCCATCCATCCATCCATCCATCCATCAAAGCTCTATTTCCATCCATCCACCATACATCCATCTATCCATCCATCAAAGCTCTATTTCCATCCATCCATCATACATCCACAACTCACAGTTGCCATCCATCCATTCATCCATCCATCCATCCGCAACTCACAGTTGTCCATTCATCCATCCATCCACAACTCACAGTTGCAATACATCCATCCATGAAATCTTTATTTCCATCCATCATCCATCCATCCATCCATTCACAACTCAGTTGCCTGCCTGCCATCCATCCATCCATCCATTCATCCACAACTCACAGTTGTCCATTCATCTATCCATCCACAACTCACAGTTGCCATCCATCTATCCATCAAATCTCTATTTTCATCCATCATCCATCCACAACTCACAGTTGCCATCCAACCATGCATACATCCATCCATGAAATTTCTATTTGCATCCATCCATCCATCCATCCACAACTCAGTTGTGCATTCATCATTTCCATCCATCCATCCATCCATCCATCCATCCACAACTCAGTTGCCTGCCATCCATCCCTCCATCCATAAATCTGCAACTCACAGTTGTCCATTCATCCATCCATCCTCAACTCAGTTGTCCGTTCATCCATCCATCCACAAATCACAGTTGCCATACATCCATCCATGAAATCTTTATTTCCATCCATCCACCCATCCATCCATCCATCCATCCATCCATCCCCAACTCACAGTTGTCATCCATCCATTCATCTATCCATCCATCCATCCACAACTCAGTTGCCTGCCATCCATACATCTATCCATCCATCCATCCATCAATCTGCAACTCAGATACCATTCATCCATCCCTCCATCCATAAATTTGCAACAGTTGTCCATTCATCCATCCATTCACAATTCACAGATGTCTGTCCACCCATCCCTCACAGTTGTCCGTCCATCCTTCCCTCCTTCCCTCACAGTCGTTCGTCCATCCTTCGCTCACGGTTTTTCGTTCATCCATAATTTACAGCTGTCTCTCCATCCATCCATCCATCTGCAACTCTGTCCATCTGTCCCAGCTTTACATTCTTTTACTTTCTAGCAGTCATGCTGCAAAGGGATCGTCATGTGTGAGTATTTTTGTGGAAGAGCATTTGTATGTGTGTGCATAATCTACTCCCCTAAATGCAAGGCCCACAGAGGTTCAGGGCCAAACCACAGCATCACCACGGTATCTGTGATTTAGCACCAGCCAACGGGGAGGCTCCCTAAGGATTACATCACTAGGGCTTTAATCGCTGTGGGTACCGTGGCCAAACTGGCAGAGCTCCAGTGAAGAAAGAAAAAACTTATAAGCTCTAATGACTAGTGTTTGCTGGCACAAACTAGAAAAACAGTTTCATAGTCTCTTTTTCATCACCGCACTTTATAGAACAGAGTAATGGGCCTTTAACACACACACAGACAAAATCACTAGGTCACACGAAATGTGAAAGGAATTTTTGGACTGAATGATGTTATAGAACATTAGATGATGAAAGACAGTATGATCATAAACACTGCAGTGTTTGGCTCAGTCATGCATTCCACAGATTGAGATGTCCGTAGATCAGTAGAACTGCAGAACCTATTTGAAAATAGTAACTTTAAATGGGAAAATCAAGCTGAAAACAGACCATATAAGTCTATCATACTCTTCATTATATAATGACAGACCAGGGTCTGGTTGCACCAGTTACAACGTATCCTAGTCATGACTAAATTACAACATACACACTGCTAAATATTTTTGACTTGCACCATTAATTCTATATGTAAACTAAATCTTTACGGAAGCCTGCAACCAGGTTTGATAAAATTTGCATCAATAGTCTTATGTTTTACCCGGCAAACCTCAATCCTTTAGATATATATGATTTGACATTTACACTTGTTTATATTTTAAGAAAGAAAGCATTGTTATAAAGTATATAAAGCATTGAATAAATTATTTGAGTTATGCATAAACCCAATGTATACAGCGCACCTCTGTGTGTGCATCAATCCATTTTGTGCGTGCGAAATAAAATCATTCAAAATAAAGGTAATTAATAATAGGTTTTCATTATTCTTTTTGTAACGCTCGGGAGGACAGGAGACGGAGGATACAAATAACAAGCAGGTTTATTTAGAAGACAGGTACACACGACAGTGTGCATTGCACAAACAAGAACCGACCAAGACAAAGACCAGGGGAGGAACTTAAATACATTGATGACGAGGGTAAGGCAGGTGATAACAATAACTAATTACATGAAACCAGGTGATGACAATGACAGATAACATAGGACTAAACAAGACGGAACTAGACATGTGTGACACTTTTATTTTGCCTTGTTATTTTTAAATGCAGTTGCTGAATGTCATTTACATTTAAAATCCTGGATAAAAAATGTTACTTGAAGCCTTTTTAAAAAAAAAAAAAAGTAGATAATAAATACACCGACATGTAACTGCATATTAATTTAATTCGATATCAGCTTGCCCTAGTAAAGAACAAAAACAAACTTTACCACTTTATAGATTTATACCACAAGTGTAGATCAAAATATCCCCACAGGTGTTTATTTTATAGAAAATATTGAAAATCTTTTTAAATGTTAGGCATTTTATTACATCTTTAAAATGTAAAATACCAATTTCATACATATTGAAATTTCATAATCTACATAATCTATCATAGATATTATCTGCTGTGGACTGTGCAGAATGGGAAAGATGTCCTAACTGTTTATTTCTGAGTCCATCATGAGAAATGCCCAATAAAGCCCTGTTGGAAAACCACAGTAATGAACATCCTTTCTGCTTGTAGCTTTATTACACATTTTTTAAGTATTTAAATTTAATATGTTTAACAATAAATTCTCTCTCACCACTGAGCAATCATTGGTCTGCCGTGGAATGTAATCCACTCAGTTCATTCCACAAGACTTTTATGCTGTTGAAAATCTGTCTTGGCTACATTTTACGAGAAGTCCGTGTTTGACTTTTTCCCAACCAATGACCTTTTGATATGAGGAAAAGTTATGTTTACAAGGGAAAATCTCCCAAACCCTTGAGGTAAATAAACATGAAGAGTGAGGAGAGGCTTTTAATGTGGCTTAAAAAGGTGTTTAAAGGACATCAGACCCAGAGACTTTGAGCTGGGGTGGGTGGAGCGCTGAAGCACCAAAGAGATGCAGATAGATAGATAGATAGATAGATAGATAGATAGATAGATAGATAGATAGATAGATAGATAGATAGATAGATAGATAGATAGATAGATAGATAGATAGATAGATAGATAGATAGATTAATTCATTCATTCATTCAATGTTGAATTATTTAATTCTCTGTTCATTCATTCATTTTGCTGTTCATTTAATAATTTTTTCTGTACATTCATTCATTCATTTTTCTGTTCATTTAATTGTTTTTATCCTGTTCATTCATTCATCCATTCATTTATTCATTCATTTTGCTGTTTGTTTAATTGTTTATTTTTGTATTTATTAATTCATTCATTTCCCTGTTCATTTAATTGTTTATTTTTCCATCCGTTCATTCATTCATTTATTTTACTGTTCATTATTTTTCCATTCATTCATTCAGCTATTCATTCAGTCACTCAATCATTAATTAAGTCATATATTCACTCATTTTGCTTCTCAAGTTATGAAAGTTCACAATTCACTCATTAATTTTGCTGTTTATGTAATTATGTTCTGTCCGTTTAATTGTTTATTTTTCTATTCATTCATTCATTCATTCATTCATTTTGCTAGTTATTTTTGTCCATTTAATTGTTTATTTTTCTGTTCTTTTTTTCTATGCACATTTTATTTACTGTACAGAGAAAAAAAAGAAGTCTTTATGGGTTAGGATCATGGTTTGAGTTACTCCATTGTAAATATATTGGTATAATTGTATTGGTATAGTATATACATATCATTCCGATGATCCACTTTAGACTTTAAAACTATAAGTAATTTAGCAACTACGTGTCAACTAACTCTCAGAGTATTAGTGGTCTGTTAAGGTAGGGTTGGTGTTAATGTCTGTTGGATGACCATCAAAAGTGTGTAGTCTCCTAATATTCTAATAACGGGCATTTGACATGTAGTTACGTACAAGTTAATAAATAAGTTAATAATTAGTAAAGTTACATATAGTTAGTATACAGTGGATTACTGTGGATATATAGTGTTGTCATTGTATTTAACGTTATTTGAAAAAAATTAAGTGTCCATTTAGATGTAACTATGCTATGTAAACATGCATGAAACACTTTTTTGATTTTGTATACATATATTAGTTGATATTCAAGCACTTGTGCTTGTTGTGTAACATTTCCACATCATTCTTGTACAAAGTCATATTTCATTTTTCAACCGCAAAGACTTTGACAGAAACAATGTAAATAAGTTATGCTCATAATGACTTTCAGCTGTTCAAAACAAAAGGATTTTATTATTTCAGTGCAATGCATTAGCATGGCTGCTTTGTTCTATTGATTATTTATATTTCTGATTGTCGGATATTTATTTTTCAGTGAACTTCCCACTATAATATACATGTTTAGGGTTAAAGCTGCAGCAGATCAAGAAACATGTGCATGACGTTATGCAAAGTCCACAATTTTCGACTGCCGCAGGAACAAATTTAAATACAAATCCATCTGGGTCACATTTTTATATTTCTTCATTCTTATTACTTGTTACATTTTTGTGTAGCTTCTATTCAGAAAATGTTACCTTGACTTGAATTATTATTAGTTTACTGTGTTAATATAATATTATGATGTGACATGCAGTGTGAAACTGACCTGCCCAACATCAGCATTTGCGCTATGAATGATGAAATCTAGTGTATGTCTGGAGGCTCTGAAGCATATGTTGTAGTTTAAGTGATATTGCTCCCAACTGTACCGTACACCGGCCTGCCATTACAGCAGCGACAGACCATGATGGATGGGAGGAATTATCTACACCATTACATTATGCCATCCACTCCATTTGTCCCACTGGGTCCATCATGTACAATTTCGCAATTGTGCTCCAGACATGCTGTCTCATAAAATTACCCATCATGCACAGGGAATTCACGCTTCATGTCCACACATTTCATTCTCATGCTCTCTTTGCTCTTTACTTCCTCACACTCTTAATTGCACCATCGTTATTCCATTAGATACTTGTTGTTTACGGAAAGATTTCCCCGCCAAATGTGTGGAATGAATGAAGTGGAAAAATGAAAAACACAAAACATCTGTTATCAAATGAGCACACTTAACAGAATAATTTTAAACTAAATATGGAAAACTTTTTAGGTGTTTTGGCAATTCATTTATACTACAACTGCGTTTTGGCAGCCTGAAAATGCATCTAAAGTGGGATTTTAAAGTGCAAGATTATTTTTTGAAAATAATAACAACTATAACTAAATATAATAACGAATATAGAAATATATATATATATATATATATATATATATATATATATATATATATATATATATATATATATATAAAATATATATATAAAAAATATAGAAACTAATAACTACAAAAACGGGAATTTGTGCAAATGGTGACGTCATGCGCATGCGTATTATGTGTTCATCATATAGTAGTTTCTTTACAAAGTGACATCGCCCACTACTGGCCTGGCATGCATAGCACAGCCTTGTGAACAGGGATCGTTTTGAAGACACTGTCATCTGTATGCGATGGAAAAACTATTCAGTTTTTAGTACATCTTTATTGTACATACCCTAAGAAAAGCCGTTTGGTTGCGTGTAAATACTTTGAATTTTCCCTTAGATAACTTCTAATGGAAGCTTGTTTACGGCATGTAATAAAAAAATAAAAGAGGTATATCTCACTATTGAGAGACATAAAGTCAAAATTTTCAATTTAAACTCGCAGTTGTGAGAGAGAAAAGGTCAGTTTATAATTCGCAATTCTGCTTTTTCCAATTGCAAATGTATTTTTCGCAACTCGGACTTTATAGAGTTTATGACACAATTCCGAGATTTAAACACAATAAAAAAGTATTGGGGACATTTTATCTCACAATTCAGATTTTATAACTGACAATTGTGAGTTTATTTCTCAATTCTGAGAAAAAAAAGTCTGAGTTATAAATTGACAATTGTAGAAAAAATAGAAAGATTACTATTTTTTCTACAATTGCCAATTTATAACTCAGACTCTTTTTTTCTCAGAATTGTGAGATTTAAACTCCCAATTGTGAGAGGAAATTTATAACTCACAATTCTGCCTTTTCCCCACAACTCACAATTGCAAGAAAAAACGTCAGAATTGACTCGCCCTCTTTAGTTACTGTTGCTATGTCCAAAGACATCATGTTTCACGCAGTGAAAAATACATGGTGGAGCAAAGAGGAGACTGACAACACGTTGACAGACAAGACAGAACTGGTTACTTTTGATATGAAAAAGTTTCAAATTTCAAATATTGTAATTTTTAAAGAAGTTTAAACAATAAATAGCATATAGTGGCTCTTTAATGTGTCGTGACAGATCGCTGTAGCTCCTTCTAGCGGCTCGTGAACCGATCATCTCTTCATACTAGTTCATTCATAGCATCAAATAAACATGAATGAACATCAGAAGGAATGTTGTTTCAAGTGCTGAAAGATGTGAGTACACACAATTTTTCACAAAGTTCAAGTTCACCAACGTTAATCTACTAACTCCCCTGACTGCTTTGTCAGACAAATGGCGGATTCTGGGGTTATGATTGATCAGATCGCCTGTCAATCAAACTGCCGGCGAAGGGTCAATTGCGAGATATAAAGAATAAAATAGGTATTTGTGACATTTTTGTCTCACAAGTCAGACTATAACTCATAATTGTGTTTATAGTTCACAATTCTGAGAAAACCTTATCTTTTTATCTTTTTACTCTGTGGTGGAAGCAAGCTTCCACAGTTTCTTCATATTGATTCCGAAAAATATATGTTAAAAACAGATTTTACTATTAATATGAGGGGTTTTGAGCTTCTTGGGAGACAAACTGTTTAAAATTGGAAAGAAATTAAAACTAACTTGGCTTGATTAGATTGTGTAATATGCTGATTATGGTTAGCGTTTCATGTTTATGTATGTAATGGTACGAATATAGTAAACACATGGTTGTGAGTTCATTTTGAATGTAGGTTAAAAAAAAAAATGTTTACAATAATGATCTTTACAATCTTGTGTGCAAGAGCCAACTAGAATTTTATGCTCCGTGATTATTATTCTTGGTCTCTATCTATAGAGCCATATTCCTGGGCCTACAGCTGTGGAGGTCGTTTAATCCACACTCAAGATCGGCCAAATAAACTGTAAACAGTGGTCCAATTATTCACTAAGCCAGTTGGAGAGAAACGGTGATTAGGCGAAACGTTCCCCGTGTGTACGCTTGCTTCTCTTTATGGGAACTGCGCTGCCTTTGATTACAGCAAACACATCCACAGAAAGTGGAAACTCATTTCCCTGTGTACAGTCATTTTCACTCAACAGAACGACTCAGTTAACCCATACTGCAGTCAGAGAGTCAGTGCATGACTCGTATTCATCACTGGGCAATCACCACAACGTTTCATTTAATGAGTTTTCTATTAGCATTTCCCTGAATGTGATGATGCAATGGCTGTGTCTTTTCTGACACAGTGATGATGTGTCACATGTCCCTTCAGAAATCATTGAAATATGTTGATTTGCTGCTCAAGAAACATTTCTGATGATCAGTGTTGTGCTGCTTAATATTTTTGTGTCAACCCTGATACATGTTTGAGGATTCTTCAATGAAGAGAACAGATTTTTTATTTTTTAAATGTATTTACGGTCACTTATGATCAAATTAATGCAGCCTTTCTGAAATATATTAAATATTCCCGACCCCAAACTTTTGATTGGATATTGCTTCAATGCAGCATGTTTCAAAGACGCACTCAAATGTGTGTACTGCATGTACAATATAAAAAAAAAAACATGTATTTATAAAAGACTGTATTTAAAGTATTCATAGAAAAATTATTAAACAAATAAATAACATTTTATAAATAAAATTACAAATTATTTTATTCTATTGATGCATAAGATGTGATAATTTAATAGATAATATTTCCAGATAATATTTCGGACATTATATTTTTATTTTTCACAGTATAAATTTAGTTTCTTTAGATATGAAATATGCAGTGTAGCTTTGTTAATATTTTAGGAAGGGCTCCATGGAATCAACAAGTTTTAACATTTCTCAGTTCCTCAACAAATATCGGATGTTATCATGTGTTTGAATGATACAAAACACAGAAGTTCTTCAAATGCAATATAGTGCTATTATACATATGCTACAATTATGCAATTACACTGATATTTTGATTCCATTTTTTTTTTTTTTAGGACTTGAACCACATGAGGATTAGTAAATGATGAAACCATAAAAAGATCTTGGGTAAAATAATGGAGTCCTTTGAAACAAGTTGAATACCACACCAGAGTGACATCTTGAACTGTATATCACATTGAATCCAGGTTCAAAATATCTTATTTATTTTTTCATTTTTCATCATTGAGCAGACGCTTTTATCCAAAGCAACTTACAAGGGGAGCAATTAGGGGTTAGGTGCCTTGCTCAAGGGCACTTTAGTCATGGTATCGAAGGTGGAGAGAGTGCTGTTTATTCACAATCCCCACTTTCAATTCCTGTCGGTGTGGAAATCGAACCTGCAACTTTCAGATTACAAGCCCGACTCCCTCACCACTAGGCCACGACTACCCTTTAATGCAACATGCATGTTCCACTAACCTAGAAGATGACCAAATGCTAGAAATTCAATTCTTCAGTACATTTAGATTCTTCACGCTCTCCTAAAAAGGCCCCCTCTCTCCTCTCTGAGCATACTTAGGGGTATTTCAGATGCTTTTAAAATAAAAACATCAGTGTGGACCTGCCCTGAAGGCACCAACATTCCAGCAGGTTCCATGGCACCCCTGTTTCTCATTTAGGATAAATACAGCCATTCTGGACACCGACACATGGTTCACGTTTGAGAAGCATATGTTTCAAGAGTTGTTGAAGCAAATGCCCCACTGGAGATATCCAAAACAATAGTTTTTCAGATGGGCCTGTGTTTTTTGAATGCACTGAAGAGCAAATGATGTGTCCTGTTTTGGGAATACTCATCTTGTGATTCAAAGCAGGGAGATTTTTAGGGCTTTTAAGAAGATTTTGAAGCTTTGTGGCGGCAGAATTTTGTTTTCGAGATGAGAAGTTCTTGTCAAAGCCTCAGATATTGTTTTTCTCCAATCATGGAAAATATAGAACTTGTTTGACAGGTGCAGAGTTTCTTAACCATTGCACGTGTTAGTTGGGCTTCTGTTCTAGACCCACATCTTACATCTGACCCTTTCAAATAATGCCAGACAATGTTTGTAGTCTAAAGATCAAGAACATGGCTTTGATCCTTCAGATGGTTTAGATTTGGGCTTCACGAGGATTGATTTCAGTTTTTGTTTTTGTTTCAACTGATGGATACAGTAAATCCTGAAAAGATATTGGCGTATTGAGTATAATACTCTACAAAGAAAAAAACATTTTATTTTTGATGTAGAAGCCTTGGTTTAAACATTTTGAATCAATAACAATGTGTCTCTTAAACCAGACATTTGACTATCACTATAATGTCTGGTGCATATTGTTGCATATATATTGTGTGCATATATTTTTCTGGTCAAGAAATCTTTTAGGTTCATATTTACACCTATAGACTATTTAGCGTTTCAAATTCACCTATGTTTCGGGATCTACGAAAGGCTTCCTGGCTTAACCGGGGCTCGAACCAGCGATCTTCTTGCTGTAAGGTGATCACCATCCCATCTTTTATTGGTGCAAGGGTCACCCATAGGCCATTTGACTTACGTGTAAAGCAACCAATCACAGTTCGATTTGTTCCGTGTCATAGTTATGGGAATGAAAATGTAACTTTCGATGTCCCTACAATAACAGACTGGAGTGTACAACTCTTGGACGTATTTTTAAGAGTTTATGCCGCAAACTCCTGAGCTAAGCTAAACACAACGGCTTGCTTCTCCCAATTTGTTTCCAAGGGGACCATTAAAGAACACAACAAACTCGTCTCCCGTAAATTCTGTAGAATTCAACCAATCAGATGATGACTTCGAAACTCCTGAAGTGTTTCTAATTCTGCCATATGCATCAGACGTTCAGCCAATGGTACGTTGGTGTGACGTCTGAGACTGAGACTACTGTGCTACCCACATGACTTATAAGGGAGAGTAAATGAAATGCATGCTACTACAACAATACACTATAACGTTCAAAAGTTTGGGGTCTGCACGATTTTTTAAACGCTTTGCCCAAATTCCTGCTATGGGTTGTGCCAATGGGGGAGGGACAGAAGAAAATGTTTAACAAAAGTCTCACTTCAACTGTAAAGATCTAATTCCGTGAAACTTGCAACACCAACACCAAGATGGTCTTCAAACTGGAGTTGTTTCCGTACTCGCACAATCCCCAACACATCCCCTTCTCATAATTCACAACGCAAAAGTAGCTGGGCCACAACATGTGCCTGAGGGCTGTTCTGGCCCCTCAGACTCCAGGGGTGCAGAGAAATTGGATGACCAACGAGGAGGTCTTTTCTTATTAGCGAGATTTATTGTTTTTTTCCGCTGAGTAAATGAATCAACAAACATGGCATCTCCCCCTGCGAGCGGTGGACTAAGATGAACCCTGTAGAGTGTTGATTTAAATTTCGTTCGCTGCTTGGATTTCTGGGTCACCAGCTCAGGAGGATATTGGGACTTTCGTTTGTCATTCAGTTTCACTAAAGTGGTTCAGGTCTTCATGCATGCTCTAAATCTGAATGCTGATAACTCATGTTTTGGTATAGTGCCTAAAAGTTCTAGTAATTTATCAGTTTAATTTGAACAAGAAACAAAACTTCCAAATTTGATATTTTAAAGAACGTTATACAGGTTTGGAATGGTTTAGAAATGATGAGGTAAAGTGTAAAGAAGTGTAAGGTGTGTCTATATAGTGTGGTACACATGCAGTGTGACCGCTAACCGTGCAGCCACTACTTTTATGTGCGCTACTGTCATTATTATGACGTCAAACATCTTTATTGCCACTTGGATAGTACACTTTTCAATTAATATGATTAATTTGAGTATATTTGCGTTCATAATGGGTCTGATTCTCACCTTATTGATGAATAGGAATTGTAGTTTGCGAGTGAAGCTGCAAAGTCCTCCGTTAAAATCAGTCTTCGTAATAATCTTGTGATACGTGCAGCACAATCAAGTGAAAATGACGTAGACATTTCATTTCATTATATGATGTAAGCATGCTCCAGCCTGACACGTTAAGTGAAGTGTGAGTGCAGGCCAGCGGGGGGAGTGAAGAGGGGGGGCATTCGAACTCTGGCTGGGTTCAAGGCAACCGTGCCTAGTGTGAGTCTTTGCCTCCTCATTTCAGAACACCACTGATTATTTTGTGTTTGTTTCTTTGTTTGTGTGAGAGAAACTGCTTTTTTCTCCTGCTTTCCTTTCTGCATAATGCAGTTTGATCATACTTCGTAATACAAGAGGCTCACTTTCCACATGCCAGCCAGAGAACGGTATAAACACGATCGATTTCATGAGGCCCCTGCAGCTTCCACACGCTCACACACATGAGGTCAGCGTAATCAGCCCACCCTCGCTGTCTCGGTTAACTCTTCTCTGCCTTCCTGTCAGTGGACTAGACTCAGTGGCTCTGATATGATAGATGGCTCCTCGCTGACTTTGAAAAACTTTCTCTCTCTGACAGGTGCAAACTAATATTATTCCTCTTTGCCCTCTAACTGATACCTGTGCCACATGTATGCTGCTTCGGTGTCTTGTAACATTGGTTCTTTTAGCTCCAGTCTGTCTTCTCCTGCATTAAAGGCCCCTACTGTAAATCTGCTAAAGAGAGCCAGAGGGAAGACGGTAACGTGAGAGCGTGATAATAGTTGAAGAGATAGAGGAGGCGGAGAAGGGACACTGGCTGCAGGCTCAGCATAGTGAACCGTTTATACTAGAGGACATCAAAGCTATCAGATATTTTTATATATATATATATATATATATATATATATATATATATATATATATATATATATGATTTTAGTTTTTCAATATAAATAATATTCCAGTTTGGTTTTCCATTAACAGTATTCAAAGTTAATACTTCAAAGAAAACAAGTCATTATGAAATGATTTATAAATAAATATGAATACAAGCCATACTTAAGTGGGTCAAAAATCACTCTGAAGTTCAACTAATATCATTTATTATGAATTTAAACTTGAATACATTTTCATTTAATTGTACTTAACATGCCTTTAAGTGTCCATTACAAACATTACATTCAGTTTGCACTTAAGTACAGAATATGGCGTCCTCAGGTGATCTTAAAGTGAAAGTTTTGATTGAGCTGCATTGTTTAAACTTGCAATGGCATTCAACATATAAATTAGCTTACTTAAATCTCTGTACATTAAGTGGGAATTAGAGAAAAATTTCAATGTAAAAAAGATTAATAAACGAAAACATTCTTGCAAGATGATTGTTCTTTTTCTCAAATTTGTTTCTTGTTTCCAGACTTTGGCGATTCTTGTGGGAATCTTGCTTTATGCTACAATGTTTCAAATTCAGAGTAAAATAAGCAAAGCACATGGTTTGTTCTCTGTCTAGAGCAGAATACTGCAGTCAGTGTGGTAACCCAAATGTCTCCACACCCTGCTAGCTTGGGAAATAAACATCATTGCCCAACCCTTCAGAATGTCTGGCAGATATCCTGATTTTTTCATTGATCAACTCTGATTAAACTCTCCTAGTGCTTTAATGTCAAGATGAGTGTGTTTTTGGCGCTTCAGGGTTCTAAAGTGTTAGTCAGAGTTGCTAACTATCCAGCCCATGTGTCAGTCAGACTGTGGCATATGGAAATGCTACTAGTGTTCCTCAGCTGTGGTCATCATTTAGAGAAACTGAGAGGAGACTGTCCACATACCATTTAACGTACTCTAAGAGGACTACTAATGCTCAAAGATACACTAAATTGAAGCAACCAAATTACTAACACATGTTCACTAAGAAGTTTTTGTTTCATCAAACATAATGAAAATGAGATGAAAAATTTGTATCATGATGATAATTAAATGATTTTAATTATTAGATCTAAAAATAAAAAGACATAATGAACATGTAATAAATAAAATGTTTTAAATCATAGTATAGGTAATGTTGGAGATTGACCCACTTGAGCTGTGAGAGCTGAGGTTGAACAGTGAATGAACACTTAAGTGTGATATTTTTCCCCAAACCAGTTAAGGTCAAACTCCGCCCTGCAGTCGATTTCATTTGTTCTGTCCATCAGAGTGCTAAATGCCTATATAACTCTGAAACAAATACTAACCACCAATCCAACCCTACCTCCTGACCTTTACCTTAGTAAAACGATAATGGCACATCCTTATATAGTTTGACGAGATCAGATCCATCCATTATATTTCTAAAGTTTGAATTGAATTCATGAAATCTGAACTTTTCTTTTAACAAGTGAATTCGGTTGCAGGGAGAGATTTGTGGTCATGCCACTGTTAAACTGAAGCCCTTGGTTAGCAGGATCATTATTTCACCCAAAAGCATTTGAAAAATGTGAGATGATCACATACAGTGTATATATACACAACATAAACTAATACTACAACTTCCATCTGCACAAAATGACAAATACACAAACTGTTACTGTACGTCCTAGTCAGATAATATTTTATTGATTTGTTTTGCTTAACTGCCTGAAAATGGCTTTTTTGGTCACTTTTAGACAGCTTTTTTGTAAAATAAGTCCCCAGAGTGTGTGTGTGTGTGAAGCTTTAGCTCAAAATACCGTACAGTATACACCCTACAAAAATTTATCATTTTTATGAACCTTTAAATGCAAATGAGCTGCTGCTCCCAGCCCCCTTTCAAGAAGAGGGTGGAGCTTCAAGAGCTCATGATCTGACATACCAGCAACAACAAAACAGGACAATCTCACGCACTGAAAACGTTCGATTTTTATCGTAATAAACTGGTTGTTCTCAACACTGTGGACTCAAACACCTTATAATAGTGAATTTTGCAAATGACACACAGCAAGACAATACAAATATAGTTTCAAACATTCAGATTGCACTTAAACAGCTGATTGCTGTAGCCCATCTCCATCTTTAGGCATGGAGTCTTCCTTCATTTTTAATTTGTAGCTGCTGTCTAAATGGTAGCTTTGTTGGTGACCAAATATTCAGTATGTCTCCACAATTGACCCTTCGCAAACAGTTTGTTTGACAGGCAATCTGACCAATTATAACCCCGAATCCGCCATTTTGTCTGACAAAGCAGTCAGGGGAGTTAGTAGATTAACGTTGTTGAACATTCCTTCTGATGTTCATTCATGTTTATTTGATGCTATAAATGAACTAGTATGAAGAGTTGCTTCACGAGCCGATTGATACAGAGATACAGCGATCTGTCACGACACATTAAAGAGCCACTATATGGTATTTATTGTTTAAACTTCTTTAAAAAATTACAATATATTAAATATGAAACTGTTTCATATGTCTGCCGAAGTGTTGTCAGTGTCCTCTTTGCTCAACGGTGTATTTTTCATGAACATGAGAACATGATGTGTGGCGTGAGAGCGCATGACTTGTCGGATAAAGTAACTGTAACTAAAGGGGGCGGGTCTTTGCGAAGGGTCAATTAAGGTAGTTGGTATCTGTAGAATTAAGTAATTTACTTCTCTACGATTGATTGGTTGAGATACCAAGGGAGGCTAGCCTCCTCTGTGAAGTCTCTCTGGCTTTATTAACATTAAATCATCAGTCTCACATTTTCGCCTCACAATTTTGGGTAGGCTGTGCCTCCCCTGACAAGCCGGCACTGGCCAAATGCCTCACTTAGTTTGACATATTGGTCATAGACATGAGATCATTCAACCATGACATCCACATCCGTGGAGTTACGCTGGGAATTCTAACCATCTACCCTCCACTTAGTGGTATTGAGGGTTTAACCACAGAGCCACAGGGTGACTGACGCATCCTGTGAGAAAACCAACTGCTCTGTCACTATCTATAGGTCAATGAAATCTGCCATGGAGGTCTAAGCAGCAGACCCAAACCAAGAACACCTAAATGGGATCAGTTCTGCTATTTTGATTGTCCGAGAGCTGGCCAGTTGACATAATGTTTGGAATCAGACTCGACTGCAGTGTTTTAGGTTGTGAAAACTGTTGTATGTGGTTATGGATGATGAATGGTAGAGTGCAAAGGGTTTCCTGTGGCTGCAAGATGAGGGTGGAGAGTTAAAGGAGGTGAAGGGCTACTGGGGCAACGTACATGAACAATAATGGTACAAGGAAAGATTTAAGATGTATTTTTGGCATCTCGTTTGCTATGTGATGGTACGCTCTGTTCAGTGTTGGTTTTATAATGAAATACCCAGAGACTGGTTTTAAGAACAGGACAACAAACACACCAAAGAGTACTTATACTCATTGAACACATGCTGCACTGTGTTTTTCGGTTTCAAATACAGGACTGAGACTTATATTTTGGCACTTTAAAATTGAAAATTATTTCAGATTTAACTTTATGTTTATTTTTCTTACTTGTGTGATTATGTCCATGTTATCGCCCGAATACGCTCAATCTCACAAGCAGCTACAAAAACAATTGTGTGATAAATGTGTACTTAAAATCCATCATTCCTGACAGGTCTCATTTTTTTGAACAGCCAAAGTTGCACAATTTATGTTTCTAATTTCACCACAGATGTTAAGCCATTGTGCATCCTATAAAAATGTAGCTGGGAATAATGTAAGTAGCATTTACTGCAAGTTTTACTGCTCTAGATCAGTCCGTACTCAAAGCGCACACACAGTGCTACAACTTTATTGCGTTTATCCTCACCATGAATCTGTAATTTGATTGGGCCGGGACTGAGAAGCCTTGGATCTTCCATTCATAAGACCCATCTGTTTACCATGGTGTAAACATGGTCTAGTAATATTCAGGAACATCTTGTACAAGACTGCCAGAGGTGATCAAAACAATTAGAGGCAAAACACAGAGGTCTCATCAACACATTTCAGCTGCACAAACAACAAAATGGATATTTCATTGACGATGGCGGTCTTTTGGAGATAATTAGATGAAGTCATGCCACATGTAAGATTTCAGACAGTTCAGACTCTCTTTTCTTTCTCAAATCTTGCATGGTAACACTAAAGTCGTTTCTCTATATGCAACATTTTTATCTTCACTTAATAAAGCAGTGATGGGAAGATTGAATCAGTTCAGTTTGAACAATTTGTTTCAATTAACCCCAAATCTTTTTCTATGTAATGATGTCATAATGCAGTCCCTGCTGTAGCGTATTAAATGCTCTGTGTATGAAATGCAGCTGTGTGATAAGGCTGTCTATCAGCCCTGAATAAACAAAATAAGATACAAAAACGGAGTGTCTTTAAAAACCCTCTTTCTTGTGGATCTATTTCCTTCTGCCACATATTCAAATCTCGAGTTGACAATTTGACTAAGGCTCTTTTACTTCTTCAGGTCGATATCCATAATGTTATATCCATAAAAAAAATCAGTTTAAATGTCCACTGAGGAAAGCGATTTCCCATGACAATGCTAAAACTTCCATGTTTACAACCAATCCCTTTCAATTTGCTACTGACTCAGACTTTCCCGTCATCTAATGCTATAATAATGTAACTTACAGACCCATTTCTCAATACCAAATACGGCATATTATTTATAAAAATTTATATTTATTGAGTAATAATATTTAAATTAACAATAGCCATTAGATAATTGAAAATAGACACAAACAAACAATTCAGTCAAATGTACAAAAGCAGCGCTCTATTAAGTTAAATATAGCCTAAATATAAAGTTATGAAACTTAATTTTTCCCTTAACCCAAATTAATTTTCATCTGGAACTGAAGTAATCGATTAAGAAGACCAAAGATTGCTCATTTTAATTATATATCACATTTAACCACTATCTACATAAGAGCCAGCGGCAAATTCCCGAAGAACTGGCCGAGATGAAGCTGTTCTCTGCGGGTACACGAGCACTAATGGCCTGATGCTCACGTTTGCGAAAGCGTCTAAACGAATTGTAAAACCTTAAAATGACATTTGTTGACAAAACAACAGTAGCATTTGTAAAATATATATTTCCTCAACTGCCATGACAGTCGCGGCAAGTGAAGTGATACAAATGGTGAAACTGTTCGAGTACTGACACTGGGGGAATATCGCATGGCTCTCAGCCTATCAGATTCAAGGACCAGAAAGAACACTTGTATAAATTCTTATAAATCCATATACTGTATTCAATGATAAAAAAAATTTCCTTTACTTTTGGCCAAAAAGATTTTTGAATGCTTTTTATGAAAATTGTTTTGTTTGTATGTTGATAAAATTTGTTGTAAATTTTATTTGTGATGTAAAATGGTTTCTAATATTCATCTACCAAAGTAATTTTCTTTGGCTTAAGTTCTGTAAAGGTTACCTCAAAGTTCTAAACCAAAATGTAAATAAAAAGTTTGTACAATCAAGACAAAAACGCTTAATCTTAAAACATTAAAAAAGGTTAGCATCCCAGATCTTTATGCCGTAACGTTTTCTTAACTTAATAAAATCATTAGGAAGACATTCTTACAACAAAATTGTTAGCTGTGATCATACATCAAAGTGTTTGACTTCTTTTGACAAATAAGAAAGGTCCACTTTCCTGGAAAATCGTGAATCATATTGTAAACATGAAAGCCGTAATCCTTGTATAGATGCTTCAGGCAGACAGCAGTGTTATGAACTGTGTGTGTGTGTGTGTGTGTGTAATGATGTTTTACAATTAGACTGAGCCGGAGTCTTTCTGCTCAGTCTCCATATGGAAATGTTTTAGTGAACAAGGTATCAAAGTGAGACACCTGCAAGACATTAAGGGCGAAGTTCTGCACACTGATGAGTGAGTGTGTTTTGGTTGATGAAGGAGAACTGCAAAGTGTACATTGATGTGTTTTTGTCATACACCTGTGAGAAATTACACACAAGCACAGCACATACACACATGACAGACACAGTTTTAGATCACCAGAAAAATAAAGTCCAACCCCAACAAGGTGCTGGCGAGACCTGCAGCTGCACTGAACAGTGTAAATAAAACCCTAATTTCAGCTCACTCATGACTGTCCGTGACAGCTCTTCCTGTCTAAATGTAAATGTCTGAAAGAGGGCTGTCAGAACAGGGTTTACTCCACCATGAGGGTTGAGATGGTAGTATGCATAAGCTTTCACCTTTGGAAATGACCTAATTACTATTTTCTCTAAAGTACAGGAAGGAAACGAAGTTTTTCATTTACTGACTTTAGAAAAAAAACAAAAAAAACATGGAAGTGTCTGAGACATGACACATACGTTATAAACGTATTTATACAAGAAAGTGGCCCCAAAAATATTTGGACACTAAAGTCACATTTAAAAATGTTTGAATAAAAGGCAAAATATGTAAGATTTGAATATTAAAATATCCAAAAACCACTTGTACAGTGTTATAGATTTCGCTCAGCTGTGTACTTACATCATCCTAAATGTTTCCAAGAATTTGTCAATTTAAAGAAATTCACAATTTTAAATAGTGCCACGTCCCTCACTTGTCGCCTGTCAATGTAGTAAAATCTGCGTTATCCCTGGTTTCCGCTTGTACTGCATACTAACCATGGAAACAGACGTGAACAGCAGCATAACATCTAGCAGCAAGCTGTTGTCGTTTCGTTCAAACCATGGCAAATAAACTTTGGGACAAAAGGAGAAATAAAATGAGGATCACTATCGGAGTGACGTTTTCAAGATGGCGAGAGCTTTGCGTCAAACTTCGACATGACAGAGACAGCGCTCTTACACATTATTAGAAAATGAAAGCAAATGTAGGCTACATAAGACTAATCAATGTTATATAGCTCAACCCGACGAAATGTTAAAATATCATCAGTATGATACTGTAATGTTGATCTAGCTTACTGTTAAGTCTCATACAGGCAACAAACTAATACTAAACATTAAAACTGTCAACACACTCAAATGCAGTTTAGTGTGATAGTGTAACGTTAGACCAAGTGAAACAGCACTGCGTTACCTCACAGTTTTAATTCATCAAATAAACTGACCTATATGAGAAGCATTTCAGCACTCGTGAGTAGTTCGGTAGAATGAAATGTCATTTCTTTATCCCCGGGACTCGTGTGTGGCACTGATATCTGTCTCTCTTTAGCGATTCTCGGCCACGGCCTGCTTCACACCACAGTCATGTTAAATACATGAATGCATTCACTCATCCATAAACATTATTTCCCCATAAACATTATTCGATCCATCGGCATGATGACAAGTTCAACAATTCCACACTCATTCACTGTATCATCAATCTATGCCTTTGTTATAGTTTTGAAGAATTTAACAATCCCCAGAGGCGAAAATACAGACTGTGCCTTTAAACTTCAAACCAAGTGACAAGAGCTTTCAGAACTAACTTCACATTTTTCAACCAGCTGGTGTCATTTTTTTAGTGGATGTAGGAAGTCAGTTCACCTCAAGTTCATGCAGGTGTCCCAGCAGGTGAAGTTCATCACATTTACTGTGAACATGTTCCACTCATGTCCAAATTCTGAATATTGTTTTACAGTTTAAAACCTATTAAACATTTGGGAAATATTTTGTTTGAAAAGTCTGCTTGTACTACATCTCTTTAAAAATAAATGCTAAATATATTGTGTATCTAATCAAAGACATTTTAAAGTGTCTCTTAAGCACTTCTAGGGTCGTTGTAAAAACACTAGCCATGAAGAATTGAGATTTCTCTCCAAAGCTCAATATCATTAGTTATGGCTTTAGTAATTCGCCTTATCCAGAGAACAAAAACGTCAACTCAGTGATGTTATGTTTTTTTCATTTTGGCATTACTGAATTTGGTCATTTGTTTTACATTCCGTTACAATTTAAGTTTGTTGATGTTTCATCATTCTGATTTTAATTTCTTTTCCACTTATACTGTATAGCAGAGTTTGATCAAAACAAAATGCTCGTAATTACAATCATATTCGTTTGTAAAAAAGATTAGAACTCTAAAGGGGAAATAAACAACATGCTGCAGCTGACGGTTTTTAGCGTTATTTAATTGAGGCAGCTCAAGTGGTGGCGGGTTTGTGTGTGTGTGTGTGTGTGTGTGTGTTTCACGTAAACCCTACATTAAGGGAACAAAATGTCAACACAAAGTTGGCAATATCCAAAATCCTTGACCTTGTGGGGACATTTTTTGGTCCCCATGAGGAAACCAGCTCCTAAATCATACTTTTATGTTTTTTTGTTTTGTATTGTTTTTTTTGAAAATCTAAAAATGCAGAACGTTTTCTGTGGTGGGTAGGTTTAGGGTTAGGGGATATAATATACAGGTTGTGCAGTATAAAAGTCATTACGTCTGTGGAAAGTCCGTATAAAATATGAAAACCCAACACGTGTGTGTATTTGTGTTGAAAGCAAATGCTCAGAGGATATGAGACATTGGTGCTATTGGGACAGACAGCCGAACGATGAGCAGAGGTTCCGCTGGGCTCCTTGGAAACAGGAAAGCCTGCTGATTGACTACGGCCTTGGGAGTTCAGAGGGCACTCTCTGTGTGTGTGTGTGTGTGTGTGGCATTTCTGTATTGATCTTTATGGCGTTTAAGTGGATAGCAGCAAAAAATGTTGAAATACTTCACATGGATAGTAGCTATTGCAGCTCATTACTATTTGTGACCCTGGACCGCAAAACCAATCATGAGGGTAAATTTTTGACCCTTTTTTATTCATACATCATTTGAAAGCTGAATAAATAAGCTCTCCATTGATGTATGACTTGTTATGATGGTTTATATTTGGCCAAGATACTATTTTAATATCTGTAATCTAAAGAGCAAAAAAATCAAAATATTAAAATCGCCTTTACAGTTGTCCAAATGAAGTCCTTAGCAATGCATATCCACTTACAAAAATACATTTTTGATATATACGGTAGGAAATTTACAAAATATCTTCATGGAACATGATCTTTACTTCATATCATAATGATTTTTGGCCCATACTATGTAATTTTGACCCATACTGTGTATTGTTGGCTATTGCTACAAATATACCCGCGTGATTTTGTGGTCCAGGGTCACATTTGGTAAACTTAGGCAAACAGGAAATGAAATCATAATGAGGACTCCTGTAGACCCTCATGAGTGTGTCTGAGTCAATAGGCCACGTTCACACTGTAAAATGTCAGGAGTGACAACCGCACTTAAATATCTCCTAAACTATCGTTCCGTGTGTGTACGGAACACGACTCACTCCTGAAATCATAATAACAGACACCTTAGCAACTATATGTGTCTAAAACACCATTGACATGTGGAAATAGGAACTTAGCAAGATGTGTGTTTAAAGCAAGATGTTTAAAATATTTTTTATTTATAATGGACATTTTTCATTGATGTGACAACAGCATATATATATATAAATACACAGCGGGTAAAATAAGTATTGAATATGTTAACATTTTTTTTATGTTATACAAAGTTCCAATGCACCAATTAGCTCAAGGGTATTAACTCAAGAAATTAAAAATAAGGAAATCCATAATACTACAATCCATTAAAAAGTTATGTGTTATAAAGTGAAATGACAGGGAAAAAGTATTGAACACATTAAGAAAAATCAGTACACTAAGGCAAGGCAAGTCAAGAAAACAACAGATTTCACTAATTAGTTCCACCTCCTACCTGTGCAAAATTAGTTGGGTTAGTGCATGTTGTTAGGTTAGAAACAGGCTTACCCACCTCTGAATGCAAGAATTGGACATCTCATGATGGGTAGAGGCAAAGATCTCTCCCAAGACTTTCACTACAAGATTTTTGCCATACATAACAACGGTACTAGTTACAGATGGATTTTCCAACTTCTAAATGTTCCTGTTAGCACCACTGGGGCCATTTTCCACAACAGAAAGGAACATCATTCCACTATCAAATGGCCATGCAAAGGACCTCCTCGCAAGATTTCTGATCAGGGAGTCAGAAGGTTGGTCAGAAGAGTAGCCCAAGAACCATGGAGCACTAAGAACGAGGTCCAGAAACACTTGGAAGCAGCAGGTACAATGGTCACTGAGAAAACTATAGGAAATGCACTCCACCGCCACAGCCTTCTTGCACTCTCACCACAGAAAGCTCGGCATGTTGAAGCTCTTTTTAAGTTTTCTACACAACATTTGGAAAGGTCTGAACTACTGGGAGAATTGAATATGGTCAAAAATCTATCTTTTGGCAACAATACCACATGCCATGTCTGGAGGAGAACTGGCTTTGAATATGACCCTATAAATACCACAACACCAGTGATGTTTTCGAGGTGGAAGCATCATGGTACAGGGCTGTTTCTCTATCATGGTATTGGCAGAATTAATATTACTGAAGGGAAGATGAATGAAGCCATGTACTGGGCATTTTTGAGATGAATTTGTTGCCATCCACCATGATGATGAAGATGTGGACTTTGGTGGACTTTCCACATGGACAACAATCCAAAACACACTGCAAAAGAGAGTTTGAATTGGTTCCAGAGGAAGAAAATAAAGTTGTTAGAATGTCCAAGTAAATCACCAGACGTAAACCCAACAGAGCATTTGTTGAAGGCACTGAAGATCAAAATTCACAGTATTCAGGATTTAAAGTTTGGTGATACAGGATGTGCCTTGATGCTGTCACTGCAAAAAAGACTTTTCTACCAACTATTAAATACATTTTCAGTTAGTGTGTTCAATACTTTTTACCCATGTCATTTCACTTTAACTTTTTAATGGATTGTAGCATTATGATTTCCTTATTTGTACTGATATCTTGAGCTGATACCGACATCTGTTCAAAATTTAATGTGAATTGCTGAATTGGAACTTTGTATAATAAAAAAGTGTTAACGTATTCAATACTTATTTTACACGCTCTATATATATATACATAATGCACACACGTACAGAAACTCTACTGACTACATGTCAACTTATTCTAACCCTAAACGTACTAGTCTACTAATAATCTACTAACATTGAGAGTTAATGTTGCACTTACATATGCAACGTTACTTATAGTCAACAGAATGTGTAAAATGGACCATCAAAATAAAGTGTAAATGCAGTTGTGGTGTACAAATGAAAAGCATGCGTTTTTATTTTTTTTTTTTCAGTAGCAGTATCAGAGTTCCCCAGCTCTCTAAGTTCACTATAATCATAATACTTTTCTTGGCTAGAAAAAGGGATGAAAAATAAGCTTAGAGCATGATGATTGTACCTGAGCCTCTCTGTCTCTGTCCCCTGTAAGACTAAACCATCGCTCCTAGCAGGGGCTGTTTTAGTTTGGCTGGCACAGACCGCTGTGCAAACAGGAAACTAGTGCGCTGCTGTAAATCGTGCTGTTGCCACAGTGACTGGGTCATGACCTTTGACCCTGACACTGGATAGGCTTTACAGAAGCTTAAGATGGGGAGTGTAAAGGAGAGCTGATTGGTCAAGTGATCCGGTCACCGTCTGTGACATCGTTAGCATCATTGAGCATGTGATGGCTGAAAGACTAAAGAAGGGCTGATGTATTAGATTTGAATGCGTTCATCCAAAACAGACATGTTTAGTTGTTATTAAATTAACCACAGGAAAGAAAATCCTGGATTTTGTAAGTTTCAGAATATTTCCTCTTTTTCCATAAAGAAGCAAAAGATAATGAAGAAACAGTCATACTGGTAAATGCTGTTGTGAAATATGAATGTTCGAGCTTGTTTCATTTTTACTAACACTGAATGATTTGATAAGGCGAGACAGAACTTGCTCAAGTAGCTTTGGGTTTGAAGTATTATAAAGTTAATCTTGCTATTAAAAAGCTAATGTGGACAGTATCATGTTACAGGGGTTTCCGTTGATAATGCCATGGTACTTTTGTTAATATTACTGAATTATCATATTCATAGGATTTATTTTTATTTTTTTATTTTTGGACATCGATGGGATGCTCATATTTTCATAATTTGCCTCTGCTCATCTTGATTCAGTGTTCTGATCAAAATGCATATTACTTTTAAAAAGGTTCATGCTTTATGTCTTTTGGCACTTGCTGAAGAATGTACGAAGTCACGATGACAGACAGCACCACGTAATTTCTCTGAGTAATGCTTCCTGCCGCAGCCGATTCAAACCGAGCACTGTGTCAAATCGTTCTGTTTTCTAACAGACTGAGCTATTGTATATGTCATCACTTTGGAATTCTGAATGTGAAGTAAGAGGCATGGGAATCTCTAAGCTAATGATTCATTTTGATTCACTTTCCTTTAGGGCAAAAGTCTTGGATTGTGGAATATGTTCTTAACTTTTCAGATGCACTTCCTGATGCACTTCCGGCATTTTATATTGCTCATTCCCAGATCATAGTGAAATCATAGTATGTTTGACTCTGCAATATGTCAGTTGGTTTCTTTAAAAACTCAGAATGTCTCTTTCTCTGGATTTTTTTTTTTTTCCCTCAGAGTATGCTGAACGTTCGTTAACTTTTCTCACCTTAGGCTCAAAATATCTGGGATTGTAGCCACTATAGAAAAAAGATGACCACCACAGACACTTAAAGCATCATAGTCTGTATATTTTTGAGATATTTTCAGATATGCATGTGTTCCAAGTTCGTGTAAAAGTTTTGAATTTATTTTTGTGTCATTTTATACCTCTGGTTAAAGACCAAAGAGGCACCATGACCTGTTCTATTTGAGTTGTGATTAAATATGTCTTCACGTGCTATGGGAACTTCTGAAGTCATGATTACGGGCTTATCGCATTTAAGTTTCGAGATGAGAGGGCGTTCATGTGCAACTTTTTACCCACAAAACTCATATTTACGACAGCGTTGGGGGTAACGCATTACAAGTAACTTGAGTTACAGAATGTAATCAAATTACTTTTTCAAGTAACTAGTAAAGTAATGCATTACTTTTTCAGTTTACAACAATCTAAGTTACTTTTTGAGATTTATTGACTGACAGCTCTCCTGTCCCCATGTTGAGAGAAATAAAGTGCAGCGCTGTGTGAATATGATGGTTATTGTAGCTCTAGGCAAAAAGTGAACATGCATTTACTCATCTCACTTGCACAAAAACATTCCATATTCCTCAAAATGAATAAAAACCGTGAAATGCAATCTTTGAATTTACAGAAAACTGTACTAATTATTTTAAATTAATCTCACTTTATTAACCATTGTCTTTGCTGCTAATCTTCAATGATTTAATTCAGCCATACTAATTACCGAAAATGACTTTAGATTAGATTTAGAAAATAAGATTGTTGAACTTCCTTCTCCTGTATCCTATTCTTCTTTAATCCAGAATGGTGGCACAGCTGAAAGGTTTGTTTGAGGTGCGTCCTCTACTGTACAGGTGTAAATATACATTTCATTCAATCTGAGGTTTATTCATTCACTTTTGGTGTGGAAGGGCCTTTACATTTGCCGAAAATAGAACTTTTTTGTTGTTATTAAAAAACAAACAAGCAATTAAGCCCAACTCAGATGCGAAAAAGTAACGCAAAAGTAATGTAACGCACTATTTTTCATGAAAACCAAGTAACACAATTAGTTACTTTTCATGATTACTTTTAAAAGTAACTTTCCACATCACTGATGGTAATTCCAAAAACCTGTGAAGACAGCATCTATCTATCTATCTATCTATCTATCTATCTATCTATCTATCTATCTATCTATCTATCTATCTATCTGTCTGTCTATCTGTCTGTCTGTCATATCTTTGCTTATATAAATTATCAAATAATCTAATTTCTTGTTACTTTTCTTGCTAATTATAACAGTAGAAAGTGATGGGGACACACAAAAAATAATTTTCTGTGAATGAGCCTTGCAGAAAGCAGAAAGATGAGATTGATAATCATTACCCATGTGAAGGGACTCCTGAGGTTTTGGTACAGAGATGACAGTGTGTTTTCCAGGATGTAGCCCAAAATAGACTTATTTCTAAAAGGGTCAAGTGAGACAACACTAAATTGAGTTGAAAAAGAAAGCAACTTTTGTTAGAGTGCACAAAGCATCCTCTATCTTTCTCTTCTCATCCTACTTACACCCTTCTTCCTGTCCTCATTTGGCAGTGGCCCTTGAGTACCCAAACGGCTGCAGTTCAGAGGTCAGGCACTTAAGCCTGAATAATGTGTGGCTTGTATCATCTCTATCACACCCTATTTGTGCTCTCTGTTTCTGACAAACAGAGTGGTTTTGTATAGAAGGGATGTTGCCGAGTGGAAAGACTGACTAGACAACCTCCAGGGACAAAAATGAGATTTTTACATTTTCTAATGAACAGTAGGAGTAAGATTACAAGAGAGGAAAAGAGAAGAAACAGGATGTCCTGACTAAGAAATGTCAAATAATCATCATATTAATAGAATAATTTCCAAAGGATCTTGTCATTAGAAATTGACGACACTTTCATGCCCTTCGTGGCAGTAAATAAAGTGTTCATCACATTTGTGCTTTAAAATTTGCTGGAAATATGTATTTGTTCGTAATATGGAATATGTATTTGGCATCTTACATTTGATGTTTTTGTTTCATACTAGGGAAGTAACCATATTCAGTCGATACTTAATGTACACACTTAATTAACTGAATATGTAATGTAATTCGGTACTTTTTATAAAAAGTAATTCAATATTGTAATCATCACTTTTAAAAGTATGTTCCCCAACAAGTAACTAAATACCAACAACTTGCAATTAATATACTCTGTTGGATTCATTGTGGATTCATCTGATGTGATCTTGGAGCTTTTAGAGAGTGAATACATTAAATGTGGGCAGTGGCCAAGTGTTTAGAGAGCCGGACTTGTAAATTCCGAGTGTGGGACACCATCCTTGGCTACACGTCACGTCACTATTGTTTTGTGTGTTGGTGGTGTAATCCCATAAGTATTCATGCATCGTGTCCTCTGTGTGCTCTCTTTACCTAAATAAATTCAACAGCTTTGAACACATAGGCACAGATGAGAAATTTCCTCCCATGTTTGCCCAGACCATCAGAACAGCAGCCATATTTTTAAAGGCAACAAAAGGAGAAATATCATCCATCCACGTGCACTTTTATTGGAGAAGCAGATTCAAACGACAAAACAATGTTTTGTTATCGTTTTGTTGTTTGAATCTGCTTCTCCAATAAAAGTCTGAGCCTGATTGATTGTTGAATCCAAGATACTGACATGTTTAACTTTGAATACAAGAGTGTATAACACTTTTTTATGATTCGACATTGGAGGCATTCACTTTTTGATAGTGTTTGTGAATACTGAAGTCACCATAAAAATCAGATTACATACTTTACAGGAGGAATCAAACTGTGAAGGATTTTCACATTCCACAATATCACGTAATACAGTAAAAGATCTTTTGTTCTCTCTGATTTAACACTTTTTCTTGAGTTGTTCGTAGTTATTCGTATTACGCCGAAAACCCCCCTTGTCATGCCTCCCACACAAAAGAGCTCGCAAACTCAAATAAACAGACAAAAAGAAAAGCAGCGTGGATTAATCTGACGTGGTCCTGGAGCTTTTAGAGTGAATGCAAGAAATGCTGGGCTGATGTGTTGGGCATATGACTCAGGTGGTCTCAGACAGGCCATGGGACGATTTACAAGCTGAGCTTCCTGGAAGTGTCTGTGATGCTGACAGCAGGAATGGAACGCTGGCCATTTTGAGGTTTACACCACTACCAGGAGACAATTTAATCCAGTTAAAGATGTGAAATAAAACCTATAACAATAAAAAGTTACACAGCCAGGAAAGAAAGATAGGGAGGATGAAGTGAGGGTGGATTTGGGAATCTTACAACAATTACACAATTTACTGTTACAGTTAAAATCGTGATGCTACTCAAATTGCTTGCAGGAGAACACCGCCTCTGTGAGAATGCCATGATGTCTTTTATTAAATGAAGTGTTGTTGATTAAAGAGACCCCATCCAGAGGGCTGCAGAAGGCCAAATCCCCTGTTGAGCTGGAGCGATGAGACTCTGGGGAGTAATGCAACTCCTCAAACCACAGTTTTGTTTTTTTGGGGGGGTTTTTTGTGTGTGATAGCTTAATCCATTTTTCTAGGGAATGTGCTAAAATTGGCTCTGAACTCAGTGCAGATGCAGAAAATGTGATTTACAATACTTAAAGTCATTCTTTCAGTGCTGATTGGATAGTCATGATTTGTGTTACACTTAAATGGGCTGGAGGCACTGAGTTTGAATCATTTCAAATGCTTTTGTCAATCATCTGTTATCTACACTGATCAGGCATAACATTATGAGAACAGACAGGTGAAGTGAATAACACTGATTATCTCTTCATCACAGCCCTTGTTAGAGGGTGGGATATTTTGGGCAACAAGTGAACATTTTGTCCTCAAAGTTGATGTGTTAGAAGCAGGAAAGCGTAAGGATTTGAGCAAGATTGACAAGGGCCAAATTGTGATGGTTAGACGACTGGGTCAGAGCATCTCCGAAACTGCAGCCCTTGTGGGGTGTTCCCGGTCAGTTTCTATCAAAAGTGGTCCAAGGAAGGAACAGTAGTGAACCAGTGACAGGGTCATGGGCATGTGTGGAGCGAAGGCTCAAGTAGACGAGCTACTGTAGCTCAAATTGCTAAAGAAGTTAATGCTGGTTCTGATAGAAAGGTGTCAGAATACTTAGTGCATCGCAGTTTGTTTTTCGTATGGGGCTGCATAGCCACAGACCAGTCAGAGTGACCATGCTGACCCCTGTCCACTGCCGAAAGAGCCAACTGTGGGCATCAGAACTGGACCATGGAGCAATGGAAGAAGGTGGCCTGGTCTGATGATTCACGTTTTCTTTTACATCACGTGGATGGTGGGGTCCCTGTGCATCCTTACCTGGGGAACACATAGCACCAGGATGCACTATGGGAAGAAGGCGGAGGCAGTTAGATGCTTTGGGCAACATTCTGCTGGGAAACCTTGGGTCCGGCACGTATCACCTACCTAAGCATTGTTGCAGACCATGTACACCCTTTCATGGAAACAGTATTGCCTGGTGGCTGTGGCTCTTTCAGTAGGATAATATGTCCTGAGAAAGCAAAAATAATTCAGGAATGGTTTGAGGAGCACAACAATGAGTTTGAGGTGTTGACTTGGCCTCCAATTCCCCAGATCTCAATCCCATCGAGCATCTATGGAATGTGCTGAACAATCAAGTCCGATCCTTGGAGGCCCAACCTCACGGTGACTACACGTTTAATGAAAATCAAGTGTGTCTGTTTGATTTAAATGACAGCATGTAACACTTAGAGACAGTTCACCCAAAGCATAGAAATTCTTTCATCATTTTTTCAGCTTCATGTTGTTCCAAACACAAAGACTTTCGTTCATCATCAAAGCACAAATAAGGATATTTTTAATGAAGCCTAATGGATTTCTGTCCCTCCATTGACACTTAAAGAGATCATAAAATAAATCCATGTGAACCATATCCGTACTTGCTTGAGAACAAGTTTCATTGTTTCCCACTCATCTAGCAGGTTGCTTGAGCTTCTGTTGACCATATTTGATGTGCTCTATGTATGTCCAATGATCAATGTTCATATGAATAAAAGCCTAATTTAAATCTTTTCATCATGTATGGTGACTGTGTCTCTTTAGTAAACTTGAAGAGGACATGTGATTTTTAAAATTTTTTACATTCTTTTTTTTTTTTTTTTTTTTTACTGTCTAATGTTGCTGTGTTTAGCATGAAAAAGGTCTGCAACGTTACAAAGAACAAATTCCACTCCAAAAGGAATTATTCTCTAAATCAGTGCACACTATTTCTGAACTCCTTGAAACGTCTGGATTGTAGTCTTCAGTTTTCATCCGGCAAGAATTACATCACAATATTCCTAATTTGAATAATTCCAGCCCAAGGCATACACAATAAAAAAGGCGCTTGTTGTAGTCAGTTAGTATGCTGAAACTCGCGGCTATGGTAAAGGGCATGCCGTTTCCGTAACTCACTAGTACCAGTTGACCAATCAGAGTACATTGAGCTTTTTGGAAGGAGGGGCTTGATAGAGAATATACAGTGGTGTGATTCCCAAAAACATCATTATCCAATTTTTCAAGTTCAAGTTCAGCAACAACATTTTTTTTCTACCAACTCCCCTGGCTGCTTTGTCAGACAAAATGGCGGATTCAGGGTTATGATTGGTCAGATCGCCTGTCAATCAATCTGCCGGCGAAGGATCAATTAACATCGCAAGTTCCGTTGTTACAAACATAGTTCAAAGATTTGGTGTGTCCCGAAACCATAGTTCATACGATCACTCACAAAAAGCATTTCAAACTTGTGTGGTTGGAACGACAGCTCTTGAGCTGTGGTTAGAAGCACAGTTTCTTGTATTTATTTCATGTGTACTTAATAAATTATCCTGAGCAAAATAAGCAAGCTGACATTAAGCACAATGTATGTCTTTTATTTAGAATATATACAAATGTCATTTACATATTTTAGTTTTTCAAGAGATTTTAAGCACCATTTTTGAAGAGTGTGCATGTGCGAACTTGTTCTAGTATGTAAGAATGAGCCTGTGATTGAATCTGGAAAAATAAAACAAATTATCTGAGAAAGTAGTCCTCAGATGCCATGTCCGTAATTTATAGCAAAAAAAACATGCGTTAATTCAATCTCAAAAGGATTTATTTAAAGAAGTTATTACTCCACCACTTGCGTGATATCATTCACCAACGTGGCTGACAGGTTTCCGGAAACAGTCGTGACTTGCTAGTTGATTTGCTCAACAATGTTGCACAGGAAACACATCCCAGAGCGTTACTGAGAGACTGGGAAGAGAGGTGCTGCAAGATTGTCAAATATGTGAAAAATAATGTGCTTTTTGGACATTTAAGCATGAAAACCCTAAAAACTAAATCAAGACTGTTTTAAAATGGCCTTTCGAAACCACTTGATTCAAACGAACTACTTTAATGATGTGTTTCTTGTGATTAACATTTTGAAATTTGGGGGAATGGACTTTAAATGGAGAGACAGAAATCTTTCAGGATACATTAAAATCTCATTTGTGTTTTGAAATGATCAAAAGTCTTATGCGTTTAAAATGACATGAGGGTGAGTACAATTTTCATTTTTAGGTGAACTATCCCTTTAAGATTTGCACATCATGTCTATCAGCTGTCTAAAATACAAGACTTAATTGGGAATGTTTTATGTCATTTGGCGTTTTTATTACTGAAATGTAATTAGCCATTAAACAGACACAAAAATCATTTTAAGGGGTGTACATTTGAACAGAGCACGGCTTTAATGGAGCACTTCACTGAGGCTTGTAAAATCCTGCCTTCTGAGGTGATTTATTTTGTATCATAGCGAGTCCTTTGGCAACGGGGCCTCTGCTCTAACAAAAGCCAGATCTGAATCTGCACAATGAAGTGGGTCCCCTGGTGCTGTGATCGTTTGTCCAAAGGTGACATAAGGAGTTGGAGTACAGCCAGAGTTCCTGATGTAAGTGTGTGTGTGTTTCATGGTGATCGTGAAGCAGATCCCTGAAGGCTGGCTTCATTTTTCACTCTGTCATTTAAGCCAACGGGTACGTCAAGCAGAACGAGGAAGAGTTAAAGGTGTGCGGTCTCAGCGGAGACATTCAGAGAGAATTCTGTCATCATAGGACCATAGAGGGGGTCAGAATCTCCTGCAAAAATAAACACTGATGCAGGCCGGGCTCTTTTAGAAAGCATTCATCACTCCTCTCTGCAGGTGTCCATCTGCGGGTGTCAATGAAAACCGATTTACCATATTCATAATCATCTATTAGGACAGTTGACACAACATCATACCCCAAAACAGAGACTGATGGGCATATATGGATGCAGCATTTCTGGTACTACTGCAATTTTTCGAGATGTACCGTACACATATTCTTAGAAGCACCTTGGCAGACCCTGTTATGAATATAGTATGGTAGAGTTGGGTAAGATGTGCCACATTTTACTTGTCTTCTTGGCAAGGAAAAACGAGATAAAGGTGAAACAGTAACAATTTACAGTAGGGTCTCATTTGTTAACATTCATGAATGCATTAACAGATCCAACTTTGGATTTTAATAAAATGTATTTGTAAATGTTGAAATTAACATTAACTAAGATTATTAAGTGCTGTAGAAGTATTGTTCATTGTTAGTTCATGTTAACCAATGCAGTTAACTAATGAAATCTTACTGTAAAGTGTTGCCAAGAAAACTAATATGACTAAATATATTTCAAGAAGTTTATTCTGTTATCAACCAAAACGATAAGAATGCACTCATGAAATGTGACTTCTAAAATCATTTTAAAAAGTTGTCCAGTGGCAAAACTTGCCCCACATTAAAACTGGGGTAACTGTGTTAAATGTCAAGGAGTTGAATGAGTTATTTGTGTGTAAATAAAAAAATTAAAAATGTCAATAAAAATAATTGAGAACAAAAAATATTTACTAATGTACAATCTCATATCAGAATATGGTTATGCTGGTCTATGTGACCGATGTTTATAAAAGCTGTTAGTAACTTTAAAATGATAAAATATGAATCTCTTTTCTTTAAGTTTTCAACATGTTCATTTGACAAAAATGTTTTCAGTTTGTTAGATTAAGGGAGTGACACTGCATACCCACTGGCACATCTTACCCCTAATTATTCATACTATATTACCATCTGATACCATTGCTGTACTACTGCCACTGTTCTTTCATTCCCTTCCTTCCTTCCTTGCTTCCTTTGCTCAGGTGTACTTCAGTGTTAAAGCTGTATATCAGACTAATTGTATCAGCAAACTCTTGTTTTCATGACCGAGCTGATGTCTGGGGCAGAGGTTGAACAATATTATATTATTTTATTTGCTGAAAAGGTTGAGGGATTGTTTTTTTTTTTTATGGTTTTATACAGACGCATGCTGAGAAAGAGTCAAAGTTCCCACGTTACATTTTCCTTTTCATTTCTTTTTGTGTGTGCTTTGGATATGCATTGTTTCAGAATCATTCCAAGGGGAAAACCAGAGCTTATTTTGGAAAACCATCATTTTACCAGATGAGAGTGTGGGAATATGTGTCGGAATAATAAAAAAAAAAAAATGATGAAACTTTATGTTCCATGCACCCGTACTCCCTTCAGTCTCTTTATGTTTGGGGGAGTACTGACTTCACGAAAGAGGGTCACATGGGTGAAACAGAGAAGGTCGGACAGTGACCCTTAGGAACTGAACCTGTCGTGACTCATGCTCAACTTATGAGCATATTATCAGATTTTTTACATTCCAGCGGAGGCAGGGGAATCATTTTTGGAGAAATATGTATTATGGAGCCCTAGGTGATTGCAAGCAACCCCCATGACTATAAATCCTCATTTTGCTTCTCTGGAGTTTTGTTATTTTTGCACTGAAAGAGTGATGCAGAGAGGGGTTGAATCCAGTTTGATGACCCCTAAACTCCAACTCTAATGAGGCCTGAATTAAATCACTCACTCGTTGCTTTATTCACTCAGTAAATTTGTCCGTAATTCTGCTGAGGGTATTTTAGTGTAGCTAACAGGTCTGTTTTCATATGTGGATGTGCATTTAAAGGTTTTATGTTATGACTAATATATCCTGCAGGGTTTCAACACAGGTTAATTAACCCATTATCTAAATTGAAATTGTTCCCAGTTGTTTATCCAACTAATTATTGTGAGATAATGAACAGCAACACTGACCTAATGGACGTTGTTAATTACTTGAAATGTAGGGACTGCCTACAGTATATGATATAGTCAGCTAGCTTGTTGTCAGGTTTGTTGAACAGGCAACACAATATGGTTCCGCTTTATTCTAAACTTTGCTGTCCTTTTCATGCAGGCTCAGACCTTAGACCTGCTTCTTGGAATTGGTTTGGCTTTAACCTGACATTGTTTTGAAATCCCCTGTAATGAAGCATATCCAATTGTAGTGCTGGAAGTGTATTGCTCTTTTTGGATAATAGCTCTTCTCAAAGTCTGGAAGCAGAGGCCCTAGTACAGTTAAAAGGAATCTCATTCTTTTGAACCCTAGTTTAGTGCACTCATACAGGCACTGGGAGCCTTTATGTGGTGGCCTGTGGTAATGTTACACAGCTGTATGTCATTTTTGTTTCTCTTTCGAAGATCCAGAACACAACCAAAAGCCTCTGTGACAAAAAAGCTCAGTAGGGGGCATTTGATTGTTCTTTGACTTTGTTTTGACACTGCAGAAATCAGAATGATGGACTGTTAGACACAGTGATTGCAGCTTCACTCACCTGGATTTAATTAGACCACGTCAAAAGCAGCCAATAAAAAGTATTGGTTCCTTTTTGTTGTTTTACACTTATCTTTCATCAGAATGTGCATAGTTCCCTGCTACAGTGTATAGTATGCTAAAATGAGTACATCAAACCGTACGATGCACATCCATATTTTGTTCATATGTTGAAATATGCTTTATGGGCAGAAGAACAGCATTTAAAACGTAAACACACACTTTTTAAAATCTTCATGAATCTATCAGTCAGTCAATAAATGAGACAGAATTTCTGTTCATTTCAGTTTAGGCTTAGGCAAAATGAATGGCAAAATCACAGAATTAAATAATTATAATGTTAAATTAGGTGCATGTGTTAAAGGGGACCTATTGTGCCCCTTTTACAAGATGCAATATAAGTTTCTGGTGTCCCCAGAATATAACTATCAAGTTTCAGCTAAAAATACCCCACAGATCATTTATTATAGCTTGTCAAATTTGCCCGTTTGAGTGTGAGCAAAAAACACGTTTTTTGTGTGTCCCTTTAAATGCAAATGAGCTGCTACTCCCATCCCACTTTCCAGAAGAAGGCAGAGCTTTAAAAGCTCGCGCTTCGGTTGCTCAACAACAACAAAGCTGGAGAATCTCACGCAGCCAAAATGAAGATTGTCAGTAACGGTGTTCAGCCTTACATTGTTCAAACCGAAATCAGACACTGATGGAGAGACTCAGGAAGAAGTTACAACTTTTAGAATGAAACTGTATGTTTCTGAACAGTTAGTGGATAAATTTATGTAGTTGCTGTGGAGTTGATTCAACTTATCGACTAGCATGTGGCGTCATGTTATCATCTTTCGTGCAAATCCATGAGACTGACTCTATGACATATGCAGCCTTCAAATGCGACCTCCGGAGGACATAGCCCCTGAATTGAGACACAGCTATGGCCTCACCCCTTTTGTTGTGTGTTCCTGTGGGCGGGGTTTATGTAAATGTTGGGGTTAGTGATGTCACCAACCATTTGTTGTAGTCTTTAAAAAGTGATTGCTGTAAAAGAAAATATCTCCCTTTGCATTGATCATTGAGCATCATAACTTTGTAGGTGTTACTTTTGCTCAAACAGCAACATTACACAACTAAAATAATAAATAAATTAATTAATTAATTAATTAATAACTACAATTAAAGTGAAATCATAATCAAGGACCCCTTTAAATAAAGCCATTAAATCCTTCAATATATTGAATTAAAGTTGATCATAAGTAACAAGCTTTGGTTTTAAATAATGAATGAAAATGTATGTGCGGTAAATCTGTGGAGAATGGCTTAGAAATAAGTTCTTCATCAAATTCAGTACCTAATAAGATATGTGATGACATATGATAGTATGGGAATTCGCAGCCTCCCCCGACACTCCAAACTCTACACCGCTCGTGAAAGCATGCTGGGTCTCCAGCCAACCATGACTGATGCGGAACAAAACAAAAATGCACTCAGAAAGCAGCTCACAAATTGCAACATCTTGCCCCCAGTAGAGAGTATAGAAACCCACTGGAGGTCTCGACACAAGCCAGACCTGCACTGGCTGCCCTGCTCTGCCTCAGCATGGATCCTGTAGAAGATGTGATGACTTATACAACCAAAGTTGTTCCATATATAAATACATATAAGCAAATACTTACTCTTTGACTGGATCACTATTGCCATGTGATTCATGCTTCTAGCATGTTATATGTTTGGCAACAGTTATTTTAACTCTAATTGAGGGAATGTGTAGCTTTTCAACTATGTAGGAAGACAAATCATGGCCATATTCCAGGATGACAGTGTCAAGATTCATAAGGCTCAATCATTCTCACACATGAATTGGCACCTCTGAGTCCAGACCTTAAATTCAAACCTTAAAGTCTTTGGGATGTGCTGGAGTAGACTTTACAGAGTGCTCACCTCTTGCATTGTCAATACAAGATCTTGACCAAAAATTGATGTACTTCTTGATGGAAATAAATGTTTCATTTTTGGTCAAGATCTTGTATTGATAATCTTGTACTGAATGGGTGAATAATCTAATTGATTTCTGCAGATTTTAGTTACATGTAGTCACTGTGTGTGCCCATAAATGTGTGTGCTTGTGGGTAAATCCCTCTTCCCAGTGACTGGCTGTTAAACGTTGAGCTCACAGGGATTACTTGGTGACTGTGAACGCTGCTCTGTCAGGAAGTTCCCACTGCTTTCGCTATCAGGGCGGAAAATGCATGTTTGTCAGAGATCCTAAACCTACCATTGATTTCCGTGCCATGTCATTCTTCAACCCTGGCTCCAGCTCATTCATTTTATCTATATCCTCTTCTCGCTATCCACAATCACACGGATTAGGAGACAAGCAACTGCCAAAAGAGTCTGATTTGTTTAATGTGAACCTGTTTTCACAGTATGTCCTATGATTACTTGGGGAGTCTGTCTCTCAAAACAATCGATTTGTTCATATGGACACGTACGTTCATCTCCATTCTAACTGGGCTGACTGTGTTTATTCTAGAAGTCTCTAATCAGACAATCCCCTCAATGACCAGTCAGAGCAAGACATCAAAGTACATGGAACTTTGGTTCATTGTCTTGACAGGAACCTGTTCAGCTGACCAGTTATGTTTCCCAGACGCACTGGTCTGAATGCCAGAAAAGAGGAGCTTTTCCCAGTACAGTTATTAAATGTTGCCAACAAGCTTAAGTTTTCAGGCTGTTGCCATTTTACTGCCTGGGGGCTGGTTAGTCAGATGAAGCACTGGATTACTATAGATGTAATTCTTATATTCCAGTGGCTCTGGTATTGTGTAATCCACACAATGTCAGTAACTGAAGCTAAAATCACTTTAAGGCAGATCAATTGGCGACCAGCTGGGCAAAGATTCCCAGTCAGCAATTTTCTATACAGATGAGTAATATTTAAAAATTAAAAAAAAAAAAAAAAAAACTTGCAAAAATGGTTTCTTAAGAAATACAGCAGCTTGTAACTAGGATTAGTATTTGTTAAATGTAGACTATTGTACCTTATTTAACTTAAAAGGGTGTATATTAGAACTAATATGGGATGCATTACAATCAGAGCTTGGCATTAACTTTTCTACTCACCAGTCACTCTGGCTAGTGGTTTTCCAAAGTTACTTGCCACTTAGCATTTTCATTGGCTGCAATTTTGACATTGTTACCCTGGGGAAAACCTGCCATATAGATATTTTTTTAATATTATCTCATAATTTGGCTGAAGGAATTTTAGGCTGCTGTCACTTTGAGACCTGATGCACGGATCCATTATACTGTTACACGTAAATCTGTTAATTATCACTCAATCGCATATGTTCACCTAAAACATGACTGGCTGTGTTTACATGAATAATTGCCAAGACCGGCATTTTGAAATTACTTTGTGTGTATTTGACTGTTTAAATGCAAAATGCAGCGAAAAAGAACTCAATTTAGTACTAAGAGACGATTTTATGTGCCACACTTTGGGTATGAGCACAAAATCTGTGTGAATGAGTAAAATTAAGCGCAATACGCTCAATCCTACCCCAAAATTCAAGCCCTGTAACACCAACAATATTCATCCAGAGAAAATGAAACAAGTGAGTGAGGGGATGAGGGTTTGTGTTTCACTCGCTCTCAGAAAGATGAGAGAGCGCTGTTGGTTTCTTGTATCTTTTCTGAGGAAAATGAGTATTGGAAGCATTTCATTATTGATATGTATCAATAAATCTGTATTTTTGACAACACTACATTGCACTTAGTTTATTTAAGATTAAAAGACTTCAATTGAAAAATGTATATATTATATTTCAAATTCAACCAGGCAAAGTGGCTAGTAGGAGTGACTGTGTTACATGGTACTGCTGAGACTTACCCAAATTTGGTGGGTTGACAGATGTTAATGTTGACAATCTTTAAGGTTAACCAAATATCTTAAAACATAAATCCTAAGTACTTTATTGGACAATACTTTACAATAGTTTACCTTACAATACTTTATTGTGATTTTGAATAAATTAGCAAAAACAATAAACTTTTTATATCTATTGAGTTGTGCAATACTTTAAAATTAAAATATTATAGTTGTAATGCTACCTGAAGGAAATACAAGTATATCATTAAAAGTTTTCCCCTGCATTTTCCCCAAGATGTTTGGAAAGGCTCCAGCATCCTGTGACCCTGCATAGGAACAGTTTGAAAAATAGATGAATTTATTCAGTTTTCATTTTTGGACCAGTATGTCCCTCAATTTTCCTGTTTCAGCCAAGAATGATCACTAACTAATCACCTTTTAGGTGTAGGTGTACATTTAAAGATACTCCCCAAATGACAAGCTAAAGGTTTGCAATTTTCTTCTGTCAGTGTTTCCATGCAAGTACAGCTACTCCTGATAGGTAAAAGACATAAATCTTGATCGGTAGTTGGCGCTGAATACTTCATTCCAGCCCCCATATTGTTATGATTTCTCCCATTTCTTTTAGTACAAATGGTCATCCATAGTTCCCTTTGAAATATCCCTGCTAAAGCATTACTGCAACTACCAACTCTAATGTCTGTACCAGAGAGGCTTTTCGGTGCAAAGCCCAAGAGATGACAGGAAATATTTCAGCACCTTCAGCTAAAAGACGCCCTCCCAATGTGATCACAGCAGCCTCACTACCTTTCACTGTGTTAAAAATGGGACCAGCAACACAACCACTGCAACCCTTGGATCCTGTTGACGGACTTAAACTCAATCTCGGGCCCAGCAAGCCATCTCAGCCTTCCCAAAAGCAGGAGCTCTGGATTTGGTTTCCACCCTACAAGCCTGAGGCTCAGCTTCCTGCCCCTGGAGCCCCAGAGACTGCAGGGGCGCAGGCTAGAAAAAGAGAATTCAGCTAATATCCTTGTCAGGACAAGTGCTTTGATGATGAGTTTCACTGGCTGCCAGCACACAAAACAGCCCAGGAATAACACGCTGTAAAGCAAGACTGATTGAGATTGGAGATCTGCTGTTGAATCTTAAATGGATTGTTCACTAAAGTATGAAAATTCTGTCATCACTTACTCTCCCTAAAGTCATTCCAAACCTGTATGTCTTTGACAAAAGAAGATATTTTGGAAAATGTCTCTCTTTTTCTACAGAGTGCCTTTTACTTAAAATCACGGTCAAGCTTTGCTTGCTTTTGCTTGCTTAACAAATCCATCAAGTTGCCCCTGATCCGGATGTCAAAAGAAATTAAATTTACCTTTGATCACAACCTCAAATATTGACTCGAAAGAAGTCTTACTGACTGAAGATGCAGATGAAGATGTTGGAGGCAACAACAGAGCAAAAAACACAAATCAGTACCAAAATAACACAAAATAAAAGTGTTTCTACGGCAGAACAAGGGGGTATCAAACTATATCAACCTATTCAACATTGGCTATTCAAACTCGAGCGGACTCTCCCAGAACCTCACACTCTTTTCTACAGAGTTTGTGCCTTTAATCGGGCTGTGGATCTATCCTAAAATCCCCTTGCCGTTCAGTGAAGATTTGGCATGACAAATGGGAACACTGTGTACTGGGAGTATCCAGCAAAAAAGGAGCCAACTCTGTTCAATATGAGAGATTGGAAAAAGAGAGGGAAGAGACAAATATGACAAAGGCAGAGGGTTTCAGGGCAACATTTAGTAGAGAAAAGGACATTTTGACAGAATGAGAGCATCAATGATCATGCTGATTGGTTAAATAACAGTCTGAGCTGTATTATATGAAAAAATGGCAAGAGCTGGTGAAATCTGCTACTTCCCATTTTATTGGCTGACCACTAAAACAGGTTTTTATCAGTCCACTGGGACACAAGGTTTGCAGAGGTATGTCCATGAAATAGCTGGTACTTTTTAAAAATGTACTTTACACATTTTGCATTTTATTTCTTCAATGTTGTCGCTACAGTTTTTCAGTACAATCACAACGGCATCGTTTGAATGAGCATGCCAGTCTATTGCTGTGGTACTAACAATTGAAGGTTTACCAGCCCTTATATGTTACGTAAAAACAAAGTACGGGTTTTTGACATTTGACTACGGGTTAGTCAAATGGTCCTTTTCCTCTTAAATTGTCCAGTTCTTGGCCAAAGTAATGGTGGATATTATGCTATGAATTTTTACTGTACGAGCAGTTTATCAGTATTTTCCTTTTGGAAAACATTTACTGCACCACATTCCAATGCCCGATCTGACTTTTTACTCTGCTACATTTTTAGAAAGATGCAAAGAAATTGAGGGTACATTTACATGAAAATGACGTACTAAAATCGGAAAGGTATTTCCTTTGTGGTTTTTTGCGTACAAACATGAGAATGACTAAAAACACTGTAATCTGCTGGCAGGCCAGTGGCTGGCAATGTCACTTAAAAGTGTAAAGAAACACAATGCACCTATAGCCTGAACTACACATGCGGCATAATGTCACAGTTTCAACAAATTCATGTTTTTGTAGTTTACATGGAGACGATAACAGCATCATTTTCAAAACCTTGCACTTTGAAACCCATTGTCAAAAGTTTGTTTTTCTTCTTATAATTGAATAGAGCCATGGAAATAGAAGCAATTTACTCACATTTGCAATTTTCAGTGGCATGTCTTTTCTACATGAACTTTGTAGCTTTATAGTTCTTCACCTTTGAATAATGTGGAAAAATGGCAAAAGGGTGCGTTTTTCTATAATGTATCCTGAGTGATTTCCAGCATATGACAATAAAGCTCAGTTAGCACCACATGCTAACTCTCAAACGGTAATGCAAACAGCTTAGCAGACAGAGGAAAATCCATTGAAGCATAAAGAATGTTACTCAGTGATTTACAAGCTCGCTGAGCACAGAAAACAACACCTCACATTTTACAATGAGCAGTAAGTCTGTGCTAAAAGTCTGAGGGGGGTGGAGGAGAGATTTATGCATAGAAAATTACAGATGGAATTGAATAAAGTGAGTTTTTACTGCTGCCTACATCCTGTGTGATCCTCACAGTAACTGTATATATTTTACTGGTGAGTAAGTGCTTCAATTTCACACTCGTGCTGCTAGCCACTTAAACCTTGGTGGCTTCATGGGCCGAGTTGTGGAACATTCCAGGCAATCAAACAATCAGGGTGCGTTTAAAAGGAGATCTGGCAGCCATTTCATGCGAAGAAGGATCTTGCCAAAACAGTGCTGTTTGAATTGGAAGTGCTTTACTGAGAAAGGTGTGATAGTGTGCGGTGCCAGGATATGAGGAGGTTGGAATTGAGTGAACTTGTTTGCCTTGTAACCCAGAACACATTCCATATTGCTGATCCTCTAAATACTGACACTTTGATTTTTCAGCTTGTTCATCAGCATGATCAAAGTCTCTGGAGGAAAAATTTGTTTAAAAATATTTGTTGTTGCAATCAGGTCCACATGTGCTCTGGATTGATTCTGGCATAAAGTGTCCAAAATGTGTTTGCATTGACAAAACAGATCTGGCAAACCGAAAGGACTGGCTGGAAATTGCTCGCAGTGTGGCATGCACATGTATCCTTCAATCACTATTGATGCACAACTCTCTGTATCACTGAGCATGACTGAGCTTGTGTAACGATGAGTCAACGGAGTGAGGATCCATTTGCAGTTTTATTGAAAACAGTTCAGAGTACAACAGGCAAGGGTCAATACACGGCAGTAAACTCAGGGAAGGCAAACCGTAGACAGGAACGTAGACAGGCTTAAGTCGGGGCAGGTGGCAAACATACGCAATCCAAAGACAGGCAGAGTTCAGGCAGGCAGCAAGGAATCAGAAACGTGAAACAGTCCAAGGTCAAACACAGAAAGGTAAGACGATTAATACTTCACACTGTAGCATAGTGAGTGAGGAGTTTAAATAGCCAGGTAATGGCTGTCAGGTGGGGAAGTGATCAGTCCCGGGTATGAGGGCTTATGGGAAATGCATTCCGGAAAATAGTTAATATTCGGGTGAGAGCTCCCTCTGCTGTTCCGGAGGACGCGAAGAGGGAGCCTCATTTGTAACAGCTTGCTTTTGTTGAAGTATGTGTTAGGTACAATCTCCAGAAATTAGATCAAGCTATATAAGAGGAAATATGCCCTGAAATTTACGATTTATAATATACAGCGTTAGCAGAGAGATCATTTTTTCAGGTGCTTTCCACACAAACACAGGTTTTTTCAAAACTGAAGCTTTTTCTGTGAGGTAGTAAAGTAAAGTAAAGTAAAATCACTTGAAAGTTGAAAGATTTTTAGAAACTCCGGTTGCAGTGTTGTCGTGTAGACGGTGAAACCGGAGATTTTTGGCTAACATGGGGGGGGGGACTGACAAAACTGTTATATAGCTAAATGAATTGGTTTTGTTTATTGATTTTTATGAAATGACTTGTTTTAGCCTTTGAATCTACTATAGGTGCACTGTAACATTGCATGGTTAAATTATTTGTTTATTGTCATTGATTTTAATAATACATATAGCACGTATAATATTATCAGCATGCCTGTGACTTTCACTTCAGTCCACAGAACACCTGCCATGGATTATTTCATTTCTAAACAGTGTCTATTGTTTCAGTTTGCACTGATTAAGTTGGATTGGTTATTGCGTCAGGGATGATAAACATAATTTGTGTTGGTGAGAGGTTAATAGCCAGCTGCGAGAACTTTCATTAACCATGCCTGATAATTAATTAAATGTAAAATATGTAATTGAAGTCAGATGGTGCGATGAGGCAGTAGTTGTATTTCTGTATGTCCATGTGAAACGGGCCCCAGCGCTTGCTTTCATCACGCAGATTAGGCATCTGAGAAAACAGTGTGGATGTGATTCTAAGGTAATGAAGTAGAAATGTGATGTAACTCAAAACATTTCAAACAATGATGTTTGGACACACATGGCGCACTGCTCCACGAGACAACAGAACATTAAAGGTCCCTGAGGCAGCAGATATGATGGTCAAGGCCAAAGTTTTGCTCCAGCCCCCTAGCTGAAGTTCATGTGTGTTTGTCTCTGCAAGATTGTAAGTATATGCAACATTTTACAGGAAATTAGAGCTTTTGAGAGCCAGGTGGCTCTAAATCTATTGTCCTGGCAGAGTCACCTGATGGTTTGCCTCAGAGAAGCTTAATTGGGTTTGAGAGCCAGTAACTTACAATACTGTCACAGTGTTACTATATTCTCAATGGTATAAAATGGAAAACGGAGATTGACTGATACTGTTTTCTTTCTCTAAACTATATATTTTTTTATTTATTTCATCAGCTTCTTGGACATCCTAGCAGCCAACCTACTGTACCAGTTTTCAGCAAATATATCTTGAATTGCTTAACCATGAGAAAATAAAACAATAATATGAATCCTTCACTATCATAAAGTATAGTTATCTTTAAGGGTTAGTTCACCCGAAATGAAAATTCTGTCATTAATTACTTATGTTCATGTCGTTCCACACCCGTAAGACTTTTGTGCATCTTCAGAACACAAAAGGAGATCTTTTTGACAAAATCTGAAAGCTTTCTGTCCCCCCATAAACAGCTACACAACATTCAAAAACATTCGTAAAGAGACTTTTTTTGGAACGTTGTTTGGTGTTCAGCTTCAGGCTGAATGTCATCATGACAAGGTTATGGTCGCTGCTTATGCCAGCCCCCTGAAAAGTCCTTGTGTGGGCCTTGTTGATGCTTGACTTGAAAGCGCTGGGGTGCAAGAATGAAGTCGATTCAGTTGTGCCATGTTGCAGTTCTGGACAGCTTGTGGAGGTGTAGAGTGTTGGCCAGGGTGAGTTGATGGCTTCTGGCAAATTCCATAAGTCTCATCCCATGGTTGTTAGTTTCTCAGAGGTCGAATCGCCTCTTCATGACCTAGTCACCTTGCACCAGCATTATATATTCTTTAGGGGACTTCCACTACGACAAACTCAAGCCGTTCATAAAACTGTTCAATTTCTTCATCCGTGTAGTCAGAGCTTGGAGCATAGACTTGTTTGATAGTCATATTGTGTGGCTTGGAAGAGATCCTGATGGATTTGATCCTGCTGGAGGTGGGTGTGCAGCTGATGATGCTGCCCTGGACATCTTTCCTTACAAGGAAGGCCGCTCTATGTTGGTGTTTCTTCTCTTCTCCAGAGAACCACAGCTTATGTCCATCTTCTGTTGGATTAATTTTACGATGTCTTTATGAACTTTTTGAAGCATCAAAGTATTAGTTGCGTAGTTGTCTATGGTGGGACAGAAAGCTCTCAGATTTCATCCAAAATATCTTCATTTTTTTCCCAAAGATCAACGAATGTCTTACAGCTTTGGAATGACATGCAGGTGAGTAAATAATGACAGAATTTTCATATCATTCAGTCTATTCTACTATGATTAATACTTTCACTTTCAATCTTAGCTTGTGGATCACTATTAGTTAGGTCCTACTTGGAAAAACAGTTTCTTCTAACAGTGGACAGCTGAAGGGAAAATCCAGTTTTACCACATCCACATCCACTGACACAGACCAGATATCTGGGTCTCAGTGAGGTGCTTGGACCACTCAAACCCATATAGGCCGGCACTGGTTTTGGGACCTGTTTTCCGTCTGGAGCAGATTATTTAGTTGTTAGCAGGAAGCCACACATACACTCACAGTGCCCGTAGAAAGTCATCACTCATCTGGCAAACACATGGCACAAGGGATTCAAAATGAAACAAAATTCCCCGTGATTAACACACAAACAACCTCTTCTACTCATTTCCTTGGCCTTCGAAAGTCACAAGCTTTTTTACCCTGATTTTCCGGCCTTGACCCCAGAAGGGTATCTGTAAGAGTTATGAAATTATGATTGCACAGGGTGTGTGTGTCTGTGTATGTAATCACGTATTGCATTTGTCTGCTGGGCAGGGTCTTTTTCCACCACACTGTACCAATGGCCTCTCAATGTTTCTGTGAAGACCAGATTTGGCCCACCTGCCAAAAATCTGTATTTTTTCACCCCATGAGTGTCCTTCACCTGACCTATAGACTCATTCATACGCACCTCACCATTCATCTGAAACCAGACAATTCTGGCTAGTCTCTTAACCTCTCTGGTTTATGAATAACCTGTTGGTGGTGGCAATAAGGAAAAAAACATTATATTTCCCCTTGATACTATGTCATCAGCCTTCTTTGTACCTCTTTTCTCTCGGCTGTGGGTCTGCTGTTTGATCCTGGCGAGAGGAAGTGTGGGTGTAATTGTGAGTAAAAATGGACCATGGCTCCATGAGGGTAATTCCACTGAATGGGTTTCAGGCTGGGCCAGGAATTCTGAGAAAGTGAAAATGAAGAAAGGAGAAAAGAAAATGTAACATTATGATAATAGCTAACAGAAAGATAAATAAATAAAAGTTAATAAATGTTACAATTTGTTTTTATAGAATGGATTACTATGGAAGCTTGTTTCCATCATGGAATAAAAAAAAGAAATTAAAACCTAATTGCAACTTTTCTGACTCAGTTCTGACTTTTTTCAAAATTACAAGTTTACATCTCACAATTTCGACTTTAACTCGCAATTCCTTATATTTCAGTTCTCACAAAAAGTCAGAAGATGTAAACTTTCTGAATTTTTGTTTGCGAGTTCGATTGCGAATTTATATCTCAAAATTCTCACTTTTTTCTCAGAATTGAGAGATAAACTTGCAATTGTGAGTCATAAAATCAGAATTGACCCCTCGACAGCAGTTTGATTGACAGGTGATCTGACCAATCATAACCCTGAATCCGCCATTGAGTCTGACAAAGCAGTCAGGGGAGTTAGTAGATTACTGCGGGTGAACTTGAACTTGAAAAATTGTGTGTACTCACGTCTTTCTGCGCTTGAAACAACATTCCTTCTGATGTTCATTCATGTTTATTTGATGCTATAAAAAAAAATGAACTAGTATGAAGAGATGATCGGTTCATGAGGCGCTTGAAGGAGTTACAGCAATCTGTCACGACACATTAAAGAGCCACTATACAATATTTGTTGTTTAAACTTCTTTAAAAACTGACAATATTTTAAATATTAAAATGTTTCATATATTTGTTGATGTGTTGTCAGTGTCCTCTTTGCTCTAGGATGTATTTTTCACTTCGTGAGAACATGATGTGTGGCGTGAGAGCACTTGACTTGTCGAACAAAGCAACAGTAGCTAAAGGGGGCGGGTCTCTGCAAAGGGTCAACTGTGAGATATGAACTTACAATTTCAAGAAAAAAAGTCCAAATTGTTAGATGAAATGTAACAATTACCTTTTTTTTATTCTTTGGTAGAAACAAGATTCCACAGATTACTGCACTTGTTTTTACTTAATTTGATAAGTAGATAAGATTTATTTTCAAAGAATTCAATAAGAATCACGAATATTTTTCTTACCTGGTCTGGAATCATATTACAGTGATTTAACCATTAGTACATGGCAAAAAAAAAATCCTATTCTTAATCAGTATTTTTGTCTCGGGGACCAAATGGGACTGTGATGACAAGTTTCTACAGTTATTAACTTTGTAAATCTAGCAAAGTTTTTTTTTTATATTTTCATTTTTTTTAAAATATTGTACATTTATAACAGTATACTGTGTGTTATATTACCTTGAAATTACAGAAAACTAGTTACTAGAACTCTGGAAATGTAAAAAGGGTCTATTTTGCAGTTATAATAAAATATCTAAAAATCCTTTATCCATATTTTTTTAAGATAAGCTGAATATCATATTAACACTTATTTTAAAATAATGGATCTTTAATATAAGTGTGTTTTAATTTGTTATTTTAAGGATTTTTTAATGGAAAACCAGACAAAATGCACAGTACTGCTGTAAAATTTGAGACAAATGGCACTGTGCTACAGGGAAGAATATATGAAGAAAATGAAGTTCTGAATTTGATGAGTGACAGACGGACAGACAGAGAGAGAGAGTGGTGAAGTGCCCTCTGCTGTGAGTGTGTGAGTACTGAGACTGCTTACCTCAGCACAGCTCGTCTCTCTACAATCCCACTCTCTGTTCCATCTCACATTAGCGCCACTTTCATATTCAAATGACTGTTGTTTTAGTAACACCATCTATTCATCCTCCCTTTGGAGTTTATTTGTTTTGATGGTTAGGGTCATTCAAAATTGTGCCGAAAGTTGGACTTTGACTGTGTGTGTGTGTGTGTGTGTGTGTGTGTTCACATGTGTGCACTTTAAAAGAGGGTTGCTGTTTCATGGCCTGGCCTCCTGTGGTCCCCCACTCCAGAGAGGGAAACGACTTGGCTTTTATCTCCCTCTTTTGAAGTGGCACAAGAACAGCCTGTTTCTGCCAACATCACAAGTCCATCCAAACACACACTGCTGACCATTAGCAGCACTAACACACACACAAATATGTGTTAATTGTCACCGTGCAGTCACGTGAAGTATTAAACTCTGTTAATAAACACTGTACATGGGGTGAAAAGCACAATTTCCCACTTAAGAGGTTTTGACTGTACTTAAAGTTGCATGTGTATAATTGGCCAATATGCTAAATGATTCCCTTTTGGTGTGTTTGGTTATCCCAAAGGAATTTATCTTGTCAACCTTCTTCTCTCTTTCTTGAATGCAACACGGAAGTGACTTAAACTGAAATTCATTGACTGGCCACTAGAGACAGGCTCCAATTGCCCCATATAACAGGCAAAATTGTACAAACAATAAGAAGAAGGGAAGGAGGAAGGATGCCGAAAGAATTAACAGGAAGAGGTAAAAGAGGCTGGTTTTATTGCTTTTTGTTAATTGGAAGATTAGATTGATTAGATCCCCCCCCCCCCCCCAAAATTGCGTTTAATAACTTAATTTACAGCCTGGTAAAAAGTGGTTTTGTTCTAAACAGCTAATTTTGCTCTTCGTGACACTGTGAGGGGGGTGAATCTTTTTATAACTCATCTGTTTAAATTATATTAAGCCTTAAAGTTCTGCATAATTGACCCTTCACAAAGACACGCCCCCTTTAGTTACTGTTGCAAAGCCATGCGCTCTCACACCACACATCACATATTGAAAAATACATTGCAGTGCAAAGAGGACACTGACAACATGTCGACAGACAAGACAGAGCAGGCTACTTTTGGTATGAAACAGTTTAAACAATAAATAGCGTATAGTGGCTCTTTAATGTGTCGCGACAGATCGCTGTAGATCCTTCAAGCGGCTCGTGAACCGATCATCTCTTCATACTAGTTCATTTATAGCATCAAATAAACATGAATGAACATCAGAAGGAATGTTGTTTCAAGAGTGGAAAGACGTGAGAACACACAATTTTTTAATTTCAAGTTCACCAATGTTAATCTACTATCTCCCCTGACTGCTTTGTCAGACAAAATGGCGGATTCTGGTTTATGATTGGTCAGATCACCTGTCAATCAAACTGCCGGCGTCAAGGTTCAATGAAGTGATATGCTGTCAAGATGGTGACAGCCAGCTCCACCCTCTTTGGGCTTCAAAAATGCTCTTCAGAAACCTACAGGACTCTACGTCCATTGTTTTAGACAGTCTACAGTGAAGATATATTTTGGTTTTGATGATCCTAAAGAAGATGGATGAGCTTTTTGTGGAACCTGAAATGATTCTCGATGGAATCTTCGGGTGCTGGAGATCCACACCCCAGGAAAAACCTTGAGTACCTAGCAAAAACACTATCCATAGGCCTCTTCTAACACACTCTCAGTTAAAACTTTTCAGTTTGGATGACAGAGTGATGAGAGATGCTTTTAGGAGACATTGAGAAAGTTAGAAAGGAAGCTCTTTTCAAAAAGTGCAGTATTTATTGCTACAATGTGGAATGAGTAAAATCTGCTGAAAGTTACATAAATGAAATGGGGGTGATGTGTTTGAAAAGACAGACATTAGTTCTTAGTGTATGCGTCAGGGAAATGCTGTCTCATCATTGTAAAACAGAAAAAGCGGTTGGAGACTGGAATCACAAACAGCTTTTGAACATGCTGTACCAGGCAAAAAATCCAACAAAAAAAAAATGTCCTACTCTCTGTTTGGTTTAAAGTGGGAGAGAGACATCTGGAAAGGACCCTATCATCACCTCGGCCTAACTTCTGTGCCTGCTGCCAAGTCCAACATTGTATCATGCTTTACATGTCGAAAAATATGCCTCATGCATCAAACCAGCCATCTCAGATTACATGACCACAGTGACAAAACCCATTGCATTTGTTCCTATTTCAAAGTGAAACGTATGGCCATGCATAAGCAGGGTTTAAAAGGCGCAAGGGAAAAGAGAGCCATATTGTACCACTCATTCAATTTTCACCAATCGTGATTATGTTCTATAGACTGTCAGTCTGTAAATTATGTCACTTTTCCAACTGACTTTGCTTTAACATACTCTGTTCTGCCTGTGCTCTGTTGCTTGTTAGTTCTCCTCATCTGTGCTCTTTGAAGTGGATCCAGACTCAGAATGGCAGAGGTACAAGGTCTTTCCAGGCCTATCAGTATCAAAGCACACTAATAATACACTGGTTATTAATGTCAGATTATTTCCCCTTCTCAAGGCACCAAAGAGACGAGAATGAGAAGCAGGGTCTCAAAATTATGCCAGCTGCCTGAACATTTATAAATATTTTCCCAATTTGGGAGGCACAGGCACAAGCTTAATAAACTTGAACTATTTTTCCATTCAATGGTTTTAAACTCTTTGGTGAAACATTGTGAGTTTCATCTAAACATAGGAGGTTTTTCTTGCTGGCTTAAGTGGCTAAAGGCTTGAATGCTGATGCTGCTTCAGATGTCTTAATGATGATCTCACACACCTGTTGCTCTTTGAGTAAATTCAGTTGAGTGCTTCTCCAGTCTGTGCAGGCCGCACAGCTAATATGTACCAGATTCACATCCATTGATTGATTTAGTCTCGCTCAGGCTGTCCGTACAAATCCAATATTTGAGCATATCCGATTGCAATCCGGTCATATTTAGCAAGCAGTTTTGGGCAGTAATGTATTACTAATAGCATATTACAGTAATGATATTCATATGTGGTTTGAAATCCTATTCAAATCTAATTTCTGGACATCCGTTTCAGTCAGAGCACTCTGGTCGGATTTTGCATGACTTTTCTGCATATATGTTACTTTCTCATACACGTAAAACTTTGTCACGGGACACACAAATCGGATCTGAACAGTTACGATACAAAGTGTGTACAGTCGATAATTTAGATCAGTTTCACACAGTGATTTTTTATTTCTTTTTAATCTGGATATATTTGAAAATGCCATTTTCATTTCAAAACACATGAAACATTGAAAAAGGCGAAAATGTTGAAAATTCATCTTACTGTGAATGCGTAAAACATACTAAAATCTCACTGAGGTGATACCATAGAGCAGATATTACGAAGCAACATTTATATTTAGCAAAACTGTGAAAGTGAATAGCACTTAGCAGGCACATATTGTTATAAACATATATCTAGTGATACAATATGCGTGTAACGAAGAGTCAATGGAATGGGATCCAAATGCAGCTTTATTAGAAAACGTGGTCAAACAGGCAATGGTCAATATAATGGCAAACGGATATGGAGGAGGATAGTCAGAATAGTAGTAGATACACAGACAGATAGATCGAGGCAGGCGGCAGGCAAACAACAGTCCATAAATCCAAAGCAGGTAAATCCACCAGGGTAGGCAGCGAACAATCAGTAAACGGAACAGACAGGCAGAAAACAAGACCAGGAAAACGAGACACGGGAATAAACGCTCAGAACTGACAGGAAAACCAAATCAAGACTTTGCGACTATGTGAGTGTGAGTGGAGCTTAAATAGTGAGAAGTGATATGGATCAGGTGAGAGTGCCATCAGTCCAGGTGTGAAGCCTTCAGGGAAATGGTAATCCTAGCAATGCGTCATATGAATAAACATGCACCATCGTTTTCGAATACCACACTATAACTCCAAAAATGGCTTAGTCAAATTTATCCACTTGGGAGAGCGTCTTCAAAATGGTCAGTTTTTGTAGGACAGTGTGGAAGGAAGTCCAAAATGTAGAGAAAAAGATGCAGTTTCAAATGTATCCGGACGTAGCCAAATCATTTTCACTCAAATGTTGCTAGTAAATTTCACAAATAATTAGAAAGAAATAAAATTGAATTAAATTAAGTAGAAAAATACTTTTTCCTGCAAAAGGTTGAGGTTCTCCAATTTATTTTGTTTATATAAAACTTTGAAAAATCGTATTTACATAAAATATTTACATTAATTTATAATAAATTACTTGCAGTCCGAGTGGAAACAATCCTGGGTTGGGGTCAGGGCCGTGATCTTTTAATCGGTGACCTCTGGTATAGAAGGTTCTATCCCACCGTGTCACTCACCAAAAAAAAGTTCAACCTGTCTAAAATAAAGAACCTGTTATTCAGCAGAGTGAAATTTATTGAATCTGAAATTACAACTTGACCGCAGGCTTTTGCGACCCAAGTATCACACTCCCCCAGTGACTGAACAAGCACACCTCCCTCCTGATCCCAGTGTGAGATGAGCGAGAAAGCAACAGGTCACCCGCTTGCACGGTATTTTTCTATTTGCTTTAGAAAATGCCAGGAATCCCTCTCTCCTTTGTTTTGCCTATGAATCATCTATTACCTTTTTAGTTTGCGCAATTCACCAAGGTTGGGAGGTCTTCGCTGAGGTAGTGACACTTGCCCCGGGAGGGGAGAACGAGTGCGAATGAAAGATGAGATGTGCTTCTGCTGTGTTTCCTTGTGTGGTACTGTATTTTTAAGCCTTTTTAAACTATAGCAGATTTCATCCAGCAAAACATCTTCATGGCTCTTTTTCAACTGGCATGCTAGCCATATTGAAACACAAGGTCAGTATTCCTCAACATATGGAAACTATGGTACAGTTTCAGTGCAAAATGAACAAACAGCGCAGATTGGTATATGATTACAGTACGTGGGGAGTTTTCCGTTTCAAAAGGAGCAATTGTGTCACTATTTACTCTTATTTACTCCCTTCATGTCTATGAAAGTCTGTTTCCAACTCAGAGTAAAAAAAAGTCACACTGTAGAGTATAAGGTTGCTATTTCTTGTCATTGAAAAGCTTTTTGAAGAAACATTTGTGATAAAGTGACAGTTGTGAGATGTAAAAATCATACTTTGAGATACGGTTTCTTGTAATTATGAGTAATAATTTTCAATTTTGTGAGAAAGTGGCAGTTGTGAGATTTAAAGCCGCATAGTGAGATTCAATGTTACAATTTCTTGTAATTGCAAGAATTAATGTAACAATTGTGAAAAAGTTGCCATTGTGAGATGTAAAATGAGATGTGAGATGTTTTTTTTTTTTTTTTTTTGTTTTTTGCAGCTTGCTTTACTGTTGTTAGATGGGAAGAACTACATATTCTTCAAAAATGTCTCCTTTTTTACTCCACAGAAAAATAACAACATACAGGTTTGGAACAATATGAGGGTGTGTAAATAAAGACAGAATTTTCAGTTTTAGGGTAGAGGTAGAGCTAATGGCAATACCGCTAGATGCTTGGATGAAGGTACCAATAAATGTAGCTGGTGCATGTGTGTTTGTTTGACTGTGTGTGATGGAGAGGAAGGAGGATAAGATCTGAATGATAAAGGTTGGAGTAAGAGAGAGAACAAGAGAAGGATCTTGTAATGAAAAGCAGATGTGCTGAATTCTCATATTGTTCCCAAAAGAAAGCAGCTGGCCACTCTTGGCTCATCCTTCTAAATAAACATTCCGGGATGGCCGTGAGCGAACAAGGACCTGTTACTCATTAAGAGATCCTCTCTCCCGCAACCCTCTTTGAAGTGTTGCTGTAACGCTTCAAAAGTGACGCACAGAGAATGTGAAAACCGACTTTAAGAGGCTTATCACACCTCAGTGCTGGGTGCTTTCATTCTGTGGGTTAGTGCTAAGAGATGAAGGCCAAATGTGTCCAGATGTTTGATTAAACTATACCATAACATATAACAACAAAGATGTGTATGTACTGGCTTGAATTCAAGAGCACCATAGATAGCTCTCAGAGAAATAATACATCCAAAAATCCAAGTATTATGCTATCCTCAAATCAGATCCTAAGGGCCATTTTGGGTTAAATGCACACATGGTATCCTCAGATAAACTCTTGCTGCACACGATGTGTTCATTTGATTGGCAGCTGCTGGTGGGGAAAACACAGATGTCATTGGCCTATGTTCAATCCAATATTCATTTCCTTGACTTGACATTAGACTCAGCTTGTAGTTCTAAACTATACAAAGATAATGATTAGGTGACATTTATAGATCAGTACAAAGCTTAATCCATCTTAACTTCATTAGCTTTAGCCATTAGCTTCGTTACACGACTCGCAACTAACTTTCCAGCGTTTCAGATGTTTATTCAAAACTCACATTGCTTCAAAATCAATGATTACTTTGTACCAACTAGCTTTAGCTTCAATGAAATAATCTCTATTTCTTCAGATAAATGTTTAAGAATATCATTTACAATTGAGTACTCTAAAGCAACATTAGCTTTTAAAGATGACACTGGTGTGATGGTCAAAAAGGGGTTGTTTGTGACATAGCATGGGATATTCATAGTTAAGTACAAACCTTAATTCATCTTAACTTCATTAGCTTTAGCCATTTGCTCTTTACAACTGAGTACTATATAACAACATCGCTGTTAAAGATGACACTGCTCTGATGGTGAAAAGGGGTTGTTTGTGACATAGCATTTATATTGTATATTTTATGCAAGTATATTGTGTACGCAAATTCAGTCTCTAGTAAAGGACCCTCACTGCACATTGAGACACTGATTACATGGCTGTGTACTTTGTGTTGAAAAGCTCAAAGTATACTTGGGTTTTTATACTTACGCTAAGCATATGCTTGGCGCAGATTTTGTCATTAGCACAGTATCATGATTTTTCTGCATAGTTCACTCATCAACAACTAACTACTGGAGATGCAAAAACAAATGATGTAAATTATGTTTAGAGAACATAGTGAGCACTGATGCTCCCTGTTTTTTGTGGAGCATTGAGGGATTTTTAGGGAGCAAATGCTCCAGTTAACTGGAAGGATTTTAGCATAGCAAACAGCACACTTGATACCATCCAATTTTACAAGGCTTACTTAAGAAAGTACTTTACTTTAAACAAAGCCATCTGTCATGGGATGGTAGAGATTAAAAGAGCATTAAATCATTTTGGAAGTAATGTATCTAAACACTTAGAATCCTCTTGGATAAACAAACAAAGAATATGAAATTATATTTAGCCAATTTATCTCAAGGATTATCTTAATAATTCTTATGGGAACACACTTTCAATATTAACATTAATATCTCCAAAAGGAACGTTACATCTTTTTGTTTGTTTTTTAATGTTTTTTCCTTAAGTATGACAGTATGGAGTACCAAATCTTTCAGTTCAGAAATGGAATCTCTAGCGCAAGTTCTGCCAGGAAGACTCAAATGTTACGTCACTATGAGTTTAGATCTAGCCAAGATCAGTACTTACACATGTCTGAGTTCGCAGATGCTGACGCCAACCTTTACCTCCATCCTCCCCACCACCACCAGGATGGTCCCTATCCATACCTCCCAGGGGGTCGGCTAATGGCCCTGCCTTCATCTTTAGGCAGGAAATGCAGAGTCCGCAACCCTCAGGATCTAAGCTACGGACGGGGCCTACGCCAAAGAACTTTATCTTACCATATTTTTCTTTCTGATTGTTAATAAATATCATTAAGTTATCTTACCTCCCGAGTCTTTCTGGTAGAACTTTGATTTAGCTGAATAGGATTCTTAAGTTTGGAATACCTATGCCTAGGTATTTGCCACAATTTGCACTGTGGATGAGTCAATGCTAAAGGCAGTATGGGCAATTGGAGATGACAGATTTCACATAAATTTGCATAATGTATGTCCCTTAAGTGTAAGTAATCGAAATCAGTCCTGACCTTTGGCATTGTTAATCTGCTAGGTCCCCTCTCTACCAATTTGATCCCACAATATATTTTCATAAGCAGATCAGTGATCAGTTGTTAAAAGCAGTTTCTGTCAGTTAAGATCCATTACTAGAATCAAGAAGCTGTTTTCTAAGAAGGGCCTGGGAATGGTTATTCATGCATTATAACATCAAGGTTCACTCTATCTGGGTTTGCCTAAATCTGCTCTAAATCACGTGCAATTACAACACTGAGTGCGCCACTTTTGCATAGTTTGTGCATGCTTTTTAAAATCATTTGAAACTTAGCAAACTGGCAGCTCCAGTAGTAATGCAAAGATTTCCATTTCGTACTCTGTCATTGAAATTATGCATAAACCTTAATTATCCAATTGGTAACACTTTAGTTTTAGGTCCAATTCTAACTTTTTTTTGCCAATTATTAATGTAAAGCTGCTTTGCCACAATTTGCATTGTAAAAAGCGCTATATAAGTAAAGGTACCTTGACTTGACTTGACATTTTACTTGGATATTCGCTGTTTATTAGTACTTATAAAGCACATATTAATGTCTTATTTTGCATAACCATATTTTCTACATCCCATAATCCTACCCAATACCTAAACTTAACAACTAATAATAAGCAGTAATTAGGAGTTTATTGAGGGACAATTCATAGTTAATAGTTATTAAATAGTCAGAAACGGAGTGTGACCAAACAGTTTAATAATCAATTAAAAAAGAATATGTGTATGATATTACGCCGTACCCACATTGGACCAGTGTTTTGGAAAATGGATCGATGGATGAATCAGCTGCGGACACCATCTTCTGGTGAGTTGCGGGAATTCATTCGGTGTGTATTTCTCACAGTGCATTATGGGTATTCTCTAGCCGTTGAGCATACATCGGTTATATACTCGTTATTGTCGTGCATTGTGGGTTTGAATGAGTGCACTTGATAACGTCCACTATGGTTTCGGACACACTAATGGCCGTGCCCTCAAATAGCGCCCCTATTTGGGGTGATCAGGGACACAACTATAGTTCACTGTGCTAGCTGCTATGTCAGTTACCTTGGACTTATACAGCCTCCTGGTGGTATGGATGTACAATTGGTTTTTAGGTTCTGAATACCATTGTAAGTATGTGTTTACTCTATGGAATTTTTAGTGTACAAAGAAGGTTTGAAAAACATGAGGGTTACAGAGACAAAGTGAGTATTATTAAGCTGGTCATGTGATCCCAACATGGCAGCCACAATCAAGCACACCACTTTGTGTAAAATAAATTAAGCATTTATTAGGCTACTTTTAAGTGTTTTAAAATTATATTATCTAGAATTCAGAGTGAAAGCCTCAATCTTTAAATCAACAAAGCAATAAGTAGTATTCTCTCTCTTTCGTGTCTAACTGATACTTTGAGGCTTCGACCAGTAAATAAAGCAGAAACCACATTAATGTATTGTAATGAGCAGTGTGTTCACTGCCCACCCCATATCTGTCCTTCAAGTCATGGTTTATTACTCTCTCAGTGCTGCATGCAGAGGGAGGTGTCCAAATGACCAAATGATATAGGAACATATGTTGGAAGTGTGGAATATAGATAATATAATAAAGAGATTTATCCTTCTTGTCATCCTCCTCCTCTCTCACCGTTCTCTATTCACTCGCAGTTCATCTGTAGGCGGATTTTGTTTCTCGAGGGATTTCACCCCCAGCTGAGAACCCTAAGCAGAGATTCCTTAAAATGCTGAGCTGTGCACTTTTCCCCTCCATCGCAAAGAGATTTCCTATTGTTCCACAATTTTATGATTTGTCCAGAAAACAGAGGACTTCATTATACAAGCCTATAAAAAGTGTGAGTCTCTTTTGAACCAGTGGGAACCTTTTTATTCCCTTGTTGGTTCAAAACAAAAGCCCCTTGTGAAACATCACAACTTCTGATCATTATGTAGTTTTCGTTTTCTGGCTTTGAAAAATAACAATGAAGCACTTCTATAAAACAGTGTTTGTCTTTGAAAGAGAGCAGTGATACATCGGTGGTCACTGCCTCTGTTTTGCATTTAATTTAATGTGGTTTGGTGGTTTCACCACCCAGTGATCCTCTTTTTGATTGATTCTGACTGTCCTTGGTGAGAAAGGCTTCTGTTGGGTCAGTGGTTCTACAGATGAATATATGAATCAGCTTGTGGTGGTTTATTGCAGGAATTTTACTGGTGTACTAGGGTGGAATTTAAAGGCGTGTGTCGTGAAAATGTAAACTGATTTTGATGTTTTAAATTGGGTGTTCATTGATGGCCAGTTCTCCAGATTTTTTCTGACAATCACCTGAGCTTTAAGTGGCATGTGATTAATAACTCTGGAACTACAGGAATACAATGCAATTTCATCGCTGATTGTATTGACAACAGGTGTGTTTACATGGAGCATTGTAATCAGTTTAAAAGTCCAATCCGAATGAAAATTATAAACACCTCAATCGGAATGCCTTAACCGAATGAAACTGTAATCGGTTTGAGAGGGGTGGAATAAACCTTTCTATGAACTGAACAAACAGTTTCCTGTGTCCGTTTTTTCATCATACCTTCCAGCAGTAATATGCTACAAATTCACGCTGTTGCTTGATTAAGAGCAACACTTCAAAATAGCATGCATAAGAAACTCCATGTTGACAGGAATAAAAAACGGCAAAAAGGACATATGATTGAAAGGGGCGGCACATGTCAAATGGAATGACAAAAAAGTGTACATGTAAATGTGACAGGCTTTTAAAAACTGTCCGCGGGTAAAAACAATTATGATATATTGAATTATTTATATGATGTTTGAAAAAAAAAAACATATCAGAATGCATGAATGCTTTATAATGGTCATTAAGGGATGACTTTTGGGTCCAGACTCCAGAGTAGTTACACCATCTACCAGCAGGGCTAATGCTAGCATGCAAATGGGCCTCATAAAATGAGATTTAAGAAAAAAAATAATATAAATAATATTTACAACGTATATTATGTTGTATTATATTAAAAGCCACAATATTCCTAAAGGTTAATCTTTGCTGATAAATGCAAATTTAAGCTGTTATTTTAAGAAATTCTATATATAGACAAAAAAAATTAATATAGTGCACAACCTAGGATTTTTATGGTTACAGAAAAACAGAAGTGATTTTTGGATGAATTACAGTACCTCTTACAGTAACGGTACATGTAAAAATGTAATAATATTTAAGTACTCTGATCTAGAATGGGAAAGTAGATGAAAGGTTTACTGAGTTCATTCGCCCACAGTAGGTTATTCTGTGGTTTTGTTAATATATGCAGCAGGTGACATGAAGGGAATCCAAAAGTCTTTTTTTTTTCTATAAACCATGTGCTCAAAAATTTAACTCTCACTTCATCTACACCTTCTCCCTCTGAATAGTTTTCCCTTGAAGATGCCAAGAGCAACAAACAGTATGCAGAGCTCTTTAAGAAAGGATTTTCCACATCCAACATGCTTTCACTCGCTCCTTTCCCTTTCATTTCCCCTTCACACGCTTTGAAGATTGATATTTCTTACCTCAATACATCACAAAATCTCCCTCTAATGGCTGATCAGCTGGTAGGTGAAGAATTTCCTGTGGTCAGGTTAAGAGGTGAGAGGAAGGGTGAGCGAGTGAAAGAGTACGAGGGAATGAATGAAATTCGACACTCACTGGGTCACTGGGATACTGCTCACACTATTTATGTTTGAGGCAACAAGTATAAGAGCACAGGGCCATGTCATAAGCTCCTCTCACTTTTCCTTGGTCATAAAATAGCCTACATATCCAAATGCTTCACAGTAGTGAGGCTATGCCAAACGTGTGTTTGTATTTATTTTAGCAATCTGCCTAATCTGTCCCTAAACTTTCTCCTTACTTTCATTAAGTCTGAACATATGTCTGGCTCTTCTGTTGGCCTAAGTATTCACCATACTTTTCAGAGCCATGCCACATAGTTGTCACACGGGAAAGTTGTTGTAAAAGCTATGTCTTACTAACTATTAAGATTTTTAGTGAAAAGTCATTGGAGATATACTTGTCCAGGTAAGATTTTTTAATGTTTGTGAGAAAAGTCACTTATGCACTTCAAAGCTGCATTTATTTGATCAAAAATACTGTAATACTGTAATACTTATTGCAACTTAAAATAGTCATTGTTTTCTATTTTAACATATTTAAAACGTGTAATATATTCCTGTGATGGTGGAAATGTTCAATACCTTTATGGTAGCAGATAGACAAAGACTTGGGCCTTTACAGAAAACATAGGGATATAAATACACATGATAACAAGGGTCTAACAAGGAACAGGTGAGAGTAATCAATCACTTAGGAGACTAACAAGAGTAACTATGGAAACAAAAGCAAACAGGAACTAAAGTGAACACTGGAAACAATCATGGGCTAATAAACAGAAAAACGTGACGGTGAAAAACAAAATGACGGTGGAAACAGGAAACAGGAAAAGAACAGGGCAGAATACAACCTAAATGTTCAATTAACAAAAACTCAAGGCACACAAAGCAGAGACCATGTAACATCTAGACCCGGATTCAATCCCCACCAAGGGCAACTTCTCACTTGTAAGCTCGCTTTGGATAAAAGCGTCTGCCAAATGAATAAATTGTAAATAAATATGTATGAGTGAGTGCGGCCAACTTTTTTTTTTTTTTTTTTCTCATGGTTTTACCCTCTTGGTCGACTTTGGCTTGTCCAGCTTTGAAAACAAGGTGTGCAGGTCAGCAGCTGCTCTGCTCTGTTTTCTGTAGATATGATGTTGCCATCTTCCTCTGTTTTCAGAGTTGGCCATCTGGTATTCTTATCTCTCCGGTGCATGGCAGTGGTGGTGTTTTCTAACTTCGAGGTACACAGGCCAGTTCTGCGTCAATCAGCAACTTCTGCTGCAAGGTATGATAAAAACTTAGTTTGTTTAGGTTAGTCAACTTTCAACATGAAAATCTGTGTTTGCTTACTTCGCTCTCATTCATGTATCCATTGTAAAACATTTCTTACTCTAAATTATTTTTTTATGTTTATTTAAAAGGGACAAAGCATATTAATAAACATCAGCATAGCAACATTGCTAATTTACATCTGTAGTCGCAGACAGGTAAAACAAACAAAAACATTGCTAATATCAATATAGAAATACATAGAATACATACAATAATAGAAAAGTTAAAACATGCCTAATTAATAAATGATTACAAACCTTATTTGTTATAAGCCAGTTTAAGATGGATCTTTAAAGTATATGTTGGACACTCCACAGTGGATAGAAAGTGGTAGGCTATTCCAGTTTTCACTTACCTTAACAGACAGTACTGTTTGACGAAATGTTGTGCACCTATATGGCACCTCATAGTCCCAGCTAGAGATGGCCCTAGTACCAATGCCACTGTCGGCACTCTGTATAATGAATGCATTTAAAGGTAACCCCATGTAAGACCGTATTAATAAAACAAACATTTTATTTAAATTAACATTTTCAAAGCCCAAAAGATTATATTTTTCAAAAATGTTGCAATAAAATGCAATAATGAAATGTAAAAGGTTTTCTATCAAGTGTTGCAAATGCAAATGACCAGCTAGTGAAGCACTACTCAATATGTGACAAAATCATTGAGGGTAAGAACAACCTAGCAGCATCAACTGTCGAAAATGGCCTAACTTGACGTGACGTGGGCCTGGAGGCCTGAAGGGGAGCCGGGTACTCCGCCTCAAGCTGGGCTGGTGGCAGGGAAGCCCGAGGTGCTGGAGCGGAGCCGCATAGAATGGCCGATGGGAGCAGAACCGAGGAGCTTGCTGGCAGCAGGGGGACCGACGGATCCAGGGGGCTGGCCGTAACCAGTGACGGAACAGACGGAGGGCTTCCGGACGGGACCGGAAGGGCAGAGGAAGGCTGAAGGGTGGGTCTTTGGGTGGGGAAAGGACCCGCGGTCCACAGGTCTATTAGGCGGACTGCTCAAACTGAGCAGACACGATACAGGGTGCGTAACACACACAAGAACCGACACAGAACAGGAAATGGGCAGGAACTTAAATACACAGATGATTGGACCGGGACAGCTGACGAGACTTAACCAATTATACACCATAGTGACGAACGCAAATGACAGTCTTGACAGAACTGAACTAAACAGGACATACATGTGACAACAATACATTGTATCAGTCAAAATGATAAATTTTTCTTCTCTGCCAAAAATCATTTGGATATTAAGTAAAGGTCATGTTCCGTGAAGATATTTTGTAAATTTACTACCGTAAATATAACAAAAATGTATTTTTGTGAGTGGATATGCGTTACACTTCAGAATCCAGATATTCAAATAGTTTTATCTCTGCCGAATATTGTCCTATCATAACAACCCATACATCAATGGAAAGCTTATTTATTGCAGGTGATATATAAATCTCCATACTCCTAAATGATATCAAGCTCCTCCCCTCTCAAGAACACATTAGAATGGGTCATCTCTACTGGCTGTTTTGTAAACATCATGCACGCATTCTTTTTGGTATTTAATAATAAACATGATTTGTTAAGCCCATCCTGAACATGTGCCATTGCAGAAGTCATTTTTTTTATATGAATATGCTTCTTCAAAATGACTTGCATGACTATAAATAACATCTGCATACATTTGTACATTAACATTATTACAATCATTAATATAGAGTGTGAATAAAATTGGTCCAAAAATAGAACCTTGTGGTACCCCTGTATAGTGCAGTCAGTGTGTGAAGATTCAGTGCCATTAACACACACACACACACATTGCTTTCTATTTTAAAGATATGATTTCATCCAAAGAATTGCATCTTCAGAGAAATTAAAATTAGTTACGTTAGATAAAACAAAAACTGGTGGTCAACAGTATCAAATGCCTTATTTAAGTCTAAGAAGACAGTGCCAACACAAATACTCTTATCCAATAAACCTTTATATTTTTTCTACTAATATACAATTTGCTAATTCTGCTGAATGAGTAATATGGTATACAAATTGCATTGGGTGCAAAGGAGTATGGCCTTTCAATAACAATAATTGGACAAATCACATTTGAAGTCATGCTTGTGATGAAATACACCTCATGCACATATAAATAGTAACATTCATATGATGCAAGTGTGCGTGACTCTGTGTATGTCAACATTCCAATTCAATGAAAGGTTTTAATATAAGATGGAACAGCACGTATTGTAAGGTCATTGGGAATGACCCGTCAAGATTTATTTTCCTCCCCAAGTTCCATGATTCATTTTATTGCAGCTGACATCTCCATCCCTAAGCAGCAGACCCTCGCAAACTTCGCACAGCTGCGCACAACTTAAAGACCGTTCCCTCGACACCAGCGATACTATAGCCAAGTGTGCGAGCGTGTTCACAAATGCTAACTTGTCCCAAGATAGTCTTCATTCTGTAGCCAGTAGCTTTTGTGCACGTGTGTCAGCATGGATTTACGTGAATACATTTTGTGTGAAAATATTTTTTCAGACCTGCCCTGAGGTGCCGAACTATCCATTTCCAGAGTAATGGGTGTTTATTGTTAAACTCAAGCACTTTGTTAAGTTGTGAGAGAACTTTAATTTACTTTAAAGGAATAATTTACCCAAAAATGATCTGCATGACATGGGTGTGTGTGGGATTTGATTGGAAGGTGTGTTGAAATGTGTATGTTTTGAGGGTGTGTCTTGCAAAAATAGAGTTGGGATATGGAATGCTTTTTTGTAAAGTGTTGAAATTGAATCGGAGATGTGAAAGACAATAATGACAATGGTGATGTGGTCATATCAGCATGTGTTGATGGTTTCTCCATCTTCAAGCCAAACTGATGATTTAATTACTGTTAACAGTATATCCTCAACACTGCTAAATAAAAAACATGCTGGCCTCTCATAACTCTCATTGTACTGATATTTCAAGAACAATCAAAAAAACAAATGCAAATATTCATGCTTCACATGTAAAGCAGCCAACAATATTCTCATTGTCCCTAAGAACCACTTCATCAACAAAAAAAAGTATGACAAAGTACTCAGAAAGAAACATACTTTCTGCATACTTGTAACATCAGATGGAGAATTAAATTAATGTATCACAAATCTTTTCATACAGCATAGTTTTAAACATTTTTATTACAGTTTTTTTACACTGTTTTTTTTTTTTTCAAAACTTCACACAGTGATCACAACAGCCATCTATGTGAGTAGATAATTTATCATTGCTTTGAATGCATTCAATTACTACATCTTTCAATTTACATGCATTCTTTTCTCACTTCGACACAAACACCACCAAAACTTGTTGCACTATACAGGCCAATTTGCACGTTCACTTACTCTTTCAAACTTAAGCTCAAAACCTAACAAAAGACAAAAATAAATAAAAATAACATTTCTACAGTAATATCATATTGAAATATATTCTAAATCTAAAAAATCAAATACTGTCAAAGCAACTAGATGTAACTGAACACCTACACAAGTGTTAGTCTTTCAATTCATTACCATCCATTCAAAAGGAAAAATTAGGAATGTAAACATGGGCTTTGTAACATATTGTAATGAGGAGACAGCAGGATGGGATCCAAATACAGCTTTATTGAACGTGGTCAAACAGGCAATGATCAAAACTATGGTAAACAGGTATGGAGGAGGTTAGGCAGAATCATAGTCGATAAACAGGCAAAGTGCCATTGTAGGCAGCAAGTATCACCGTCCAGTATATGAAGGCAATACTCCTAAGGCAGGCAGAGAAACAATCACGAATGGCAAGACAGACAGGGTAATGACTGGAAAAACAAGACTGGGAAAATCACTCAGAAATGACAGCGTAACCAAATCAAGACTTCGCAAAGTCTGTTTTTGTGTGTGGAGCTTAAATAGTGTGGGTAATGAAGGGCAGCTGGTGTGGTAATCAACAGCTGGTGAATGAGGTGCAGCTGGTTCGGTGATCAGTGAATGGGTATGGGGCTTATGGGAAATGTAATGAAGAGTGACTGCAGTGAAAGTGAAAGTGTATGTGTGTGAGTCCAAGGTGAAGTGCCCTCTAGTGGTCCTCACGGGCACTTCACCTGACAATCATAATTACAATTAATTAATCATAATTATAAACACCTGAGTCGTTGTTGTGTGAAGAAAGTTTGGTATGATATATATATATATATATATATATATATATATATATATATATATATATATATATATATATATATATATATATATTTAAACATTGATAATGGAAAGAAATGTTTTCTGAACACCAAATCACCATTAGAAAAATATCTGAAGACTGGAGTAATGCCTGCTGAAAATATATAAACTATAACCTTCCATAATTTTCCGTAGAAATCCAGGAAAAAATAAACGTATATATTCTTTTTAATCTTTGGGAAAGTCGCCCCCTGCTTTGTCAAACCCACAACTGAAATGTGAATTTCTAGCATGCTGCTTGTATGACCGCAGATATGGAAACATACTATGTACAACATTGAATGTGTTTTATGGATAAATCCATGTCCATTTCCCTCATAAAGTTTTTTGCCCTATTTATCCTGAAGGAATAAGTGAGCACCATGAGGATTGGTGTTTTTGGTTAATCTGGTTCATTGGATACCAGAAAATAAAACATTGGACCACTGAGTTTAGAGTACTTTGTTTAGATTTTGTGTGTGTGTGTGTGTGTGTGTGTGTGTGTGTGTGCGCACATGTGTGTGTGTGTGTGTGGAGCACAATGCTTCTGTTTGTATTTTTTTTTTTTTTTAATTGTGAATTACCTCTGTTTTAACAATTAATCTGGTCAAACTGACTCTGCACACCAGAGAGTCATCATGTCCAGTTTGACGTGTCTGAAAGCACCATTTTGGCTAAATCATTTCTTCATTTATGAAGTATTTCAACTGAAAAAAAAAGAAAAAGAAAAAATGAGACAAATGTCTGTCAGCACTTCTAGATGACATGAGCAGAAAGAGCTCTTAAAGACCCCATGAAATCAAACTGTGTAGCTTTTAGTCCGTGTGTTAGCTTTGAAGCCAGGCATATCGAAATAGCCCAAAAACATTTGTGACTCATTCTGCACTACATAAATCCAGTCATAAATCTCACAGGTATATTTGTAGCAATAGCCAACAATATATTGTATCAGTCAAAACTGTATCAGTTTTATTCAATAAAATGTTCTTTTGAGTAGCTCTAATTATACTTAATGTGATGTAATAGAGGTACGATCTCTATAAATCAATCCCTGTCAATAGGAAATATGCCAGAACACATTGAATAAATCTGCATTTGTGATTTTTTTTTTTTTTAAACACCTCCATGCAATAGGTCTTTAAAAAGAGTGGACCTGCATTGGGCAGCTGTTTGTCTGTGTGAGGTGGCATTCTGGGAAATTCAAGCAAGTCTGAAGCCAACTCCTGGAGTGAAAAAACATCTAAGGAAAAACAATGATGCTGCACTGATGTTTTCATCTGTTAACTTTTCAGCTCTCCTCTCTTCCATAAGCTTGATCATTGTCTACGCCTGCACTCCAAAACACAATTTATATAAATCTTCAAAGAGTATGTAGGCATTTATCCGTTTAATTTATTCTTCAATCTGTAGATCTAGAAATAGCTGATGTGTGTTTCAAAGATGTATGGTGGACAAATCATACAGGATAGTGTCTCTGTGGAAATTCTTCTGTAGTTGAGGCCAGTTTTTCCCCGTATGGTTGTGTTCTGGCCTGGAGAAGTCTTCAGGACTGGTACACAGGGGAGAGCCCTGCTGCAGCCTTATACATATATCTTCTTACAAAAACACTGGTCCTTCAGGTCTATAGCAGCCCAATGTCTCCAACAGTACCGTGATACACAACTCAGAGTGTTTGAGTTTTTGGTTTATAGAAAGTTTCAAGCTCATCTTCAAACTTATTGGGTGTTTAAACTTTATGTAACTTTATAAAATAGTAATTACACTTCTGTTCCTCGAATCTAGATGGTCCAGCAGCCGATATTTATGTCACTGATATATAGAGAGTGCTGATATCGGTTTCTGTGTTTGCACTTTGCAGTCAAATGCCAGTCTGTGTGTTAGTCATGGGGATTTTTCAATGACTTTTTTCTAGTTTACATCCTTACATCCAGTCTTTAGCGAGTCAAAGCATTCATTTACCCACTTAGCTATAACCCAATGATTCATTGAGAAATAAAACAAGATACTGTCTTTATGAATCATTCATTGAATCTTTCATTTAACTGATTCGTTCGAAAACACTCTCTGGGTTTTTTTTTCTTAATAAATGCTGTTGAGTACCATTAAAAATACTGGAAATACTACATTTGTCATGTTGTCATTGTCATGTGACCTGCCAGTGTCGATTGACCATTTGCAAAGACCCCTTTAGTTACTGTTTCTATGTCTGACAAGCCATGCCGCTCTCACGCCACACTCAAATTCTCACGCAGTGAAAAATGTCATCAGAAAGAGAAGGTTATTTTTTGATATGAAACAAAGTTTCAAATATTGTAATTTTTAAAGTTTAAACAATAAATACCATATAGTGGCTCTTTTATATGTCGTGACAGATCGCTGTAGCTCCTCAGTTCAAGTGGCTCCAATCATCCAATCATCTCTTCATACTAGTTCATTTCTAGCATCTAATAAACATCAGTGGACATCATCAGATCTCCTGTCAATCAAACTGCTGGTGAAGAGTCAATTGTGCTGATTTACAGCCATTCACAAATCCTCTCCCGTGGCCTCATGGGATAGTAAAGTGTTCTTTGAATGCACTCTCCATAATCTTACCAGAAGTAGTCAGTCATCCAGGTCCATTTCGCCTACTGTTTTATGAATACTGTGAATTCAGACATAGGGTGAATTCAGCGTGATTGGGACATATTTTGCCATTGAGATAACTTCAAAGACTAAAAAAGTCTTCCAATTAACCTGAATTCACCTTGCTACTCTTTTCACATACTATTTTTCATCTTCTATATAATCGAGGCAGCCCCTATCTTTTTGAATTAATCATTGAATTATTAATTCAACTGATTCTTTCAAGAACGCTGATTCAGTGAGGAATAAAACAGGCTACTGTCTTCATGAATGAGTCATTGATTCATTCATTTGACTGATTCATCCAAAAACGTTAATTTGTTCATGAACGATGCAAGTGACTTGACTGTTTTATTAATGAGCCATTGAATCAATCATTCAACTGATTTGTCCAAAATCTCTGACTCATTCAGAAATTAATCACCACTACCGTGTGCTGTAATGAATTTTCTTTAGCTTTGTTTGGAACAAAATTTTTGTTGATGGAACAAAAACACTGGCAATAAAATGAGAGTTACACAACATTAACTTTTTTATTGAACTGTTGTATAATGCTTGCTTTTTTCTTCAAAATCTTCTCAGAAATGGCTTAAGCCATCACTGTGTTTTCAAATTAGGACATATTTTGAACTGGAAATGGCAAAACACTCTTGGTTTATTTACATTGTTGTGCAAGTGTGTGTTTGTGTGGCATTGATTTATTATTAAGTGGTTATGTGTTTTGCAGCGTGAAATTGTTTCATCATGAGTGCAGTATATGTCTTGCATTGGGAATTTGGCACGTGTACAGATACATATTTTTGATGGTGTCAACACATTAATGGTTGAATGCTTCTGCTAAGCCTAGCAGGGTTAATGACTGTCCTGCATCTTGAAAAACTCCAAGAACAAACACATGATTATCTGTGGTGACTAATTGGGCACAAAAACCCCAGAATCACGGCTAAGACACCATACGCTGTGCTCTTTAAGAGCTAATCAACCCTGGCTCCATCTGCTATTCTGGTGAGGGCCAAAGTGTCTGCCCTATATGTGTACTGCAAGTGTGCCTGTGCGCCTGTACTATATAGTATTAGTCTTGATAATCCTGACCAGCCATTGATTGAGGCACAGGTGTTTGGGTTCGTTTGACTGGGGTAGTTGACATAATGCAGCTGGCTCTCTAAGATATGGGTGTGTTTCCTCACCCGGTTCTGTTTATAGAGGGCATGCTCTGTATAAGCAGTATTGTATATTTAAAATTTTCAGTTATGGTAACATGTAGACCTGTGCTTTATAGGATTAGTTAAACCAATAATAAAAATTCTGTCATCATGTACTCACCCTCAATGAGACATTTTGAATAATATACTAGTTGTTTTTTTTTTCCATCCAGTTATAAGGAAAAGGGGGAACAGATCTTTCAAACATGCAAAAGCACTGTTGAATAATCATAAAATATTAACAAATATTCTGTACAGTATGATTCTTGTGCTATATTTCAGATCTTCTTTTTTACTTTTACTTTTTTTTAATAAATTATGATCGAGAATCCTTGTTTCCAACAGTGTTTAAAGGATTAGTTCACTTCAGAATGAAAATTTCCTGATAATTTACTCACCCCTATGTCATCCATGATGTTCATGGCTTTCTTTTTTCAGTCGAGAAGAAATGAAGGTTTTTGAGGAAAACATTCCAGGATTTTTCTCCATATAGTGGACTTCATTGGGGTTCAACGGGTTGAAGGTGCAAATGTCAGTTTCAGCGCAGCTTCAAAGGGCTCTACATGATCCCAGACAAGGAATAAGGGTCTTATCTAGAGAAACAATTGGTCATTTTCTAAAAAAAATAAAAATGATATACTATTTAACCGCAAGTGCTCGTCATTCATGATGGACCACCATTATTCATTATCATTTGCTGTGGGTTCTGTCGCCAAAGATAACCCCATAAATCGAAAACGACTGTTGCGGTGGTTATCAGGAGATGATTCCACTCTCCATCACTGCATCATCAAGCTACATCTTTGTTAGTGTATTGAATAAGCAACCGCTAGCGTTGAAACTTACATACTGATGTTTTGATATCCTTCCCCTCCAGTGAGCTGTTAAACATTAAAAATGGATCACTGGGTCAGAGAAAACCGTATCAGTTCGACTTGTGAAGGAATCATTCAAAATTTGTGAACTGGATGAACCAACATAATTGAATCAAATGTTACTACTACTTCACAAACTCCCAAGAACATGCCAAGGACAGCCAGATGTGGAATGTATTATGGCTCCTTGAGACGGTTTTTTGGATAATTTTTTTTTTTGGGTTCTGATGTTATTATTGTTTATTTTGGCGCTTGAAAGGCCCAGTCAGTGTCAGGATAAGGTCAAGATTATGAATTAAAGTTATATCAGCGTTAACTTCCGCCATGCCGCAAATTAACATTTCTCTTTCAAGGTTGTGGCAATTATAATTCAGTTTTTTTTGTTTATTTGTTTATTTTTTTGCCGTTCCCTGCACTGTTCCAGACACATTTGTTGAATTTTTTTATCAGAGTAAAGCTCTTCCGATCCTTTTTTCAACTTTTGTATTCCGTCTCTCTCTGTGTGTCTATATTTCCCATGCTTTCCTAAAACTCTTTAAATATTTAGGATTGATGGCCAGATAAAAGTGCTGACAGCTGATATTTAACTTGGCAAATACATGTTTATTTTTACCTCTAGATAAGAGCTTGAATTCCTATTTCATGTGTGTGACTTTTGGGTGTTTCAGCTTTTGCTATCCTTGTGGAGATGAAGCTTCCCCAGAAGAATAGTAAATCCTGACATTTCCACAAGGACAAAGGGTTCATACAGAGACTAAATTTTAAATCCATGTTTAAAACTGCAAATCAAATAAAGAAATTAATAAAACTTTAGTGTGTTATGGTTTCAATTATTAAACAATAGATCTACTGTCTTATTTACACTTTCTAGCTGTCAAATGTTAGTGGATCATGTTCATAGTTTATGTGATTGTCTACACCTGTGGTTACTAAGACAGCTGTGTGAACTTGATGAGAACTGACTTCATACATCCACTAAAAATCAATGAAAAGAGGCTCAGAAATCTGAAGAACAAGAAAAATATCTGCAGGTGCAAATTGCTTTGATAATTAGATGCGATTTTTAATCAAAGAGTGTCCAAATACATTTCTGAGTCACTATTTCAACAATATCTGAACGGAAAGCCCTCATAAAGCAGGCAAGTGTGTGTGTATGAGAGGGATTGTGTGAAATATAAATGTTAGTGGTTTGAAGAGTCCCTTGTTGCTAGTGTTAATTCTCATTGACTGAGAGCCAGAGTGAGGGGAGGTGTAGGTCAGTGACTCTCACAGGACCAAACCATCTGATAGGTCAATGGATGAGGTAATGCCCACCTCAGTAAAAAACAACGAGAATTAAAAGAGATTTATTCCTGTTAAGTCATTAGAGGGTCATGTTCCCTGTTCCGTCAGCCCTAAAAAAATAAACAAGAACCAAATAAAAAAGAAATTGGATTTAGCAGTCCAATGAGTCAGGTTCGGAAATGGACGTTACACTTTTTGGAGGCCAACAACTGTATGTTTAAGAACATATTGAGTTATTTAAGATAACCTCACTCAATGGTCTCTTATACCTCTATTTTCTCTCTCAACCCTTTTTGGATGTACTATGAATCCACAGTTGATCTACAACAGCAATTTAAACTAGCTTTCTCATTGAATTTGTTGAACAATCTAATCAATTTATTCCAACTCCGTCTTATTGGGAAAATATACCTGTGGTGACATATCTGCAAAGTATTACATTGCTTCATGCACAGTTTATGACACATTTTGTCGTAACTTAATTTCATTGTGTTCAATCCACTTATATATATCTAATATTGAAGTTTACTTAATCTGTTTGTGTTGGGATTCCACGAATGAATTTTGTTCCTGAAAATGTGCGGTACTTGTTAGTTCCCAGCATGCATTGCAAATGTCTGTATCAAGAGAGAAAATGTTTGAAAATTGTTTTATTTGTTTTGCAGTAAGATGAAAATAGGGGATGCTTGATAGTTTTTAATAGGTTTCAGTGTTCACTTATATTATTAGAATGTTATGTCAGTGTTGTAGCAGGTGAGCCACCAAGCAAATTTACTATGTCAGAATTACACATTACATTTATTGTATAATGTCAAAATATAGTTTACAAATCATGCACAATGGTAAATGTGTTTTGAGTTTTTGTGCAAGAAACTGTGTGAAAATCATCTGCCCCTTTAATAAATATGTGAATGAAAAAGGCCATTTTTTTCTGTCACTAGTGTTCATTTCAGCTGGAAACTGCAGTGAATTATGTGCTTTTTTTTTTTGTAAAAATGCACATTTTACCAGTCAGCCTACATAGTGACTTATTCCCTCTCAGCTTTCAATTACTGAACTCTATTGAACTCTGTTCTACTGTACTGCATTCTACTCTGCTGTACTTTATTCACTCTACTATCACTCTTTTAGACCTCACCAACACGCATATGTTGTTGTATGTCAGCCATACTTGTTTGTTATTCCCAAATTTGTACTCTTACTTTATAACCAGTGGAATCTCAAACTCAATTTTTGAAAAAAAAAAAAAAAAATAGACAAGCAACCAACTTTCCAGTTAGTCATTCATTTATTTACTTTTCTCAAATAATGCTATATATTGAGGATGTGACATAAATGCCCAATGAAGACCAATGAGGTGAAAAGAGAATGTGGATAGGTTTCTACGTGCCATCAGACACGTGTACAAATACACACACTCTCTTTAATGAACTCTTTCGGAAACGTGAGGCTCTTGTGTTTCACGAGTGTTGTTCAGGGGATTTAAAACAACTCCCAGGGCATAAAAGGTGGTCCAGCAGCACCATTGAGAGCAACAGGTTCACGTGAATCTCAACCAAGTCATCCTTCAAACACAAGCCTTCCCAATAAACGATGTCTAATGCAGTTGGTCTAAAACTAATAAACTACAGGGTGGAGTCAGTTTGGGTTTAATAAGGGGAAGAATTTCTAATGGTAATAAACTGTGTGTGTGTGAGTGTGTGTACGGGTGCTCTTGAAAGCTAGGGTGCTAATTAGTGAGGAATTTCCAAACATTGACTTATAGAGTAGTCATGGCATTGTAAGATATAGGGTTACATTTGTGTCTATGTCTTTTGGTTGACCAATTGAAGGTCCTTTCCTGATCCTTAGAGTTGAGGAGGATTTGTACAAGTGATTCTAAATTAGTTTTTAATTTACATTGAGAGACCTTACACTACTGTTCAAAAGTTTGGAGTCAGTAAGATTTTCAATCTTCCCGACTGAGATCATGTATACAGCATATAGGTTGAACTTAAACAAGCCAAGGGGGGTGACAATATTACCTTCATGATATGTTGCATGTGTCATCTGGGGACATGATCCAGTGCCTAAAATGCAATTGTCCTGAGGCTTTGAGAAAGGTTGTGGGGTCATGTCATTCAAATACCCTGGGGCTCAGAAAACAGGGTCTGACGTAGAACACTGCACTTTTTATAACACTGAGCACAGAGTAAATGTGCCACATGTGTTTACAGGTTTTGAGGGTTTATGAATCCGTATTCATACTAACACGCTTTTCACAATGCATTTAACTTTGTGTTATCTTTGTAAGTGTTTAAGAATACTTTTATCCTCTTGTAAAACAACATTTCACCTTTTAAATTTTGAAAGAATGCTAAAACTGCTTTTGCAGTGTAAAGCCAAAAAATGTGGCCTATACTATGTCAAAAGTTACACTGGCAAAATCATTTTTTTTAGCTAATTATGAAGTCAGCAGCACTTGCCTCATTAAATATTAATGAGCTTTGATGAAAGTTTTGTATCCAGGGGAAAATAATTAGACATTTACTGCAAACATGTTAACTGGAATGAAAAAAAGACGATATTGTTTTTGTAGTATGTTTCAACAGACTTAAGAAACCAAAACGAGCTGTCTAAAGTCGGCTATGAAAATTGAAACAGTCTTTACGGTAACAAATATTTCATATTTATGATGAACAAATCAGATGAGGAAATCTGCACTGGTCTGCCATTTTCCTAATAATGTTCTGTTCATAAAAAGAGCTTCATATCAGTCATAAATCCTCCAGAATCTTCTATCCTAGTCAGTTGTTAAAATAGCTATGCCAAAATCTCATCGATCAAATTTTTCTTTTTCTCCAATGCTCAATTTCCTGTTTAAAGCAGCTGGTTTTTGTAACGCATGAAGAATTCGGCAGAGATTAATGTTTAGGGAATGACTTCACCACAACAAATGACCAGCACTCCATCAGGTTATGCAATTGTTCACCTCCTTTCTTTCAAACTTTCAAATATTGTTTACACTACTAGAATTAATGATTAAAATGGTCAAAGTAGGAAGTCAACTTCAGACTGACAAATTATGAAGAAGATTGTCATGGACTGTACCAGTGATAGACTTATGTTCAATTCACCTAGATTCTTTATTGGCATCTATAATTCTATAAATAACTTTTATAATATTAATAATAACTTAATTTTGATATAATGCCTTTAAAGTAGATTCTCAATGAACTTTACATAATAAAACAAGCAAAGTGGAAATATGTAAATGCTAAAAAGTAAGGGGCCTATAATTGAACCTTGAGGGACACCGGTACAAAGTCTGTAACCACTCATACATACAAACTATTGACGATCAGAGAGGTAAGAACTAAACCAGGTTAAAACAGTCCCAGAAACACCAAAAAACGTTTCCAGACATTTGTGTAAGATGGTATGTAATCTTTCCATTGCACAAAAAGTTCATTATAGTGGAAATAGTTTCTTTAGATTAAACTGTTCCCTGAATGGTAGTTTGGTGAACCAAAAATGGTTCTTCTGTGGCATTGCTGCAAAATCCCCTATTGGGATTATATTATAAATATTTATATATATGTATGTATATGGATATAAAATGAAATTCCAAAGCAGCATATAATTTGGGAGATTTTTCAGTATCGACAGGCCTAGAAAGTATACATCGCACACACAAAAAAATATTTTGAGCTTGTACAGGGATAGTGCATTCCAAAATGAAATTTCTGTCATGCTTTCCTCACCCTCATCTTTTTTCCAAATCTTTATGACTTCCTTTCTTCTGCAGAGCACAAAAGAAGATATTTTAAATATTTTGTTCACACAATAAATGTAAAGCATTGGACTCCACTGGCAGTCACTGTATGGACAACAACAACAATGGGATATTGTTCAAACATGTCTTGTTTTGTGTTTTACACATGAAAGAAAGCCATTCAGGTTTTGTAACAACATGAGTATAGTGAAGGAGGACATTATGACATAAGTTTAGTTTTGGGGAGACTTATCACTTTCATGATTGGACATTCAATTTTTCAATTTCCATTTTTTGTCACATCCCCCTGGTGAGTGAAATTCTTGAACATAAACGATATACAATGTCTGTGTTAGGAGTCGCAAAATACAAACTTTACGTTCTTTTATCTCTTAGTGTTGAGGTTGGACTAATTTCACATCCAGCTATGACTATAGTATCCAACTTTCACAATTTTTTTTTTAATGACCTAACGATCCTTCACCTCCATCCAGGCCAGTGTCCACTGAATGTCCAATCCCAGAGTATATGTTTTTGATGTGACTGGGCGCAGAGATTAACTCACTGTGGTGAAAAGCTAAAACATCTCTTAAAAGGCACTTTAAGGCTTAGCAACTGACAGGAAAATAGATATCTAATGAAATAAAAACTAATCTGAGGCTTTGAGCAGACTCCAGGCCGGATTTTCTGTGGCTTTTGAAGGCATGTTTATGAGCTAATATTTTGAGGGCTTCTTTCCCAAAGGAGGAGATGAGTGAGTAGGCGTTTGTTGATCTCTGATTGATTTATACGATGAAAGCCTTCATGTTCACCAATATTTGACTGACAGATCCCGACACGCTTTATAGATGCCTGGCTTCACATCGTATAACCACAATAAACTGAATTCAGTGGTTGTGTAATCATTGGCACACACACACACATGGGTTCACTTAACCAGATCTGGATTTGTGAATTACACATTTGTTGCATGACGACAACCTTTGACCTTGTGTGAAACGTTATGCCTACAACACTAAACAACATCTGTTGAATATGAGTGTGGGTGACCATTGGGATCCATTGATTAATAATGGATAGATAACTGGACAGTGGCACTGAAGCAGCTTTTTCTGTTGCTGAGATGGACTGTTGAATGTTGACATCACGGTTGACATTTTGACATCATGGTTTATCTCATAACTATTATTATGCTGCTAGGTAACTTTCAGTGTAAACAGTGGATGCGTACAGATGAAGCTATTTGCACTTGAACTAACCCTTACAAATGAATTTAGTTGGTGTAAATTCTTAAAATAAAGGTTTCAAATGGGTGTTTTTTGCAGCAATGCCATAGAAGATCAATTCCAGGTTCCCCAAAGAACCTTTCAGTGAACAATTCTTAAAAGAATCATTTTTATTCATGTGAAGAAGATTTTAATAGTCTGAAGAAACCTTTTTCCACTATAAGAACATTTTATACAATAGACAGATTCCATGGATGATAAAGGTTCTTTATTGAACCATATATGCCAATAAAGTACTTTTATTTTCACTATACATTCTTAAACATAAAGGGTATTTAACGTTCCTCAAAGAACCTTTCAGTGAAAAGATGAAAATTTTTAAATCTGGCTTCTGGAGTAAAACAAGTTGAGACTGGCCTAGTCTATTTAACCGTAAGGCAGTTTTAATGTGAGCCATAGACTGAGAAGTTCAGTTCAGTGGGTTTACCTGACAGATAAGTAAGTCTCGCCTACAAAGTGATAGTCACTCAAATTACTCAACTTCATGTGCTCATCAATTACTCGCCCTCATGTCATTCCAAACCTAAAGAAAGAGAAACATAAAAGGAGATATTTTGAAGAAGATTGGGAACCATTCAAAATTGGACATCACAGAGTGGTGCAGGGAAGGCATATTTTTGTTGGCCAAAACCCAGAAACAAGTTAGCGTTAACACTTCTGGTTCCATCGTCAGAAAGTCAGTGGGTCTTCCTCACTAATAATTGCGTTGATTATTCGTATTTATATGGACAGGAGAATTTCTCATTGAAACATTTCCGCCTTATTCACAACACGTGCATACACACATAAATTTGTTCTTAAACTTGTTCTAATGTCAATGAATTTGGAGTATTCTAAATGAGCGACAATGTGCCTGAGATAAGTCATTTGCATAAAACGCACCCAAACTATGTCCATGTAAGGGCTTTCTGCACACCCTTTCCTTTTGTCACTCTCCGCAAACATGACGTTCTCTAAAGACATGCTCTCGTCTGAGAATGAATGCAGCGAGATGCTTGAGCAATGCCAAGTGTGTCACCGTCAAAACAAGTTTAAACACAACCAACACCTTTACAATAACATGTATTTATTAACAGACCAGTAAAAGAAAGCAAAATATTATGAAATAAAGTCTCACTTTCACACAGCTGTGGACTCCTCATTTCCTGTCTGAAGATGAAGGATGGGGCGCAGCCGACCCCCAGGGAGGTATGGATTGGGACCATCCTGGTGGTGGTGGGGAGGATGGGGGTGAATGTTGGCGTCAGCATCTGCGAATTCAAACATGTGTAAGTACCGATCTTAAACTAGCTGTGTTAGATAGTGATTGGTTAGATCTAAATGTAATGGGTGATGTAGCATTTGAGTCTTCCTGGCAGACGCTTGAGCTTTCCTTTCTGGAAAACCCTTAAAACAAAATCCTTGAAAATACCTCATCAGTTACTTGCTTGGTCAAATGCAGTGAATAACAAATGTATCTGTGTTGTGTGTGGTCCGGGTAGAACCTCATTTCACCAAGTGCGATATGTTTCTGGATTAACATCTTTAATCCTGGAACAACCTTCCAACCAACCAATCAGATTTGAGGGAAAAGTTTACAGTTTATGTTTAGGCTAACTATCAGGGTTAGGTGCTTCTACATCAGTGTTATTCACCTATCATTTTCCTCTGATATTCGGGATAAGTTGTGGTGAGGGGTAGGGATATGCTTGTGATTCAGTTTTCAGACAGGAATGTTGTTTCAGGATAAACAAAATATGTTGACTGTAATGCAATTTGTATAAACGGGAAGAAGGCAGGAACCGGTGAACTTTCAACAAACTTTATCATAAAATAAATAAACAACAAAATGAAAGTAAAATGGTGGCAGTCCCTCACAGACATCTGCCGCAGACACACACACATAATAAAATCATAGCATAAAGTCTGGTCCTGGTGATCGCTCGTCCTTCAGTGTTGTCGCTCCACATTTTATGCTTCCAGAGCAGCTCTCTGAGAGATACGAGACCGATGCTCCTGACGCCGTTCCCTCACAGCTGTCGCCCCACCCTACTTGTCACATTGACCAAGGAACGGGCCTAAAGGTGCGTTCACACTTGTCATGTTTGGTTCGATTAAAACGAACCCTGGTGCGATTGCTCAGTCAGTGTGGTTCGTTTGAACATATGTGAACACTGCCATCCGAACCCTGGTGCGCACCAAACAAGCGCACCAAGACTGCTAAAAAGATGGGTCTCGGTCCGCTTCCAAGCGAACTCTGGTGCGGTTCGATTGATATATGAACGCAACATGGACCAAAGACATGTAAACGAACCAAAGAGAGGACGTGATGTCACAAGATGCGACGCTACAAGTCAGCTGATTTGACGACGCGGAAAGATCGGTGTATCCAAAATGAGTCGAGGGCAAACATGGAGCAACGAGGAGGTGAAGTGCCTCATCAATATTTGTTTCTGCATACAACGGAGGAAATCCTAGTGCTGTTTTGAACATTTTATGAGCTCTTCGTGAGTTCTCAGCTGGTAAAAATAAAGCACATGTACACGCATAAAATGATGGCGTTTAATCCAGCACACAGCATTGTTTTGAATGTTCGGTAAACGAGCTCCGTCGTGAAATATACGCCATAAAAGCCGACCTATCAGGTCGTGACCGTATCCCTATGCCTTTGGTTTGGTAACTTAAGGTTCGCTGTTAAAATGCCAGTGTGAACGCTAAGCGGACCAGGACTATATGTTTTTTTTTGTTTTTTGGTCCGAACCAAACCAACTGAACTACAAGTATGAAGTCAGCAAAATCAGGACATGTATTCCCTCCATTGTGGGGACCAAATATCCCAATAAGAATCGGACAACCTTTGGAATATTTGACCTATTTGTTCAGTCCCCGTGAGGAAAACAGCTTATAAATCATAATAAATTAAAATGTAAAAATGCAGAAAGTAGAATATAGAATTTTTTTTTGTTTGTTTTATTAACAAAGTTCAGGAGGAACACATTCAAATCTAATTATCAAATCTCATTCTGAGCTCAGGCCAAATACCGAGCTCGGAGCCCTCTCCTCGGGCCGCATCTGATTATTTGTAAGCGTGAACTCGTGAAATGAAAATCATTATGTCTATGAAAATTCCCCATGAAACATAAAAACCCAATGTGTGGGTCATCTGTGGGGGACTTTTCATTGGATCACTGTTATGTTACACCCATCCTTTCTATGACGGGAAAATTTTGACCCTTATCGGTTCACTTTGTACATCACCCTCCCATCACTACTACTAACACCCTTCATCATCATCATCAATGTGTCAGCATAGAGAAGTGTGCAGTTTTTTATGCTCATATAATTGTCATGTCCTTTCATCACGCATCACGTGTAAACTCCTGTACCTGAATCCAGCATCAGATATTTGGCCTGCTTCATCCATCTGACCACCAAGTTGTCCAGGAAACCAGCCAGCAGGAAAAAACTCTCCATGGGTTATAAAAGCATTGAAGGGCTCTCGGCCTCCCCTCCCTTACTTTACATTGCTTCTGCCAAACTCTCTCTCTCTCTCTCTCTCTCTCTCTCTCTCTCTGCCAGGTGTAAACCCTTTTTATGATGAGCGGTATACCATGTGGATTTGCTGTGGCATCTTTACACTCTAAATATATAGTGGCATTAACTTCTCTGTTTGAATTTGTAACCCACAGGTGCACAGATTACATCAGTAGGTTTTATTCAGCAACATACTGCTCAGGACTGGACAGTTTCATTGATGTATTGGGGAACGCTTAGTGACCATCATAGCTGCTTTTCATAAATGCTGCATAGTGAATCTTGTTCAAATTTATGTGCCTGTATTTTGAAATCTGCATGTGCAGTGTGTCTTGTTCTTGGCCTTGTACTGTGGCGGTGTTGCACTCTGGGGTATAAAGTAGTTTAAAGCATGGCTTGGCAGTGCTGTGCTTCCCCTAGAGGGCCTTTCTGTTTGACTGCCCCCTCTAAATCATACACAGCACGGCCCCACACACCCTCTGTTTGTTATTCCATGGGAATTGACGGCAGTTAGCATGGACGTGGATCACTCCCTGTACGTGTGCATATTGGTGTGTTTGTGTACGACTGATATCATCATTAAAAATGAGACGTGTTAGAGGCACATACACAAATAGGGTACAAAGTAGGACCTGACACTGTTAAGTGTTAACCCTCTGGTAATGTTAATGAAAACACACTTGGATGAATGATGATAGATCATTTTGGTTGGTCTTAGTCAAAAGTGACCGGACACCTGATATTTTTTATTTTCAATAAAATCAAGGTAATATATTTTTATATATTTCAATAATATTTTTTATTTTGTATTTCAAAAGAATTTCATGTTACTAATTAATATTTATGCAAAAATATAATATTTTCCCATTGAAAATAATATATAAACCTTTTTCTAATTTTTTTTTTTAATTTATTTTCAATTAAAGTTGTGGGTTTGGATACATATTTAGACGTTCTCAAAAAATTACTTTTTTATTACTAATATTTTTTTTTTAATTGAATTTTGATTTGAAGTCTCAGTTTTTACATTAATATTGCTAGTAAAACCTAAACACAGAGAAAGACATTTTATGACACAGAACATTAAGACCAACATTCAAAAATATGTAACAAAAATTAACTTATTAACTATATCAATCTGATATCAAACTCTTATTTGAGATTTCTGGCTCAATTTTGCCATATTGTTATAGTCACACCAGTTCCTGTGTGTGTGTGTGTGTGTGGGGGGGGGGGTATTCCCTACGTTATGGGGACCAAATGTCCTCAGAGGTATAGTAATACTGGTAAATTTTGATCTTGAGGGGACATTTTTTTGGTCCCCATGAGGAAACAAGCTTATAAATTATACAGAATTATCTTTTTTGAAAATCTAAAATGGCAGAACATTTTCGGTTTAGGGGTAGGGAAAGTGTAGGGGGACAGAATATACAGTTTGTACAGTATAAAAACCATTACGCCTAAGGAATGTCCCCATAAAAAAATTAAAACACAATGTGTGTGTGTGTGTGTGTGTGTCTCTGTTTTGTACTCTCCATGTTTTAGAGTCTCACCCCTTAATTGCTGTGGACCATTTTCTGCATTGTGGCTGATTTGTAGATTCCATATAAAAAACTTTCTGTATGTATATATATTTCCTTTTCATTTCCTATTCCCATTTTTGAGGAACATTACAATTATGATTATTTTTTTTTAACACCAGAGGGTTAAAGGGATAGTTCTACCAAAATAAAAATTCTATCATCATCTACTCTCCCTTATGTCGTTCCAAAATTGTAATCGTAATAGATCACTGTAGCGTTTCAGTTCAAGTGGTTCGTGAGCCGATCTTTACTACTATCTATAGAATGAAATAAACATCAATAAACATCAAAAGATATGTTTTTTCAACTGCAGAAATATATCAGTTCACACCATTTTCAAGTTCAAGTCCACTGACATGAATCTACTAACTCTACTGTGTGGTTTGTTTGTCATAAAAATGGCAGATAGCAACGGTAGCACATAATATTGGCTTTGTTATCGGTCAGATCATCTGTCAGTCAAACTCCAGGTGAAGGGTGAATTAAAGGTGCAATATGTGGTTTTTCACATAGCTTGATGATGCCAAGTTTGAGCAAGGAATCTTGGGACATGTGGTCTTCACCTCACAGCCGGTGGAAAAGAATTGGGATGGGACTCGGGCAGAAATCATGTTCATGGAAGCGATTATGAACGTTACTGTAGTATGAAGCAGAGCAGGAGCGCGTGTTGTGGAGCTGAATGAGGCGCTGGAGCGATTGTTAATGAGAGACGAACACGACACACATTGTGAGAAGCGGGACTTTTATTATGACACTGTCGCCGGTGCCGCTTCCGCTTTTCCAGTCATGAGTATGAGGTAACGCTGCTCTGTTTATCATATTAGATACATTTAGGTGTGTTGATGTTGATGTTATAACGTTACTCTGTGCGTTTGCTCACGGCTGCTGTGAGAATTGCGATTAAAATTCGATTTTCTCACAATTTACTCAAAGTTGGAAACATATTGTAAGTCCTCAACTGAACAAAATATATAACATTGGCCTAGTGGTTTTTGGATATTTTACTGCAAACATTTTACATATTGCAGCTTAGTTTGGGGGCTAGGTCCAATTTATATTAATTACTATTAATATACTAACATTCATCACAAATTAAAGGGAAAAAGGCTTTCCTGCCAAATAAATTACAATTTTTTGTTTAATAAAATAAATATCAGTTCAGATCAAGACATATAATGTCTGCTCAGATCTTTGTTTTGTTTGATTTTAATTATTGGAAACAACTGGTCAAGACAGACCAAACATTATTACTTTTCATACCGGGTTAATTTTATGCTGTAAAAAAAAAAAAAAAAAAAGCCCACCAAAGTGTAACATATTCATGTGATGTGACTATATGCAAGAAATGAATTATTGCCCAATGTTTTCCAATTACAGTTTCTCCAAAAAAATATTGCATAACCACTAAATAAAGCGAGTGTGGTAATTAGATGACTAATGGTCAGACATCAATCATAAGAGCTCATTGCTTATATTGAGCTTGTGCCCTCAGCATGCACTGACCCCACACCGGACCTTATGCGTTCTCCAATTCATGCTAATAACCAATACAAACATCAGCCTGAGGATAGAGACTGACGCCAGGGTCAGATAACGATTCTGTATTGTTTACATACACGGTACATAACCTGTAAATACGAGGGGAGGGTTCATCCTCACTGCCCCACTAACCCAAACCATGTGTAAGAGAACAGACCCCCCTCGAGCACGTCAATCAACAGGCCAGGGGAGCCGAGATCATAACGTGGACTGGCAGAGAATCCTTCAGCCATCCTCACACAGAAACACAGCAGTTTGAGCGTGCACACAAACACGTACTCGGGTTTATCTAGAAACAGACACTCTTCAAGCACATGAATACACAGATACACAAAGAGGGATTCTTAGGGGGGCTAACAGATGTGTAGCACTGGGTTCTGAGGGAGTGTGGAGAGTTTTTGGGTTAGAAGCTGAAGAAATGTGAAGTGTGCAACGCAAACTGGCCTCATGGAAAGATTTTCATGATATTGACACTGTTTACACCTGGTATTAGCACTCATTTCAAAAATACAAGTGTAAACTCAGTGCAAAACATTTCGTGAAAACATTACTCAAAAAAAATTCAGAGTCAGAAATGCATGCGACTATTGAAATTTGTAATGTAAACAATAAAGGACTGCCAATGCATTTTGGCATGAGAGTAAAGTGTTTAAATCTTGTCATTAATGTGTGATTTGGAATTTGGAAATTAAAGAAATATTCATGCACTATATTTCACAAAACTTCGGACATCAACATGCAGTGACACTTATGTGCTGTAAGGTTAAAAGTTGAATGGCAATAGAGTGAGCCATCGGATTTCATCAAAAAATATCTTTTAGAAGGTGCAGAATGACATGACGGTGAGTACACTGTAATCGACTTCTGTTGTTTACACAGCATTATACTGTTTTTCTCAACAGTATTTTGCTGCATAGGCTGTGTACAGTATGTTACTGTAGATTTTGTTGTTTTCACAGTATTTTATTGTATTCTCAACAGTTCCATGCTGTTTAATGACAGAATACTAGTTTTTTGGGTGAACTAACACTTTAAGCTACAAACATCCACCATAAAAATATGAATTTGAAAATCTAAACAAAGTTTATAATACATTTGACATGACATTTGACAACCAAAAAAAATCTGCCTTTAAAGTCTTTACAGATGGAAAAAGCAGTGTGCATGAAGAACTTAAGCTGAAATATGAGCTGTGATAAAAATCAGCAGGGCCAAAAGTAGCTATAGTTAAAGATCCACTCGTTCTTCAGATTTAACCACTGAAGTCAGAGATGTGTCAGTCTGAATGGTAATGATTATGTTACTCTGTCATAGTGCTGTTTTTCTTTCATTCTTTCATAAATGTGTGTTGTTATTCAGAGCATAAGAGGGACAGATGTGGCGATCATCACAACATCCTCCCGGAGCCTCTGAGATCTGATTGGATCCATGTAGTATGAGTCATGTGAATCAGACAGGAGTTGGCTGGTCCTGTAAAGAAGCTTTGTGTTTGGTTTAGCAAGGCACACAGGGAGTTCAGAGAGAAGAATGGTTCTGCTTACAAAACCCACCACTGTTACATGTAAATCAAAAGGAAGAGTAGATGTGTGTATGTTTATAACCAAAGCATCACAAGTGTCAGCCACCTAAACTAAAGCAACATTATTAATTGATTCATTATTAAATGTATTTAAATATTTAGCAACAATTTGGTGAAAATGGCATATAAATAATTATAGTTTTAAAATCTAAAATATGGTGTTAGATTCAGTAATTATTTTATGCGACTCCAGAAATGTTCTCATCTTCATGTTCATTTTCAAACCATGCATGACTCTCTATTTTTCGTGGAACATGAAAGACGTGTAGTAGGTTTTGGTCTCTTTTCATAAAGCTTTTGTAAAATACCCTGTTTAATGTATGGCAAAAATCTGGCAGCCAAGAATTCACCAAATCTAAAATTAAATTTAAAAAAATACAGTGATAATGTTTCAGGATGGCATATTGATGCCACACGCACATACGTCATTAAAGACGGCAAGCAATGAATGGTCGGGTAGCAACGTGTAGTCAGACATGTTTCTTGTCCACGACACGATGGCACGCTCTAGTGCAGGCAAACAGGACGAGAACACGAAGATATCAATGTATATAAAGTAGTTTTAATCCAGACAGGAACATCAGACAGGCAGGAAACACACAGCATACATTGACAAGAACCGACAGAGACTGAACAAACACAAAGAGAATATATAGGGGAGAACGTAATTAGGGAGAACTGAAACAGGTGCGGGTGATTAACTAAACAAAACAGTCCATGGGTGTTACAGAACACCCCTCCCCGGAAGGCGCGTCTTCGCGCCGTAGATGAACCAACTGCTGAGGGAGGGAGGGGGCTCAGGTGGAGGACGAGGAGACAAAGGGCGGACAGGACAGCAGACGGACATCATGGCAGACAACAGGAGGAACCAGGGTGGAGCAGATGGTGGGAGGAGCCAGGGAGGAAACAGAAGGGACTTGGAGCAGGAGGAGGATGGTTGGACCCAGGCCGGAGTCATGCCCACCGCCCATGGTGGAGCCGCAGGAGGAAGCAGCCATGGTGGAGGAAGGGCTGGCGACACCAGGGCGGTGACTGACTGTGGCAGAGCAGGTGGCAGAGGAGACCAGGGCGTAGCTGGAACGACGACGAGCCAGGGCGACGCTGAGGATCCGGCGGGACGTGGCGACGCTGGCGGCTCTAGCGACCGAGGCGCAGGTGGGGATCCTGAAGGCCGCGGTGGAGCCTGAGCGACAGAAGAGCAAGGTAACGTTGGAGGGAGTGAGGACGCCAACGGAGCCAGAGGGACGAAGGGACGAGGCACAGCCAGAGGAGTGCAGTCCCTCTGCGAGTGCAGGTCGACGAACGACCAAGGAGAAGCCGGAGGGATGAGGGAGCCCGGCGTAGCTGGTGGACTGAAGGGCCACGGTGGAGACGAGGGAGGTTGGAGCCAACGAGGAGCTGGTGGAACAACGGGCCGAGGAGGAGTGGCATGCGGAGACCCAGGATCCACTGACCCCACTGGAGCTGAAGGCTGGCAGGCCCACTGCATGCTCTCGCCGTAGATGGAGGACTGAGGGTGAGCAGAGGGCTGGCAGGGTGCAGCGGAGATGGTGGCAGATGGATACGAGGAGGTGAGAGAGGGAGGCTGGGTGGGATTTCAGGGCAGGTAGACAGTTCAGGGCAGACAGAAGTTTGCAGACAGGTAGACGGATTCAGATTGACAGATGGTTCTGAACAGGAAAACAGTTCAGGATAGGCAGCCAGATCAGGGCAGATAGACCAAACGAATGATGACGGGTAACGCGTTGTTTCAGATGACATTGAAATTAACAAAAGGTCCTCTGAACACAGTCCATGCTCACCCTCAGCGGCGATGCTGCGGGCGGGGCTATCCTCCGTGCCCTCGCTCTCCACCGTAGACTCCCTCACGAGCGCTGTAGCCACACTCACTTCTTTGGTCTGACTCCATGGCGGGTCTTGGCTCTGTCACTCCACTTGGCGATGGCTCATGCGGGCGTTCTGTGCCGCGAGATGGTGGCTGGTCTCGCTCTGGGTCCGAAGTGGGGCTGGCAAGATCTTCTCCCAGGCAGACGGTGAATGACGAGTTGAAGCTCGCCAGCACCCACTCCACAAAGGCAGCGAAATCCACACATGGACCCTCTCTGGACAACGGCGCTCTGTATGTGGCATTCAAGCTCGCCTGGTAGAACGAGCAGAGGCAGTTGTCCGGGAAATGTGTAAGATGTGCAATGTCCAGGAAGGTCCGCGTGTGGTCCTCTAACGTTTGTTCCCCCTGCTCCAACAACAGGAGACAAAAACCGGGGAGATCCATGAAGGACGGGGAAAACACAACAAACAAAAACAAAGCTAACGAACGGGAAAACAAACGGAGAACACGCTGCTATAAACTTCACAATTGTGGATCGGTTCTTCTGTCACGCTGTAGTGCAGGCAAACAGGACGAGAACACGAAGATATCAATATATATAAAGTAGTTTTAATCCAGACGGGCAGGAACATCAGATAGGCAGGAAACACACAACATTGACAAGAACCGACAGAGACTAAACAAACACAAGGAGAATATATAGGGGAGAACGTAATTAGAGAGAACTGAAACAAGTGCAGGTGATTAACTAAACACAACAGTCCATAGGTGTTACACACGACAAGATTTTAGGTGTCAAAATCATATAATCTGACACAGTCCCTATCGTAATATTGTGTAGTCTGAACCCGGCACAAGGCTGAACACCGCTACTGACAGTTTCTGACATTTTCAGTGCGTGAGATTGTCCTTTTTTGTTGTTGCCTGTATGCCGGAGCATGAGCTCTTGAAGCTCCACCCTCCTCTTGCAACGGGGCTGGGAGCAGCAGCTCATTTGCATATAAAGGGACACATTCAAATGTAGTGCTTTTTTGCACACACCCCCAAAAGTGCAATTTTAACTTTCTATAAAAATAATCTATGGGGTATTTTGAACTAAAACTTACACTCTAGAGACTTGTAAAAAGGGGCATGATATGTCCCTTTTAATTAATTGTAACGTAAATAAGGAAAGCTGAGAATACAATTATTTATCCACACACTTTCTACAGTAGTAATAATGTTGGTAAATTCTGTTTTATCTAGACTATTGCAACCTGTCTATACCTCCACTCTAAGTTTACACACAGACCTCAAATTTTAGGTTCTGCCTTGTGCCTCATTCCATAACAGCATGACTTCAAATCCTGCTTGAGTAGTAAAGAGGAGTCTGTCTCAATGGCACCATAACTGAGGTGGGAGGTGCAGTTAAAGAGAATGAAATACTGCACTACAGCGAGTTTTTCTGTAAGCTGTGATATGAGCGATGTTGTTTCAGACGCTTGGAGACTCAAATGACAATCCAGACCCTTTCTCAATACCTGGCATGCTTTCTTACCTAGTGGGTTTTGGCTTTAGAGGTATAGTTAAAGAAAATGAAATTCGGTCATCACATTCATGTCCAAACTTTCTTCTACTGAACACAAAAAAAGTTGAAAAGCACCTCAAAGAGTTTGATCTCTTATACCTGCTGTCTTTGAATTGGCAGACTGGATCCAGACTTCCAGCGCTGGAGGTCTGTGGTGAACCACCCACTGTTGGCAGCGGTCTGACCCGGCTAAGGCAGCGGATGGGGTGGGTGTTGAATCTAAGGCCCCTGTGGAGAGGACGGGAGTCCAGGTAAGCCACCCACACCTGCAGGATATCCTGTCAGACGGTATATAACCAACAGGCTGACGTCAGTTGACAAGTCCTGTGTTTTTCAGGTTATATAAACTCTGTGTTGTATTATTAATATCTGAGTTTTGTTTATTTGAAGGGAGGAACTCCTAGGGTGGGATTTTTTGATAAGATTGGGCATGGTCCTGTGCCTGATCCTGATATCACTCAATTATGGATAAAAGTACAAGACATTACAATCTAATTGTCATGTTCTAAAATTGGGCTGAGATTTGTCATTTTGGGTTATTTAGTACCATGAGATCCAGATGAGAAAAAGATGCTGCTTTAAGCCCAGATGAATTTTGTTAATTAACGTTGCATTTCAACCTCTTCCGAGAGGCAGATTTGTCTATAAACTATGAACAAAACAGAGCTAGTCATCGAAACAGTCGAATGTGTGTTATTTATTTATCTTTGTGTAGAATGATCAAAGAAATATTTGTTTTTGCTAAGAAACAGAGATGGATTTGTTCGCATATGTGTTAACAGCAGAAGGAACCCATACTTATGGAGGAAAAGAGATAAAAGGGAAAGAGAAAAAGAAAGAGTAAAGCTACGCTAAATATTCTTACCAGATGCTGTTTTTGAATGTGTTTTTTTGGGGTGGTGCGGGTGGGGGTAGTGATGTCTGTTTCTCTTGATTTCCATCCAAATTCCCAATGCCAAGCAACTCTTCCAGAACCAGGTAGATTTCTGCTCAGGAAATTAGCTAAAGAACATGTAGTTTACAAGGATTGTCTGTCCAGAATTCACATAAAAATTTGAATAATTATTGCATTACTGTGATCCTAATGGAATACAGTGGATTTAATCTAGGATGAATGATGTTACACATTGACAATCAGAGCATTGGAACTAATTGCTCTGAGGATGAAACTTAAATAAAACTCTAGTCTATTTAGTGTCATTTAAAATGACGTAGTAAAGTGTCATAGACATTTGCAAGCATTTTTTTTTTAACTGTTTTAGAACCTTTTTTTTTTTCAAAAGCAAGATATGGTGTGCCATTAAACAGAATTGCAGATAAAATATATGTATTTTAATAGGTTTATCCAATTAATTTAACTATTGTAACTTGACGTGCCAGTTATTTTTGGTATATTTTGGATATTTACTATGATCCATTCCATTTAAAAAAAAAAAAAACATTCATAAAATCATCAAAAAACTAAATCATTCATAAAATCTTCACGTATCTAGAGATTTATATCCCTCAGAAATCATTGTAATAACAGGAATCATATGAGAAATTTAACATTCCTTTGTTATAGCCACTGGACGCAACCAACTCTTTCATCCCTGTCCCTCTCTCTCTGTCCTCCGTCTTTCTCTTTGACCTATTGATCGTGTTCTCATGGGGTGTTACATAACTGCTGATACCTCTGAACAACTCTCTCATGTTGACAGTTGTGGATGTGTTGCCCAGCATGGCAAATTACAAGCCAGTCTTTTGCTCTGTGTTTGTCTCTGTGTGTGAGTACAGTATTCACTCTGTCACATCATGTGCCAAAGGCAGCAGAGTCCAGATTCTCCTGTGGGGCAAAGAGAGGGCATACTGAGGGTCAAAACCACCTCCATACCCCCCGCTCTCTGCTTCACTGCCGTCAGATCCTTACATTCTCACTCCCTCCTCTGTCCACATTCAACACACACACACACACACACACACACATTACACATCACAGACTGAGGTGCCTCTTCAAAGTACTATAATCCCACTGCTTTAAAAAAATAAAATAAAAATCCCTATCCCTGCTTTCCCTGCTGTTCCCCTGTCATATTTGTGAGTACAGACGGCTCATTTTCAACATTTTTACGATTGGTTACAAAGTTGTTGGTTTGTTGAATGCAGTGTTTTTCAAAAGAATGTTACAAAGACACCCCTAACTAACACTAAACACTGTCATGGTAACACACATGGAATTTTTTAAATCCAATAAACATTAGATACATCACATAAAACTATAATTTACATAACTTATTAGAAAAAAAATGAAGAAGAAACTGGGATATTTCAATGAAAATACATAAAATGTGAAGCGTCACGCAAGGAATTGTAGGAATGTCAACTTACGTTTTTTTAAATTATACAATGACTTGTTGTTTTTCACTTTCGAAACCTGTATATGTAACGGTAGTTTACTGTAAAATTACATTAAATGTACCATTATATCTATTACAGTTTTTCACCGTATATATTACGGCAACTTTTTGTAAACCAATGTTTTTCACCGTACCATTTATAGTCTTTTACCGTTAAAATCATGTTTTGTTTAGTTTTAAGTTTCATTGTATTTTGTGTAATCTGTGAAAAAAGTCATGCAAAATAAAGTCCTATAAGAGTGACATGAGAATGGATAATGGATGATTTAAGAAACTGATCTGTAAAAGGTGCAACTTTATTTGATTGAACAAATTTATACATGAATTGGTTATTTATCCCACGTCACTTGAGACACTCACCTTCAACAATAATAAATATCAAATTAAAATAAAACGAAGCCATGTGTCTGTCAGTTTGAAAAAATTAGATTAAATTAAATTAGGTGGAACAATCTGGAACTGTTACATGTATATCTGTCTGCCTGTAATTTACCTTGTCTTCATTGGTTCTGTGTGTCTTTGATTTTACTGGTTCCTGTTTTGAGTTCATTATTAGTTCTGTCGTCTTCAGCTGTGTTTTGCAACTAGTAATGTTATTCACCTGTGCCCCATTCATTACTCCTCATGTGCTCCTGTATATATTCCCTTGTCGGTTCTCGTTTGTGTGTAGACGTTGGTGTTATCATTGTTTCCTGGTGTTCCTGAATCCCTTTCTGTTGTGAATTAAAGTCTGCATTCCCTGATGCTGCTTTATCTGGAGTGTTCTTTAACCACACACCTGCAACAGGAACAGCTTTTGTTTTGTTTTGTTTTTTATACAAAAAATAAATAAAGCATATCAGGAGTTACTGTAACTTAAGTTACAAAACAAGAAAATGTCATCAGACAAATATATTTACTTAAAAATAGTGTTTTCCTGTGTTGAATCATACCACAAAATCAGTTTAATCTCCAAAGGAAGATGTTTCCAAGGAGTGGTGCCGTACTGACTGGCATTTTGAAGAAGTGCTAAGTGAACATTCCCAGCATCACTAACTCACATTCACACAGGCACTTACACACTTCGGGTCATCTTTAAATAGCATGTGATAGGCTCTGATGCCACTTTCTTTGGGAGCAGGGTGGGGGCTCTGGACGTATGGAAAATAAATTTCCTGCTGTTCCCTGCTTTCCCCCTATCCGGATCTGCCTGAGCAACAGTTGGATCATGCCAGGGAGCGGATGGGCTGGGAGCAGGCAGGAAATCTCAGGGAGCAAGGGGGTCGGATGGAGTGCCGATATTGGGACAGTTCCTGAGCAGGAATCAGGAAAACTGGAATTTGCTTTACAGTTTTCCCAAACTGTTGTTCTTCCTCTTCACCCCTGCAGTCGCTGCGGTTGGCGATCCCTCTATCCCAATGAATACATGAGTGCTTATGGAAAAGGGAACACCTGTATGGCAAAACTATTCCACCACTACAGTAAAGCCATAATATATTGGAGTTGTACTTTATTTTGATCATTTTGATCACTTTATTTTGATGGTCCCCTTTAGATATTCTGTTGACTGAATAACTCTGCACCTACATATCTGCTAACTCGCATTAGAGTATCATTTGAGTATTAATAGACTGCTAGGGGTAGAATAAGGGATATGGGTTAGTAGAATAAGTGGGAACACTTTATTTTAATGTGTCCTTGCTACACGTTACATGTATTTGCTATAGTAATGACCCTAAATTAGGCCTAATTACATTTAACTAACCCTAACCCTAAAGTAAGTATGCCTAATTAATATTACTCAATACTTCTATATATAATTACACAGTACTAGGGATACATTAAAATAAAGGGTTACACTTTATTTTAAGGTGTCAGTATTACAGTGTAATTATACAGTTAGATATTCAGAAATAATTAAGAATTACATGTACTTACTATAGGTTTGGGGTTAGGATGAGGGTTTGGTTTATGGTTAATTGCTTGTAATTATGCTTAATTTCTTGTTATTATTACTGTAAATACATGTAACGTGTAACAGTAACAGTGACACTGTAAAATAAAGTGTTACCAAATAAAGTAACCGAATAAGTTGTATTAGTTGTACATGTACTTACAAAGTAAGTCAGAATGTCTGTAGTGGGACCATCACAATAAAGAGTTAGTAGATATTAAATAACAATCTACTAATACTCCAATGAAAGTTAGTTGACATTTAGGTGCAGCATTATACATTTAAGCCAACTGAATGTCTAAAGGGGACGATGAAAATATAGTGTTACCATATATTGATATGACTTTTGTAAAAATAAGTCATTTTATATTTGTATAAGTGACGTAAAGCTTCCCACAATTTATGCACTACCGGTAAAACGTTTGGAATAATTCAAATTTTTAAATGTGTTTGAAAGAAGGCTCTTATGCTCACCAAGGTTGTATTTATTTGATCAAAAATACAGTAATATTGTGAAATATTAATTTAAAATAACTCTTTTGAATATATTATCAAATGTAATTTATTCCAGTGATTTCAAAGCTATATATATATATATATATATATATATATATATATATATATATATATATATTACAAAGGAACATTCTTTTGTTTTTTGTATTAATATTTCACAATACTACTGTTTCTACCGCATTTTTAATCAAATAAATGTAGTCATGTTGGGCATAAGAGACTTCTTTCAACAACATTAATAGATTTTAAAATTTAATTAATCCAAACTTAGCATTTACACACACACACACACACACACACACACACACACACACACACATTTATTTATGTGCATTTTATTTTGCACATTTGACTAAGTATCAGCATATATGAATAACATCCCAATATATTTTAAATATGTATACAATTTACCACTGTTTTATTAAAAAATGAATTTTTTATTGAATCCATGAACAGTGTTGGGTATAACGCATTACAAGTTACGTAATCAGATTACTTTTTCAAGAAACTAAAGTAACATATTACTTTGTCAATTTACAACAAAATATTCTAAGTTACTTTTTCAAATAAGTAACATGAGTTTGAGTTGCGCCCTCTACTGTACAGGCATAAATATCCATTTCCTACAGCCTGAGGCTTATTCACTTTTGATGTGAAAGGGCCTTTGCATTTTCCATCAGTTCATGGGACCTTTACTTTTACTGAATTTAGCAAACTTCTCACTATTAACTAGCTACAATTTTTGCCTCATACTCTAATAACTGCTCATTTATAGTTAGAGAGGTATAGTTGTTAAGAGCTATTGGGTAGGAATAAGGGATGTAAGTTATACAGAAGTCATGCAGAATAAGCCATTAATATGTGCTTTAAATTTTTTTTTCATTTTTCATCATTTAGCAGATGCTTTTATCCAAAGTGACTTACAAGTGGAGCAATTAGGGGTTAGGTGTCTTGCTCAAGGACACTTTAGTCATGGTATCAAAGGTGGAGAGAGTGCTGTTTATTCACAATCCCCACTTTAAATTCCTGTTGGCGTGGGAATCGAACCGGCAACCTTCAGATTACAAGCCTGACTCCCTCACCACTAGGCCACGACTCCCTTATAAGTAATAAACAGCCAATATCCTAGTAATATCCATGCTAATAAGAAACAAGTGAGAATTGGACTCTAAACTAAAGTGTTACCCTTAAGTTTTTTTCACTAGCCCTATAATCAAAGACCAAGAATGGAGGCCTGGAGCAGGTCTGCCCCGACACAAATTCGTGTGCAGCTCCGGATGTCAGTGCTGTTCCAACTTCTAAGAGTTGCCGCAAGTTGCATTGTTCTGCTTTTACTTTCTGGAAATTTCTCATTCAACTGGAAATCGCCAAACATCCTCGCCGCTAAGCTGAAATCCATCTGACATAAGCTCATTGCCAGATTAGAGTGACTGTAAAGCAGTTATTTATGAAGAAATCAAGAACTGCAGAAAGTTCATTATACATTACAGCCTATGCAAACATTACATCATGTTGTAAACGAGGAGGCAGAGTTGCAAGCGGTTCCCACGGGAGCCATTAGAGGGTATTTAGTGGAAAGGTCATGTTACATGGGCAGTACGTCGTACATGATTTCCACATGCCCAGATAACAACTGGAATGGGAGATGTTATGAAACTGGATCCTCCACGGTGTAAAAATAAACCAGAGTAGGAAGACATCCACCCATCCCAATTTTCATCCGCACAGGTTCCTGTTTGGTTGACTAATTTTAAAGATGTATCAATAAGTGTGGAATGGCACGGGCAATGAAAGGAAACCACGCTGTTGAGTAAACTCTCAAACAAAAAGCCAAGTTTAGAACGTTCCTCCTCAGCAAACACACAATGGCAGGAAAACAAAGAACGTCACACTAGGGGATAGACAGGGTCAGCTCAAGGCAAAGACACACCCTCTGTCTGAATGAACATGTCCCTGAAAAATCCTGTCTGCAAGGGCACTGAGTACATTCATGAGATGATGCTACAGTCTCCAATCCTGTCAACACAGCTGACTGAGGGTGTTTATGAATGAAATACATTGTTTTTAATGTCTATTTATAGAGGCACATGTCTTGCAGCTGTGTAATCGGAACTAAGAAGTAAAGGGCTTCCGAAACTCCCTTCTGAAGAGTAACATTTCTTATACTTAAAGGTGTAGTTCGTGCAAAGAAAATGAAAATTGGGTCATTATTTACCCACCCTTATGTCGTTCAAAAGTGCTATGCTGTTATTATTTAATTCTCAAATTAGGAATTACAATAATTAAAAATAAATGATAAAAGAAAGTCATTATTAGCTTCCAAATTGCTCTACATCATAGTTTTCTAATAAAACAGGGAGTAGGTTTGATGTTAGTAACAGTGAACATGACTTGGTTCTTGCCTTTATTTTGAAATATAACAACAGTTTTGCAAGGCAATGAATTGTAGTTTTTGTGTGAACTCTCAATTTATTTGTCCTTCTCATGTGAAAGAGAAAAGTATGGTTACACTTTATTTTAAGATGTGCTTGTTACAAGTTTAAGTACTAACAATATGTACTTACGGTTACACTTTATTTGGTAACACTTTATTTTACAGTGTTACATATGTTACATGTATTTATTGTAGTAATAACTACAATTTATGCATAATTACATGCAATTAACCCTAAACCAAAACCTCATCCTAACCCTAACTCTATAGTAAGTACATGTAGTTAATTGTCATTACTCAGTACTTAAATGTATAATTACACTGTAATACTGACACCTTAAAATAAAGTGTAACCCTTTATTTTAAGGTGTCATTGTTACAGTGCAATTACACACTTATATAGCGAGTAATCTGAATTAACAACATGTACTTACTTTAGGGTTAGGTTTATGCTTAGAGTGTGGTTTCAGGTAAAGTTGCATGTAATTATGCACAATTTATACTAATTGCTACATGTAACATTCGTAACAAGCGCGCTTAATAGGGGTTTGGTTTAGGGATGTAGTAATACATAATTTACTGTAATATTTGATAAGGGCACAGTAAAATAGTGGGTTACACTTTATTTTAAGGTGTCATTGTTACACTGTAATTATACATTTAAGTACTGCGTAATATTAATTAACTACATGTGCTTACTATAGGGTTAGAATTAGGGTTTAGGTTGGTTTAGGGTTAGTTGAATGTAAATATGCATAATTAATAGTTATTACTAACGTAACTACATGTAACATATGTAACAATGACACTGTAAAATAAAGTGTTACCAAATGTACTTTTTACGTAATTAATGAAAGAATAAACTTGAGTGTGAACTGAATGTAATGTTTTCAGACACTTAATTACATGATAACTATAATTAATGAAAATGTATTATTGTTTCAATGTATGTCAAATTAGCGGAACTTTAAAGTTGGCTACATGATTTATCGCACATTATGAAAATTAACATTGAACCGGAACACGATTATCACTTAAACGCGATTCTTAGTGTGATTTTTTTTTTATGCGCAGCTTGTCAATGAAGTACGGCTCCAAATGTTAATCCATCTTAAAGCATTCCGAGTTTGAGTCGCTTATTAAGTACATTTGAAAAAGCAATGTGTGTCAAACATCTTTCCAGACATGAGAAACATTTATTAACATCTTGTCCAACAAAAGACAACATTAATAACATGTTTTTATTCCAAACTCACTTCATAACGACAGTTGAGGGTTCTTACACAGAATAAGGCAGTCGTGTGATTATTATTCCTGTTTAATCAACCAAAGCGTTTCAATATTCTGTTTATTCAGCTACAGCGATATGACACACGTTATCTTCTCCTGCTGCAGGGCAAATCATGAGTTTCTGTGCAAGAGCGCCCTCTGGCTTTCAGATGGAGAAGCATTTACCACTGATCAGAGAGCTGTACAGCTCTGACAAGCTGCGCATTAAGTAATCGCAGCATTTGCCAAATCGTGTACGATTTAAACACGATAATTCGTGCAGCCTTACTTTAACCATATTTAATAGTAGTACTGTCAAACGTACTAACAATTATTTGTAAAAAATATTTTGTAAAAAGGTATTTGTTATTATAAATTTGTAATAATGAAGTTAAAGTATATTAACGTTATGAAAAAAATATACTTCAGTTAAAATTATAATCAAGTTCTTTACTTGTGATTTAATATGTTAGTCAATGTATGTAATATTTCTTTAAAACACAACAAAAGATTAATTAATAAAACAATCATTTAAAATGTGCTTTAAAGTAAGCATTATTACATAGTTTACTTTTTAATATAGGGTTACACTTAAAGTGTCTGTGTTACAGTGTAATTATATATTTTAGTACTGAGTAATAATAATTAACTGCATTACTATAGTGTAAGGATGAGGTTTTGGTTAAGGGTTAATTGCATGTAATTATGCATAGTTTCTAATTATTGCCACACGTAACTTATGTAACAATGACACAGTAAAATAAAATGTTACCATATAGTAATGCTAGTGTACCACATTTAAGTATACACTCAAGTTGCTTTTTATTACATGAAATCTTTAAGCTTTGAAGTATACACTACAAGTGCACATTCAATACAATTAAACACTTCTTTTTCAGAAAGGTTTGCTTAAGACATTTTGTAATTCTAGACTTTTTGTCATTTGTGATTTGTGTGTGCGTGACCTCATATTGCCCGCTTTTCTAGAGTTTGACGGCAGGATGTACCGGATATTGCCACGACTACACTTGACCTTGGGTCTAGTGGAGTCAAAGATCACTATCTTTTGTTTTCTTTGGCACATCCTGATCTAATAATGTAATGTTTACTACAAAATTACATAATTTCGTCTATGTTTTTTCCACAATAAAACACGCAGCACCAAGATGTGTCAGCCTATTATAAACGGTGAATCTGGAGAATCTGGAGAAAGTTTAGTTTGTTGTGACTTCCTCTTTTGAACTTGAAAATACGGTAACACTTTAGTGTCATTGTTACATGTTACATGTAGTTACTATAGAAATAACTATAAATTATGCATAATCACATGCAACTAACCCTAAACCAGACCCGACCCTCATCCCAACCTATACTAAGTACATGTAGTTGCTTAATATTACTTAAATGTATAAATGCAGTGTAACAAAGACACCTTAAAATAAAGTGCAACTAAAAACACACATCAATCACAGGTCAAAAGAGTCATGTAGACCTCATGAAGATGTTTGTTTAATGGTTTGTAACAATGTAAAAGGCTATGCTGTCCATTTTTGATCAAATTAATGCTTTCTTTTAATAGTATTTCTTTAAAAATGTTGTAACTCCAATTTATTTAAATGGCAGAATATATTTACATTCAAATATACCAAACTTGAAAATAAAAATAAAAATATTTTAGTTTTTGAAATATTTTACCTGCTCCCTTTAGTTACTGTTGCTTTGTCCAACAATGTGCTCTCACGCCACACATCATGTTCTCACGCAGTGATACATAAATTCAAGAGCAAAGAGGACACTGACAATGCGTCGAGACGAGACATATGAAATAGTTTCAAATTTCAAATACTGTAATTTTTTTAAAGAAGTTTAAACAATAAATACTGTGTTGTGACAGATCTCTGTAGCTCCTTCAAGCAGCTCGTGAACCGATCATCTCTTCATACTAGTTCATTTATAGCATCAAATAAACATGAATGAACATCAGAAGGAATGTTGTTTCAAGACGTGAGTACACACAATCTTTGAAGTTCAAGTTCACCAACGTTAATCTACTATCTCCCCTGACTGCTTTGGCAGACAAAAGGGCAGATTCGGGGTTATGATCAGTCAGATCGCCTGTCAATCAAACTTCTGGCGAAGGACTGGCTCCCTCACTATACTTATGTATTACATTTTTAATAATAAAAAAGCTCTAAGACTCTTTGGTCTTGTTTTACTTAAAGCCTTTATATATAATACAATGCATTATAAAAAAAATTAAATTATACCTTCTAATGCATTGTATGATCTTTTGAATAATTGTAACTGCAGTTATTATACATTATAATACTCATGTGTTCATTATCATGCTGTTAAAAAGTGCAATACATTAATACATTATGAAAAACAACCAATATACAGATGTAACAAGGAATCTGAAAATATTATAAAGCATTTTAACTTAGGTTACAAATGTTTATGAACATTATGAATATCTTTATAATGCATTATACAAGAAGGAAATAAAAAAATTTCTTATGTTCTGAGAGAAAATGTGATCTAACCTAGTAACGTTACTGTTAAAATTAAAGTTTACATTTGTATATAGAGACACGCCTTACTCTATTCTTTAATGTGCAGGTGTATAAACAGATTTGACATTACAGCAGATATTTGATGAACAAATTAGTGACTTTTACAGTTTTGGCCCAACAAATCATGATGTAAGGTCAGTTTCTGAAGGTTGAAACTTCTTTCCCTTAAGTCCTCAGTACTCAGACACTTTCTTATTAAGCAAAACTTCAGATTTATACGGATTTCTTTTAAAATAACGTCAGCAGCTACATCGTATTACATCAGTGCTGACTTGGACCATGCCCTCTTTGTGTATCTCTGTTTAACAACTTCCTAATGGCACCAGAGTCGAGTGAAAATCAGACCCAGCAGCTTTATGGGCCCTGCATGGCATCTTTATGAGTGCATGTTTCTGTGGATGTGTAGGTCTTACAGTAATTCTACAGAATAAAAGCATAATACCGTCAAGAAAAGATGTTGAACCGCTTAGAAGGGTTTTTATCCACTCAATGAAAGTCAATGTGGTCCAAAATAACACTAGACCCTTAAAAGAAAGAGATTTTATGTTCCACGGAAGAAAGAACGGCATACAGGTTTGGAACAGAATGAGTGTATAAATAACAACATAATTTTAATTTTCGAGTGCATTATCCCTTTATGAACAGGACTAAGTCATTACAGACATATCACGCTCTTGTATTTATATTTCTTGGAGAAGTAAATAAACATTACATAGATTTGAAACACAGAATCTTTTAAGTATACTTGAAAGAAAACATACAGTTGCACATCTTGTGTGGCCCGCTCATCTTATCTAAACTGCGGCCCAAATATGTTGAGTTCAACTTTAAACCCAAGCAAAATGATCTGCATTTCTCTCACTCCTCTTGTTTCTGAACTCCAGAAAGCCCCGATATGAGCGGCCAATGACGTCTGTTCAGTGTTTCTCCAAAACCAGGAAGGACCGTCAAAACAGCAGCACGGACCAACATAAACAGATCAATCCCAATGACGTAGTGTGCGCGCAATGTCTTGACTGCCATTATTTTTAAAAAGCATAACCTTTTAATACAAAAATTTTGATGTTAAGTATTGATTAACTTCTATTTTTATTGCCCTTTACTGTATTTAAGCATAACACACAAGGTTATTAGTTTTCAATCATATTAATAAGCAACTGAATACGGCCTGGGACCTCTTAAAGAGACCTTGGCTGTACTCAGTGCTCTTAAAGGTTGAAGTCAATATCCTCTTGTAGTCTCAAGTGTATCTCAAGATTGCAAATGTTTAAAGCAACTTGTGCAACACATGTCTACACTCTCAACTGAACGTAGAGTCAGATGTTCAGTGCATAACTCCAGAAGTTCTTTATAAAACAGGAAATTGCTGAAAGGAAATTGGCCAATGACATGACGCTTGTTTTGTTTTGTTTTTCCAAACTATTTTATTACATATTACATGTATAAAAGGTGGTGTATTTTAAGCTGTGCAGAGCAATTAGAATAAAACAAACATGAAAAATATTTCAGCAACACTTTATTTAGATGTTTTACTAACTATAAGTAACTTTGCAACTACATGTCAACTAACCCTCAGTAGAGTATTAGTATTATGCTGGCAATAAGTAACTTTACTACCACATGTCAACCTTTTCTACTAACCCTAACAAACCCTGAATTAACAGTCAACTAATACTCTAATGAGAGTTGATGTCATTTAACCAAACTGCAGGAAACCATTTTGATGTCATGTGATAAGAAAATATATGGTGCATTCATATTATGTTGGGATTTCCATAATTATGGGATTTAGATTTGTAAAGGTGCTCATGTATTTGTAAAATTGAATCATTACAACTTGTGAAATTGTAAAAAATTTTAACAGCTCATATCATCTTGTAATTACATTTATTCCAACATGTTGTGAACACACTGTTATATCACAGAGACCCTCATGACTGTTACTTTAGGTCAATAAACTTTGCTTTGCTTGTTGTTGTTTTAAAATACTAGATACTTTGAACTTTTTTGAAATGGCAGGTTATAGTTTAATTTAAGGAAACTCCAAGAAAACCTTTTAACAACTAAAAAAACAATATTTTAAATAATTAAGTCTAAAAAAAGGCTTAATTCACTTAAGAATTCAAATTTCCTGATACTCACCCTATGTCATCCAAGATTTTTATGTCTTTCTTTCTTCAGTCAAAAAGAAATTAAAGTTTTTGAGGAAAACTTTCCAGGATTTTTCTCCACACACTGGACTTCACTGGGGTTCAACAGGTTGAAGGTGCAAATGTCAGTTTCAGAGCAGCTTCAAAGGGCTCTACATGATCCCAGACGAAGATTAAGTGTCTTATCTAGCGAAACAATTGGTCATTTTCTAAAAAATTATATAATTCTTAACCACAAATGCTCGTCTTGAACTCTGCTCTGCGATGCGCCACCCATTACATAATCACGTTGGAAAGGTCACACGTGACGTAAGCGGAAGTACCGATCCAGTGACTACAAAGCTTACGTGCAAAGAGTAAGTCAAACGTCCTTTAGAGCAGAGCAGTGCAAGATGAATATCTGTGGTTAAAAAGTATACTATATTTTTTTTTTTTTTTTTTTTTTTTTTTTTAGAAAATGACCGATCGTTTCGCTAGATAAGACACGTATTCCTCGTCTGGGAGGAAGTAAAAATCCTGGAATGTTTTCCTCAAAAACCTCAGAAAGAAAGACATAAACCTCTTGGATGACATGGGGATGAGTAAATTATCAGGAAATGTGTGAACTAATCCTTTAAGTTTGAAAATGAAGAAAGAAAGCAATTTACTACATTTCACTTAGCAAAATGTTTGTAACCAACATGAATACAAAGATTGCAGTTCTATCCACCTTTTTCCTAATGCATCTACTGCGGGATTCCGGTTTGGGGACATTGCACACAAAAAGACAGAAACAAATTATTTCAAATCACGATTGTGCCACAAATAATCCTTATCCATCAGTTTGACAGCATGAGCTGTACAATTTCCTTCATGTTCAGGAGAATAACGTGGCATCTATGGCTGCATTCTTTTCCTCCTGATTTTTTTTTTCTTTTTTCCCCCCTTTGTATTCTGCTGTAACAGTATGAAAAAAGACAACATACACTGTGTATTTGTGTTCAGCTCTGAAATCACTTATTATATATGCACAATATTGTCAGTAATTGTTCCAGTTAATGAACATTTTTGATGAAGGCAACATGCATATATACAGACAGACATATTTATTTAAATCACAATCAATCTGTTGGGGTTATTCATGGTCTGTGGTGGTAATTTGTTTACACTTTTAAATTTCCTTTTAATTTGTGAGTAGAATAATATCATCTGATTGTACCCAGTTTTTGTTAATGAAAGTTACTCCCTCAATTCGTGCAAATATACCTTATTACCTTCTTACCCATATCCCATCAGTCATTAATTGTTTAACATATCTATTTGAGTCTGCCAACACCTGTTTTTGTAATCAGATTAAGTCATAAAAATGGTCCAGCAGGTCACTGATCATGAGTGATAGTGTGTCATCTCTGCTTATTATTATGACTAATGATACTGACGTTTTTTTCTGCGTTTCATAAAAGCACCATTAGCCAACTACGGTTGCAAGCTCCATCATTAATACCATAGTTCAACATTGCACAACATTGTTTCATCAAACCACACTGTTAAAAATTTTGGTGTGAAATTACAGTAAATTCCAGGTTAAGAATTGCATTACTTTCACAGTAATTCCACAGCATGACTTCTCTTCTATCTAACTGCTCTAATGGAAATTTCTTATAAAATCTACAGTACTTTACTACAATGCATTTTTAGTCAATTGCACTGTAAAAAATACACTTGGCTTTACTGTGACTTTCAAAAATGACATGCATATGTACTATGAAGGTACCCAACATGCAATGCAGCATGAATAGATTATGCTGTAGTTTTTTTTTTTATCTGTGCTGCTGAACTTAAACACCTGAACAGTTTGTGTTGTTTATTTTGTAATGTTCAGAGTTTATCTTTTTTATTATAATCATTGTAGTTGAGGGTCACCATTTTTGTGTTTTGTACGTAGAATATTGATGTCTGTGCATCATTAAGTGAAAAAATATAATGTCACTATGCTTCACTGGAGTGAAATTTGTTTCTACAAACAATTATGAATTTGAAATAAGATTCTGGGGAATCTTCATGCTTAAATAGTGCCAAAAATAGTATAATTTAACCAACTCATAATCAGCCTATTAGCTTATTTTATATGCAAGCTTCTTTTCAGTGGTCACACTTTTGACTTGGCTAGATCACAAATTTAAAAATGAATATTCAAGATCCAAAGCAATTGGAACACTGATCACCGTTATGGTGACTTCACAACAATTACAATGGTAAACTATTTAGTTTCTTACAGCACCTGGTTAAAGATAACTTTATCATGTGAATTCATTGCAAAACAAGAGCAGTAATGTGATGTTAGCATCAAATTGTTGTTGATTCACAGTCATTTGTAGGCATGCGTTCATTAATTTCACAGGAAATTTCCGTATGCATTAATTTATGGTTAAGTAATAGTCTTTAATCCTGTAAATGTCCTTCATTCATTTTTTTACAGTGTATAGTTCCAATAAATAAGTTAATAAGTTAATACACCATCACATGTGCCTCACATTATTTACAACAGTCCAATGTTCAAACGACAGATGTGTGTCCATGTAACTTCTGTTCCAGAAACCGTCATATCTTTGTAGTTAATTCTATGTTAGCTCACGATTGTTGGCTTGGAGAGCATGTAAGTCAAGATACAATATAAGATTGAGATATTGATATTTGTGATATGTGTGCATCATGTAATAATTTTAGCTCATTATAACACTCGGTAAGCATCCCTCAGCAGTCCACCTCAATCAAATATCAGTTACAGTTGGCGCCCTCGAGTTGGTATGTAGTCTGAAGATAGATCCTCCCTTTGATTACCGTGCCAAAGGTTTCAGGTCTCATCTCATGCATCACACCAACCTGAGAGAACTTCATGTGACATGCCATGCCCCAGACTGAGAAATGTGCAGCGAGTTGAAATGTCTCACGAATTCATGTAACTTATTTCCGTGGCTTTTCCCAAAAGTGCTTGCTTACATATTTGCGGCAAGTCTTTATTCGGACCAAATTCATCCAGACATTGCATGAGCTTTGTTCACGTTCTGCAAGCATTCAAACCGCTGCTCGTAAAACTTTAATTGGATGTGATTTAGTTGTAGTACCATGTTTTTCCTGAGGATTTGTTAGCATTTCAAAGAATTCCGCCTGCAAGGATTTTCTGCAAGTTCAGTGTCAACATTGTGGTGAATGGCAGATGAGATGTAAACTTGAGTAATCCACTGCTCACTTTATCATGTTTGAGTATGTACTTTGTCAAGCAAAACAATACAGCAATACCACAGTTTATGTTGTGAAAGCAGTTTGAATAAACCTTAAGAGCTGTTTCAAAATCTTACTATTGCAAATCTGTGTATTTGTATACAGGCTCTTCAAATGTGATATACAGCAGTGGCTCAACTTGTGGGTCATGACCCAGAAATGCCCCGCAGGTTTTGATTGGGTCTCAGACAGCAAACTAAATCAATGATAAATGAAAGTAGTAAACTACAGTAATATAATTGTGCATAGGATAACAACATAAATGTGTCCTGTTAAACTCTACTGCAGGGTTCCTCAAATCCGGCCCAGGGGATTTTTAGCTCCAGTCCTAATCAAAGACACCTGAGCAAGCTGATCACAGCCTTTTGAGTTAGTAAAATTACAGGTGGGTTTGAGCTCAACTCTGCAGGGCAGTGGCTCTCCAAGGCCAGATTTGAGGAACCCAGCTCTAAAGTATTTTGGTGCATATTTATATGTTGCTTAGAAGCGGGTCAAATTAGGCAAATGCCAATGGATAAGTCTCCCCATATCCTCAAAGCAAAGAAAAAAAGACCAGTTGCATAAAATGCTAAGACTAACATATAGTCATCTCTTTTTTTGAGTGTTCATAACATAAAAACATAGACTGTTCTAAGTTGATACCGAAAAGTAAGACTGATTACCCCAAATTGCTAGTTCTTAAGACACAGTCTTAACATAATATTTATGCAACTGGCCTCAGATTACATCAGAGTTATTACAACTAAAACTATTAAAATGGCATTATTTCATGTTTAAATAGAGACAAGGCATTCAAAATCCAATTTTTTGAAGGTAGATTAGTGCCATCTGGTTGGAGTAAAAAAAAAGAAAAACTTATGTAATGCTTTGGAGAAACCATTAGATTCCTATATATTTCTATATAAAGTGGCTTATAAAGTCTCTATTGGGTTTTAGACATAAATACTTATTTTACATAAATTTTGTCTATTTTGCACTCCTGACATGCCACCCATTTTTTTTTCCCATTCATTTCCTATGTAGATCATTTTTGACAGCGAAGGAGTCAAGTGTGACTATGTTTTTTTAGTGTGACTTATATAATTTTTTGTGCCTTCCTATTCTGATGAAGCAAAAAAAAACGTAAAGTTTCACGATCATTTAAATCCTGTCATAATTTACTCATTCTAAACCTGTAAGACTTTGTTTCTTCTGTGGATATAAGAAGTTATTTTGAGAAATGTCTCAAGTGTTTTTTTTTTGTTTGTTTGTTTGTTTGTTTGTTTTTGTTGTCCATGAAATGTAAGCCAATGTTGAGCAAAATGTTTTGTGCAACATTTTTTAAATTATCCGCAGAAATCATACAGGTTTGGAATAACATGAAGATGAGTTAATGATGACGGAATTTTCATTTCAGGGTAAACTATCCCTGTAAGGCATTGTTTAAAAAAAAAAAAAAGATATTGAAAATCAAAACAGTAGAGCAAGAAAATGCCTGAGGTTCATCAGATAACATACTATCTCCTCCTTTTTGAAAAGTCCGAGCTGAACGTGAGCTGATTTTTCCTGAAATTTCACTCTGCATGGGGCCTGCTTAGGGTTTTCAGCCAGTCCTGTGACTGCTCCAAGAGAAATATTGGACAAAAATATAGGGGCATGCACATCACTGAACAAATAGCTCAGAAATATGTCCCTGGTTTTTCAGTTCTCATAACAAAAGCAAGCTCACTTGGTTACAAAGGTCTTCGGGAACAGCCTCTCCATTATCCAAGGTGCGTGTCATATTAAAACTCCAGAACTTACCGAGGCCATGCTTCATACCTGAATCAGATGTATTCATAGTTCCCTTACAGATTCATTGTTGGAAAACACAACGAGAAACATGTGCATGGCTACAAATGCCACTCACCCTGTACAAAAATGATCAGTGAGATATGGGTCTAATTACAAACAGTCTATTCAAAGACTACAGGGCAAGTGGTTTTACCTCAAGCCGAGGTTCAGTTTTGGGGGTTTATGACTGGAAATGATGGTGTCCATCTGGTTCAGGTTATTGTTGTTGTATTTATGACTGGTATGACATCTCTAGATAGAATGATTAGGGTTATCCATCAGGAGCAGGAGGACTCACATTAAACTCGAATCCCTCTGTGAGTCCACAGGTAGTTGGGGTCACGTTTTCGCATGTTACCCAGAAAAAGTTTTAATTCTGTACCGATGTCCTCATCTGTTTCCTTTTGTTTTAGACTGGCTGGTGAATATAATCATTAACGCAAAGCTTGACCCAGTGACCTCCTTGCTGGAAACGGGATATGAGCTTGCTTTCAAACTTCAGTTGACTTCTTTTAGGAATTTTGGCTTGAATTTCAGTTTCAAATAGTAGCTGAAAACAGAATCTTTACTATGAACCTCATATACATAATAATAATTCTGATTGTAAGGCTGTCAATTGATCATTTCATGCTAATGCCTAAATGTATGAACAAATTCAGATTCTATTTAAAAAAATACATTAAATACATTTAGTGCAATAACTTCCCCTATACTTTATGGACTTAATCTTACATGTTTAAAGTTGTCTGTGCATTAGTCCTCTGCTGCTGTTGCCATTAATATTTATAATGAACACATGATAATGACATACAAATATATTTCACATGCATACCATTCAAAAGTTTGGGGTCAGTAAGATTTTTTAAGAAATTAATACTAAAATTAAAAGGTTTCTATTTCAGATAAATGCTGCTCTTTTGAACTTTATATTCATCAAATAATCCTGAAAAAGAAATTGTACACAACTGTTTTCAACATTGATAATAACAATAAATGTTTATTGAGCAGTAAATCAGCATATTAGAATGATTTCTGAAGGATCATGTGACACTAAAGACTGGAGTAATGATGCTGAAAATTCAGCTTTGCTAACACAGAAATAAATTGCATTTTAAACTGTATTAAAATAGAAAACAGTTATTTTAAATTGTAATAATATTTCACAATAATAATGTTTCAGCTGTATTTTGGATCAAATAAATGAAGCCTTGGTGAGTAGAAGAAACTTCTTTTAAAAATCTTACAGTTACCGGTACAGTATATTCAAATATAAATTAATAAATATAAAATAATAAATTAATTTAAATTAAAATTACACAATATTATTATTATAACTGTATTTTTAAAAAAAAAAATTAATGCAACCTTGGTAAGCATTAGAGACGTCTTTCAAATATCTAAATTATTCAAAATATCTTTCATAAGCATTAAAAATCGGTAGTGTATTCAATCAGTTAATATTCTAACTTTAACAGCCCTAGAAATAATACCATTGCACTCAAATTTGGCTTACTCTCACAACTCAAAGTCAAGAGAGGTAAGAACAATGAAAAGTGGTAACCACAAACATAAAAACAGCGTATTTCCATTCATCCATTTATTGAGTAATCATTCAACCCCAGCTGAACATCTTTAAACACGTACACAATAGATACAGTCCTATGCCAAGAGTTTACTCTGATTCCACAACTCTCCCATTGAGACCTTGTGTTGCCAACAGACAGAGGGTTTAATGGCATGTCTGCGCTCACCCACCATCACTCTCATAATTACACCCCAGCCACCTGAATCTTATTTAACATAATAGCTTATTATTTTCTCAGCTGAAATACCATATTTGGACATTTAAATATTAATGTCAAATGTTTGCCAAAAAATCCCAACGCTTTTATGTCTGCCTTCGACAATACGTGATTCTGAATCACAATTTTATGCTTTATTTTTCCAGTGCTTGGCCTACTAATGGATATTTGAACTTGCCTTCGGCTTAACCATCTCAAAGATTTCTTGATCTTACCAAAACCTCACCACTAACCTCTTGCAAACTCTTACATGTGTATCATGGCTCGGTTCCTTCAGCCTCACTGGCCAGGTGAAAGCCAAGCATGAGTGTATCCCAGAGTTCCAGTACCAGCATGCAGCGAAAGGCTGCTGTGCAGAGAGACCAGGTGCAGCTTTGTTTATCCTCCCCTGCTAATCATGTCAAATATTATTCCAGTCTGTCTTCCACATACCGTCTGCAACCCTCTCTGGCTCTCTTAGAGATGAAGTGTGTGTGTGTGTGTGTGTGGGGGGGGGGGGGGTATTCCCTACGTTATGGGGACCAAATGTGCGCACAGGTATAGTAATACTAGTAAATTTAAACGATCTTCTTATTGCAGCTGATATTGGTGTATGCAGTTTCTTGGTCTCGTTAGACCTTAGTCCTTTGACACCATATGCCATTCTGTCTTGTTGGACAGTCTACAGTCCAACAAGGCTGGCTGGGTCTCTCCAGAACGGAATTCGATTAGTTTCAGTCTTAACTGATCGTCCCCTTTTGGTTTGTCTGGGAAATCATAAATCTGATACCGTGCCAGCTTGATAGGGAGTTCCTCAAGGTTCAGTGTTGGGCCCAACTCTATTTAGGATATGCTTCCAGATTATTAGCATCACTGCAATGCTGATAAAACTCAAATCTACATCACCAATAGTTCTGATGTCCGTTGCACATTAGCTGTTTTGAGTGAGTGTCTAGAAGAAACCATAATCTGAATGCAGCCATAACTTCCTGAAACGTAATGGCTAAAAACGGATCTTATGCGGATTGGTACAATGGTGGCTACTTGGCAGGTTGATCATATTAGTTTGGTTGTCGAATCCAACATGGTACTTCCCACTTCACAAGTACGGAATCTGTCATCTTTGATCCTCAGCTTATATGAAACAAAAATCGCCTTCAATCATTTTAGGAATATTTCCTCAACTTTGACCTTTTCTCACTTTTCCTGACGCAGAAAGGCTCATACATGCCTTCATTATGTCCAATTTGGACTATTGTTCTCTGGCCTCCCAGCTAAATCTTTAAAATAGGTACAGTATATTCAAAACTTATTATTATTATTGTTGTTGTAGAATAAAGTTAAACACCATATATGATGTATAAATATCTGGTGTCACTGGAAATTACGCTGGTCCTGAAAGTGCATGCCATTGTGAACGTGTCTGAGTCCTTTAATGCCTATGAGGTGTTGAAATATTCTGGGCTTGGGTAACAGTATGAGTAATAGTGTTAGAGTTCAGAGGCCCTGCTGTTTGACTCTGTCATGCCAATATGCTGTCGTTTGGATTTAGTATAGACCCTCAGGCAGTTGGATACTTGTACTTGATATTGGAGAATATATACAGAAAAGGTATTCAGATCAAGTTCATGCAACTCAAAATAACCATTTAATGAGCCTCCTATGAGAGGTCTATCTATGTCTTTCTATCTGTCTATCAATCTATCTATCTATCTATCTATCTATCTATCTATCTATCTATCTATCTATCTATCTATCTATCTATCTATCCAAGCAAATGTTTATTTTTATCAGTAATTAGTGATTAAATCCATCTCATCATTTCTGTCTCATTTCAGCATTGGTCTATACTAAATCAGACAGACTATTTATAGATGTCTTGAGGACCATAACTTTAAAGCTAGACCCATGTATCGAGTGTCTTTGGCTAAGAGTGTTGCATTGTGTAATGGGTTGTGTAACAATGGGTTTGATGTTGTGAATAATTGGCTTATAGACTGGTGTTTGGCTTTTGATGGATAAGAGATGGCGGTGAGAAGCTTTGGTGCTGTTTTAAGAATGAGCGACCAGTTTCACTCTTTAATTGTTCACGCTAAACTGTCGTTTTCTACATGTTTTCTTTTATTTACCTGTTCCATACTGAACGAGTTTGCATTTCATTATGTCTGAATGTGCGCTAATGATCTACATCTTTTAAATGAACAGAGGAAAATGACCTCATCTTTGAGCTTTAGCCAGGCTCTTTCTTTTATTATCAATAATAAACTGCAGGTAACAAATAATATTTGGCTTTCTGCAGTTTCCTTTGGCAGTCTTTGTCCTGTAGTGCAGACATGCACAGGGGGAAAAAGTTCCCTTGATGCTTCATTTTGCAGCCCGTGGAGTGTATTTGTCTGTGTGGGTTTGTCCTGGGGCATTTTGGATTCACCCAGTGGTCAGAGTCTTGGGGACCTCTTTAAACACGGTGTGAAGACAAAAGAGACGCCGTACATCAAAGACACTTTCCCAGTGTGTGTTTGGAGTAGATACACCAAACATCCTCAGCCAACAGCATCCAGCGGCCTTCTGTCTCTGAACCAAGATGGATACTAACAGTGAGGGGAGCCTTCACAAGAGACCGTATGGATTTAGTCTTGTCTGGGCTATGTGAAAGTGACCCCTCAGACATCAGGGCATTTCGATCATATTACGGATGTAATAGGGTTTCATTACACTTTTCCCACCAAAACTGTGCTATATATTGGCCCATTTGATACTGGTAACATTAAATAGCCATATTTTTTGTCACTGACAATGTATTGTGTGTACTACATAACCTGCCCACAAATAAATATTCTGCATAAAATTCTTACAAGTTTTGTAAACATATATTAACACCCAAAGTGAAGTAATTCACCATCTTTATGACATGTTAAACTGCTTTAATGCAATGTTCCAAAGCTATTGTGAATACAATTCATGGAAATCAATTAACAATAAAGTAATTTTTTTTTTTTTTGTTGATATTTAATCAATTATCAAGCATTATACACCATATGGGAGTGTGAGAATGTGGTGAATGAATATACCATGTGATCACTTAAAGGGTTAGTTCACCCAAAAATGAAATTTCTGTCTTTACTTACTCACCCTCTGTCGTTCCAAACCCGTAAGACCTTCGTTCGTCTTAGGGGTTTGGAGCGACATGAGTGTGAGTAATTAATGACAGAAATTTCATTTTTGGGTGAACTAACCTTTAAATTGCAAAAGGCTGGTTAATCAAATGACATCACCAGTGATGAAACACAGTGCTGATAAAAGAGCAATGCAGAACAATGTAATTATTTCTCATTAACAGACGAACAGTGTTCAGGCAAAGTATGTCAAATGTCATTACAAGGAATCAAAAACTGATGTTTGGAGTATTTTAGTAAACTTGACCACTGAACAGCTTCAGGACATTCTCCAAACATCTACCATATAAGGCACATTTTGTGTTTATTCTAAAATGTCTGTCCAAGTTTTGTATGAATGTAAACCATGCAAATCCTTTTGAAAACTGAATTTTGGGCCATATGTTTGAATTTAAGTGTGTCAGCTGATGAAGAAAGTGACGTTGTTATTTATATGACAGATTGCGGATGGAGCTGTCGGGGGGAGGGGGAGGGAGTAGAGTAATGTGTTTAATCTGTTAATTCTGTGTATATACATCGAGAAGAATGGCTGTTCAATGTTTTAACAGAAAAATCTGACAAAATGTGTTGTTTTTTTTCCCCCTAGTCAAACATGCATGTGCATTTTGCAGTTTCAGCTCAGCTTGTAGAAATGTGGTATGGCTTTGTGCCTTTGAAAATACAATAGAGATGATTAATGAGCCAGAAAATCTTTAATTTTAGCCCGCAGGCAGAAGTAAGGTATGTTTTCCGTCTAAAAATCACGATTTTGTTCTTATGTATGATCCCGTCAAGCAAAAGAGAGCTTTAAAAATTGTCATCAACAACTATTATTGGCACGTTTACAAAGTCTAAAACGTTTGGCAATCGTGGCTTTGACAATGCAGAAATCTCTGCGGCTTTCATGGTCTGCAGTGTGCCTATTGTGTGGTATTTTGTAACGATTACACAACATACAATTGTACTGCGCTGCTGCTCTGTGTCCCAACATCCCTAAAGAGTGAGTGGACAGATCTTGGTTGTTGTCTATTTCCTCTGTGGTCTGAATGAGGGGAATTTTTGGCATCACGATCCCTGCAGGGTCGAAGCACTAGAATCGAGGTACTAGAATCAGTCAGGTTGGTATCTCCCTCTACTCCCCTCCTCTTACATATCTATAAAAAGTTCATCGGATGCAGCTTTTTTACTGTTCTCCGAGGCCGTCTCTAATGGGGTGAAAGGTGGGAATGATTTTCAAGGCCCACGGCTCCAGGCAGGCCCACAACAGTTCTAGTAGGATTGATGCCAGCTCAAGTACATTGTAAGAAAAGAAAATCTGAATAAAAATATTAAAAATTTCCTTCATATTAACACAGTACACTGGGCCCTATTTCACTGAATTTACTTCAGTTTTAATGTCAAAATTAAAATAATATGCTGTAATACAAAACAAATTGTAAAATAAATTGTATATTATTAATATTTTTAAAAAAAATTTTAAAATTTTTTTATGATTAATCACAATATTTGTTCTTCAGTCAAATCAACTTAAATAATGCAGTTCAGATAACATAATATTTATAGTTTCTGTTGATTAAACTATCTTTATTGTATTAACTCAATTTTTTTAATTTAAACTCAGAATATTAAGGCAAACAGGTAACTTACTTTTTTTAAGTTAAACCAACTATTTTCTTTTTTTGTACAGTATTAGCATGTTAATTATTAATAATTTTGTTAAAAGTTAATCTCTACATTGTGCTCAGTGTGATACAGATCTAAAGTTTAATATTTGAATCCATGGACCAACCAATCCTAAAAAATAGAAAAGGTTTTTTTCTATCATGCTGCATGGTCTGAGTTGAACACTTGTGTTGACAGGAAAAAGACAAACATCTGCAAGGTACAAGAAAGCAAACTAAAGAGTATAAAAACTGTAAAATGTCCTCAATGTAAAAAAATGACCATGATTTTAATGGTAAAATACTGTGTAGTACGGTAAACCAAAACGGTGTAAACCAATTAACTGTTTTTCACTGAATATTTTACAGAAAAAACTGTAATAGATCTAACGGTATATTTAATGTAATTTTACAGTAAAATACCGTTAAATTTACAGTTTTTTTGGAAGTCAAAAGTAACAAGCTATTGTATAATTTACAGTGAAAAACCGTAAATAGACAATCCCACAATTCCCAGCGTAACACTTCATACTTACTTCATAACATGCATTTTTGTTGAAATAACTCTATTTCTTCTTAGAAATAACTTTTAGGTTATGTTATTAATGTAAACTTTATGTTATTAAGTTATGTAAATTAGGTTTTAATGTTACCTCTGATGTTGTTACATTAATGTTTTTTGCATTTTTAAAATTTCATGTGTGTTACCATAATGGTGTTTAGTTTTCTGTGTTATTGTTCACCTTCTATATATTAGTATTGTCATTCTCAGCTTGTGATGAGCTTTGATTCGTCATGTGACTCTCATCACCACTGTGTTTGGATGTCAGTGTATTTCAAAGGTACAAAACAGATATTGGCCTTTCAATAGGTTGGTACAGTAAATTAACATTATATCTGTTAATGAAACACTATTTTTACTGTGAATTTAATGGAATTTTTGTGTAAAATAAACAGTTATGAACCGTAATTATGACAATATAAACCTTTAAATTATATGGTTTTGAACTGTAAAATGGTGCTGTCCTGAAAAACCTACAACGTTGCTACCGTATTTTTTACGCTAAAGTTCTCACAACCACTGCTGCCCTTTTTTACCGTAAATTTTACAGGGATTTTTTTACAGTGTAAGAGCCCAGAAGCAGCACAGATGCAAAACCAGAACTCTTCTCAAGTGAGTTTGTCAAGTAATGTATGAACAGTGGTGGTTTACCACTCATGTTGTTCAGTGTTAAAAGGATATCCTCATTTATCTCTCACATCATCACCACAAAAATTAGATGGAAAAAGAGGTTAATGGTTTCCATTCTTTTAAGCTAACTTTACGCTTTAATGGATAAAAACAATCTGCTGAAAAAGAAGTATTTTCTAGGCAGCATCAAATGAATTCTAGGTTTCATGCAGAAGTATGAACAGGGTTGGGGAGTAATGAAATACAAGTAACTTAGTGACGTATTTAAAGTACAAAATTTGAGTAACTGTATTTCATTTCAGTTACATTTTAAATGGGTGGTAATCAGATTACAGTTACATCGGAAAAGTATTTTAGATTACCAAAGTGATTACTTTGAATTTTAATGTTATTTAAACAGCAATTGGTGATTCTCTGACTCTGACCGTCTGAAAAAGCGGAGTTAAGTTTCACCAACATTTTAATACTTTTAAGAGGATCATAAAAATGTTGTTATTTTTTAAGACAAAATGACTGAATTTATAAAAATATTGCCCAACTGTCAACTGAACTGTCCTGTCATGACCTGATGATCCACGACTGTTTTCATGTTTTGTGATAGTTGTTTGTGAGTCATTTTATAATTCACTCGTCACTGCTCTCACAATTTGTTTTTTCGCCTCACAATTGTGAGTTTGTATTTCACAATTCTAACTTTTTTTTTCTCAGAATTGTGAGATTTAAACTCACAATTGCAAGTTATAAAGTCACAATTGGGAGATATAAACTTGCAATACTGACTTTTTTTCTTGCAATTGTGAATTTAGTATGTGAGTTTATATCTCATGTGTATGTGACTTTATAACTCCCAATTGCAACTTTATATCACGCAATTCTGAGGAAAAAAGTCAGAATTGTGAGATAAAAACTTGCAATGACCTTTTTTTGTGTTTGTTCCACACTTATTAGTATTCCAAAGTATTCTAAAGTATTTAGATTAAGTTACTAAACTTAAGTAATGTAACGAAATACATTACAAATTACTTATTACAGCATGTATTTTGTAATCTGTAGTGAAATACTTTTTAAAAGTAACCCACCCAGCCCTGAGTATGAATCAGCCTTTAGTTGACATGTTGTTGCAAAGTCTAATGTGGGCTATCAAAATGTAACCAAACCTGAGGCAGATTTTTAAGTTTGCTTGCCAGCTCAAAAGTGTTAGAGCATCTAGCTTAATATATCTTAATTTTCATTATAAGAGCTCATAGCAATCAAGGGACCCATTGTGCCTTTTTTCTGATGTACACCATCCTTCACTTCAGTTTTCACAAACCCCTTCCAGTCTCATCCCTCACTCCTCCTTCACTGTTTCATTCCTTTGAGCTATATGTGAAACCTGTATTTTGTTTGGTTTTTCTGAGAATCTAACTCCATCCTATAATGGTACCTAGGGGATTAAAACAAAGACAACTACACTATTATCAGATTGGCACTGTGCACAGACACTAACACAAACACAGCCTGTATCCATGACAGCGTGTTCTGTTGTTCCACTGTGTAAAGAGATGGGATTCAGTCTTTCATCTTGTACAAACTGTTTGATTCAGCAGTATAACAATGTCTTAGAACAACATTCACCAAAAAGGAGCTCAGGAGAATTTATATGGTATGAATTGGTATGACCCATTTCAGGGGTGGCCAATATTATATCATTAACATATATATATATATATATATATATATATATATATATATATATATATATATATATATATATATATATATATATATATATATATATATGTTAATGGAAAAGTATTATTACACTGTTTTCAGCACAAACTAGGCTACCATAATATGTGAGCTACATGTATGCATATGTTTGTATTTTTGAGAGAATAATGTTTATGCTTAGTTATTCCAAAAAACAAAAAAATTAAGTCACTGAAATAGGGCCACAAAACAAATTCTAGATATCTAAATATGTGTCTACAAGAATTCTGGGCACTGAATGTTGAAACCTAGAATTTTTGCTTCAATGATGTGAAAATCATCATGCCTACTCATTCACATAAAACAATATATTGATTTAAATTTTGTAAGACACTTTTTGTTTCGTTAAGACCCTGAGATATTTTGTGTCTGTATGAACTGTCATTGTGTGTGCATACGATCTCTCTCTCTCTCTTTCTCTCTCTCTTTCTCTATCTCTCTCTCTCTTTCTTTCTCTCTGTGTATAGGCATTTTTGTGTTCCAGATGGGCGTTAACCCGTGGAAAAATGCGATTGGTCCTGCCAAGCACATGACCCACATAAAAGGGCCACCCCCAAACACTCATCGTCTGCCTTCATGCCTCGTTGATTTTGTGCTTCGTGCCATCGTTCTTTGCATTCATTGACTGTTTTCCTTAACTATTGTTTGTTTCGTCATCGTTTGATTGAGAAAGTGTTGTGCCAGAATTTAATGCAAAATGCATTTGCCATTCACTGTTGTTGTGTGAGAGGTAATTATTATTGCATATAATGTGTCCACAGGAAGCAGCATTGCAGCTCTCATAAGCCAATACATCACCACCATCTGGTTCAATAACCGCAGCTGGATGTGGAATTGGTGTAAAGCTCTGTGTTACAATATCACCATCTGGAAGAAATTAAAAATAAAAAAATAACCATATAAGAGCTTGTTTATTGTCATCCCCAGCTAAGCAATCTTCCAGTGAACTTCTTGTGTATTGTATAACAGAGCTGGACATTTACGTGAGAGCATCTCTGAGGATTTGGGGTTTGTTCAAGTTCCAAAGAAATGGATAAAATGCCAGGAGGCCAAAAGAACCAGATGTATGATATTAATCAGATATAAATCAAAAGAAACAAACATTATTGGGAACACAAATGCAATGAAGGTGGTTGTGGTTAATGGATGAAATGTCATTATACATTAACATATTTTTGGCTTTTGTTTTTAGAGAGGTTTTTTTTCTTCTGGTACACAAGAATTCTTCTACTACCTATATGATGATGTTACATTAAATTCCAAAAAAAAAAAGAACATCTGTGTTCGTCTGGATTCTTGTGTGCAGTTTTGTTTAATAAAAATATATAAAGTAGGCCTTCATACAATCCTAATATAAATTGATCAAGTTAATTTCATTTTACAAATGTAAATTAATTATACATTATGAAATTGTCAAGAGTGTACCTGGTTCATTGTGATCTGTTTTGTTTTTATTCTGTTCTGTTTTGCGGTTTGAGTTTGTTCTTTGGAGTTGTTTCCATGGTTAATCATTAGTTCCACACCGGAGGCCTGTTCCATAAAGTGTGCTAAGAAAACTGGGGATTACAGTCCAAAACCTGACTTGAATTAACCTAGCAAATCAAACAACAAAAGCGGTTCCATAAAGGACACTTTAAGTTCATACAATCTTTGACCGAGGTTCAGTGAGTCAAGATCATTTGATGTGCATGCTATTTTCAAGCAGGAAAGGTCGATGGATTAAAAAAATTCTACCATGGCAAACGGCTTATATATTTTGTGCTGTTTGATGTGTTTGAGACGTTGTGTTTTCCTCAGTGCAAAATTTGCATTTCACAGCTATATTCTCCATCTGTAAATGTTAAAAAGACATGCAAATATTTACATTTTGCTGTCATGAATGGACGAGTTTTATGCGAGCAAATGTCCGCTAAACTTCACAGTGAACAAGAGCCAAACGGAGCATAATAAGAGTGCAAGAATTCTGACTTTATTTTAATTTTTAATTTAGTGATTCAGTGAATTAAGAATTATACCTCATGTTTAACCACTATCTCAAGTGGACAATTCTCGCAGGACTGACCTAGATGAAGCTGTTCTCCATGTTCAACACGAGTGCTGAACAGTTGTGTTATATTATAATTCCTGAGATCTCCTGGGTTTTTCTGAGTTATAGGCCTTGTTCCACAGACAGGGCTTAGACTAAGCCAGGATTAGGCTTTAGTTCAATCAGGGCATTTAAGTAGCTTTTATAAATGTACCCTTGAAAATAACATTGCTGATGTGCATCTTGAGACAAAACAATGCCACTGACATATTTTAAGATATATCAGTGTAATTTGCTTTCATTTAAAACAGCTCAACCATGCATTTTAGTCTGGGACTAGGCTTAAGCCTTGTTTGTGAAACCGAGGGGTATTGTATTAAAATCTGTTATTTTCTTATTGTTGTGCGTTTCATTACTACAGTCTCTAAACATTGTAGAAATCAGTGCAGTAAAGTTAAAAGAAAATGTTCTGGTATTGTGTAACATTAACGCATTTTAATTACCTAAACAGAACAAGAGGAAAAATCTGCATATTTTTTTTGTGTCTACAAAAAAGAAAAGGGGTGCAAAGGACAATATGTCATTCACATTCACGTTTTGGCAAGATATTATTACTTTTATTCTTATACTGAACTTTCTATTCATCAAAAATCCCTTTAAAAAATTGTTATCACGGTTTGCAGAAAAATATATTAAGCAAAACAACTGTTCTGATTGTCAGCTGAAGTGCCCGCAAGAAACACTAGAGGGCACTTCACCATGGACTCACTCTCTCACTCACACACGCTCATTCATTCATAAAGGACTACATTTCCCAGAAGCACCGTACCCATTCACAGATCACCGCACCAGCTGCACCTCATTCACCAATCATTGATTACACACACACCTGAAAGCATCACCTACCCCTTATAAGCACCATTTTCACACCACACCAACTGCAAAGTTTTGATCAGCTAACCCCAATCATTTCTGAGCGTTATTCCCGTGTCTTGTTTTCCTGGTCCTGTTTCCTGCCTGTCCAACACGGTCTCACCCCTATTCTTCACATGCTGCCGTTCGGTCATTTTCCCTTCACGTCAATACTCCGACGTTTAGGGTACCCCTTTTCGTCAATAAGCCGACGTTTAGGGTCTCCCGTTTAGGGTACCCCTCTTCGTCAATAAGCCGACGTTTAGGGTCCCTCATCTTTGGATTTTGACGAAAGGGGTTTAGGCATTCAGCTGTTTTCCTGCGCTGGAAAGTATTGCTTCAGGCGATTGATTTCGTCATCGCATGGACTGTCACAATCATTGGTGCGGTGACCATACATTTTTGTGGGGCAGAAACCCTTGTCTGAATCGCTACCACGACTTTTGTATATAATTCATATATATATATATATATATATATATATACATATATATATATATATATATATATATATATATACATATTATATATAATTTTGGCCTACATTAAAATGGCATAATTACAGGACTTACAGGACTGCATATTTGCTGTAGGCTTAAACGTGTCTTAATTTAGGTGAGATATTTGTCTCGTGACTCAACAAACAGTTGTATTTGATTTGATTTGATATACTTTATTAATCCCACACTGGGGAAATTTCTTTGTTACTGGATCTCAAAAATAAAATATGCAAAATAAAGTAAAAAAAGAGTTAAAAAATATAATGTCACTCTATTTGACTGTTGTAGGCTACTTACCGTGGTGGAATCGTGGTTTCTGCGATCGTCGCACACAATTTGACGTATTGCACAAATTTGTGCCAAAATATCAATCATAATGAAAAGTACAGAGTTAATATTTTATAATAAGATTTTATATTTTATATTATAATTTAATTATACTGATTCTTTTAAATGTTCGAGCAAGGATATAAAATATAAAAATACACATTTGCAGCACAAAATCAATCGCCTGAAGCAATACTTTCCAGTGCAGGAAAACAGCTGGATGCCTAAACCCTTTTCGTCAAAATCCAAAGATGAGGGATTTGCATTCAAATCTATCGGAAGACCCTAAACGACAGCTTATTGACGAAGAGGGGTACCCTAAACGAGAGATCCTAAACGTCGGCATATTGACGAAGAGGGGTACCCTAAACGGGAGACCCTAAACGTCGGCACATTGACGAAGAAGGGTACCCTAAACGAGAGACCCTAAACGTCGGAGTATTGACATGAAGGGAAAACGGCCGAACGGCAGCATGTGACGAATAGGGGTGAGACCGTGTTGGCCTGTCTGTCCCGGTTTTCGATTGTTTGCTGCCTACCCCGTTTGACCCCCTGCTTTGGATTATCGGACCATTGCTCTCTTGCCGCCTGCCTCGATCTTGTTTGCCTGGACCTTATTACGACTCTGTCTTCTCCCTGACATTCCTGTTTGCTGGTATCTGACCATGGCCTGTTTGACCACGTTTGTAAATAAAGCTTGCAATTGGATCTCATCCGCTGACTCGCCCTTTATTACAACAACTGTTTTCAACGTTAATAATAAATGTTTCTTGAGCATCATATCAGCATATTAGAATGATTTCTGAAGGATCATGTCACACTGAAGACTCAAGTAATGATGTTGAAAATTCACAGGAATAAATGACATTTTAAACTGGCTGAAGATTTATTAGCTGGTCAGAAAGTATGATTGGGAACAATTCCATTTAAAACAATGATTATTTATTTGGGAAAGGCTTAGTTTAATTGTATGGAAAAAGTTTTCTCAATTTAATGAATTTAAATGTTATTATTTGATTGTATTGTTCTCTTTCCTTTCTCTCAAACTATCTCCACTCAGGACCTGCTGAATCATGCTAAATTAAGATGAAACCACACTGGACAGTGTTTGTGTGTGCGAGCGCAGCTGTGTAGGCATTACTGGGTCAGCTAGACCTCTGAGCCCTGTTCCTCTGAGTTTTGGGTTGTTTGTGTGTGTATTTCCCCAGGTGTTTTCCTGCTTTGATGGTTGATGGAAAACTCCCTGAGCACTGTTTCACCCTCTGGTTTCATCTTATTTTGATGGTCCCTTTAACATATTCTGTTGACTATAAGTAACATTGCACCTACTTGTCTACTAACTCTCATTAGAGTGTTAGTAAAGTATTAGTAGGTTTATTTAGGAATAGAATGGGTTGACACGTACTTGAAAAATTACTTATAGCCAGTAGAATGTCTGTTGGGGAGCATCAAAATAAAGTGTCAGAAGATATTAAGCAGACAATCTACTAATACTCTAATGAGAGTTATTTGACATGTAGGTCAGAATGTCTAAAGGGGACCATCAAAGTAAAGTGTTACCCAGCCTCCTCGTTCTGTTCAACAAGATTGTGAATCCACAAAAATGTTGTTTTCCTACAACTGTTTCATGACAATTGCAGTTTCCTCCAAAGTTCTGTTCCAGCACATGACAAAGTGCACAGTCAACAAGGTTAAGGAGAAGAAACAGAATCTCTCGAGCGAGCATGGCCAACAGTTCGTGAGTAATGGGAACCACATGTATGAAATTTTGATTTAAGTGGTAATACATGAGAAAACGAAAGCTTCATCTTTTCCTGCGGGTTCTCTGTAACGCGATCTATGCACAGCTACTCTTCAGGCAGGAGTGGAGGAGATGTATGGGGGTATGATGAGGTCAGTCTCCTGGTTCCCAATAATGAAACTGAAAAATTATGGAGAAAATATGGACTCTATATGGACTCATGGCACATACAGCAGTTTGAACTGTTTGAACTCAGTGATAAATCCAACAATTTTCATTTAGCTTCTTAGTTCCTCAAAAATCTTATTAGACTTATTACAATTTATTGGATGGATGGATGGATGGATGGATGGATGGATGGATGGATGGATGGATGGATGGATGAATGGGTGGATGGATGGATGGATGGATGGATGGATGCCTTTTAAAGGGCATCTCTACCACATAGTTGTACTGGTTACAAGTACGAGTTACAAAGCTTTAACTTAATTAATTCTATTAAAGTTTGTACACTTTTGGAGAGGTGTTGGATTTATTTTTCATGGTTATGTCCTCAGCTGTATATTTTGGGACTCTCTGCAGCAATTTATCTCTATAACAACAATAATCATTCATTTTTGTTCTTTTTCTTCTCATTTTGCAAACCAGCCAATTGAAAATCAGTTTACAGACCTAGTTTTCAGTGCTGACCATTTCTTTTTTGGTTTGTTTTGTTTTTACCAGCTTTTGATAGTAAGGGGAAATATTCCATTTTCCAAAATAAATGGGAGATGTTCATTGATTTTTTTTTTTTTTTTTTTTTTGAGAATTACAATTATGCTAAAGCATTGGAGTGATCTGTTACACTCATATGCAAGTGGCAAACAATGGCTTTTTCCCCAATGTACCATTAACTTTTTTGTTTTACTGCTCTAAATTTATGTATAACAGACACGAAAACGCACATTAATTGCACACATGCTTCTTAAATTATCCTCTTATAATCATGTGTAAATGAACTAATTGTTTCTGTAAAACAGGGCCCGTCTAAGTAGCATACTTTTGGTTTAAAACAACATATCATATGCTTAAAAGCTGGATGTTTACCTAAAGTTAACCAAAAAATGTGTGCAAGTGGACTGAGTAAAAGCTCTTACATTTCTGCCTTGAAGGTGTAGCAAAAATTGGACAGTGTATGAAAACATATGACAGAATGTTCTTGAATGTTTTCCTCATGTACTAATCCCAAGACATCTCGTCTTTTCTACAAAGTACATGTTATTACAATGTAATAACACACATATAAGTAATCTATTACAAATAATTGCAGTGAAACGCTAATTTAATCATTCTGTGCGAGCGTTTGCCTCATAACTCTACATTATTCAATATTTTGCCACTACAGAATTGTGTTTATGTACATTTCAATGTTGGTTTGTGACCTTTGGCCTTATAAAGTAAACATTTGATCAGAAAAATAAGGTTTTTGATCACTGCATAAAGCTCTGCGCTGTGACCCTGGATATGAAGGGAGTAAACTGGCTTTCCCTTTGGTTCACAGAGAGTGTATTTCAGTGGGAGCCAATAAACTCACACCACAGTCTATTACTCAACATTAATCTAATAATAATGTCATAATTCTCAGAATACCCCCTGATGACATCCATGTTATTTATTTCTCATAGCTGTTCCTCTGTAGACCAGGTGCTCTTCTGTCTGAACAAACAGTTACAGACAATTTTAATTTTTTGATATGTGATAGGAAACACTTCCAGCATAAAACATCCAGCAAAGACTCAACTCCTACGAAGTTCATAATTTGTATTTGGTACAACAACACTGTTTAAAAGAGAAAAAGTGTTTTCACCTCAATAAACCTTGTCTCTTTTGTCTTCATGCCCTATGATTACAATGACAATGAGGGATTGATGTATTGAAGCATATTGGAAACATTGCAGTTTAATGATTGTGTGTGGAGCAGATTTTGTGAGTTGGAGGGATAGAGAATAATGGATGTTGCTTTCCAGATACATACAAAATGCTAATGTCAATAAGGTCATGGTCAGGAGGCCGTGTTCTTGGAAGAGCAAAGCCTTAGCACAGAATGCCATCCTTTGGGACTGTGAGAAGCAACACAGCAGACCTGGATACAAATTTGTTGCATTCTCGTTTTCTGCAGTGTTTTAGCAAGAGTGTTTTAGCAAAATAGCCGCGTCATCTGCAGCTCTCAATGTGGCGCTTTACGTCTTTAGCAGAAGAGAGAAACAACACGCACTGAGTGGAAAGGGCTTGAATGAAGCGCGGTCAAAATATCAGAGGATGTAGTGCCGAAAGATTATTACCATAAACGACCCTGAGCAATTGTGGGCGATTGGGAACCACTCCGTTTTTTGAAACGCTGCTAATTTGTAGAAATGGTCAAATGGCGCAATTATCCGGTCCGCCATTTTAGTATCGCTGATTTAAGTTATGGGGTTACTGTTTTACTGTACTTTGGATGAAATAAGTGCAGCCTTGGCGAAGATTAAAGTCTTCTTTCAAAAACAATAAAACATTTTACAGACACCTAAATTTGAATGAAGACTTTTATTTTTAGCTGAACTATTCCTTAACTGAAGAGTGTCCTGGCATGTCAAGTCAAATCACGTTAGTTTAAAGTTGTTTTAAGGTCGTTAACTTTAGCATTGTTTCAGTATGTGTTTATTTATGTGTATATCTATGGTTGCTGTAGTATTCCCATCATTCCCTCTTCATGAGTCTGTGAGAAACTTTATGTATTCTTGAATTAAGACATAATTGGAACTTTGTTTCCAATATTGTCTTGTATTTGGCAATGAAATTCTTAGCAAGTCTTTGATTCTTCTCCCATTGCATTACTTACTCACATGTTTTAAATGCAAGGTTTAGTGAATAAATGCATGCAGGCAGGGTTTGGGTTGGCTGTGATGAGTCACAAATTATTGTCTTTGATCTCACGGCTCTCATCACTTAATCAAGCCAAGAGTGAGCGAGAAAGAGAAATGGGAGGATGAGATGTAAAGAGAGACAGTCTCCATTTACATCTGGCTGAACATCAGGTTAGATCACCTCCATATGTATACCCTAATCCAGAAGATCTTTCTGACCATCTCAGATTTTATTAAAAACTATCTGTTTTTCGCAGAATCAAAGTTCTCGGTTGGGAGAAACGTAGCTTGTTGCTTGGATATTTGCTATAGCAGCAAATAAACAAATGATTACAAATATGTGCTGGCATCCATAGTAAACTTATTAAGCACCAATTAGTGGTCTGCCTAAGTCATGGCGATTCGTATTAATCTTTTATGTTTGCATAGATATTAAAATGTTAATTATTAAATATTGACATCTAAAATATATATTGTTGTAATGTATGTTAATGTGGATGCAGTAATAAATTTAATATTATTTACTATATTTAATAATGACATTAACTAAATATGTTCAATGACATCACATTTATTTAATACATGTGCCTATTTGGAAAAGCTTTGTTCTGGTCTGTTTCAGGATTCTGTCACTTTACCCATGTTAAAAAGAAAAGTCTTTATTTAATCATTAGCCTTCTTATTGATTGATTGATTGATTGATTGATTGATTTATTGATTGATTGATTGGTTGATTGATTGATTGATTGGTTGGTTGATTGGTTGGTTTATAATGGATTTTTATGTTCTCTTATGTTCTGTGGTTGTGTTCTTTTAGTTTTAAATGCCGCCAATACCTCCCTACTGCACGTTACTCTAAGTAGAATACAGAATGCATTCTTAGATCATATTTTTTTGTAGGGCTGATAAAAAACAAAAGGTAACACAATCACAATCAGCTACAAAACTGAAAAGCATCTTGTGTTATAAAAGTCCAAAATAAGAATAATGAAAAATAAAACTGTGTGCATTATTACAATTTGCTCCACTTACACAGCGTATTTCCAGATGTATGTGTAGAGATACTTGTTGTGTTTGTTGTTGTGGTGTCTGGGACACATGGTTCTGGCACTACATGTATTTGATTAAACTCTATTGCACCATTTTATCATGGACGTCTCTGCGATCATGCAAAACACACACATTATGGGGCTCTGCATGATTTATTCTCCAAGGCAATTTTGTGAGTGTGTGTGCCACTTTGCTCCTTGCTGTTTCATTTTACCTAAATCAGCAAATAAAACCGGGTTTTTACAAAGGCACACAAATCAACAACATGAACGATAAAGTCATAGAGTCCATACCTCTGGAGCCTCTTCTGACGTTGAGTTTTCCTGTGAGACCTTCATTCAGCCAGACACAATGGCACTGAGGCAGAAACCAGATACTCAACCCCCCCAAGCACCTTTGGCTTTCTCCTCGCGCTCAGCTACATGCCTGCAGTCTTGCCAGTATTGTATTTACTGATTTCTCTTTTATTGGTTTAGTTTTTTGACAGGGATTGCGAGGCCAGATTAAACCAGCTAGAATCATCAAACCAACTTTGTCAACATATTAGAGGCAGGATTTGGAATTCAACTTGGCCCTTGTCGTCAAAAGGAAAAAATGGTCTGAACATTGTCAAATTATCTACTATCTGTAGAAACTGTATCATCCATTGAAAGAAGAATGTGAGGAAGTATTGAGACAGTAAAGACAAAATTGTGGTGTCAAGACATCTCTAAGTATATGATTAAAACATTAATATGAGGCAGAAGTACAGAATGTCATATTGAATGATTCAATAATATTGAAAATTGATTTGCTAATACTAAGAATTTTGCATTTCAATTAATTAATATAATTTAAATAAAAGTATGAATGTCAATCACTGCGCCAGATGGGATTTTTATTATTTTACTAACTCATACTAACTCCAAGGGCCCTATTTTAACGATCTAAGCACATGGTCTGAAACTCATGGCGCAGGTGCACTTAGGGCGTGTCGGAATCCACTTTTGCTAGTTTAATGATGGAAAAAATTGTTGGTGCACCAGATGCTTGGTCCAAAAGGGTTGTACCTTGTCTCTTAATGAGTCATGGGTGTGTTTTGGCCATAATGTACCATAAACCAATCAGGGTGTCATCTCCCATTCCCTTTAAAAGCCAGTTGTGCTTGCACCAGCGGATTGCTATTTACATGGCGGAATATAGACACCCTCAACCTGATGAGTTGAAATACACGTGTGTAATGCCATGATTGTTCAAATAATTATCCAATTTCATTCGTCATTACTGCAAATAAGTAATTCTGATTCATGCAATGACTATCTTTTATGAAAATGGAGACATTTGTATCTTGTTTTTGTCTGTTAGTTTTTATCTATGCACTCAATAATAATCTTTTACATTGTAATTCTTTGTCCCCTTGGAATTATAAGGTTCTATCTGCATTTTTGAGATACTGAGCATTCTATTCGACTTGCAAAAATGTCAGACAGAACCTTATAATTCAAAAGGGTCGGCTTTTATTTTTAATATCTGGCATGTTTGTGTGTTGTGCACCTGCCTATAGGCGCATATTACTAGTGCGCCCTTTAAATAAAAAAGTAAATATATAAATATTGCGGCATTGACTTTAGACCAGGTTTTTGTCCGTCAATGGCGCCGTCAATTTCAGTTGCCTCGAAATAGCAGTGCACCTACAAAACGCCTGAACACACCTCGTTTTCAGACCAGAACGCCCATGGGTGAACAGATGGGTGTGAGGGCATTTGCTATTTAAACAACGTGGGCTCTGGACATGAAAATGATAACTGTGTTATGAGGCTGAAACTAGCAAAAAACACTCGAGTCGCGCCTGGTGTAGCATTGCACCGGGTGTAAGATAGGGCCCCAAATGTTTTGACACAAAAATATCATCAAGTTAAATAGGGAACAAAATCAGTGTTGGCTGTGGTAAATTGCGACCCAGAAATCTAAATATTTGAATGCTCAATTGTGGGTTGCTCTGGAATAGCTCATGATGAGAATTCTGGGAAATTTCTGTGTGCAGAATCTCAGCAACTGTCACCTAAAGTTTATTTTAGAGAATCATGTTGTCATATATTATTACGTACATCGTATGTGATTACACCCCATGCCCTGCGTTATATCAACGTTTGCTTGACTTACCAAGGCTTGCAGCAACAGGTTCTGTGTAAACCATCCACTGCCTGGTTAGAGAAATGACTACCAGATGTCTTCACTGCAAAGATAATGTACCTGCAAGTTGTTCTGTTCAGGCAGATGCTCAGGGTCTTGTTAAGTATTCTCCTCTCATACGGGCTCATCTGCATACGTAAACAACCTGGGCGGTTTGTTCATGTGGGAACAGAGCAGCTGCCTTAATGGTTCATTGAACAGCCATGGCTTTCTCTCTGAGGACCTGATTTACACCTCATGTAAAAAGCTGTGAATGGAGAGAGAGAATGAAATGTGCCCTGAGAGGGCAGCTTGCGTCTTTCCTTTTAGACTTGTGTGTCATGGTCCCCATTGTCTGAGAAGATTTACAGACAACTCTATGTTTGTTAGTACCACAAAACCATCTAAAACACAATGAGCTCTGAATCTCTGAAGATCAATGTCATGAACAACAGAGGCAGGCCGACCAGCTGCTCAGTGGAGGTATCTGTAGTGCCTTTTCTTTGCCTTATTGAAGCATAAAGAGCTTGTTATACCCCCTATACATTGTTTCCCCAATGTTCTTGTGTCTTCATATATTTTTTTATATATTTCCACTTATCTTCATCGGTTCGTTCCAGACAGGCTGTCAGTCGGTCCATTAGTGGTGGTGATTATTAAGTTAACTTTTCTGCAGGTTACATGGCTATGCCAGTAGGTGGTCACAAGTGACTGTCTTTACAATTGAGTCATTGAATCATTTTCCCAAACAATTAGATGAAAAATGATTCATTCAGGAACATAAATGACTGTCTTTATTAGTGAGTTGTTGAATCATTCACTCAACCAATTAATTCAAAACTGATTAATTCAGGAACATTTAAAAGACTGTCTTTACGAGTGAGTCGTTGATTCATTCATTCAACCAATGAATTCAAATTACTGATCCATTCAGGAACATAAATGACTGTCTTTATGAGTGAATCATTGGTTGTTTTGAATAAGTCAAAACTGATTCATTCAGAAGCATTTAAATGACTATATTTATGAGTGAATCGTTGAATCATTCGCTTAACCAATTTATTCAAAACATTGATCCATTCAGGAACATAAATGACAGCCTTAATGAGTGAGTCATTGAATCATTCACTCAACCAATTTGTTCAAAACACGGATTAAAAAATGAAACAAGTGGCTATCTATATGAGTGATTCATTTAAATCATTTGTTAAAAACACTTTTAATGTTATTTGTTTGTCATTAGTTATGTTTGAGTAAGAGTACGGGTACACAGTTTCGGGCCTGATACCAGTCCTGGCATTCCAAAGTAGACAAACCAAAAGTGTGCAATCACTGCCCTCTGTGTGTATGACTGCATGTCCTCTATGTGTGTAATTCATTTGTCTCCTTCACTATCATCCAGCAATGGGCCCCTTTGCATGTTCTGCTACCCTGCAAGTTAAGATACATGCTTAGTCATTTATCATATCAAGTCTTCATGTTATGCTCAAGAGACAGATGGATAGGGTGATGGAAAGAGATAAAAAAAAGCTAATAAGGCAAAAGCATAAATAATGGTTTTGTGCTGTTAGGGGGATCCCTACTAATCATAGCAGCTGTTTTTGATTACTCTGGCCTGGTAGGAGGAGGGATGCGTTACGAACCCCTTGCTGCTCTGGGGTTTACTGCAGCAAAGCATGGAGACCGTAGTCCCAACACTGTGCGTCAAATGGGACGAGGGTAGGGTTGTTTGTGTGTGATGGGAAGGCAGGGGTAGTGACCGGACTGCTAGAGAACTGCAGTCTGCTTCTTATTAGTGTGAAGAGCATTTGGGTTCTGGACTAAAGTATCCCAATATCCTCTCCTATAATCCACTCTCTCCCGCCGAAGGGATCCAACTGTGGGTCAGTGCTGGGGAAAGAATTCTCTGAGATTTTCGAAATCAAAAGCTGTATTTATTGCAAAGAGCTCTGATGGTAATTCAATGCATCATGAATGGGTTAATAAGTTTTAAATAAAACATTTTCTTAAGGATAAAAAATAAATCTCAGCTAATGTTGTAAATTATATACAGGAAGCCCTTTTTTGCACATTACTATAATATTAAAGGTTACAATTAACAACAGACTATTAAATTCAGTTGTTATTTATTTTTAGATAATAATCATAATAATAAACTAACAATAATCAAAACTCAAATAAAAAAAAAACATGTAGGCAGGTTTTGCATTAACGGCTACTGTCATAACTTGTTTTCAGGATTTATTCAAACACATATTAAATAATTAAGACCTTAATAACAGGTAAAGAAAATCTAATAGATATGTAAGCTAATAAAGTGCATATATTTAGTGAAATGCTCCTCTAGAGTTCATTTCTCTAGTGAACTAACATGTTGTGAACACTAAATGACTTTCCTGTGGTAAATGTAATGCTACGTGAAATGTTATTCTCAAGCTGATTTATTGATTTCTTTCCGCAGTTGAAACACTGCGGGAGAGAGAAGTTACATGTAAATATATCCATGCATAGATCGTCTGTTCTTCTTTGCTTTTTCCTGTTATGGCGGTTAATAAACAGTGTTGCATTACAGTGCACGCCCCCTTCTGGAGTGGAGTGTGGATCACCTGTGACTGACTGTATTCGTTGTCTTCAATTATCTCATCCATCCTATCAGCAGCATTCATCCACCAACCCGACTCTTGGCTGGTTCCTACCACAGCCAGGAATACGGGGGGAGTACTAGGGTTTTGGGTCAAATACCAAGCTCTGAGCCCTCTCCTCGGATAGCACGCCAAATACACAAACCATTTCCTATTTGACTTATTTTTAAGTGTGATCTCGTGAAACACTTTTTGTGACGATGCAAGTTGTATGCAGGATTTATATATTTTCTATACCTAAAAACATAAAAACTTCATATGATGGATTGATGCTGTTATCGAATTTATCCAGGAATCATTAATGTGATCCCCAGTTTGGAAGAGTTTGTCTAAATAAAGTATTACATATACATATACATGACTCTGAAGCACATATCAGGATCTGAGGATGTTTGTGAGTGGATTAAGCTACCAGGCCAAACATTCCAGTCAATACATCAAAGATATGAAAGAGATCCGTCCAATCACTCAACTCTAACACACAAACACATTTCATGCTCTCTCTCGCTCGCTCACTCTCTCACAAACACAATTCCTCACTGCTTCCCAGGGGAAGGACTTAGATTTATGTATGTTTATTTACATCAGCACAGGCAGTCTCCTGTGGTCTTGTAGGGTTCAGAATTCCCAGAGGAAAACCAGGAATTTCTTTCACCACAATTTCAAACACCCGACCTCGCAATTCCAAGGAGCTCTTTATTGCTTCTTCTCATCAAAGAAAGTCTATATCTTGGATCTTAATTTCACTACTTTTGTTACGGGATATGTGCTGTAGTTTCTCGTGTATTCTAATTTACTTCTATCTTGTACTCGGAAATACATTTCCTTTTTCCCCAAGTGTTTAAGGGTTATTTTTGTTTGTGTCCTGTTTTTAAAGGGAAAAATTGCTTAATGTGTTCTGGAGGGCCTTGTGAAAAGAAGTACATTTTAGCATCCTTTTAAAAGGAGTTCTAGTACTACCACAAAAATAAAATACTTTGACTCCTAATTGCTTAGTATTATGATTTATATTTTTAATTTGTTTTATAATGTTTTTTTTGACCCACTTATATCTTTGTATAGTTTTTCATAGTTACTTGTGCTGTCTTTGAAATATGGTAAAAAATTTATGTACGTCATGCATTTAAATATATTTGTAAGTACATATTTGTAATGGTTAACTTCCAATGTAATATCGCAAAACCAACTTAAGATTATGATGAAATACTTCACACAGTGTGTTAGTCAACACATCAAAATAAGTGAAAAGTGTTAAGAAACAGTCATGAAGGAGTAATCTCTTTAAGTACACTTAAGTGGCATTTTTTTATATAATATTAAATATTACATTATCTGCACGTAGGCCTACATTTTTCAAAAAATATACTTTTAAGATTTGAAGTAAACTACAAGTACATTCAATGCAATTAAGCACACGTCTTTCTCACAAGGGAGTTCAAGGACATGACTAAAGAACCGTCTGATGAAAGGAAGGCTTGCATATTGTTATCAATGTCCCAAATTAAACACAACTGTCGGATGGTGAGTCATATGCCGACACTGGGAACCAAATGTGTGTGTCCACAACAACCAAAATATTTGGTGCTTGCATCAGGGTTGGCAGTAACCATTTAGTGGTCATGGTTTGGTTGTCTTTCACATAATAAACTTCCGATTTTCACAACTTCTTTCAGTTTTTGGAACAAAATGAGACAAAAGCATTATTTGCACCTGAGGTTTATGCGTAGAAAAAGTGGTAAAATAATAAAAAAGTCTGATGTGAAAAATATATTTACGTTTCATTTTTTTGCCACATCTTCTCCAAAGTGTCCCATAATAGGAATAATGATTCTGAATGATTCGTGAACACAGCACGACTTTATGAGCTCTGTGTTTGTTCTGAGCCCATCGGTGAAAAATCTATTGAGGTTGAAGGAGTTCATGCATGTCACATTTGTGGCGCACTAATGTGTTTTCTGTGGTGGAATCGGGCAATAAGCCATTTACAATACAGAGATCCTCTGCTCTTAGACATATCAGCCTTTTCTTTCTTTGAAATACGCTTTAGATAGTTTAGATGCAGAATTTGTGTTGGCCTCGGTACAGAAGGTCCATGTTTGCAGTGAAATAATCCTCTTCCCCTTTTTTTTTCAGTGTTATGACATTGAATGTGTCTGCATTAGTGTGTGTTACATATGGAGAGTAGAAAGCACATTAGGATTTGGCACTGAAATTCATTTATACAGCAGTTAGTTCTTGTCCGTAATTGATCGAGTGGCGTTCCAAGAATGCTGATATAACAGCAGTCCAACAACACTGTGACTTCTCACTGTTGGTGTCATGCTTGTCTGTTTGTTTCAGGCCCTGTTTCCACCTGGAATTAAAGGATAATTTACTCACCCCCATGTCATCCAAGATCTTCATGTCTTTCTTTCTTCAGTGAAAAAGAAAAGATTTTTCTCCATATAGTGGACTTTAATGGCTACCAATGGGTTGAAGGTCGAAATTGCAGTTTCAATGCAGCTTCAAAGGGCTCTACACGATCCCAGATGAAGACAATCTGTCATTTTCTAAAAAAAAAAAAAAAATGTATATACTGTTTAACCACAAATGCTCATCTTGCGCTAGCTCTTCGAAGTTTCACGCATTATATAATCATATTGGAAAGGTCACGATGTATGCAGAAGTAAGGGCAAAAAACTCCATCTCATTTTCTCCTTCAAACTTCAACATCTTCTGAATCCTTCATCAAACCATTTCAGACACTGTGAGAAAAGAGGTGAAGCTACAATATATAAAGTGTTTTTTGACCTCGGATGCATGTAAACCTATTGTAGGAGACGTCCAAAACATAACAAAAGTTAGGAGAGCATAATTGACCCTTCGCCTGCAGTTTGACTGACAAGCGATCCGACCAATCATGAATCCCCCATTTTGTCTGACAAAACAGACAGGGGAGTTAGTAGATTAATGTTAGTGAACTTGAACTTGAAAAATTGTGTGTACTCACGTCTTTCTGTGCTTGAAACAACATTCCTTCTGATGTTCATTCATGTTTATTTGATGCAATAAATGAACTAGTATGAAGAGATTATCGGTTCACGAGCCGCTTGAAGGATCTACAGCGATCTGTCACGACACATTAAAGAGCCACTATACGCTATTTATTGTTCAAACTTAATATTTATAAATGAAACTGTTTCATATCAAAAGTAACCTTGTCCATCAGCGTGTTGTCAGTGTCCTCTTTGTTCCAGGATGTATTTTTCAATGTGAGAGCATGATGTGTGGCATGAGAGCGCATGGCTTGTCGGACATAGCAACAGTAACTAAAGGGGGCGGGTCTTTGTGAACGGTCAATTGGAGCGCCTTAAAGTATACAAATGTGTAATGTTTTTTGAGCGTCATTGAAAGGTCCCACTTGTCATGATATATATAATGTTAACCCATGTATATAAAACATACAGCTTTTTTAATGTATATTTCTCAATGCGCTGGTCCTGAATAATGCCAGAAACTCAGTATTGGCAGTAATTGAAAGCGTGAAGTAAAGCGAAGCAGGCTAGCGGACTTAAAAGCCCCGGAGGCAACTAGAACATTAGCACCACTCAACACTAATTACTCACTCGAACAGGGGCTCATAATTAGCCTTGTCAAAAAGTGTGATTAAGTATTATATCCACATGCATACAAATGGCTGTATCCGTGACCTTTGCTGCTCTGCCCAGGATTTGCCCCGTGATGTTAAAACTATTTAGGAGGGTGTAGCACCCAGTTCAGCCAGCAAACAGAGCAAATCATGACAAACTGCAATCAAAGATATATGCCAGATGTTTGTGGAAAAACATGCTCTGTATTTGAAACTAAGTGTGTTTTACATGTACATCAAACAGAGACCCTATGATGGGGGAACTAACCAATGAGCATCTCTCATCACTGAAGCCCACTAACAGCATAAATCCTGATATAAGCCCTGTGGACCGGAGGAAGTGTTGATTAATGAGTCATTGTTCTCAGTTACTTTCCATTGGCTTTTAAGTGAGCGTTAGAAGCAGCATTCTGGGATCTAATTACTGTAAACACAACATACGCACAACACAGCATTAGACATCTGTAAGTGTGGATTACGCACAGATATTTCAACAGGACCCTCTGCCACCCAGACATTTCAAGTAATTGATCTCTGAGGACTAGATGAGTAACTTCAGACTGATGGAAAACTGATAATATTCAACAGCTGAACTCAAACTCACTAGACGCTGAATGTCTGGGTTACACTTTATTTTAAGGTGGTGTAATTACATTGTAATATTAACTACAAGTAGCTTACTTAGAGTTTTTGGTCACACTTTACTTTAAGGTGTCAGTATTACAGTATAATTATACATTTAAGTACTGACATTATTATACATTTAAGTACTGAAAATAAACTACATGTACTTACTATATGGTTAGGGTTAGGATGATGGTTGTTTAGGGTTAATTGCATGTAATTGTGCATAATTTCTAGTTATTAGTACAGTAAATACATGTAACAATGACGCTGTAAAATAAAGCGTTACCGAGTTTTTTTTTTTAATGATTGCAAACATTACAAAGATGACATTAATGATATACAATTTTGCATAGAATACACAAAATATAACGCGCAACAACAATATGTCCAATGTCTAGCTTACTTAGAGCTATGGCTTGGGTGACATCCTAACCAGACGCAACGCGATAAAAGGTATGTATATATATATATATATATATATATATATATATATATATATATTACTGTTTATGTGCTTTGTTTAATGTTAAAAGAGTCTAATGTGAGTTTGAATATCATTCTGTCTGTCTTTTATAGCCGTACTCAAAGCAACAATGGACAATTCATCTTATTGCATCGCGTCTGGTTAGGACATGGTGTTAGGGTTTGGGTTAAGGTTAGTTACTTGTACTTACTAATAACAGTAAATTACGCATAATTACATGTAGTAGGTCTAACGTGCTACTACGTCACTTTAAAATAAAGTGTTACCAAAGTTTGTTGTCACAACAAATGAGTAAATCGACAATGGGTCATTCAAAATGACAAACCTCGTTATTAAATCATTATTTATTTGTCCTTCCGCTTTAGTAAGATGTCATGTATCCATACACCAGCCCCTCAAACCATATTCATCCGCGTAGAGGAGCAGAGCCGAAGCACAATAAAAAACAATGTTCTTCCGCAAGACAATTTATTTTTTAGAATAAAAAAATTTGATAGAAGTTGTCATACCTTCTCAGCCTAATTCTTTAAACCAATTTCAGAGGTTAAAAAGGTGGAAAAGATGAGGCCAAGGAAACATTTGCACCAAAAAAGTACAAAACAAATAAAAAAGACTTCTGTGAGTTGGATAAAAGTAAAGTGAAGGACAGTGTACCTCTTCTTTAAAGGATAAAGAAAAGCTGCTATGAGTTAGAAGAGACAGTCTTTATTTTGGCTTGATGTGTTTGTGTTTCTGTGTCGAGTATGTTTGAATTAAAAGAGTAAATATATCAAGGGAGTGAGAATTTCTTTCTATGTAGTGAAGATAACAGTGTGACATTATAAACAGGCAACTAGACTATACGTGCATGTGCACGGTCAAAATCAGAACGAGAAAGAGAAAAAAATTTGGTTTGTCCTGTTTAGCCATTTCACATTGTGATAATGTCAAACATGTCAAAGGATATCGCATTGCGTACCGTTAAACTCTACATATTGTTTATGACTACAGGATAGTATTTTCAAGTTATTAGGGGTAGCTCACCCAAAAGTGTTCCAACCCTGTATGAGTTTCTTTCTCCTGCTGAACACCAAAGAAGATCTTTTAAAGAATGCTAGAAATCAAAGAGTTGACAGTAAGAAAAAAAATTCAATGGAAGTCAAAGGCTATTACCAACATGAGAGGGTGAGTAAATGATGACAGAATTTACATTTGTGGGTGAACTATCATTTTAAATAAATGAAAATCAATAGGCATATAGTTATGGACTGTTAAACTATCTATGAAGTGCATATAAAGGCCCCGTGCTGATTATTTTGGTATTCTGACATTTGAGCCTGAACATGATATATCGGCCACTATCTCTGTGGATGAACACCTCACCATACATGGCCCTGAATCTATCAGTGGAGTTACTGTCAAATTCAGGTTAAAGGTTGAGTCAGACTATGTGTGGGCTTAGTCTGCCCTCTGGTGGATGTGTAGAGAGAGGTTTGAAACATTAAAAGAATCCCCACACAACATACGCTGCCAAATAATTATGACTGCACAAAATCATTAGTATGTAAAACTGAGATAGAAAATGTGAAGCACATTTGTTAGGAGGTCAATATTACACTTTCTCTCAATTGATCTGACACATTTCTCCAAACTCAAATCACTGCTCTCAAAACAATGAACACAATGAAATGATCTGAACACTTTGTAATGATCTAAAATCGATAGTAAGTTTGCATGCATTTCATACAAATTTCAAATCATAAGCATAATTCTCTCAAAACATGTAGAAAATACTCCAATGTGTTCTGTAGACTTGACACAACAAACAAAATTTGTAATTTTACATTTTCAATTGACCCTTCACCTGGAGATTGATTGACAGGCGATCTGACCAATCATAACCCTGAATTCACCATTTTGTCAGACAAAGCAGTCAGGGGAGTTAGTAGATTAATGTTGGTGAACTTGAACTTGAAAAATTGTGTGTTCTCACGGCTTTCCGCGCTTGAAACAACATTCCTTCTGATATCCATTCATGTTTATTTGATGACTTTACTATTGATGGCTTGTTGGACATAGTAACGGTAACTAAAGGGGGCGGGTGTTTGCGAATGGTAGATTGCCTATGGAGGTCTCCTAAATCGGTCCTGGAGGGCCATTGTCCTGTCCAGTTTAGCTCCATCGTGCCTCAACACACCTGCTTGGAACTTTCTAGTATGCCTAATTAGACCTTGATTAGCTGGTTCATGTGTGTTTAATTGCATTTGGACCTAAACTCTCCAGGACCAAGTTGAGACTTTTAAGGGATCGTTCTTACAAAAATGAAAATTCTGTCATCCTTTTCCAGTGTTCCATATATTCTGTGATGAAATTCTCTTGCTACATGTAAATTGGGCCGTGATCAGTAAAGTTCAGTGACTGCAGTACTGCACAGTACAGTTGTACAGTTTTTAGTGCCGCTATAATAGCCTTGCATTTTGGTTAATAACTCTGCATCCACGGGCTAGAAACAAAATGTTTGTTATCTTAATCCCGAAGACTCCCAATTTCATTTCCATCTATGAAATTTTGCCGTCATTTTGAACTCCAATAGGCCACTTGTCCGATTTGCTCGAAACTTGACATGTATCATCTCAAGACCCTCATGGCAAAACGTTATCAAAAGAATTTATCAGTCAAACCATTTAACAGATATATAGACAATATATACAGGTATATGTCTATAAACATATAATTAAGTATAAATACTGAACAAAGTCCAAACTTAATATATGTGGTACACATAGACAAGAGGACATTCTGTGGACGCATGTCAAAATTTCCCATAGAGGGCACTATAAAAAAAAAATTAATGCCATGATTGAATGGTTGATGAGGTTGAAAACTGGTATATTCTTCTTTGGTGGAAGTCTTATATCCTCTAATTTCAATAGCATACATTAAAAAAAACATTACCACCAGCAGCCAATCAAATTTCGGCAGCTTAAACAAATCTGAATGGCCTACAATTACAAAAATTGGCATATTAATAGACTGTTTTACACAGAGTATGTGTTCCAAATTTTGTGAAAATTGACCGTACGGTGGGGCTATAACAAGAAATTTTACATTTTTGCTTATTTGGTCAAGTTACCAGACATGATTCATTAAATTGTTGTTAATTTCAAACTATACGGTTTTATTTGCCTCTTTTACAGTTTTTCTCAGTCGCTTTGGTGGATTTCTCACATCACTATTTACATTTGCACAACAGTTAGTTCAACCTCCAAAACAATTAGTCAGTTCAACCTCCAAAACAATTAGTCAGTTGTGCACATCATAGTAGCAGTTTCTCATTCCTTCCAACACATTGCAAATGCTTTTGGACATGCAACATTTGCTTTCATACAACTCTCTGCTGTTTTATAACATTATCATTTGCTTATGTCATGTCAGTCAAAATTGGCTATACAGTCGTGGCCAAAAGTTTTGAGAATTCCATAAATATTAGTTTTCACAAAGTTTGCTGCTAAACTGCTTTTAGATCTTTGTTTCAGTTGTTTCTGTGATGTAGTAAAATATAATTACAAGCACTTCATACGTTTCAAAGGCTTTTATCGACAATTACATGACATTTATGCAAAGAGTCAGTATTTGCGGTGTTGGCCGTTCTTTTTCAGGACCTCTGCAATTTGACTGGGCATGCTCTCAATCAACTTCTGGGCCAAATCCTGACCGATAGCAACCCATTCTTTCATAATCACTTCTTGGAGTTTGTCAGAATTAGTGGGTTTTTGTTTGTCCACCCGCCTCTTGAGGATTGACCACAAGTTCTCAATGGGATTAAGATCTGGGGAGTTTCCAGGCCATGGACCCAAAATTTCAACGTTCTGGTCCCCAAGCCACTTAGTTATCACTTTTGCCTTATGGCACGATGCTCCATCGTGCTGGAAAATGCATTGTTCTTCACCAAGCTGTTGTTGGATTGTTGGAAGAAGTTGCTGTCGGAGGGTGTTTTGGTACCATTCTTTATTCATGGCTGTGTTTTTGGGCAGAATTATGAGTGAGCCCACTCCCTTGGATGAGAAGCAAGGAGTTTAGGTTTTGCAGTTTGTACTAATTGTTTTGAGAACTGCATTAACTGTTGTGCAAATGTAAAGAGTGATGTGAGAAATGCACCAAAGCGACTGAGAAAAACTGTAAGATAGAATAGAATTAAAAGATAGAATTACTATAAGATTTATGAACTTTTTGACGGAGTAGTTCATTGCTTTCAGAACCGTGAGCATAATTTAGAGAAATGTCTCAAATCAAAGGAGAAAAACTGTGAAAGATGTAATTTACTTCACATTTTAATTTTTTATTACAATAGTTCACAAATTAACATTTTAGTTAAGTTAGTTAGGATTCTGAAAATGATTAGACAGTAATACAAATACAAATGTTTAGCAAAACACTCGCTTTTCTAACTGCAAACATACAAAAACATCATGAAGTCACTCTTTAACAGAAATAATGATTAAATTGTCTTTAACAACATATAAGCAATTGAAATACACTGTACAGTTTTATCTGTATCCATGCCTTAAATATGTATTTTTAGATCAGGAGTCAGTATGAACGCAGGTCAAACTTTATACTCCTGCCCTTCGCAGTCTTGCCTTGATTTTCCAAAACCAAAACACAGCTTTTGATCAAAATAAATGAGCGTTCAATATGGAAATTAATGCTACTGAGCAGTCCATAACCTAAAGACTATGACAATCCCATAGTGTGTATCATACATCTGGGTGTGTGTGTTGTGATATCTTTCTGAAGATTGTTTAGTGCATAAAACACAATCTCTGAGTAAAATTGAGTAGGAGTACATTGAAGGTCATTTTCACCGCTTCTCCAATTTCTTAAACTTGGCCTCTGTGAATAAACACACAAATAGAAGTTATTACACAAGTGAAATACAAAATTCTGAAAGCTGCACATCTGAGCGTTATATTGATAATCTCACGTAATGTGCTCATACTATAACAGAAGAAGAGCAGGAGCATCTATTTTAGTCTAATAACGCCATCTAATGTCCATTTAAGCAGTTACCGTCAACTCTTCAGCAAAGGTTAATTCAAGGGTAAATTTAACATTTATTTTTTTCATTTTTTCATCATTTAGCAGACGCTTTTATCCAAAGCGACTTACAAGGGGAGCAATTAGGGGTTAGGTGTCTTGCTCAAGGCCACTTTAGTCATGGTATCAAAGGTGGAGAGAGTGCTGTTTATTCACAATCCCCACTTTCAATTCCTGCTGGCGTGGGAATCGAACCGGCAAACTTCTGATTACAAGCCCCACTCCCTCACCACTAGGCCACGACTACCCATTTAACAAATCTAGTCTCTACAGTCTACAGAACTACATATAGAAAGCTAGATCTGAAAGATGGTCAGATTATTTAGATATAACAGTTGTTTGCGATCAATGCATGTTATATTTGATTTCAGTTGAACTGCAAAAGTTGCAAAAGCAATGGTAATAAAAGCAGATGCACAGCAGTTTAAAAATAGACCGCTCTATTGATTGTGATAGGAGATGAACAAGTTTCATGACAAGATGTCGAGCGGTGCTGGGAAGACATTTTTGTAGGATATTTTAAAATTTTGCCATCGTCCAAAATTGTTTTGTTTTTAATGGGATTTTGGTTAAATGTCTGAAATAAGGGTTATGGTGAACACAAGCTGAAGATATGTTCATGTTTTATTCTATACATAAAATAAATCAGTAAAACCCCCTTGTGACTTTATACACCTTGTACTTGTCTTGAAAAAGACGTTTGCTTATAAATGACTCGATTGGACTGAAGAGGTTGTCTGGGACATTAAACGTCATCATCCAAACTCACTCACTAGCCTTGTTGTGTTTATAATCGTGCTCTTGTAAACTCATCTAACTCGATCTTTCAGAGAAAATGTTATTCAAGACTGAAAGAGTTGTCAGGAGCTTAGTGATGGCGACACTGAAGTCATGAGACAGTAGCGTAGTTCATTTATAGCCTACGTTTAGCTTTTTGCTTCTGCTGATTGTACTCGCGCTTCAAAAATTCATAAAAGGTGAATTAATTGACCATATGACCACGTTTTTGTTAAGCCAGTTTGAGCATTTCCGGTTAAGTGTTAGCTGTCATTCTGTACTCGCTGTACATGGACAGCGAACCATCAATGGTTGACTTTTTAATGCTGTATTTACATTAATGCAGTTATCATACTTGCCAATAAACTAGTTTTATTGATTGCAATAAAGACAAAGCTAATAGGAATGTTTGAATTAGGAATGCGGCGTCTGCAATTAGACATATTTCCAGCACTTCAAATGTTATTTTTAATGTGAAGACCAAAACATTATCTGTTTATCCTTCTCAGACCGTCACCATTTGTCAAACCAAACATTTCAAGGTGTAGGAAATGCAACATTTGATACAAAACACATATTTAAAACTAAAAAAGACATCACTATAAGCATCAGAGGAGCATTTATTTACGCATATATCAGCCATTTCCTGTAATAGTTCTTCACTCAGTTTCACTTTTGAATAAATATTAAACATTATAAAAATCACTAGGTTTAAAAATATATTTTGTTGAGGTTAAGTATGAGGTATTCACAACTTTCACGGATGGAAATTGCAATGGACATTTACAAAATGGAAATGACAGCTTGTGTTAACCAGGAAATGGAGTAATTTACTTTGAAATGGGAGAAATGGGTTGACTATGTAACAACTTACTTATGATGTGCAGAAGGATCATACAATATATTCATAGTTTTTCCTAAAAAAACTATACCTTCATTGAAAAGTAGTCATATTGATGTTCACAATTGCGACTCGAAATCAGAAGTATGAATGTAAATGTTCACCTGGTGTTGAATGTCAATAAAAAATAAATTACAAAAAAAGAAAAACAATAAATATTCTTGTTAATGAATTACACAGAAATCACAGAAGCTGTCAGTCAGTGCAGCGCGAGCTCAATGATTTCAGCACACTTGTGAAATACTCAATAAATCGAACTAAAGAGCACAATAAATCTTTAATTCACAGTGTGCTGATCATTTTGACTTTATTTTTTTCACGAAAGTGTGAAAACTGATGGCCAAAGTGAATTTTGCCAAAGAGGAACACTGAACACGTCTTTATTTAAGTCGTCTTTCGTTTGAATAACTGAATTAACATTAGGCCTGACTTCTTAAGTGACAATAATCTGATTATAAACTAAGTATTACACTATTAACACACCAACAAGTGAACTTTCATCAGAAGTTTTCCAGCTGACTTTTATTACTGTGGAAGTTTTAAAGAACGCTTTGTGCATATTAACATCATAAACAAAACACGTAAGAATCATAAACTTTTCTTGTTTATATACATAATCTAAAAGTCAATGGGAAATCCTATTAGGTTTTTGTCAAGGGAACCAGGATGATGCATCTTTCATCATGATGATCAACTGGCTCTTTATTTTCTCTATGTTGGGTTTAGGATTAATCATTTATACAAAGACTAATGGTGTCCTTCATCATTTTTAATCAAATTCAATGCATAAAAGCACATAAAATATTATGTAAAACTTGTAGTATTTTTCCCCACAGAGTTCTTAGTGTTTGTACTCACCCAGTTTCTTTGAATATGTATCTAGTTTATATGCAGCCTGCTCCAGAGCCGTAACCTGCTCCTCGATCTGGTTAATCTGATCCAGATACGGCTGCAAACCGGCATCTAAAGCCAAAAATGAGAACATACTTTAAGATGATATATATATATATATATATAGAAGACCTTCGTTCATCTTCAGAACACAAATTAAGATATTTTTGATGAAATCCAATGGTCAGTGAGACCTCTCTATTGACAGCAAGGTAATTTGTTTACTCGTTTATTGAAATCATATGACTTTGGCGCTCCAATCCCCTGATTCGAAACAAAAGATTTGTACAGTTTCAAAGCAATGTTTTGAAATCATCCAACACTAGATATTGTTGAAAAGTCGTTATTTTGTCGCACAAAAAGTACTCTCGTCGCTCTATAATGTTAAAGTTGAACCACTATACTCACATGAGCTGTTTTAAATATGTTTTAGTATCTTTCTGGGCATTGAAAGTGGCAATAGAGCCATCGGATTTCTTCAGAAATCTCTTAATTTGTGTTCTGAAGATGAACGAAGGTGGGTGTAAAACGACATAAGGGACCCTTTCACTTATCAGCAAATGGCAATGTAACGATGTTAATAAGACACTCATAAATTTCCTTTCCCAGTAAATAAAATTGTGACAGGAAAATGTGATTGCATGAATAAATACATATGTTGATGGATTGATTTTACATAAATCGGAGTCGCATTTCTCACATTTCTGATTGAGATCTTGGAGATTGCGACTGATGTTGATAGATATGTCCTTCATCTCCATGTACTTCAGACTGGTGAGTTTGTTCATGTTCTCGAGGAGTTTGTAGTCCTCGCAGGTGGCTGAGTAAACAGGACATAGAATTACACAAACATCTGGAAGTCTGTAAACAGATTCATTATTATAATTCAATTCTGATTACCAGTGAGCTCTCCCTGTAAGAAAACTGCCATTTTGTCAAACATGTCTCTGCAGAGCTCATTGATATCCGGCTCAGCTGGTTCAATGGCCTCCTCTGCTGTCTCCACACCTCCCTCATCTGTTGCAGACACAAAACACTTTTAGTGTCCCACACCTAGAGAGCTGCCCACCCTGGCGGAACTTCTGGGCATTAAATGTGGATTCTAAATGTCTACGGTGACACAAACTGCAGTCTAGGTAGACAGCTGACTAGATTTAGAGACACTGAAACAGTTTAGATTGTCACTGTACACAAAACACATTCTATTTGGGAAGAGAACAGGTCAAATATCTCGAAACAATTTGAAAATATTTAGAAACGGGAAGAAAACCAAGAGATTCACTACAGATGAACTTCCAGTATGCAGTGACTTGCACACAACTTGCATTATTTACAAAAGCAGCTCACTGTTATTACTGGGTCTTTTGACTTTTGGGGTCTCAGTCGCTTCGCTTGTGGCCGCATCTCTCCTGGGCTCAGGCTCGGGCTGAGTTGTGAGGTTGAGGTCGGTTGGGGGAGCGGGTGCTTTACAGATGCTGTCCATCGCTGCGGCCTCCTCCCCCGTAGCTGCCATTTTCAGCTCACATGATCACATGACCAGAAGCAGTTTCACGTGACTTCTTTTTTCCGTCTTTTTTTTTTTTTTTTTTTTTTATTTCCTTTATGCAGTGAAATGAAACCGAATACTTTAAAAAAAAAAGTCTGGTCAGACAAATCTGACAGAAGACAATGTATTTATAAAGTGTGACAAGGATTTGTGAAAAAAACAACAATATTTTAAAGTGGTCAGATTATTAGTTCTTCTAATTTTTCTTGTGTGTAGTATTCTTTTTGGCGTGCATATCAGATAAAATTCCTAAATACGAAATGTGAAATCTGAATGTGGTCATTATAGGTCATAATGAATAAAGTATAGGCCAGAAAACACATGTTTTATATACAGATATGGGTGGGGCTGCGTGATAACGCTGCCAATTTAAAAAGAGTGAAGCGAAGAACAATGAGATGCTGTTAAATGTATTTCCGGTAGAATGCATTTCAAAATAATGATTATTTCAAGATTTGTACTCGGAATTCATGCCCTTTTATGTATATTATATATATATATATATATATATATATATATATATATATATATATATATATATATATATATATATATATATATATATAAATTAGTTCAGAGCGTCCCAAACTTAAGAGGGGTAAGGCCCCCCAAAAACATTGCAAAAGCTCCACGACCGGACATTTACCTATAAATACATTTATTAACAAGTTTGTAAGAATTTCATGTGAATTATGAGAACTATGATGTACACATTCTTTACAAATATATTTAAATCCATAACATTAACCTTACATACTTTCAAAAAAAAAAATCAAATTTTGGAACAATTGGAATATTTTAATTATTTTAATATATTGATTTGGACTAGCTATATGGCTCCCCTGCAATACCGCTACAGCCCACCTGTGGGCCGCGGCCCACATTTTGGGAAGCTCTAAATTAGTATCAAGTCCAAAGTACTAAATAACATAATTAAAAAAATATATAATTTAGTAATCAACCTACTCATCAATAAATAACAAACGTAACAGCTGATCCATAAATAATCCACCTTTAAAAAATATCCATTGTTTCTTTTTTAAAAGAAGGATAATATATTTGAGCATACATATTTTATAATACACACAGGGACAAATTTGACTCCTTTTTACACACCTGTTAAGGATCAAAATGGGAATATTTTTATTTATTAATTTACATTTGAATTATTCTGCGTTACTTTCTTGAATTCCTACCTACTTATTTCTCTCTCTCTCTCTCTCTCTCTCTCTCTCTCTCTCTCTCTCGCTATATAATAAATAAATAAGTGGGGAAATTGCATAATAAAAATAATTATATATAATAAACAAATAATTATATATAATAAATAAAAAAGTTATTTAATTTTATATATATATATATATATATATATATATATATATATATATATATATATATATATATATATATCAAATTAAATAACAATAATATAATTTGGTAATCAACCTAGCCATCAATCAATAATAATCGTTTGACCTTTATTTTGAAAAGTCTCCCAGGCTACACCCACCTAGCTAGCCACTAGAGTCGCTAGCTTCACAGGCCTGGCGTGGCCCGCTCTCAGCTTCGCTGCCCTCTGCCTGTGACGGGAATCCATCGTGACAGGATACCAGCAGCACCACCGACTGTAAACATGGCGGCATGCACAGCCGGATGCCTGTGCTATGTGCCCCCTTACTGAAGCCCCGATCATCGACACACTTCCATGATGGAGACAGAGGAGGAGCAGCATATGACCACGCTGTTATGCATGGGTTTCCCAGACCCGGTGGCCATCCGGAAAGCCCTGCGCCTGGCCAAAAACGACATCAACGAGGCTGTCGCGCTACTCACCAACGAAAGCCCGGGACTCGGATACGGCTACGAGCCGATGGAGAGCGGCACTTCCCCCGGCTCCGGCCTCAGCGGAGACGGCGAGAACAGCGGGCGCACGGGCACCGGAGGGTTTGATCCTCCTCCTGCGTATCACGATGTCGTGGAAAGTGAGGTATGATTATGAAACGCATGCATATGTGATCATTTGCACGGCTGTTTGAGGCGGAACCACCGGGGCTGTCAAAAACCGGAGGGAAAGGCGCCGCACGCCTTTAACGCCCCTGAAAATGCATGCATTACCTGTTGTGCATGTGCATGCAACAACTGACGAGGATGTCAAGATATCGCCTCTTAACCTTAGGATCTTGTGCATGCAGTAGCAGATCGCGAATGAATTCTGCTGCCATGTGAATGAAGGCTGAAGTTGTAGGATCTGGGGGGGATGGGTCGTATATTGCCTTGAAATGCTTGGGACCACTGTTAGAGTTTGCTATTTTTATTTGCATGTTGACCGTGAATCGTTAAGCCAATGGAGTATTTTTCCTTCTGATGAATAATTAAACTAGAATCTTTCTTTGCTAACAGTTGAGCAATAACAGGAAACGTGTGGCTGATGATTTACATGTCAAATCGTTGAACCATCAAATGTCATTCCAGTCCCAACATGTCACCTGTTATCTTAAAGCGTTAGTTAACACAAAAATTTAAATTTCGTCATGTATTACTCGCACTCATGTCGTTCCACACCCGTAAGTCCTTCGTTTATCTTCAGAACACAAATTAAGATATTTCTGATAAAGTCAGAGAGGTCTCTCACACTTTCAAGGTCCAGAAAGGTACTAAAGACATCATTAAAATTGTCCACGTGACTGCAATGGTTCAACCTTAATTTTATGAAGCTACAAGAATACTTTTTGTTCACAAACAAAAACTTTTATCCAACTAAATCTTGTGTTTTGTGTCATTCTCATACGCTGTTTACATTTAGGGCAAAGGAGCCGGCCAATAATGAGTCCTCGTTCGAACGTAAACACAGAAGCGCTGAACTGCGTTCACTGCAGACACAGGTTTTCCCGCGGAATTGGGCTACTTTAGCGCTGTCGCCGCGTGTTGCGTTTCATGTCCGAAGGTTGAAGCGACCCCAAATGACATGATATTTAGCCCTTGAATGCGAATTTTACCTGGGGAATCCCTCCAAAAACCTGGATTTTACCCTTGGAACATGATTTTTAACCCGCTGAAATGCAATTGACCCATCGCAAAACCCGCCCTCTGTAGCCCATGCTCTCTCACGCCACACATCATGTTCTCCCGCAGTGAAAAATACATCATTGAGCAAAGAGGACACTGACAACGTATGAAACAGTTTCATATTTCAAATATTGTAATTTGTTTTAAAGCAGTCTAAACGCTAAATACCGTACAGTGGCTCCTTAATGTCTCGAGACAGATCCTTCAAGCGCTCGTGAACCGTTCGTCTCTTCATACTAGTTCATTTATAGCATCAAATAAACATGAATGGACACCAGAAGGAATGTTGTTTCAACCGTGGAAAGACGTGAGTACACACAGTATTTCCAGTTCCACAACGTTAGTCTACTATGGGCTACTCCCTAATTTTGCGCAAGTTTTGTGTAGCAATTGGGCCGTGAAAACCTGACAACCCTGCTGACAAGGTAGAGAAGAAATTGTTGAATTTTTGTTTTATTTTTGCACAAAGTATTCATAAAATTAGGGTTGAACCACTGCAGTCGCGTCGACTGATTTAACCATGTCTTTAGTACCTTTCTGGATCTTGAAAGTCGTGGGTAAATTGAAGTCTATGGATGAGTTCGATACCTCTTGGATTTCGTCATGACGGTGAGTAATTAATGACAGAATTTAAATTTTTGGGTGATCTGACCCTTTAACAAGGATATTTATCAGTGTTCCTGGGTTAAATTAAAGGGGCTAATTAGAAGCTGCTGTTTGTGAAATGACTTTTGCGTCTTGGATGGTTATTTTTTTGAATGGTTATTTTTGTGGATTTGGATACACTGCTCTAGCTATGTGTAATTCTGTTGTCTGATATTTGAGGCTTATATGTGGCCATCAGGCTTTGTGATTATTGCCCAACTGTTGCTGTGTTCCTTTCGCTGTTTTCCCTCATGGCTTCTTTGACCTGTTGGTCAACCGCAGTCCAAGACTAACACTAAAGTGCAGTGATTTAAAATGTCCATGTTGGTCAATGCGTTCAGACTTGGATTTAACGTGTGCTGTGCACAAACCCTTCGAATATGTTGCTGTTGAGGAAGCTGTTTTAAAATTGTAGTAAATTCTCAAAGTAGTTCTACTACAGTGAATCTATTTTTTATTAATTGTAGTTAAAGTACAAGCCAGCTACTAGTAAAAAGCATTTAACTTAGTTCCAGCTATTTGTATGGTGGAAAGTGTTTAAAAATAGGCCTGGTTTCACAGACCAGGCTTAGATTAAATTAGGACATTTTAAATGTATGTCTATGCAACTACCACTTTCAAGGCCCAGAAAGGTAGTAAAGACCTCATTAAAGTACTCCATGTGACTCCAGTAGTTTAACCTCAATTTTATGAAGCTGTACACAAAAACAATTTACCTCTTATTATTTACAAAATATTAATCTCCATTAACGCGCAATAACATCTGCTCTTGTCAGTACCAAAAGTCATATCTCTGTATTTTTAGGTTAAAAGACAATACACAATATATATCTCTGCATTTTTCAGGAAGTGGGTTAAATTTTTCGTGGGCAAATGAGAATTTTTTACATTTAAAATTTAAATGCATCAATATGGTACACTTTGAGACTTCAAAGTAAAGAGCTCCAACCCAGGTTTAATTGAACAGTTAAAAGTCTTTGCATTGACCTGTAACTGTAATATTGTAGTGTTTATTATAAATGATTTAGCTGTGCACTTTTTTTTGAAAATTTATTTGCCCTCATAATCTTTAATCAAAAACGTTCCCCCTTCGAAACGACTTCTCTTCCTGTCATTTGCTATGGTACGAGGGTGTGGCTATAGCATTTTTTTTTTTTTTTCTCATTTCTGCCTTTATTTTGTTAGCAATGCCCAACTTCCAACTATCCAATTAATTCCAAAGGATGAAATCAAGCCTTGCCCTCCTTTTTTTTTTTTTTTTTCTAATTTCAGAATCTGTTTCACTCGGATATACATCGTCATAGGGGAAAAAAAGAACAATCGCAACTTTCATGTCTACTTTAAAAGGGACCTCTGTCTACATTATGTTCACACTGGTGTTTTTAGGAAGTCAAACTTTTTAGAATATAATAATAAACACTGCAATATTTATTTTGCAGCGTAACTCCACATCTCCAGAGCTGCTCTGAGAGTCATTTAATTTGATAAAAAACTAGCATCATATACACACAGAACTTAAAGGTCTTCACTACAACCTGCCAAAATAAAACTAAATTAAATATATAACTTGGAAAAAAAAAATTGGCACAAATATATTACACCAGAATGTACTTCTCAAAGTAACAATAATAATAGAGTTTATTAAAACATTATAAGGAATATCACACAATGTTTTTTTGTTTGTTTGTTTTTTTGATAATACAATTGTATTAAATTATAAAACAGAATGTAGAAAAATTAAAACGGTAACACAGAATTTTAGGAAAAAATAAAATGCACTTGTTAAAATTTTAATAAATTGTTTAAATTTTAAGAATTCAAATGATTAGACATCCTTTTCGATTATTCACATGTAATTGAACCATTAAAACATAATTCAGCCGAGAAAATAAAAACAATTTTGGAAGAATAAAATAAAATGGATTTCATAGTGCCCTATGAAAGAACTTTTTTGGAAATATTCAGACATGTCTAGCTGCTTTGTTTACCTCTGGTCTTGCATGTAACAGGTTGCAAGCACCATGTATCAAGACTATAAATAGAGCCAGCAGGCCTGGTCTGGAGGGTACTGGTACACACAGAAGGGGTCTCCAGTTACCCAGCCACTCCGCCCAGCACTGCGCAATGCAGTGGGAAACAACAAACAACTTGCTCAAATCACAACGGGCAGGATCACATTCACAGTTCCAGAGATGTATTAGGGGTAGGTCTTAGAAGAGAAATGCATTCCAGGTATTAGGCAAGGAACACCTCGGTCCTCTTAAACACAGATGCCATATGAGATATTAGTTCGTCCCTAGGGAGGTTCGAACCCTCTGAGGTTGGATGTTTAGCAGGCAGCAGGCCATGCACACACACCTCACCCCGTTAGTATGCCATGGCAACAAGTTTGGAATGTGCCATGTGACCTTACATTGCCCCAAAGACCAGAGGCCTCCCTAACAACACTGACTTTCTCTCTTCTCTTTAGATCATTGCACATGAACAGCATACCAGCCCTAGATTGACAGTGTTTGTATTAATAGAAATATATTAATATTAGAAATTGCAAAAATGACCTGGAAGGCTTCTAAATGGGTAAAAAATGTGTGCACAGCAAAATTATTATTATCTCCATCGACGCCAGTAAACGTAATCCTGCATTGAAATGCGGACTGGGACATAACAAGTGTCCAGTTACATGCTCGATGTTGTTTTCCATAATCAGTGGCACCCTTATGTCAGACTGTATGGGATTCTTGACCTTCAAGAACAGTACACAAGTATGCAGAATGCTTGTAAAGCTCAAAAATAAGAATATTTTTCTCCCTCTGTTCTTTTTTTTTTCCAGTGGTTCAGATTTTCACTGTTCTCTTTATATTTATATTTATATTTATATATATATATATATATATATATATATATTATTAGAGCTGCAACTAATGATTATTTTTCTGTCGACTAATCTAACGATTATTCTTTTGATTAGTCGACTAATCTAACGATTATTTTTATTGCTTTTTTTTATTAATCTAGTGATCTTTTTTTTTTTACATAAGAAGTTAGAACTAATTTAGCAGTTAATTGAGGTGTAGAAACAATGGGACACGCCATTATTTAATACGATTTGATTTTGATTAAAAATAAGCTGTGGTGGACATTTCAACTTTAAAATGAAGAGTGTCAAAAACTTTCTATACAGTCTTAGAAGGAACTTTGGTAGTGTTCAAGCAATTGAACAAACGTCTCCTGAACCATGTATTGTTCCTCTTGCGCTGTCTGTAATGCAGGGAGTCTTAGTGAGCGCGCGAGGCGGGTATCAGGAGCGCGAGCAACTGAAACCTTGCACGCGAGAAAGAGAACGTCCGCGCACATCCAAATAAACTTCTTTGAAATGCAAAACTGATTTTCGTTCGCTCGAAATATTTTCTTATTTATGAGACGAAGATTTTCTCCTCAACTCAGTTCACGCGCGCGCAAAATGCCCTTTTGCACGCACAAAATATGATTTCGCGCGCGCAAAAATTTGGCAGAGATCCAATTCCATAGGTGGTACGCCATTTCGGTTCTGCAAAGGGAACAAAGGACCATTTTATTTGACCTCTGTTTAAAGTACTCCCATACTTTTGATAATTGTGGTCAAGGTTTTTGTGATAGAATGGAACTTTCTCCATTACCAGGAGCAGAAGCAAAATGTATGTAAACAGTGTGACTCGTCGACGTAATCGATGATTTTTATATATATATATCAGCTTATATTATAATTTTTTTTACAGAACTGTTGAATGCTTGAATCTGATTGGCTGATGAACATTCTAAGATGTGCAATTATTTTCAGGGAAACGCACAGCTAAAGTAGTTCCAGGCAGGTCTTGACTGCATTACAGTTCCATATCACTCCGCCAAATGATTTCACTTATTTCAAAGCACAAACTCTCTTTCTCCCGCTCTCTCTTCCACTTGAACTTATGAATTATTGAATTATTATATTATGTTATATTATATTTTATTATGTTATATTATAGTATATTTGCTTATAATATTAGCCAGTATTTGCAACTAAGGGAACACTTTTTTCTTATTTTTGATGTTTTGGCATAATCAGGAACCGTGATAGGTTGTTAACCTACAACAAACACCACTTCCCTGCTATTCTTAGCAATTGGGGTTTCACAGTTTAAAGTCACAAGGCATAGATTGTTTTCACACAGTTGCTAAGGCGATTTTCATTTGAAATCAGCAGCTACAACAGTAAATGATGACATGTATGTGACGAGTCAGTAGCTGCTTTCTCCTGTCATAATTTAATTAACATTGACAAATCTAGATCACAAGAGTTTTAACATGTACCATAAATGTATGCAAATTAGTTTTATGTGGGTTGTAATTAGCATATTTTCCTCAGACTTCAAAAATTCAAATAGGAAAACCGATTTTCCAGTCTTCTGACCATATACAGCGGTCTTTATATTTTTAGTAAACGCATGTATTTGATCAAAATAGGACGCAACTCGACTTCCGTAGTCCCTATTTTTGTCTCTTTCAGAGATCCTCGCAGTGCAGGTGGTGGTTGCCTCTACCAGAGAACAGAATACGTAATTTGTTCCTGTTGCCTCTCTTCTGCTTTCTGCCTCTCCATCTCACATTGCTCAGCGCTTCTTATTTCTCCTGAACACAGAAGCTGTCAGACTCTGTCAACAGAAACACACAGATCTTTAACAAATCAATCCACTCCTCTACAGTCGTTTAATGTTTCTGTCACAGAGATCGTAATGAGATCTCATAACAACTGCTGTAAACTCAAACCTCAACGACCTTAATAACAAGCGGTTGTGGCACATTTCACTAATAGGGTGCAAAATAAATGTGCAACATGTGAATCGTTATAAAAGTATTCATTTTTTTCAATAAATGAGTGAAAGGAGATTCTTAACTTTCAGAAAATTAAGTTCTCCCCCCACCCCCACCCCCATTTGGAAGTTCACATATATGTAAAATTTAAAAAATGAAAAGTGCATTATAATGGTTAAATACACGCAAGATTTGCAACACGTAGAATGTGAATTATAAGTGTTCAAAATAATTAGAAATGTGTGGAGATAGTGGCTAATTAGTAACAACCTAAGATTGCTTTTATGTGCTAGAAAATGAAATGTTCATTTAAATTACATGTGGACAGTAATTTTGCATAGTATTTGCTCTGAATTACTTGAAAATAAGCCTGTCTCATACATGGAAACTAAACGGGTATATAGAAGGAAAAAAGTCCAGTCATTTCAATAGGAATCTGCATGATTGTGATTTTCGAATGGAGAAAAAAAGTTGCAGATTTGCTTCATGCATCACTACACTATTGACAGTGGTCATATTTTCCCTCCATGATTTTGCGAAATTTGGTCACACCTTCAATTAAATTCTGTAAAAAAGGGGAGTGAGGTGTCTCGCACAGCTCTTACTAGCTGGCCTCTGTAATCTCACTCCCATCCGGGTCACGGCACCAGTGTAACAGGTCTTATTCGACCCGCTCCGACTCATAACAAGGACAGTAAAGACCGCATTCTCTAGCATCAGCCGCTAGTGCACCAATTGAGGCCAGGGGAAGTGAGGTTTCATCACACAGCTCTTAACAGTCTCCCCCCTAAACCTCACTCCCATCCAGGTCATGGCACCAATGTTACACTTCATTCTCGACCCACTCCGACCCCTAACAAGGACGCCTAACGCCCCTTGTGGCCAGGGGAGTGAGGTTTCATCGCACAGCTCTTACTAGCTGGTCTTCGTTGCACAAACATGAACAAAGAAGAATATAAAACGTCATTATGATTTAAATGTGGTAGTTCATAAAACACAATACTGAGATTTTTGATGATTGAGACATATCACTTGTTGAACAGTCTTACAGTTGTGAAGAGACTGTTCTTGAAACCTGAAATTGAAGACAATCTGCAACATCTGCCTGTGGAAAGCAAGAGTGACATTTAAAGTTGTATTTTTGCTTGGTTGAAGTTCCTGAGTGAATGTGCTTTGTCATTGTTCATATTACACAATGCAGTCTAGTCAAAGCCTGAAGCTTCTCAGAATCGATAAATCCAGGGTCCCCACAGGTCCTTAAAGGTCCCAGTCAGGTCCTTGACTGAATACGTTGTAAGCATTTGATTACTTTAATTTCTGTAGTATTTCTTACCTGAATAAAAACCTACTTAACCTGAAAAACATTTCATAGCTCTCTTCATTCTGTTGCACTTATTTGTGTTATTGTTTGCAATTTTTTTATTTGTTTTTTTTTTTATGAAAATAAAACTTAATGAAAAGTAGATTTTTGTTTGTATATGCTGTCGGAATCAGCCAAGAAAATTGCTATTAGTGCATTTCTACTTTTTAGTGATTATAAGGGGACCGCTCTTTGCATGCTTTCTAGACGACATATAATCAATATATAATCCAGCTGCCACTATAATATTAATGTATTTGAGTGATTATTATTGTCATGTATGCATGACATTTGATTGGGTGGACTAGCCGTCAATCTGAGTGGGCCCGTGTCACCCTCACCTTTATGTAGCCTTGCCACTTCCATAAACATTGACCAACACCACCCCACCCCCACCCCAATATGGATTTAATTCTAAATCTGCAGGTCTGAATAAAGGTCTTAAAAGCCTTGAATTTGATTTTAAAAGCCTGCAGATGCCCCGTGAAACATGTTTCAGAGTCGCTGCTCTCAGTTTGAGCTCAGTGTTAAACCTGTTTTATAAAGGCTCTTTAATACGTAAATAGTAACAGCTGAAGTTCAGTCAGGTCTGAAGAAGCTTAATTTAACCCTTGAACTCAGACCCTGCCCACTGGGAGGTATTCACTCCTAATCCCAGGTCTAAAACGGATCTCGGTTTTTCCCTCTCAGAGTTAGAAAATCACTGATTTCCGGACCTTGGGAATGGCAGAGACATCTGACATTCCCCCGAGGAACAAAAAGAGAGAAGGTGACTTTCACTCTATGTAGCTGCGCTCTGCGTCTTTCCAGACCTGATTGCACATTCACTTATTCCACTCACTCAAGGGCAAACATATGTCTTGTATACTAATATTCCCCTGGCAGAACTGTTTCCTGTTCGCAGAGTCCAGAGCCCGTAAAGCCGCAATCTACTATAGTGTGTATGCTGATAATCACCAAACAACCATCGAAATATTTGGCCTTTAAAGTTGCAATATAATTGCAGTGAAAATTGAACATAAATGGCCTCAGAAATCAACTGCCAAGCTCATTTCGTGTTGCACTCCACTCAACAACAACAAATCTGTGCTGCTAGCCTCTGTGCTAGTTTCTTGGGCAACTGTGTTCCAGATTGCAGCGTTAATTATAAATATGAAGCGGATGACGTAGATAATGAATTAAATTCATTTCAGACTAGATATGTGGAAGTCTCACAAGCCATTGAAGGACAGCTGTCAGTCTCGCACTTTCTTAAAATGAAGAGAAGGAGACGTATTAAATAAATTAGCCTGACTAATATGTTTGTTAGCCCTTTTTCCCCAATTATTGTCTAAAAATCTCTCTAAAAAGCACTCTCTCCACCTTTGATACCATGACTAAGGTGCCCTTGAGCAAGGCACCTAACCCTAATTGCTCCCCGGGCGCTGTAGCAATAGCTGCCCACTGCTCCGGATGTGTGTGTGTGTGTGTGTGTGTGCACTTGTTCACTACTCACTGCTGTGTGTGTGCACTTGGATGGGATGAATGCAGAGCACAAATTTCAAGTATGGGTCACCATACCTGACAATACGTCACGACTTTCACTTTCACTTTTCACTTTCACATAAGAGACCCTAACCAACCCAAACTTTTGAATGCACACACACAGGTTTGCTTTAGTGAGGACATTCCATAGGCATAATGGTTTTTATATTGTACAAACTGTACATTCTCTCCCCCTACACTAACTCTACTCCTAAACCTACCATCACAGAAAACATTCTGCATTTTTACATTTTTATTAAAATATTTAGTATGTTTTTAAAGCTATTTTAAAGGAGGACTCATGAAACGTCCTCATAAAACATGTCATAATTCCAGTGTAATACCCATGTCATTATACAAATTTGTGTCCTCATAAATCATGAAAACAAGCACACACACACACTATTCTGAAACCACTGTGTCAGTTCATAAAGCCTGCGTTGTACTTCAGTAGGTAGTGCATAATCGCATTGGTATTGCAGGATTGGATCTCTCCCCAACCGTGTCCTGTTATGTGAAAGCATTAAAAATTAAAGCATTTAATTAAATAAAGAATATATGTAAACAAAGAGTAATTGCAAGTGTTAACAATGTCACACATTTCTCTCTTTCTCTCTCGTATAGAGGAGCAATGATGAGAACGGGAACTGTTCTGGGAACAGTATGGAGTTCCCCACCACTAATCTGTATGAGCTGGAGAGCAGAGTGTTCACTGATCACTGGTCCATCCCGTACAAGAGAGAGGAATCTCTCGGCAAATGCCTCATCGCCTCCACCTGCCTGGCCAGACTAGGTAAGACCTTATGGCTTTTTTAATGTAAAAAATATTGTGTACTCTACAAAGAAATTACACATCTGAAATCTTGTTTTCTCTCTCGAGGCCTGGCTGATGCAGATGAGAACTGCAAGAGGTTCATTGACCGCTGCATGCCTGAGGCCTTCAAAAAGGTTTTGTGTGTGTTTGGATAAGAAGGCATGTAATAAACTCTACCAAGTGTTTGTTGGAAATTGTTATAAACGACGAGATTAGATGAGATGAATAATTCAGATGTTAAACGGTCTTGTAGTTGCTGACGTCCAGTGCGGTGCACAAGTGGGGAACAGAGATTCATGAGGGCATCTATAACATGCTGATGCTGCTGGTGGATTTGGTCGCGGAGAGAGTCAAACAGGATCCCATACCCATCGGCCTCATGGGAGTTCTTACTATGGTACACGTACTCTTTTGATTTTACATTCTAGTAACTGTGGTTAGCTTCTACTAGGGCTATGACTGGATGATACAACTTCTTTATATATATATATATATATGTGTGTGTGTGTGTATATATATATGTATATGTAGTGAATATTTAAATATTTTAATATAATTAAAAAAAATTCTATGGTAAGAAAAAAAACATCAATTTTTGTGTTGAAAATTATATGAATTTTGATTGCACAAACAAGTCATTGAATCAGTGTTTTGAATTTTATTCCATCAGTTTAAATGAATTTGAAGAATTTAATGGGATATAGTGACTCATCACACGGAGCGTTGTTTATTGAGTCAGACCGTGTTTCACTACCGAATTTTAAAAATGGGTGACATTTAACACATCTCTGTCTGCACTATGTCTGACTATGAAATTACAGGATTTCTTTGTCTGAAAGATATTTAAATTAGTATAGAAAAATGGTCAGTGTTTTCGTAGTTTCATACCACCAGTAAATTCACAGCAAATATTTTGTGAATATAGTCCTACGTCAGACTATCTTTGGGTTAACATGATTTCTCTGTATTGTTTTATTGACAGGCTTTTAACCCTGATAACGAATATCACTTTAAGAATCGGATGAAAGCCTGTCAGAGGAACTGGGCGGAAGTGTTTGGAGAGGACAGCATGTTTGCTGTTTCTCCCAGCTCCAGCTACCAGAAGGTACTGTAAATGTTCATGTGTGGGTGTGTACGTGTGCTTTTGGCTTGACGCTTTACTTGACAGTTCTAGTTAATGGACAGAAAAACTGGTTTTGTAGATTCAAAAATGTGTTGTCAGGAAAATGGCGGCACAGTGTTTTTTCATTTCAGAAGTACCTTTGCACATATGTGACATATTTGATGGGAGGATAGTGAAAAATCAGCAAGTTTATGATTAAGAAATTTTACTTTTTTAAGTCAATGACTGCAAGTAAAAAGCCTGTTAACTGCAAAGTAGTGTTGTCACGATACTTCGATACAATACCTTGAAAAATATTGATATTCAATACCATTTACAATACCATGGGGAAAACCAAATTTTTTGATAATTTGGGTAATGTGGTTGCAGTAGCTTACACACAGAACAAGGAGGCTTCATTTGATTGGTTGAACTAAATTTACCCCAAAAAAGTAAACAGTCTGTAATAAAATTGTAATTAAAAAAACCTGCAAACGATAGCACAAATAAATGAATACAATAGAATAAAGAGACAAAAGAAATAAACATGGTTTTAAGTTTTTCAGATAGCTCTAACAGTAGTGTTCAGGTAAAAAAACTAATAATTAAAGTAGCAAATGTGAAGATTTATTAGGCTGCTGTCACTTTAAGAGCTTATGCACTGATCCAATATACTGTTACACTACATGCATTTTTTTCTCAGCTATTTGTCTAAAACTGACTATTTATCTGAATACTCACCAAGATGGATATAATTTTGTATGTATTTGACGGTTTAAGTGCAATAAGCCACAAAAAAGAAGTCAATTTGGTACTCGCGAGCTGATTGAGAGTCGGCTTTATGTGAGCTTCACTTATTTAGATCAGTGGTGCACGAGCTTTTGGTGTGAGTCTCAAATATGCGTGAATGACTAAACTTTTGCGCAATACAAGTACTATTTAACCAGAGCGAATGAGACGAGTGACTGACAGGAGCCGGCGGGTGTGTGTCAGTTCGCTGTCAGAGAGAAGAGAGACTGAGAAAGCGTAGCTGATATCGGTGTGTCGATACTGCAGAAAAAGAGTATTGTAACCATTTCAGATATTTCAGTATCGATGCATATCGAGATATCGATATTATTGACCACTACTGCAAAGCAATAGTCATTTAGACCACGAAACATGCTATTCTAAATATATTCTCTAAGATATAATTTGCATAGAAACAGCTTGCATAAGTGAAGAATATACTACATTTTTTGCATGAAATTTAACACATGTTCTGTGTTGTGTTTTGACCAGGAGCCTCACGGCTGGCTGGTAGACTTAGTGAATCGGGTAAGAGCTTCAGTCACGAACACTGATGGATGGAATTATTATATTACCTTGCATTTGACATCAGACAAATCTATGTGGTGTTAGATATCTCTGAATATGACTTTCTTATATCTACAGTTTGGAGAGATGGGAGGCTTCACAGCAATTCAGTGCAAGCTCAACCAGGAAATAGAGATTGGGGTAAGACTGCGCACTCTGCACATTTCTAAATATTGCTGATATTTATTTACCGCTACTGCCCAAGGTCACATAATGGGACAATTGTTGTTGTTATTATAATTGTTCTTCGTGAACTGACTTTCTCAATTGCACATCTTTGCCAATGTTGTTATTTCCTCAACTGATTTCTTAACTACAGTTTTGAAAAATTAATGTGCATGAATTTAGACTAAAACCAAACTGGAATGTCAAGAAACTTTAAAAATAGTATTAAAGTGCCCCTATTATTATTATTTTACTATAGAAAGGTTTCTAATTTAGTTTTGTAGGTTTCCTACAATAGTTTTAAATGAATTCAAGTATAAGTTAGTAAATAGTAAATAAATAATTAAAACTTATTGTTATAAGGTCAATAACACTTTAATTTTATCATAACAAATATTGCAGCATCACTTCTTTTCTCAAAGTGTCTGAAACAGTTCAATAAAAGATTCAGTGTCTCTAAACATAGTTAAACCCCCCCTTGTTAGAGCCTACTCTGCTCTGATTGGTCAGATGGCCCAGTCTGTTGTGATTGGTCGACCGCTTATAGTGTGTGTCGGAAACGGAACGTTCATTATCATATCTGGATTCAACTCCATATAGGCTTCCTCAGCACTTGTGATACTAACCGTATCAATGGAGTTGGTTTTGCCGTATCCATTCAAGCCCCGGAAGTTCATTCAAAGTGAAAACTGTATCTTCTCGACATGTCAACAACACAAACCAAACTCTTCCAGTCCTCAGCTAGAGTGTTTGAGGCCGGGTCAATGTAGACATCCTCCACAGGCAGTCAATGAAGACCATAGATTGGCATTATGCAAATTTGTTACCAACCTACTTGGGTTTGTGCAGGAAGTAAAGCAGAAAGTATACTTTTCTGTATACTTGTGTATGTATGTATGTATATATATATATATGTGTATATATATATATATATATATATATATATATATATATATTAAGCTCTCGTCTATATAGGCCTTTACTGTCTCTGTAGCTTGCATGCGTTCCGGTCTGTTCTGTTTATACATTTTGTCTTCAACTATGTTGTGAATCAACGGCCCCAGGGCACCTTGTGGATAAAGTAATTAATGCAAAAACATTAAATGCGCATGTGCAACCTGTGCGTACAAAGTATGTGTTGACCTTAAGGCTGGCACACGGTTCTTTCTTTTGGTAAATTTATCTGCACTTTATTCTTTGAAACTCTGCGGACCTTTTACATTCATAAATGGCTAAAAGAGACGTTAGTTGCACTCTCACACAGGCTATGAGGTTGGATATCCCAGATATGAGCTGGATTGCTTATCTTCGGGTTGAAAATTCTGGAATGGCAAAGAAATGAATGGATAATTCATGTGTCATCAGAGCAAGAGTGTGAAGAAGAAATGTCTGGATGAAGAGGGGCAGTATGAGTGAGATGCTGAGAGAGAGTGAGAGAGAGAGTTGAACGAGGACAGATTCTATATAGTGTGTGTGCGCTAAAGAGCTCAGGATGTTTATCACCATCACTGAGAGCATCCTACACACAGCAGACAGTGAGAAAAAGACGAGAGTAGAGGATGGGAGGGAAAATGAGATGCCAGAAAAAATTGGCAGTAGAAAGAGCATTCAGGCCAGTTAATAAAGGGTCCTTGATTATTATTTCACTTTTTTAAACTTTTTTTTAACTTAAGTTGGTGTGTAATTTTTCTGTTTGAGCATTGAAGTGGCAGTGGATTCCAGGATCCACCCCTTCAGCATAAACAACATTCTTTAACAGAAATCGCTTTTTAAGGACTACAAAAAACAGCTGGTAGGGACTACAATGAGCTTCTTCCTGTGTTGGTGACATCACAAACCCCAAAATTTACATAAACCCCGCCCCTGGGAACATGCAGCAAAGGGGACGATGCCACATTGAGCTGCTTTAGAGTAGAAGAGTTGTTGTAGTCGAGTGTTGTTACCATGACGTCATTTTACGCCAGACTGCTTCACAAACGAGGGTCAATTCAATCCTGGATTTGCACAAAAGATTAACATGACGGCACATGCTAGTCGATGAGTTGAATCAACTCTACAGCAACTACAGCAACCGTTCAGAAACTGTTTCATTCTAAAAGTTACAACTTCTTCCTGAGTTTCTCCATCACTGTCCGACTCCGGTTTGAACAGTGTAAGGCTGAACACAGTTACTGACAGTCCTCATTTCGGCTCCGTGAGATTCTCCAGCTTTGTTGTTGTTGAGCAACTGAAGCTCAAGCTGTTAAAGCTCAGCACTTTTCTGGAAAGCGGGCCGGGAGCAGCAGTAGAATGTTTTTGCTCTCACCGAAATAGGGGCAAATTTGGCAAGCTATAATAAATGATCTGTGGGGTATTTTGAGCTGAAACTTCAGACACATTCTGGGGACACCAGAGATTTAAATTACATCTTGTGAAAGAGGCATTATACAACTAACAGAATTGATTTTAAACACTATTTCTCATCAAGCCCTCTGAGGTAATGCATTTATCTGAAAAACATTAAAAAGTGAGTTAGTGGGAAATGTCAATGAATTTTACTACACAGCCCTTGAACAAAAACTAACAACGTTTATATGATCAGACAGGAGGGTAGATAAACTAGTAGATAGTTGGTTTAGTAGATAGGATGCTTTTGGGTTTTTTTTTGTTTGTTTGTTTTGTTTTTTTAAAGAAGATGCCAATTTAAAAAAACAAAAACCCTCAGAAAAGCATCTAATCTGGTCTGAGACAGATAGATGCTCGGAATGTTTGACAGCTTCATTATTTTTAGAAGAGGTGTCCGCTCCCCCCCCCCCCCCCCCCCCCCCATCAGTGCAAATGTGTAAATGCTCCCCCTTGTCTTGGAGCTGTGAAGCCGCCTTGTTTTTGGTTTTGCCCGCTTGTCTTTTGAAGGTGGGCATTAGCATGATCCTGGTGCCAGGGCTGAGAGATAGAGCTGGCGACAGGGAAAAGATGCTTTGATTTAGGATTTGCATATTAATGGCCTTAACACAGGAACAGGAAGTTTGAGGAGAGTGTAGGGAGGGAAATTCTTTTCAGGGGAACATACGACCTGCTGTGGCACGTGCCTCTGCTTCATCGCCAGCTATGTTTGAATCTCAGACATTAAGGGATGCCTTGCTACAGTAACCATTTAATCCGTAGTGAGGGTAAGAGTCCATTAAAGCCAGAAAACAAGAGAAAGACACTGTCTTCTCTCCTCCACTGACTGGACTGATTCATTCACGCTCTTCATTGGATGAGAAGTCCAGTGCTGAACAGAGGAGTGATTCATCTGTGCTGACTCTATGTTGGCAAATAGCTCTAAAGAGATGTTTGCCTGCAAAGAAATGTTGTATATTCCTGATTGTGGCTCAGTAAAGGTTTATTGGAAATGTTGTCATCATTTGCATGTCGTTCTAAATGTGTCTGCTGACATTTTAAAGACTCTTCTCACAGTTCTTTTCCATACAACGGAAGTTGCTATGCAGAGATTTTGTTTTACGCTACTGGTGAATGTGTCAGGTGAATAAATGATGACTGAATATTTTCTTTCGTCTTTTTTTTTCGTCAAACTATCCCTTTAAGAGTTTGCTCATCCCTTGTTTCCATGTCATGTCTCTAGCTTAGAGAAACATTTTGCTTTAAGCAGGGGGGAAACAAATGTATTTCTTTCATTACTGATTTGTTTTTTGTGAGTAAAATATACATGTGTATGTGTTTTCTCAGTGTGTGTCAGCGCTGGTTCAGCCGCTCGGTGTGTGTGCAGAATACCTCAACTCCGGCCTGGTGCAGGTGAGTGTTTCCACAACTGATCTGTTCTCACTTTGCTTTACGGATCCTTGGAATACTTGATTCTGATTGGTCAGAAGTACTTGTTTCATTACTGGATGAATCGGTGCTTCTGAACGAATCTTTTGAACAAATAATTCAATGACAAAAAAAGTATCACGTGTCGCCACCTAGTGGAAAAAGATGTAATTGATACAACCATTATTTGACGCACCAAGTTCGTTTCAAAAGGTAGTTTGCTGCATTTTGATTGCTATCGTCAACATCAGTGTTTATATACTAACTTAAAGCTTATCTCAGTACTTCTGTGATAATTTTAATATTTGTAACACAGAAATAGGCAGCAATAGATACATAGATGGATATGTCACATAATCTTGCATTATAAAATAATTTTCTAAGTTGAAATCAGCACGTCATGTCCATTTATTTGCTTTGGTAAGCAGTGTGTTACCAACGGAATCTGGATAACATCAGACTCTTAATCACCCTGTCTGGCTTTATTTTTCCCTAAAGTTCAGCTGACTGGACATTATTCCATACTCTCCTATCAAGTATAGTTGAACCTTAGAGATGTTCTTTATATAGTCAGATTTATCTGATGTTAATGACATAGATTTTTAAAAAATGAAAAATTGAAAATCATAAAGACTAAATTTGAATGAACAGGTTTTAGAACAATGATTACCAGAGAAATTTCAAGGACACTGTCATGTGACCTTCACCTTAAGCTGGTTTGTTTTTGTTGTATTTTGTAGCCCATGCTGGACCCAGTCATCCATAAGATGATAACATACGTGCAGAACCTGGAGGAGAAAGACCTGAAAGACAAGGTGAGGAACCTGCAGGCTTTATTCGCTTGTGCAGCAGTGTGAGATTTTCATTGCTTTAAAGCTGACATTTTTGTATTTTGTTTCAATGTTAAAATGTATTTTATGGGTTTGTAACTGTTGTGGCTCAGTTGTACTCTCAAAAAAAGCCAGTGGTACAGTAACATTGACCTGACCAATGCCGTGAGTTTGGGGCGACCAATGACAAATGGGCAACTGCTTGGGGAAACCTGTTTGAAAACAATAGCGTTTGTGTGAATAATGATTTGAAAATGCCATGATGCTTATTCACACTGGGTTTGCCATTTTAAATTTCTGTAATGGCTGACTTTGACACTCCCCCTTGTTGTTTCTCTCGTTTTATGTACATCTCTTTCTCTCTAAAGCGTTTGGTGAGTATTCCAGAGCTCTTGTCGGCCATTAAGCTCCTCTGCATGCGCTTCCAGCGAGAGCTGGTGAACGTTGTGGATGACCTTCGGCTGGACATCCTCCTCCGAATGCTCAAGACGCCCCACTTCAGTGCCAAGATGAACTCCCTCAAAGAGGTTCAAATTCCTTTCCCTTTCCAGTGCTTAAAGTTCACGCCTGAGTTCTTCCCTCATGTTGACGGCTCTGTGCTCTGATAGGTCACAAAACTTATTGAGGAAAGCACAGTATCCAAGACTGTGAAGAACGCCATTGATACAGACCGACTCCTGGATTGGCTTGTAGAAAACTCAGTCCTGTCAATAGCTTTGGAAGGTAAGAAGTTCCCTGATCCAGTTTAACATATATTAAAAGTTAATCTCATGTCAAACCCACTTTGGAACTGTTAATCTTATCCGGTTTCATGATGTTTTACCACACAGGAAAAAAAAAAAAACTTTTTGCAGTTTGAGGTAAAAGTCAGGGTTAAAACTAAACCATACAAAAATGTTACTTGAAATTTAAGTATTAGAATAAATGAAACTAATAAATAAAAATGAATAGGTGCATTATAGACTTATTTAAAAAGCAAAATTACTTGGACTTTAATATTAAATTGAAAACAGAAAATATAAAGTCTAATTCAAAAAATTAACCCTAGTATTTTAATGATACTAAATCCACCTGAATTCAGTCTACAGTGTAGACATAATTTAGCATTCCAGACTTAGCACATTTATATATTTACGCTTATTCAACATTCAGTAATTTGCAGGGATGTAGTCACTTATTTGATATGCAAGGAGGTTAGCCAATCACATTAATATCTCAAGGATTGAATACAGTCCTAGAAAGGATTAGTTCTCTTCAGAATGAAGAAAATTGTCATCCAAGATGTTTAAGTCTTTCATTCTTCAGATTAAAAGAAATTAAGGTTTTTGAGAAAAACATTCCAGGATTTTTCTCCATATAGTGGACTTCATTGGGGTTCGGGTTGAAGGTCCAAATTGTAGTTTCAGTGGAGCTTCAAAGGACTCTACATGATCCCAGACGAGGAATAAGGGTCTTATCTAGCAAAACTATCGGTCATTTTCTAAAATATGAAATCCTGGAATGTTTTCCCCTAAAACCTTCATTTGTTTTCGACTGAAGAAAGAAAGCCATAAACATCCTGGATGACACGGGGGTGAGTAAATTATCAGGAAATTTGAATTCGGAAGTGAACTGATCCTTTAAATAAGGCTCTATGACTTGCCTTTACACACTGAGCGAATCATCTATGTGTTATAGTGTTCAGAAGCCAGAGTCTTAAACTGTTGCTTTGTGCCTGAAGTCTTTTCACCTCACCCACTCATTTCTGTCATCGTCTCTTTATTCAGTTGTCTTTATTTAACACTGCCTCATTGTCTTTTCTCTCTTTGTTCTGTTTACATTTCTCATGACACTTTCTTTTTTCTCTTTTGCCCTTCTCTTTCACTTTAATGCCTTTGATTGGTTTAACTTTCCCTTTGCATTCTTCCTTTCATTTTCTTTTTTTTTTTACTTTCATTTTTCTATGCCAACTTTCTCTTTCACTTGTGCTCTCTCCCTAGTTCCCTGAGTCTCTTTCTCTTATCATTCTAAATGTCCTCAATAAATGTAAATGTTTAAATGTTTTTTTTTTTCATGAGGATATTGTTTCTTCACACTTTTCCATTTCAAAGCATGTGTGTGGTCCTTAGATTGCTCTTTAAAAACATCAAGCAATTCATAAAAGTATCGATTGTAAACTTACAATATTTTGTAACGTACAAGTTTTTTTATTTACAGATAAATAACTTTAAGAGTTTTTTATATCTGTCAGGAGCTAGTTTCTTATTTTTTAAGAGTAGCATGTAAAATGTGTGTGTGCGTTTAAGTTAAATAAAATCTTAAGTTTTAAGAATGAATAAAATAATTAAAATATTTCTCTGTCTCTCTCTCTGTGTGTGTGCTATAGGAAACATTGACCAGGCCCAGTACTGTGACAGAATAAAGGGAATCATTGAGCTTTTGGGCAGTAAGCTCTCATTAGATGAGCTCTCCAAAATATGGAAAATACAGGTAGGATTTTATAGATATCCATCAACTTTGTGCTCTATCAAAGCTGCATGAACTTCTGACATTGATTCTCAGAAATATTATGAACCGAAGGCTATAAAAATGTTTTTGATTAAGATCTAAATAAATACAGAGCACTTCAATTGGCGTCCATCTGCATTCCCATTGATTTTTCAGGATGGAAATGAAGCTGTAAACAATCTTGAGATGAATTCATAACACAAGGGCTACGTCATTCAGTTTAACTTGATGTACTAAGTGCAGTAACTAATAATATTAAGTTGTTGTTTTTTTATATAGGTAATGCACATTTGACAGTAAAGCACTGAGCTTGAGTTGACCTTTTTGACAAAAACAGATTTTGATGATTTGATATTTTATAATATTGATCTTATAATGTCTAAATATAAATTAAAAAGTAAAATAATAATAACTAAGTAGTGGAAATGGCTAATAAGCAGTCCTCTGCCGCCATCTATTGATATAGTGATAATTTTGTATCTTATCTTTAAATAAAAGTGTTTGTTTCCCACCAAGTGTTATTTTTCCTACATCTTGAAACTTTAAGTTTTACAAATAGGGGCAATCTTTGAAGGATGAACAAATAATGTTTTTGGTCTTCATATTAAAAATAACATTTAAATTAGATCATTTTAAGAGCTTTGAAGTGCTGGAAAAAGTGTTAAGCTCTTAAAAGTCCTTAAAAGAGCTTGAATTTCAACCTCAAAAGGTTGTACGAGCCCTGAAATGAGTTGTGTAAAAACTATTTCTGCCACAATACCATGGTTACAGTTAGCGTTACTATTTTAAATCCATGGTGAATGGTTGTGATTTGTGGACTGAAAAGCCTTTTATAGCTTGTTCGTTCATGGCACAATGTTTCTCCTCGTTTTCACGTCAGCACTGTCTGTTCGGATATCTATGGTTTATAACAGAAAACTCTTCTGCTTCTCGCTAGATCTCACAGCGATGCTATTAATACTGTGGAGAATTCAAACACTTTCTCACTATATCTCCCAGTGCTTTGTAGTAACAGTGTCGCGTGATCGAGATTCAGAGCTTGTGCTGCGTTTTCTAATATTGGTCCGTGCTGATAAACGGCGAAAACGAGAAGCCTGGTTTCGTTCTGCTTTGATTTGCCACTTGATGTTTCTCATGCAACAGAAGTGGCAGCTACTTTAACCATTCAGTCGCAGTCTGGAACTAAAATGAAAATGAAAACGGAAGATATGAAAATAAAAGCCAATTCAAAATATTAATAAAAACTACTAGTACATCAGTGATACTGAGGGGTCGTTTAAACAACACCGTTTTCAACTAAAAATGTGGATAACGGCCCCCAAAATGCCATTATCGTGTAAATGAAGGGCACATTTAAAGTTTTTTATATTTTGTTTTTTATCATGTAAACGGCCTCTAAGATAACAATGGTCTCAAGATTACTTATTATTTTTGCATGATTTTAACATAAAAAATTTGAGTTATCACAAGAAAACAAGGCAAAAATAATAATGCAATAACCCTGTCATCCTCGCATTAGTCTGCCTAAATATATTTTTATTAAGTATATAGAAATATATATTATATTATTTTAACAGTATCCTATAATGTTGATATTATATAAATTATATTAATTTTTACTATAAGATTGCTGTTGATGTGTCCTGTTTTGTGTGCAGGCTGGTCAATCCTCCACTGTGATAGAGAACATCCACACCATCATTGCCGCGGCTGCCGTCAAGTTCAACTTTGACCAGCTCAGCCATCTCTTCGTCCTCATACAGAAGGTCTTGTCCATCTTCCTTTGGAGTTTCATCTTTGTGAACTGTGATTATGACTGTACCTTGTGTGTTTTCAGAGCTGGGAGGTGGAGAGTGATCGTGTGAGACAGAAGCTTCTGAGTCTGATTGGACGGATCGGCAGGGAGGCTCGCTCTGAGGCAACCACAGGAAAGGTACGCGTGTATTTCTGTCACTCACCTGAAAGTTGGGCTTTGAACCTGCCTAGTTGTTAATCAGCAGCAGTGCGAAACTAGTGAAAGTTTCTTATTAGTGCACTGCAGTGATTTTTTTTGTTGTTGCTGTTGCCGAAATAATTGCGTTGAATAATTGGCAGACAAATGATTGCAATTAACAGTTTATCCTTAAGAAGTCCTTCATTTACATTTAAATCATAAAATGTAGGAATATAAACCTAAAATGTACAGGAATCTTTTAACAAATACTGCACAGGGTAGAAATACATGAATATAATAATAAAAATGGTAAAGTATTGCATATAATATTTAAATATTCTATTCACTATTTTTTAAAACTAAATCACCTGTATATTATATTAGATGAATTATATTACTCATAAGAATTGTATTATAGAATCTTAATGTATTTCTTCACTTTCAATACTTTAATAAATTCCGTTAAATTCATTTTCAAATAAATGCCATTCTTTTGAACTTTCTATTAATCAAAGAATCCTTAAAAAAATGTGTCACCCTTTCCACAAAAATTTTAAGCAACACAACTGTTTTCAACATTGATAATAATAAGAAGTGTTTCCTGAGCATAAAATCAGCATAATAGAATGATTTCTGAAGGATCATGTGACACTGAAGACTGGAGTAATGATGCTGAAAATTCACTGTATATAGGAATAAATTCCTATATAAAAATTTTCATTATTTATTTAAATATTTCACAATATTACAGGATGTTTTAAATCAAATAATTGCGGCATTGGCAACTTCAGAGCGTGACAAAAATGAAACCGTATCTGTGTGTTTTTTGTGGCTTGTGTGTCAGGTGTTGGAGGTATTGTGGGAGTTGGCGCATCTCCCAACCTTACCAACCTCTCTAGTGCAGCAAGCCCTGGAAGAACACCTGACCATCCTCAGCGACGCATACGCTGTCAAAGAAACCGTCAAGAGGAACTACATCATCAAATGCATTGAAGACATCAAGAAGGTGAGCTGATACAGTAATTCTCAAAATTCCAATAATGGCCCAGAATTTTAATTCTGTTGCACACTTCATTGTTTCGATTAGTCAACTAATAGGAATCTGTTGAATTTTTTATGATGTGACTGCTACGTTATTATATTTTTCTGTCATTACGGAAAGTCACTGTCTGTCTTGCTTCTGGTGGTCTGAATTGGAGCGAGAGTCTCTCACTCTCACGCAAATCTCCTGGACTCTTCCATCTGCTTTGTGCTCTTTCCTGAAAATCCATATTCAGAGGGTTATAGACCGTAAACACACTGAAACGCAATGACACATATTTTTGAGCTTCCTGGCTTCTCTTTCGGGCTAGAATCTGTGCAGTGGGCTATTTTAAGAGCTGATCCTGGGAGTATAAAGGTGTTGTTCTGTCTCTAGTGCTAGATTTATATTTTTGGCACTCTTGTTCCAGCTTGCCTCATCTCACCCCAAACACGTGCACATAGACACACACAGGCATTCACTTTGCTCAGTCTTTGCGCTTCAGCCTCTGGTGGGATTTGGGTGCAGCGTCTGCCGCATAAACGTTTTAGTGGCGCTCACTGAATACAACTGAAGTTTATCTCTTTAGATGCAAATACAGGAGGATTCAAAGTCTCCCAGCGAGACACAGGTCTCTTTTCTTACTGGCTCCTGGGGCAAGAAGAAACCAAGCTCATTGGCTAAAGTAAGAGAAGACCCACCCCTTTAGTTTAACACTGACCAATCATAACTCAGCCTGAATCTCACATGAACAGATTTTGATTTGCAAATTGATGATTGCCACTTGATTCACAGGGAAGCATTGTAAAGATATGTATGAATTTTTTTTTATTTTTTTTTTACAAAGGGAACCTCTAGGGGTTTGATCTTCAAATCCAAATATTAACTAATGACTTGTTGACTATTGGCTTCAATCATTCTGTTGTTGGATGATTTGAAACGTTTGGAAATCAGAGACTCGTTGGGTAATGGAGGGGTCAATGACGTGATGCTGATTTTAATAAAAGGAGTAATTCATATGTGTAATAACTTTTTTTTTGGTATTTTCTGAGAGGAGTTACAACTGTCCGGATATCACAATAAAGAATAAAACCTCATTAAAAGAAGACAAACATGCAAAAAAAAAAAAAAAAAAACCCTAAAACATCATAGAGAGGACCCCTGCAAAACCTCATGACTCCATGTCTCTTAAATTGTCAAATAATTTACCATTTTATGACAAGACAAACATAGTTCAGGTTGTAAAATGTCATGTGGTGCGACTATTCATGAAATGTGCCAAAAAAAAAAACTTTGAAAAATACCTGTGATTTGTTGTAGGTTTTGATTATTTTTGTTTTTTATCCTTTTTTATTAGTTTTTCCTCAGTCGCTTTGGCTCAATTCTCACATGAGACTTTTATTTCTCAAAACAAGTTCAGTTCTCAAATAGTTTCTTGTTCACATCAGATTTGGATTTCCTAAGGATTTAATCAGTTTGCATGTGTTTTGGCACATGTGGGAGAAAACCACAATTAACTGTCTGCAATTTGCACAATAACTAAATGCACGTGGTTGTTGATTCTCATTGAAACTGTCAAACTTCACTACTTTTAAACATTCTTTCACCGTGTGAGCCATCACATGCAAAATTATTCATTCAGTTAGCAAACTCTTGTCAGATATGCATGTATATTCCATAAATATGGAATGTTTGTAATATCTGCTGAATTGGCAAATGGCCTTCCATTGTAATGAAATAGGAATAGCAATCTTACCAATCAAGTTTGGAAGCATACAGTAGGCTATATGGAGTTTGAACTGCATTAATCACTGCCATTTTTGAACATGGAGGAATAAATCCCTAAACGGCAACAGCAGTTTATTTTTGTAGAAATGTGTTACATAGAAACTGACAAAACGATTACTTGTCATGGAAGAGCAATTGAAAGATATTTAAGAATGTGTTGTAGGGGAAGACATACTGTATAGAATATGTAATAAAAGAATAAGCAACTGTGAATTTACATTTAACGTTACACATTTCTACAAAAATAAATGTCCTGCGTAAATAAAAATGTTTGGTCCCACTTTATATTAGGTGTCTTTAACTGATTTGTGCTAACATTTACTGTACACAAATCATTTGCCTTCAACAGCCTTAACACTCTATCCCACCTCAATAGCGGCATAAGTGTTTCGCAATACAATATGAATGCAGTAAGTACACTGCACATATTTTTTGATGCAAGTACATAGTAGATAAGGACGCCTAATATAGTGTCACCCAATATCCATTTTCTTTTTGTGGACTTTTCCTAGTAAATTTTGACCTACTGTCTGAATCTGTGTCTAAAATGCTCACTGTGATACACAAGAGCATTCAACTAGACAAAACTGGCATTCTTGTATAGTGTAGAAAACAGCCAATGTCAACTAAAAAGTATGCAATTTGTATGTAACACATATTTCCAGAGTGAAAAAACATCTAAACATTTTGACAAGTGTAGGGCAGGCAATGACAAAACACTTGTTAATTTGGTGGCATTGGCCAATTTACAGACACAATAACTAGGTTTTGAAGCATGAATTAAATTTTTTGGGTGAGTAACCACATTTCGCAGACGTGCAGTAGAGTTCTGATGTTTCAGCAAACAGTTATGAGAATTAAGACTGTTTTGAGAAATGTGCCAAAGAGATCAGAAAAACTGTAAAAATCCCTTTCCCATTCATTTTCTTGGGTCAAATTGACCTGAGGAGAGGATTAAGTACTGTTTTTTTTTTTTTTTTAATGGCAACCACAAAAGCTCTTAGAATGTCAAGTTTTTTGTGAATTTGAGCTTATTAAATTAAGTTGTTTAAGGTCAAAATGACCCAAGGAGAGGAAAAAAAACTTTGTTTTATTGTCGTCTTTTATTACTTTTTATTTGATGGTTATACCACATGGTATTTTTGAGACATTAAATATAAATTGATATAAAATTTTTATTAAACCATATAAAAGTGCATACTTGCACGTCATTGACCCAGATGGAGATTGCTGTGTTCAGTGAATGTGTGATATGGTTGATGTCGTTGCGTGTTTATATCTGTGTGTCTGTGCTTGTATTGTAGTCGTCTCAGCAGACTAACCCTCAGACAGTGTGGGTGGTTCCAGCCTTGCGGCAGCTTCACGAGATTACCCGGTCTTTTATCAAACAGACCTACCAGAAACAAGATAAGGTAGGTTCAGACAACGTCTAGAAGGACCATCTGGCCATCTGGCCATTCTTTTGCACAACTGGCGCAACGTAATGGCTTTGCATTTATACTTTGTGTTATCTTCTCTATTAGAGTATAATCCAAGACCTGAAGAAGAACTTTGAGATCGTGAAGCTGATCACAGGCTCTCTGGTGTCATGTCATCGTTTGGCCGTGTCCGCCGCTGGATCCAATGGTCTCTCTGGATCCACACTGGTTGATGGGCGGTACTCCTATCAGGAGGTATGCTGCCATTGGTCCATTTTCTTTTAGATGTTTATATCACAGCTCGATTGATAATAGATTTTGCCAATAATGATTACTACGTTTATTTAATTTTTTTCGTACAATACTGTTAAAGTTTTTGTTTTTTTTAAGAAATTAATACTTTTGATCAAATTGATCTCAAATTACAGTATAGACTTTATTTTTTTATCATAGAATTCTGAAAAAAAATGCATCACATTCAACAAAAATATTAAGCAGCTACTGTTGCCATAATTAATAATAATTAGAATTTTTTTTTTGATCACCAAATCATCATATTAGAATGAATGATTTCTTAAAACAGTCGTACATATGTAATGGATGTAATAATAAATAAATAAAAAATGAAATGAGATATATATAAATTAAATTAAATTTTAAAAGTAGAAAAACCATAAAACCTGTGCTCCCAGTGATTCTCAAGCAAGTAATGAAATAAAATATGCACTTGTTTTATCTACAACCGTGTTTCTCATCTGGCGGGTCGCAAGACCTGTAGTCAGACAAACAACAACAAAAACTGATTTTTAGATGTTTTTCTGTTGCCCTTCTGTCAGACAGAATGTATTTTTCCATTCTAATATGCTCCGTTTATATCCTTTTTCTGTGGAAACACTCTAGACAGACATGTTTGACATGTGCGCTCGCGTCTTTTGCGGTGTCTCGTGCATAACACAGCATTGCAAAAAAGCGGTTCACCAATGAGTCATGTTGTTATTTGAATGAAGAATTAGCAAAAATAAATTTGCTGACTACAGAGGTGACTCATGTTATGCCTCACATTTAAAAAGAATCCAGAAGAGAAATGAGGTTTTGCCTGATGTTATCATTTATTTTTTCCACATTTTTCCAGTATTTGGAGGGTCACTTGAAGTTCCTTGCGTTCTTCCTGCAAGAGGCCAGTCTGTACCTGGTCTGGAATAGAGCCAAAGAGATCTGGGAATGCTTAGTGTCTGGCATGGATGTGTGCGAGCTGGATCGAGAGGTGTGTCCGTCTTGTTTTGTTTTATTTGGTTATGTTTTTTTTTTGTTTGGCTTGGGTTTTTTTCTTTTTTGCTTTTTGTTTATTTTGGGTTTTTTATTTTGTTTGGTTGTTTTTTTGTTTTGATTTGGTTTTGTTTTGGTTTTGTTTTCAAATGTAATCATGCCATTTATACAACTCCTAAATGTGGGTGCTTGAAAAGAAAAATGCCAAGAGACACACATGCTTGGAGTTGAAGGTTAAATGTCATTGTATTAAGTAACTTATTTATGTTAACATCCCAAATAGACTTACTTTACATGTCTTCCGTATGCACCTATAAGTAATACCAACTCAATTTTTCTCATAAATATGACTCAGATAGACTCAAACAGAAATATAATTCAACTGAGTAAACGCCAATAAAATTACATGTAAAGTCAGTGTAATGAATACACTTTGGTACAACATGCATTAGCTCTATTTCACTGTTTGCATTTCTGCTGTTCCTTCAGCGCTATCTGCTGTCAAAGCGTGAAGGTGCATTTTCAATCATTATCATCATTATTTTCATTCAAATAAACGCCTTTTAAAGTTTAATAATCGTATTAGGCTGTATTGCTGTTACCGAATTGAAAACTTCTTAAAATGATAAGATGCTATTCTACGTTATATATAATAATTACGTTAATAATATACGTTATTCAATTTAAGATATTTTAGAGGTGCTCTTGCTCCTTAATACATTTTACAGTTCGCACATAGTCGCAAGTGAAACTAGCTCCATCATATTTTATCTTTAATTTAATAGCACAGTGAATATTTAGAGCTGCTCCAGCAGGGATCAACCAGTCAAGAGTGAGTGAGTGATTTTCTCTTTGTCTTTTGTTGTTAAATTACCATTGAGGACAAAGACAGAAGTAGGTTTGTTAGGCTGCTGTCACTTTAAGAGCTGCACGTATCCAACATACCGTTACACGCGTTTTCTTTCTCAACTGTTTGTTCATTTTTTTGACACATTTGTGGGAATTTGTCCGTTCAAGCGCAAAGAGAACTGGATTTAGTGTGCTGTTTGCACACTTTCTGAGAGGCATCTTTCTGGGCGCGCACTTCGAGTGTTTGCGCACAGAAAACTTCTTGAAAAACATCATGTGACTACTGTACCACTTTCCTGTGATAATGTAGGGAACCACTCGCTATACATAAGTCATGTAAGTGTTTATGGTTTTACTTGCACATACGATTTAGTTTGAATTCAACTGACGCATGTGTGCTGAGTGAACGTTCAGCAGTCATTTTACTTTCTTTGCTATTGCTCTATCTGACCGAAGTGCAAACTTTCCAGCAAAGTCTGTGAAAAAGAGATGTGTGTTTGACATGCTTTCGCTTCTCGCTTATTGGCTCGGACACAGCAGTGTAAAGCAGCAGTCCGCAACTTTTTTTTTTTTTTTTTTGAGATAAAATATTATCCAAACTCAATTTTACATAACCGGCCAGTGTTCTCCTTACCTTAACCAATTCACAAAGGTAAGCTTGTAATAATGCTTTCTAATCTGAGTGGTACTGGTAGGTTTCCACGGGAAATTCGATCATGCCGCCATTTGTCTTTGCGTCATTATGTCACGTCTGTTTACATGAAGGAGTACCAGCTGGAAGGCTATATCATGTGAGGATGCGGCAGGTGACAGATCATTTATAGCCTTTTCTCACAGCAGCTGCAATAATTAAACTTATTTTGATGGTGGATTGAATGGTATGATAAATTAACGTTAGAGATTAGACTGCACAGAAATTTAAATCTAACACTAGTACACACTAAATACACACAGTCATGCAATGCTGATGTTGTTAACATTAACAATTTGAGAACAAAGTATAACAATAATAATAATTGGCATGGTTTGATTTGATATGAGCTAAGTGATTTGTTAGATTTAATCACCATTGGTAGCGCGATTTATTGTAATGCTTTTTTTTTTCTCAGTTGGTCAGAACAAAAGTGGCAGATTTGTTACTTATTTTTCTTACATTTATTTTGGTCATACTTCCAAGACTCTGAAGTACAGTATCCACCGGTGCAGTGACTGAGCCACACATTCTCCTCAAAACATTAGATTCATCTGCGCTGAGAAGCCGGGCCGTTGCGCAACCCATGTAAAGATGATAATTCCGCAAATAAATGCAATTACAGGTTTCGAACAGAGACAGAGGCAAAACTTTCGAACTGCAGCTTTAACATACTGGTATCGTGCATCCCTAGTAGAAATTGTTGTTGCATTTTACCAACTATGTAATAGTTTTGATGGTGTTCGTCTCCCTGTTGTAGATGTGTTTCGAATGGTTCACCAAGGGACAGCATGATTTAGAGAGTGATGTTCAACAACAGCTCTTTAAAGAGAAGATCCTCAAGCTGGAGCCTTATGAGATCACTATGAACGGTAAGATTTTAGCCACAGAGTTCATTTACCACTTCCACTTAAAACTGCAGTAATTTCACGTTAAGTAAGTTATAGCACCCTGAGGTATTGCATCCTGTACATCTGCAGGAAACCACTGCGGTTACTGAGTTAAATTTATCCTCGCATAAAAATGCCCTCATTAGCACCATGGGGTGGAGTCGCATGAAGTGGTATCATGAGTATGTGAGTTTTCTCTGGGTTTCATCCATGTCTTACAGGGTTTAACCTCTTCAAGACCTTCTTTGAGAATGTAAACCTCAGTGACCACCGTCTCAAACGGCAGGGAACACAACTGGTATGAGATTCCTTGCTTGTTCTTAGTAAAATTGACAGGGAAAATCCAGCAATAAAAAAATGATTCTTTCTCTCAGTGTGTGGAGAGATTGGATCTAGCTGGGATGGACTTCATCTGGAGAATTGCGATGGAATCTCCAGACGAGGACATCGCAAATGAAGCCATACAGCTCATCATTACCTACAGCTACATAAACCTCAACCCCAAAATGAAGAAGGTCAGAAACCAAGATTTTTCGTTAATCGGTCAAGTCAGGTCAAGTCATCTTTATTTATATAGCGCTTTTTACAATGCAAATTGTGGCAAAGCAGCTTTACATTAATAAGAAAATGGTGTCATTGTGCAGCTTATTCTATATATTATTGATTCATTCCGTTGCAAATATCAGTAGTTATTAGTCTAGTTAATTTAGGTATATCAGCACTGCAGAAAACAGTGACGTAATCGTCCGGCTCAGCTCAGTTCACATACAACGGCGCCAATGCAGGCATATCAAAAACACCGCTGAATATCAAGCAAGTGTCCCCAACTTAAGCAAGCCAAAGGCAACAGCGGCAAGGAACCAAAACTCCAACAAATGGAGAAAAAAACCTCGGGAGAAACCAGGCTTAGTCGGGGGGCCAGTTCTCCTCTGGCCAACAGTGAACACTTGTCCGATACCCAGGCAGAGTTACAGGTAATTAAAGCGATTTGGAATCGCAACAGTCAAAATATTTAATCTAGTTCCATCTTGTTTAAGATCTTTTTGATCACGCCGGTATGGGACGGTTTGTTGGGATATGTGCCACTGGCTGATGAGTCGGTAAGGTCTTCACAAAGGATGAGCTAGTTAACACAGTCTCCGCTGACACCACAGGGCCACATTGCTGCCGGTGGACATAGTTTCTCCATAATTCTGTCAGTAAACCTTTACTTTGTGTATTTTTACAGGACTCCGTATCTCTACATAAGAAATTCATTGCTGACTGCTACAAGAGATTGGAAGTGAGTGTTAAAGTGTGAAATGACACTCTCTCCCTCTTCCCTTGTGATGATAATTGTGATAAAATTCATCCTTATATCACACACAGGCTGCTAGCTCTGCGCTGGGCGGCCCGACCCTCACACATGCTGTTACCCGGGCAACAAAGATGCTGACAGCCACTGCTATGCCAACGGTCGCCACATCAGTGCAATCTCCATCTAGGTATGAAGACTAGTTTTAAGTTAAGCAGCTTTCAGATTGATGAGATCAACATAGATGTGTGTCCACAAACAACCAGCCTATAATGGAAAAAATCCACTTAATCCTTTTTTAATAATCCCCATAAATCATAAACAGTCTCTCCGTACGAGCAGTTCCAGATTTCCCCTTACTCCTACTTAAGAAGCCCCCCCCATGACTGGTGACAGTTGGCCCTATTAGTTTAGCTCCTCCCCTCATTTGCTGTACACTGTCCCCAGTGTTTAAAAACTCTTGATTATAGTACGTCCAATGCCAGTTAACACTTTGTTTGTAATGTGAATATGGAAGGCAGTGTGGCGGAAGCTGGATATTTTTCAATTTACTTGAAACATTAAATCGTATCAGACTTAGCGCAACATTAAAGTCTTAACTGATCTGAATGTTGTTCTGTATGGAGGGCCAGGAGTGCCACATAAAAATAAAACAAAGAATCAATTAATTAATTTAATAATTCAAATTAAAAAATGTACATAAATAAATCACTTTTTATATGGGCAAATTAATAGACATATTTAAAGTTGTTTATAGATTGTAGATTAATAAAACAATAAAAAGTACATTTAGTGCTTTTCTTTTTCGGGTTGCTGAATGCTTTTCTTTATCAACTCGATTGACAAATGGAAAAAAAAAAAAAAAAAAAGCATTCGGCAAACCGAAAAAGAAAAGCAATTGGTAAATGGAGAGAGAAAAGCATTTGCCAAATCCTTTTTTAAAAAGCGATTTAAATGCGCATTTAAAATGATTTTCTAATGTACTTTTTATTGTTTTATTAATCTACATTTTAAAAAATGAATTAAATAACCTGTTTCAAATTTGTCTATTTATACATTCAAAAAAGATTTTTTTTACATTTATTGTTTTATTGTTTTATTAAACTACATTTAAAAACAGGAATTAAATAAACAACTTTAAATATGTCTATTAATTTGCCCATATAAATATTGATTTATTTAAATAAATTTTTATATTTGAATTATTAAATTAGTTAATTGATTCTTCGTTTTATTTTTATGTGGCACGCCTGGTCCTCCATAGTTCTGATATCAAGATTGACATTAAAATTGAACCCATTGAAATTCATAATAATCTGTCCTTAGGTCCAGTAAACTAGTGATCATTGAGAGACTTCTGTTATTGGCAGAGCGCTACGTCATCACAATAGAGGTGAGAGCTGACGCGCACACACACACACACTGAGACATGTACTCTCCTGTTACACACTGCTTCACGCATATGAGTGCAAAACTTTATTAGCTCAAGTTCATCCTGTATTGAACGAGGTTACTTTAATATTCATCTTAAATGACTTGGAGTTTATCTCTGTTTGAAAGCGCCAGCCAGTATCTGCAAAGAAACCGGCAAGCTGTTGAAGTCAGATGTAGCGACGTCATTGAACGACAGGCTTGGCTAATTAATTCTCTTAACGTGTTAGATAGTTGTCAGACTTGCAGCTGTAGAATGATGGTTGACTGCAATATTCACCGTCTCCCCATTTCTCCAGCTGTTCAATTCCGTACTGAAATCAGGCATGGAGTCTGTCGCACCATTTAGCACATTCAGGAATAATCATCCCAGGACAGAGTGAAAGTGATCTGATATGGTGTTCCTGTGTGTATTGAGAAAGAGAGGGAGACATTTTGACACCCGTTCAGGATAACAGATACTAATTGGTCGGTTATTGACTGACATCTGCCGTAGGAAGTGCTTTTGGACTGTAGCACTTTTGTCAAATATGTGAATTTGTGTAAATCATGTAAAATTACACTCCGTAGCTTATTCATCTCCCCATTCATTTGAAATGCGTATTCATGGAAAATTGTTTTGAAATAGCAAGTTTATTGCTGTAAGATATGAAAGAGCATCTAATGTTAAATTTATCTCAGGAAAGTGGTCTAAATAATACATTTTATATATTATAATAATATATGCATTATATTTTATTTTTATACACAGCTGTTGAAATGTTTGAGGTCGATTTTTTTTTTTTTTTAAATTTCTAATGCTCAGTAAGGTTGCATTTATTTGATTAAAAGTAATATTTTCAAATAGCATTACAATTTAAAATAATTTCTATTTTAATAAATTTTAAAATGTAATTTATTCCTGTGATCAAAGCTGAATTTCAGCATCATTACTCCAGTCTTCAGTGTCACATGATCCTTCAGAAATCCTTCTAGCATGGTGATTTGCCGCTCAAGAAATATTTCTTATCATTATATGTTGAAAACAGCTGCCTAATATTTCTGTGAAAACCGAGATTTTTCTAGATTTTTCAAAATTCTACATTTATTTGAAATAGTACGTTTATACATGTTTGTATTGTCACTTTTGATCAACTTGATGCTTTCTTGTTGAACATAAGTATTAATTTCTTTTAAAAAAAAAACAGGACTTACTGACCCTAAACTTTTGAATCACAGTGTATCTTTGAATAAATGTAGTAATTTCAGTGAATAATATCTAAAAATAGTTTGGAATCTGTAAGGTTTTTATAGCAGTCAACGTTTAAATTATTATACATCTACACTGGTTTGAATTGGAAAATGTGTTTCCGGGTCAAAGCGACTCACGATGCACCGCTGGATCTGTTTCAGGACCTGTATTCTGTTCCTCGAACTATTCTACCTCACGGAGCGTCTTTCCACGGCCATCCTGTTACACTTCACATCACTTATGAATCTACCAAAGACACATTCACCTTGGAGGTAACGCCACACTCCCTTTCCTTGATGACAGATGTTAAGCAGGGTTAATATAAATGCTAGACAAACATGCTCCCTATTTGGAGAATAGAAGAACATTGATAGATGGCAGATGGACGTTCAGCATCAGAAACCTAATGTGATATTCACAAACATAAAGGTCTGTTGTGTGATCATTTACTCTGTAGACTCAACTGACTGGCATTTGCTTTGCCTTATTTGAAAGGATGAATCAGAATGGCCCTTATGTGTTTGTGTACATGTGAATGTGTGCAGGCCCACAGCAACGAGACTATCGGCAGCATCAGATGGAAGATAGCTGAGCAGCTCAGCTGTCCGGTGGACAATGTGCAGATATTTGCCAATGACAGCATGGTGAGTCAAAACTAACCGTGATCCGTCGCAGTCATACCCGAGCGGTGCAGAGATGCCAAACGCTCCTACAGCGCAGGCCAGCGCTGTTTGAGCCTGCGGCAACTATTATGACCGTATATGCAGCCTTTAGAGAGTTAAGAATAAATATTGTATATTCATATTGATTTATTGTTAATATTAGTGTTATTTTACTAGTTTTTTATATACTATAATTGTGTTTATTAAAGTGCCCCAATTGTGTACCATTGTGTTTATTAAAGTGCCCCATTTTTAAAGGGTTAGTTCACCCAAAAATACACCTGTGAGACTTTTGTTCATCTTCACAACACAAAAGAAGATATTTTTGATGAAATCTGAGATCGTTCTGTCCTTCCATAGTCAGCAATGCGACTACCACGTTGACGCTTCAAAAAGTGCATAAAGAGATCGTAAAACTAATCCACATGAATCGAGCGGTTTAGACCAGATTTTCTGAAGAGACTCGATCGCTTTATATGATGAACAGATTAGCGAACATAAACAGAAACAAACCTCTTCCAGAAGCTCCAGTGTGCTGCTGAGAATGGACCTCATTGGTTCTTGCTTAAGCTCAGACGCGCTGCGAGAAGGAACCGATATATTGTGCAGCCCTAGTTAATATTGTTTGCTGGCAGCCAGTGAGGACCCTAGGCTGGCTTTATGCAAATTTATTACAAACATAGGTTCGAGCAGGAAGTAACTCTGGAATTACTGACAACTCATTTCAGGCAGGTCAGAATCGGTTCTTTCTTTTGGGAAATTTATCTGAACTTTGAAACTTTGCAGACCTTTTACATTCATAAACAGCTATATTACACAATACATGAAAGGTAATATCTGAAAAAAGCATAATAGGGGCACTTTAATATTTTGATTTAGCTTTTTAATATTTTTTGTAATGTGCATTTATTCTGTTTATTTTTTATTTCCGTTTGGTTAACATTTCTAATATTCATTTAGTTTTTTCATCTAATATTTATTTTCCTTTCATGTTTATTTCAATGAACAGACATGTTTTTTTTTTTAATAGTTTTGGTTTAAGTTTTAATTAACAATAGCGCTATTGGCCAATGAATTCACCATTGTCCAGTAACTGCCTGCAGAGGTCTGAGGGCCAGTTTACACCTGGCCGGACAGCTATCTGATTTGTTAAAACGGTTCCAGTCACACTTGGCCACGAAAATGTGTCTCCGCAAAACGAATATAAATTCTTAGTTCAATTTTAAGCGGAGTTCACTTAACTTAAAAAAAAAAAAAAAAAAAAAAAAAACAGATATGAGCTGCATTTTATTTATCATCAGCTAATTTCAAGAACAAAGACCGCAATAGGAGAGAGAATGGCATCAGCACTGGTAAGATCATTTAGTCACTACTTCTAATAAAAATGATTGTGTTTTGAGCGTTTGCGGCAGTTTGCATTGGCTTGCTGAAGAGATACTCAGCTGCTACTCTGCAGCGATGCTTGTTGTAGTAGCGCCATCATATCTGGCTATAACATGTCATTTAGCCTATAACACCCTCTCACACGTTTTATATTTTAACATTTTGTGAGTATACAAATGTGGTTTCAACAACTAGATGCATTTACACTTGTCCTGTTTCGTTTGGAATGCGTCTCAGACCACCTCCTGAAGTGGTTTGAGTGATCTGATCGAAATTTGTCTCGAAAGCTTTTCAGAGGGTATTTACACCTGGTCTTTTCACGATCGGATAGATTTCCATTCCGAGAATACACTTGAGGTGACCGGGTGTAAACAGACCCTCAAACTTCAGAGTGCTTATTTTTTAATTCGTGTGTTTGGTAACTTTTTACAATAAAGGTTCCATTAGTTAACGGCATAAGTGAGAAGCATTTATTAGGAATTATTTTTCTTTATGTTCATTTCAATATTTACTAATATTAAAACCATGAGTTATTTAATTGGCCTGAGCTGATGTGAACTAACAGTGAACAGTTGTATTTTTTATTAACTAAGAGGAATAAAAAAAAGGTATTACTCATGATTGTTTGTTAATTCAATGACGTTAACTAATGATACTTTATTTTACCATTTTTTTCCAGTTCATTTTTGAGATAAATAAAGCTAAAGTAGATTGTAGAACACTAAATGAGAATGATTAAAAAATAAACATTTATAGCAAACAAGCTCTCCGTATGAACTCCATTCGTGTGCGGTAAGTACTCGTACTGAGTCGTATTGTTAAATGTGCTTTCCAGCTGACGATGAACCGCGACCAGAAGCTGTTGAATCAGCTGGGTTTCTCTGATGAGCAGAGTCTGACCGTGAAGAGCTCAGGAACAGGCACTCCATCAGGCAGTTCAGCGGACAGCTCTGCCTCGGCCAGCTCCAGCAGCAGCGGGGTCTTTAACTCGGCGTACGCTCTGGAGCAGGTACATGCTACACACTGATCTGACAACTTATTGGATCAAGTACACTCTAAAACAGTAATATTATTACAATTTAAAATGACTCTTTTGTATTTTAATGTTTTAAAATGTAATTCCTGTGATCAGAGCTGAATTTTTAGCATCATTTCTCCAATCTTCAGTATCACATGATCCTTCAGAAATCATTCTAATATTGATATATATAAAAAATGATTTGAATAGAAGGCATTTATTTGAAATATAAATCTTTTGTAACACTATAAATTACTGTAGTGTCATGTTAAATCAATTTAATGTGTCCTTTCTGAATAAAAGTATTAATTTCAGTGCATCTGTGTACCTCAAATCTACTCATCAACATACTTTATCAAAGTACTTCAACAAAATTGTGTGTGATTGCAGGAGAAATCTCTACCTGGTGTGGTCATGGCGTTGGTGTGTAATGTCTTTGAGATGCTTTATCAGCTTGCTAACTTGGAGGAACCCAGGTAAACAACTCACAACGACTGCTGGTGTTTATTTGAAGGGATAGTTCACCCAAAAATTTAAATTCTGTCATTATTTGCTCAGCCTCATGTTGTTTCAAACTGGTATGCTGTTTTTTTCTTTATTCTTGTAATGGTTGATTTCGCTTCGCTGGGGAATTCTTGTCATATGTTGTATTTTGTGATTTCAGTTGGCTTGTAATGACTGTGTGGTCGTCTTGTTTCTATCCAGAATAACTTTGCGTGTGAGGAAGTTGTTGCTGCTTATCCCGACTGACCCAGAGGTGCAGGACGCCCTCGATAACTTTGTGCCAAAAGAGTCCAGTGTCTGGAGTCACCAGGTACCTGAATGCCTTTCCTTGACTTTGAATAAAATTGGATAAAATTTCCACTTTTTTTCTCCCCATATAGTCGAAATACTACTGAAAAAAAAAATTATATATATATATATATGTATGTATGTATGTATATGTGTGTATATATATATATATATATATATATATATATATATAATGTATGTATGTATGTATATGTGTGTGTATATATATATATATGTGTATATGTATATATATGTATAGATATATATGTGTGTGTGTGTGTGTGTGTGTGTATATATATATATATATATATATATATATATATATATATACACACATATATATATATATACACATATATGTGTGTGTGTGTGTATATATATATGTATATATGTTTGTATATATATATTGTAGACAAATATACACTACTATTCAAAAGTTTGGGGTCAATGATTTTTTTTATTTTTTTTTTATTTTTTGAAAGAAGTCTCTTCTGATCACTTTTTACTGTCACTTTTGGTCAATTTAATGTGCCCTTGCTGATAATTTCCTTAAGAAAAATATGTATTGACCCCAAACTTTGGCAGTGTGTAGTTTGATTTAACATTTTGTGCTCAATACATAATATGATTAAAATTATGGAAATTATTTATTAGTTTTGGGGAGTTTACTATTATTCTCAGATTGTAATAAAATTGTAATGGTAAATAATGAGTAGGTGTGACTGGTAGTTTAGGTGACATAGATGATGTCAGATGGGATCACTGGTTGGATGACTCAACATTCTGAGAGCTGTAAAAGTCATGTGACACAGTGTTTTTGTTTTTAGCAGGATGCACACAGAAGACAATGCTCTTTAGCAGACAGCCAATAACTTCTCTCTCTCTGTCTTATCAGAAAACTCTGTTTACACTGGGGTCTGGTTCTCAGGCCTCGAAGTCTCCTTCTCTGTCCAGTAAACAGCAGCACCAGCAGAGTGCAGCGTCTATCCTGGAGTCTCTGTTTCGTTCATCTGCCCCGGGCATGTCTACATTCAGAGTGCTCTATAACCTAGAGGTTTGTCATGTTTAAAATATTAGTTCACTTCAGAATTAAAATTTCCTGAAAATTTACTCTCAAACATTTGACTAAAGAAAGAGAGACATATTGGATGACATGGACGTTCATCACATTTTAAGACCCAACTGATAAACAGCTTAATTTTCAGCCCTGTTACCCATTTTGTACATATATACTGTTTTTTGTATACACTGCTGTTCACAAGTTTGTTTTGAATGAAATTAATTCAGCAAGCAGTACACATTAAATTTATTGAAAGACATTTATAATCTTAAAAAACATTTCTATTTCAAATAAATGCTGCTCTTTTGAACTTTCTATTTAACACAAAAATATTGGTAACACTTTACAATAAGGTTCATTAGTTAAATGAACTAATAATGAACTGCACTTCTACAGCATTTATTAATTAATACATTATTAAAATCTTGTAAACATTAGTTAATGCACTGTGAACTAACATGAACAAACAATATATTGTATTAACTGTATTTTCATTAACTAACGTTAAAAAATATTAATAAATACAGTAACAGATGTATTTGTCATGTTTAGTTCATGTGAGTTTATACATTAACTAATGCTTAACTGATGAACCTTATTATAAAGTGTTACTAAAATACTAAGCATCACAACTGTTTTCAACATTGATAATAATAATAAATATCTCTTGAGACAGAAGGATCATGTGACACTGAAGACTGGAAAAATGCAGCTTTGACATCACAGGAACAAATTAATTTTGAATCGTAATAGTATTTCACAATGTTACTGTTTTATTGTATTTTTTTACAAAAAAATGACAGCCTTGATGAGCAGAAGAGACTTTCAGTGTTTTATGTTTATTACTAGGAAATAAGTGTATTCAATCCCACATTTTTTACAAACCATATAGAAAACTCTTTCTTCTAAAGAAAAAAAAAAACACTCTCACTTATACCCTGTCCATCCATTCTCTTAGGTGTTGAGCTCCAAGCTGATGCCCACATCTGATGATGAAATGGCGAAGACCAGTGTCAAATCTTTCTGTGAGAACTTCCTCAAAGCGGGAGGTCTCAGGTAGCCTTCCACCCACTTTTCCTCTGCATGTTGATAATTGTGCAGTCTTAATGTGTCTGGATATTTTAATCATTAATTATCTCCACGGCACATTGTCTCTCTCAGTCTGGTGGTTAACGTCATGCAGAGAGACTCGATCCCTTCTGAGGTGGACTACGAGACCAGACAGGGAGTCTATTCCATCTGCCTGCAGCTGGCCAGGTGCAGTCTCATTTATCAGTCTGGCTGTCTTCTCTTCCCTATTTCTCTATTTTGTGTCGTACTTTCTCTTTTTTTTTTTCTTCTCCTGCCGTGGGTATGCTTTGTTTTTTACTGCATTTTACAGTTTTGAGCAATTTCTCACCACGAGTGACAATCCATGTAAACATCTTTGTGTTCTTTCATGTGTGAGTTGTACAAATAAGGGTACTTTCTAATCTATATAGGCTTCTGGTGTCGCTGTAGCTTGCATGTGTTCCGTTCTGTTTATGAAGTTTTCCTTTGACTACCTTGTGAATCGATGCCCACAGGACACGGTTGCCACCTTGTGGATAAGCTAAGTACTGCAAAAAAAAAGAAATGCGCATGTGCGACCTGCGCTTACAAGTACGTGTGGTATAAAAAATCGGTGCACGTACTCTACTGAAATTCGCGTCACACGCACTGTACGCTGACCCTCGCATACACCTAAAAAGTGAAGTATACTTTGGGCTCTAGATGATAGGCAGCATAATAAATTGCTTTTAAAAGTGTTCTTTTCAGCTCATTTTTGTCAGGGATGAAAAATAAAAACTTCTTTATTTATTTGCTAAATAGTTTTTTTTAGTTTTGGCCAGTCATTTACACAAGACACAGCGTTTTCAAAGTGCAAGTTTTTGAAAATGACACCATTATGTGTCATCAACAAAAAAACGAATTTGTGAATATTACATGTTAAGTCTATAGGTGCGTAGATTGTCTTTACAAAGTGAAACATAACTGAAAACGTTTATGTGTTTAGAAACGTTTAAGTGTATAGCATTTCCATGAACAAAATCAATAGGAGAGTGCTGTAAATTTTCCGAAGTCTATACGGATCACGTTTGACCCAAGCATAACAGGTGTAATTTTTTAAATGGCCAGCAGGGGTAAAAACGTACCTCATTCAGAATGCATGGCTTGATTTGATTGGCTGTCAAAGGTGAAAGATGATTTTTTTTTTTTTTTTGGCAGCAGAGCTACTGACCAGATCATTGTAACCAGCCAATGCGTTTTATTTAGTTCTGAAATATTTTATTATATAATTAAATATGCACTATCTCAGCCAGTGTATGTGTGTGCTTGTGTTCTTATGTGTGAATTTAAGTGATATATTTCTAGCTAACGCTCGCTGTCAGATGGAGTGATCTTTAAAAGGCTATGCATTTGGTTGTATGCATACATGGTTCATGTACAAATTGAAGTATACATTTTGCTTTAGGGTTCATTAAAGTACTTGCTCTTTGTCTCCCCCTGTAGGTTTCTGCTGGTAGGGCAGGCTATGCCTAGTATCCTGGACGAGGAGTTGAGCAAGGACGGTCTGGACACTCTGTCCTCTCGGCCGTTCCGTAACGCCGGGCGGCAGAGCGGCCGGCAGCTCTCTGTCTGTGGAACTCCAGAAAAGTCCTCCTACAGGCAGGTGTCCATGTCTGACAGATCCTCCATCAGAGTAGAAGAAATCATCCCGGCTGCCCGTGTCGCCATACAGGTGCGTGAGAGCATCCAGTGCGCTTCGTTTTTTTAAATAATTTTTTCCTCGTCCTATATGACTTGTCTGGTTTGTTGTTTCAGACAATGGAAGTAGGAGACTTCACATCCACTGTGGCGTGTTTCATGAGACTCACCTGGGCGGCAGCCGCAGGCCGATTGGACCTTGTTGGCAACAGCCAGCCAATCAGAGAGACGACCAACTCGCTTCTCCCGCTGGGTGTACGCAGCAGGGTCAGCAGCACAGGTGAGACAGGTGATCAGTACTACACTACCGGTCCAAAGTTTTTTTTTTTTCCTCATATGCTAGGCTGCATTTATTTGATAAAAAATACAGTAAAACAGCAACATTGCAGGGTTCCCACATGCCCTGGAAATCCTGAATCTTTTTCCTGGAATATTCTGATCGTCCTGGAAAATGGTTTGTTTGTAAAAAAAAAAAAATGCTCTTGTTCATTGAAGAATAAACATTTACATTTAGTCGAACAATTAGTTTGAAAAAATTAATGATATTAGCAGAATGTTTCTTAGCATTTTTGAACGCATCATTTAAGAAAGTGATTCAGTAACCCGTTCGAACAAACAGTCATTTGCTTCGTTCGTTAATAAGTGTTTTGAATGAATCATTTAAAAGAATGACTCCAATGACTCACTTGTTAAGACTTTCGCCAACTGGCGGTGTTTTTTAATGGTATCTGTCCTTTTTTACTATTTAATATTGTAATTATTTTAAAACATTAAACTCATAGCATTATTTATGCAATTGTGATGTCTTGTTTGTTTGTGTTATAATTATCAATTATGATTTTTTTGGATCAATTTATTAAATAGTTTATAATTATAATATGAATAGTACTTCGTAACATCATTTAGGATGAATATAGAAAGTGTGCTTTCACAAAAAAACAGAAGACTGAAGACAGTCAGTCATATAGAATAAATTAAAACAAGATTAAAACATAAACTGTTTTTAAAGTCTTCTGGAATATATTACATTAAGCTGTGAATCTGTTATCCTAGTCTTTTATTCCTGTTATTATGAAATTTGAAATGTCCTGGAAAATGAGCCCTGAAAAAGGGTGAGAAGCCTGTATTGTGAAATAGTATTATCATTTTTTTTTTTTTTTTCAGTTTTATTATTTTGTAAAGCATCATTACTCCAGTCTTCAGTGTCACATGATCCTTTAGAAATCATTCTATTATGCTGATTTGGTGGGATTTTTGGTGGGTGCTCAATCATACTTGTTGTCATCAATGTAATAATAAAAGTAATTAATTTATTTCTGCTTAATATGTTTGTGGAAAACACGATGCATTTTTTTCAGGATTCTCTGATGAATAGAAAATAAAAAAAAAAAAAAAAAATAGCATTGATTTGAAATTTACTGTCACTTTTGATCATATGTCCCTACTGAATAAAAGTATTGATTTCTTTTAAAAAGAAAATTTTACTCGCTCCAAATTTTGAATACTAACATTTCATGGTTTCCACAAAATACTAACCAGCAGAAATGTTTTTTTAAACATTGAGAATAATAAGAAATGTTTCTGGAGCAGTAAATCAGCATATCATGCTTTGATCACAGGAATAAATGACATTTTAAATATATTAAAATAAAATATAGACATATAGATAGATATATAAAATATATGACTATTTTACTGTATTTTTGATCAAATAAATGCAGCCTTAGTGAGTATGAGACTTCTTTCAAAAAATTTTGACCGGTAGTGTATACATCTGTCTTTCAGTCTTTGCATCTCTCTCATTGTTCTTGCGCGTGTGTGTGTTGCAGGAAGTAACTGCAGCTCCAGCAGTGAGGGAGAGATCACTACATTACAAGCTGGGATATGCGTCAAACAGCTGTGTGTGTCCATCAAAGACACTATTATCGCACGAGAAGCGCTCTCTTTACTTGTCACATGCCTTCAGCTACGCTCCCAACAGCTATGTAAGAAAAAATTAAAAATATGCTAAAGAAAACTCAGCAAAAATGAAAACGCTTATGGAATCACTTTGTTTCTTGTTCTTTTTCAAGCTTCATTTTACACTCTGCCTTCTGTGAACGATTTCATCATTGATATTCTGCTGGGCTCGTCCAGTGGAGAGGTCAGTGCTTGCGTTGTAGTCCTGACAAAATCAAACAGGTCTTATTAAGTGTGACTTCTGAGTCCACATGTCCTTTCGCAGATCCGACGTGTGGCGTGTGATCAGCTGTACACTCTCAGTCAGTCAGACACCTCTGCGTACCCTGATCTCCAGAAGCCCAACCTCTTCCTGCTGAAGGTGGTTCTGACAGCTCAACTTCCTCTCTGGTCTCCTACCAGCATCATGAGAGGCATTAACCAAAGGTCAGACAACACGAAACATGCATGATTTCTTCTTTCCAAGGAGAACTGTTTAACCATTTGTGACAAGTGAGACCTAAACAAAATTCCTGAAATTAAATAATCAAGCTCAAGCCCACAAAATAAAGATATCGTGTAAACTTTGTAAAGCTGTGAAATAATGATTATCTGCTGAGCTAAAATGATGATCATGTTTTAGGTTGCTTTCACAATGCACGGAGTATTTTGACCTGAGGTGCCAACTACTCGATGACCTGACCAGTGAGTTTCTTCTTTATTTTCAATAGAAATATATCATTTAAAAAAAAGCATTTTCCACAAATTAGATGCATTTTTAACTATTCACATAATGTTGTTATAATACATCTAGTTAACTGTAGTAAAGTCCATTTGTAATTTTTAAATTATCAAAAACATTTAGCCTCCTCCCATATTTTCACTTGCAACCCTGTTAACACATGATTTTTCTCTGTTACAAAAAAATGTAACAATATTTAAAATTGTGACACATGAAGTAACATCATATGGACTCTTTGTACAGCATGAGGGAAAAAAAAACAAAGAAACGGATTCAGTTTTCTCGTGTAGTGTTGACTGTGTTTATCGGTCTCGCTCTTCAACCCTGTTACCCGAGTTTTTGGGTTATTAGAAAATGCAGACAAATATTTATTTACTGTTGAATCTATGGGAAATTTGATCAACAATAATTAATTAACATTTGGCCCCAAACTAGCTCGTCGCTACTAAATGATCGCTTGATTTAGGCTGAATTTGCAACCCTGTTAATCTCTCAACTAATGTCGTAAACTATACATGGGATTTAGTTGGTACTACATTAATGCAATATTGAAGGTAAAAATTTACTGATTTGTATACAGACGCTTAAATTGCATTCAAGGAAGATTTCATAATAAGTTCTAATACTAATTTACAATTACATTTACATTACAATTACTATTACATTACATTAATTGTATTTCAAAAAATTAATTGGAGTAGGAATATATTTCAATGGTGGCTGACATAAAAACTTGACAGATTTATTTAAACATGCATTAAATATTGAAGAACGTTAAAAAGTCACATGGTACATATATTTAGCAAAATGCTCCTCTAGACTTTCTATGGTCTCCATAGTTTTCGGAGGTAAATGTGATGTTATGTGACATTGTTTACAAGCTATTTTGACGTTTTTCCTGATTGAGGGATTACATGATACGAATTTAGGAAAGTTGTACCTTATATTTTAACATGCCTGCAGTTGTTCGTTCATGTTTATTTCGTGCTGTAACTGCTATTAAAGCTAAGGAGATGATCAATTCATGTGCGCTTCTCTTTAATTACAGCGATCCGTCACGTCACATTACAACAGTGCCAAAGCATTTTTTTCCCTGTAATAAAATGTACACAATTTGAAATATGAGACTTGGTTTCATATCAAAAGTAACAGAACACAAAACTTATTGGGATTTATTGGATAGGATGCGTGCTATAATCTTCCGATAGGTATCGATATCAGTTAGTAAAAATGAGAATCGATTAAAATTGAGAAATCAGTTTTTTTTACCCAGCCCTACGAATGCAAACGTCATATAAAATGATTTAAACATAAAAAAAGCTCATTTTTGCCTCTTGAGTTGATCAATATTTTCTGAATGTTAAACACCCTCCCGCCCCACCATATAGTCAACCCTGTTTTGTTCCTTTTTCTGTACTTGGAAAGCTGGGAAAGCTCCAAATGTTACTTTTTGGGGGTGACCTTTGCTTTAGTTCTCCTTAAGAATTTAAGAATTGCTTTCGATTCCTTCGGTAAGGCTCTGCCCCCTGTGTTTCATGTTCTCAGCATCAGAAATGGAGCAGCTTCAGATCGGCCCGGCAGCCATGCTGGAGGATGAAATCAGCTGGCTTGATAATTTCGAGCCCACTTGGACGAACGAACTGGAGACCAGCGAGGCCGACAACATCCTGCTGGCCGGACACCTGCGCCTCATTAAAACCCTGCTGTCCCTCTGCGGCAGTGAGAAAGAGCAGTTTGGTCAGCCACTTTTCCGATAAATGATATGATGCATATGGAGATTTGGATGTGGAGTGGAACGTTTTTTCTTGTTAATGTGCTGCAGGTCCTTCTCTGATCCAGCAGCTGTTGGACGACTTCCTGTTCAGAGCGTCTCGAATCATCCTGAACAGTGACAGCTCATCTAGCACTACAGCATCTATCCACGACTTTCACCCAAAGTAAGATGAAATGCATACATTCACACACATTAACATGCAAGTTGCTCAAATTTCCTTAAGCATTTTTGCGTGTGTATCAGGTGCAGTACGGTCAGCAGTCGTCTGGCAGCATACGAGGTGCTGGTCATGTTGGCTGACAGCTCTCTAACTAATCTGCAACTCATTACTAAAGAACTGCTGTCCATGCACCATCAGTCTGACCCATCCCTCACCAAAGAGTTCGACGTGAGTCCCCTCATCAGCCTCGCTGTCTTTGTCTTTTGATGAATTTTGCAACGTCGACACTGTTATTGAACAGAATTGAATTAACATCGATTAACATGGAAGATTGTTTCCGTCGTGGAATTACATAAAATAAAAAAAAGGCAATAGCCTTACCTCAGAAATGACTTCTTTTTCGCAATTAAAAGTTCATATTTCACAATTATGAGAAAAAAAATTGTTTAAATCCTGTAATTCTAAGTTTAGATCTAAAAAGTCAGAATTATGAAAAATAAACTTGCAATTGCAAGAAAAAAGTTGCAATTCTGACTTTATATCTTCCAATTCTGACTTTATATCTTGCCATTCTGACTTTATTTCTCCATATTCTGATTTTATATCCCATAATTCTGACTTTATTCCTTGCAATTCTGACTTTATATCCCATAATTGTTACTTTATTTCTCTCAATTCTGACTTTTTATCTTGTAATTCTGACTTTTTAAATATTCCGACTTTATTTCTCATAATTCTGACTTTATTCTTGTAATTTTGACTTTATTTCTACATGTTCTGACTTTATTCTCGTAATTCTGACTTTATTTCTCGTAATTTTGACTTTATATCTTGTAATTCTGACTTTATTTCTCATAATTCTGACTTTATTTCTCATAATTCTGACTTTATTTCTCATAATTCTGACTTTATTTCTCATAATTCTGACTTTATATCTTGTAATTCTGACTTTATTTCTCATAATTCTAACTTTATTTCTCATAATTCTGACTTTATTTCTCATAATTCTGACTTTATTTCTACATATTCTGACTTTATATCTTGTAATTCTGACTTTATATCTTGTAATTCTGACTTTATTTCTCATAATTCTGACTTTATTTCTCATAATTCTGACTTTATTCCTTGCAATTCTGACTTTATATCCCATAATTGTTACTTTATTTCTCTCAATTCTGACTTTTTATCTTGTAATTCTGACTTTTTAAATATTCCGACTTTATTTCTCATAATTCTGACTTTATTCTTGTAATTTTGACTTTATTTCTACATGTTCTGACTTTATTCTCGTAATTCTGACTTTATTTCTCGTAATTTTGACTTTATATCTTGTAATTCTGACTTTATTTCTCATAATTCTGACTTTATTTCTCATAATTCTGACTTTATTTCTCATAATTCTGACTTTATTTCTCATAATTCTGACTTTATATCTTGTAATTCTGACTTTATTTCTCATAATTCTAACTTTATTTCTCAGAATTCTGACTTTATTTCTCATAATTCTGACTTTATTTCTACATATTCTGACTTTATATCTTGTAATTCTGACTTTATTTCTCATAATTCTGACTTTATTTCTCATAATTCTGACTTTATTAATCACAATTCTGTCTTAATATCTGTAATTCTGACTTTATATCTCACAGTTCTGACTTTGTATCTGGCAATTATGATTTTATTCCTCACAAATCTGTCTTTATATCTAAACTTACAATTGCGTGGAAATAAAAGGTCATCATTTTAATTTTTATTCCATGGCAGAAACAAGCTTCCATAACATTGAACTGGCTCGAGCTGAATAACGACACTATTGTCTTCTGTAGAGCTGCTGACAGCTGAACTGAACTTTTTTCATAATAGAAGAACTTCATACAATTATTGAACTAAATTGACTTGAGCTGAATAGACACTAATGTTTTTTTAGAGCTGCTTAACAGCAGAATTTAAATTTGTCTTTGTCATGTTATTATCCAGTATTATTGTGAAGCAAAAAGGGGCAAAAAGTCAAGTCTAGTCAACTTTATTTACAAAGTGCTTCTTATAGTAGAATGTATATTAGAAGTGCTACAACAGATGTACTTGCATTAATTTCTGTCATTGTCTGTGTTGTCAGTATCTTCCTCCCGTAGACAGTCGTTCTATATCTGGGTTTGTGGGGCTGAAGAATGGAGGTGCGACCTGTTATATGAATGCCGTGTTCCAGCAGCTCTACATGCAGCCTGGTTTGCCTGAGGTATGAACTATAATCACTAGTGTACGGCTGGCACAGTCTCTCTCCACTAGGTGACGCCCTAAGCTAAAAGTAGGAGTGAAGCAGACAGAGAAAGTGTTTATTGCTGTCTAACTCTATATTGTGGTTATTAAACAATGTTTGTTTTATTGTTTCATTTCTTTGTATCTTCTTGAAAAATGCTTCTTTTTGTTTGTTTTTTAGTTTTAGTATAGTTCTTTAACTTTAGTGCCTCAAGTTGTTCCATCTGCTTATAATGAGACATACACTATTATAAACTGCATCATACAGCAGCATAAACTATTATCAATAGTCAGACTTGACAGATTAATTAAATCAGACCAGCATTGACTGGAAATATTTAAACATGAGTTATTATCGATGCAGTTCTATTTAGTTTTCTTTCTTTAATTCTTTTAAGTAAAAATAAAAGTAAAATAATTCCACAAAAATATTAAGCAGCAACCATGGAAATAATGAGAAATGTTTCTTGAGTAGCAAATCGTCATATTAGAAGGATTCCTGAAGGATCATGTGACACTGAAGCCTGGAGTGATGATGCTGAAAATTCAATTTTACCATCACAGGATTAAATAGCAAACCGTTATTTTACATGTTTTGTTCTACATAATAGGTGTTGGTAAGAATATTAACCTTTTTGTGTGTGTGTGTGTGTTGTAGGCTGTCTTGTCAATTGAAGATGACACTGAAAACCCAGAGGAGAGTGTGTTCTGTCAGGTTCAATCTCTGTTTGGTCACCTGATGGAGAGCAAACTGCAGTACTACGTGCCTGAGAACTTCTGGAAGGTGAGATCCACCACGATTAGGAACTGAGTTTGGAATAGATGCTGTCAAATGTCTGAAAAACTAAAGAGACTTTTTTGATGGTGGATCATAAACTACTTTTATTTGATCTGTAGTTTTAGAGCATTTGAGAAAAATGATAACATATTGAGATGCTTATTTGAAAAGAATCCATTCTTATAATTTACTGTATACATTCATTTTAAATTCTAAAAATTCTTAAATTTTTAATTCTCATTTTTAGTTGTGATCATTTTAAAGTTATACATGTTGAAAAAAGGGGGAGGAAAACAATGAAGTGTGAAAAAAAAAAAAAAAAATATATATATTAGGGGTGGCACGGTTCACAAAACCCACGGTTCGGTTCGTATCACGGTTTTAGGGTCACGGTTTTCAGTTCTGTAATTTCAAAGATTGAAATTAACTTGCATTTACCAAACTGCCAACTTCAGTGTAGCTCTTACAAAAAAAATATTTTAAAAGACAAAGAGAGGATCTCTTGAATCTCTGTCTTTTAATCAAGTCAAAATACTAATAAAGATAAATGTATAATATAATGTAATAACATAAACATCCCCAATGCTTTAGTTATCACTGAGAGGTTGCTTAAATGCTGCAGACAGTAGATGTTGTTTCCTAACCGGCTCTCTCCTGTTTGTGCTTATCGACACATTGGCGTGATGTCTTCTCAAATCAGCTGTCATATTAGAAGTGTTTCCATTAGCATATTGAATGCATTTTGCACAATGCTATGCACACAGTCACAGTTCTATCTACTGTTTTATTTCCGTTGTCATCGTAAGTAACATGAAATCCAAAATGTTCCCACTCATCGGATTTTGCCAACTCCGGGCAGCCTTCATTAGGGGCCGTTCACATATCGCGCCTAAAAAAGCATGGAAAGCGCGGCCGCGTTGCTTCCATTTTGAGCGCGCTTGCCACACGCCTACATAGGAAATAATATATATATATATATATGGTTTTTCAGTTGATGAAGTTTCAGTCATCAGAATTAAGAGTAAGTATTTGATCGTTCTCATCACATGGTTATTGTCTTGATGCAGATCTTTAAGATGTGGAATAAAGAATTATATGTGCGAGAACAGCAGGATGCCTATGAGTTCTTCACCAGTCTGGTGGATCAGCTTGATGAACATCTAAAGGTACAAGATCACCTGATGTCCCCTGCATACTCAAATGTGCATGCACACTCTGAAGTGTGTTTGTAATTCTCCTAATGTCTTCTTTATAGAAAATTGGTCGAGAGCAGATCTTCAAGAACACCTTCCAGGGCATTTTCTCCGATCAGAAGATATGCAAAGACTGCCCACACAGGTCTGGAAACATCTCACCCATCGTTTCTGACATTGTTTTCTCATTCCAAACCCTTTTTTTTTTTTTTTTTCAAGTAGCCTTGTTAATAACCGTGGCTTGAGTTCATGTTTGGTTACTGTTTGTAGGTATGAGCGTGAGGAGACGTTCATGGCTCTGAACTTGGGGGTGACATCCTGTCAGAGTTTGGAGATTTCTCTCGATCAGTTTGTCAGAGGAGAGGTCCTGGATGGCAGCAATGCTTATTACTGCGAGAAATGTAAAGAGAAGGTACAGCTGGATTTGTTCTCGTTGATGAAGAACTGCAGTGAAGTATCAGTATACATGTGTGCTCAGACATTTTGTGTTGCAGCGGACCACTGTGAAGCGCACCTGTATAAAATCTCTGCCCAGCGTGCTGGTCATCCACCTCATGCGATTCGGCTTCGACTGGGAAAGCGGCGGTCCATCAAATACGACGAGCAGATTAGAGTAAGATTATACGCATCGTGCTCTGCTCCAGTTCACATGTCATGTCGTTTTCGGCTGCAACTAATAGTTTAAAATTCAATTAATCTGTTGATTATTTGTTTATACGCTACTGTTCAAAAGTTTGCCTCTGGTCATTTTTGAACGAAAAATTGGAAATGATTGAGAGACAAGTTTCATCTAGTGAAAACTTTTGGTACTGCTGCCAAACAAAATCTTACTGAAAGCTAATTTTTTGAGAAATCAAACTCAAATTTGGAAAACAACTTGTTTACATTTATGGCATTGATTTTTCTTGCATTTTTAGAGTAAAATGTGTTTTTGAAAATATATATTCTCATAACAATGAACGTAAAATTCTGTAACTTTTTTTTTAAGTCCTTTTTTCATTTTCACAATAATTTGCCCAATGCCATCTTTGAAAAGGGATTAAAATTTAGTCTGTACTCTAAAGCATTCAAAATTTATGACAGTTTAAGTTGGAAATTTCATTTTCAGGTCAAAAATATGAATAAATGGATTATAACTACAGCACAAATATAATTTAGTACCATAAAATGTTCAATAAAAAAAACGTTCTTGGGCTAAAATGTAGTACATTCATTTCATTGAAATAAAAACAATACTTTAAAATATTAAACTGCATTTATTCGATCAGTAAAAACAGCAATATTATTAAATATTATTACAGTTAAATACATCTAATTTTCTATTTGTAATTTTCAATCATATGAATTTTCAGCATAATTTCTCCAGTCTGCAGTGTCATGTGATTCTTCAGAAATTATTCTAATATGCTGATTTGCAGCTCAAGAAACGTTTCTGATTATTATCAATGTTGAAAACCGTTCTACTGCTTTTAAAATGATACATTTTCACTCTTTGATGAATAGAAAGCTCAAAAGCATTTATTTGAAATAGAAATCTTTTACAACATTATACATGTTTTTAATTTTACTTTTATTTAGAAAGGACACATTAAATTGATTAAATAAAAAAAATAAAAAAATCTTGTTGACAATCTTTTATATGCTGGTGTTTAATCGATTTGCATCCATTTCATTAATTTGTGTTGTATGTGCTCTTAGTTCCCCTGGGTGCTGAACATGGAGCCGTACACTGTATCAGGAATGGCCCGTCAGGATTCAAGCGCGGATCACGGAGAGAACGGGAGAGGGGGCGAGGCCGGATCCGGGGGGTCGCCTCGGAAAAAGGTCACCATCTCTGAGAACTACGAGCTGGTGGGAGTGGTGGTTCACAGCGGACAGGCCCACGCAGGACACTATTACTCGTTCATCAAAGACCGCCGGTGAGGGACGGCGAGAGAGAGACCTTATCTGTTAGCATGTTTTACCATCTTGCTGTGCAGTTTGTGGAGAGTTATGACTTCCCAGATGGTTTTGTCTTTCATTAGGCAAAAGTTATAATCACTATTCACAGAATTTCCTGGTTCACCTAATTTATTAAATACAAAAATGTCAAATTAAAATAAAATAATTTTCTGTCAAAATAGAACACTTACTGCAAAAACATCAACTATTTCATTTATTTACTTTCATGTCATGTGACCATTATACCTATATATAATATAATATCTGAAACATGGGCTTAATTTTCCTGGGAGGTCTTTTGCCCCTCTCTGTATGTGTGCGCATTTATGGGTCTCTGGGGGGCTGTGCTTCTGTTTTTGGCAATTGTTTTTATGAGAGCTTTAAACAGTCCCAGATGCTTGGCACCATCATGGTGCTTTTAACCAGCGCATTTTTTGAGGGAATGAAGGAATGTTTGAGTGATCACGATGAACTGAGCGAGATCTGTAATGTGTTTTTCCAACCCTCTCTTCCCTTTTAGGGGTAGTGCACGAGGACGCTGGTATAAGTTCAACGACAACGTTGTTGAAGAGTTTGACATGAACGATGAGACTCTGGAGTATGAGTGTTTTGGGGGAGAATACAGACCCAAAGTTTACGACCAGTGTAAGTTATTAATATTTCTTTAAATCCATATAAATTAATGATGTCAAAAGTACCAGCATTTCAGTACCAAGTCAGTAAAATGAACATTTCTGGTAGTGCCTCCTCTGAACATGAACACAATAGTGGGCCTAAAATTAACTGAACGGCCATAAAATAAATACATAATATAAGAATATATAATAAATAAATAAAATTTTACAGCTTATAAATATAAACTTCAAGCAGTGTTTCCTTAGAGGAAGTATTATGCACTTTTTCAAATTCTTGATTTAGTTTTTAGATTCTATCAGAATAGGTTTTCATGCTTGAATGTTGAAAAAACATTATTTTTCACATTTTTGACATTATTGCAGCACCTTCCTTCCCAGTCTGTCAGTAACGCTCTGTTTAGTTCCTGTCTCTGTGAAGCCCCTCCTTCCGAATATCACAATGTGCTCTGATTGGTCAGCTGGATCAGTGTGTTGTGATTGACCTTATTATAAAATACACCATACACAGTACATTATCCCAGATGGATTAAATGTAAGGCGTCATCGTCATTATCACTCATGGGATTCCTTCTACTATGTGTTTGCATGCTATAGCGAATCCCTACCCGGACGTGCGGCGGCGCTACTGGAACGCCTACATGCTGTTCTACCAGCGCATCAGTGACCAGAACTCCCCCGTCCTGCCCAAAAAGAGTCGAGTCAGCATCATGAGGCAGGAGGCAGAGGATCTCTCCCTGTGAGTTAGCGTCTTATTTCCTCCTGCATTAACCTTTGAATATGGACACACCAATTAATGTTCATAATCCTTCATCTCAGGTCAGCCCCTTCCTCTCCGGAGATCTCACCCCAATCCTCCCCACGGCCTCCCAGAGCCAACAACGACCGCCTCAGCCTGCTCACACGCTTGGTCAAGAAAGGAGAGAAGAAGGGTCTGTTTGTGGAGAAGATGCCCGCCAGGATCTTTCAGGTAGAGATTTTAAGGCCTTTTCGTGTCTGAAGTGACTGAAAGAAAGGTTCTGGTTTCAATCGATGTTAAAGTGTTAGTTCACACAAAAATGAAAATTATCCAATGATTTACCATCCTAGGAGTATATGACTGTCTTCTTTCATACACAAATTCAGAGCGAATAGTAACTTGGGTTTCGAAGCTCAAAAAAGTGCATTCATCCATCATAATAACTACGTTTGGTCTATCGACAGCATTTGTGGCTCATTTCTTACAGAAAATGTTATTTTACATAAATACTGGTTTAAAATAAACACATTTATTTTTTTGAAACCGTTCATAATTGTTTTAGTGATGATAATCAGTAAGCCACAAATAATGTATTGATCCTTCCTTTGAACCTGTAAGTTACCTTAACAGCACGAAAGAATAGATATAAATAATTATACACATCATTTAGTATTTCATGCCAAATTGTTGTAATTTTCCAAAAAGTGTTCCAATTTTTACTGTTTCATTTTTTTTATTATTTTTTTTTCAAATTACATTTGGATCATGTTTTGGTGCAAAGGCATTCTTTGAGATTTTGTTTTAACGTGTTTTTTTTTGTTTCCCACATGTTTTTTTTCCAGATAGTACCAGTCTGAATGTCTTCAGTAATAAAGTATTCAAACAATTAAGAGAACCACCATAATTTTTTGACAAGTTTGACACACTCCCGATTTTTTTTGATCTGTAGATGGTGCGAGATGAAAATCTGAAGTTTATGAAGAACAGAGATGTTTACAACAGCGATTACTTCAACTTCACGCTGTCTCTGGCCTCTGTCAATGCGGTAAACTGAGAATTCGTTTGATTATTGCCTCTTCTATAAGCTCTGTATATCTTCAGCTCTCTCTCATATTTGAGCTTTACCTTTTTACAGACAAAGTTAAAACATCCATCTTATCAAGCCATGGCAAAAACCAGCCTGCAGCTGGCCGTCCAGTTCCTCTTCCACACATACCTGCGCACCAAAAAGAAACTCAGGTGAGACGCTACTTTCGTTTACAATGCTTAAACTCAAGGCTTGTTCCAGTTATTATTATCGTTAAACTATTACAAAGACAAGAACACTTATTTGGTAACACTTTTGTTTAGGGTCCAATTCTCCCTATTAACTAGTTGCTTGTTAGCACTAGGATTTTGGCTGTTATAAGTACTTATAAAACAAATATCAATACCTTATTCTGCATGATCATATTCTACATCCCTCATTCCTACCCAATACTTAAACTTAACAACTACTTTAGTAATTAGGAGTTTGAGGCAAAAGTCGTAGTTAGTGAGAATTGGAACTAACTCTGACCAAATAATTATCTTATAATTAATAATTCAATTAATGTTTTATTACAATAATCTCCAAAGTGTAACTTTAGTCTGTTCATTGTTTGTTATCAATGTGCATCTTTGCCGTCTTCTCTCTCAGGGTGGACACAGAGGAATGGATTGCTACCGTGGAGGTTCTGTTGTCCAAGAGTAGCGAGGCGTGTCAGTGGATGGTCCAGTACCTGGTGGCACCTGAAGGACGAGAGATCATCAAGTGAGCATAATATCCATCATCCTCTGCACACTCATGGCAATAGAATCGCCATTAGCTGGTAAACATCTTAGGGGCCTAAAAACGCGTGGAAAGCGCGGCCGCATCATTTCCTCCTCCTTTTGTTCTGTCGTTGCTATGCAACCATGAACAGCTTTCTCCACGACTACGCAGTAGTTTCAATTGATTTTCATCACCGAAAAGCCCTTGCGGAAGCTCTAGTACAAGATTTATAAATGGAGAAGAAAAAAAACAAACTCCCGCAGTGTTTGGGTGCTCCACGGAGAATTTCACAAACTTATCCAAGAGCTCCGTCTGGACGATGAGAGATTCAGAGCCTATTTCAGAGTTGACAAGGACCAGTTTGAAAATCTTTTAAGAAAAATTGGCCCAAGCATCACCAAACAGAGCTCTGTGTTTGTCTGAGGTAATTAGGCTACAGTTAGGGTAAGGGAAAGGGTTGATTGGATGGTTCTTGTCACATGACCTGCGCAAAAGTTGAGATGTTTTTACGTCGCGACGGTGTTGCTTCCATTTTAATGAATATGCGTGTGCAAAACACAGGATATGTGAACGACCCCCTTAGTCACTCAATCACTGGTGAGTGAAATATATAGACACATTGACACCTAAAAGTATTTGACTTCAAGTTACACTTAAAGGTACAATGTTTTTTTTTTTTGTCAGTACATCATCAATCATGTTCTCATGTAGTGAAAAATGCGTCCCAGAGCAAAGAGGACACTGACAACGCGTCGACAGACATATGAGGTTCATATTTAAGATATTGTAATTTTTTAAATAAGTTTAAACAATAAATAGCATATAGTGGCTCTTTAATGTGTCGTGACAGATCGGTGTAGCTCCTTCAAGCGGCTCGTGAACCGATCATCTCTTCATACTAGTTCATTTATAGCATCAAATAAACATGAATGGACATCAGAAGGAATGTTGTTTCAAGCCCGGAGTACCCACAGTTTTTGAAGTTCAAGTTCACCAACGTTAATCTACTAACTCCCCTGACTGCTTTCGGGGTTATGATTGGTTAGTACGCAAGTCAATCAAACCAAAGAGTCAGTTGCGTACATGTCACTCACCTGTTCATGTCTCATCGATCTGTAAATAGAGAAGTTGCTCTGGGCCATCACCCATTTTAAACAAATGCTGAACAGAGAAGAAACTGCTTTCAAAAAGAGAAGTGATAGAGCTCGTAATTAAACAAGAATCAGCATTGGCTTGGCTATTCAGAAGTGGTGAGAACTGAGGGGTTTGAAATGCTGATGTGGAGATGTTTTTATTAGGGATGCAATGCTAGAATGCCAAAAGTTACATAGTGTACCTATTAACAATGCATGGATATATTTGCAATAAATAATAAACCAAGTGCCATTCATTTTAAAGAAATACAGCAGACTTTTAAGCTAATTCTCGAAATACGATTCGACGCCATTGTACATTAAATTATGCTAGATGATCTGCTGTGCAACTGGTTTTTGCCACAAGAAGAAAAAAGATAGAAAGCCGTAAACTGTCCCATGAGTGATATTCACTCACTTTTGTTTTAGCTAATGCCCAGCTCACCCAAAACCAAAAACACCTGTGTTTGTGTAAGTGTGTGGTCGTAATTCTTTTCCTAAAAATCGATAGCACATGTGGGCTACTGCCGAAGCTGCTTTCTGTCATCCTGGAAGGTGGGCCAGTCAGGGGATGTTAATGTGTAGAGCATGTAAGCCAGATCTGGAGATTTGCTGCCCTGTTACACGATTGGAGGGTTCGTATCGGATGTTAGGGCTGCCCCAATTATCAGTCCACACCGCAGCCGAAGCCAGGGAATGTTCCGTATTGTTTTATGATCGACTTCTGACACACATCCAACAAAATAAGCAACCATTTCTCTTATCAATGGAGACCTGGAGCCATAATTTTGCAAATACTTTTCCCCCTGGGAAGAATGATAGAGCTGGCTCTACAGGAAGAGTTTCCACAGAACCTCCCAACCAGCTCAGATGTGCCAACTTCTCCTACCACACATTCATGCAAAATATAGAAAACAGGGGTCAGATTCACAAAACATTCACAAGTTAATGGGTTAATCTGATGATAAACCATGTCTTTCTCTCTCTGTAGGATCTGTCTGTTGGAATGTAGTGTTCGAGAGGTCCGTGTCGTGGTGGCCACCATCCTGGAGAAGACCCTGGAGTGTGCATTGTACTTCCATGACACTGGGCTGGACTGTCTTTTGGATATGTTGCTTTCTCTGTTGGATAAGGATGTCCCGGACAACTGCAAGAACTGTTCTCAGTACTTCAGCCTCTTCAGTAACTTTGCTCAGAGGGTGAGAACAAAGTTATGGGCACCAGACAGTGTACTTGAAGAACGTTCATGCTGTTCTTTTCCATAAAGAAAATATATAGTAAGCTCAGAAAAGATGCATAAAAGTGGCCCACACAACTTGTACACTAATATTCTAAAGGTGTGGCAACATTAGCAAAGTGTCAATAGTGTAGAGATGTATGAAGCACTGCTCAAAAATAAGTCGTTTTCAAGCCAAGCAGCTTTCTGTTGGTCAGCACTGGGAATACATGTGACCAACTTGAACATAAGCAAAATCGGCATTGGGAACGTTTTCACTTTTTTTTCCCCACAGATTCTTGTTAGAATGACTGGAATTCATCTGTGAAATTTCGCCGGGCGAACTGTTAATGAGTCCGCACCTTAAAGTCCCCCTGTAGTCAATAATTTTATCCTTTTAAACTCATCTTCGATCACTAAAATGACAATGTTTATTCCGGTGAAAATAATTTCCTCATGCCTTAAAATAGTTTGTATGTAACTCTACACCCTTGCTTCATTTAGTCTACACGGAACTATTAATATGCAAATGAGCCTCGCTTCAACTCACACCAGCTCAGAGATCCACTCGCTCAACTTTACTGTAGTAAACGCTGCGCAATGTCAAAATACTGGTTTAATTCAGCCGTATATGTTTGAACCAGAAACTGATTCTGAAGAAGTGAATTATACAAGCTTGTCTACAAGTCGATGTATCAGAATGGTAACGAGTTTTATGCATCACTCTTTACAACATCAGACACATAACGCTAATTAATATGATTAGACTTTTTCTTGACTACGATATAAAACAATGTGTCACTCAAACCATGTTCCTGTTCACCATCTCACAGTCAGACAGCTGTTCTAAAAATCAGCAACTTAGATCATCAGTGGAAAAAGGCACGTAATTCATCATAACATCGAAATATAAATTATATACAGCTAAATTGCTAAATGTACACAATTTTTCATATCAACAGAAAAGTATTCCGGAATAACCTGGCTTCTCTTGAGACTCTCATTCTTCAGAGTATAGTTAATGATATGCTAAAGCCCGCCCACACGCTGACGTGATTGGTTACAAGGTAGTTTTGACGTCAGAAACGCATGCGATTTCAAACCGCGTTTTTTGAGTCCGTCTTTAGTTCACTGCAGTTTTAAGTTGAAAATACTCAACAATGCTGTTGACTGATGAATTTACACATAGACATATAAATATTGATTTTCACCACAGGGGGTCTTTAGGTCTTCTGAAGCCATACCGATTGAGCAAATTTAAGTTATTCACTGATAATCTGTTTCAGGGATTTGGGCCATGTCAGCTGCTGCTGAAACATTCAGCTTATCGTCGGATGCTCATCTTCCTCCTGGGAGCCAACCGGCAAAACAACCAGGTATTGCAGACGCCATCTTTTAACACCTAATTAAAGGGATAGTTCACCAAAAAATTAAAATTTTGTCATTTACTCACCCTCAAGTTGTTCCAAACCTGTATGAGTTTCCTTCTTCTGTTGAACACAAAAGAAGATATTTTGCAGAATGTTGGTAACCTGAGATTTAACGGTAGCCATTGACTTGCGTAGTAGGAAAAACTGTCTGGTTACCAACATTCTTCGAAATATCTTTGTGTTCAGCAGAAGAAAAAAACTACAGGTTTGGAACAACTTGAGTGTGAGTAAATGGTGACACAATTTTCATTTTTTGTTGAACTATCCCTAGAATGATGACAAATGATGTTCTGTGTGAATATTGGGGTTTGCTTAAGCGCTCATGTCACCCTCTATTGTTTAATGTCTGACATTCTGCTCGTTGTGTGTTTTAGCACCGGCGCTGGAGTTCAGCACAGGCTCGAGAGTTCCTGCATCTCCACAACACTCTGGCCTTGATAGTGCTGCACACTGACCTCACGTCTCAGAGGACGGAGGGTAAGAACACACAATGATTTCTGGACACACACCAAAGTTATCATTAACAAAAACTGTTATGATGACATAAAAATGCGAAAGACCAAAACAGATTTTGAACTAAATTAAAAATGGAAACATTTGCATAATACAAATACACAATAATGTAATTTAATGTACAGAATCAACTGCATGCAGTCTGCTGCTTGTGTTTAGATGTTAATCTGTGAGACTGATGTGGTAATGCTGATGTGTTAATGCGGTTCTCGTGCGTGTTCAGCTCAAGGAGTGTTCAAGCACGCTTCCTCAGGACTGGTGGCTCCATCTTCACCCCTCCTGCCTCTACATGCAGACATCAACACACTGGTCTTTAAAGCGGAAGGACAGGTGTATCTCATGGAGGCAAGATCTCTTTTTCACTCTCTCCTCTCTCTGTTTGTCTGTATTGCACACTACTGACTGAAGCACATATCTTTCAGGTGATGTTTGCCATGCGCGAGTTGTCCGGACCGTTGTCGTTTCTCATAGAGATGATCACGTATTGCTCATTCTGTAACGAACCTTTCTCACTGGGAGTCCTGCAGTTACTCAAGGTTGGTAACCTGACTAATTTAAAACTTCCAGGGCTCAACTATAAGGATGGCAAGCAATCAATAAATACTTTTTTAAATAATTAATTATGCATAGTTTTTATATATTAATAATTAGGGATTCAAGCATGTAGCTCTGAAATCCTATTGTAATTGATAAAAAAAATTTCCAACCATCAGCATTCTCCTCTAAAAGTCATCAAACTGTAAGTTGTAGAGACTCGAAACTTTGAGGGAACTCATGTCACCAGTTACAGCAGTGAAAAGTATTAAATAGCTCATAACTACTAAACCATTAGACGTAGGTGCCAGTGTCTTATATTTTTGGGGTATTTTGGGTTTTTTTTTTGTTTTTTTTTGGCCAGAGTGTAACCAAACCAGTGCAGCAAGATTCTCTGGAGTCTCTGATTGGAAAAAAAAAAAAAAAAGTTGATTCATCATCTTCAAAGGCCACAAAAACGTTTGAAGTGGGTGGAGCCACTTTTACTAAAATGGCTAATTTTTTTTCAAAAATGCCTATAACTACACTACCCTAAGTCTGATACGGTGTCTTTGTCCAAGGTCCCAAGACTGCCTTTGAGGACATTTGACTCACTGGACCTGTTTGGCTCACGGTCCTGAAGATTATTTCAAAAACCAACTCTGGCGAACAAATCCTAGGTTTTTCACTCAACCTCTGTAAAAAACAATTTTTTGGGGATTCTCTAGATCAATAATTATCAAAAAAATATTGAATTCTGGTTAGCTATTTAAAAAATGGGCGTGGCCAAGTCTACCCAAAAGCCTGTCATGTCTAAACGAAAAATCAAAAGTTTGCATCATGAGGTGACAAATGATTCTAAAGAAGCATGCAAACTTATATGTGGAGCAATAACTTTTGAATGTATTCTCTTGTAAATGGCTGTAAATGGTCAATCTCTGATCTAAATGGTTACAGGCTTGTTAATTAAAACATAATATCTTTTTACGCATGTGCTTAAATGCGATCGAAGTGTTGTTGTATGTATATTGTTTAATGTTGAGTAAAAATGTCGTATACTTCAAATCTGAAGTAATCTCAACAGAGAAAAATGTTGTTGAGCTGATCCCTGCCTTTATTTTTATACAATAAAAATGTACCTGACAATACGTTCATGTTCTAGAATCATCTGGAAACGGCTCCTCCTCATGAACTGAAGAACGTTTTTCAGATGCTGCTAGAGATCCTGGTGAGTGATGGCCGTATGCTGCTATAAATACAGGTTTCGAGTGGGGTGTAATGATGTAACACTATTCTTCTTGTCACCTCTCAGATGGTAGAGGACCCTCTACAGTCCCAGAGGCTCAAATATGCATTTGAATCTGAAAAGGGCCTTCTGGGTGAGAACCATATGAGCATGAGTATTTGTGTGATTAAACTGATGTATACTAACATGTGATTCTCAATCATTCACAGCTTTGATGCATCAGAGCAACAACGTGGACAGCAGTCGCTGCTATCAGTGTGTGAAGTTCCTGGTCACGCTGGCACAGAAGTGAGTGTTGAACACTGGGCTCAAATTAAGGATACACAACATAGATGTTTACATACCTGTGTTATAGAGGTATTATGATATAATAGCGTATTCAATTATCACCCAATCTATAGCAAATGTCATTTTTCGTATTCTAACTCACTCACTTCATTTGCTCCAGATGAATAGTGTTGGTCTTACAAGGCTTGAATTTCGGAGTAGGATTGTACATATTGAGCATAATTTTACTCATTCCCGTAGATTTTGTGCTCACACCGAAACGGTCGTTCACATAAAGCTTCCTCTCAGTATTATATTGAGTTCTTTTTTGCTGCTTAAACCGTCAAATACAAACAAAATAACATCAAAAAGCCGGTCATGGCGAGTATTCATGTTAACACTGTCAGTTGTTTTAAATGAACGTAAACAGAAAGAAAACACATGTGTAACAGTATAATGGATCTGTGTGTCAGGTCTTAAAGTGACAGCAGAATAATATACCTGCTGCAAAATTATGAGATAATATTAAACGTATCTACAGGGAGTGCAGAATTATTAGGCAAATGAGTATTTTGACCACATCATCCTCGTTATGCATGTTGTCTTACTCCAAGCTGTATAGGCTGGAAAGCCTACTACCAATTAAGCATATTAGGTGATGTGCATCTCTGTAATGAGAAGGGGTGTGGTCTAATGACATCAACACCCTATATCAGGTGTGCATAATTATTAGGCAACTTCCTTTCCTTTGGCAAAATGGGTCAAAAGAAGGACTTGACAGGCTCAGAAAAGTCAAAAATAGTGAGATATATTGCAGAGGGATGCAGAAGTCTTAAAAAAGCCAAGCTTCTGAAGCGTGATCATCGAACAATCAAGCGTTTCATTCAAAATAGTCAACAGGGTCGCAAGAAGCGTGTGGAAAAACCAAGGCGCAAAATAACTGCCCGTGAACTGAGAAAAGTCAAGCGTGCAGCTGCCAAGATGCCCCTTGCCACCAGTTTGGCCATATTTCAGAGCTGCAACATCACTGGAGTGCCCAAAAGCACAAGGTGTGCAATACTCAGAGACATGGCCAAGGTAAGAAAGGCAGAAAGTCGACCACCACTGAACAAGACACACAAGCTGAAACGTCAAGACTGGGCCAAGAAATATCTCAAGACTGATTTTTCTAAGGTTTTATGGACTGATGAAATGAGAGTGAGTCTTGATGGGCCAGATGGATGGGCCCGTGGCTGGATTGGTAAAGGGCAGAGAGCTCCAGTCCGACTCAGACGCCAGCAAGGTGGAGGTGGAGTACTGGTTTGGGCTGGTATCATCAAAGATGAGCTTGTGGGGCCTTTTCGGGTTGAGGATGGAGTCAAGCTCAACTCCCAGTCCTACTGCCAGTTTCTGGAAGACACCTTCTTCAAGCAGTGGTACAGGAAGAAGTCTACATCCTTCAAGAAAAACATGATTTTCATGCAGGACAACGCTCCATCACACGCGTCCAAGTACTCCACAGCGTGGCTCGCAAAAAAGGGTATAAAAGAAGAAAATCTAATGATATGGCCTCCTTGTTCACCTGATCTGAACCCCATTGAGAACCTGTGGTCCATCATCAAATGTGCGATTTACAAGGAGGGAAAACAGTACACCTCTCTGAACAGTGTCTGGGAGGCTGTGGTTGCTGCTGCACGCAATGTTGATGGTGAACAGATCAAAACACTGACAGAATCCATGGATGGCAGGCTTTTGAGTGTCCTTGCAAAGAAAGGTGGCTATATTGGTCACTGATTTGTTTTTGTTTGGTTTTTGAATGTCAGAAATGTATATTTGTGAATGTTGAGATGTTATATTGGTTTCACTGGTAAAAATAAATAATTGAAATGGGTATAAATTTGTTTTTTGTTAAGGTGCCTAATAATTATGCACAGTAATAGTCACCTGCACACACAGATATCCCCCTAAAATAGCTAAAACTAAAACTTCCAAAAATATTCAGCTTTGACATTAATGAGTTTTTTGTGTTCATTGAGAACATGGTTGTTGTTCAAAAATAAAATTAATCCTCAAAAATACAACTTGCCTAATAATTCTGCACTCCCTGTATATGGCAATTTTTCCCCATGGTATCGATGTCAAAATTGTGGCCAGTGAAAATGCTGAGTGGCTAGTAGCTTCAGAAAACCGCTACCCACAAGTGGGAAAACAAGAAAACGTCAAGCCCTGATTATAATATAATCTACATTAAAAATGCATTGTAATATTTGCAGACTTTTAATGCGTTATAATTTCTAACATAAGTATTATAACCGTGGTTACACTTATTCATGCAGTGATGTTTAATGCCTCTGTGTTTCGGTTAGATGTTCTCCAGCTAAGGACTATTTTAAAGAGCTCTCAGGACATTGGAGCTGGGCAGTGCAGTGGCTTCAGAAGAAGGCAAGAGACCACAGATACGCATCACACACAAGTACTTCTTTATTGTGCATTTTTTTAATTCCACGTCTCCTCTCTTTCAGATGTCAGAGCACTACTGGACGCCTCAGAGTAACGTATCGAATGAGACGTCCACGGCTAAAACCTTCCAGCGCACCATCTCTGCACAGGTACTGCACTTCTTGATGCATCATTATGCTGCGTTCTTGTCATCATCGAACTTGTTTTACGCTATAACCTGTATAAACGCATGTAGTTTACTGTGTAAAAAAATTTACTTCAGTTTGACTTGTAAAATGCAGAGACTCCGTTGGGGAAATTTATCCTTTGCTGATTCAGTGTTATTTTAGTATCATTCATATATTATTATAGTATTTATTGGCTTTTATTTTATATTTTCAGTTTTCATTTTAGTTTTTAGCAATGTTGTGCTTTTGCCATTTTTTTTAATATTTCTGTATAACTTTCATTTATTTAAGTAATTTCAGTACTTCAACTTTAGTACTTTATTTTTGGTTGGTTGGTAAGACATTTCTCATTTTAAAGGTTTTTAAGTTTTTCATTTAATATTTATTTTGATTTCAGTTTTATTTCAATTGAAAATATGGTTTGTACAGATCTTAAGAGTAAAAAGTCCCATTTTCCACTCTCTTTTCATCACTTTTGTATATCCTTAATATTTTGCTTTTCTTTGTGATGAAAACACCCACGGAACAACATAAAAATAAGTTAAGCTAATTTTCAGTTGTGTAAAAAAAAAAAAAAAAACTAATCCATGTGAATTGAGCGGTTTAATACAAATTTTCTAAAGAGACTCGATCGCTTTATTTGATGACCGGATTGAATTTAGGCTTTTATTTAAATATAAACATTCATCAACTCAAGGAAGAACAAGCATGTTTGCTTGAACGAACCGGTGAGGTTCATTCTCGTGTTAGGCAGCACGTTTGAGCTTCCGAAAGAATCACAGAATTTGACCTGCTGAATGGAGCTCAATGAATGATGGGTTTTGTGTTTAGGACACTCTGGCGTATGCCACAGCTTTACTGAATGAGAAGGAGCAGTCCGGCAGCAGCAATGGATCAGACGGCAGCCCAGCCAATGAGAACTCAGACCGAAGCCTCAGACAGGTCTCATTAATTCAACAGTCAATCATCAATTATATCATAAAACAGCAGTATATTATGAGAACATCCTAGTGTTTAATAAATAATTATTTTCACTATTATTTTTCCCTCTTTCTCTCAGGGATCCGAATCCCCAATGATGTTGGGTGATTCTCGGAGTGATCTAGAAGATGTGGACCCCTAACGTTTCTCATTGTTTGTGCGCAACAAAACAACACAAAAAAAAATTTCCCTCCGACGGAAAGATGTTGGGGCTCTAAACATACAATCAGAAAACTGCATTTGATCTTCTAGGGACTGGAAATGGAGCGACCATAAGGAGCCAAAGGGCCCGTCGGAGCGCTCACTCTTCAGGCCGCCTCGCCCGGGGGACGTGAACAGACGCGAATATCTCTTTTTTTTTTTTTTTTTTTTTTTTTTTTTTTTTTTTTTCTTCTGGTGGTTAAAGATTGGCTGGATGAAATTAGAGTTCATGTCTTACAAGTTATTGAGATATTTCATCTGACTCGATGAGTTCTGTCAGACGAACGGGACTTAAAAAACGGAGGCTTTCATTTCCTTAACGTTTTTACGCAGAACTACTACTATGGTGCCAGACGGGGTATTTTAAAAGAAATCAGTCAGCGTATATTTGCCAATGTAATTAAGTAGATACTGTTCATGAGAAATGTAAAGATGTGTTCCATAAGTGTAATTTCAAATGTAAAATAATATTTTTAAGAATCCTTTACTGATTTTCTTTATTTTTTTCTGGATCTGTTTGAGAGGTGCCTCAAATCTATTCGAAAACAAAGAGGAACTTGCCAAGTCTCTGAGAGTCAAATAATCACACCGTTTTTCCCTTCTCATTCTTGCTGGTATTTTTAAAATGCACTTTATATTTGAATTCAGTTTGTCACCGATTCATGACATGGAGACAATTGGACAGACATGTCCCTCGCTGCTCTCTGTCCATCCTTGACTTTCTGGATAGGAACCGCTGGATGGGAACGGCGTGCTGCAGAAGACACGAACTGTTTACGCCAGTGCTAGACAGAGAACTATGACGGTGGACATGGGGGACAGACTTTACAGCGGAAGACACATCGCATCAGAAGATACACATATGCAACACACAGAGATTCTACTGTCCAATGAAGGTTTCTTCCTCCTGAAAGACAATGAGTGCTACAATCAGCAGTGTGTCATCTCACTATTTCTGTTCATCTGTTTCGATGTTGTCTTGTGCCACTCTGGTATGAAGGTCTAGGACATGAAGACACTTTTCAGGGTTAATTTTGCCAAATTTGTCCCTTTTTTTTTTTTTTTTTTTCTTCATTTGCCTGCATCATTTCCGTTCAGTCTGCCTTATGCGATAGAATGACGTGGCGAGGATCGGGCAGAAAGGGGATGAAGGGGGAGAGGAGAGAGTAAAACAGAGGTTGTTGGAGGGATGGGAAGTTGTTACAGAGCAGTAAAGTGCCTTTACTCGACTCGTCCCCTACGCTGCTCGCGTCCTCGTCTTGAGACAAACCAGAAGACAAATCGTGCTACACAAATGCCTGAACTCACTCGACATTACGATAACAACGCACACGCATACGCTCGGCCGCGCTCATCTCCGAGCGCCATATGAGGACACAGGCGGCATCTCGAGCGTCACGGTCGCTTGTTTGAGCTGGGCCTGTGATGTCTCTCTTTCAGGGTGTCCGCAGGGTGATTCATCTGCCGTTTGCTGCTCATTTTGTATTTAGACTAGAACACTTAGCGACATTGCTTCAATGTTTACAGTGGAAAGACCTCAACACCACCTCACACAAACGTTTGCTGAAAGAGTGCTGCTTTTTACCTCAGTCAACTGCTCTCTGCTTGGTTTTTAAACTTTCACTTTGACGCTTTTTTGACATGCTTCTTCGCATGTTTGCATGTGTGAGAGACTCTCTAGGAGGAAAAGAACTGAGTAAACCAGCCGAAGCTGAAACACGCTGGTCTTCCACCTGCTGAGGAAAAAAAAAAAAAAAACAGGTCTGCTGGTCTTTGCTGGTTTTTGCTGGTCTTCCATCTTGGCTTAGTTGGTGTTCAGCTGGTTCAGTGGCCAAAAACAAACTTGAAGACTACTTGAGTATGTTTTTTTAGGGGTTTCGAGAACTTAAACTCTTGATTGGTCTGGCTGGGTGATCAGGCAAAACCAGCAAACCACTCAAGGCTTGTTTAAGATGTTTTTTCTCAGCAGGAAAATCCTGCTAATCTGGTTTTGGTAGGTTTCCGTGCGCTTCCACTCTTGATTGGTCAGGCTGGGTGATCAGTAAAACCAGCACACCATCTTAAACTGGTTTAACGTGTTTTTTCAACAGGACCAGCCTAGTTTGCTGGTTTTAGAGTGGTTTTGGGCACTTTAACTCAAGATTGGTCAAGCTGGCCGACCTGGTAAAACCAGTTAAGGCTGGTTTAAACAGTGTTTTTCAGTAGGGTATTTGACTTTTTGACTCTTTCTCTTGGTGTCAGCCTCTAATAGTCAGCAAAACACTGCAGTACTCACAACTGCCTTTATACTTTGAATCAGTAAATGGTTCATTGCTAATTCACCGCCGCAGATGTGGTTAGCGTGTTGGATGATTAGTTAAACAGATTTTAGGGTGAGCAGAGGAGTTTTTCTAAATGTTTCGGACTGAAGGCACAGAGTTCCGTGACGATTGAGAGGGCAATTCATCAGATCAGTGCCTGAAGGCATCGTTCTTATTTTGCTGGAATATGCACATTCGCAATGATATCACACTAATTTCAGCTCAGCTGCCTAGATGGTTGTCACTAAAGGAGCCCAGAAGAAATGGTGGAGTTACAGTTTGTACTCAGTGCTGTAGAGTCATCTTTGAAGTACTTGAGTGAACAGGGTGTGATAAAACTATCATCAAGTCTAATCCTCCTCCCTCCAATCAATCTTTTTTTACCTTTCCTACACCTGTAGATGCTGTACCAACCACTCGGCAGATCTGTGACGAGGCTTGCATTTTTAAGCTGGGTGTCAGGACAGGGTTGAAGATGCTTGAGTTTTTAATAACTGAGGATTCTTTGATTCATTTCTGCTGCGAGTGTGTATGATGTGTAAAGGAATCTGTTAATGCATGTTAAAACCACATTTTAATTTGTACATCAGAGTTTGACAATGAAAACATTTGATATAAAAAATGAAAAACTGGAATGCACAACTTTTCAGATTGTCACTTTGTACGCGTCATGTCTGAAGTTGATTTTAGACCATTACTCATATCAAATTTGTATAAAACTTGCAATGTAAAAATACACATTTATAAAAAGAAGTATACTCTTATAAACAGTGCGCATGCATAATAGTACATATGCTCTTCCCGAAATATAGTAAAATAGATATTGTTCAATTCAGAAATGTGTAAATATCAAACTGAAAAGTGCTGGCTAAATACAGTTATCGATATTATCTATTACAAATATTGGAGGTTTAATTTCAGAATTGGACCATATTTTAAAAATATTGTCCAATATTATATCATTGTACATTTAGATTACCTTTGCCATCATCTAACGCTCACTTAAAGTCAATCTTTCAAAATGAACAATTGAATAACACTGTTAAATGTAATCTTTAGCAAACCTCAAAATGAATGTCCATTTTTCAGTGGAGCTTCAAATTGTTTTAGTTATTAGAATTTTATTTTTCATTTATTTAAACCAAATAATATAGAATTTTATATATTTGGTCAATGCATCCCTTTTTAAAATGTGTTTTGCAGTTTAAAGGCCTATTTTAAAGTGTTTTAGCGTGGTTATGGTTATATCCAGAAACCGTTACAATACTCTTCATCGTGTAATACTCCATAGTGGCAGAATTGAACTCATTTCTCACGGCTCCAACTATTCTGTGTTATAGCAGTTATGTCCTTGGTTACGTATTTAGAGAAGGGAGGAAAGAGGAGCACATGTCGCCTTAGGCGTCAAGGAGGTCTTCAGCGGTCACTCGGCTGGTGGGACGGGCGGTGCCTGCAGCAGGTGGCGATGGCGGCAGCTCCTTTATCTCCTCCAGATGTATGAACGACACAGGTGTTTCCTATAGCAAATGCCCCCTTAATGACCGAACCACGCGAAAGAGCCTGACAGCCTGTCAATGTCCAGGAGTCCTGACATGAAACTTCCACCTAAACGAAATAATTCAGGTTAGTGTGACACTAAAGGTTCGGTCTTATTAGCGAAATGTCAATAGAGTGGCGATGTATGAAGCCCAGCTCTCACAGAAGGTGCTTTCAAATCTTTGTGTTGGTCAACAGGGTAAATTTGTATGACGAACTGAACCTGATGCAAAATTTACATTGAAGTCTTTCGCCTTCACAGGGTGTTCTAATCCAAGTCTTCTGAAGAGACATGATCGCTTTATATGATGAACTGATTTTTTTTACACAGAAACATTTAGAGGTGAACATACATTGAGCACTCAAATATGGAAAAATCCTTCAGATTTCATAAAAAAAAAAAATCTTCATTTATGTTTTGAAGACAAACAAAAGTTGTATGGGTTTGAAACTACATGAGTGTGAGTAATTGACAAAATTTTCAATTATAGGTGAACTAAGGCGTTTAAATTACCCCATGATTTCTCACCCTCAAGCCATCCTAGGTGTATATGACTATCTTCTTTCAGACGAACACTATTGGAGTTATATTAAAAAAATATCTCGGCTCTTCCGAGCTTTATAATGGGAGTGAATGGTACCAGAGATTTTGAAGTCCAAAAAAAGTGCATCCATTCATCATAAAAATAATCCACACCGACTTCATGGAGTTAATAAAAGCCTTCTGAAGCAAAGCGATGGGTTTTTGTACGAAAAATGACCATATAATAATATTTAAGTCTAAAATGATCATTATTAAAGAGAAACGTCGGAGGATTTCGATATAAGAGTAGATGAGCTTGAGTTTGTTGCCCAGCCCTATTTGTTTGAAATGCAAGAGGTTTCTACGCTTACACTACTTCTACATCTTGTGTCATGCGTTGGGTCAGAGTTCACTCTCCCACCGGAACTAGACGAGTGTACACCCGTTACCGGACGCCAGTGATTATAGTTTAAAAAGTTATAAATATGGAATTTTTTCTTTAAAAACCCATCGCTTTGCTTAACCCCCTGGAGGATTACTTTTTTTTTTTTTTTTTAAACTGTGACTTTTATGATGGATGGATGCACTTTTTTGGACTTCAAAATCTCAGGTACCATTTTCTCCCATTATAAAGCTTGGAAGAGCCATGATATGTTTAACATGACTGCTATTGTGTTTGGCTGAAAGAAGATAGTCATATACACCTAGGATGGCTTTAGGGTGAGAAAATCATGTGATAATTTAGATTTTTGGGTGAACTATCCCTTTAAGTCATGTTTCGATGAATCCACAGATTCGGGAGTTAAACTGCCGCTTGTATAAATGTTACAAGCCATGCATTTGTTTTTTGTTCACTGAGTAAACGGAAACTTCTTGTGAGTCACCTGCTCGCTAAGACCCGTGGGGTCGTGTTCTTTCAGCTGACACTCCAGAGAGGACGTTTGGCAGCAGGAGGCATATGACGTTACACCCCTTTTAGCAGGACATGCCCTGCGGCTCCCATGTAGAGGTCGATCAGACTCCGATACATCCCCAGATGAAGAGGAAGAACTGCAGCCTGCAGGTAAAGAAGACCGTTGTCACATTCTAGAAACATGACTTGAAATATATAGAAAGACAATCAAGTTGTAATTAAGTTAAACATAGAGAACTCTATTCAAATTAATTTTCAGAGCAGAAACTGAAATAGAATCATTTTAAAACGAATGCGTGAGATTAGAGTTCTCAAAAAAAAAAAAGCCTAATAAAGAAATTCTAACCCTTCCACTGAACCCAGAACATTCCATTAATAAACCATCATTTCTTGAATTTATGAAAAACGCTGCAGTGCGAAACCATCTGTCACCTGTCAGCTGGTGGTCTGGGGGACATTCTGCGTCCGCGCCTCTCTCGGGACTGTCTATCATCTGGCACTGAGCTTTATGGCCTGTACAACAGCGTGCTACAGCGAACACACCTTGCCCTCCGTTCCCATTGACAGCAACACACTCTTTCTGCCCATCTCTCACCTGTCAGAAAGAAAATGATGTAGAGTAGTGACTTGCATCAGGCTGACAGTTTAAAGTGTATTTTTTTTGAGGATACGGAACAAACTTTTTCTGATAATGACCTCCACTCTTTCTCCAGCTCTCATGCCGTTATGTGAGAAACTGGAGCAGCTCAGCATCTCTTCACTGTGGCGACAGCGGGCCACAGCTGTGGCGAAACCTGAAGCGCCAGACCTCTCAGACCAAACCGATCTACAGAGCAGATCCTCTCCTGTGAGAACACGCATGTAGCAGCAACCTCATTAAAAACACACAACACCACCTTAACGGTTTTGGCCACTTCCATAGTGATTAAACTAGTCATAAACTGCAAAAGCATCCACATAAACCAGCCTGGGCCAATAACAGACTACCAAAAACCGTTTAATACTATTTTAGATGTTTCAAAATGTTCCAGGGAAGAAAATAATGCAATTAATTATTGTATTTACAGTATGTTGCATGATGAAAGTCACTAAAAAATACACAATTAGCATGTAAATAAATCAGTAAAACAAAATAAACAAGGTCAGTATTATTAATAAATATTATTATATTTGCAGTCTGCTAAATATAATATTAAATGAATTAGTAAGTAAACAAACCCGTAAAAGAAAAACAATGAGGTTGATATTAACAATAATTATTAAAGTATTATAATATAATATAATACTGTATTATTAATATTAAGCTTATTTATTGTTTTGTTTTACTGGTTTATTGACATACTAATTGTATATTTAGTGGTGACGTTCATCATGTAACATTTATATTTTGTAGATTGCACTGAAATAAATATAATATAATAATCTATTCATATTTATTAATAATTCTAACCTCATTTATTGTTTTGCACTGTATTAATATATAATATAATATGATATAATATAATAATTTAGTGCAGTCGCTTAAATATATTATTAAATGAAATGTAAATAAACCAGTAAAACAAAACATAAATAAGATTAATATTAATAAATTATATTATATTGTATTAATTCACTGTTTAATATAGTATTATATTAATTCACTGTTAAATATAGTATTAAATTATTTAGGGGTTAGTATTAAATATGAAATATGAAATATTATATTCTATAAATTCATTGCAATCTGCATATTATAGCATTATAATCATCATACATCGGATTGTAATATCAGTCCATATTAGTACTATTGTTGAAGCGTCACTCGTGAACTCTGACCTGTGAGAGTGGAGGTCGGGTCGGGCAGGGCGACCACCATGTTGGGTGTAGTGAGACGGTGGTCCTGTGGAAGAGACTCTGGGTTAATGACCTGTTTGACTGAATGATAGAGGAGCTGTTGCAGAAGCTCAGCAGAGCTGGAGTTTGGACTCAGGTTCAGGAGCACTGCCGCTACACCTGAAAACACACACAGACCAGAGCTGCTTATATGGACAGACTGATAAAATATACTCTCATCTATCTGATAATATGCATTAATAATAGTATGCATTAGCATGTATGTGCGCTAACCAGCGACATGTGCCGCTGCCTGTGACGTTCCGCTCTTGGTAGTGAAGCAGGTGGAGCAATCGCTGGATGCGCTGATAATGTCATCACCGGGCGCAAACACGTCCACGCAGCGGCCCACGTTGGTGCCCGTCTTCCCAGAGCTCAACGGCTGGTCAGCAAAATTAACAGACCCTACCGTTATCACCTGCAGCAGGGGAACAAATGATGTCAAAGCCCATCATATTGACAAGCAAATGCTTTCCTGAAGGATTCAACCCATTGTAATCTCAGGCCGGTACCTCGGGCTCTGAGGCTGGTGAGTACAGACAAGCATCATCGTTGTAGTTACCAGCGGCAGCAATGAGCACTGCGCCAGATTCAACCATTGACCTGCAGGCGGCGTTGAGCGTGCGACTGAATCCCCCTACAAATGGCAGCAGTAGGATCACGGGTCTGATAGGCTGAGACGTCAGTGATGACTGGATGTACTCCAGACCTGCAACAGAGTTGAGTAAAATAATAATATAATATTTGTATTTATTGTTTGTTTGCTTGCTTCCCTGCCAAAGCTCCAGACATTATTATTTATTACTTAATAATACACATTTTCTTGTTATAATGTTTTTCCTTTTATTTAATATAATATAATATAATGTAATCATTTTTTTATTAATTAGCTCCTGACGGTATGTTTTTTCACTTATTATTTATGTATTATTTAATAAATTAGTAAGATTATTAATATTTAATCTATTATAAAAGGTTTATATTCTATTATTTACGATATTATAATTCAGTGCAGTCTGCTAATTATAATATTAAATAAAATGTTACACGATGAACGTCACTACTAAATACACAATTAGCATGTACATAAACCAGTAAAAAAAGAACAATAAGGTTAATATTAATATTATATTAAATTCATAAATTAAATGAATTAAGGCTTAATACTAATATTAAATATAATTATTTCCTATATATTATTATTGTTATAATAATTAAAGGTTAATATTAAATATTTGGGTTGTTATATTGTTTTTATTTATTTATATTTGTGTTTATTCAATTCATAAATATATATATATATATATATATATATATATATATATATAAAATAATCATTTAAATAAATTAAATATTAAATGTGTGTGGGTGAGTTTCAGATATTATATTATTATTGTCTATAGTATAAAATGTTTTATGACATGTATTTATTTTTTATGAATACTATGTTTTTTACTTATTTTATTTATGCATTATTATTTATGTTTTGGTTTACCTGCCAAATCTCCTGACAGTTATATCTTAAATATCCTGATATATATATATATATATATATATATATATATATATATACAGTTGTGTTCAAAATTATTCAACCCCCCAATGCTGTAAATGGTTTTAGAGAATTTAGAGTACATTTGTAATTGAATTCAGAATGAAATCCTACAAGGACTTCTTAAAGAAGCATATGCAACTAAAATGACATCAATTGGTTTTGTAATACAGTAGTAAATGTTTCTTTTGTGAATTCTTCATTGACACAATTATTCAACCCCTTAAAGACTACCACTCTGAAGAACAGAGGTCCATTGAAGTGTTTTCAATCAGGTATTGAAAGCACCTGTGGATGTCAGGGAGCAGCAATAAAGCCTAATAAGCACCAATTAGGCAGCTTTAAAATGACTGTGATACTCAGCTCCTTCTAGACATTTACTGGTGTGGTTACAAACATGGTGAAGTCAAGAGAATGGTCCAGGAAGACAAGAGAAGAGGTGATTACTCTTCACAGGAAGGGCAATGGCTATAAGAAGATTGCAAAGATGTTAAACATACCAAGAGACACCATAGGAAGCATCATTCGCAAATTCAAGGCAAAGGGCACTGTTGAAACGCTACCTGGTCGTGGCAGAAAGAAGATGCTGACTTCGACTGCTGTGCGCTACCTGAAGCGTAGAGTGGAGAAAAGTCCCCGTGTGACTGCTGAGGAACTGAGAAAAGATTTGTCAGATGTAGGTACTGAAGTTTCTGCTCAGACAATACGGCGCACCCTGCGTAATGAAGGCCTCCATGCCAGAACTCCCAGGCGCACCCCCTTGCTGTCTCCAAAGAATAAGAAGAGTCGACTGCAGTATGCCAAAAGTCACGTGGACAAACCACAGAAGTTTTGGGATAGTGTTCTGTGGACTGATGAAACAAAATTAGAACTGTTTGGGCCCATGGATCAACGCTATGTTTGGAGGAGGAAGAACAAGGCCTATGAAGAAAAGAACACCTTGCCTACTGTGAAGCATGGCGGGGGTCAATCATGCTTTGGGGCTGTTTTGCTTCTGCAGGTACTGGGAAGCTTCAGCGTGTGCAAGGTACCATGAATTCTCTTCAGTACCAGGAGATATTGGAGGACAATGTGATGCAGTCCGTCACAAACCTGAGGCTTGGGAGACGTTGGACCTTTCAACAGGACAATGATCCCAAGCATACCTCCAAGTCCACTAGAGCATGGTTGCAGATTAAAGGCTGGAACATTTTGAAATGGCCATCGCAGTCACCAGACTTAAATCCGATTGAGAACCTCTGGTGGGACTTAAAGAAAGCAGTTGCAGTGCGCAAGCCTAAGAATGTGACTGAACTGGAGGCTTTTGCCCATGATGAATGGGCGAAGATACCCGTAGCTCGCTGCAAGACACTTGTGTCAAGCTATGCTTCACGTTTAAAAGCTGTTATAACTGTAAAAGGATGTTGTACTAAGTATTAAGATTGAATGTCACTTGGGGGTTGAATAAAACTGATAATGATGTGAGCAGAGAAAAGACATTTGTGGTTATTTCATTATAAATGTTATGTTATATTTGTCTGACCTACACGTGCCTCTTTGATTTAATTGTAAGCAGGATGACTGAATGATCAAAATCAATGTCAAACCGGCCAAAACAATCAATTTCAGTGGGGGTTGAATAATTTTGAACACAACTGTATATATTTTTTTTTTTTTTTTTTTTTTTTTTTTTATTTAATTAACATTAATGTTATGTTTTTCATTTTTATTTATTTATTTTAATTATTATTTATGTTTTGGTTTACCTGCCAAAGCTCCTGACACGGTACCCTTGCCTTGGCAGTTCAACACTCGGACACTGTTTACGCTGGCACCTCGAGCTACACCTGAGTCCCGTCCACTGACCACTCCTGCTACGTGTGTCCCATGACTGTCACACTGACTAGCCTGTGGGCAGAAGACGCTTCTCGTTAGCACTTACACTAAAAACTGCCCAGCTGTCATAAAACATTAATTCCATTCACCAACCTGTCTGTGAACTCTGACTCCATCCTCCTCTGGCACACTGTTGAAGTCCGTCACCATAACCCTGTCCTCAATCTCACGATGAGTCACCTGAACACTTGTGTCTAAGAGATACACTCCCACCTTTGCGCCGTCGTCTGCATACACGCAAGCATGACGGCTCAACAGATCCATAAATGGCAAAATACTTGAACAGGGATTGAAAATTCAAGATTAAACATTTTATTACAATAAAAAAAAACATTTAAACATTTCAGAAGACAAATCTGTCACTTTAGGATCTCAGAATATAATTTTAGAAGTTCCATTAAAGTGTTTGGCAGAGTAGAGAGAGGGGGGAGATTTTAGCTCACTGGGTGGTAAGTATTTTCCAGGCTCATGTTTGTTTTGAAGGATGCGCTGCAGGTTCCATGGGATGCTCTGGGCAAAGATGGAGGAATCCTCTTCAATGTATTCCACATGGGGCAGCTTTACTGCCTGCCAAAAACACAAGCGATGGAATGAAAAATTATTTTAATTCCAGTTCAAGCTTTTTTTTCAGTCCATAATACAGTTCAAACATTCTTAAATCTAAAATATGAAATTGAGAGTATTATTGTGCAATAGTGTCTGTAAATTACCATGTGAAGAACATCGCTGCTCATTTTCACCAGAAAACCCACGGAAGGCTCCAGAATAAGTCTGCAGTATTTCGATCAGGTATCCACGTTTTGCGGCTTTTGCACGGAGTCTGCGTGCGGTGCGCTCCACCTGGTTGATGTGCGTTCCCTTCCGCATCACCACTATATACTGACCCGGCATGCGCCAGGCGTCCTGTGCGTAAAACACGCAGAGTGTTCAATTGACAGTGATTTTGATAGTTTCCTCTTATTTATATATATATATATATATATATATATATACTAGCGTTCATAAAATGTTATGTATTACTGTGATCAAAGCTGAATTTTCAGCATCATTACTCCAGTCTTGTTACATTCAGAAATAATTATAATATGATGATTTACTGCTAAAGACACATTTAATGTGTACAATATTTTTTTCAGGATTCTTTGATGAATAGAAAGTTCAAATGAACAGTGATCTTTTGTAACATTATAAATGTCTTTACTTTCAATAAAAGTATTCATTTCTTTCATTTCATTTTTTTTTTTTAAATAAAAATAAAATTCTTACTGACCCCAAACTTTTGAATGGTAGTGATAATGTTATAAAAGCTTTGTATATCAGATAAAAACTGTTCTTTTGAACATTCTATTCATCAAGGAATCCTGAAAAAAGTACACAACTATTTTTAACATTCATAATAATAAAAAATGTTACTTGAGCAGCAAATCAGCATATTCAAATGATTTCAGGAGGATCATGTGACACTGAATACTGGAGTAATGATGCTGAAAATCCAGCTTTCATCACAGGAATAAATTACTTTGAACAATATATTTAAAACAGTTATTATAAATTTTATATATATATATATATATATATATATTATATATATGTGTGTGTGTATATATATATATATATATATATATATATATATTTGGTCATATAAAGTGTCCTTAATACTAACATTAACATGTTGGGGCTAACAATGTGCCTGCTACTTTGGAAAAAAAAACACAAACAAATGCATATATACACCTTGCTCATTTGTTTTACTTAGGAAATTAGTCATTTTACATGCATTATTTATTATTTTATTTGTTTTATTTGATACAACCAAAAATCTGCATAATCTGCATCCTGTAGACATAGCAAAAGCACGTTGTTTCATTTAAAAGAAAATTAACTTCATATATCAGAATCATTTCTTACTTTTATAAAACCATTTCATGTGATTAAATCCAAATGATTGATATGCAGCATTTTGTAGTTTCAAAAACAGGTAATAAGCCCATAGAGTAATTAGTACCTTGGTGCACCTGTGAAACTGGGCGGATGGCCTGCTCTCTGCTTCGGGCTGGGTGTCATCCTGCAGAATAAGAGACAGGATCATCTCTTCATCCTCAGTGTAGTCTTCATCACTCTCAACCAAAGCCACAAGACCCAGCAGAAAAGCCACACAGCACACCGTCACGACGCCTCTCATTCTGTGGGCACTTTTTGTGCTTTTAGCTCAAACTGAAGCGTAACAAATAACCAGTTCAAGTGATATTGCTCAAAATTGCCTTTTTTGGATTGTTGTTCGTCATATGGTAAGGCAGTGGTATGGAGCAGAGAGATTTAGAGCTGAAGTGTATCCTCATTTCATTTAACATGTCATTTGAATCTGAACGCAGTGAGGTGGGGCGTGCTGACGTTTCTCTGTGCTTATATCGAACGATGTCTCGTTAATAAATACAGCAGAAGAGGAGTCAGATTACAGTCCACCCACGCACATATTATACGCTTACTATTCCTGCACAGGCTTGTACCATTTGCTGAAATGAAAGTGCCAGTGGCTACTAACAAATAAGAGCAAGCCTTAAACAATGAATTGAATTGTAGTGAAATTTTATTGGATTTTTTTGTTTTGTTTTGTAACTAGGCTAAAGGAAGATTCATTTCTTAGTGTTTTTACACAGACCATAAGCTCGCTCACATGTCACCTGCGCGCGTCCGTGAGAGTTGGATGCTACTACAAACTTTGACCAAATACAGATTCACGTCGTCCTCTGTTGGCCAGATAGTGGTATTGTTGAAGAGTCCTAATCAACTGAAACGTGCAAAATACAATTAATTTTGAATTTTTGAATCAATGTACAGTGTAGACTCATATTGAGCGGTTTGTGAGAAAACGGAAGAAAACACTTAAACACCGCTGACACAAAATAATAGCCTATATGCTTTTTTTTTTTTTTTTTTTTTTTTTACCTGTTTTGTTTCAGAATTATGAGACTGGTGTGAAAAATACAGGAATAACAGGCTGTCAAAAGCAGACTAAAAGAGAACTTTTACTGAAGCGACGATGACACAATCCCATATTCAGGAGTGTCATGTGTTCAAAACCAGCATTTGCTAGCTAGGTGTGTTTTGAAGCTGGTTTGACCTGGTTTAAACTGGTCATGAGCTGGTTTGAGCTGGTCATGGGCTGGTTTAAGATGGTCATGAGCTGGTTTAAGCTGATCAAGTGCAGGTGCGGACCAAGAACCAGTAAGGACCAGCTCAAACCAGCTTCAACACATACCTAACCAGCGTTTGCTGTTTTTTTTTTTTTTTTTCAACAAATGATCTGATTATGCAAATCACATGCTAGAGGCCTGGGCAGCATGCGTGATTAATTATCTAATTGCTTTCAGTGGAGGCTGAACGCTTAAGAAATGTATGTCAAGGCCTGCAAAATGGAAAATGGCCAGAAACGTTCCACAACATTCCGAAATGCATTCTTCGGATCCAGCTGATAATAACATGTAGAATTGTTCACTGATGAGTTTTTGGAACATGCATTCATCTTTCTGTTCTATAAGCTTTAATGTGTAGTTAAGGTTTCATTTTCATACTTTATGATAAGAAATCTTGAAGAAAAAAAATCTAAATGTTCCATTTGTTTACCTGGAAATACATTGCACAACTTTTACTGAGACCAAACTTACGGAAGCATAAAAACTAAGCTGAATGGACAGGGAGGATAGATGATACAAATAGCTGACATGTCTTGACAAATTGGGTCCTCCCTCGAAATCAGCTCTATCTAAACTGTCAGTAAATGTAAAGATATATACGAATAATATTCATTTCAAATATGCATAGCTTACTATAGAGGTAATGTTTATTAAAACATTAGGCCTAGTGTATTATAAAACCAATTGAATGTAATTTATTTCACTTGATTAACTGATAATAGGCTATAATTATTATTAAGCTATTTAAGTGAATAACTGTACATCATTCATTTGTTTTATATAACTTACATATTTGGAAATTAACACTTAATTGCATTAAGGATAATTGAGAATATATGAAGGGTAAGTGCAAATGTGTGTATAAACTAAGCTATCGGGCTGATCACTTATCTGTATGCTATGCTAGTATATAAGCTATCTAATGCAGACATAAATGGTCATTATAACATAGTTGAAACAGTATTTATCATAGCATGATTCTGTAGGAATTGTAATCAGGCAGTAAAGAGAGTACCAATTAACATAAACCAATGGGATCTCTGGACGTCCTAAAGGAGACCCAATTTCGGTGGGGCAGGGGAACGAATTGACCCAATTTGTCAATTCACCGCACAAGTCCTGAAAAGTGAAAACGTTTTGATCACCACCAGGTGGCTGGACGCAGTACAGGTCATAAACATCGCCATCTCCATGTTATGTAATTAGACTTGAGACAAGCTAAAATATTAAATTACTCTTTAAATACATTTTTTTCAAAGATGGTTTCTATCATTTTATGTTTTTATCTTGCTGGCGTAAGTTAGTTTTTTTTTTTTTTTTAAATAAGTTAGGCTGTAGTTCGTTATTTGATGCTATAAAAACGCGGGTTTCAGCGCCATATTGGGACCTTGGCAGCTTCACTTTTCTATAGTGGAAGTGAGTGAAGGTGTGTCGTCAATCTTAATTTTTTTTTTTTTTTTTCACAGTCTATGGCTGACACAAATAAAACTGCTATAAACTTTTTTTTTTTAGCAGAAACAGTTTGACACCAAAAGGCCTACTAATTTTATCTAAAGTAAATTACTGTAGCCATGGACAAATGTATAGTTCAACACTTTATCTTAAGTCATATATAGACAATGGCTGTAGACTAGGACAGATGTACAAGTACAAAGCAGTTGAGTCCTTTTTGGCACAAACAGAACCTCATAAATGGAAAGTCCCCACCATGACAGGAAAACAAACATGCATGTTGCACATACTTTGTGGCCCAAATGATTCACAGTTCAGTAGGCTACTGCAGTTATTACATAACTAACAATATCTATAAATAGCTCAACAATCATTCCGAACACATTAACAGACATTACATTTAAATAATCTAAAATAAGATATCAATCCAGATATGGTTAGTTACCCTGCTGCCGCTTGTATAAAGTATGAAGGAGCACCACAGACGGATATAAAAACCACATTCCAGGCAGTTCTGCTTTCAGTGTCCTCTGGTGTTGGTGGCATAAGTCAAGGTCATAAGTATTTCATCACCTAATGTTTAAACATTTTCCAGCCTTATTTCCATGAAAGTCGATCCTATTATCATATGCTTGTCACAAGGCATGGCCAGACCTTGTGACATTAACATGCCTAATGTAAAATGTGATGACATACATTGTACACTTAAAATAGTATATATATGTGTGTGTGTATATATGTATATATGTATGTATATATGTATATATGTGTGTATATATATATATATGTATATGTATATATATGTGTATATATATATATATATGTATATGTATGTATGTGTATATATGTATATTTATATATATGTACTTGCCCTTGTGTATGTATATATATATATATATATGTAGATCTGGACAATAATCAACAGGCACTATTCACTCTCCAGCTCAGATGTGTAGTAACTCGAATCCTCCATTTTCCCATAGAACATTTCTTGGTTCAGGTCTGCTCCTGTGGTTCTTCTATCCATCAATGGAGTGCTAGAACATGCCAGCACACTGGGAGAACTTTGACATGTGTGGAGGACGATGACACGCTCACTATGTTTGTGATCGGCGTGGAGTTTTGGATCTGCCGATATTTCTACTTTTTCATCATCACAGAAGCCAGCCAAGGGAGCTCTTATTGGTTTCGGTGGACTGTAACAGGAAAATACAGGTGAGTTTCATGCCATTTAAAAGTGTTTTTGCTCATTTTAAAAAGTTTTACAGATTTTAGAAATAAATTGTGCTTTTGTGAAGAGTCATCTGAATGGTGTACACTACACTTGAGTAAGATAAGACTGTACTCATAATAGTTTTCTATGAAAAGCATTTTAATTATACATGGTGCTGGTCACTCCCTCTGTCTTTCACCTGTTAAAATGACGTGACCCATGGAGAATTCTCACGCTCATTGGCTGCCTTCTCTGTAGTTACGCTAGTAGCATAATGCTGTTTTGTTGATGTGAAGAGCGAAAATTTAACAATGAAACTCACGTATCGTGTTTACCAGCGGAGACAACGGGAGAATCCGCATGTGTACAGATGAAGAAGCAGACAAAGTCTGAGGCCAGTAGACAGAAAATGAGCCTCATTCACAAGGTGGAAAGATTTGAAGGAGAAAATCCTGAGCAGTGATGCCAAAGTTGCATATTTTTTTGTTGTGCAAGTAAGGAAATGAGTTATTTGTGTTGACCGCTCACTTAAACTTAAGTATCAGTGTAATTCACATAAAACTGATGATCATGCTGAACCACATTGATAGATGGCAGTGCTAACACCACTGTGGTATTGGTACTTCAAGATTTTTACAAAAATAATCTTATCAGATATAACATAATAACATTCTCTAAAAGAGGTAAGATTCTCTGAGATTCAATTATCCAAACCCTTAACCCAGTTACAGAGTGAATGAAGACTTAAATGAGTCTTGATGGGCCCTCAGAAAACACAAACCCCAGTGTAATGACAGGAAGAGAAGGAAGACATTGAGTTAGACTAGATGAATGAAGAGATCATTTACATTAAATGTAGGGTAGGCAATAGTCAGAGAGAACAGTCTTTTTTATTTTGTTTGAAACTCTCTTCACATCCTTATAGCAATCAATAATAGAAGTCGCACATGAAATCCCATATATCATCTGTGGAAGTTTCAGGACCAAAAAATGTTTGGCCATTCGTTCCGAATGCAATGATAGGATGTCCCACCTGCATGTCAATCTGTATATTTCTATACCTCTGTGCACCTGCTCGCGCAGACATCACACGTCATCAGCACATTTCATGAGGCTATGCAGAGCTGTAGACAGACAGTCACCGAGCACCACAAACAAATAGCAGCCACCTTTTACAGTACCTTTTACCAAAATAACGAGCTTATGCCGCATTCACGCCATGTCGTAATCGTAATTAGAGACGCAACCTGTATCGTTCTACCCGGAGCTGTTCACGTCCTCAACTGGTGCTACAAAGTAAAAGTATTTTATTACGCTCATTATTATTGTAATGTTATGTGCTTTGAGACATGAGGTAATTTGGCTTTGGAGACGCTTTGAAGGGAGGGCGAGATCTCAGGCTGTAGCCACACCGAAATTGCCTACCCTATCTTTAACCATTCACTCTTAAATGCATGAAATCAATTTTTTTTACAAAATGTTACAGCATATATTTTTATACACTGATCAGGCATAACATCATGACCACCTTCCTAATATTGTGTTGGACCCCTTTTGCTGCCAAAACAGCCCTGACGTGTCGAGGCATGGACTCCACTAGACCCCTGAAGGTGTGTTGTGGTATTTACACCAAGATGTAGGAGAAGATCCTTTAAGTCCTGTAAGTTGCGAGGTGGGGCCTCCAGGGATCTGACTTGTTTATTCAGCACATTCCATAGATGCTCGATTGGATTGAGATCTGGGGAATTTGGAGGCCAAGTCAACACCTCAAACTCATTGTCGTGCTCCTCAAATCATTCCTGAACTATTTTTGCTTTCTCAGGGCGCATTATCCTGCTGAAAGAGGCCACAGCCACCAGGCAATACCGTTTCCATGAAAGGGTATACATGGTCTGCAACAATGCTTAGGTAGGTGGTACATGTCCAAGTAACATCCACATGGATGGCCGGACCCAAGGTTTCCCAGCAGAACATTGCCCAAAGCATCAAACTGCCTCCGCCGGCTTGCCATCTTCTCATAGTGCATCCTGGTGCCATGTGTTCCCCAGGTAAACAACAAACACCCGGCACCCGGCCATCCATGTGATGTAAAAGAAAACGTGATTTATCTTCCATTGCTCCGTGGCCCAGTTCTGATGCTCATGTGCCCACAGTTGGCTCTTTCGGCAGTGAACAGGGGTCAGCATGGTCACTCTGACTGGTCTGTGGCTATGCAGCCCCGTACGCAAAACAAACTGATGCACTGTGTATTCTGACACCTTTCTATCAGAACCTGCATTAACTTCTTTAGAAATGTGAGCTACAGTAGCCCGTCTGTTGGATCGAACCACACGGGCCAGCCTTCACTCCACACATACATCAATGAGCCTTGACCGCCCATGACCCTGTTGCAGGTTTACCATTGTTCCTTCCACGGACCACTTTTGATAGAAACTGACCACTGCAGCCCAGGAACACCCCACAAAACCTGCAGTTTTGGAGATGCTCTGACCCAGTCGTTTAACCGTCACAATTTGACCCTAGTCAATCTCGCTCAAATCCTTATGCTTTCATGCTTCTAACACATCAACTTTGAATACAAAATGTTCACTTGTTGCCTAATATATCCCACTAACAAGTGCTGTGATGAAGAGATAATCAGTGTTATTCACTTCACCTGTCTGTTCTCATAATGTTATGCCTGATCTATGTGTATATATATATATATATATATACATACATATATATATATATATATATATATATATATATATATATATATACATACATATATATATATATGTATATGTATATATATGTATGTATGTATATATATATATATATGTATATGTGTATGTGTGTTTGTGTGTGTGTGCATGTAAATCTTACTCTAACCTTTTTTCATCCAAGCTTTCAGCACTCGAGTCCTGTTTTTCAGCCCCACAGAGCTCTTCCTTCTCTGCCAGTATAACGGTCACCTGTTTGACAGGGGAAACGACACACTCTGTCAAATTATATGCACATTATAATCAAAATAAATGCTTGATTCTCTGCTATGAACATAAAACACAAAGTCCATCTATTATCGAACAGTGCGAACAGCCCACTTTCCTTACCCTAGGGTAACACTGACACATGGACCAGACAGTCCCCATGCCCACCATTATCACTCCCACAGCACAGAACGTGGCGAACACCTGTGGCTCCTCTACGGAAATCACGAAAAGACCCAACGCCACAAACGCCATCCCAAGAACGATAAGCCCGTAGCGGTATGGCTTGTTCTCTGCCATGGAAGAAACTTAGAGGTCCAGCAGTGGTTAACTAAGAGGAAATTACCGGTGAAAGTTTCCCTATGGAGGTGAAGGGCATACTGAGAGAGGAGAAGTGACTGACAGGACATGGAGCCAGTGGAGAACCAAGATCCAGATCATTGAACCTGTAATGGGCCTTAGTCAGTTGACCTTCCCCCAGGGAAAGTTTGCATTGGCTTAAGAAATCTTACTATGTTCCTTTCCAGAATACTGGCATATTAATGACACAGTACAAGATTAAGAAAGTACAAGTGCATACAAAAACTTGTACGCCCCGTTTCACATAAAAGGCTTAAACCTAGTCACAGACTAAAATGCATGTTTGAGCTGTTTTAAAGGGGATCTATTATGCCCCTTAAGATGTTATATTAAACTCTCTGGTGTTCCCAGAATGTGTCTTTCAGCTCAAAATACCCCGAAGATATTTTTTTTTATAGCTTGTCAAATTTGCCCCTATTTGGGTGTGAGCAAAAACACGCCATTTTTGTTTGTTCCTTTAAATGCAAATGAGCTGCTGCTCCCTGCGTACTTCCCAAAAGAGGGCGGAGCTTTAACAGCTCGTGCTTCAGTTGCTCAACAACAACAAAGCTGGAGAATCTCACGCAGCCAAAATGAGGATTGTCAGTAACGGTGTTCAGCCTTACATTGTTCAAACCTAAATCAGACACTGATGGAGAGACTCAGGAAGAAGTTACAACTTTTAGAATACAACTGGACGTTTCTGAGCGGTTAGTGGATAAATTTATGTAGTTGCTGTGAAGGTGATTCAACTCATCGACTAGCATGTGCCATCGTGTTAATCTTTTGCGTAAAACTCGTATGGACACCCACTATACATAGAGTACCTATTTGCCAAACAGAGCCATACACACCAGGCTAACATTTATGATTGCTATCAAAAGCGGTGAATGGTCCAATATTTTTTTCCAAAATATCACTCAGACAGAAACGCCCCTTTTTTAGCAATCAAGCTTTCCATGGTCAACTTGCAGGCTATCCAAGCTAACAAGACTCTAAATAATGTTCTGTGCTCATTTGTGCAGCAACTTTTGCCATGGCACCAGAACTGGTACACCGTTATCGCGTGCAAAAACAAAATGGCATGAGTGGAAACTTACAGATTAAGGGGCGGTAATATTATAATAAGATCCCCTTGCTACGTCACTAGGGAAGCAAAATCTTAGCAGGTCATTTTTTCAAATGCTTGCAGAGAAAGGCTCACCAAAACAAAGTTACTGGGTTGTTATTTTTCACGTTTTCTGGGTAGATGCACCGAAGACCCAATTAGCACTTAAACAAGGAAAAAGTCAGATTTTCATGATGTTTCCCCTTTAACTGAAAGCATATTGCACTCATATATCTTAAAACATGTCAGTGCCACTGTTTTGCCTCAAGATGCACACCAGTGTTTTTGCACTAAATGAAGGCCTAAACCTGGCTTAATCTAAGCCCTGTTTGTGTAACCAGGCCTTTTTTTGATAATATTACCAAATACCAAATCAACAATAGAGTTTTTGTATCATATGGTGTATTGGTATTTAAATGAACAGGTGATAGCCAGGCAATACACAAAGAAAAATACGTGTCAAAAACATCACAGAAAATAGACTTAATGCAGCATTATGTGATATAGTAATAGTAAAAACACACAAAACAGAGATTATAGTTTCTGGTAGGCCTGTTACAGTGACAGTGAACGTGACAATCAGGAGACAGGCACTTGTATATTATACAACATAAAGTAAGCCTACCATTAACATAGAAATATAAGATCATTTACATTAGGAAATTTCTAAATCTTTTCTAAAACATGTTAAGAAAAATCAAGGCACAATTCAAAATTTGGTTCAGCTTATTGATAAAGAGGTACTAAAAACCATTAAAAGTATAACCTAGCATCTTAACTTTCATGTTCTGTTCCGACCGACTTTATACAGTATTTGGGGTCCCAGATCACATACACTACCATTCAAAAGTTTTTTTTTTTTTTAAGAAAGTAACTCTTTCATTCAGCAAGGACATTAAATGGATCAAAATAGTAAAAACATTTACTTTATTCATCAATGTATCAGTTACTTCCATAGCACATTTTCAGCTGTTTTCGAAATTGAGTGATAAATGGAACTGGAATGGTAGTGCACATGTAATTTTAAATAATAGTAGTGTCATTAAATTAATCTCTTACTCCCCCTTCAGATTATTTTAAGTTCATTCCCTTTAAGTTCATCTGACCCTATTCAAAACCCCATATATTATTGACAGTTTTTCCCCTTTTTACCATAAAGTAGGAATGAACATTTTAATACTGTCACTGGTGCAAACACATTGTAGAGAAAATACAGAAACTGATGTACAGAAAATCATCAAACTTCAATGGCAAGTAGTTAGTAGGAATTACTTAGTAGGTTAGAAAGTAGTAAGAACTTTTGTAATGGCCTGGGGCGTCTCAGACTCCACACAGAAGGATTAAATAAACTGTCTTTATAACTTTTACACTCTGATTTGCTGTCAGTTAATTTAAGTACATTTTCAATTTTATTATCCACATACATAGCTATGAAAAAGTAAATAAAAAAATAATAGGGATGCACAAAATCATTGTTACCAGTTATCAGCCAATAAACATGATTTTTTTTTTATGTACTCTATATCAGTTCAACCTGAAGTATTTTTAGCCAAATGATGGGACTCCACATTATTTCCTATTTTTAAACATATAAAAGTTGTACATGTCATTTCTTTATTCCAGTGGTTTATAAAATTACCCTACAAATGTTTTATGGTGGCAAGATAAGTAGTATTATTTTTTTCCACATTTTAAAAGCAATTTTCCCAACATTTGGTGTCATTTGAAGCTCATAGAGATGTACACTTTGGTTATCGGTTTCAAAACATAAAAAAATATTGGCTCTTACATACAGTGCATCCGAGAAAGTATTCATTGCACTTCACTTTTTCCACATTTTGTTATGTTACAACATTATTCCAAAAGGGATTCAATTCATAATTTTTCTCAATACCCCATTATGACAATGTGAAAGAAGTTTGTTTTAAATCTTTGGAAATTTATTAAAAAAATAAATAAATAAATCACATCTACATAAGTATTCACAGTCTATTTTTGGGCAGTTTCTCACATTTTTCTTTGCAGGACCTCTCATCCATCTGGTTGGATGAGGTGTGTCGGTGCACAAACATTTTCAGATCTCTAAAGATGTTCAATCAGGTTCAAGTCTGGGCTCTGACTTTTGGCAAACGCTGTCAGACTGACCATTGTGTTTTTGGTCAACTCCCTGATTAAGGCCCTTATCCATTTACGAATGATGGAGGCCACTGTGCTCATTGGCACCTTCAATGCTGCAGAAATCTTTCTGTTCCCTTCCTCAGACCTGTGCCTCAATACAATCCTGTCTCGGACAATTCATTGGACTTTGTGGCTAAGTTTGTGCTCAGACACTGGCACTGTGAGACCTTATATAGACAGGTGTGTGCATTTTCAAATTATGTCCAATCAACTGAATTTACCACAAGTGGACTCCAAATAAGTTGTAGAAACATCTGAAGGATGATCAGTGAAAACAGGATGCACCTGAGCTCAATTTTGAGTAACATGGCAAAGGCTGTGAATCCTTATGTGCATGTGATTTTTTTTATTTTTAATACATTTGCAAAAATTTCAAACAAACCTCTTTCACGCTGTCATTGTGGGGTATTGTTTGTAGAATTTTGAGGAAAATAATTAATTTAATCCCTTTTGGAATAAGGCTATGACAAAATAATGTGGAAAAAGTGAATCGCTGTAAATATTTTCCGGATACACTGTTCTATAGGCCAAAATTTCTACATCAGTGGATTCCTAAAAAAGAGGAAACTGGCATGTTCAGTCAAGCTGCATGTAACAATTAGCACTAATATTAGCTAGTTCAGTTTTAGGTTGGACAGATAAGTCCATAATATTTGTACAAAATTAAGAAACAGAAGTTTCTTGTCACTCAAGGCACATTTTCAGAACAGATTAGAGATAGAAATAGAGCTGCACGATATATCCGTTACCGGTAGATATTACTTTTTTTTTTTTTTTTTTTTCATTTATCGGTCAATATTGTGTATTCGTTTCTGAACTTGCTTCCCTTTTAGATTTAGACTACTTTGTAGTCTGGATCAATCAATAACTTAAAGGGATAGAGGTAAAAAGAAATATCCCTTGATGTCAATCTGTTGTTGGGTGCATGCAGAGCTTTGTGCATTCATGCATAAAAAGAAGTTACTTTTTATTTTGTCATTCTTCAGCAGACCTAAAAATGAGAACTTATCCTCTTCCATGCTGTTTTGATGCCAACATTCGTTTGTAGAATTTAAAAGTATTCAGCTTTTAATGAGTTTATTTATTATTTTTAATCCATAAGTAGTATGGATTTTGATTTCTGACATTTATTGTTTGTCAGGCAAAACATGAAAATAATGGCTTAAACTGGCTTATCTGTATCGGATGGATTTTTAAAATCTGTGCATCCCCCAGTTAGACCAGCTTTTCAATCATTAAATGTTGGTGTCCACAGTTCCAACAGTGGTTATAGTTGGTTCACAGCTGTAGTGGTCTTCATAACAGTCTCGTAGGATGGCGGAGGCTCCATTTGCCAGGGAGGAGGTGTTGCGGGTTGGCTCTGTGAATTGGTTTCTGAGGTGGGAGGCACTTGGACTGTACTGCGATCCTCTGCTGTAGCCCTCCGGATCCGATCCAGCCTCCTGGGGAAAGGGAAGAGCAGTGACATGAATACCTGCATCACAAAATAGTGTGAGTATGTAGCTTAATATACTGTAAAGGCCCTGATATACTCACAGCGAAGTTCTTTTTTTTAAATTTCTACACTTAAAAAAATGAAGGGGTAAAAACATTTTGCAATACCTTTGTTATGCTGTTTAGATAAATATGTAAATATGTGCTAAATGAAAGAAGAATGAACCTCATTGATTCTTGCTGAAGCTCAAATGAGCTGCGTAACATGAGAATGAGCCTCATTGGTTCTTGCTGAAGGTCAAATGTGCTGCGTAACACGAGAATGAACCTCATTGGTTCTTACTGAAGGTCAAACGTGCTGCGTAACACGAGAATGAACCTCATTGGTTCTTGCCGAAGGTCAAATGTGCTCCGTAACACGAGAATGAACCTCATTGGTTCTTACTGAAGGTCAAATGTGCTGTGCAGCATGAGAATGAACATCATTGGTTCTTGCTGAAGGTCAAATGTGCTGCGTAACACGAGAATGAACCTCATTGGTTCTTACTGAAGGTCAAATGTGCTGCGTAACACGAGAATGAACCTCATTGGTTCTTGCCGAAGGTCAAATGTGCTCCGTAACACGAGAATGAACCTCATTGGTTCTTACTGAAGGTCAAATGTGCTGTGCAGCATGAGAATGAACATCATTGGTTCTTGCTGAAGGTCAAATGTGCTGCGTAACATGAGAATGAACCTCACTGGTTCTTACTGAAGGTCAAATGTGCTGCGTAACACGAGAATGAACCTCATTGGTTCTTGCTGAAGGTCAAATGTGCTGCGTAACATGAGAATGAACCTCACTGGTTCTTACTGAAGGTCAAATGTGCTGCGTAACACGAGAATGAACCTCACTGGTTCTTGCTGAAGGTCAAATGTGCTCCGTAACACGAGAATGAACCTCATTGGTTCTTACTGAAGGTCAAATGTGCTGCGTAACACGAGAATGAACCTCATTGGTTCTTACTGAAGGTCAAATGTGCTGTGTGCAGCATGAGAATGAACATCATTGGTTCTTGTGGTAGCTCGAACATGATGCGTAACACGAGAATGAACCTCATTGGTTCTTGCTGAAGGTCAAACGTGCTGCGTAACACGAGAATGAACCTCATTGGTTCTTGCTGAAGGTCAAACGTGCTGCGTAACACGAGAATGAACCTCATTGGTTCTTGCTGAAGGTCAAATGTGCTGTGTAACACGAGAATGAACCTCATTGGTTCTTGCTGAAGGTCAAATGTGCTGCGTAACACGAGAATGAACCTCACTGGTTCTTGCTGAAGGTCAAACGTGCTGCGTAACACGAGAATGAACCTCATTGGTTCTTGCTGAAGGTCAAATGTGCTGTGTAACACGAGAATGAACCTCATTGGTTCTTGCTGAAGGTCAAATGTGCTGCGTAACACGAGAATGAACCTCACTGGTTCTTGCTGAAGGTCAAACGTGCTGCGTAACACGAGAATGAACCTCATTGGTTCTTGCTGAAGGTCAAATGTGCTGTGTAACACGAGAATGAACATCATTGGTTCTTGCTGAAGGTCAAATGTGCTGCGTAACATGAGAATGAACCTCACTGGTTCTTACTGAAGGTCAAATGTGCTGCGTAACACGAGAATGAACCTCATTGGTTCTTGCTGAAGGTCAAATGTGCTGCGTAACATGAGAATGAACCTCACTGGTTCTTACTGAAGGTCAAATGTGCTGCGTAACACGAGAATGAACCTCACTGGTTCTTGCTGAAGGTCAAATGTGCTCCGTAACACGAGAATGAACCTCATTGGTTCTTACTGAAGGTCAAATGTGCTGCGTAACACGAGAATGAACCTCATTGGTTCTTACTGAAGGTCAAATGTGCTGTGCAGCATGAGAATGAACATCATTGGTTCTTGTGGTAGCTCGAACATGATGCGTAACACGAGAATGAACCTCATTGGTTCTTGCTGAAGGTCAAACGTGCTGCGTAACACGAGAATGAACCTCATTGGTTCTTGCTGAAGGTCAAACGTGCTGCGTAACACGAGAATGAACCTCATTGGTTCTTGCTGAAGGTCAAATGTGCTGTGTAACACGAGAATGAACCTCATTGGTTCTTGCTGAAGGTCAAATGTGCTGCGTAACACGAGAATGAACCTCACTGGTTCTTGCTGAAGGTCAAACGTGCTGCGTAACACGAGAATGAACCTCATTGGTTCTTGCTGAAGGTCAAATGTGCTGTGTAACACGAGAATGAACCTCATTGGTTCTTGCTGAAGGTCAAATGTGCTGCGTAACACGAGAATGAACCTCACTGGTTCTTGCTGAAGGTCAAACGTGCTGCGTAACACGAGAATGAACCTCATTGGTTCTTGCTGAAGGTCAAATGTGCTGTGTAACACGAGAATGAACCTCATTGGTTCTTGCTGAAGGTCAAACGTGCTGCGTAACACGAGAATGAACCTCACTGGTTCTTGCTGAAGGTCAAACGTGCTGCGTAACACGAGAATGAACCTCATTGGTTCTTGCTGAAGGTCAAACGTGCTGCGTAACACGAGAATGAACCTCATTGGTTCTTGCTGAAGGTCAAATGTGCTGTGTAACACGAGAATGAACCTCATTGGTTCTTGCTGAAGGTCAAATGTGCTGCGTAACACGAGAATGAACCTCACTGGTTCTTGCTGAAGGTCAAACGTGCTGCGTAACACGAGAATGAACCTCATTGGTTCTTGCTGAAGGTCAAATGTGCTGTGTAACACGAGAATGAACCTCATTGGTTCTTGCTGAAGGTCAAACGTGCTGCGTAACACGAGAATGAACCTCACTGGTTCTTGCTGAAGGTCAAACGTGCTGCGTAACACATGAGAATGAACCTCATTGATTCGTCAAGCAAACATGCTTAAGCTTCTGCTTACCACAACTGATGTGCGAGTTGATGAATATGTTAATACAAGCCTAAAGTAAATCTGTTCCTCATATAAAGCGATCGAGTCTTCCGAAAATTTGGACTAAACTCTTCAATTCATATGGATTAGTTTTACAATCTCTTTATGAACTTTTTGAAGCTTCAAAGTGTCAGTTGTGAAGCTGTCAATGGGATGAACTTAAGTCTTACAACTTTGGAACAACATGGGGGTGAGTAAATGATAACAAATTTCCTTTGGTAAGTGATTTTGAATTCCTGAAACAAACTCATTCATTTCAAACAAAGTTCATTTTGGACCGACTTTGTTTGAAATGACGTCACACCAGTTCGTACTTCGATTTATGTTTGGGAATATCGGGGCTAAGCAGCTATTCTGCAGCTAATCTGGACATTTAGGTTAAGGAATTATGGAAACAACATGAATTTCAGAAGGAAACGAAATAATCTGAAATCATCTAGTTTTTGCTTGTAATGCTTTATGCAATTCTTTTGCTTTTTCAGTTTGAGTTCAAACTTCGAGTTCAAACCAAAACACAGTGAGCGTTCACCATTATTCTCTAAAACGACTGTACTTCAGTTGCCAAAAAGACAAGGAGTGGGGAGAACGGGGAGACCCCTAGGCACTGATTTGATGGCTTCAGCATGTTGCAAGAAACAAAAATCTCTTCTCTGTTCCTCTCGAGCCCTCCCTCCTCATTTCTTCTGGGCTAGTGTACAATGCTGACTGCTTTCTGTTAACATCTGTGGTCCTGATCGTGCGGTCAGAATGAACCGCTCTGCTCCCTTTGATTCTTGACTCTTTGATTCTCCTATCTTCCACAGCATGATTCTCTAAACAAAACAAACCCATTAATAGATTTGAATATAAACTGAGATCATAATGAAGTATCAGCACCTTACTAGTATGTAAATGGCAATGAGCCCTTTCTCTCTCTTGTTCTCTCTCTCTTTCCCTCAGACATGGAACACTGAAAGAATTTGGCGCCCAGCAGCTGTTCAGTCTTCACTTGGTCAGTAAACATTACATTGCCTTAACATTTTCTCTCAGTTTCTCCATTAATTACATTACACGATTGCATTTTGAACGCTGAAATAGTTTTCTGACAGAGAGGAGTGAGTTTAAACACTTAAACTAATTACTGTAATTCACAACGATTTTACATAGAAAACACAGTTGTGTTGAGTTGTCATTCAAATGGGCACCACAGAATGAAAGCCTAAGAAATCTAAATTAAAGCTGAAGCATGCAATTTCTGCATCCCCAGAGTCAGCAGACAAATTGGAAAACTGCTAAACAAACAAAGAGGTTTTGATAGCATCACACAGTTTTCTGGGATTATAAAAAGTATAAAATTAGATAAAGCTGAAGTGTGCAAGTATGACATTTTTTCACAAACCAGCATCTCGCTGATAAAGGCATATATGGATATACAGTTGGATACACGGTTCCTCTTTCTTGCTATGAGAGGAAAATGCAAACCTTGCCTTCCGACTGGTACATCGTGCAATGAAAATAGATTATGGATAGGGTGCAGAGACCCATTACGCCTACCATCTAACACCTAACACTCCAGACTCTTACTGTTTTCAAAGCTGACCTACTTCTATAATCAGAACATTTGTTACTTCTGCTTAACTTTGGCTTTCAAACTAAGAGTCGGTCGAGAAGAGACAGAGCACCCTCTTAGTTTGCATATTTTTATCAGCTGAAAGCCAGAGAAAAACTGAATGTATACAAACCCCCAATCAATGTATTATTTTTCAGCATTCTTATGTTTCACAACTGATTTGTATCTTTTCCAGGAGTCATACTACTGTGCAAAACAGAACATCACTATTAGTATTATTCACACTGAAGTAAAAGTACCACCTAATGTCCCAATAGGCCTTATACCGAACGTCAAATGAACAAACAGGAAAACAGGTTTCATTGCATCCAGTTGTCAAGAATGCATTAACTGAAGTACGAACTGACGCCGATATCTATGGACTATTTAAGGTAATCGGCTAACCTAGCTTGTTCTTTTTATTGGTGGCATTTTAATCCATTTAAAGCCACAGTTCATAAGTTTTGCCTCTTTGTCGCCATCTCTGTTTGAAACCTGCAATTGCAGTTATTTGCAGAATTATCATCTTTACACGGGTTGTGCATCGGAACAGCTCTTCAGTGTGGACAAATCTGTTTTAAGGAGAATGTGTGGCTGTCAGTCACCACATCAGTGGATATTGCATTTCAGAAGCACACGTTGTGGTCTTGGAAGCATGACCAAAATAAGAATCTTCAAAAAAAAGAGTCTGAATTGCAAGTTTATATATATATTTTTTTTTTAAAAATTCTTCCTTGTGACATCAGGAAAGCTGTACCACCATGACATTGTTGATTTTACACATTCGAAAAATATCCAAATTAACTTTTTCTTTTTTCGCAAACGCAAGTTTATATCTCTAATCTCATACTTTAACTGACAATTTCTAGTTTTATAGCTCACAATTCTGAGAAAAAAAGTCAGAACTGCAAGATATAAACACGCAATTTTGACTTTTTGTTCTCACGATTGTGAGTTCGTATCTTATAATTCTGAATGTTTTTTTCTCAGAATTGAGATATGAACTTGCAATTGCAATTTTTAAATCAGACTTGTGAGATAAAAACTCGCAACTGCAAGGGAAAAAAAAGTTTGAGATTTTGAGATTACACTTATATTAAAGATGCATTATTTGAAAAGAGCTGTTAATGTGATATGCAGCTTTGCTTCACAAATAAATGCATCTTTTATCAAGGATTTTTAGATATTTTATTATAACCACGAAATGGACCCTTTTCACATTTTCAGGGTTGTAGTAACTACTTTTCCGTAATGTCAAGGGAATATAACACAAAGTATAGTATTATAAATGTACAATATTTAAAAAATAATAATAAAAAATATTAGAAACTTTGCCAGAGATACAATGTTAATAACTGTAGAAACTCGTCATCTCAGTTTGTGAAAAGGGTCCATGAGACAAAAATACCGATTAAGAATAGGATTTTTTTGGCATTGTTCAAATAATTCAGGTATTCATAACAAAAAGGCATATGAACTGCATTCTTAATGTATTTTTGAATAAATTGATAGATAATTCGACAAAAATTGAATGCTATGAAATGAATCCTTGTGGGTTAATGACCTCTCAAAACTGATTATTTATGTTGTGATATTGGTATTTTCCATTTATAAAACTTGAATACACAACAACTTTTGCACATTTTTTTTGTCCCGGTTTACAGTCTGGATGAGTCGATGCTAATTCCCAAAAGTCAGAGCAGATATTAAAATCTATTCCGATTTTAATAGTCATGTAAGTGTACTCCAGCCTTTAGCCCCTCTGTTTATATTATATCAATTCAGAGTGTTCCGGAAACTTAACACTCACCTAGTTTGTTTATAACTGCCACAACTTTGGCTAAACCCTTGGATCTCTTTAATTGCGCTCATAAATTAAACTCGTAATGATATTTATTTAACATTTGCGTCTTCTTACCTCTGCACCGCAATGGCTTGGTGGTGGGTGTAACGGGTGCCCGTTCGTGGATGTAGAAGGAAGTGACCCGTCACGGCTACATGACTGGTTTTGAGGACCATGCAGAAGGCACGGATGAGGATGAAGAGGCCCAGACACACTATGGCCAAGCCAATGAGAAGAATGTAAGGCTCCATGAGTAAGAGCACCAGGCCTGCAATCACAATCACGATCCCTAATGAAACTTGCCATCTGTGTTGGAAGGACATGTTGTTTCTTCTGGCAACGGCATTACTAGCAGGCACATTATCTTCTGCCCTTGTAACACAGTTCGTATCACCCTGCATGTGCGTATGAGAGTGTTTGCTGCACAAAAGTCAGTGCAATCCTGGTGTCAGTTCATATCCTTGGAGATCCAAGAAAGAGATAGCGGACCATCCTACACACAGAGCAGAAAAAAAGTGTGACAACTGTACTACAAGATGTAGTAAATCAGTATTACACGTTTTGTTTTCCAGGTAACCAACATCTGCTGTTCAGAATTCAGAAATATAATTTAATATGACAGAATCAAATTCACTACACTAAAAAAAGTCACTAGATACTACCAATTGCATTATACAACTTCCCTATCAAATACATGAACACAATATCAACCTTATACGGTCTTACCCAAACAAGATATAAATAGAATTGAAATGGCATTACAATTATTATAGTACAATATGATGAGTTAATATTGTGACTGACTGTAATCTCTTTTTTCAGTCTAAAGTGTAACACACACAGTTTTATCGTCGTCATATTAATACAAACAATACCTTGTCGGTTTGACGCAGTCCGACGTGCGTTTGTTTTCACCGTGAAGTTGAACATCAGTGGACGAGTGTAAACGTTTCTTTTCACGAGCTGTCCTCAACGTCTGTCTGCACGTCCTCCGCTTCTGTCATTATAACGAGGATAATCATTTCCACCGAGCTCTTCACTTTATCACGGAAATCACGACTCAGCCAGTCATTTCCTTAAAGAATGCTTAATGGAAAAATCTAATTCTTCCCACAGTCATCGGTGTTGGTAGATATGCCATCTGTTTGAGTCCCTGTGGTCATTTAAACGTGAAAAGGAAGTGGCAGAGTCTATGGGCGGGGGTTGATGCCACTTAGAAGCGTTGTCCGATTCGTGAACGAATCGTTCTTTTGAGTTGAATCTTTTCGATGATTTGGGTGAGCCGGTTCACTAAACGGTTCATCTACCGATAATGTGGCTGTTAGTGTATTTACAGAATTTGATATTATTGCGGTTGTATTTTTGCTCTCTAAAGACTATTGGGAAAAACGATATATTAATCACAGCAATTTTATTGACAAATATTTTTAAATAGTAAGAAATAAAAATATTTTAATGGGTGGGGGGAAAATGCTTGTATTTTGTAAATGAAATATTCTCTTATGAGATAATGTCTGAAAGAAATATCGCGGCCTTGGCAGAATTAGGCTATAATATAAAATCGAATTATTTGTGTTGTTTTAAAAAAAAATTTCGATAAAATGGGTCGTACAGTAGATGAAAAAGCTGCAGTTCATTCGTTTTTGTCAAGCAACACTCGATGACGTGATTGCGCCATGTACAAGAATCGTCGCTGAATCGATTCTGAAATATTTTCAAATGCTTTGTTCGAAAGAACCGAGTCGCGGAATGAGTCTCACTTCCCATCACTTGTCTACAGCCCTGGCTGGGCGTGAAAGAGCCGAGCGTGTCTCTCAGACAGAGATTTCTCATACACTGCTTTAAATTTATTAAAATAAAATGATTAAATAAAAAGCACAAGAAAACAAACTCAATGAAAGACTTGTATTCCGCATGTATTAGCCTACATGCTGCTTGAGTAACTAACTATTAGCTCATGTTATTTTCTGAAACTTTGCACCTGCCCACTACTAACACTTTAATCATTTAAAAATATAACTTGCATAACGCAAGACTAAATTCTTACTGCATGATTGCAGGGACTCTTTACTCACTTCCAAGATGGACACCCCTCTGGTCAGATAAGATCTGACAAAGAACCAGCACTCCTCTCAAAAATAGCTTCAGCATAGACATCTGTATAACATTTAAAGCTTTAAAGGGTGACATGTTATTGGGAATAGAGCGGTAGGAATTTGGAAATTTCTCAATTGAGAGTGTGTGGTGTGCCAGCATGTTAGTTGGAAACAGCATGCTATGGGTGTTGTTCATCATAGGCCTAAATGGTTGAGATGTTGGTTGTATTCTAGAAAATGATCTGAAAAGGTACGCAATGTAACTTTTTTGTTCAAAACTGAATAAATCAATACATCATCAATCATTTTTCCAATGTGTTTTTGTCTTACTCTGATTCACTATGGACTAAGTGTACTAAGCCTATTATAAATGTTTGTATTTTAGACCTGTCAGGATGGTTTTTGTGGGAAGTTGTGTATTCAACTGCATACAATCCCGTACCTCGTCATAGCTTTGAATCGAGAAACGTTGCTATGGCTACTTAGACACATGGATAGTGTGGTAGTGGCAGAGTTGGGGAAAGTTACTTCTAAAAGTAATACATTACAATATTGCATTACTTCCAAAAAAAGTAACTATTTGCATTACTTAGTTACTTTTTATGGAAAGTAATGTTTCGTTACTTTTGAGTTACTTTTTCCTCATGAAGCAAATGAAAGTTGAAGCCTGTGCAGTAGAGGTTGTAGCTCAAACAAGCCTTTCAGCTGAGCTCAGTGTTGCCAGAGGTACCATAATTATCGTATTTGTACGATAATTTTGACCTCTGTACGATCAATAATGAAATATATCCTATAATGTACGATAGTTTCAGAATTTCGTAATGATTGTAAGGTGAATGTGAACGCTTGTCTTCCATCTAATCTCACCTTACGTCTTCTCGGCCAATCATCGTGGAGAAAGACTCTCTCTCTCTCTCTCTCTCTCTCTCGATCAAGCACAAGTTAATGTTGACAAAACGTTGCAAAAAGTTATTTAAGCAGAAACAGTGGTGCATTGAACACCCCATTCTGATCAAGAGTTGCGACTATGGCAGCTGAGAAGGTCATTCTTTGTGTTCTCTGCCATGCAATGACGCTAAAAATATAAGCTGCAGCAGACACATTTGTAAACGACTTTAATTGGACCCATTGTGCGAGCTGCCTCTTTAATACCACATGGTTTATATACACGTTGATGCTGATTGGACTGACATTTTTGACACACCCACCAAACAAGAGAAAACGTATCTCAAATCCTGTTGCACACCGTTTCCAGGAAACGCGTTGTTCAACCCAGAAACCGTAGCAAAAAAAAGTTGTGCACCGGTTTGAGTTGAACGTGCCCCAGTTGTTTCCCCTTTAAGGTACACTGTTAAAAAATTACTGTAAATTTTACAGTATAATACTGGAAGCAGGGTTGCCAGCCAGTTACTGTAAAATTTACAGTAGTGTTACTGTAGTTTAATTTACAGAATTTCCCTGTATTCTGATTACAGTAAATAACTGTATTTGTTTAAATTACGAAGGGTTAATTTACAGCAATATTCTGTAAATTTGAGTCAAACCAACAGATGACCCCAGAATGCATTGCAGTTTACAGCAATATGCTGTATTAATAAAAAACAGCCAGCTACTGTAAAATAATGCTGTAATTTTTACAGTAATTCATTACAGTGTACGCCTAGTTATTTATCTATTGTAATTTACAGGCCATGCCAAAAAGTTGTTGGTCTAGATAAATTGCTGTTTTCTGTACATATGACTCATCAAGTCACCTTTATTTATGTAACGCTTTTTACAAAGCAGATTGTATCAAAGTAGGGATAGCTTTACAGAGATAGAGGGAACATCATTTTGGAACATTAGTTATTAATTTAGTTAATTTATCTATACTAAAAACTCATTTATGATCATTTTCTTCCAAATACGATCATTTTGAGCTTCTGGTATGATACTTTTCCTATCTGGCAACAGGTTGAAACACAAATGTGATGAGTAGCTAAGTAATTTTTGCTTATTAGTATGGTTGAATTGACCTTTCGCTGGGAGTCTGATTGAAAAGCGATCTGACCAATCATAACCCCGGATCTGCCGTTTTGTCCGACAAAGCAGTCAAGGCAGTTAGTAGATTAACCTTGGTGAACTTGAAAACTTCTGAGTTCTCACGTCTTTCCACACTTGAAACAACATTCCTTCTGATGTTTATTCATGTTTATTTGATGCTATAAATGAACTAGTATGAAGAGATGATCGGTTCACGAGCCGCTTGAAGGAGCTACAGCGATCTGTCACGACACATTAAAGAGACACTATACGCTATTTATTGTTTAAACTTCTTTAAAAAATTATATTATTTGAAATTTGAAATTTAGTTTCATATCAAAAGTAACCTGCTCTGTCTTGTCTGTCGACGCAATGTCAGTGTCCTCTTTGCTCTGGGATGTATTTTTCACTTTGTGAAAACATGATGTGTGGCGTGAGAGCGCATGGCTTGTCGGACATAGCAACAGTAACTAAAGGGGGCGGGTCTTTGCGAACGGTCAATTGGATCATCAAAGGCATTGCCTAATAAAGTGAGATTAGTATTTGTGTAATTTAAAATATTTAATTCTTTCAGATTTGGTAAATATACTGAATTTGAATTGTACTGTTTCTTATTCATTTTGAGGTATACTGAATCTGTATTTCTGCGAGTGAGTAAATGCTTGTTCAGAAACATCATGTCCACACAGCACACCTCTACACTTAATCCTGCTTTCTCTCAACATGGAGAGCTGTCAGTCAGTAAAATTGGAAAACAAAGTAATTTGCGTTGCTTATTTGAAAATGTTACTCATATATTTTGTTGTAAATTTAAAAGTAATGTTACTTTATTATTTACTTGGAAAAAAAGTCATCTGATTCCATAACTCCCATTATTTGTAACATTTTCCCCAGCACTGGGTAGTGGCATCGGCTAGTGATCACAAAGGTTGACATGAAGCACGATAATAAAACCTGAGAGATTTGAAATGTATAAAAGCGACACAGAAATTAAGTTTTTATAACTTAAGAGTAAAGTGTTTATTGAAAAGATAAAGCTCTCTAACAAAGCATTTATCTATAGTGAAGGCTCATTTCATTGGCTGTTCCCTTCAACTAGTGAGCTTGAGATCCGTTCCATCTCTTGGCCTAGTAGTGAATGTTTTATGAGCAGTAAGAAAACCATTCATATGCCCACTCGCGCAGAGCCGAAGCACAACCAAAACAATGTTCTTCTATACAGCTTTGTTTTTTAAAGTTACATAGTGTACCTTAATGTGTCCTACGTTATGTGTATTTTATATTTATCTGTTAAAATTTTACACTGACATACAGTACATATAACCAACCTAGGATTTACAGATTTTAAAAATGTAGAAACTGACCTAAATACTGGGTTCTTCACTAAAATGTAGGCCTACGAGACAGAGCGTATAACGTTCGTTTTTTGGTAAGATCTTCACCTGTTACATGTATCAAATATGCACTGCATGACTATAGTGCAATCATATAATCTTTACTTTTCAGTCATATCACATCTGAAAAAGGAACTGGAGTCTGGTTTATCCTTTAGTTAGTCGTTTAAATTAAAACAAAAAAAAAAAGTACAGCATCTCTTTATAAAAAAACAACAAAAAACATGCACACAAAACTGATGTAAACAGCCCGCGGTATTATTGATTGCAGTTCAAAGAAAACACAGTAAATATGCAGAAGGTAGAGAATACCCAGAAGTGCCTTTGCTAAAAGATGAATATCGTTGTAATGGGTGAGTCAGAGGAAGTAGTGGCTGTGAATGTCATGTTTTATAGTGTTCCAAACAATATTAACAGAGCATTAGTTCATCATTAAACTCAGTAATGCTGTGTGGTTTTCTCAGCAGAGATGTGCTCCCATTATCAGGCATCACAATATGTGCCTTATGCATAAATAATCTCTCTGGCCAGATGTCTAAAGTGACCATGCGGTTTTTGAGTCTGTGAAAATTGTGTGCTCATACAGGCTAACCCAAGAAAATATTCTATTGACTAAACACAATATTTTGCCCTGAGAGTCTATAAAATGAATAATTATGCAAACAAAACACTTTGCTTTTCAAAAAAAATAGTTCTAATTACTGCCGGAAAGCAATTAGGATGCCAAGTGCGCTGGCTAGTTGAAAGGAAGTACGTTTTCATTTTGAATATATTGATGTTTTGTGAATGGTATGTTTCAAACATTCAGGCACTATATTTTCTAAAACGTGAGTGACCTGTTAAGGGTGGGAGACTGTCGACCTAGCTAAAATTAAAGCCACATCTCTTGTAAAATGCATTACGGTATGTTTAATGAGAGATTAACCACTTATTTCCAATAGCTCATGTATAGATTTTATATTTATAATGCATTTTATTTGAGAAAAGGCCGTAAACACATGGTTAAGACAAAAACCACCTAAAGAGGCACAAAACACCCCCTCTGCGAGCCGTGGATTGTCAATGCCTGTTTCGTAGCTTCATCAGCACTTGTTTGTGAGTATTTTAGGGTGGGTATTCAGCTTCTCAGTTCGGCTCTCAAGAGATGAACGTGGCACAGATGTCACACTTCGAAACTGATCTCCCGTGAGCGTCCGAACAGAGGTTCAGTGAGCAGCTGTGTGTCTGAGTAGCTGCGCCTCAGGTGTGTGGAGCTCCTGGTGGTTTTGATGGCCACCTCATAAGGCGGAGGAGGGTCCATGTCCCAGTGAGGCGGCCGACCCCGAGTGGTAGGGCTGAAGCATGTTGGCTCCATGGGGGGATAGTCCAAATCTTCACCGTATACGCCTCGCCTTTGCATAGTCCTTCAAAATACAATCACATAGTTTTATTATTAATAACTTCAAACTACTGCATATACACACACACATACATTAGTGCTGTTAGATGCACGATTAATTGCATCAAAAAAAAAAGTTTGTTCATATAATGTGTATTATGTATATATAAATACTTATATCCATTAACAAAAAATAATTATATTTATAGATTAAATATGTATATATAGTATAAATTATATAATATATATTATATAAATATTTAAATACATGTTTGTGGGTATTTATATGTACATAATAAATATGTACACATATATTTTGTAAAAACAAACTTATTTTGGATACGATTAATCGTGTGACAGCACTATATATATATACACGACATTTTAAAGTATAACAGTGTACTCTGGATAACCGGGACCAAAATCAAAGGATTTTTTACAGTATATCAACACTAGAGGGCCTTTCAGTATCAGATAACAGCGCAGAGGAGCAGCAGCTTCTCATCTAAGTGATTTTTAATGACATCTGAGGGTGGGAGAGAGGGGGAAAGGAAAGAGATATGCGCAAATCTGAAGGGATAAGGGTGGAAAAGTTAAATTATCTCCATGTTTGCTCCTATCAGTTCCATTTAGGAATTTCATTGATGTAAATGATGTTATCTCCTCATGGGTCACTTTTTGGTAAATTATCTATAGAGGAGCATTTACACATTTTCAACTCTTTTAATGTTAGGTCAGGTCTCCTCGATTGACTTTATGTTGAAAATGTCTCTTTTTAAATGTTATTTTAATGTAATACTGTATAACATGGCATTGTAAAGGTTTGTGAAAAATTAAAGTTTGAGTTCAGAGAGAACACACACAACACACACACACACACACACACACACACATATATATATACATTTATAGCCTATAAGAATTAGGAATCATGAAAATAATTTCTTTCAAATCCCAATGTTCTTTGCAACTCAAAAGCTACATTAAAATACGAATGAGTTTATGTGAGCGCACATTTATGTAAACTTTAATAATACTAAACATTTCCCCCCTCAATTATTATGAAGGAAATGTTTGGGGTGCCTGAGACTTCAAAGGCTGTTAATAAATCATAACTCGCTATAAAACGCACTTTTCGATGGTACCTCCTTTAAATTATGACTCAACTCTAAATTGATCAAACTGATTTTATCTTCTTTGCGTTGATTTCATTTTATCACAGCATCCGCTCATTTGGTTCATTTATGGTGCGATTCTCCCCACTTACCCGTGCAGAAAGACGGACTGGGATTCGGGGAAGTGGTTTCCGGGCGGTGGGGTGAACATGACTTGGCTGTAGTCGTGGCTGTACTCTTCATTATAAGGCACCGGGGTTCTCTTGCCGTTCATAGCCCAGAATAGTCCTAAAATGAGCATCACCGCACCGAGCACCACACAGCACATGCTGAACGCCTGGAGTCGACTTTGATTAGAAGTTAGAAAAGCGGTGGAGCCACCGGTGACTATTAAAAATACTCCAATAAAAATAGCGCCATGATGTAGTGAAGGCATAATGTAAGTTCATATCATTGATCTATCTGGAATGGTCCGCGCGCATCGTCCAGCTTCAGGATGATATCGAGACTCCAGGGTGAATCAAGTGCCTCAAACTGGTCTTCATTGGTTCAACTATAAAGTAAATACTTTCATATTACCCAGTGTCTTGATTTAGGCACTTGTAGCTAAAAAAAAGGACATAAAGTGCATTAGACTTGCTGTTCGCGCGCATCAGGTTTAGTCCATGCTGTCAAATGAGCGCAGCTGCTTTGCTGTCAAACTCCTCTGTCACTATAAGAGCATCATTAGAGTTCATGCCCCACCCAGGAGCCGTCTGTAGGCCAGATGGTTATTGACATGAATTTAAAATTATGATTCCCAACAAGAAAACAGCCACTTATAGGACCTATTTGATGTACATGGCGAACCCTAACCTTTTTAGAATGGTTACAAATGAAAATAGTTATTTATACAATCGCTGTAGCCTATATCAATGTGAATCGTTCGTTTGCCGGTTAACCCTTCGTGAGATGATCAGTCATGAAGGCAATTTGTAGGCCAACTAATTATTTAGAAATAGGCTATTATTGCTCTGAAATGTCATTTAAATTTGAACTGAAATTGGTGCAGTGCCGGCTAGCGGTGAGGTTGCGAATTGCAACAACGGCTTAGTCCACCGCTCACCCCTTTTGAAGCACATACGGTGGCTGACACGGGACAAAAATGTCGTCTGAGACAGCAGAGAGTAGCTAGTCAAGCAATGAGGTTTCTTCTTACTTCTAACAAAAAACGATCTATGCTTCAAAGAAGCCTGACGACTACTACTACTAGCCTACTATCTCTTCTTCTTCGTGTGTATTCAATGTAGCTGCGAGCTGCCTCTAAAAACACCAATGAAGAATAACAACAACAACATAGTGACTAAACGTGGTCTGTAGAGCAGTTTGTCCATAAAGGGACACTATAGAAACATGTTGGTGCAAAATGGCGACTTAACATGTAAGTTCACCCGCAGTGTATGTAGAAATGGCTCATTCTAAGGTTATAAAAACATAATGGTTCATTATGTAAGGTTATAATAAACCACAGAAAACACAGTTATGTGTATTATACTGCATTTCTGTCAATAGATTCTCCTAAATATTACACACTGGACCTTTAATGCCTGTGGTGAACTTGATGCTTTGTTCTACAACAAATTCCACTCGGTCACTGATTTTTCCCGCCCTAAAACACAAAGATAGGTAAAAAAAAAAAAAAAGCAGGTAAACTTAAATCTTTATGATGTTAAATTCCTCTTTAGCAGCTTTCTAGTGGTTTCTGTTTGATTATATCTTGCGAAACATACAAAAATGTCCTTTTAGTTTTAAAAATAATATTCCCAGAACGTTAAAGTAGCCTAATGTAAACAATAGACCTTATTTTACTCATAAATTAGAAACTATCATGGTGAAGTTGCTAAAACCACCTCTCTGTTCTAAATCTTGGAAAGAATTCGGAATAAACAGCACTTTCTCGTATTATAATCAAGTTTTAAATGTTATTTAAAACTTAAAGTCGCCTCATTTCTCAACTGCTGAATGAGAATGATCACATCTCACTGAGACAATGGTGTGACGGTGATTCTTTCTTTTGATTGGTTGAAGAGAGAGACGAAACCACTGGCGTCATCTGATTTGACGCTCCACGGACCAATCACCGCATGCTGGGGGAGGGGCTTTGACCACCTGGGCAAGTTCCTAAACAGCAAGCGGAATATAGATGACAAATAGTGCGCGTGCAAGAGGTAATACTGATCGCATAACCAATGCAAGAAGTCGAATGAAATGACAGAGCGCGTTTATTAGATGCATGGGTTTTTATGTTCATCCGTTATAAGTACAAATAAAAAGCCTTTGCCAAAGCAAAGAGGAGCTCCATGCGTTTTTAAATTCCTTTTGAAATTAGGAGACTCGTGATTTGAAAAGCTGTCGGAATGGATCCGTTGTTATATTTGGGTGGGTTAGTAGTTTTGTTTTTGTTATGGATTAAAGTGAAGGGTTTGGAGTACGTGATAATACACCAAAGATGGATCTTCGTTTGCCTCTTTCTCCTCCCCTTGTCCGTCATCTTTGATGTGTACTATTACCTGCGCGCGTGGATCATCTTCAAGATGTGCTCAGCGCCCAAACAGCACGACCAGCGAGTCAGAGAGATTCAAAGACAGGTAACGGCAAAACACACTGTACTTACTTATCCAATGTACTGTTTATTAGGATTTGATTGCATTTTCATGACAAATATTTAGTACATCAGTGAGACTGATAATGCATTCTGCATGCAAATTAGAAATACATGTGAGACTACTAATGAATATGCATGAAAAACATGAAACGTGCCTAATTTATTAAAGGGACAGTTCACCCAAAAGTTATGATTTAGTCACCCTCAAGTTGTTCCAAACCGAATTTCTTTCTTCTGCTGAACACGAAAGAAGATATTTTGAGTTGATAGCTTTAGATTTTTTCCCTACCATGGAAGTCAGTGGGTGCTATCAACTGTTTGGTTGCCAACATCCTTCAAACTATCTTCTTTTGCGTTCAACTGAAGAAACAACTTGAGGGCGAGTAAATCATGACAGATATTTTATTTTTGGGGGAAGTGTCCCTTCAATGGAGGCAGTAAAAAAAAAAAATGGAGGTACCATAAAAAGTAGCAAGTAGCGCCTCTACAGGAACACTAGGGGTGTGGCAAAAGGTTGACACGCCCCCTAATATTCTGCATAACGATAACAGCATTGGTGCACTTGTCATGGTAATCGTTTTTGGTAATTGAAACAAAGATAAAATAACATAAATATAATGGGGGGGGGGGGGGGATTAGAACTGAAATAAAAAGGTGAAGTACTAAAATGACTAAAACTGAAATAAAAATAAATGAATGCTAAATAGAAATATTAAAACAACAAAAAACTAACTAGCACATAACAAAATTACCGATAATAAAACTTAAACTAAAATTAAAAAGTAAAATGAATGCTAATTCAAAATAAATACCGTAATATTAAATGAATTATAATAAAATAACACTGAGGTGCGCAAATATTAATATGTCAAACTACACAGTAGATGACATCACTTGGCTGAATCAAAATGAACTTAAAATGACAGTACTTGAAACATACTGTTTGTGGTAGTATGTGAAAGATATACAAAATATTGCTACAATCTTACTGTGGTTATTGCTGAATCAATGTAAAAAAAAATGCATAAACTTGATGAGAGTTTGATTTTAATAAAATGTGATGATTTCAATTTTCCAGGTGCGAGAATGGAAAAAAGAGGGAAAAAATAAGAAATATATGTGCACGGGCCGTCCGGGATGGCTGACTGTGTCCCTCAGGGTGGGAAAATACAAGAAGACGCACAAGAACATCATGATTAACATGATGGACATCCTGGAGGTGGACACAAAACGTCAGGTGGATGTTGCCAAATATGCTTTTTTTAAACAGCAAAATCTTTTAAGTATCTTCTCCTCATTTAAAGTTTGGAAAGACAAGGCTTTCAGTGGACAAGAAAAAATGTATGTAGATAAGAATTTTCAAAATAATTAGCATATGTGATTATTAAAGTTAATGCAATGTAAAGAAAGGAAATATAGGAAATATATTCAGTTGTTGCAAGCAACAAATCAAGCATTTACTAATGACCAATTTTCCAGGTGGTGCGTGTGGAACCCTTAGCTAACATGGGTCAGGTGACTGCTCTGCTCAACTCTATTGGCTGGACACTGCCTGTGTTGCCTGAACTTGATGACCTTACAGTTGGTAGGTTATGAGAGAGAAACTATTTAAAGTACCTTTGTGTAGAGTGTAAAATAGCTGATTGTGAATGTCAAAAGTCTGCACAGTTTCAAAGATGAAAGTGCATGATAAATTTCCCAAAAAGAAAGAACCGATTCTGACCTGCCTGAAATTAGTCGTCATTAATTCCAGTCTTACTTCCTGTACAAACTTATGTAAGGTTTGTAATCAGGGTTTGACAAATGCAGGTATGTTTCAGCAGTGGCGTAACAATTTTTCGATAAAAGTCTTTAAAAAAAAAAAGGCATCTGAAATAAACTAAGTGCAGTGTCATGTTGTCAAAAATATTTGTTTTTCGATACTGAAATATCTGAAATGCTTCCAATATTCATTTTCCTCAGTATAGACACACGACACCAGCTGCTCTTTCGGTCTCTCTTTCTCATCTTTCCAATAGTGACACACAAACCCACCTCCCCTCACTCAGTTTCATTTGCTCCTGATGAGTATTATTGGTGTTACACGGCTTGAATTTCGTTGTGGGATTGCGAGTATTGTGCATAATTTTACTCATTCCCGTAGATTTTGTGCTCACACCCAAAGTACACGCACATAAAGCTGCCTCTCAGTACTAAGTATTCACGTAACGCGGTCAGTTATGTTTTAAGTGAGTGTAAACAGTATAACTGTATAGAAAGAAAACCGTAAAATGGATCAGTGCGTCATGTCTTAAAGTGACAACAGCCTAATTTACCTGCTGCCAAATTATGAGATATTAAGGGGGACCTATTGTGCCCCTTTAACAAGATGTAATATCAGTCTCTGGTGTCCCCAGAATGTGTCTGTGATGTTTCAGCTCAAAATATCCCACAGATCTTTTATAATTGCTTGTCAAATTTGCCCATATTTGGATGTGAGCAAAACCAAGCATACCATTTTTCTGTGTGTTCCTTTAAATGAATATGAGATGCTGCTCCCTGTCCACTTTCCAGAAGAGGGTGGAGCTTTAACAGCTCATGTTTCAGTTACTCAACAACAACAACAACAAAGCTGGAGAATCTCACCCAGCCAAAATGAGGATTGTCAGTAACGTGTTCAGACAACAGCCACCTGTAGTTGTAGCTGAGGCCTGGAAGAGTTTGATTTGTGTGGTTGACTTGTGGAGAAGATACTGTTCTCAGCGCTGTGAAAGCTAATTCACTTTGCATGCATTTCCAAAGGAGAATTACAGCATTGTTACTAATAGTATCACTATGTATACACCTGCTGAGGAAGCCTCCAGAGCTGAAATTCAGTCATTTTGGTAAATTTGCAGGAAAAAGTATGTGAACCCTTTGAGTATCTGCATAAGTTCAAGAACAAATACACAAAGTCTTCACATACTTGTTTGTTAGCAAGTCTCAGATTACAGCAAACTCTTATTTATTTGGCATCTAGATGCATTTGAACATTCAGCACAGCAACACTTCTCTCCATTTGGATGAAGATTGTAAGTCATCTCTGACCTGAATAATCTCTCCCTTTCTCTCCGCATGCTCCACAAGGGATTTGTTTAATGTCTCAGAGCACTTGCAGATATTCGCTTCCTTTAAATGGAGCATAACTTTCTCTCCTGATCAATATTATATGCCATGTATAGTGCATCAGAGGCCGCTCCTAATTAGGTTATGGATGAGCATAGTCCCTGTTTCAATGAGGCAGATTAGATTAGGGCGGATATAGGTCCTATTGCTGAAAGTGTTTATAGATCTCAGAAAAGAGCGCTCATCGGCAGAGAAATGTTTTTATACCGACTCCCCTTCAAATTCATTTGTAATTCTGTTGAGACACAGTGTTTAGTAATAAGACATAGGAAAGGTGTGTTGAGTTTGTAAAGTGTTGGACGATAGGAGGCCACATGTATTGATTCCCATATCTTTGAAACTGTAAGCGCCATATCAAAGCGCATTATACAGTACCATTTCGAAAAGCAGTTTAGAGCTGTGAATGTGTAATCAAAGGTCAGTTATTTGGACTTTTGATCCTTCCTTTTTAGCTTCTAGTTGGCACTTTTCCCAAATAGGGAATTAATTAATAATTTGCTGTCCCGTTACTTTAAAAAAAGCTTTAGAAGCACAAATGTTTGCACTTTGACTCATTCCATTCCATTTGCCATCAATTAAGTACATTTTAAAAAGTATATAAAATATTTTAATATTATTTCAAAAGCAATAAAAAGTTCTACAAACCCCAAAACCTTTGAACAGCAGCGAATGCATTATTAAATATTAAATTTCAAATGTTTAACCTTTTATTTGACCAGGAAATAAAACTTTTGAGATTTAAAATGTGCTAAACGATGCTAGCAGTGTCTTAAATAAAGCTAGCAACTTGCTATCAATATGCTAAATTGTGTTAGCAACATTATGAAATAAAAACATAATTTATGTTACCAACATATTAAATCATGTTAGCAATATGCTAAATCATGTTAGTACTGTGCTAGCAATGTGTTAAATCATGCTATAAGCATGTTTAATCAATCTAACAGTGTGCTAAAATCAAGCCAGCAGCATGTTAAATGATGCTAGCGATGTTATGTTAAAAGCGACGCTGTTAAAACATGCTACAAACATGCTAAATTGTGTTAGAAATCATGTTAGCAACATAATATATGCTAACATTATATTAACTCATGCTAGCAACATGATAATATATGCTAACATGCTAACAATATGTTAAATGATGTTAGCAATGTGTTAAATAATGCTAACATGTTAAATCATGTTCATAACATGCTAACATGCACCTTATCTATTTGTCAATCTACTTTATTTCCTTCAATACATTCAAACGTCAAGCTTTTAAAACTTTTAAAAAGGCCAGGGCAGAAACTTTGAAAGTCAACTTCAAAGTTTGTCATCAAAATAGTTTATCTTGTCATTGGTTCCAATCAAATGGAGCAGCATAAGCGAACGTTCATTAATGTATCCTTTTGGGATGTTTAGAATGTAATAATCTTGTGAACGAAGATCATAATTCTTTATTCCTTGATATGCTGCTGTAACTAAGAAGGAAGCAAATCCAAAATAATTTTATATATAAATATGAACCAAATATGACAGTGCAGGCCATCCAACCCAAGAGTACAATAAACAATGATGGGTAAGGGCTTTTGAAGGATTAATAAACCAACGCTCCATGTTAAAATGAACCCAGCACATGTAAACAATGCTTAGGCGCCTGCGTATGAATATCACCATAATCCAACACTGACAGAAAAGTAGCAGCTATCAGTCTCTTGCTTCAAAAGAAAGACAGTACTTGACTCACTTAAGAAAAAGCCCAGTTTTTTTCACAAGGTGCTGAACATAATGCCTGAAAGAGGAAATCAATTAAAAATCCCACATATTTATATTAAGAAGCTATTTAAATCATCGTGCCTTGAAGAGTAGTAATTGAGCATGAGTCTGCGAGTGCAAACTTTCTATTTGAAAACACAAGTTTAGTTTTCTTCGCATTTAAAATGTTAAATGGTAAATGGACTGCATTTATATACCGCTTTCACAGACCTATGGCCACCAAAGCACTTTACAATTTTTGCCTCACATTCACCCATTCACACACACATTCATACACCGACATCAGCCATACTAGGTGCCATCCAGCTCGTCGGGAGCAGCTGGGGTTAGGTGTCTTGCTCATGGACACCCCGACACTTGGTCAGGTGGAACCGGGAATTGAACCACTGAACCACTGCCGCCCCAGCTTGTTTAAAACTTTAAAAAAGTTTTAAATCTCTCAATTGCATTGAGGTTGACACAGAGGAGTAAATCACCATGTAAATGAAATTATGAATGCGTGATATTAATTCCAATGTTATTAATATATAAAGTGAATAATAATGGACCAAGGACCGATCCCTGTGGTACGCCGTTTGTCACAGAGTACTAGAAGTGAGCCCCCCCATATTTATACATTGAGTTCTTCCTGATGGATAAATAATGAACAAACCATCCAACAGCATTCACTGATAAAGCTACACTAAGAAGCTTCCGCTTCAAAATTTCCTGATCTATCGTATCAAAAGCATTAGATAAATCAATAAAAAGAGCAACACTGTTTCTTGTTATCTAATGAAACCATTATATCATTTATTACTTTTAAAATCGCTGTTGTTGTACTATATTTCAATATATTTGTAGGCTATTTATTGTGATAGAGGTCATCCCCATAAAGTATTTTAAACTTTCCCTCATAATTGTCTCATGTTTTGTTCAGGTGGGCTGGTAATGGGAACAGGCATTGAGTCTTCATCTCACATCTACGGCCTGTTCCAGCACATTTGTGTGGCCTTTGAGCTGGTGTTGGCTGATGGTAGCCTGGTCCGCTGCACTGAGGTGAGTCCATTGTGACAGATCATATTAAATGCATGCACACACACACAGAGAGGCATGTTAAAAATCTTTATTAAACACAATCTTGCTCGCAGAAAGAAAACTCTGACCTGTTCTATGCCGTTCCTTGGTCCTGCGGTACTCTGGGGTTCCTGGTTGCGGCGGAGATCCGGATAATTCCAGCCCGAAAATGGGTGAAACTTCGTTACGAACCTGTACGCGGCTTGGATGCTATTTGCAAGAAGTTTGCAGAGGAATCGGCCAATAAGGAGAACCAGTTTGTGGAGGGATTGCAGTACTCTCGGGACGAGGCCGTGATTATGACGGGAACCATGACAGATCATGCAGAGCCTGACAAGGTGATAATGAATATTCTGTAATACAAGTGATCTGATTGTTTTTTCTTAGTACTTTTTCTATGGCCCACTTATGGACGCTTGCTTCTGCCATGGAATTAAAAATAAAAAAAAGGATAATTGCAACTTTTTATCTCACAATTCTGATTGTCTTTCTTGCAATTATGAGTTTGTATTTCACTATTCTGCAAAAAAGTCAGATTTTCGAGTTATAATATCTGTTCAATTCTGTTAAACCTGAAATTCTGAGGAAAAAAAAGTTGACAATTGAGTGTTGACAAGTCAGTTTAAATCACAAATCTGATGCAAAAAGTTAGAATTGAGTTTAAAACTCATAATTCTGAGGAAATTAAGTCAGAATTGTGCGATATTAACTCACAGTTGTGAAAAAAGGCGGAATTGCATGTTAAATTCAAAATTCTGAGAAAAGAAAAAGTGAATTCAGTGTTAAATTTGCAATTTTGAGGAAGTTCAAGTTACATGTTAAACTCAAAATTCTGAGGAAAAAATCATTTTTAAACTCGCAATTGTGAGTAGAAAGTCAGAATTGTTTAAAACTTTTAAATTCTTTAAAAAAAGTCAGAATTGCATGTTAAACTCACAATTTTGAGGGGGGAAAAAAACAGAATTGCATGTTGAACTCATTATTCTCACAATTTTTTTTATTACGTGGCAGAAACAAGCTTCCATACCCACTTGCCTGTTTCTCAATGACACTGGTGTGTGTTTATTATGAAAACATTTAGAATTAAACTCCATTGTATTATCATACAAATTCTTTTTCTCTCTGTCTGATAGACTAACTGTATAGGTTACTATTACAAGCCGTGGTTCTTTCGGCATGTGGAGGGTTTCCTCAAGCAAAACCATGTTGCAGTGGAGTACATTCCTCTCCGGCACTATTACCACAGACACACCCGCAGCATCTTCTGGGAATTACAAGTAAATTACTCCGGAAAACTGCACTCACCAAAAAAATTACCCAGTTATATGCTTCTCTACGTAATTGTTTTTCAAGAAATAATAGCAATGATTGAGCTTGGTTATTAAATCTTTTAAAAATAAACAATGAACTCTACTCAAGTTCACTCTGGTGTCCTTTTAAGTATTTTTTGTTTTTTGTACTGTTATGATTGGATCTCTAGGGATTATATCTTCCAAGAACTCATCATCTTACTTTGCATTTTGGATATTAATAATATTAGACTCTTATTGAGACAGTCTGTAACTTTCAATGTGGCTTTTTTGGTTTGTGGTGTACTGCACACTTAAAGTGTATCAAGAGTTTGAAACACTTAGTCAAATGTGCGCTTCCTCCCATATGGGTTGCATTAGCGTTAGCATTTTTCACTTGTCCCGTAAGACATAGTTAAAGAGACAACTATTATTCTTCTCTTCCATCTTTATCAAGCCACGTCTCTCTCTCTTTCTCCGTTAACCCTTCTGTCTCACTCTCAAACATACTCACACACAGTTTTGATGCATTATATCCACTAAAGCCTTCCATTAGCTACAGGAAGCTTGTGTTGTCTGTTGATTGGCAGCACTAGTCTGATATTACTCAATAAATTATGCAGCTAAAGCGGAGATGGACTGTGTCAGGAAAAAAACAACTTTTTTGTGATCATAAAGAATGGTGTACATGTACACTATGGCTGTAACGGCACACAAACGTGGCGGTTCGGTACTGAAGTCACGGTTCGGTACAGCAGGGGGGGCGGAAACTAAACAAAATTGCTTACTTTTTTCTTAAACAGTGGTTCATTGAACAAATTCTGTCTCTTAATTAAATTAAAAATTCATTTTCTTAAGGATAAAAAATATCTCAGCTAACGATGTAAAATGTATACATGAAGTAACATATTAAAGGTGACAATTCACAAAAGAGCCCAAATTATTAAATTCAGTTGCTATTTATTTTTTAGATCAAATAATAATAAAAAAAAAACATGTAAATTGCACATGGCAGGTTTTGCATTAGCTTCTTAATCTAATGATAAAATCATTTTTCAGTCATTTTTCTACTGCAGTTCATTTACACAAATTTATCTGCACATATTAAATAAGACATTACTAACAGAAAAATGATATCTAATGGATATATAAGCTAATATAGTGCATATATTTAGTGAAATGCTCCTCTAGGGTTCATTTCTCTAGTGAACTAACATGCTGTGGACACTAAAAGACTTTCTTGACTTGAATGTAACGCTACGTGAGATGTTATTCTCGAGCTGTTGATGTCTTTTTTGCGGTTGAAACACTGGTTTATAGATTACACGTAAACATGTACATAGAGCGTCTGTTCTTCTTCTTCTGTGCTTTTTCCTGTTGTAGCGGTTAGCAAATAGCGTTGCATTACCGCACACGCCCCCTTCTGGATTGGAGCGTGGATCGCCTGTGACTGACTGTGTTCGTCGTCTGACCGTTTGCACCGAATCGTGACGTCCGTACCGTGACGGTTCGGGATCAATACACGTACCGTTACACACCTAATGTACACATATACTTCATTTTGATTACGGCACTTCCTGTAAGAATCCTGTAAACATATTGTTCAGTCAGCCCGATTTTATATCTTGTCCTTCTTTTCTTTTACCATATATCATCCATTTAAACTTTTGTTTGCTTTTCCATCTCATTTCCATCCACCATTCCATGTTGTCTGTTTTTCAGGACATCATTCCCTTTGGGAATAACCCATTGTTCAGGTATGTGTTTGGCTGGATGGTTCCTCCTAAGATTTCCCTGCTGAAGCTGACGCAGGGAGAGACCATCCGCAAACTGTACGAGCAGCACCATGTGGTGCAGGACATGCTGGTCCCCATGAAGCACATCAAGACCTCCATCTTACGCTTCCACGAGGACATACATGTGAGAAACCCAAACACGCACATACATATACACAAATGAGGTGATAACTGATGGCTAAAATTATAAATATGTTGTGTTTTTGTTGTTGTTATTTCAAAACATGCTAAAGTTTCAATACAGAATTCTGATTTACTGAAAAAAAGCAGGCATCAAAATATAATTTATTTATATGAAAGTCTGTTCCAGTAATGCTCACCACAGACTTTATTTTACTCAAAAATCGAAACCTGTTATTCTGAAAACACATTAGAATTTCTCAAGGGAACCCATGACTCAAAAAGTGAATTCTCTTCTAGACTGCAAACTGAACAATCCATAAAGGGCAAATCTGAGAACGTCTTCAATGTAAAAAGAGCCAATATTACACACACTCACAAACATGTATATTACATTCTAACATTTCTCTTTTCCATTTTAATATATTTCAAAATGTAAATTGTTCCTGTGATCAGAGCTGAATTTTCAGCATCAATGCTCCAGTCTTCAGTGTCACATGATCCTACAGGAATCATTCTGATATGATGATTTAGTGTTCAGTTATTACCTGTTAGTACTGGTTCTCAATTATTAATAATTGGTTTTTATTATTATCAATGTTGAAAACTGATAAATATTTTTGTGAAAACATTTTCAGGATGAATAGAAAGTTAGAACAGCATTCAGTTGAAATCTTTTGTAACATTTAAATGTCTTTACTGTCAATTTAATGCATCCTTGTTGAATAAAAGTATTAATTTCTATTTTTTTAAAAGATCTTACAAACCCCAAAATTTAAATGGTAGCATTTCACGGTTTCCAGAAAAATATTGAGCAGCAGAACTCGTTTCAACATTGATAATAATAAGAAATGTTTCTTGAGCAGCAAATCTTTACAATAAGGTTCATTAGTTAACGTGAACTAAGAATGAACAACACTTCTAAATGATTTATTATTCTTTGTTCATGTTAATTTCAACATTCACTAACACATTATTTAAATCTTGTTAACATTAGTTAATGCACTGTGAACTAACAAGAACTAACAATGAACTGCTGTATTTTTATTAACTAAATTTAGCAAAGATTAACAAAAACAGTAACCAATGTACTGCTCATGGTTAGTTTGTTAATTAATACATTAACTAATGTTTAACTAATGAACCTTATTGTGAAGCGTTACAGGATCATGTGACACTGAAGACTGGAGTAATGATGCTGAAAATACAGATTTGAATCACAGGAATAAATTACATTTTAAAATATATTCAAATAGAAAAGTTATTTTAAATTGTAATAATATTTCACTGTATTGCCCTTTTTACGGTATTTTTGTTCAAATAAATGCAGCTTTGGTGAGCGTGAGGCTTCTATCAAGAACATAAACTGAATGACCTCACGATTTGAAGTTGTGTATTTTATATATGAATATTGTATCTGCTCATGGTTATGTGCAGTATTGGGGGTAACGCATTACAAGTAACTTGATTTACGCAATAAGCTTTCTTTTTCCAAGTACCTAGTAAAGTAAAGCATTACTTTTTCAAATCAGTAGCTCATTGCTTTTTGACATTTATTGACTGACAGCTCTCCTGTCCCCATGTTGAGAGAATTCAAATGCAGCGCTGTGTGAAAATAATGGTTATTGTAGCTCTAGGCTAAAAGTGAACATGCATTTACTCATCTCACTTGCACAAAAACATTCAGTATTCCTCAAAATGAATAAAAACTGTGAAATGCAATCTTAGAATTGTATGCAAACCTGTAAAGATTAACTATATCAAATTACACAAATATACTTTTATTACACAATTATACAAATATACTATGTACTTAATCACTCACTTTATTAACCATTGTCTTTGCTGCTAATCTTCAATGATCTAATTCAGCCATACTAATTACCTAAAATGACTTTAGATTAGAGATGACTTTAGATTTAGATTAGCCCTCTACTGTACAGGTGTAACTATGCCTTTCATTCAGTCTGAGGTTTATTCATTCGCTTTTGGTGTGAAAGTGCCTTTACATTTGCCAAAAATAGAACTTTTTTGTTGTTATTAAAAAACAAACAAGCAAGGCCAACCCAGGTGAGGAAAAAGTAACCAAGTAGCACAATTAGTTACTTGTTTAGGGAATAACGCAATATTGTAATGCATTACTTTTAAAAGTAACTTTCTCCAACACTGGTTATGTGTGTTGTAGGTGTATCCTCTGTGGCTGTGTCCCTTCGTGTTGCCCAACCAGCCGGGAATGGTGCACCCTAAAGGAGATGAAGATGAACTGTATGTTGATATCGGAGCGTATGGGGAGCCCAAAGTCAAACACTTTGAAGCCAGATCATCCACACGCCAGCTGGAGAAGTTTGTTAGAGACGTTCATGGGTCAGTTTTCACCTTTCCATTAATTGGTTAAGACTTGCCTAAATTTCAACAACAATGTTTTTGACACATTTCTGTAATAGGGTATTATATAACACAACACTTCCATATCTAGATTCCAGATGCTGTATGCTGACGTATACATGGAACGACAGGAATTCTGGGATATGTTCGATGGAACATTGTATCATAAACTCAGAGAGCAACTCGACTGTAAAGATGCGTTTCCTGAAGTATTTGACAAAATTTGCAAGTCTGCAAGACACTGAATCCAGTCGAATCTGAAAGGTGTGACCAGCCAAACAAACTGTAACACCCTTTTGCTGAAGAACATGAGCAAATTTGGGCAGATACACTTAAAGCACAGATACTCTTATTTCTTGAAGGAACACCAGCTAAATTTCAAGTTCAACCCTCTTGTCCTATGTCTATATTTGAGACAAAAAATAAAGGCCCTTATTCTTAAGGTTTTAACATAATTAGACTCGTTTATACAATATACAGTGCTTAGCAGATCAGTAGTTTGTACATTAAAATGTGAATAAATATAAATTAAACTATTTTAGAGTACTTTGGCTAATGATTTATGCATCATAAAATTTTATTAAAAGAGTTTCTATTGAAGCTATTGTCCACCATGTAATAAAAATTACAACTTTCTCACAATTCTGAGAAAAATGGATAACTAATATTATCTAGGAATAATATATATATATATATATATATATATATATATATATATATATATATATAAGCAAGCTTGCATAAGTTACTAATAATTATTAAAAAAAATAAATAAGAACATATTCTCTATTTTCCTACATCGTGAATGTTTCCTACCTCACACTAGATGTCTTAACATTATCTTAACATAATGATTTACTTTTTATGTGTGTTGAAATGTATATTTTATGTACTAAAAGCACTTAATATAAGCCTGACACAATTTGTAAATTTGTTTTCTACCCATAATATACCATTATTATTATGAAACATATTTGTACTAATTATGAAGTGACTTTTGTCATTAGTACAGTTATTTTCAGTTACAAACATAAAAACATAAACCTTTTTTTTAAGTGAAAAAATCATATTTGTGGCCTTCTGAACTTGTTTTTGCTCTTTTATACTGTGTTCACAATATATATTCTGTATTTGTATTTTCAGTGTGCTGAAACTGGATGTCACATGCTTAGCAGACTCAACATACCCATTAAAATGAATAATTTAAACCATCTACAGATTGTCGATATCATGAAAATGTTTATCATGAAAATTTTCAATCTCTAATAATGGAGCTTCTACTGAGCAGAGCTACTTTTTCCGGTTTTGATGGCAGTGTTTAATGGGTATTGGCTGGGTTGGAGTGGATTTATGGCTGAGGAATATTGTTATATGCCATAGAAAACAATCATCCATCTGCTCCAAATGAATATCAACTGCTCCGTCTCTCCCTGTAACATTACATTATGATAATATGTTGTTCATGTCATATTCATTGACATCTTTAGTTCAATTTTTCTCTTTTTGGCAACATTATTAATATCCCACAAAACTAAAGTATCTTACAAAACTTCAGTCATTAAAATGTACATAAATGATGGAAAAAAAATTAAGGATACAAGATATTTTCCCCCTTTCTTATATATCAATAAGTTAAGTGAATGTTCACAAAAACTAGTTCTTTTACAGATTATTTTGAATCCATAGACCGCTGCCCATGTCTCCCTCTAGTGACTGAATTATACCTTAAGTCTTTTCTTTCATGGTCCCACATGAAACTGTCAGGTCTTCAATGAAGCTGGTGATTTATTTTAGGTACATGTACCAAATTATTGCGGTTATAATTTAATTCAATTACATCTATGATATAGATACACTGCAGCCCCAAAAAAGTACTTCAACACTTAATCTACAAATTAAAAATGTGTAAATGTCTTCATAACAAAATGTAACACATTTTTATTATATAGATTTATTATATTATGTAATATTATATGTAATAATAATATTAGCCCTTAAACAGGCAATGAGTAGCACAACCGTTTGAATTTTTCCTGGCATGACAGTACCTATGTTTACAACATTCAACATCCAGAAAACATCAAGTAAATATATGTCTTTCCCTCATAGCCTTGTGTTCATTCCCAGTAAAAATCAAAATGGTGCTGCAGTGAATGAGGTCTATAGATGGCCATTTTCCTTTGGACCTCTGGCTCTTTTCCACTGAACCAGTCTCCATATCTCTGTTTGTTTGAAAATTTAGATTTGATTACAGGAATAAATGCCGTTTTTAAATGTATTAAATAGAAAATTAGTATTGTAAGTTGTAGTGATATTTAACAATATTCATATTTTTTTATTAAATAAATGAAGCCTTAGTAAGAATAAGATCAAACACATTAAAAAATTGTAATGTTTCCAAACAGTTATTGTGGCATGTATTGTACATCGTAAAAGTCTGGGCCAATGCTTCTTTTCTATTATACATACATTCACAAATCCTGAAATCCCTGATGTTTCAAGGAATCACTGATAATTGCCCTGAACAAAAGCAGTGAAGAAAGCGCCCATGAGAGTTAACTTACTCTGTCCTTAACTCATTCTCACCCATTAAATACAGACTAATGACATGTTGAGTGCTAATTAATCCACCAGTTTGAACATGCCCTGTGAAGTGACGGAATCCTCAAGACTATTTGCAGTCAGAACTGGTATAACGCAACTGTTTTTTTCAGTTATCTGGTCCTTCGTTGCGGTACTTTTTGTCGGAAGTTGTGTCTCAAAGAAGTTAAAGCTGTCTGTGTGTGTGAACTTAAGCCTACTTAAAGGTTTAGTTCACCCCAAAATGAAAATTCTGTGATTTATTACTCGCCCTCAGGTCGTTCCGCAACCCTAAGAACTTCGTTCATCTTCAGAACACAAATTAAGATCTTTTTGATGAAATCCGATGGTTCAGTGAGGCTTCTATTGCCAGCAATGTCACCGAACCTCTCAAGATCCAGAAAGTTACTCAAAACATATTTAAAACAGTTCATGTGAGTACAGTGGCTCAACCTTAATATTATATAAAGTGACGAGAATACTTTTTGTGCGCCAAAAAAACCAAAATGACAAGTTTTTTTCAAACAACTGATTCGAAACGATTCGTAAAGCTTTGAAGCAATGTTTTGAAGTGGGCCATTACTAGATATTGTTTTTTTTTTTTTTTTAAATATATTAATTTATGTTCCCAAAATGAAGTTCTTAAGAGTGTGGAACGACCTGAGGGTGAGTAATAAATCACAGAATTTTAATTTTTGGGTGGACTAACTCTTTAACCATTTTTTTTTTTTCCAGGACAAATATTTACCCAGAAGTGAGCTAAATCTGACAATTATAAAAAGGTTTTAAGTTTTTTTCAATTATTATTATTTCAATTTTTTTTCCCCGTATGGGCCAATATAAAAACAACAGAAGTCAATGGAATGCCCCCATATTGATAGCTAAAGGCAGTATTTTCAAATAACTTATTTAAAATATATACTTTTAAGATTTGGCGTACACTACAATGATTCAATTAATCAATCATTTGCAATGACCATCACAAAACAAACAATAAAAAGCATCCACATAAGTCACGCCCACCAGTATATAAAACCACGCCCAACAATAACCAGAACATTCACAAATCACGCCCATCAAACAACTCCGACCGCGCACACATTAACGCATAAACCCCGCCCACCGGTCTGACTGCCAGTCCGAGAGTTACTACAACTGCAGACCGGTTCCTCCTATATCGTACATTTATGGTGTTCTACCCACCGTGACGCGCAACCAGCCACCGACGATTTACATAGTCACGGCTGTTCGTCCGGTAAGTACATCGAGATCATGTAGCTGTAATGAAATCAGCCTTTAACAACCCTACAAGTGTAGGTTTCACATGACGCATCAGAAATGACGTGCTGCGAGAGCTTGTCCGTCTTGAACTGTAAGTTGGTGTCAGTTCAAACGCCAAGGCTATTCCTCTGTTGAAAAGAGTCGCGGTGCTTTAATTGGAACCTTTTGAGTTGTTAGGACACCATGGCTTTGTCTCAACAACTAGTGAACCGCCTACATAGACCATACTTACGGGCATTATAAGCGCGTGCAGACTCGGACCGAACCGAAAATGCAGTCTAGGTAGGCAGCTCGGTAGGTATTGAGACGCAGCCTACATTCTGGACACGGCGTTACTTTGCACAATAAGAGCACAAGTAGTGCAGTGCAGTCACACAGACACACGCGATTCTTAAAGGGACAGTTCACCCTAAAATGTACATTTTGTCAATTATTTACCTTAAGGCCCTTTACCCTTTCTTCTGTGGCAGGCAAAACATGTTTGGCAGGTTAATAACCTCAGTCACCCTTCACTTTCTTGGCGTATTTTAACATGGAGTGGAAGTGAATGGTTTAGGAACAACATGGTGAGGGTGAACAAACCCTTTCATTTATTGTACCTTTTGCAGTCAGTGTGCCTGATATGATTTATATTAGATGGCAGAGCTTCTTTTAAGAAGGTTTGTTTCATTATGGTATGCCCTGTTACTCATGTGGGTGAAAGGTGAGCGCCTCCTCCTTTATTGTTTATAACGCATAGTGTGATTTGTGGTGTGCATCAAGTACATGGCATAAGACTAATGAACTCTTACATAAGCCTGAGAATGATTTTTGTGTCACACCTTTAAACAGCCCAGTGAGAGAGTGAGGGAGGTGAAAGACAATAGTGTGCTCCTGACCATGTCTGCAGACAGAGAGCCTCCCGTCACTGCTAAACTCCTTCACCTCATGTTTCTCTCCACCTTCTGGGGAATGCAGATATGGGTCACCTTCATATCGGGTAGGTGTGGTCACTGCTTTGTTTTTGTTTGTTTTTTGATGGTCATCACAAGTGATGGAAGGATTGTAGTGTACGTCAAATCTGAAAAGTATTTATTTAAAAAAATTTACTAATAATATTCCACTTATTTGTATTTAAAGAGAGTACACTTTCATGACTGTTTCTTAACACACTACAACAAATAAATAATGCACTTTCTTTGTAATAATGTCAGCTTTAATTTAAAGTTCAGTTTATAGTTTTAGTTTTATGTTGACTAACATATTAAAGCATATTTAAAGTGCGTCATTATTGTTTTAACTGTATTTCAACATTGTTTCAAGTTAAGATATGTTAATTGTACCAAGTTTTAACCTTGCGATTATACATGTGTAAGATCGTAGAGGTAATTATGAAATTATACAAAGATGTACTACTGAAGTGGGTCAAAAAGCACTCTAAAGTTCAGCTAATTGTATTTCTCTCAGTTTACACTTAAGAATATTATTTCTGTAATAAGTACTCTTTTTAAAAGTATGCTAAATGTACTTTTTTTTTTTTTATGCAGATTTAAGCAAGGTTTAAATATGCACCGTCCTTGAGGTTCACTTGATTTTTATTTTTGTTTTGCTCAGGCTTTGTGATGGACAACCATCTAAACCGACACACGTTTGGCTTCATCCAGAGCCGGCTCTTCCCGTTTTACTTGCATATCGGCTCAGCCTGTGCTTTCTTCAATCTCACAATCTTCGCCATGTACCATCCCAGCAACATGCTGGATGAAAGGGAGGCCTTCCAGGTATACAGAACAAAATCCCAGATATGTGAAAAAATGTTATTTCATTCATCCAAAGTTGATGAATGGCCAAATCTGTGTAACTTCCTTTTTTCTTTGGAACAAAAAAGAAGATATTTTTGAAAAATGTGCTTGTCGCTTCTATCCATTTAATTACAGTGGTTACTAAAGCTTCAAACAGGACAAAAGATCACCATAAAAGACTTGTGAATGATATTTATACGTCTTCTGAAGTCGTGTGAAAATTGAGACAGCGCATTATACGTTGATACTTTTCTCTTCTAGTGAGCTGAGAACGATTACTGAATCTTTGATTCAGTGAATTGAACTTGAACTGAATCAGTCCGATTCATTATAGTCTTCATGAAATGAAAATTGAAGGTTTTTTTTTTTGGCTCATCTGATTTATTGACTAAAGTTCTCACACAAAGCTACTGTGTGCTACATTACATGCTTCTGAAGACATAAGTCGACTCTCATTCAATGGGCCACATTCCTGAAACCTTCATAAAAATATGAATAAATTCAGAGTTATTTGCACGTAAAATGGACCTCCCCGAAAACTGATTCACAAACCCTTTGAAAACATCAGATTTGTTAGTTAAATGTGTATATGTTAATAAATTCCAGTCGTTTGTAAAAAGGGCTCGTGTGCACACTTACCGACTTTTTTTTTCCTTTTCTGTTTATATCTAAAAAAAAAAGTTAGTCTTTTTTTTTCCCTTCACAATTGGACATAACATGCAATTCTGATTTTTATAACACAATTCTGACTTTATATCTCGTTTTACTGACGACTTTATATCTCGTGTTACTGACTTTATATCTCGCATTACTAATTTACAATTCATAACACGTTTTTTTGGGTCGACAGCTTATAAAAACTTAGTTCTGGGTTTTTTAGCTTGTTTTCTGTACACCCTGTCACATAGCAGCTTTTAGACATTGTTCTGTTTTTTTTTTTTTGTAAGTCAGAAATAACAAGGAGGCAACTTCACGCAATACAAAGTCAATGGAGGGTGTGGTTTTCAGTTTATGACACTTGTCGCTCTGTCTGTATATTTTTATGATGCTTTTGCATCCCTTTTGAATCAGTCCCCTTTCATTCTAATTGCATGAAAAAGAAGAGCCCGTATGTTATTCAAAATATGTTCTTTTTTTGATGATGATTTTTTTTTTGGGTTAACTCACCCAAAAAATATGTAAGATGACGGACTCTCTCTTGATTCCACCGGCTTTCTGGTTTTTCCCCAGATCTTCATTTATTTTGTGTGCGTGACTGTGGCGGCAGTAAATGCCCAGTGGTTTGGTCAGATGACCTCGGAAATCATGGCGGACATGCACCTGATTGAGCAGGCCTGTGGATTGGGTCAGGACATCGGACTCTCATCCAATCGGGAAGCTTACGCAAAGCTCTGCGAGACGGACCCCAAGTACAAAAAGCTGAGTGGTCGGCTGTGGCTGTACCATCTGCTGTCCTCCCTCTGTAACCTCTGCTGCATCATATGTAACGGATACAGCCTATATTACCTGGCAGAAAACCTCACCACACTCTGATGACCTTCCTGCAACATAGTGGAGCTTTACTCCCATAATGCAATGCAAATCCTTCAGTTAGTGTCTGTCCGACTCCGGCAGCGGCGACCTGCTCTCAGGTACTGGATTACTTCCTGACAAATCTGGTCATTATTGTAGTGGATTGTCTTTTTTTTTTAATCTTTGTTGTGCTAATTTTAGCATAGATGTGTTATGTATAGAGAATATTTTTTGTAAATGTTATAGATAATGACTGTGCATATTTAAATCAAAAGATGTTATACTGCATGAATGAGGAAAAAACGAAACGGGAGTTGAAATGAACAAAATTATATTTTCAAAACTTTTTTTTTTGTGGACTTTCAAGAAGTTGTTACGGCACACATTTTCTGTTTTCTGAACAAAAGCAACCTCACGCTATCACAAAATGAAATGAATTTATCAAATTATTTGATTTCTCTGTTTCAACAGCCAGCCTCACCCTTTTCTCCCGGACTGGGTGTGAATGTATCAACATGTTCACGCACAATCGTTCAATGCACTTCTACGTTTAACAGGGACGAATATGCTAACTATGCTCTCATCTGAATGTTGTAATGGAGCTTAAATAAAATGCACCCAGCACCAGTTGTACCACATATAACATCGTGCATGTTATATAAGTATTTTAATAACTCTCAGCTGCCTCACGAACGAATATTCTTGTTTTATAATATAATAAAATATCATTTTTTATATATATATATATATATAGTGTGTGTGTGTATATAATATATGCTACTTGTCAACATTTTGGCATCAGTATGTTTATTTTGAAAGAAATTAATACTTTTATTCAGCATGAATGCAGTTGATCAAAAGTGACAGTAAAGACATTTAAAATATCACAAAACATTTCTATTCCAAAATAAATGCTATTCTTTTAAACTTTCTAGTCCTCGAACAATCCTAAAAAATGAATTGTAGTTTCCACAAAATTAAGCAGCACAGCTGTTTTTAACATTAACGATGATAATATTGATTAGAATAATAAACGTTTCTTGAGCAGCAAATTAGAATAATTTCTGAAGGATCATGTGACACCGAAGACTGGAATATTCAGCTTTGATAAGTTCATTAGCTATTTTAACTGTATTTTTGATCAAATAAATGCAGAATTGGTGAACATAAGAGACTTCTTTTAAGAATTCTTTTAAGACCCCAAAGTTTTGAATGCTATAATCATGTCAGCTTGGTTCATGAAGTATGTTCAGCGTTTAAAAATGAGGCGTCGTTTCATTTATATTTGTTGTTAAGAGACATGCTCTCTCTGAAACCATCAAATTGACCTTTGTCATGACAAGTTCAACAGAAACCAGTTTATCTCTTGTTTGACCGCTTTCACATTGTGCCTTTGCCTTTTGCAGGTGTTAAGCAACCGCAAACCAGACTACCTAGGTGTACACATTATGTGCTTCGGAGTTGTTGTTTTTTTTTTGTGCCTCAATAATGTGTGAGTCATATATAAATTGTGTGTTCAGATAACACCTTGCTTTGGAATGTAGCTTCTGTGTTCAGTCGCTTTACATTTCTGCTGTCTGTCCATCATATTGTTGTATATACCTGTTACTGTACAGTGCCTTGCATAGTGATATCTTCCATTTTTCAATGCTGTATGACACTGTCCAAGATGCTGCTGAGGCTTTGTCCCTGAAATTAGGGATCGATTATATTTTTATCAATGCAAATGAACCGGCAGCTATAATACCCCCAGTGAGCCTGTTAATTTAGTATTTAAATTATGAAGGTTTTAAATATCATCTAGTATAACATGGTCAATGAAATGACATACAGAACCGCTTCGTGCTTCTATTGTGTCGATGAAGTTCCATTGTTGCCTGGGTGATTGTGCATCCTCAGAATATTAGCTAATGTTGTGTCAAGATTCTCTCAAAGATATGAACAAACATTCTTCCACTAACCTTAACAAAACATTCTTTCAAAGTGATCTTGACTTTAATAATGTTCTGAAAACGTTAGCACAAAATGATTTATAGACATCCTTCATAGATCGTTTTCTCCTGAAACGTTTTGTTGGACATTCATTTAAATGTTACTACTTGTTTGTGATGCTTGCAAAATGATCAAAAGGAATGTTCCCTTAATGTTCACCTAAGCAAGAAAACACATTTTAAAAAGTGGACGTTTTGAATATTCAGAGAACATTCGGAAATAACATGGGAATTTAATGGGAATGTTAATGTGTTAGCAAAAGAGGCTGTTCACCCAAAACGCGTTTTTTTCCATTCTAATGCGTTACTTTTCCATCGTTTTCCTGTGTAAACACACGCTAGATGGACCCTCGCATCTCACGCATGGCATTCTAAAAATGTGACGCTCATGTTAAAATCAGTTCGACTTTTAAAAAACGCGTTCTGTGTGAACAAGCCCTTGTTTTAGAATATATTTTTGTTATCTGGGTCTGCATCTGTGGAAAAAAAGGTAATTGCAATTTATATTGCATCCCTTTATGTAAAGCTGAAGTGTCTTTTTGGCATTAAACAGCACAGTGGAAGTTGAAATACAACTTGTTTGTTCCATTTGTAATTTGTGCAGAAATTACACATCATCGTCAAGAATGAAGACTAATGTCTGAATCTGTGATGAATGTAAAGCTGTTGCTGTTATATTGTTTAATATGTATGGAAATGGGTTGTTTTTTTTTCAAATAAATTAATGAAATTGTGTGTAGATTCTTATTTTTGTTCTGTAAGGGTTAGTTCACCCAAAAATGAAAGTTCTGTCATTAATTCTTCACTCTCATGTCGTTCTACACCCGTAAGATCTTTGTTCATCTTCAGAACACAAATGAAGATATTTTTGATGAAATCTGAAGGCTCAGTGAGTCTCTATTACCAGCAAGATAATGAACGCTTTCAGATGTCCAGAGAGATACAAAACATATTTAAAACAGGTCATGTGAGTACAGTGGTTCAACCTTAATATAATAAAGCGACGAGAATACTTTTGTGCACCAAAAAAACAAAACGACTTTTCAACAATGTCTAATGTTGGCCGAGTTCGGAGCACCAGTTTTGTGATTTCATTTAATGAGTTTTTTGTCAAGTGTTCCGCAATTTCAATAGTTCACGTGACTTTGGCAGTTTGATTTGCGAACCGAATCACTGATTCAAATCAAAAGATTCATAAAGCTTCATGAAGCAGTGCTTTGAAATCGGCCATCACTAGATATTGTTTTGTTTTGATGCCAAAAAGTCATAATATTAAGGTTGAACCACTGTACTCGCATGAACTGTTTTAAATATGTTTTAGTATCTTTCTGGACATCTGAAAGTGTTCATTATCTTGTGTCAATGGAGCCATCAGATTTCATCAAAAATATCTTCATTTGTGTTCTGAAGATGAACAAAGGTCTTACAGGTGTATGAGGGTGAGTAATTAATGACAGAATTTTAATTTCTGGGTAAACTAACCCTTTAACAGGCCCACACTGTAAAAGTAAAATCTCAAGGAGACTTTGTATTTAAGAATTACATACTTTAATGTGGTCTGTAAATGCAAATACATTTAACAAAACTACAAAATGAACTAAAACAAACATTATAATATAGATTCATTTAACCAATAGTTCTGGTCCCAGATGCTGATTGGTCTCATCATGTGACTAAAACATATTTTTCATATTATTTATGACTATAATTGGGGCAAAGTAATGCAGATGAATACAAAAACACATTATGTTGATGTTGGATTTGATCTAACCAATACCAGGTCGCAGTAATGTTTTTTTTGTTTGTTTGATTTTTTTTACAGATTTCAAGTTACCACACCCAAACAAGTCTAACATTTGTGGATTTTGAACTCATGAGAACAATGTAACAATTTTGGAAGGTGGTGATTCAGTATGAATTCGTATACAATGTGATTTGTATGGAAACAGAAATTGAAAGTCAGCATGAAATGGAAGTTGCTATAGTCAATTCTTCTCTATTGTGACATCTGAGGAAACTTGTTTCCGCCACTAAATAAAATTGCGACTTTTTATCTCCCAATTCTGACTTTTTTTTGTCACAATTGCTAGTTTTACATCTCGCAATTCTGAGCATAACAATTGCGAGTTATGTAAGAATTGCGAGAAATATACTCACTCAGAAATAAAGTCCAATTCTGAGGAAAAGACTGAATTTTTTCTCAGACTTGCAAGCTTATATATCAAAATTCTGACTTTGTAACTCATAATTGTGTTTATGTCACGCAATTCTGACTTTATAACGCGCAATTGCGAGTTTATGTCACGCAATTCTGAGAAAAAAATGATAGCAATTATACCTTTTTTATTTTTTATTCAGTGGCGGAAACAAGCTTCTATATATATATCATTGTGGGCGGGACTTGATATTGTCCATGTTGAATTGATTGGATGGTTGTGGATCTCATGTGAACGACAGATTGCCCGCCCTCGCCAGTAAACGTCATCAAAGAAGAGATGTTGCTGCGAGAGGGAGGGGAAGTTATTTTGATTCTATATACACACATGTATAATCTCTATATCTATATACTCACATATGTATGATGCGCAGGGATAAATAAAAATGGCTAATATAAAAACATAACGATGAAGGTCCTCCCCTAACCCTAACAGTCTGTGGAGTGTAAGCAGATCAATCAAACATGTACAAATGAGATTTTTTACGAATAAGCCACTAATTTGCCAAAACGTAAAATAGTTATGAAATGCCATGAAAGTGAGTTGGTCGCTTATATTTGATTCTCGATCCATCCCTGTATATAGCGCGGGTATATGGAGATGGATTTCACAAAACAAGCAAACTTTCTTTCTTCAGTTTATAATAGCTGCTCAGGCACTGAGTAAACTCATGTCTTGCAATTAAAGCGGATAACAAAGTCTCACACTGCACCCAGTGTTAATCCTGAAGCCAGGATAGAGCGGTTGAGCAAATGCAGTCCGGATTCTGTGGATGAGATTCATCGAGTCTGTGATGCAGTAAAATGCCAAAATCCCGGCCGAGAAATCGACATAAACGCCAATCCTGTGAGCCCACTGCATTTTGGGAATCTTAGTTTCCCTTCCACCGTGCCAGAATGAGTAGGTATCCTCAGAGCACACCAGACTCCAGGACTGGGCGTTGTGTCCGAATGCACACTGGGTACTCTTTCCTTTCCTGCTGATGTCCTCATAAGACACTGCGATGTGCACAGGACCCTTCCCGCTCCACTCGACCTCGAAGTAGCAACGACCGGACACGCTTTCTCTGCACAGGACCTGGTAATAGCTATCGAACCTCTCTGGGTGGTCAGGAACGGACAGAGATGTTTTGCTGAATGTCACCTCTCTACTCTCTGAACAAACACTGAGGTTCCTGTGAGCCGTGTTCAGGTCTAGAGTCAGGGGACCCGAATCTGAAATCCAGTGACATGAATTAACTTCACAGTTCATTTGTTGGCGATTGTACTGATTTCTGTTGCGTGGGTTGTGTGGGTGTGTCGGGTACTTACATTCCAAAAACTGCTCCCAGACTTTGGGTTCAGGGGTGGGAATAAACTTTAGGTTTGTCACTAATAAGATAAGATATAATCAGTGCAGTGCAAACTTATTGTACTTGAACTTATTTCAACTTCTTTTAATATTTTGGAATTACTTTTTTATTTTGGAATACTTGCATGTATTTACAGAATCTGGAATAAACTACATATACTGACAATTATTCTATAGTAATAAAAAGAGAAACACACTTTATAAATATTTCAAACAATACATTATTGTCGTCACATGACCTCATCACATTTAGCATTCAGTTGTCAACTCATAAACAATGAGTTATTCATTATTATTGAGAATTAATTTGAATTTCTTTTTTCATTTAATTTGTAAATAAATAAATAAACAAACGTATTATTTAATTTTCAAAAGATGTAATCATCCAGTTATTATCAGGTGAATAAGGAGTTATTCTTACTAAAATGTTAAATTCAATGGTTTTTATTTCGCTTGTTTAAAAATAATTAAAGGGATAATTCTAAATAACCTAAAAATAAATTAAACAAACAAATAGACAGACAGATGAATAAATAAAAACAAAATAAATTATTTTATGTTAATTTTTTCAAACAATAGAATGCAACATTGTCACTTGACCTCATGACATGCATGTGACTGGCATCCATCTTGGAAATAAGCTTTAATTTTCTTTTTAATCTTTCATACATTTTTTTTTGTAAAATAAACTAAAAAAAAAATCAAAATATAAATTAGACTTTTGCTAGTATTATCAAAAATGGATTAAAATCAGAATCTGGTATCATTTGTCACATTGGAAATATAAGCCTAGGCTCTTAGCCATCTCTCTTTCTACAGTGTTTCCTCAAATCTCCTTCTTGTTCAGTCACTCTCTCTCCTCCCCCATCATGAGTAGACACACCCCCTACTGCTTATTGGCTCACTCTCTCTCCTCCCCTATCATGAGTGGACACACCCCCTACTGCTGATTGGCTCACTCTCGCTTCTACCATGAGTGGACACACCCTCTACTGCTGATTGGCTCACTCTCTCTCCTCCCCCATCATGAGTAGACACACCCCCTACTGCTGATTGGCTCACTCTCGCTTCTACCATGAGTGGACAAACCCTCTACTGCTGATTGGCTCACTCTCTCTCTTCCCCCATCATGAGTAGACACACCCCTCCTGCTGATTGGCTCACTGTTTCTCCTCCCCGTCATGAGTAGACACACCCACTCCTGCTGATTGGCTCACTCTCTCTCCTCCCCCATCATAAGTGGACACACCCCTACTGCTGGTTGGCTCACTCTCGCTTCTACCATGAGTGGACACACCCTCTACTGCTGATTGGCTCACTCTCTCTCCTCCCCCATCATAAGTGGACACACCCCTACTGCTGGTTGGTTCACTCTCGCTTCTACCATGAGTGGACACACCCTCTACTGCTGATTGGCTCACTCTTTCTCCTCCCCCATCATGAGCAGACACACCCATACTGCTGATTGGCTCACTCTTTCTCCTCCCCCATCATGAGAGGACACGCCCCTACTGCTGATTGGCTCACTCTCGCTTCTACCATGAGTGGACAAAGCCTCTACTGCTGATTGGCTCAGTCTCTCTCCTCCCAATTCATGAGTAGACACACCCCCTACTGCTGATTGGCTCCCTCTCTCTCCTCCCCCATCATGAGTAGACACACCCCCTACTGCTGATTGGCTCACTCTCTCTCCTCCCATATCATGAGTGGACACACCCCCTACTGCTGATTGGCTCACTCTCGCTTCTACCATGAGTGGACAAACCCTCTACTGCTGATTGGCTCAGTCTCTCTCCTCCCAATTCATGAGTAGACACACCCCCTACTGCTGATTGGCTCACTCTCTCTCCTCCCCCATCATGAGTAGACACACCCCCTACTGCTGATTGGCTCACTCTCTCTCCTCCCCCATCATGAGTGGACACACCCCCTACTGCTGATTGGCTCACTCTCACTCGCTGATCCTATGCACACGGTATTGGGTCGACAGTAAGAATAGTATGCAATTCCAACATCTTCATTTGACGACTCACCTTTTTTTGATAATTTCTCCAATTTTTTCTGGCATAGATCTTTTATGCCCTCACTCAGAACTGTGAGTTTTCTTGACACCATCTCGAAACAGAAGTCTGGATTGACTAGAACTGCAGGAGAGGTCACCAACTCTGGCAGACTACACAGTGTTTCATAACTCTGAGGGATATAATGAAATAAACTCTTAGACCGAAATCACAGATGACAAGTACTTAGGTGCCCAAAAGCGCTGATGTTACCTTGAGGAACTGAGTTTTATCATCAAGGCGTGCAATCTTGTTGTATTCAGCATCTCTCCTCTTGAACTCTGCGATCTCCTGCTCTAGTTTCTCCATAAATCCATGTGCCTCATCTAATTCCTTCTGCTCCTTTTCTTTGATCATCTCTGTCACCTCAAAACACAGAGCTTCAACCCAGTGAATCAGCTCACTGAAGATCTTCTCTGTGTCCTCCACTGCTGCCAGGGCAGAGCTCTGTTTGACAACATACAGAAGTAAAGAAGTGATGAGTCCAAGACTGCAAAACCTTTCTGCCCATAACTGATAAGTTCATAACCCACACCATCCCACTTATCCATTAGGACTTTCCATGCATCCTCCCGTCAATAATGGACTCACCCTGAGGGAAAGTACGGCATGACTCAAATCATGTAGCTCCGTCTCACGCTCCTTTATGACCTGCTGGCATCTCCCCTGTGACTGCTTAAGCTCTTGCTGCAGACCAGAGATGAAACACATATAAATAAACATTTTTATATACTGAAGTTTCATTGGGGTTCTAATTTAAATTTTAAAAACTGACTCTAAAATTGACCCTTTATGCCAAAAAGTTTCAATATAAAGAGAAATATCTTAAAAGTGATATAATTTTGCTCCTTTTTACAAGATGTAATATTAGTCTCAGGTGTCCCCAGAACGTGTCTGTTACGTTTCAGCTCAAAATATCCCACAGATATTTATTATACAATGTTGTAAATGCTCATTGTTGAGTGGAAGGAAAAAACATGCTGTTTTCATGTGTGTATCTTTAAATTTAAATGAGCCCGCAAACAAAAAACTGGCTGTCAGGTGGCAATGTCTTATTGCACTTAAACTTTCAAAACACAAGGTTATGTCAAAAACATGCAAAGTTCACATAAACACAGTCGGTTACGTCTGTGAAAATAAATAGCAGGGGAAAAAAAATCACGTGTGTATATCAGATCTGTGTATTAAAGTAACAGCAGTGTAATATACAGTATCTACTGCCGTATATTCTGTTAATATGAACCAAACAACAAAAGAAAAACATAAAATCACTCACTGTTCTTGATTGAATAACTTTAGCTTTAATAAGAATACATTTCTTACTTGAATGCTGCTGTTAAATTCTCTGGTAAGGAAATAAACATGGCAGACTGTGTACAGCTCACTGAGGGGAGGAGCTATGTTAATAGGGCAGAGTCTGTCAGCAGTCATGGGTGGGGCTTCTTATGTAGGAGAAGGGGGAAATCTGGAAGCGCTCATTGGAGAGATCGTTTATGATTTATGGGGATAAAAATAAAAATGAATGGTGGAATTAAAACAAAATGAATTATTTAAATATAAATCCATAAAGTTATATCCTGATGGGATCGCCTAAAAGCTTATATGAAGCGCCCGACAGAACCCTTTAAGGTTCTTTATTCAATAACTTATTGTTGGAACACACCTCTTCTGTGATGAACATGTTTTTAATTTCTGAATAACATTCATTTTGATATAATTTAAAGCATAACATCAAAAATAAAATGATCTCCTTTTATCATAATGAAGAAAAAAACATAAACAAAAAGAATTAAACTATTTTTATTATTATTACTATTATTATTATTTATTAGGTAAAAAATAAGCAGTGAAGCAGTTTTGTTAAAATAATACATATATATGATTTCTAAAAGGATGATGTGACACTGAAGACTGAGTAATGGCAGCCGACAATTCAGCTTTGCCATCAGAAATAAATTACATTTTTAAAATGTATTTAAATATAAACAGTTTAATCATTTAAAACTTATTTTAATCAAATGTTTTACTTGAAATGTATACTTACGATATCTTTCTTTAGGCTGAATACTTAAAGAAGATTTACTAATTTGTATTTTGTTATCTTGCACAATTATATTTATACATTTGAGACTCAATGTATATAAACTACTGACCTTTACCATTTCACTTCTGACTTATTCATTAAAGTTAATAGAAAAGTTCATTCTCTTATTAGGATAAGTTATCTCAAAGTTTTAGCATCACATTTAAAGTTAGATGAGAAGTCAGACACACCTCACAGAACATGACGAGGTCCTGCTTTTCTTTTGCAATGTCTTCATCGTTCTTTGCTCCTGGTATGGTAGGAGAACGAATTCCGGTATGTCTCAGTCTCTCAACGACTTCAGCAAACAGTGTGTTTTTGTTGAGTGCAGGTCTCGGGGAGAAAGTTTGCCTGCACTCTGGACAGCTGCACAGCTTCCTCTGGTTCTTCTGCTCCCAGAAGCTCTTGATGCACTCCATACAGTAGTTATGTCCACAGGGAATGGTTACAGGGTCTCGAAGAAGATCCATACAGATGGGACAGCTGAACTGCTCCTGGTTGACAAAAATGCCAGCCTCTTCTTCTGCCATATCTTACAGTTAAAGTAAAAGACACAGACCGTAAAGCAGCTCTGTGGAGAGAGTATGGCGTTTGCTTAAAAGTGCCTCCCACTAGTGACTGTATGAGGTTGTAATGGGAGGAGTTCATTGTGTAATGTGTCACTGTGGTCATGTTTCAGAGGAGCCACAGGCTTTATTATGTCATTAAATCACTGTTGTTGTTGATGTTTCGAAAATAATATTTTCATCTTTACTTCAAAAAGCTTCAAGTACTGCTTCAAGTACACAAGCAAAGCTTCTGGAAAGATAATCCAGGGATCATGCTGGTTGTTCCAGTGCATGTCTGTTCATGTCCACTGATGAATCGGTGTGTAACAATGACTGTTTCACAAGATGTTTTCTGGATTGTGTTTATGGTATTCCAAATAGAGAGGGTGTGGATATTTGACAAGTAATGTGTACAAACAAATAGCATCTATCTATCTATCTATCTATCTATCTATCTATCTATCTATCTATCTATCTATCTATCTATCTATCTATCTATCTATCTATCTATCTATCTATCTATCTATCTATCTATCTATCTATCTATCTATCTATCTATCTATCTATCTATCTATCTATCTATCTATCTATCTATCTATCTATCTATCTATCTATCTATCTATCTATCTATCTATCTATCTATCTATCTATCTATCTATCTATCTATCTATCTATCTATCTATCTATCTATCTATCTATCTATCTATCTATCTATCTATCTATCTATCTATCTATCTATCTATCTATCTATCTATCTATCTATCTATCTATCTATCTATCTATCTATCTATCTATCTATCTATCTATCTATCTATCTATCTATCTATCTATCTATCTATCTATCTATCTATCTATCTATCTATCTATCTATCTATCTATCTATCTATCTATCTATCTATCTATCTATCTATCTATCTATCTATCTATCTATCTATCTATCTATCTATCTATCTATCTATCTATCTATCTATCTATCTATCTATCTATCTATCTATCTATCTATCTATCTATCTATCTATCTATCTATCTATCTATCTATCTATCTATATCTATCTATCTATCTATCTATCTATCTATCTATCTATCTATCTATCTATCTATCTATCTATCTATCTATCTATCTATCTATATCTATCTATCTATCTATCTATCTATCTATCTATCTATCTATCTATCTATCTATCTATCTATCTATCTATCTATCTATCTATCTATCTATCTATCTATCTATCTATCTATCTATCTATCTATCTATCTATCTATCTATCTATCTATCTATCTATCTATCTATCTATCTATCTATCTATCTATCTATCTATCTAATCTATCTATCTATCTATCTATCTATCTATCTTATCTATCTATCTATCTATCTATCTATCTATCTATCTATCTATCTATCTATCTATCTATCTATCTATCTATCTAATCTATCTATCTATCTATCTATCTATCTATCTATCTATCTATCTATCTATCATCTATCTATCTATCTATCTATCTATCTATCTATCTATCTATCTATCTATCTATCTATCTATCTATCTACCTACCTACCTACCTACCTACCTACCTTTAAGGCATTCATTTTTTTAACCTGCTTTAAGGGTTGGAAAAAATGTTCAAATAATTTTGAATGCCCAGAAAACTTGTAGCAATGTATGAATTATAAGGAATAAAGATTGGGAATGGATAACAGATAGGCACGGTGCAGATTATACATCTCTTATAACCAAAATTTAAATATTACAGTTTTTCTCAGTCGCTTTGGTGCATTTCTCACATCACTCTTTACATTTGCACAACAGTTAATGCAGTTCTCAAAACAATTAGTACAAACTGCAAAACCTAGTTGATAGCCTGCAAAAGCGTGTCACTTGCTCAAAATGGACAGTTCATTCCTCAAAAGCAAGTATTCATGTCAATGAAAGTGTCAGTGTCATCAAAATGAAAAGTTCTGACACCATTGTTTATGAACAAGACAGTCAAATGACTTTGTCATGTTTTCATAATGACAGTTTACTCTCTAAAGGTTTTCCAATACAAAAAAGTCACATCTTGGTGACACTACCTGAAAATGCTCAAGACAGCGCTATATACTATTTGAACAGCAATTGGAATTTTGAATACAATTACTGTATTTAGTGAGGTAACTGAGTACAAGACACTGAATATGTATGTTTCACATTTTTACTGCATATGCTCTTTGCAGTTCTAATTTGTTCACAACATTGTGCAAAAGAAAAAATACACCCTTATTTTCAACAAACATAAACTCCCTTTGGGTAGAGCTGTGCACAACTGTAAACAATATTGCAGTACATATTGGAACTGAACATACAATATACATATATGTACTATAGTACTGTAATCATTCATGCACATCCAGATGTTCCTCTCTGTCTGGCCACATAATTTCATCTACATCACAGCGAATATCATCTCTTGCAATGTAGCGAGGAAAGTATCTCCTCGAGTGGCGAATCCTCTGCAGGACTCTGATGTGATGTCATCACACGGCCGCTAGCAGGGCCATTTGGGTATGTGGATGTCGGTCATATACCTTCCACCTCCAGGAAGAAAAAAACTCTATTGGATTTAGGAATGGTGCGTAGGGAGGGAGATATTCCACCAGCATCCTATCATGTGCAGCAAACCACTGTCTGACGACATCTGAGTCGTGAAAACGCACATTATCCAAAACAACAACATGCTTGCTCAGATGACTCATTCTCAGAGATTATGTCCCTGTAAAGATAATTTTTTTTCTTTATCTAAAAGATTTTGACAACTAGTTCAATATTTTTGTATGTAATGACTATTAGTTTTATATGGAATGACTATTCAGCATTCACAAGTATAGCCAATTTTGACTGACATGACATAAGCAAATGATAATGTTATAAAACAGCAGAGAGTTGTATGAAAGCAATTGTTGCATGTCCAAAAGCATTTGCAATGTGTTGGAAGGAATGAGAAACTGCTACTATGATGTGCACAACTGACTTAATTGTTTTGGAGATTGAACAAACTGTTGTGCAAATGTAAATAGTGATGTGAGAAATGCACCAAAACGACTGAGGAAAAACTGTAACATACTGAGCTACCGATGAAGTCAGGGTCAAGCTTCTTTATCACTGACACTAATATCTACTCCACACTAGAGGCCGCTCTCATCATAACCTAATGTCGTCACTACCGGTGAGATCTTCTCAAATAAATTAGAATGAAATGGGCGGGCTGTAGCGGCCTAGAGGTTTTCTCTTATTGGTCAAATACAATGTGTATAAATAATAATTTTCATGTTTTAAATAAACACTTTTAAAATATCACTTTATCACCTATTAGTTTCTCAGTGTAATCTTTCAGTTGCAAATTATTGTCCAGACCGCCGCTGAAGCTGCACCGAAACGCGTGGTAACTGTTACTTTTCTCCGCGATGGTCAGGATGGACCAATCACAGTGGAATGTAATTACTGGTATGGCACTTCTTAAGCAATTTTATAGAAATTACTGTGGCTGATTTTTTTTGTTTCTTTGTCAGATAACAATCATTGATGTGAGCTTGTTTAAACTCTTATATGTTATAATGTACATGCATCGTTAATAAGTAAAAAAAAAATTCACGCATTTGAATGTGAGTCAATGGGCGATTAAGCATTTTGAGCCACCAAACACCCCTTAGAGGTAGTCTAATGTGAAAGTTAACAGTAATATTTGCCGTCGCATGGTTCGTGTTGTGCGTGCAATTTTGTCTCAACGCCTATGGCAGCGCACCCGTCTTCCATTGGATCATAACAGAACCTGAGTGGATGAAACAAATACAGAATTCATCTTCTGCTCCACTTCTACACAATCTCTGTGACAGACGCAGCGCAACATACGCAGGTAACGGTCAAGCCTTTCCTTTCATTCTGTTAGTGTTTATGTGGCAAAACATCCATATGTATAGCACACATACTGCTGGTAGATTAGTTGTTGATGTTTTGACCCATCAAGTGTTTGTCAAACTTCACGAGTTAATGTTCTTAATCTATTTTGCTCTTAAACTTGTGAAGTCAGCACCTCTGCCGAGCTGTGGTCACTTTTATAATGTCCTTCAAGATCCACATTTATTTATTAAAGTTTTAATTATTGCACCACCCCAGCTCTGTTCTCTTTTTTTCATATTTCTGTGATCCTGCAATAGTGCTATTTATTGAAAACCATTTTCGCCACCTAAGACAAAAAAATGCTTTGTTGAATCTTTTATGACACAAAAGTCACAATTTTCACATTTTATGTCATTTCTATGAGATAAGTTCAAATTATTACTCATAATTTTGTCATAATTATGAAGTAGTATTAAAGTCTATTATGAAATAAAATGTGAAAATTAATATCTTTATATATATATATAATCTGTCTATTTACATGTATATAAAGTCAAACCTATAAAATGTATTCAAATTAAAATATTATATAATAAGAGAATATGCATTTTTAAATCTTTTTTATCACACAAGCTGCACAACAGAGGGATATATATATATATATATATATATATATATAAAATATAATCTGTTATAATTTCTTTAAACCAAAACTTTTATTTTGGGCTGTACATAGGGCCATACCAGCGTTTTTTCACTTCGTGAGATTATGAATGGAAGAAGAATATCTTTCCTGAATTTCCCAACCTGTAAGACTAGTTTTAGGACACGCCTCCTTTTCTAGTAAAACAACAGCTACTTGCAGAAAGAGGAAATGCTTTAATCTCATTCTTTGATTCTGCGTTTCTACTGGTGAGTACATTGCAATTTGGGTTATTTTATAGGTATACTTTTTTGATTTTCTAGCTGTGCAGCGTGACATTTAACCCTCGATGATTGTGCGGCAGTTGGCTTGTAGGGGTTTGACCTCTCACCTGTGCGCGGCAGTCAGACTGAACTGGAACTCTCCAGAGATGGCCAGACCAAGCTCAAGTAGGACACTAGCACTTTTAAGTGGAGATTGCTGAAAAGAGTTTCAGGGATGTTGTGTTAATGTCTGTGAACTAAGTGGTTTTCTATTTGTGTTTATTTGTAGATTTAGCAAATTTTCGTAAGGAGTTTGCTAAAGCGAAGCACATTGCTATCATTACGGGGGCTGGAGTGAGTGCAGAGAGTGGCGTACCAACCTTTAGAGGACAGGGCGGCTACTGGAGGAAATGGCAGGCACAGGTAACAAACACACACACACTGATTTACAAGCTGTTTTCTTCATTTTGGCGAGGATTTCGAATATTGCCATCTTTGTAGGGACATTTTATCCTCCTTACGCAGGGTTTATCTGAACCACACACACTATATATATCTGTAGACAATATACAAAAGAAGGTTAAATAATTACTGTAATAGCAAGCTGTTTTAGCATCGTACTTGATGCTAAGCACCCACAAATATGCTGAGGGACACCTTGTGAGAGACACAGTTTATATTATATAGGCAGGTGAATATTTTTACATGTAAAAAAAAAATCAATTTATACTGGAAAATATTAAATGTAGTAATATTTAAATAATTAAATTTAAAAAAGCTTCCAAAATTAAATAATAATCATCGTACTAAAACAAATTGTTGTAATATATGTATACAGTGGGGCAAAAAAGTATTTAGTCAGCCACCAATTGTGCAAGTTCTCCCACTTAAAAAGATGAGAGAGGCCTGTAATTTTCATCATAGGTACACTTCAACAATGAGAGACAGAATGAGAAAAAAAATCCAGAAAATAACATTGTCTGATTTTTAAAGAATTTATTTGCAAATTATGGTGGAAAATAAGTATTTGGTCCATAACAAAAGTTAATCTCAGTACTTTGTTATATACCCTTTGTTGGCAATGACCGAGGTCAAACGTTTTCTGTAAGTCTCCACAAGGTTTTTACACACTGTTGCTGGTAGTTTGGCCCATTCCTCCATGCAGATCTCCTCTAGAGCAGTGATGTTTTGGGGCTGTCGCTGGGCAACACGGATTTTCAACTCCCTCCAAAGATTTTCTATGGGGTTGAGATCTAGAGACTGACTAGGCCACTCCAGGACCTTCGTTGCCGGGCGGTGTGCTTGGGATCATTGACATGCTGAAAGACCCAGCCACATTTCATCTTCAATGCCCTTGTTGATGGAAGGATGTTTTTGCTCAAAATCTCACAATACATGGCCCCATTCATTCTTTCCTTTACACGGATTAGTCTTCCTGGTCCCTTTGGAGAAAAACAGCCCCAAAGCATGATGTTTCCACCCCCATGCTTCACAGTAGGTATAGTGTTCTTTAGATGCAACTCAGCATTCTTTCTCCTCCAAACACGAGAAGTTGAGTTTTTACCAAAAAGTTCTATTTTGGTTTCATCTGACCATATGACATTCTCCCAATCCTTTTGTGGATCATTCAAATGCTCTCTAGCAAACTTCAGACGGGCCCGGACAAGTACTGGCTTAAGCAGGGGGACACGTCTGGCACTGCAGGATTTAAGTCTTTGAAAATTACAGGCCTCTCTCATCTTTTTAAGTGGGAGAACTTGCACAATTGGTGGCTGACTAAATACTTTTTTGTCCCACTGTGTGTGTGTGTGTGTGTGTGTGTGTGTATATGTGTGTGTGTATATATATATACACATATACATATATATATATATATATATGTATATGTGTATATATATTATATATATATATATATATATTATATATATATATATGTGTGTGTGTGTGTGTGTGTATGTATGTTAAAAAATAAAAAATACAGTTGTTTTTTTAAAAAAAAGAACAAATTATCAGAAAGCAAAATAAAAAATTATTAAATTTAGTCAATGTAAAAACAAGATAATTACATTAAACATATTTCATTAATCTGTACACACTGAAGGCCCCCAAAAGACCCCCCCCCCCCAAAAAAAAAAAGAAACTGCAAAATAATCTGTATATGTGCTTAAGGCTTGAGTAATAGTAACGAGTAACTAAGCCCTATTTCACAGCATAAATAAGCCTTTACACACTTCTCAATGAAGTCTTCCTTTGCTGTGTAAAACGCCTCATTGAATCTGTGAATCACTGTAGACTTTGAAAAGTAATGGAAAAGGTGCAGTAGTTTTAAAGTACCCGTTGTATATTAAACTGCATGACTTTTCTTTAATTTATGTTTCAGAATTATATACAAATGGGCCTGTAAAACATAGTTTACATGTTGCATTGTAAATAATGACTGTAAACTTTCAGCATCTGTTTGACAGATCTGACCAAATCCGTCAGGCTTCCTATAACAGAGCGTATAAACAGTAACATACTGTAATCACAACATATGCACATAAGTAAACATTAATAATAATGAAAATGTGCGATGTAAATATATATATCCATAGATTTGGGATGTGTAATTGATTTTTGGTATTCTTTTAAAAGGACCATCTTTTTCTGTCTTTCAGGATTTGGCAACCCCTGAAGCTTTCTCTAGAGATCCTTCTTTAGTATGGGAATTTTACCATTACAGACGTGAGGTGGGTCACACATTACTGGCTAAGGCCACATCCACACGAAGCCAGAGCTTTCCTGATCCGACCTTTTCTTCCCCTGTAGTATACATGCCAGATCAGTATGTTGTGCTGTAATTCTGCCACAGAGATTGACCAAAAACCGAGAAAATGTCTTGGTGCATAAACCACAATGTGTACAAACTTTAGCAAAGCTTAGTAAGAAAGCTTTACTTTAGTAAAGCTAATAGGCTCAGTAGCTTCTGCGGCACGAACACAAGCACATAGTCCACTATTGTTGCTGTTACGGGATGTAGTGGTGTCTGACTAGGGTCAAGACAAAATATACAGATTGACAAGGGTGTCATTTTCAACGGTGACCGGACCTGGTGTCAAAAAATAGCGATTTCAGGCTCCCAAAACACGATTACGATACAAATGTGTCTCTGTGTGGACGGGCTAAATGGCTACCAATTTCATAATTGCATTTTTTTCCATTCAGTGATCAATTCACTGTAGTATTCATTCATACATTTGACAATATGCTAAAATGTAAATACCTGGATTATGTTAATTCTTACATGAGACTTTTTTTTTTTCTGAATGCATATTTTGCATGCTTAGAATTGCAGTGAGGAATGTAAAAGATCCATGAATGGCAGTGTTCATTTCTGGGTCTAAAAATTAAAACGGCATCCACATGGGGGTGGAGTTGCTACTAGAATAGTGGATCAGTTAGGATTTTCAGGCTTGCATTTTTTAACTTTTAATTTTTATTTTTTATATTATTAGTGTACCAAATTTCAGTTGTAGGTACCAGTACCAGTGAAATATCACAATTCTTGAAACCAGTTTAATTTACTTTTCTGTATGGTTAAATATTAATGCAAATTAATAAATTGATAATATTTTAATACTGCAACACATTTTTATGCTACTTATAAAACATTACAATACATTAAAGGGTTAGTTCACCCAAAAATGAAAATTCTGTCATTAATTAATCACCCTTATGTCGTTGTACAGTCATGGCCAAAAGTTTTGAGAATTACATAAATATTGGAAATTGGAAAAGTTGCTGCTTAAGTTTTTATAATAGCAATTTGCATATACTCCAGCATGTTATGAAGAGTGATCAGATGAATGAAAATTAACTGAATCCCAAAAAAAACCTTTCCACTGCATTTCATTGCTGTCATTAAAGGACCTGCTGAGATCATTTCAGTAATCGTCTTGTTAATTCAGGTGAGAATGTTGACGAGCACAAGGCTGGAGATCATTATGTCAGGCTGATTGGGTTAGAATGGCAGACTTAACATGTTAAAAGGAGGGTGATGCTTGAAATCATTGTTCTTCCATTGTTAACCATGGTGACCTGCAAAGAAACGCGTGCAGCCATCATTGTGTTGCATAAAAATGGCTTCACAGGCAAGGATATTGTGGCTACCAAGATTGCACCTAAATCAACAATTTATAGGATCATCAGCAACTTCAAGGAAAGAGGTTCAATTCTTGTAAAGAAGGCTTCAGGGCGTCCAAGAAAGTCCAGCAAGTGCCAGGATCGTCTCCTAAAGAGGATTCAGCTCAGGAATGGCAGCAGGCAGGTGTGAGCGCATCTGCACGCACAGTAAGGCCAAGACTTTTGGAAGATGGCCTGGTGTCAAGAAGGGCAGCAAAGAAGCCACTTCTCTCCAAAAAAAACATCAGGGACAGATTGATCTTCTGCAGAATGCATCGTGAATAGACTGCTGAGGACTGGGGCAAAGTCATATTCTCCGATGAAGCCCCGATGAAGCCCCTTGTTTGGGGCATCTGGAAAAAGGCTTGTCAGGAGAAGAAAAGGTGAGCGCTACCATCAGTCCTGTGTCATGCCAACAGTAAAGCATCCTGAGACCATTCATGTGTGGGGTTGCTTCTCATCCAAGGGAGTGGGTTCACTCACAATTCTGCCCAAAAACACAGCCATGAATAAAGAATGGTACCAAAACCAACAACAGTTTGGTGAAGAACAATGCATTTTCCAGCACGATGGAGCACCGTGCCATAAGGCAAAAGTGATAACTAGGTGGCTCGGGGACCAGAACGTTGAAATTTGGGTCCATGGCCTGGAAACTCCCCAGATCTTAATCCCATTGAGAACTTGTGGTCAATCCTCAAGAGGCGGGTGGACAAACAAAAACCCACTAATTCTGACAAACTCCAAGAAGTGATTATGAAAGAATGGGTTGCTATCAGTCACAGTTTGGCCCAGAAGTTGATTGAGAGCATGCCCAGTCGAATTGCAGTGGTCCTGAAAAAGAACGGCCAACACTGCAAATACTGACTCTTTGCATAAATGTCATGTAATTGTCGATAAAAGCATTTGAAACGTATGAAGTGCTTGTAATTATATTTCAGTACATCACAGAAACGACTGAAACAAAGATCTAAAAGCAGTTGTTTAGCAGCAAACTTTGTGAAAACTAATATTTATGTAATTCTCAAAACTTTTGGCCACGACTGTAAGACCCGTAAGACCTTCGTTCATCTTCAGAACACAAATGAAGATATTTTTGATGAAATCTGATGGCTCAGAGGCTCAATTAACACTCAGATGCCCAGATAGGTACTAGAAGATAAGCTTTAAGAATCTTTTGTTTCGAATCAGTGGTTCAGAGTGTGAATCAAGCTGCCAACGTCACGTGAACTATTGAAATTTCGGATCTCTTAAGACGTAACAAAGCCTTGTTTACTGAAATCACGTGACTTTTGGTGCTTGATTAATTCGAAACAAAAGATTCATAAAGCTTCGAAGCAGTGTTTTGAAATCAATCATCAATAGATATTGTTGAAAAGTCGTTATTTTGTTTTTTTTAGTGCACAAAAAGTATTGTCGCTTTATAATATTAAGGTTGAACCGCTGTACTCACATAAACGGTTTTAAATATGTTTTAGTATCTTTCTGGGCATCTGAAATTGTTCATTATCTTGCTGGTAATAGAGACTCACTGAGCCTTCAGATTTCATCAAAAATATCTTCATTTGTGTTCTGAAGATGAACGAAGGTCTTACTGGTGTAGAATGAAATGAGGGTGAGTAATTAATGACAGAATTTTCATTTTTGGGTGAACTAACCCTTTAAGTATCTTAGATATTTACACACTGGTGCTGCAATTAAACAGCTAATAATATAATTAGCATTAAATAAAAGTTAGTATTTGGTTGCATGCTAAAAGCATATTATCTGCAGGTAATGCGCAGTAAGATGCCAAACCCTGCACATCTGGCTATAGCGGAGTGTGAGTCCCGTCTCAGCCAGCAGGGGCGCTCTGTTGTGATCATCACTCAGAACATCGATGAACTTCACCATCGTGCTGGTTCCAAACACGTGTATGAGATCCACGGTGAGAGAACGGCTACTCAAACCAGGAGCATGTCACTATTATATAGTACATTATTGGCTAAAATCTGATTAACAGAACTGAACGTGATTGGTCATCTTTTTGGTGGGTGGGGCTGTTGTCCTATCTTTCCATACAATCAGTCCATCTAATTGAAGCTCTTCTCTTCAGCTTATCTCTCCTCTCTATCTCTCTCCAGGTAGTCTATTTAAAACTCGCTGCATGAACTGTGGAGAAGTCAAAGCCAACCACAACAGTCCAATCTGTCCTGCTCTGGAGGGGAAAGGGTAAAAGCCCACGCAAACACATCACCATTATTTTATCAAGTATTTAAACCACAAGAGACTGCACTCTCCTTATATACTCCTTATTACCTTTCTTTTTTCAATCCTCAGAGAGCCTGACCCCAATGCTAAGGATGCCAGAATACCAGTGGAGCTTCTGCCCAGGTTTGTGAGTTAAATGGTTCACCCAAAAATGACAATTCTGTCATTAATTACTCATCCTCATGTCGTTCCAAACCTGTTAGACTTTAGTTCATCTTCAGAACACAAATGAAGATCTTTTTGATGAAATCTGAGAGCTTTCTGTCCCTCCATAGACAGATACACAGCTGACACTTTGACGCTTCTAAACGTTCATAAAGAGATCGTAAAACTAATCCATATGAATTGTGTGGTTTTGTCCAAATTTTCTAAAGAGACTCGATCGCTTTACATAATGAACAGATTAATATTTAGGCTTTTAATCGCATATAAACATTGATCAACTCACAAATGAGTTGTGGTAAATGGAAGTTCAAGCATGTGTGCTTGACGAACCAATGAGGTTCATTCTTGTGTTTGAGAAATTGCGGCACCTTGTGAAATGCAGATTTTTTGGGTAAATATGTAATAAAAACAGTTTTGTGGAAGTCTGCAAAACCTTTTGCATCGGTTTATTCAGAATCAGATAATCAGATTTTTAAACCATTTTAAGGAACTGAAAATTACAAAATTATAATATATATATAATATAAAATATACATGTATATGTTTCAAATAAAAGCTGTTCTTTTGAATTTTTTTTTTATTTATAAAAAATCCTGAAAAACTATGTTTTGCACAAAAACATTAAGCGACTGTTTTACCATCACAGAAACAAATCTCACAATATATTAAAATATAAAACACTCATTTTAAGTTGTAGTAATATTTCACAATATTACTGTTTTTAATGTATTTCTGAATCAAATAATTGAAGCCTTGTTGAGCATAAGAATCTTCTTGAAAAAAAATGTAGTGTAGTGTATGTTGCATTATTAGTCAGCTTCACTAGCAACTCTCACTCCTGCTTACAAATCAGGAATTATGTCCGGTGCCACAACAAATCTAATCAGATGCTGCTGGAATGCAGACCTCTAGTTTACTTCCCTGTAAACATACTGTAAGGCTGTCAAATGTAGAGCGGGAGGAAGGGTAGCCATGTAATATGAAATTAGGACTGTTTTGGTGCGAGAAACCTCGGCAAATATTATAGCTGAACTTCAGGGGTAAATGAAAAAAAAGATTTAAAGATCACTGTAGAAATAATTTAATCAAGCTTTTGAGAATAGTAACACTTCTTCTCCAGCAGTGGGCAGCAGATATCCATGTGTCTAATGTTTCATGTTCAAAGATGTTTTGTACTTTGTGTTTGTAGGTGTGAAAGGAAGGGCTGTAACGGCTTGCTGAGGCCTCATGTGGTTTGGTTCGGAGAGACCTTAGATTCAGATATTCTCACTGCTGTGGAGCAAGAGCTGGAAAAATGTGATCTCTGCTTAGTGGTGAGTGATCACACGTGAATGCATAAAATTGCATAACCTACTTATTATAGAAACTAGCTAGTGAGCTGCATACCTAGAAAGCAATTTTGGGCATCAAGACTGTGCTGTAACATTATTCTGCCTTCTATAATACTTTATTTCGAAGAAATCCAAAATTAGCTAAATTATCACATGTAGTTTTAGTTTACTGAATAATTGAGTTGTTAGCTTAGCAACAGACTACATCATACACCACTGGAATCAATTAGCAGAGATCAGTTCTAGTCAGAAATTACGTTAAATAAAGTTTCATGAGTCTTAGGTATGCAAAAATTTATTTCAAAATGGATAACAATTCCAGTGACTCATATGTTGATTTAGTTAACTGTGAAGGATTCATCAGACTGATTCAAACAAGAGTAGAAATTAATAATATAAAGAAACGACTCAAATGAGTCGTTTGTTCGTGAATCTGACTTCACCGGCATTGTGAGTTTCTCCTTGCATTTAATACTGCAAGTTCTGCAAATCAAGACTGAAAAAATACATTCAAAAATTATTTACGTTTTGATTTTGGTTGAAACTTAACTTTCATTGCAGGAAACTCTGGTGTAACCTGAATAGAAATGGTACTCAAAAATATATTCCGGTTAACATATCTTTATTGGTGTATTGTTTTTACCAGCATTTCACTTCCTTCTAGGGCTTGACATTTACTTTTTTTGCTCACTGTTGTTACTGGTTTTCCAAGTTACTAGCCACTCAGCATTTTCACAGGCCACAGTTTTGATATTTGTACCATGGAGGAAAACTAACATATAGATATTTTTAATATTATCTGCTGTCACTTTAAGACCTGACGCATGGATCTATTATACTGTAACACATGCGTTTTCTTTCTCAACTGTTTACTTTCACTTAAAACATAACTAATTGTGCTTGTGTGAATACTCGCCAAGACCGGCATTTTGACATTATTTTGTGTGTATTTGACAGCAGTGGAAAAGAACTCAATTTAGTACTGAGAGGCAACTTTATTTGTGTGCACTTGAATAAAATCTGCTGGAATAGGTAAAATTATGCACAATACACGCAATCCCATACCGAAATTCAAGCCCTGTAACACCAACAATATTCATCTGGTGAAAATGAAACGAGTGAGTGAGGGGAGGAGGGTTTGTCTGTCGACTCGGTGTCGGAGAGATGAGAGAGAGATAGAAAGAGGAAAATGAGTATTGGATATATAGTATTGATCTCAGATATTTCAGTAACGATATTTATCGAGAAATCAATATTTTTGACAGCACGACATTTCACTTAGTTTATTAGTTCAGATGCCTTTTTGAAACTGAAAAATGTATATATTATATATAAAAGTCAACCCACCAAAGTGGCTAGTAGAAGTGACTGTTACACGCCACTTCTGAAATGCACCCGCATTTGGCGGGTGTTAATGTCAAGCCCCGTCCACTTCTATTTGCGAGGTGTAGTAATATTTATAATGCTGCCTAAGAAGGAAGCTGTTTATTTAGGCTACAAAGCTCTCCAGGTTTTAGAACAGAGCATAAGTGTCTACCTAAAACAGTCACTACACAATCAATCTATTGTATTTTGACAGCTATACGTAAAGAATTTGTCACCTCAAACTGTATTCTGTGTGTATCACATTGTTTTCCTGTTTCTAGGTGGGCACCTCCTCCGTAGTATACCCAGCGGCCATGTTCGCTCCTCAGGTGGCGGGTAGAGGAGTGCCTGTAGCTGAATTCAACATGGAGTGCACACCTGCTACGGAGCGCTTTAAGTAAGACATACAAATACACAAACTATCTCTTTACATGAGTCACAGAGATGCCTCTCATTCGGCCCGTTTAAGAGAAAAACGCATAGCTGCATTAATGCACACAAGCCTCCACGTGCGCACGGACTTTGACGTCTGTCCCATTTGAGAAAACACTGATCTATAGATTTCACAGAACAAATTGAACACCTGCGTGTGGTTTATTTGATGTGTTTCTCACCAACAGATATCACTTTGAGGGTCCTTGTGGCATCACACTGCCTCCCGCCTTGGAACGGCATGAGAGCGAGGCCATTTAAGGAGAAAGAAGGCATGACCCAATCGTTCATCCCCACTGCATTTAGCACTTTAACTGAGCACATGAACAGGCACTGGGATTAGTTAATGCCTTCATGTGTTGTTTTTCCTGTGGCTTCCTATGTGCTGTGCTCATCCATGAAGATTTACAGCAAAATTTAGCTGAAATTACATTTTAAATAACGTCTTTGCTTGGCCTATGTGGCAGCATTTTGTGAAAGTTGTGTTTTTGGCAGAGGTTCTTGGTAGATTTGTTCCAGTTCAGTAACTTCTGGGTAGATCGTTTACGGCGTTCCCACAGTCATGGAAAACCTGGGGAAAAACCAGATAATTTTATGAGTGTAATTTCCTGTCAAGGAAATGTCATGGAAATTGATAGTCTTGAAAACTTATGGAAAGTTCTGTCATGAGTAAATTTTTGACATGATCCGCTGTAAAATGTTTAGTCATCTAAAAAAATCATGGAAATTCATTGCTCAAATGTTGTGGGAGCCCTGAGACCAGTGAGATGCATTTATTTTAAATTAAATAACCATAAAAAGAATGTGTTCAAGCCAAGGCCACATGAGCCTGATTATTGATTATGATTGATTTTGCTTTAAATTGTTTGGTTTAAGGTCTAATTTGGTCTAATTGTGATTTATTTATTTATTGGTTTTGTTAATTTTTTTGCCTCCCAGATTATTTATTTTTTTAATTTCGATTCAGAATATGGTAAAAAAAAAAAAAAAAAAACCTGGCCTGGACAATTTGGTCAATATGTCATAATATAATAATAATTTTATTATGGGTATAATTAAGTAAATTATAATATTTAAATTATTATTTTATTATGGTTATGTAAGCAATAAGGCACAAGAGGCTGTGCTGTATCGTGAATAAATCACAACTGAAGTGTTATTGGGTACAGCGTCCCCTTCAGCCGTGACTTATTCATACAGCATTAGCCTTGAATACCTTATTGCTTTTATAAAACGGTTACCACACAATGTAAAAATTAATTCCAAATTATGTATCAATGCTACTTTCATTAAGTAAAGTTAGTAAATCCCTTCCTTCCGCCGGAAAAAATAGTGCCCGACTATGAACCGCAACAGAGGTTACATTATTATGCCATTAGATGGCGACAAAGTCTTTATGAGTGTGTCAGTGACCGAAGACTTTTACATTGAAAGACTGAATTGTTGTGAACGCGGAACAAGACGCAACTGATGCTTTGACTAGAGCCGTTAGTCACGGGAAAACCCCTTAACTGTTCAAAGGACAAGATAAAACATCAGACATCTAAACAGATTTTTTATTAGACTGACCTGAAGGAACATGCTAAATCCGAATGCCGTTAATAAACTCGCTCACTCGATCTCTTTCTCATGATATTCTTCTAGGCTACATACTGCAGTATGAACAATATTGATTGAGAACAAACAGTTTACATTGCTAAGGGTGTTGTGTAGTGATATCGTGAATAAAACAGCTATTGACCGATCAGAATCAAGGACAGGAACTATTACTTTATAAAATAAAATAAATTATAATATTTTAATTATTATTATGTGCATTATTAAATCATAAATTATTAAATTATAATGATTAAATAAATTATAATTATTATAAATTGTTAAATAAAAACAGTATTTAAAAAATCATAAAATAATAATTTTATTTTACAGTACAAATATAAAAAAAATGATAATACTAACATTTATTTTGGTGGGAAACTGCAGGAAGTGCAGCACAGATAATTATTTAAATCGTAACATTTGCGATTTGATAATCACATTAAACTATCATTTAGATTAATAAGCAATAATTCTGATTAATCGTGCAGCTGTAGTTTTTGATTTTTATATGAAGGTTGACTGCGAAATTTAATTTGAAATAGAGCTTTTTAAGTTATTGGTTGGCGTACAGTATATTGCAGAACGATGATTTGTTTTTTGTCAAAGTCAATAGGCGACTTTGAGTGTGCGTTTTTGTGATTTATGAGGACACAAATGTGAATAACGGGTATTACACTGGCATTACGACGTAAACCTGAAATATGAGGACATTTACTTTTTTTTTTTTTTTTTTTTTTTTATGAGTCCATATGTTTCAAATGGCTTTAAAAACATACTAATCAATGTTCTATTAAAAATTAAAAAATGCAGAATGTTTTCTGTGATGGGTAAGTTTAGGAGTAGAGTTAGTGTAGTGGGAGAGAATGTACAGTTTGTACAGTATAAAAACCAGTATGCCTATGGAATGTCCTTACTTTGATAGCAAAACAAACCTGTGTGTGTATGTGTCTGTTTGAGCGCATGCACCCTGTGGCATCGGGTCACCTTGATTCTGTCTAGTCCAATGCCAGATTCCATGATTTCCAGCTGGAAATTTCTCTCCCTCTCTTTCATTGTACAACCAAGCAGCAGAAAAACTACATTGTTTTACACCTGCTGGTCCAACTGGGCTGTTCTGCTTACCTGTGTATACAAGTTCACCCTTACAAGTTAACACAGGACAGTGAATAATGCTGAGTGAGTCGCTTGACTTATTTGACTTACGAATGTGCAACAGAATGTATGTTTGTGTTTAAGAAATTGAATGTGTCTTCACAGGCTGTCACTGAAATGCTTTTTTGGTATTTATATGTGTGAGACGGGTTGGGGGGGACGTCTGTGTTTGTAAATGATAAATGAGTGTGTAGTTTTGAGGTGTGTAACCGATCGCTGTTGGTGTGTGTGCATTTGATCTCCTGGAGAGACTGTGGCTCATTAGTTTCTGAGGCGATGAGAGAGGTCTGCTCCAAAAATAACACACACCATTTCCTGTCCATTAAACCACAATTTCACACCAATCTGAGCTTAACGACGTACGCGCGCGCATGCACAATAAATATCTCCCCTGACATACGCTTAGCCTCTAAAATCCTCTGAGACCCACAACATCAATCCTACACACACGTACATGCACGGTCCCATTAAATATCGATTTCACACCAATCTGAGCGTCTCCACAGTCTGGGCTTGTCGGAGGACAGGGATGGAGTGATGCAGGGGAGGGAACAGGAGGATAGGGATGGAGTGATGGAGAGAAAGACAACGCGTGGGAGAGACCTATAGAGAGATATGGATCTTGTTGTTTTTCTGCATGATAATTTCATTGCACTGCCTATTTTTTGGATAAATTCCTGATGTAGAGAATCTCATCATCATTAAAAACCTGGAAGTAACAGGATGTTAAAAATCATTTGTAGGCCTAGAAATTCATTATTTAAAAGTCATTCAAATTAGTAAATCCTTGGAACGCCTGTTGCAATTTCTATTTTAAATATTAATTTTATTAATATTATCTGCGCCAAAATATTTAATCCGCTAGAAATTGTGAATTAGAATTGTTGTGTGTGAGAGAAATCTCTGTGACATGGTTTTAAAGTTGGCAAGAAATCAAAATTAATGGTGTATTTTCTTAATTTGTTATTATATCTTATTTGTACAATTGTGTAGGAACTGAATCTAAATAGGTCTGAATAGCTGTGATTTTTAAAAATCTGTGGTGGACGCTTTAAGGTCGTGAAAAGGTATTATGTTTTATTGCAAGCATGTAAGCATATAGATAATAAATGGTAAAGACAATTTACAATTACCAACCAATGCAGGCAATTAACTAAGGAAACAGTAGTTTTAAAGCTTTTTAACAGTTATCAAGGTTGAGCCAAAAATCTCAGATATTTAATGAATGATTCGGTGGTCCTAGAGGCAAAGTTGCTCAGAATAAATGAGTGCAAAAAATCACGTGAAATGCAATCTATTATGCACGTGAATTCTTTCGAATTTCTCACAGGCCTCAAGGGTCATGAGTCAAACAGGCCCAGCGAGTTTTGGTCCGATTGGTCCAAATCTTGTCTGACAGCCACTCGAACTATTGGCCGACAGTGTTTGTGTAATTTGAGATACTCGAAAGTCCTCGTAGACAATCGCTGCACCTTGAACAAAGTCACTGCATGCCTGTTTTCAAGTAAATCAGACTGACTGATGCATAGCTGTAGCCATTTTTTTGCCATTGCCACATCCTTTTTCACCACAGATGAGCCCAGGTGTACAGAGTTTGGTGAAATTATCTTATTCCATTCAAGAAGAATAGCCGTTTTAGTACAATTATCCACGCCCACTTTGAATGTTTTGGCATCCTGTTGCGGACATGGTAATTATTGACAGGCTCCTATGAACCTTTTCGCACTGGTTTGGCCCTGATTGGGCGAAAAACCTAAGACTAGTTCACAAAAGTAGGTTTTTCGCAAAAAACATCCAAAATACTGGAAAAATTGCAAGAGTGACGACTGAACTCGTGTTTTGTTTATCCAAGGTTTACAAAGATATAAGACGCTTGAGCTTGCGACGAACGGTTCAGGAGTTATGAGCCATTGCACACTTTTGATTGCTGTAGTGCCACCATCAGGCCGATTGAGGCATGTCTTGGTGACGACTTAGATGGTGTGAGTACTGCTATCCATCAAAGTTTCAAGTCTCTACGGCTTACGGTTGGGTTTGCCTGATCACTTTTAGAGGAGAATGCTGATCCTTCGAAATTCTAACAATGACAATAGAGTTTCAGTGCTACATGCTTGAACCCCTAATTATTAAAATAAAGTGTCTGTAGGAAATATATGAGATTGAAGGTTGGTAAGTGCAGAAAATGGTGTAGTCCAGGTTAGGACATGGTCCAGCAGTCACATGCACTCCCCTCCTGGTAACTAACCTGGTGCCTGACAGGTCCTAGAAGGAAATGTTAGGGGACTCTTACTAGACACTTTTATTTTTTCAACTTAATGTTTTATGTTCCTTTTATTTAAATTAAATGGCTCTCTGAGCCACAAGGGCATCATTTAGGAAGAATGAAGGAAATTGAATCTTTATTTATTATTGCACGACAAGGAGGAATTTATTTACATTACCGTCACATTCTGTGGCCATAAATCAGTGCAAGTTATTACAGGGCCAGTCTCTCTGGAGCAACTTGGGGTAAACTGTCTTGTTCAGGGACACAACTGTGATGACATTTGGGTATCTTCTAATGGGAATCAAACCAACAACCTTCCAGTAAGCAGGCTTGAGCTTTCAGGTTTAGCTAAAGGAATGTGAGACACAGATGACAAATGTCCTCATGAGTATCCTCTACATCTGTCTTGGATTGCTTTCCCCTCAGGCTTCAAGCGCTGTCACCACCATCCCTGTGCCCTTCCAGTTACCCATAACCAAGGAAGTCTAATAAACCTGGAGAGAGCGATCCATGAGTATTCATCTCAGTTCCATAGACAATTTCTTTAGCCAATCATGTTATTAGTCACCAGGCATATATAGAGGTAGGTTCAAAACATTGTCTGTGAGCAAAGTTGGAGTTCGGGAGCAGGGGGATTGTTGTTGGGAATGCAAACAGATAACTTTCTCCAAGTGTGACAGACCTCCCTGCATGCCGTAAATGGCAAAACTGAAGCAAACCAGCTAAATACAGACCTTTAATACCTTTCCCTAATGGGTTCTCTTTTTTGCGCCCATAATTTGAATGGGTTGTTCTTTTAGTTGTTATTGACCTTGGTGTTGCCTTAGACAGTGGGGTTAGTAGAGGGTCAAGGAGTAGCCTCTTCAGTGTAATCCTTTCCAGTTTATTTTGTAATGACCCAAATTATTCTACTTGACCCGTACAAAGGAATGAAAGTCAGTGCCCATTTGGCTAAAATATTGGTAGTGAAGTGTGTACCCTGATCTAAACGAATGTGATAGGGGCTCGCCCATGGTGGTTGAGAAGAGTACAGTAAGCAAGAACAGTTTCCACACATCCAGAAAACTGTGGTGTCCCCTTGGCACTTGTGCAATCCACTTATTGACACTGAAATGGATTTGAAGATATTTGAAGAAGTGGCAGCTGTTTCACAGTCTCAAAATTCACTTTTTGTCAGGAAATGTTGCCTAACTGAGTCTGATTCCCTTTTGGGTTGTAGGTTCACTAAAAGCCCTCTATTAGATCACCAAGTTGACTCACAATAGTAGCATCCAAAGAGAAGTTGGTGGCCATCTGGGCCATTTCTTTTTAATGCCAAGTAGGACATTCAGGATCATGAGGTCCCAATTACGACTGCCATCACCTTTGACAGCATCCCCTACAGGCTCTAGTCCTTTAGAATATTTTTGGAAGTTGCTTTCTGACAAAGAATTAGTTCTGGATTTGGAGTGGTGTAGTCAAGGAGAACCATGGTATATTCATGACCCTGGGTATACTTTAATTGCAGACCTACATGGACCCATCCCAGTACACTGGAAAGACAAATTTATGATGTGTAGTACAACCAAGGGTCTAGAAATTGTCTTATTGAAGTTTCTAGTCCTCTCCATTGGAATCAATCCTTGCAGTCTACAGCATTACAAGCTTTAAGTTGTCCTTTGAGGGAGTGGGAGTGTATCAACTTCATCAATCTTCTTGGGGTGAACAACCTACTGTTCTCACCATGCTTGAATTCTGCTAAATATAGAAGACCATTTTTAGTTTAAAGTATAAAATGCTGCCCTCAATTTCAGCCTGACAGAATGTTGTTCAAACCTGGATACAAATTATTAGTACTTTCTCATATTTCAAAGTAGAGATGCCAGTTGGCCAATTTGTTCATAAATTCAAGCATTCAATCTATGAACAATCTATTATTTTTTGTGCTTTTAAGAAAGACAACCTATGCTTCAAGAAAATTTACTGTATAAGGAGGAACACTATGGGACTGATTTGGAATAGCTGGAATTCTAAACTGTTGTACTGTAATGGAGTGTGTTTTTGGTTTAGCTTTCACCAAGGGCAGTCTGGTGCATGTGGCTTCTGTATAATAGCAGGCGGTGGGCAGGCGGGAGTCTCAACACTTTACTGTTGGTGAAACATGCAGTTTTTCTCAGTATGTAAATTGAACAAATTTCCCTCTCAGTGATGCCATTCTGATGGATTGTTGCACTAAGGTTATTTTTTTTCTAACATCAAAGTTCAGAGCAATAAATGTATTTAGGAGTGGCGGGATGGTACATATAATTTATTGAATTGAATTAATTACAAATAAATTAATTCAAAGTACAAAATATATAGAAATACTGAAAATGTATTGAGTATAATGTGTATAGTAAATGTATATCAAAATAGAAAAAAATTGCCTATATATATATATATATATATATATGTGTGTGTGTGTGTGTGTGTGTGTGTGTGTGTGTGTGTGTGTGTGTGTGTGTGTATATATATTTTTGTATGTATAAAAATATAGAGACAAAAAATACTTAAATGTGACTAGGGAAGTAAGTCATTGGCCGTTAGCATTAAAAGAACTAAGGCAATGACAATCCATAGTCCTTTAACAAGCAATAATCCAACACAGTCATAAGAGTGAAGTGAAGTAATGGTTGAAGAAATGAATAGAGTGAAATTTTATCACGGCTCTGGTGGGAAAGGGCAGGTGGTGAGTGGGAGAGAGTGTGGGACTGAGATAAAACATTGCCGACATGAAGAAGAGTCACAGTGAGTGGGGGCGGGGGGGCATCTTCTAGTAAACACAAGGTCAAGATGTTTGGCAGCTTTGTGTGTAACAGAATTGATAGACAGAGAAAAGCAAGATGATGTTGGTGAAAACTGGATGATTGAGCAGTTTATTTGCATTTTTAGAACTGACAAGTTGAAGGTAGGGTTGTACGGAGTAGTTGATGCAACATAAGCAAGTGGGGCATGACTATTTTTGCACCATTTTTGATCACAGCATATGTGAATGAGAGCCTGCATATTGCGCCCTCTTATTCTCTACTTAGACAATGAGACTGATCTCACTACTTCTGACATGGTTATATAAAATGAGTAATCTGTTCAGTCAGACAGTCAAATCGCATATCGAGCTGATGGCATAAGCTAATATGTGCAAAGGGTTTGGAAAAACAATGGATATTTTTAGCCTAAAATGATCAAAATGTGTCCTGATCTTAGACTGCGGGAGAAAAAAAATGCAGGCTTTGCAAACTGTTCAGGCTTAGCAAACTGACTAGAGAAACCCAACCCACTGGCAACACTTCCAATGAGCCATGGACAGAGTGTCGCCCTTATTTAAATTTACAGTTATGTTCTTTACTTGCTGATTTGCAAGTAAATGCTTGTCACATGTGCAGCAAATAGAACAAATAGCTAAGATTGCAATAATGACTATAGCCCTATTCGGACAGGATTAGTTTTACATGAAGAGGTGAGGTAAAGTAATTATTACCAGTTTGAGTTTTCAGTGATTTTAGTCTCGTCTGAATGAGCCATCATAGAAATCATTACAGACAATGTCAGTAAAGATTATAGAAACTTTTACCTTCTGTAAAAAAAAGTCCAGAAAAATTAGCTCAGGTAATGCTTATCCCTTTCAAATAGGCCAGTTGTAAATATGTATGTAAACATTCTGTCATTTCTTGTTTAAGAGTGGTTTCCCGTGGTTTAAGTATAGAGGAGCTTCAAGAAGCATTGAGTTGCATTCCCAGTGGGACAAGTCTGTGGCAAACCTCAAGAGTTTTTCGGATACCATTCAGAACAGAAAGAAGGTTAAAGGTGCACTATGTAGTTTTTAGTCCACTAGAGGTCACCTCAGTGGTCTTCACCTCACAGCCAGTGGAAAAGAATCAGGATGGGACTTGGGCAGAAATCATATTCATTGAGGCGATTATTAACTTTACTGTAGTATGAAGCAGAGCAGGAGCGAGTGTTGTGGAGCTGAATGAGGCGCTGGAGCGATTGTTAATGAGAGACGAACACGACACACATTGTGAGAAGCGGGACTTTTATTATGACACTGTCGCCAGTGCCGCTTCCGCTTTTCCAGTCATGAGTATGAGGTAACGCAGCTCTGTTTATCATATTAGATACATTTAAGTGTGTTGAAGATGATGTTATACGTTACTCTGTGCGTTTGCTCACGGCTGCTGTGAGACACTTGTTCACACTGCAGTAAGACAGATCCATATTAGAATGTCATATTAAATGCTAGATGGCTTGTGTTGATAAATGGCATGCAATTAATTTTAAAATGTATTGTATGATGGAGAAAATTCTGTATAAAAAAAGCTGCATCTGATTATGCTATGTTAGCTAACGTTACTTGACAAAATAGTGTTTTTCTATGAGGAATGGTAAAGCATGGTACTCGCAGAAAATCAAGAAAATTAGATTTAAACAAAAAGACTAAATGGATTGAGCTATATTACAATAATTAGTTTTCTGTCTATAAATTAATCAAAACAGATTGTCTATTAAAACATGTTATATATTAAAGCTTCTTTGGTGTTTCCATGGTTTCTACAAAATAAAACCAGAAACCGAGGGTAACGTGGATAGGATGCCGCTGACAGGTGACTCACTCACACGTCCCGGATCCTTGGTTAAAATTACGATTTTCTCACGATTTACAAATAGTTTGAAATATTTGGGATATAGTAAGTTCTCAACTGAACAAAATGTGGATATTTTGCTGCAAATATCTTACATATTGCATCTTTAAGCACTTAGGGGCACATAACTTCTTTTAGCTTTAGATAAGCGCCTATTACCAACAGAATCAAATGAGAATTTAATTAAATCGTTTGACGGGACATAACTGTTTTATATATAGGCTGTATACATGTTGTTTGTTTGTGCATGTGATATCAGGAAGCAACGAATACGCACATGCATAATTAAATTTTTGATAGTTGCATCTTTATTTCTCATAATTACGTCTATAAATTTTGCAGTTGTGACTGTGAATAAATTTCTCTTGGGAGTATCGCAATGATCCCTTTATATAACATAATTGCGACTTAATATCACATTTTTATGTCACATATGTTATTTTAGACTCACAATTACATTTTTTTATGTTTTACTATTGAAGAAACTTCAGTAGAACAGATACTGTAGAACACGAACAGTAGAACACGAACAGTAGAACACGTTTTTCACTTGCATTTGAAACCACAAGCTCTGTAAATTTGATAAATTATGCTTTAGATTTTCTCCTCTCTTTAATGCTTTACCTCAGAGGTTACAGGTCAAGTGGTCAAGGCCACTCTAAAAGTCACATTGATTCTGCTTTTATGTATCAGCTTCTATCTCTGAGCATTAAGTGGAAGGACACATACAAAATTATTGATCCCACTTTTGAGGAAGACCTGTGACCCAAATGACCCTCATTTCCTATTGAATCCAGGTGGGGTGCACTACAAATGTCCTTTGTTTGTATGTCACAGCTAACACACTGCTCTATTCACAAACTTGTAATACACATACACAGAATCACACACATGTCCGCTTGTGTTTGTGTGTGTCTCACAGGGCCCTTTGTGCAGATTAAGAGATTTATAAATAGAGAAAAAAGCTTTGCTTAGAGACTCAAATCTCGGAGCCATGCGCGGATTACTACATCCCTATGGGATTTTGAGCCAAAACCAAAGCTGACACACACACACACACACACAAACACAAACATTTACACAAACCCTTGAGCTCTGTACAGACAGAGGCATTCCATATCCACACTTTATTCTGACATTCCAGAAAACCAATTCCACATATTCCGAGTGCAGATGGCCTCTCCCTTGCTGACTGCCTTAATCTCTATCTCACTTCTTCTAATCGTTCTCACTCCTTACCTCTGTCCTCCTTGCTCACCCACTTTCTATGTGTTTTTTGCGTCTTTCCAGCAGTCATAGCTCTTCCGTATGCAACCCCGCTCTCCCTTTCTTCCCCTCCCCCGACCTTTCTCCTCTAGACTGTCTCATCCTTTCTTTGGCCTGGATGAGACTTGTGCTGTTGGTTGGCCAAACCGAGAGACCATCATTCCAGCTAGCAGCTAACATTTAGCTAATTATGCTAATACCCCCTTCATCAGTTCCGAGAGCCCTGCAGGGAGCTCAACACCGCAGGGAATACCACAATGCCACTGTAAATACGGTTGAAGAAAAGAAAATATAAGACGTATTTATTAGTGGTGCTTGCTAAGGACAAAATATTGCTGTTTAACCAGGCTAGCATAATTTCCACTTCCATTCAAAACGGTTCTTATGCATATGTAGGAATCAGAATCTCATAAACACTTAGATGTAGCCTAGCAACACCCTAGAGCACCCTTGCAACTGTCTTATCAGTGGCCTAGAAATCACATGGAACACCCTTAGTGATGTCCTAAAATCGGCAACACCATAGAAACACTCTAGCAACCACCCAGAACACACAAGGAAACCTGAATGCCCTAATAACCACAAAACCCTAGCAACACTCTAGTAATTGCATAGCAACACCCTTGCAACCGCCTGAACACTATTAAACATCTATAAATGAAAACACCTTAGCATCCACCCAAAAGACACTACCAAACCCTTAGTAAGGCCTCAACAACTAGAAATGTTAGCAACCACCAGAGCACACTAACAACCACTAAAGGCCCATTCACACCAAGGACGATCTCTATAACGATAACTATATTTGTGTCCACACCAACTAACGTCTATTTTATTCTAAGCTTTGCGACATGTCATTGAACATGTTTTTGCTGTTCTTGTTGCATTTACAGAGCTTTAACCATCAGATCTCCTCAGAATGCTATATTTCGAGTGAATCTAGCTAGTGTAATTGATCTAATCTAACAATGATAAAGCAACACCTACACCATCTTTTTTTTCGCTGAAACATCAAAGGAAACAAGACAATGTTGTTGAAACTAGCGCTGGATACCTGAGATAATTTCATGTTACACTGATCTCATCTCCGTTAATACTTCTCACCATTTGTTTCGAAGGTATGACTGATTGAATGACCAATGATAGTATGAAGGTCTTTAGCAACCGAAGTGAACTTTTCCAGAAAGTTTGCATTGGCAATCTGCCTCGAATTTCCAAAAAAGAACTCCAAACAAACTTTGTTTAACGCTTCAACAAAGTGTAGATCTACGGCGGCACTACTACAACCAGCGGAGACGCATTATAAATTACGTACTCCAAATTCTAACATTGCCAACTAAAACCAATTCTGACCTCACCAATTACTGGCCTGGCATGCACAATAGAGTGTTTTAGTAGTTTTTGCAGATCTGTGTGAACAGGGATCGATTTGACAGTGTAGTCGTTTATACGCAAAACTTTTCAAAAATGTGAAGGAAAAACATCTGATTTGCATAGTTGTCATGTAAATGTACCCTCAGTTGCTCTTTTTACCCTGTTTTAACAATGGGTTCCTGTAAAAACCAGAACAGGACAGCATCCAAACAGAAGTTAGAATCCATCATGGCGGCACTCATCGTTTGCTTGGGGAAAAAGGTGGATGGTGGAAAACACTGTGACAGCAAGTTTTGTACCTGAAGCACCACTCATTTCTTCTTATTTGTTTCTTCATTAACTGTCTTGAACTCATCACCTGTTATCAAGCTAACACATTTGCACTTCAGCATCTGCCCTCTCTCTTCAAGCATCAGCACAGTAAAGCTATCCGTAAGCTTAAATCCATCAAATAAATTGTTTAGACAAAGTGGCTTTTCACTGATCTTCACCTGAGCTGCCCCTTTCATTATCATATCAGTGATGTGCGACTGTGATCTCTTATTGAAGAATAACCTGGAGTCAACGATTTCTTCCTGCTTGAAGCAATCACTCCATTAGGGTGTCTCTAATCCCAAATCCCACTGCAGACAGGTTTTCACTTGTCTGTGTATTGAAAACCTAAAGGATTTAACAATTAAATTAATTTCCATTTCTTTGGGGATTACATTTTCCCTCTCCCTCTTTTTCTTTCTTTCTTTATTTTTGCCTTTGAGAGAATGCTTTTCCAGCATTTGTTCTCCTGTCTGAATTAATTTACTCCCTGGCATGCAGTTTGCAGTTGATTTTGAATATAAAAGTAAATGTGAATGCCCATTGCCCACTGTACGTGTATCTCCTGACTTTTTTTACGAAGCAATTTACTCTCAACACTATTGTAAGATTCCCCAAAATGTTTATACAGAAAATACTGCCAGTAGGTATTAGTAGAAAGTTTATAAATAGTTCAGTTGCAGGACTAAAAGGTACAGGCAGTTATCCATGCCTTTTATCTGTGCCGCCAATGCTGCTGGCTACCGTCGAGTGTTATGGAGAATAGGTCAGTGAAGCGCTTCAGGCCTGTTAGCATTGCATGCTAATAAATGTGTCAAGATGAACAGCACAAGCAGCTCTACTAGACACTACTGAAATTGCTCAGCATGAACACTGCAGGTAATGTTTTCATTTTTTACACTCACTGTCAGTGCCATATATGTGCACATGCTACCTGTGTAGTTTTAGCGTTATGTTAGTTCATGTAAATAGGTAAACTACAATTTATAGGTAGTTTGTGAACAAAAACATGCAATAGCTCAACTCTTTAGTGAAGATAGTCATGGTTTAACATTCTACAAGTGTCTGCATATGTCGATTTTATCCAATATACATAAATAGAAATGTTCTGTTTTATAGTATATAAACAATAATATTACAGTCCATGAATTATATATAAAATAATGTTGGAAATATACAAATTCCAACTGAAAATTGCAAGAGAATGCCATTTGATGTCGCACCTCTTGGCGAGTTTCTCATCCACTTTCACTGAAGATGTAGATGTATTATGTCACACAAAGATCTCGGCACCTGCTGGGAGATATACATAGTTACTGATAATCATTAACTTTTATACAAATAAAATGCATCAATGAGTCAAAGTACATTTATTTCATGATAATAAAACATTTTAGCCAATGTTTACAGAGATGGGTGTGTAAAACACAAGTACGATCCTCTGACGATAATTGTTTGCCTGCAAAACAAATGCTAGCATAATCATTTCGTTCCTTTATATATTTGTAACTTGCCTCAGTTGTCTCAAGTAGGAATATCCCACATCTGAACGAAACGCAGCAATGATAAACTTGTACGCAGGCTACATTTCCCATCAACACAAAATGATGAACCCACTAAAAACTTTTAATTGCTGTTTGATGTCTGGCAATTTGGCTGAAAGTACCCTTTTGAGATTCATGTAAAGTGGAGGTGTAGTACAAGCAGGATGCTAATAAAGAAAAATCATTATAGTTAGTGTATGGTGACTCAATGTAGAACAAGGGAATTAGCAAGCAGCGAATATACAAAGATTAAATCTATTCACTGTCCCCTTGGAAAAGTTGTATAGTGATAAATGTCCTTGTTGTGTGGGTGGAGTGTTTGCCTTAGCCGTGACTGGTAGGTGGCTAAAGTGCAAGATTATGGGTCGTGTTTCTAATGTTCACAGCTAGGATTAGCTGGTGTCTCTTGTGGGGCTTCAAACAAGTTATAACACAAATCAACACTCACTGTGAAATGTGTCCCTAGAGTACAAACCCACCAGCTCTTAAGTGCTTATATATACAGCAAATGAGAGCTGAGAAAGCTAATTCATACATGGATTTTACTGTCAGTGGATTTCACTTTTCAGCTAGTCAGGCTGGGGTACTAGCAGGGCTACTGCTCTTGGCTATGTAGAGATACCCTAATAACCACCAATGCCCTAGAAATGCCCTAGCAATTACCCAAAACACACTACCAAACCCCTATCAATGCCCTAACAACCACCAACGCCCTAGAAATGCCCTAGCAACTACCCAAAACACACTACCAAACCCCTATCAATGCCCTAACAACCACCAACGCCCTAGAAATGTCCTAGCAACTACCCAAAACAGACTACCAAACCCCTATCAATGCCCTAACAACCACCAATGCCCTAGCAATGCCCTAGCAACTACCCAAAACACACTACCAAACCCCTATCAATGCCCTAACAACCACCAATGCCCTAGAAATGCCCTAGCAACTACCCAAAACACACTGCCAAACCCCTATCAAGTCAAGTCATCTTTATTTATATAGCGCTTTTTACAATGCAAATTGTGGCAAAGCAGCTTTATATTAATAAGAAAATGGTGTCATTGTCCAGCTTATTCTATATATTATTGATTCATTCCGTTGCAAATATCAGTAGTTATTAGTCTAGTTAATTTAGGTATAGCAGCACTGCAGAAAACAGTGACGTAATCGTCCGGCTCAGCTCAGTTCGCATACAACGGCACCAGTGCAGGCATATCAAAAACACTGCTGAATATTAATCAATGCCCTAACAACCACCAACGCCCTAGAAATGCCCCAGTAACTACCAAAAACACACTATCAAACGCCTATCAATGCCCTAACAACCACCAACATCCTAGTAATGTCCTACAAACCACCAAGAAACCCTAGTAACACCCTATTAATTAACAGCAACCATCTATGGCTCAGCAACCACTTGAACACCCTAACAAACCACTAAGAATGCCCTAATAACCATGAACACCCTTGAAATACCCTAGCAACCTATTAAAACTCACTACCATATCCCTAGCAATGGCCTAGAAACCATAGTAATGCCTTATTAATTCATAGCAACCACCTTTCAATAGCCTTGTGAACACTTGAACACACTAACAAACCAATGCCCTAACAACAATCAACACCAAAGTAATGGCCTGGAAATCCTAGTAATGCCTAGTAATAATCCTAGTAATAGGAATTCATAGCAACTGCCTAGCACACTAGTAACCCCCCAACAATGCCCTAATGACTACAAACACCCACTTGAACAACCTAGCAAACCCCTAACAATGCCTTAATAACCATGGACACTCTAGAAACACCCTAGCAACCACTCAAAAAATACTACCAAACCCCTAGCAATGCCATTACAACCACAAACACCCTTGCAATGCCCCAGAAACCATAGGAACACCCAAGTAATTCATAACAATAACCTAGCAATCCCTCAACAATGCCCTAATAACCACAAACACCCTAGAAGTGCCCTAGCAAACACTCAAACCACACTATTAAACCCCTAACAACTACCAATATCTTAGAAACACACTAGCAACCACCCAAAACATATTAGCAAGCCCTAAGCAATGCCTTAACAATACCTTAGAAAAACCATAGCAACCACCCAAAACACATTAGGAAACCCATAGCAATGCCCTAAAAACTACAATACCTTAGAAACACACTAGCAACCAACCAAAACACACTAATATTCCCCTAGCAATGCCCTAACAACTACCAATAGGAACAACCTAGCGACCACCCAAAACGCATGACCCAACTGCTAGCAATGTCCTAAGATCCACCAATGCCCTTGCAACTACCCAAAACATACTGCCTTGGCAAATAAAAATCCTCAGATGAATTAGTGTTTATGAGCTGGTGTGTGTATGTTCTATAAAGGGCAAGCACTGTGTGACTCATGCCAGAACCAGACATTTTCACCTAGCTTCAGAACAGGAAGTGACCCGTGTCTGGTCACAGGAAATCAGTGGGAAGTTTCTTTTTGACATTTTGGAAAATTGCAACTCGTGCGCTTTAGCGTTTGTGTATACACAACTTCACAATACCCACATAAATGTCATGTCGTAATTGCAGTTTTGAAATTAAACATTCTTTTTTTGGCTTATCAACAAAAAAGACTCACCCACATATTATTGCGCTCAGCAGTACGAGAAAATATTTCCACAATTACGTACATGGTGAACTTACAGCACTTGTGCACATAGGAGGGGCCTGGGGAGCTCCCTTTTTCTGTTACTATGGAAACGCAACCCCTGCCCACCAACAAGGATGTGGAACAGAGGTTCCAAACTGCAAGCTGTCATTGTGTGTCTGTGTATCTGTTTTGTATGCCTGTGTATGTATGTGTGTTGTTACTATCCAAATATAATGCAAGGAGACTGGTGCGTGTAAAGCTGTCTGTTCTCATTTCTCTGCTGTCTCTCTTACTCCTGAGACACACACGCACACAAACACGCACAGCGGAACTCCTTTGGAAGCAGACGTTTTGAGGTGTTCATCTGACTGACTGCTATTCTTAGAGTCTCTCTACTCACAAAGGCCCTGGCAGAGAGGAATACACACAGATGAAAAGGAAAAATGTGTTTGCATATGTGTGTGCGAGTGCGTGTAGGTGTTAAAAATGCAGGGCCGCTGCCACTAGTAGGTAGTTATGCTCAAAGAGAGCGTGTCTGCGTGTACGGGAGAAATTGAGAGAGGGAGCAGGTGAGAGGTAGATCAATAAAAAGCTAATCTGTGAAAACAGGATGGTGTAGAAGCAGGGGACCTCTCTCTCTTGCTTTCTTTTTTTTTGCATCTTTTCCCACCCCCTTGCTTTTCTGTCCATTTTTAGCTCCTGCGTCTAAGACTATGGTGATACGAGCATTAGCTGAGTCTTACTCTCTCATTCGAGAGAGCAAAGTGTTGTAACATCGCTGACAAAGGTCTCGTGAACATGGCATGTCGTTTGTCTAGTCAGGCACAATAATAATAATAAAAAAAGCACTTACTCCGTATGGCCTTATAATCGTGTTCAGAAGTTATATAAATATGAAATTTCATCCTAACAAGACTATAATTACATTAAAGTATGTTACATTAATTATATTATATAATAATAAAAATATTAAATGATACAATTCAATCTGAAATATATTTCATCATATACGGTGAATATGTTCAGCTGTGAAGTTTCTCTGAATAACGCAGACATACGCGTACACTGCTGTCTCATGAGAGATTTATTGTCAGAACTGGTGAGAATGACAAGCTTGGCATTGCTTGAGGATCAGGCGAGAGCGCATCTTTAAACAGCGGCATGTCTGACGAGAGTGACGTAAGCCTGTAAGGAAAGCGTGCGCGAAAAGCCCTTATATGGATGTGGTTTGGGTGTGTTTTATACAAATGACTAACCTCGTGCATGCAGACGCTCATTTAGAATACTCCAAATTCACTAAAATAAGAACGAGGTTAAGAACAAATTCATGTGCGTACGAACGTGTTGGGAATTGACCGTTCGCAAAGACCCATCCCCTTTAGTTACTGTTGCTTTGTCCGACAAGCAATGCCACTCTCACGCCACACATCATGTTCTCACAAAGTGAAAAATACATCGCGGAGAAAACAGGACACTGATAACACGTCGACAGACAAGACAGAGCAGGTTACTTTTGATATGAAACAAAGTTTCAAATTTCAAATATTGTAATTTTTTAAAGAAGTTTAAACAATAAATAGCATATAGTGGCTCTTTAATGTGTCGTGACAGATCGCTGTAGACCCTTCAAGCGGCTCGTGAACCAATCATCTCTTCATAATAGTTCATTTATAGCATCAAATAAACATGAATGAACATCAGAAGGAATGTTGTTTCAAGTGTGGAAAGACGTGAGAACTCACAATTTTTCAAGTTCACCAACGTTAATCTACTAACAGCCTTGACCGCTTTTTCGGACAAAATGGCAGATTCGGGGTTATGATTGGTCAGATCATCTGTCAATCAAACTGCTGGTGAAGGGTCAATTATTAGTGAATGAGACCCAAGAAGAGAACTGAAGGTCTTAAATACACAGGCAAAGGAACTCAATACAAAACAGGTGTGCACTAATTAGTAACTATGACAACTAATGATGGCAGGAACATGGGAACAAAGGCAAGCAAACAAAACGTCCATGATGAAAATGAAAGGGAAATAAAAGCAAACTTCAGTCACTTGAATTCAGAGGCTAAAATAATTGACCCTTTGCCGGCAGGTTGATTGACAGGTGATCTGACCAATCATAACCCAGAATCCCCCATTTTGTCTGACAAAGCAGTCAGGGGAGTTAGTAGATTAACGTTGGTGAACTTGAACTTGAAACAACATTCCTTCTGATGTCGATTCATGTTTATTTGATGCTATAAATGAACTAGTATGAAGAGATGATCGGTTCACGAGCCGCTTGAACTGAGGAGCCACAGCGATCTGTCACGACACATTAAAGAGCCACTATATGGTATTTATTGTTTAAACTTCTTTAAAAATTTCAATATTTGAAATTTGAAACATTGTTTCATATCAAAAATAGCCTGCTCTGTCTTGTCTGTCGACGCATTGTCAGTGTCCTCTTTGCTCCGCAATGTATTTTTCACTCCGTGAGAACATGATGTGTGGCGCGAGAGCGCATGGCTTGTCAGACACAGAAACAGTAACTAAAGGGGGCGGGTCTTTGCAAAGGGTCAATTACAGTAATAAGCGTGGACCACTTATGTAAAAAACATGTTTTCTGGACCCCCCCTCGAGGCAATGTTCTTGATTATCCCCCCATGTTGACAGATGTGGATTGATGAGTAAATCAATGGAGGAAAACGGAAAGAGCCAAATGTTCCTGACCTGTTGCTCCCAATTAATAGCTATTCCTCAAAAGCATGTTTTATGTAAATTTCATTGTGAAAGCAGGTTCCTGCTGGTGCTTCACCTTAATGGCACTATTCAAATGTGGTCAAATTTTTCCATCAGATGAATCTGTGTGAGATGTTGACCGAGGATCAATAAAACATTCAAAAATCAATCACTCAGACGCCTCTAACAAACAGCAAATGCACCAGCATAAAAAAGCGCAGTGAACAACATAAATCAATCTCAAGCACAGATCAATCTATAGACAGACTGATCTATTAACAAGTTGAAATGTTGTCAGGAGAAAATGAAGAGACAGATGCTGAATCTGTTTCTTTAACAGTAAGAAGAAGCAAACTAAAATAGATTAGACAAGCAAATCAGCCTTACCTGATAAGCTGAAAAGGCACAGTAGGGTTTAGATTTAATTCATAATGTTGACAGACTTTTTGTGAGGATAAGTGCTGGGACGGCTCTACCAGCCAACAAGGGCGTCTACTGCATGCTGTGCGATCAAAAGCAGGCCACACAAGCAAGATGTCCTAAAAATACACATGAACTGAAACTAAAATAACTTCTAACTGCCCTGAAGGTTTGAGTGATTGCCACTGAAGGAAGTCTAAAGTCATAAATTGTAAGAGAACATCACTTACAAGTCTCTCTTAAGCCTGATTTGGTGTCAGCCTTTAATTATCGCAATTATGAGATTCATGGATCTTTCAGAGGTGCTAACGGTTATGTATTATGAGAGTTCTGACAGCTACCGTTCTGTTGAGTGCCAGCTCGGCTTATCTGGAATGTATTTAGTGAATATAAACAGCTTCTTCACAATAAATCTCAGGAGCAGCCAGATGGATATAAAGTTACAGATCATACTCACTACAGCACAAGCCGTAGTCATGTTTAATCAAGGGCTCATAAATAATACAAGCATGCTCCCTTGCCACAACCCACACACAATTCAGTCTTTCAACGTGTCTAACCTCCTCTTTGGTGTCACTGTTTGATTGAATGATGTCTTTTTGATCCCAAGCTACTAAAACAAGATGATTCTGGGTTATTTGTCTGCTTTAGGGGATTCTGATGCGTTTAAGGGCACTGAATAGACAGCAGAACTATACTGACTATTCATGATTTTGTGATTTAAAAGGCCATTTGATAGCACGAGGAAACCACATTCACATGAGATTTTGAAATTGTCATGTTTTTGTCTGGTTTTGATGTCAAAATCGTGCACACATTGAATATGTTTGTATATTTACGTTTGTAAATTAGCAGTCAGAATAATATTTTTGGAAATATTATCAGAAGAAAGTGAGATTAGAGATGCACTGATACTAAATCAGTCAGAATGTCAGAATGATATCGGCCGATGCCGATAGTTTGATTTTTCTTAAGTAAAAAAAAATCTCTCCCAAATAAAGCTGCAAACTATAGGGAACCCTCTCATTTGGTACACTATAATATTAGAGATTACAAATAACAACAGAGATATTAATATTCAGCTGCTATTTATTTTCATATATAATAATTGCACTCAAATAAAAACAAATGTTTATATTAAAAGGAGACACTACAGCTATATCACGTCACATTTAAGAACGTCAAAACGAGAGAAAAAAAAGCTCTTTGTGACTGTTAAATGGGGGGTGCTACAATTAATGTTTGATGTAGCAAAACAACAACAAAAAATGCAGAACTGGCAACCCTGGCTTAACTACAGGTAGCGTCAAATTGAGCCTGCTTTAACATTGCTATATAACTGTTGATGCGTTATTGTCGCATTAACTAGATTCAACACGAGAGATTTTCTTCACACACAGTATGAGTTGCAGTCTGACCCTTTTGATAGACAGGATATAATCGGCCCTGATCATTGGCTGTTTTTAAACAATCGGCAGATTTTAATAATAGCTTTTATTGGCCGATACCGATTATTGGCTGATACATGGGTGCATCTCTAGTTTTGACAAAAATTAATGACCGAGAGGGTGAATGTGAGTGTAGGGGCAGTGTTGCGGAAAGTTACTTTTTAAAGTGATTCATTACAATTATATGTTACTCCCTAAAAACTAATAGTAACTAATAATTCGTTACATTACTTTTGTGTTAATTTTCTCATTTGGGCTGGGCTGTTTGTTTGTTTGTTTGTTTTTATAACAACATAAAAGATCTATTTTTGGTAAATGTAAAGTCACATTAATACCGAAAGTGAAATGAATAAGCCTCAGGCTGAAGGAAATTCAAATTCATGCCCGTTCTGTAGAGGGCGCAGCTCAAACAAACCTTTCAGCTGTGCTGCAATTCTGGAAAACAGGACAAGTAAATAAGTAAATGCATGTTCACATTTAGTCTAGAACTACGATAACCATCATGTTCACACAGCGCACACAACACCTCTGACCTTATGATTTCTCTCAACATGGGGACAGCAGAGCTGTCATTCAATAAATGGGAAAACAAAAGTAACTTGCATTATATTTGAAAAAGTAACTTAGATCTTTTGTTGTAATGCATTACTTTAGTAGTTATTTGAAAAAAGTAATCTGATTACATAACCCACGTTACTTGTAATGCGTTACCCCCAACATTGTGTAGGGGTGATTGGAAAATTTGTTGTGCAATTTAAAATGTCATTTCTTTCAAAAAAAAATCTAACCTTTCATTAACGTAAAACAATGGGGTGAAACTCCCATTGAAATAAATGTTTTTCGCCAATGCATGTTGGCCACAATTATTGACACCCCTAGAAATATCTCTGAAATATATTCCCATTCATATTTACATTTTTTTAGCCATGACTTCAAACTCATCAGGCATTATATAAGAAGACTCTGAGCTCTTATCTTTGGAAAAGGACATTGCAATAATTGGGTATCAATGATTGTGGCCAATGTGAACCAGAGAAAACCATTAATTTCATAATGAGATTTTCCCCTACTTTCCATTGTTTTATTTCATTGTTTTTAATGAATATCAAAAGGATCAACAATGTAGATTTATTTTCAAAGCCCTCTTTGATCCTATTTAACAATGGTGCCAATAAGTTGACTGTATGGACTGTAAAACCATTAACATCCACAGCAGCATTACTGTATTTTTATTTAAAAGCATGCAGCATCGTTCCCGCAGTGCACACTTTAAAACCGGATGTATTTTGATTGGCTTTCAATGTTTTCGTCATTAATCAATTGGAGAAAAAAAAAATCACTCTGAAAGTGATTCCAACAAAATCGTTTCTCTTTGTTATCCTTGTGGTGTGGACTCTATTTTTAAAAACTTTATCCTTATAGTTATCGTGCATGGTGTGATCGGTCATTAAAGTCGACACGAAATGGAAGTTACGATTCTTTTCTTCCCTATTGTGACTTATAGAGAGTGAAACGGCTTCTCGAACAAGAAAAAATGTAGGGCGGACTTGATTTTGTCCATGGCGAATTGATTGGATGATTGTGTTTTGCTATTGCTGATGTCATGTGAGTGACAGTTTGTCACAGTAAAACGTCATCAGAGAAGAGATATCGCTGCAAGAGGGAGGGGAAATTATTTTGATTAAAAATGAAAATTAAAAAAATATGACGTGAATATATAAATCATTTATAATAAATAGGCTTTAAAAAAGAATTAAGATCTAGCAATTAGATAATTCGAACAAACTAAATAGCAATAACGCTTACGTATATGTTTATTCATCATAAAATGATTATTTATGACGGAATTATTTGTTCGCCCTGCGGGGGCCGCGAGTAGAAAGTTGTCAGTCTGTTTCAATTCTGCGTTTAAGGTCCGAGTGCGACTCGAGCGCTCTCTTGACGGGCCATTTAACAGCAGCCAAATGAACACAAGAAGCTCGTCATGAATGGAGGCGCGGGCACACATCCTCAACCCCATTGTCCCAACGTAAAAATCCACTTAGGCACCCGGCGGTAATCAATTTAGACGCAGATGCGCGAGAATAAAAGATGAATGCGATCTGTAATCCGCAACACCTGCTCCGCAGCCGGATCGGTAACGGCACTCCAAACAAAGGCTCGAGCTGGAATTAAAGTGCTTAATTAAAAGGCCACTGATCAGCGTGCTATTTATAGGCGCACGGCTGGGAGACTCTCCTGGGTTATTTCTGTTTTGGTGAGTCGAAAGGAAAACATCATTCGCTCGTTTCATATACACCATCGAGCGTCATACATGAAGCCTGCCCTACTGCTCGCCGTTTTCCCATTTAAGACGAGCCCTGTCAGAGCTGCGCTGCTGTCTTGTCTTATCTTTTTTGAGGACTGGGAGACGTGCTTGGTTTCTCAATCTCGGGTTGACACTTGCGCATGCGTGATCCGGCCGCGGCGCTGAGATGCAGTTGTGGGATGCGGAGAGGGGAGTCCCGGCTCTGCGTGGTCGATGTTAACCTCTTTCTGGGGCCGAACAAACACTACGGGTGGTCTGTTCCCTGGAGACCGCCTTGAGGAGGGAGGAGAGAGAGCGAGGGAGAGAAAAGAGGAGGCGGGTGGTGTCTGCGCTCGTTACAACAGTCACCAACCTGTGGATGGTGGCGGCGCGTGCTGCGGATTAGATACAGACTCGCGCTGGGGTCAGTGTGCGCAAGCCCGTCTCGAGGCGCGACAGTTGCCGCCAGGACCGCGACAACAAGTGCTGGACATGGGGTGCTTGTGAAGAAGAGCTCTGGCTGTATGAATGGCCCCGCTATGGAAGAAGTTCCGTTTCCCAGAGTCCGCACGCGGCGGAGGAAAAGTCGCTGCCTGGCCAGTGCGTGCGAGCGCGAGTTTGACTGCAAGGAGCTCGAGACTCTCTTCCAGAAGTACAACCTGAAGCTCGAGCAGAACGCCACGCTCAAAGCGCTGGCCATCCTCATCCTCGCCGCGTCCGCGCTGGCGCTCGTGGAGCTGCTGTCCGCCGGTTCGCGCTTCACCGTGTCCAAGGGCTCGCACCCGGTCCACTGCGTCATCTTCACCTCACTCTTCATCGTCACCAACGTCAAATATCTGCAGGTCACGCAGCTGCAGCAGATCGCGCGACTCGCGCTGCTCTTCAGCTTTACGTTCGCGCTGCTCTGTTGCCCGTTTCCTCTCGCGCTGGGTCACGGGACGCAGGGCGCGCAGGGGCCTGACGCACCGAGTACAACACCTGAGCAAGGTGTCTGGCAGCTGATGCTCGTTACGTTCGTTGCCTACTCCCTGCTCCCGGTCAGGACGCTCTTGGCGGTTTTGTTTGGCATCCTGGTGGCCGCGTCGCATTTCATCGTGACGGCGACGTCGTTAACGGCGCGTAGACCTCGCGTTTGGACACCGGTAAGTTGTGTTATTGAACATTGCGTCCATAACTTTTTCTTTCTTCTTCTTTTTTTTTTTTTTCTATTTGGTGTATCATATATGGTAAAGCACTGCTGTAGCAGGAGGGATGTGGGCGCACGCACTGCACGTGCACACAGGTGGCGTGAAGAGCGCGCGAGGGCCTGTTTGACTTCAGCACCACTGAGTATGGACAGCTCCTAAAGATGAATGGAGTCCGTCAGAATGAACTTCTTTTGTGGAAAAATATCATTCAGAAATCATCAGAATCATTCAGGAATAATTAGGTCATTTAAATTAAAAATTAATCATTTGTAGCTTAGGCAACATAAAATGAAGGAACTTTCTGAATATGCCATTGTGGGTATTAACGCACATTTTAAATAACTTGTATATTATTATGTATAACTTGTCATTTAATTAAGAACATCAGAGCTGATGTTATTTGGATGTTCCTGCAGCTTGCAGAGCTGTGGCTCTTGTGCCAAACATAGTATATGAAACTGTTTAAACATTTTTATTTTTATCAGATTTAGCAATCCGATTTTACTGTAAATCCACTGCAGGCTGTCATTTTCTGTCATAGCACAACAAATGCCTGGAATACCCAATAGTAGAATACACTTGAGACTGAATAATGAAATTATACATGCTTGGAAGATTCATGATTGAGGTTTTAGTGCTGTTTAATCTTGTTGATTTTGGAAACTGTTTTAATTTAAAGTTTTGACTGCAGTGCTTCCCTCCTTCAATTTACCTTTCTTCCAGCCCGTGTAATAGTGAGAGATACAATTAAGCAATATGCAAGAGTGCTGTTGTGCTGAATATCAGCACAGCTTAAATTTGGAGACACTGATATTTAGTACTACACCACAATTGTGAGTCTGATATTGCAGTGTTTTAAACAGTTCACTAAAAGGTGCCTGGTCCAGAGTAGCATGTATGATGCAGCTATTCACTTTTACCACAAAAGTTAAAAAAATTCCATTGTACATTTTTAATTTTGTTTTACATTTAACATGGTAAACCTCGGTCGGTACTTTTCATACAGACCTGCCAATTTTAGCTCTCATCTAGGTTATTTTCATAGCTCTAAAAATATGCTTCACATTCAAGCATCAGACTGATACTTAAAGAGATGAAAAAAAGAGAAAATTCTGTCATGATTTACCCTCATTTCAAAACTGTAGGACTTTCTGTGGAACATTAATTAAGATATTTTTAGAAATGTGATTTTATATTCGTTCAGTGGAAGTCAATGGTAACCAAAACTGTTTGGTTACCAACATTCTTTAAAATATCTGCTTTTGTGTTCTGCAGAAGAATGAAAGTGATACAGGTGTGCGGGTGAGTAAATGATGACAGAATTTATGAGTGAACTATACTGTGTTTTTGCTTTCAAAACAGAAACAACACTTCTGAAATAGATAATAGTCACATTTCTGGAAAACTGAGGGATGCAGCTTGAAATGTCATCAGTAGGATTTGATTAGGTAGAGGAACACACTCTCTAAAAAAAAAAAAGCAGTTGGGTTAAATGTTTGCCCGAACTGCTGTGTAGTTGTTGTTTAAAAATTACTGTATTGCATGCTTAAAAGGAACCCTAAAGCCAGCCATTTAGTAATTTTGAAACAAATGTTGGGTTAAATAAAAATAACCCAGCATGTTGGGCAAAACAATGCAGTTGCTGTGTTTTTAAATTCAACCCAACTTGGGTTGTTTTTAACCCAGCCTTTTTTTTATAGTGCACAGTAATTAACGAATTTGAAATGAGAATAAGGTGCTAATTTCGAAATTACTCTTATTATTTTTATATGTACATCAGTGAGGCCTCTATGACATTAAACACAGTAAATCTTTAACAAAGCATGAAAGTTAAATTAAAATGAAACCCAACCTGTGAGGCTGTAAGAGAGCAAGTCTCATGATATTAATTTGTATTTGTATGCATTGACCTTTCGTTTAATCTAGCAGATGGACACGTTGACACACATGTCAGTTCAGCTCGTAACCTCTACGTCACTGATTTACAGAACGCCTTGACAGTTTCGCATGTCTCACTACATCCTCGCTGGATGCTAGGTGATGTTTGCGACAAACACTCACACAGGAATTGCAGCTTCCATCATCAAAAACCAAACCTGAGAGAACAGGGACTGGATTTGTTGACCTCTTAAGCTTTGATTTGTGTGAAAAGACCGACGGAGTGCCTAAAATCCAATCAAAATGCTCCAAAGACCTAAAGCAAAGAGGATCGAAATAAACTCATTTAAAATCACCTGATCTAAAAATACCAGTGTGCCACTTCACATTAAAACAGCAGCATCTCTTAGAACACAGCATATACAGTATTTCATTATTGCTCTCTAAACTTCAAGAACACTTCACATCTAGACACAAGTGTCACCGTTCACATGCTGAGTTAATGAGGTTTTTTTTTTTCACAACCTCTCACTCAGACAGTCACAACATAACCTTGGTGCAGATCATGCATTAAAATATAGGATGATCAACCATCTATAAGCTGCTCACAATGGCTCTGATTGTGCAACGCCTTTCAGGGATTACCAATCAATAGCCAATACCCTTTAACCAAGCTAGCCACTTTGCTTATTAGCCTTGTTACCTAATTTATATGCCTCGTAACCTTGCTAAGGATTTATAATAATGCCACGGCTTTTTGCTTTTCAGCAAATGGCCTTCACTTTCAATTACAAAGGCCTGTTAAAGTATGCATAGACCATTTGAACGGATTCTGGGTAATCTAATTTTCTGTTGCTCTATGAATGAACAATACAAAGCCCTTAATAGGTGCCTGTTTGAAGTGACGTGTCTCAAAAAGCCAGGCAATTGCTGATTCTTTCGAGTCACAGAAGGAACTCTGCAGAAATTCTCAGGCTATCTAGCGCGGGGGTTTGTGTCCGTCTCCGCGCTCGAGTTGATCATCATCTCAGGATGGATTGAAAAAAATGAACTCCCTGCCCCCTCTCTCGGCATCTGTGTCCGTCTCTCCTTCAAGCTACTTTCGCTCAATGCCCCCGTTTTTCTCTCTCGGTCACACACACACACACACACCAAGTACGCCACTCCTAATCACTGAAAGTTCGTATTCAGTTGCCGAATGTTGCTTAAATGTCAGAATCTTTCTCCATGGTCCGATAAACAACGATGGTCACACAAACCCTGTTATTTTTCTCTCTCTGTGTGTGTTTGTAGCTGGTAGCAAACGCAGTGTTGCTGGTCGGCGTGAATCTGTCGGGTGTGTTTGTGCGAGTCCTTACTGAGCGCGCCCAGAGGAAGGCCTTCCTACAGGCCAGAAACTGCATCCAACAGCGCCTGCAACTAGAGGATGAGAACGAGAAACAGGTCAGACTCTAATGACATGTGCGGTGGCATCCATGCAAACGAGCAGCTGCATGTTTTAGATGAAATGATCAGCTGTTTAATTTTCTCCCTCAAGTTAAAGTTGCAGTTTTGACAGGTAATTACCTTGCTAGATTGCTTTCATTCCCCCCTCACTAGCTTAAAGGTCAAGCTTTCTTAGCAAATACATACTGTTACACACACACCGATGCATGTACTCTAAGACACACAAAACAGTTGTGAGATCGGGTCTAAGGTCAGGTGGTTGACTTTGTTGGTATTCAGACTGTATAAAACTATAATGCCACTACAGTCCAGCAAAAGCACATCAGAGCATTAGGAATTTCATATGGCTTACTAGCTTCAAATGTAAACTTCTAAGTCAACATGCCATCTAAATGGACCCTGATTATATTTTTTGTGTTATCAGTGTATGTTTTTGGAAAGAAAAAAAACAGCCTGACAGAAAGTTAAACTGGAATTTGAAATGGTATTTTTTGAATTGCTTTTAAACAGGTATGGTGTCACATGTGGCTGTAGTTAAATAGCACACAAAGAAATAGACAGGTTTTAATAGAATAATCCACAGATGATGACAGAATAATTACAACCTCGTTACATAGACGACATGGAAAGTAGAACTGAGCAAACTAAGGGCTTAAGAACACACAGTTAACATTGTTAACATAACACACAACACCTGGGTAACTCAATTACTGACTATGGTAACAGATGAGGCAAGGAGGAACCGGCTTAGGGAAAACAATGAGGACTGAACCAAACCTCAAAAGTAAACTAGACTGTGCATAACCCTGACAGTAGCTCCCCCTCCCGGAAGGTGCGTCCTTGCTCCGCAGAAGCGTTCTAGGAGGGAGGATGGGGGGGGCCCTGGGGGATGTGGTGCTGGAGAAAAACAAAACAAAAAGAAAAAGCAGTCCAGGGTGAAGCTGAACCCGGGAGGATCCATGGTGTAGTAGACCTGGGGCCTGTACCATGATGGTAGTTGAACAAATTCAGGGTTATAGGATTAGTTTCAAGTCGACAAAACCAAACCACTCCAATCTGGCTTTGTTGGTAGTTTGATACTGATCATCAACTTTCTCTTTCAACCCAGGCTTTGATCCTGAGTTTGTGGAGTATGAGCACATGAGTGCGTGACATCAGTGGCCAATCACATGCCTTGCAACAGAGAGAAACTGTGATTCACTTCTCGCGAGAGAGCTAGCATGATTCAAAACTATTTTGCTGAAGGTTAAGAGATTGAAGAAAATGAAGAATTTAAACACCTTTACATTAAAGAAAATACTTGTCCATGAAAGAGGACAAATAAAAGAAATTATCTTGCTCAATCAGTGCAAGTGAAACTTGTGAAGTTAGTTTTGTTTATATAAAAGATATAGAGATAGAGACTCAAAAATGTAAGGTCACATGTAGTGATTTAAAAAGATCTATTGATCCTACAGCTTATTTATATTACATATGATCTGTAAATATATTAATAATTTAAAGTTACTTTATAATTTATAAAATAGATTTAAAAAATAAAATAATTTATAATTTAGTTACTTTATTGTGTTCGATGTGTCAGTGTCCCTTTGCTCACATCTGATTGGTCCAATTTTGGTATGAGATCTCTTACCCAGAACAAAACCTGCCACGGAGCAGATTAGCTTTGAAGTGTAACTATTGGGATGAACACCACTACATTGGTAGCACCGGAGACTTTGAGCTGGGCAGAACCAGTGGGGGCACAGGTGACTTAGAGCTGGGTGGAACCAGTGGGGGCAAAGGAGACTTAGAGCTGGGTTGAACCAGTGGGGACACAAGAGACCTTGAGCTGGGTGGAACCCGTGGGGACACAGGAGACCTTGAGCTGGGTGGAACCCGTGGGGACACAGGAGACTTAGAGCTGGGTTGAACCAGTGGGGACACAGGAGACCTTGAGCTGGGTGGAACCCGTGGGGACACAGGAGACTTAGAGCTGGGTTGAACCAGTGGGGACACAGGAGACCTTGAGCTGGGTGGAACCCGTGGGGAAACAGGAGACCTTGAGCTGGGCAGAACCAGTGGGGACACAGGAGACCTTGAGCTGTGTGGAACCAGTGGGGACACAGGAGACCTTGAGCTGGGTGGAACCCGTGGGGACACAGGAGACCTTGAGCTGGGTGGAACCCGTGGGGACACAGGAGACTTAGAGCTGGGTTGAACCAGTGGGGACACAGGAGACCTTGAGCTGGGTGGAACCCGTGGGGACACAGGAGACTTAGAGCTGGGCGGAACCCGTGGGGACACAGGAGACCTTGAGCTGGGTGGAACCCGTGGGGACACAGGAGACGTAGAGCTGGGTTGAACCAGTGGGGACACAGGAGACCTTGAGCTGGGTGGAACCCGTGGGGACACAGGAGACTTTGAGCTGGGTGGAACCAGTGGGGGCAAAGGAGACCTTGAGCTGGGTGGAACCCGTGGGGACACAGGAGACTTAGAGCTGGGTGGAACCAGTGGGGGCAAAGGAGACCTTGAGCTGGGCGGAACCAGTGGGGACACAGGTGACTTAGAGCTGGGTGGAACCAGTGGGGGCAAAGAATACCCTGAGCTGGGTGGAACCCGTGGGGAAACAGGAGACCTTGAGCTGGGCAGAACCAGTGGGGACACAGGAGACCTTGAGCTGGGTGGAACCCGTGGGGACACACGAGACTTAGAGCTGGGTTGAACCAGTGGGGACACAGGAGACCTTGAGCTGGGTGGAACCCGTGGGGACACAGGAGACTTAGAGCTGGGTTGAACCAGTGGGGACAAAGGAGACCTTGAGCTGGGTGGAACCCGTGGGGACACAGGAGACTTAGAGCTGGGTGGAACCAGTGGGGACGCAGGAGACCTTGAGCTGGGCGGAACCAGTGGGGACACAGGAGACTTAGAGCTGGGTTGAACCTGTGGGGACACAGGAGACCTTGAGCTGGGTGGAACCTGTGGGGACACAGGAGACTTAGAGCTGGGTTGAACCAGTGGGGACACAGGAGACCTTGAGCTGGGTGGAACCCGTGGGGACACAGGAGACTTAGAGCTGGGTTGAACCAGTGGGGACACAGGAGACCTTGAGCTGGGCGGAACCCGTGGGGACACAGGAGACTTAGAGCTGGGTTGAACCAGTGGGGACACAGGAGACCTTGAGCTGGGTGGAACCCGTGGGGACACAGGAGACTTAGAGCTGGGTTGAACCAGTGGGGACACAGGTGACTTAGAGCTGGGTGGAACCTGTGGGGACACAGGAGACTTAGAGCTGGGTTGAACCAGTGGGGACATAGGAGACCTTGAGCTGGGTGGAACCCGTGGGGACACACGAGACTTAGAGCTGGGTTGAACCAGTGGAGACACAGGAGACCTTGAGCTGGGTGGAACCCGTGGGGACACAGGAGACTTAGAGCTGGGTTGAACCAGTGGGGACAAAGGAGACCTTGAGCTGGGTGGAACCCGTGGGGACACAGGAGACTTAGAGCTGGGTGGAACCAGTGGGGACGCAGGAGACCTTGAGCTGGGCGGAACCAGTGGGGACACAGGAGACTTAGAGCTGGGTTGAACCTGTGGGGACACAGGAGACCTTGAGCTGGGTGGAACCTGTGGGGACACAGGAGACTTAGAGCTGGGTTGAACCAGTGGGGACACAGGAGACCTTGAGCTGGGTGGAACCCGTGGGGACACAGGAGACTTAGAGCTGGGTTGAACCAGTGGGGACACAGGAGACCTTGGCTCTGCGTCCGGAGTGGGGTTGTTGATGTGTTCCTCAGATGGTGAATATAGAGCCATTGTTCACCAACACCCACTCCACAAATCCCCCAAAATCCTCTCGGGGACTGTTCACTGGAAGGAGTGCCTTAGACCGCAGAGTGAGCAGTCTGGATAGTTTGTTAGCCATATCTAAAAAGTTCAGATCTAAAGAGTATGATCCTCCAGTGAACAGTGGTTATGTTCAAGGCGGAGCAGTTGGATGACCGGCAGGTCCACAGGTGAGAGATGGAGAAAAAAAGAAAAGAAAAATGCAGCAAAAATGTTTTACATTCTGTTGTGTCTTGCTGCAATGAAGCGCACGATTATGAGGAATAGAACAAAAACATAAAATGGAACACTCTGCAGATAACTGGGGTATAACTCACAACAAAACGTTAATAACGTGGAACACAGAAAAGAGTAAACTAAGGACTTAAATAGCCTACTCAGACAAAACAGCACAGTTGTAGAGCTAATAAACAATCAAGGAGACTAACTAAAAACACAGATGGGCAGGCACAGAGGAAAAACCAAAACTCAATCATCTGTAAAAAAAAAAAAAAAAAAAAAGTTTTTTATTAATGCAATTAATTTGTATATAAATATATATTTTTTTAAATCTTCCATGTATCTGAATAGATATACAGCACCTCTATAAGCCCAATCCTGAAAGAAACAGGACTTTTCTATACTTAAATTAAATTCTTCTCTATATCTGTTAGCATATTTATGGGATGGGCATTTTTGTACAAAACTGCACACACGGCAGATTGTGATGCACTTGTTTAAACAATTTCTTGCAGCAGCAATCTACTGGAACAAGCAGATCCACCATCCAACTTTATTTCTCTGTGAGACTGCTTCTTTTAGCTATCATTGTGGATTATATCAATGATAAAGAATGTGAATCAAATAGCAACATTGGCATAACTTATCTCCCTTGCCGAGCTCTGGTTTGATTGCAGTGGATAATTACTGAATGATTTATAAATGAAGTGGAGAGGGGCATAAGATGGAAAGATGCTGAACACACTCATACAAACTAAAGTGGAGAGGACATTTTCCCCTTGTTCCTTAGCGACTGAAATTGGTTATAATTGTTTGCACATGACTCATCCACCTCCTACCCAACAAACTCCCTGAATAGAAGGTAACACCACCCACTCTATACATCACACCAGGCTGTACCACACAACTCTCTATGTGACACACAAACTCTCACACTCGCTGCAGAGATATGGACCAGTCTAATCTTTCCATTCGCATGTTCTGATGATCTATCATTCACATTCAGCAAGAATGGCTGATTTATTGATTTCAAAAGTTTGAGAGTTTCTGGGACAGATGAATTAAATTACGAGGCGGGGAATATTTGAGATGTATGTTTGGGATTAAATGGAAAAACTATGTGGGATAGGGGTGACCGGAGAGACTTGAAACATATCTATAAATGTACAGTCCCATTCAAAATCTGGGGACAGTAAAAAAAAAAATTTAAAAGAAAAGAAATGAATACTTTTACCCAGCATGGATGCATTAAATGGATCAAAATCGTCAATAACGACATTTATAATGTTACAAAAGTTTTCTACTTCAAATTAATGATGTATTCATCAAGGATTCCTGAAACATTTTTACTACAGTTTTCACAAAAAAATATCATAACAGCACAACTGTTTTCAACATTGATAATAATAAGAAATGTTTCTTGAGCTGGAAGTTATATTAGATTAGATTCTTTATTTTCATTGCACAAACATGCAACAAAATTATGGATACACTGCTTGCCAGCATATACAGTCAAAAGTGCATATTACAAATGAAGGCTAACTAAAAAAAAAGTGCTCATAAAGTTATTGCACATAAATGGTTCCTGCATGTCAAGGATTTATTCAAGAACCATTTATGTGCAATAACATTATGAGCACTTTATGTTTTATTTACATGCAATATGGCCTTCGTTTATAATGTACACTTTTAACTATTCTTTAATCAGCATATTAGAATGATTTCTGAAGGATCATCTGACCCTGAACACTGGAGTAATGATGCTAAAAATTCACTTTTACCATCACAGGCATAAAATATTTTTAAAAACAGTTATTTTAACAGTTATTTCAGTGTATTTTTGTAGTATAGATACTAAAGCACATAGGTATTCATGAACAGGTAACTTTATATTTTGTCAATGAGGAAAAACATGTTATCTGTATTTTTCAGATGCTAATGTTCATTGGTTTTAAATTTCACAGTGAATGAAAGAGGCTTAGACAATTACAGTCATACTGCTAATTATACAAATTCTCAACCCAACTCTCAGCTCAAACTTTTGACCGACCCATTGGGCTTTAACACAGGTGGCATGGCACACTGGGGTTTGCTCATCGAGAAGGCATTTATCACCTGCTTTTAGTAAAGCATGGCTTGGCAAGGAACTGGACGCGTTTCCACGGAAACTTACCTTTGCCATGCCAACCAACTCCAATGCTCAAAACTGTGATCTCTCACCGAGATTGGCCACTTTATAGCTATCAGTGAGTTTATTAGATAAAACGCATACAGATAACAGAAGTGGCCAGTTTAAACTATACAGTACCCATAATGTAAAGGCCAGCGCAAACATTTTAATGGTTTTTCTTTTGTAGAGATGTTCGATCATGACGTCAATTAAAAGGCCAGCCGGATGGCCATGGCTTCCCATGGAAATTTCCACGTCTTTTGTGAACATTACTTGAAGAGACTTTCACATTTGTTCTGTAACATAAATTACATTTTGTTGCATGTCCAATTTGTTACTTTTTGGATAAAAAAAAATTCTCATGGGAGAAAATTTTGGAAAAATTTGGTATTTTGGAAAAGCATCCCTCATAAAGTTGGTTGAGAGAAAGTCCAAAATCTATGGAAGCTTGTTTCTTTCACTGAATAAAAAATTAAAAAGGTGATTGAGACTTTAGATCTTGCATTTCTGACTTTTTCCCCTAAGAATTACTCTTAGAAAACGTAGAAGTTTTCTTATAAAATAAATCATAACTGTAAGTTTATATCCCGCAATTCTGACTTTATCACTTGCAATTGCGAATTCTGAGAAAAAAGTCATAATTGTGAGCTAAACATTCGCAATTACCTTTTAAGATGTTTGATTCTGGGGTGGAAACAAGCTTCCAGAAAAATCAAATAAAGGGCAGCAGTTGTTTTAATGCTTTATATTGTTTTAAAATGTTGGAATGATAGTGACAGAAAATAAGTAAATGAAGACTAAAGCGTACTATAATAATATTTTCTTTAATTCATATTAAAATTAACTGATTACAAAAAAAAAAAACTTACTATTTATCCCAAAATGTAATGGACATTTTCAACAGGAACGCCTCCTAATGAGCCTTCTGCCAAGGAATGTTGCCATGGAGATGAAGGAGGACTTCCTGAAGCCACCAGAAAGAATCTTCCACAAGATATACATCCAACGGCATGACAACGTCAGGTACAGAAAGAACGTGAGAGAGAGTGTTTCAATAATCAAGCCATTCATGTTGAAAACCCATTCCATGAATGAGAGAAGAGCACTACATTTATAGGGTTCTTTTTTTCCCCAGACAGTGTCAATTCAATTGTACTTAAATTGTGATTGCGAGTACTGAATCAGTGAGTCAATAAGAGTCAACAACTCTCCACTCACGCGCCGTCGTCTAAGTTCCTGAGTCTGGCTCCCAACCAAAGCTCGCACAGCGTGCACGGCGCCCACAGCGCTAGCGCTATCAACTCAAGAGCTGCTCAATTAACCCACGCTGCCCACACACGCGGAGAGACAGAGAGTGAGAGATGGAACAAGTGCTGGGGGGCAAATTCACACAATAGCACATACACACATATGCCATCCCTAAAGACCTGTTCCAGCCAAGCGATTTGTGAGTGAAAGACGATGCATACAAGTAACTTTTCCATGACTAACTAAGTCTAAAAGATGAGGTTAATCCAGATCAAGGATGAAAGGTGGGCTGTAGCTATGAGCTCTATATTCATCTCTTTGACCCTGTTTACACCTGGCATTACGATCACAAGTAGACAACGCTAAATACAAGAGTAAATGGGGTCTAAATCATTTTGAGCTTGTCCAATTTTGTATGCTGTGACAGGAGGTAGTCGAAAACTCATTTGACTGCTTTCATAGTGTAAACACTCATGTGGTCGAATGTGTTCGGACAGCCACAAAAGGACAGCCTCCTCTCCTCCTACTTACTTTTAGGCACACTATGTCATTTTTCACCACTATTGCCTTTTCAAAACAAAGGCGTAGCTTGATGACGCTGAGATTGAGAGCGGAATCATGGAAGATGTCATCTTCGCCTCACAGCCGATGGAAATGAATCCGAAGGGACTCGGAAATCATGTTCATGGATGAGATTATTAACATTACTGTCGTATGAAGCAGAGCAGGACCGAGTGTTGTTGGAGTGGAGCAAGGCTGCTGGAGCGATTGCTAATGAGGGATGAGCATGTCACACGGGTGGAGAGCAGCGAGACTTTTATTATGCCACAGTCGCCTCTTCCTCTTCTTCCAGTCATGCGTATATAGGGTTAAAGCAGCACTGCTCATCATATTCGATACATTTGAGTGTGTGGAAAATGTTCAAACGTTACTTTGAGCGTTCACTCTGAGGCTGCTGTGAGACACTTGTGGCAAACTGCAGATCTATATTAGAATATCATATTAATAAATGCTGGATGACTTGTGTTCATAAATGGCATGCAGCTCATTTGAAAACATATTGTATGACAGTGAAACTTCTGTATTACTGTTACTAAAAATAAAGCTGCATCTGATTATGCCATGTTAGCTACTTGACAAAATATGGTACTCGCAGAAAATCAAGAAAACAAGATTCAAACAATAAGACTAAATGTGTTGAGCTATATTACAATGATTAATTTTCTGTCTATAAATGTAACCTAACAGTTGTTTGCTTGTCTAATAAAAAAAATATATATATATATATATATTAAAGCGTTTTTAGTGTTTCCATGGTTTCTACAAAATACAACTGTAAATCGAGGGTAACGTAGGTACGATGTCATTGATAGGTGACGCACGGACACGTACCCTGTCCTGGTTGAAATTGCTTATTTCTCTGGATTTAAACATTCTTGGAAACATTTTGGATAATGTAAATACTAAAGTCAACAAAATACAAAAGAACACTGTTCTAGTGGACATTGGACATTTTAATCGCGCTTGCTAGACAGGATTTAAACGTAAGTTTGGTTTGAAAACAAAAAATGTACCAAGTTCACAATGTTCTCTCACCATTCCTGATTTCTAACACAGACTCATAGCGTTCGGCTGGTCTTGCAGCTGTCAGAGCAGAAAGGAAAGCTGCTGCTCTCCGGGTTTTTCCGTCGTGTCCGGAGGCGTTCATATGTAAATTGCGCAAGCTTAATTTGTCCATTAGATCGAAAGATCTGAAAAAACCCATACATTTACCTGCCCATAGACCCTCCCCTCAAAGCAATCAGGACGGGCGTGGTTGAAAGTGGACAAAAGAGATGGATTAAGTTGTAAATGGGAATGTGTCTGCCTCATCTACTTGTGATCCGGTCAACCCAAATGCGTCTTGATACCAGGAGAGTCTTGGGAGGGTCAAACTCATGATTGAGTGAGCCATGTACCCCCTTGAACCCTGGCCTGGGTTAATCTACCGACACAAATGTTTTAATGGGAAAAAGACCAACGCACTCCCGCTGGTTGATTCATGTTGCTTTTATAGTCCTACTGTGCATGTTTCTGATAAAACAGTTTTTTTTGTTTTGTTTTTTTACACAAAGAACAGTGTAAGGTCTGATGTGAATTACTATAACCTGTTGTCCTGTCATTCTGTGCAGCATCCTGTTTGCAGACATTGTCGGGTTTACCAGTCTAGCTTCACAGTGCACGGCTCAAGAGCTGGTCAAACTACTGAACGAGCTCTTCGGAAAATTTGATGAGCTCGCTACAGTAAGTAATACTATTGGCATGTATGTATTGAAAGGAAGAATGGCGGGAGCAAATCATATCAGAAAGCTTGAGTGAATGGGTGTATACAGTAACACATGATTGCTCACAGTCTGGCGGCAATATGCTAATCAGCATTATAATCATATTGCCCATTAGTGGCCGCAGCCTCTCATAGAGGCCTTTTGTGCACTGCGAAGAGAGGAAGAATTTGAGTTAGAAGCGCTATTATGCTATAGAATCCAACAGTAGATGAAAGACTTTCGACTGAGAAAAATACAACATTCATTTACATACATTTTATGTCAAGGATTTGGCAGAAAAAATACCACTTCTATTAAAACAACTTGCCAACTGTAAAATAGCATTTAAATTCTTGGGTTCTGTGGGTGGTTGCTAAGGCATTGCTATGTGGTTGCTAAAGTGTTCTTACGCTGCATCCGAAATTAAATACTTCTATATATGTGAAAAACACTGAGCCATCAGAGTAGTATATCCAAATAAATGGCGGAAAGTACGCGGATGACCTACTGCTTCCGCCAAGATTCTGAAGTGCACATTAAATGGATGCTTTACTAATTATAAGTAATTAGATTTAGTCTGCTTAATATCTGTAGTGCAACTACAAGGCAACTGATTCTGCTAACCCAAACCCTGACAGTCTACTAATACTCTAATGAGAGTTAGTTAACATGTAGTTGCAAAGTTACTTATAGTTAGTAGAATGTCTAAAGTGGACCATTGAAATATTGTTACTAAAGTTTGCCATTAATGATTGTCAGTACATTCGGCTATACACTTTATAAATATACAGTACTGTGCAAAAAGTTTTAGGCAGGTGTGAAAAAAATGCTGTAAAGTAAGAAATTTTCAAAAAAAAACTTGGTAATAATAGATTATATTATCAATTAACACAAAATCAAAGTGAGTGAAACAGAAGAAAAATCTAAATCAAATCCATATTTTGGTGTGTGACCCTTACTTTTCAAACAGCATCAATTCTTCAGGTACACTTGCAACAAAGTCAGGATTTTTTTGGAGGCATATTAGGTGTATGATTGATATAACAATTAAACAGGTGCAAATCGCTAATCATCAAATCACAAATTCAAGGTTGAAACACAATCATTAAACACAGAAACAAAACAAACAGAAAAATTAAAATAAAGGAATAAAACAAGGTGAGGAACACAGAGGAACAGCTAAGGAGGTGAGGTTACAGTTTAAGTGTCAAAAGTCATACAACCATGCAAGACTGAAGCACAGCAACAAGACACAAGGTTACAAGGTGGCATCAGCAAGGGTCTCTCCCAGGCCAAAGAGAGGGGGCAGACAGGGGTTTCCGGTTTTGCTGTCCAAGCTCTTTTGTTTGAGCACAAAGAACAAACAAGGAGACGAGACGCACCGTAGACGCGTGGGTCGGCCAAGGAAAACTTACTGCAAACAGGATGAGATGACATCATTCTAATGCCTTGCTTACTTCCCTTCGCAATGAAGTGTGCAGATGCTGCCATTGCAGTCAAACACAGGGGGAACTGGTAAGTGGGACCCTGGTACACCCATCCTTACTGAAGTCCTTCTGGTCAGATGTGTGACTTGCGGACAAAAAGCCAAAGCCAAAAAAACGAAACGTGACCGAAACACAAGGACTAAAACAACTACAACTATGCACAAAAGAACTGAACTGGCAAAAACAGAAAAAGGCAGCAGAGGCTCTGGATGTGATGAGTCAAAATTTGAAAGCTGTAGCAGAAGGCAGAGGCCAGTTGTTCGCCGAGGAGCTTGGGTGGCGGTAGAGTGTCTGAGAGCGGACAGTGAAGCATGTGAAGAGTGGTGGAGGTTGTTTGAGTTGGGGGCTGCATTCATGGGGCTGCAAAGGGAGTGGTTTTAATCAATGGGGCATGTATCATATTGGGAGTTGAAAGTACAGGCAGATACTTTCACATCATGCAAAGATCATCTGGCCCCAAATTATTGCCATCAAATTTTTCTGCATGAGGCCCCAAACCCAAACATTACAGCCAAAGTCATTTTAAGAACTATAAGAAGTGTAAAGAGAAGTAAGGAGAAGGTGAGTGGATGGTAAGGCCCCACAGAGCCCGAACAGGTGATCTCACAGTCTGCTGCGAGAGTGTGAAGAGAGAGAGTGAGGAAGAACTGAGCAAACCACAATACTGCTGCGAACTCTGTTGGCCAAGATGTTTGCAAGCGACCTAGAAGTTCAAGTCCAACCTTCCTGCCAACTTGCTTGTGTACTGTGGAAGAAAAGTGTAGATTTTTTTGGCAAAAAGTGTGTTGACACAAAATATTGATTGATGTAGATTTTCATTTGATGTAGATTTTTGATTTTTTTTTAATTTATATGAATATTAACTATTATTAACTTGTTTTTTTTTTTAGCATTACTTTTTTTACATTTTTTTTTCACACTAACTGCCTAAAACTGTTGCTGTACATATTTCAAAAACAACAGATGTAAATTACATGTAAAGATGTACTTAAAGGGACAATTCACCCAAAAATGAAAATTACCCCATGATTTACTTAAGCCATTCTTGGTATATATGATTTTTCTTTCAGATGAACACAAAGTTAAAAATCAACTTACGCCAAGCTTTTGCTGGAAGCTAGTTATTTTAGTTTATAAAGTTTAAAATGTGGATATTTTTCTTACAAAAACCCATCACTTCACTATGGAAGGCCTTTATTAACTTTCATGTGGATTACTTTCATGATGGATGGATGCACTTTTTTGCACTTCAAAATCATGAACGCTATTCACTATAATTGTAAAGCTTGGAAGAGCCGGGATATTTTTTAATACAACTCTGATTGTTTTTGCCTGAAAGAAGATAGTCATATACAACTAGAATGGCTTGAGGTTGAATAAATTAAAGAATAATTTTTATTTCTCTGTGAACTATCCATTTAAGTCCTACTTAAGTGGGTTAAAAGAGCACTCTAAAGTTCAGTTAATTGGATTTAATATAAATTTAAACTATAATGCGTTTTCAATTAATTGCAATTATTAATTAAGTGTCACAAAAATATTGCATTTAGTTCACACTTAAGTATATTTGTTTAAAGTTTATTATATATGTAATTCGTAGTTTAAAAGTACTCTAAAATTTACTTATTTTTCAAAGTCTCTTGCCTGTCTTGTCATCCACCAGATAAAATCCATAAGAATGATCATTCAGAAAAGCATTTAAGTCAGAAAAGTATTTGCCCACCTTGTCCTGAACAAACCACATAATTTGAGATGTTATCTGGTATCTTTCATGTTCTTCGAATACACAGTGCAAGACAGGTTACAGAAGTTTGATAGAATGTTAGGGGTTTGTTCAGATCTCAAACAATAGTAATAGAGATGCTTGTCTTAGCAAACACCAGTAAATATTTCAGCAGTCTCTCACAGTAAATGCTAAATTACCATCCTGACAGCTGTGACTGTTTGCACTTTTCAAAGGTACTGTCTGAGATCATGCAGAAATAGCTTTGATGTACTGTAAATTACCACTACACCTTGTACTAGAGGCTTTTGAGTTATTTGGATCTTGTAATTATTTTCCTCCAATAAGTAAAAACTGTTTAGTGTGCTGATATTTAAGAGATTTTCAAATTTTCACTCTCATAAGTTTTCTTTCCTTCAACACTTTCGTGGCTTAGTTTGTCTTTCTGTTTTCCCAAAGTAGCAAGTGTAAGTCTTTATTAAATACAGTCTGTTCCAGAGAAAAGTAATGCAGCTCTCTGTCACAAAAACAACAAAAAACAAAACTTTTTCAGAGTTTAGTGTTTAGTGACATTAGTTTGAAATTCAGGCAACAGTTGGAAATGACTGGCACAGATGGTGTGTGTCTGTGTGTGTGTGTGTGTGTGTGTCTGTGTGTGCGTGTGTGTGTGTGTGTGTGTGTATGCTGTGACAGGGGGTTTCCCACAGTCTCCTCCTGCCCTGTTGTGCCAGATGGTGCATCTCTAATGAAACAGAGCAAATGATCTGCAAAGTTTTCTTTCTGTTTGTCTCACTCTCTTTAGTCTAAAGTGTCTCATTGTTTTGTTGAAATGTGAATCCTAATAATGTATTTGCTAAAGGTTAGGCCTGTTTGTATCAATATAGGACAAAGGACAGTTTAAGGACAAAAGTGTGAAGTGAAAATTCCAGATGTGAGCTAAATCTGACAGAGCTTTCTTTTCATTACAAATCAATTGGAGAAATGAACAGAAACTACACTATGGTTCAAAAGTCTCATACTCACCATAAGGCTGCATTTATTTGATCAAAAATACAGTAAAACAGTGATACTGTGACATATTATTACAACTTAAAATGCAAGCTTTTAAAATAGGCTTATCCATTTGGATACTGAAAAATATATGTTAAGGTCTATTCACACCAAGGATGATAGCTATATCAATAATTTAAAGTTTTAATAATCATTCTAATATGAAAATAGGTAATTCCACATCACAACAATAAAGATAACACATATTGCTGGAATAACTTTTTTTTTCTAGCTGAAAAACTGCATGATACTCGCATGATATAAAGTGGCAATTGTGAGTTAATATCACGCAATTGTGAGGAAAAAAGTCAAGTTTTGCGCCTTTATATCTCGTAATTCTGATTTTATAACTTGCGATTCTGACTTTACAACTCGTAATTTTGACTTTACAACTCGCAATTATGACTTTACAACTTGTAATTCTGACTTTATAACTCACAATTCTGACTTTATATCTCGCAATCCTGACTTTACAACTTGTAATTCTGACTTTATAACTTGTAATTCTGACTTTACAACTCGTAATTCTGACTTTACAGCTCACAATTCTGACTTTACAGCTTGCAATTCTGACTTTACAGCTCGCAATTCTGATTTTATATCTCGCAATCCTGACTTTACAACTCGTAATTCTGACTTTACAACTTGTCATTCTGACTTTATAACTCGCAATTCTGACTTTATATCTCGCAATCCTGACTTTACAACTCGTAATTCTGACTTTACAACTCGTAATTCTGACTTTACAGCTCGCAATTCTGACTTTACAGCTCGCAATTCTGATTTTATATCTCGCAATCCTGACTTTACAACTCGCAATTCTGACTTTACAGCTCGCAATTCTGATTTTATATCTCGCAATCCTGACTTTACAACTCGCAATTCTGACTTTACAACTCGCAATTCTGACTTTAAATCTCGCAATCCTGACTTTACAACTCGTAATTCTGACTTTATAACTCGTAATTCTGACTTTACAACTCGTAATTCTGACTTTACAGCTCGCAATTCTGACTTTATATCTCGCAATCCTGACTTTACAACTCGCAATCCTGACTTTACAACTTGTAATTCTGACTTTATAACTTGCAATTCTGACTTTATATCTCGCAATCCTGACTTTACAACTCGTAATTCTGACTTTATAACTCGCAATTCTGACTTTATATCTGGCAATCCTGACTTTACAACTTGTAATTCTGACTTTACAACTCGTAATTCTGACTTTATAACTCGCAATTCTGACTTTATATCTCGCAATCCTGACTTTACAACTCGTAATTCTGACTTTACAACTCGTAATTCTGACTTTACAGCTCGCAATTCTGACTTTACAGCTCGCAATTCTGACTTTACTGCTCGCAATTCTGATTTTATATCTCGCAATCCTGACTTTACAACTCGCAATTCTGACTTTATATCACATAATTCTGACTTTATATCACGTAATTCTGACTTTATATCTCGCAAATCTGATTTTATATCTCGCAATCCTGACTTTACAACTCGCAAATTCTGACTTTATAAGAATTGCAAGTTTATAATCCTCTAATTTATAGTTATAATTCTTAGTGTGAACAGGCCTTTAGACTTAATGCAAGTTCCACATAAAGTGACAAGCACACAAACAGCTTTATATATATATATATATATATATATATATATGAAAATATAGAAGTGGTATTTTGAGCCAAATAAACTCTCATCTACTATTTTTTTTTAACTGTAAAAGGAGGAAAGATCCCAATGATTTGTTTCAGAAGTACTATAATCATTCTTTTCTTCACTCATAAGTTGAGTAAATATGTCAGAAATCAGATTCTGTATAACCTGGTAGATACGTGATATTTATCAACACCATGACTGACTTGCTTTCAACTGCACATCCCTTTTATTTGGCTTTGTGTGTCTGTGGAAAAACTCCCTTCATGCTTTTGTGTGTCTGATTGGCAGGAAAACCATTGCAGGAGGATTAAGATCTTGGGAGACTGTTATTACTGTGTGTCCGGCCTGACCCAGCCCAAAGCGGACCACGCTCACTGCTGTGTGGAGATGGGTCTGGACATGATCGACACCATCACGTGAGTCAGTGTTTGTGGCCAAAACTCATTTTATTTTAACAGCAGTCACTGAGCCGACCAGCAGCAGACTGTATTTGAAAGCTATAGTGATTTTATTTGTGTAGGAATGTGTGAGTGTGTGAGACCTGCTCCACTATATTCACTTCTCTGCTCTGAATTCTAAGGCGGCTTTCACTGCTGCAGTCTCTTATCACCTCACACAGGTGTTAGAATATGCACACACACACACACACACACGCGCGCACACACGCATACTCACCCAGGCATGCACGGACAAAAACTCGCACAGAAACTCAGTCTCTCTTTCTCTCTCTCTCTCTCTCTCAATCTCGCACTCACACAAACACACACACATTAGTGTAGATCTCCTGCTTTGTGCTGGTAGCAAACAGAAAAGAAATTCCTCCTGCCAAAGCCTCCTCTCTCTCTTCAATCATCAGATCCAGGCATTATAGTAAAGGATGAGGTGAGAATAAGAAGCTTTTGAAAAAAGGGGGAAAAAACCTGACTCTAGTTTTCTAGTTGGACATATAGCATTCAGGGTTCCCACACTTTTCACCAATTAATTTATATGATTTCACCACTCAAGTTTTAGGACCTTTTCTGTTGTTGAATTTGTTAAATGTTTTGTTATAGTGATTACAGTTGTGAAGATTTAAAATCAATTTAACAGGTTAGTTCACCAAAAAATGAAATTTCCGTTATTAATTCCTTACCCTCATGTCATTCCAATCCAAACCCATAAGACTTTCGTTCATCTTCGGAACACAAATTAAGAAATTTTTTGATGAAATCTGAGAGGTGTCTGACTTGTCCATATTAGACAGCAATATAATTAACACTTTCAAGGTCCAGAAAGGTACTAAAAACACCATTAAAACAGTTGACGTGTAGAACGAGTAATAAATGACAAAAATTTCATTTTTAGGTGAGCTAACCCTTTAAATCATTCATTTAAGAGTGTCATTCAAAAACGCTGATTCATTCAGTAATGAAACAAATGAAGTATTGTATGATTGAGTCATTCATTCAAACTGATTTTTCTATAATAATTCATTCAAATTGATTAAACAATTTAAATAGACTGCAGTGATTAACATTTTGTCAGAACCTCTAGTAAATCTTATTTTGTTTAGTTGCCTTTGTTCAGAATCTTGGGAGAATCATGATCTCTCTCTGAAACAAAAAAAAGAAAACAACAACAAAAAAACATGATTCTCACGATTTATCCCGAATCGTTCATCTTTATTGTAAATGATTTATCCATGCATATATTTTTTTATTTTTTTTATTATAACCGATGGATAGAATCCATTTTCCCTTTTGGATAATCCATTTTGCTCAGATATACCTCACTATATGGAAGAAAAGATCATCGCAACTTTAAAAAAAATTGTGAAAAAAAATCTAAATTTGGACATCGCTATGGTTTAGCAAGCAAATATTTAGTCAGTAATATATTTTACATCTGATTATAACTAATAGTTTCCATGACTTTCCTAGTTTCCAAGTCTGGAAATCAAAGTTGTTGTTTTTTTTTACTATAAATTATTGTACTTTATCATTTATTTTATTTTATTATTATTATCGTATGGTAAATTTTACCGTAAATTAGTCATGGGTGTTGAATGTGCCTGAGGAGAGGCCATTTCTGCAATTGCATCTGTGACTTTTGCTCTTTGTGATTTCATCCACACCAGTAGGTGTCAGTATAAAGACTACTAATGTGATAAAAAAATACAAAACTTAAACAAAATGTATCTTTTTGTGAATATGTGTGTGTAATCAGGTCTGTTGCGGAAGCGACCGAGGTGAACCTGAACATGCGTGTGGGTTTGCATACGGGCCGCGTACTGTGCGGGGTTCTGGGGCTCCGAAAGTGGCAGTATGATGTCTGGTCCAATGACGTCACATTGGCCAACATGATGGAGGCAGGAGGACTGCCTGGGTCAGTCACCGCATTTAACAACATAATCCGATATTTTACAATCACACAACCTTCATGTATGAACAGAAAGGTGACAGTGTGATTGTTTGCCCCTTACCCCAACAGGAAGGTTCATATCACCAAGGCAACGCTGGAATGTCTGAATGGAGATTACGAGGTGGAGCCGGGCTTCGGCCACGAGAGACACACTTTCCTCAGCAAACACGCCATAGAGACTTTCTTCATTGTACCCTCACACAGACGCAAGGTACAAACACATCATCGTCACATCGTAGACAACATGAATAAACTCTTTTAAAGAATTTCACTTCTGTAATGAGGCTTTTTCTCAATAACACAAGCTATGCTGTAAATAATGAACCTCGACTGTCTTAAGCTATGCTATTATTTAGCTTATTTAATATTTTAAAAAGCCACAGATGATGAGCAGTTGTCTTCTCTGTGATGACATTCTATTGAAAAAGGAAGCATTTAAATAGCCAATAGATTTTATTTATATTACAGCCACAGTCTTAAAATAAAAGGTTCAAATAGGGTTTTCACAGCGATGACACCAAAGAAGCTTTCTCCATCTTAGTGTGAAGAGCATTTTTCAACAATAAAGAACATTTTGTGGAAGGGAAAGACAAACATTGGACAAACATTGAACTTTCTTTTCATTAAAGAATGTTAAAAAAATGTTTTCATGGTTTCCACAAAAATCAGCACAACTGTTATCAACATTGATAAAAATAAGAAATATCTCTTAAACACCAAATCAGCATGTTAGAATGATTTCTGAATGATCATGTGACACTGAAAACTGGAGTAGTGATGCTGAATATTTAGCTTTGCATCACAGAAATACATTTTAAAATGAAAACAATTATTTCCAATTGTAATAATCTTTCCCAGTATTACAGTTTATACTGTATTTTTGATCAAAAAAAATAAAGGTGTTGAGCATAAGAGACTAAACATTAAAACGAACAAACATGTAGTGAATGGTAGAGTATACACAAGTCAGTTTAATGAGCTTAATGCCCATTCAGTTTCTATTTTTGTTAAAAGTTTGAGCATAATGCAATAAAGTGATCCACATGCTGTATGCACAATCAAAAGCTTTACACACATCCTAGTCCATCTGGAGTTCAAATGGATTGGAGGCATCTTATTCATATCACATTTAAGTCGCTATTGCAACAGCTACTGCAGCCGTTTTCACACATTCAGTTAATCTTTTCTCTTTCCTCATTCCACATTTCTTCCCACCCCCATCCTCTCTCTCTCTCCCTCTGCAGATTTTTCCAGGGCTGATCCTATCAGACATAAAACCAGCGAAAAGGATGAAGTTTAAGACAGTCTGTTACCTGCTGGTGCAACTCATGCACTGCAGAAAGATGTTCAAGGCTGAGATCCCTTTCTCCAACGTCATGACCTGTGAGGATGATGACAAGGTGCGTAATTACTGCAGATGTCCATCTTAATGTTATATATTGTGGAACCAGGACCACTTTTTCGCATCAACCAAACATAACAGATATTAAATAGTTTTATAGTTATACTCAGGGCTTGACATTAACTTTTTTGCTCCCCAGCCACTGTTGCTACTGGTTTTCCAAAGTATTTTCGTTGGCCACAATAGATATGTTTAATATTATCTCATAATTTTTGCAGCAGGTATATTAGGCTGCTGTCACTTTAAAACCTGATGCACGGATCCATTATACTGTTACACGTGTTTTCTTTCTCAACTGTTTATGTTCACTTAAAATAATTGACTGTGTTTACGTGAATACTCGGCAAGACTGGCATATTCACTATTTTATGTGTATTTGACTGTTTAAGCAGTGAAAAACATCTCAGTTTAGTACAGAGAGGCGGCTTTACGTGCCTCACTTCAAAAAATCTGCAGGAATGAGTGAAAAGATTATATGCACAATCCCATGCCAAAATTCAAACCCTGTGACACCAACAATATTCATCCGGAGCAAATGAAATGAGTGGTGAGGGTTTGTCTGTCGACTCGCTGTCGGAGAGAGAGAGAAAGAGGAAAAAGTATTGGAAGCGTTTCAGATATACCAATATCGATGTTTATCGAAAATTCTATATTTTTGACAACACGAGATTATATGCACTTGGTTATATTCATATATTATATATGAAATTCAATAAGCGCATAATGTTTCTTAAGTGATATCGCCAACTACTGGCCTGGTAGCAGAATACAGCTTTTTTTAGTCTGAAAATCTTTTCAGTTTTTAGTACATTGTTGTTGTGTAAACATACCCTAAAATAAGTGTTCATAATGCTTATAAAAAATTTAAAATTACAGAAAAAGATCATAGAAAAAGTCTGGTCTGATATTTGAATCGCAATGGAAAATCTGAGTGGTATGCCCTGCTGATCTACAGCAGAACTGAAAAAAAGAAGGTTAGGCTCATAAATATTGATAACATAATTATTATTTATGAGGTAAGACATCACCATGTTATGATATCACGACCAGTCGGTCAGCGAAAACTTATTCTGGTTCTGCTGATATATTGTGATCGATGCTTTACGTACAGTCCTCCAATCCTTGCGAAGCCAAAATCCCTAAATCACCTTTCAAACCAACACCAATCACATTCAGTCTGTTTTAATCCAGTCCACTCTCTAATGCCACTTCTTCAGATGAGTGGATGATTGCACACAGATCCAATCACCACTGCAGATTTACTGTTCTCATCATGTGTGACTGTGTGTGTGTGCGTGTGTGTGTTTTGACTTGTATCAGTGCATAATTAAACATCTTATCACAAATGCATGTGTGAAAAATATTCTGAGATGTGTTGAATTCCCATCTGTCACTGTGAACTGTAGATTTGTGTCTGAGTTTAAAGGATTCCTTTCTTTACCTTATAATCACAAAGTTCCTCCAAGAATGAAACTTTTGTCATCATTTACTAACCCTCATTTCATTCCAAACCTTTATATGCACAAATACAGACATTTGAAATATGTTCATGCTATGCTCCATATGACTCCTGCACTATACTTTAAATCATAAGGTAGCTTTGCATAAGCTACAGATCAAAATTTATGACATAATTTATTGAAAGTTTTCCCCTCTGCTGAATTGAAATTTATTTGTACATTAATTTCAAATTTTGGAATCTGCTGTACTGGAATTTTCCCTGGGTTTCCAGAGACGAGCGTTGCGAACAGCTTCTGAAAAGCTGCGTAATCGGACGTCATTTTCGGCGGGCATGGTGCAGAACTCCCCCGGGACCAGGGTGAACCGTTACATCGGCCGTCTGATAGAAGCACGGCAGACGGAGTCCGAGACGACAGACCTCAACTACATTACCCTAACATACAGGAGCAGAGAGAGAGAGCAGAGAGTGAGTACACACAGCTGCATAATGGTGTGAGCGGGCCGAGCTGTTGCATGGGGAAAGTTATCACAAAGAGTTTTGAACTTCTTAAAATGGAATGATTTATTTTAAAGTTGTGTCCAAACTAAAATAACATTATATAGTTATATTTTTGCTTTAGCTGCTGGGTAAACAATAAAACAATAAAACCACACTGAAAAAAGTTTTGAAATTTTTTGTTTAAATGTTTTAAAATTTAAAATGAAAAAGATTTTAATTTAATATTTTGTGTTGTATAATGTGTAAGTTTATCTAATATTTTAAAGCAAAGTTAACCTTAACATTTTTGCTGATTTTTTTTTTTTATGTTTTGTATATTACTGTTTAAATATAGCTGTAAATAAAGTGATTTAATAATACAATGTTTATTGGTAAGTTCCATTGTGACAACTTACCCCACTACTGGTCCCCACGTGTTCAATGAACTTTATCAAAAAAAAAATTTTTTTTTAAATCCAAGACTTTAAGGTAAATAAGTTTTTTTTTATTATTATTATTTTGTATGTTTTTGAAGTCTCTTATGTATACCAAAAATCAAATCAAAAATCAAATCAAAAATACAGTAAAAACGTCTCGGTTACGACTGTAACCTGGGTTCCCTGAGAGGGAACGAAACGCTGCGTCGAAAGTTTGACGCAATGGGAAGGCTTCGCGTGAGTGCGTCATGAAGCACATGTGAAATCCGACCAATGGCGTGACTCGACATCAGAGGCGGGTGACGTCACGACCAGGAAACTATAAAGCACGCTGAAATCGGCAAAACGCCAACTTCGCAAAGTCTGAAGTTGTCGCTGACAGGCATGCAGGAAGTATGGCAGGGCGACGCAGTGTCTCGTTCCCTCTCAGGGAACCCAGGTTACAGTCGTAATCAAGACGTTCCCTTTCTAGGGAACTTCGAGCTGCGTCGAAAGTTTGACACAATGTGAACGCTAATACCCACGTCGCCATAGTGACAAATGCCTAACTAGTGTGAAACATAAGCCACTAGGAAGAGAGTACCCAAGCTCCAGTGGAGCTCAGGTCAAGATCATAAAACCTCACAAATGTGTGCGGCGAGGACCAGCCGACCGCATCACAAACGTCTAATAAAGATACTCTGGAGAGAAGAGCTTTAGAGGCAGCCATACTACGGGTAGAATGGGCTCGAACTGCCAGAGGGGACGGTAGTCTGGCCGACTCATACGAGAATGAAATAGCCTCGACTATCCACTTACTCATCTTCTGCTTAGATGTTGGGGGCCCTGTGTTAGGGCCCCCAAAACAAACGAACAACTGTTCTGCCCTGTGGCAGAAGACTGTTCCGTCTTCTGCCACAGGGCAGTTCTGTGGACATACGCATCCAACGCCCGGACTGGGCATAGCAGATTGTTGTGTTCCTGGTCAGGATCCCGGAAGGGAGGAGGACAGAAAGCCTGCAGCACTATAGATCTGCCCACGTTGGTAGGCACCTTAGGAACATAGCCTGGCCTTGGGTGGAGAAAGGCTTTCACCATCCCGGCGCAAACTCCAAGCATGACGGGGCCACTGACAAAGCTTGCAAATCTCCTATCCTCTTAAGAGAAGTGATAGCTAAGAGAAATATAGTCTTCAAGGTCAAGAACTTGACAGACACCTCCCCGATGGGTTCGAATGGTGCCAGGGTCAGACCTTGGAGGACCAAGGACAAGTCCCATGGCGGCACCCGTGAGCGTACTGCAGGTCTCAGCCTCAAAGAGCCATGAAGGAAGTGAGTAACTAGTGGGTCTCTCCCTAAAGATAACCCACCCAAAGGAATGTGGTAAGCCTCTATGGCCGCCACATAGACCTTCAAAGTGGAGGGAGCCAGCCCTGCAGTGATTTTCTCTTGAAGGAACTCAAGTACTGGACCAACCGGGCAGCTAACAGGGTCCAACTTACGACCACTGCACCAGGAAACAAATAATTTCCATTTTAAAGCATACAGCTTCCTCGTGGAGCTCTGGAGTGAAGGATGGTGCTGATGACCTCAGTCAACAGACCAGAGTCTATGAGCTGGGCCCCCTCAGAGGCCAAGTAGGGCCACTGTATCGGAGAACCATACCCTGCCCGGCCAGTGCGGGGCGACTAATATGAGCTGGACTTGGTCCCGGCGAACTCTCTTTAGAACTCCTGGGAGCAGAGCGATCAGGGGAAAGGCGTACAGATGCAGCTTCGGCCACGTCTGCACCATAGCATCGAGCCCTAGTGGAGCTGGATGCCTGAGGGAAAACCAGAGTGGGCAGTGAGACGTCTCTCGAGTCGCAAACAGGTCCACTTGTGCCTGGCCTAACACCCTCCATATTTGCTCCACCACCTCGGGGTGGAGCCTCCATTCCCCGGGCCTCAGCCCCTGCCTCGACAAGATGTCTGCTCCCAAATTTTGGGCCCCAGGGATATAAGCTGCCCTAAGAGAGAGCAGTTTCCCTTGGGCCCACAGGAGGATCTGGTGAGCCAGTCTGCAGAGTGGACGCGAGCGCAGACCCCCCTGATGATTTATATAGGCGACCACTGATGTGTTGTCTGACTGGACAAGCACATGGTGGCCCCTGAGGTCTGGGAGGAAATTCTTTAGAGCAAGAAGGACTGCCAACATCTCCAGGCAATTGATGTGCCAGGAGAGATGGTACCCTCTCCACAGCCCCTGAGTTGAGCGGCCCTCTAGGACCGCTCCCCAGTCCGTGAGGGAAGCATCCGTTATTAGCATCTTGTGACGGCATGGAGCTCCCAACACAGGTTCTTGGGACAAGAATATCATTATTGAAAACAGTTATTCTGTTTTTTTGTGGAAACCATGATAATTTTTTTAGGATTTTTGGACTCTTCTTTTTTACAATATAAATGTCTTTACTTTCACTTTTGATCAATTTAATGCATTAAAGTATTTGTTTATTCATAAAAATAGCATTCTGACCCCAATCTTTTAAACGGTAATGTGTGTCTATGCAGAAATAAGACTTTAAAACCCCTTTGAAATATTCACTGGAGTGAAAAGTGTGACAACATGGCCCAGTGTCCCTAACACATCAGTAACCGATCCAGGGCATTTGGCAGTGGTGACTTGGCGAAATGCGTGAGAGATGGAGTGAAGAATTTCCTCAGACACACACGCCGCATCCCCCGCATTGTTCCGTTGTGCTTCGTGACTCCCTGTCTCCTCTCACTTTCAACATCCTCTCTCCCCCTCATCTCTCTCTCTCTCCTCCGTTTCTCACTAGCTCTCTCCATAGCTCTGTTCTCTATTTCTTTGCCTGTATTCACTCCTCTCCAATCCCTCCCATCTTCGATTCATGTGAGACATCTGCCCACCCTAACAGAATGGGGGCAACAGTAATGATTTGGGAAAATCTGTCAGACTCAAGACATGTATTCTCTTTCTCACACACACTTGTGCGTGCAGGAGTGCGGTGGCTTTCCCTGCTCTCTCTGGGAGTATAATGACATTGCATCCGTCTCTTGTGAAGAGGGGGATGCTGGCTTTATACTCTAATGAAGCTGACGCACAAAGCAGTGTGTTGCATTGATCTCTCGCAGGCTGTGCTGGAATGACAGAAATACACGTTACTTGTGACACCTACAACAGATACAACAAAACATATGTTTACATGAACACACACACGGCTGTTTCTTAAACTTTCAGAACTATTATGTATTGATTTTTGTCAATATAAAATGATTTAATCGTAATACATAATTAAAATTGACTCGGAAATTCTTTGCCACGTCTTATTAGTTTTTTTTTGATACTTTTATACTGTATATACTGTAGTTTTTCTCATGACCCAGACTTTCAATTTTAAAATATAAAAATATATAAAAAAATATTACATTTTTAAAGTTGATCAAATAAATAATATTGTTATATATATATATATATATATATATATATATATATATAAGTTGGTTAAATTTTGATATTTAAAGAAAACAGATGAATATAGATTATTAGAACTTGTCATTTTAAATCATTTTAACATTTTTTTCTAAAAATATTTATTTAATTGTGTGGAAATATGATTTAATTAACCTGGGCGAGACAAAAGAGTCACCATTTAATTAGAATTTTTTTTTTAAATGTTGTTTCTTTCATTGTCATTTCCATCACAAAATAAATAGTGATTTATTCTTAATTTGGTGGAAATGACATTTGTGCATGATGGTTCAGGAAAAACATATTTTAAAAGACCTTATTTTCTAAAAGCCCACAGGGCTAAAAGTGCAAATACAGTGATTGAAACGCCTTTACACGCGATCTATCAAATTGTCTCTGTCTTTCTCTGTCACACAGTATCAGCAAGTGTATGACGAAGCCTTCATCAGTGCGGTGGTTATCTCGCTTGTCCTCACTTCATTTTTTGCAGTGGTCTATTTTCTCATCATTCCTCAGTATGTAAATTACACATACACACAATACCTGACACCAACATAACACACTTCTTCTTTATTTGCCAGACACACTAAATTGATCACACATACTTGCTCAAGTCACTGCATCACACAACACACATGCATATAACCTGTTGGAAACCCCTCTCATCCCCCCCTCTCTCTTTGCTGCAGAGGTCTTCTGGTTGTGATTCTTCTGGTTCTCTGTTTGTGTTTCCACATGGCAAGTGTGATGTACCTTCACATCACTCATGTACAGGTAACACTCACTCACACACACACACACACACACACACACACGTACCCTACACATTTCTTACAAATACCCTATTAACCAACCCTAGCACCCACCAATAACTCCCTGGCACAACCTAACAACCACCTCAGAACCTCCTAGCAACCATCCTAACAACACCCTAGCAATCACATAGAACACCTTAGCAATGCTCAAACAACCATCTGTAACACCCTGATAACACTCTAGCAACCATCAAACAACTACTCAGGACACCGAAGCAGCCTCATAGCAACACCTTAGCAACCTCCTGAGGTAGCCTAGCACCACCTAACAACCATCAGTAACACCCTAGCACAACCTAGCAACCATAAAGAACATCTTAGCAACCACCCAGAACTCCCTGGCACCACCAAGCAATGACCCAGAGCACCCTGCCATCACCTAACAACTACTCAGAACACCTAAGCAACCACATAGTAACACCTTACCAACCTCCCAGAGCACCATAGTACCACCTAACAACTACTAGAGACACCCTAGCACCATCTAGCAATCATCCAGTGCACCCTGCCATTAACTAACAACTACTACTCAGGACACCTTTGCAGCCACATAGCAACACCTTAGCAAGCTCCCAAAGCACCGTAGCAACCACCCACGGCACTCTAGCATAGTGGTGGTGGGTTTTGCACTGGCAGGCTCCACTGTGATTTTCTTCATAAAATGTCAAACTCTTGTCTCTATGTGCTGTTGCTCGAGAGGTTTACTGGTTCCTCTCTCCTGTCTGTCTGTCTTCTCAGTGCTCTCCTGACTGTCTGACCCTGCAGATCAGAACAGTTCTGTGTGGGTTTCTGGTTCTGCTGATGTACTCCGTGACCCAGGGGTGTGTGGTGAGTGTGTGTGTACAGCAGATGAGCGTATGAGAGTGTTGCTTATCACACTGATGAAAATGAGTGCAAAACATTTAGCAGTTTTACTCATTTATTTCTTGTCATGCATTAGACCTCTTGAGATAAAACTTAACTTGAAGCCTATAATGTTAAATGAAACAATTCATTATTTACTAAGCTTTAAAAGCATTTTATCACTGTATTCATTCATCATAATCAAATTAAAGCTTTCTGGGAAAATTATTTATATATATATGCATATACATATGTATGTATGTATGTATGTATGTATAAAATCTTTCCGCATTTGAATGAGTATGTTTTGCTATACCTGCACAGGTGGGATGTGTGCCGTGGTCACTGGAGGGGAATTCCAGCATCTCCATGGTGACAGTTGTCACAGTGAACGGGACTGCTGTGGGATCCGGGGTGTGCAAATACACTCCGTACGTATTTTTATCATGTGTGATGGCATCGCTATCTGTGGCCCTGTACCTACGCGTGTCATCACTACCCAAGATCCTCCTGCTTCTCCTTCTCAACATCCTCCATACTGTCGTCATGGAGACCAGCGGCTATCGGAAGGCCATAGGGTGAGTCAAGCTAAATGCAAAGGTTATGGCAATAGACTTCCCAAACTGAGGTTTTTGACTTGGTGAAAAGATTATAAAAATGTAAAATAATTATTGTAATATTTACTTAAAATCTCAAGTTCAAGTCAGTTAGTGTCATTGTGTGTGTGTGTGTGTGTGTGTGTGTAGAGGTGGATTCTTTCACACACATGGCTATGACCCGGTTTTGGCAATGCTGTTGTTTTCTGGAGCTCTGGTGCTTCACTGCAGACAGCTGGATCTCAAACTCAGACTGGACTACCTCTGGGCCACCCAGGTGAGCGTACCTGTGTGTGTGTGTGTGTGTGTATGCGCTTGTTTTCATGATTTATGAGGACACAAATTTGTATAATGACATGGCTATTACACTGGGATTATGAGTGTACAGAATGATCTCTTTTGAAAATGTAAAAATGTTTTCTGTAATGGGTAGTTTTAGTGTTAGGGGATAGAATATACAGTCGATACAGTATACACCTTATTTTTCAATGCAAAAGTAAGGTGTTTTCTGTAGATGTGCGAAACATCCAATTTATTAGCCACTGTATTGAAATAATGAGAAGAACATCAAAGTGTGGTAAACTGTATGCGCTACAAACCAGCGTGTTTATAATTAATACATTAAGATAATATGATAAGAAATACCAGTTTGCAATATCATGCAGCACAAGTTTTTAACAGCTAAAAATAACTGGAAGTGAATGACACCGGAAGCCTGACACATTAAATTTACGAATGGCCACTCACGGTCTTATCAGGTGGAGATCAGTATATGGAAAGTCCCCATAAAACATGGACACCCAAAGTGTATGTATGTGTATTTGTGTTCGTGTTGCTTGTCTACCATGTGTCAGAAAATACTTAAGCTCACAAGGAGCAAAAAGATGCACAGAACTGTGTGAAATCTACGTGAAGCCTTGCGCACATAGACCCTTCAAAAGTTTTGGGATGTTTTAATATATTTCAATTTTTTCTTGTGTTCATCAAAGATGAATTTTTAGTGTCACATGATCCTATAGATATCATTCTAATATTTGGTGTTCAGGAAACATTTCTTATTACTATTAGCGGCATAATATTTTTGTGGAAAACCTTTGAATGATGTGTGTATTTTTTATAGAAAACACCAAAATAAAATGTGATAGACAAGCTACTTCAACAGCAACAGTGCCCTCTGGTGGATGCTTATTTTCAGACTGTAATTCTAAATATTTTATTAATAAACTCTCCAGTGATTATTACAGATATTACAGCAAGTGAATAAACTGTTAATATGTCGATTTGTGTGTTTCATCCTCAGGCTGAGGAGGAGAGAGATGACATGGAGAGAGTGAAGTTGGACAATAAGAGGATTCTGTTCAACCTACTGCCTGCACATGTAGCTCAACACTTCCTGCTGTCCAACCCACGGAACATGGTCAGATTTCATTTACAGGTCACAGAAAATACCCTTTAAATGACAACTTGAGTTGCCATTCCTAGAGTATTTAACTTGCACAGTGTGACATATTTATAAGCAAACCAGCATATTCTGCTGGAGTGAAGTGAGAAGTGAAGCTTAATTCATCCATTATGGTCTAATGCAACAATATTTGGTCAACTGGCTTGATATTATTGGCCAAAATTGGAAAATCTGTCTTTACTCACCCCTATGTCATTCCAAACATGCAATGTTGGGAACCAAACAGCATTGGAGCCCTTTGACTTCCACTGTATTGGGGGGAAAAATCTTAAAATATCTTTTATATGTTTCACAGTACAAAGAAAATCATAAAGATTTGAGCGTGAATAAATGATTATAAAATTTTTGGGTGAACTAACCCTTTAAGTTAGTCTTTTCATAGGCAGAAAAACATTTTTTTTTTTCAGAATGATGAGCACAATTATACCATTTATTAAGAAATTATTCAAATTAGTGAATTCATGTTGTCTAATAACGTAAATCTCAGTTGTTGTAATTCCCGAAGTCACCACTTCACGGCAATGTTGTTGCGATCCAGCAGCTAATTAGGTGAGAGGTCAGCTCAGATGTTTTGATGATAGGTTGTGTTTTGATCATGTAAATGAGATAACATTATGATTGTGTGTAGTGTACATGCTCAGCTGCTCCATCTGACTTTGTGATCTCACTGCCAGGCTTCATTGTGAGTCCTTATGAACACAATGAATGTGTGATTACACTCCCGTTATGCAGTTTGTTATGATTTTTATGTTTGCTGCATGCTCAACACATGCCACTCGCCTCTTTTCCTGTCCAAGATCCTTTCCAAGGAATTGATGCAATCAGACATCCTGAAATCTGTTACGGTAGCTCTGAAGCAAGCATCCTCTGCTGAGCGTGGAATTGTATTGTAAACAGTGGCACGGGGAACTGAAAATCTTGGACATACAGTAAACACAGAAGTACACACAAGATGCAACCATCACTAGAATTATTTCCTCGGATTCTTTCAGACGGACAAATATTTCCTTATCTAAATTACAATGACGGCTTGGAAAAAGTGTGCATTTGATCGAAAACTCTAAATTTTTCACCCCCCCTTTGACTGAACGAAGGTCTTACGGGTGAGGGTGAGTAATTAATGACAGAATTTTCATTTTTGTGTGAACTAACACTTTCATAGACATTTACACTAGACGTCGCCTGGGGGTTCTCAGCATGCGTCAAAAGCGCCGCCATCTTGGAACAGGTGTCTTGTCATAGGAAGTGGCTCGGTAACACTGCTATCTCCGCCTGTACTTTTGAATTCATGGATGATACCGGACTTTTGTGCTGCGTATGGGTGTTCAAACGAAAGAAATCTTAAAAGCAGACAGCAAGGGATTACATTTCACAAGTGAGAATGTGTTTGATGATATTGAATGTTACGAAATGATATTTCTGGTTACGTTGGTTTGTTTCAGTCCTTGGTTAATGACCGCAGCTAATCAATGCTAGTTACCCATTAGTTTTTGACAGTTAGGAAAACCGACAATGAACAGAATGTATTTATATCAATGCAATATGATCGTAAGATGTTGGAAATGTGGACAGCTGATTTGGTCTCTATTCAATAGTTTCTCCGACTGGCGCTGTGTGTCCGAGTTCAGTCTCTGTCTATTTCCAGATAGCATTCTGGGCTAACGGAGACTCATCTTAAGTTAAAACAAATTAACAAGTTTAACCAAACACACTAGTTCTGGCTGTTTACCCCGATTGTATATGATGAGCTGTGACGTGATGGGAAAAACAGAAACTGTTTACAACAACAAAAAAACAGGAACAGACCTTTTCAGCCAGCCTTTACTCTGCTACGTGTTCTTTGAAGTACACTAAATACTATGGACTTATGGATTTGCTTTGTTTGTAGATTCCGAAGCTCTTAATAAGGACATTAAAAATTGACCCATGCTTTTTTACTTAAAGACCCAACATTATGTATGTTTCGTAAGATTGCCTTATCTGTCAAACATATTTTATTAGATTGTCCTGGACTTAACACAAGCAGAATGCTCTTTTATGAAGTTACTTCACTTAAGGACATATTTAATGAGATTATGTCTGAAAATGTTAATTAAAAAAAAATTGTATAATATGACTTGCTGTTTATTTGTTTTGTTTTTATTGTATTTATATGATATTTGTGTTTTTGTAATTTAATTTTTGCCATGAAAATAGCTTTGATTGCTGACATGGCATTAAATAAAATACTCTGAATTGGTTTGTACATTCCCAAGTGATAAACAGAGACGTCAATGATAAACATTCCTCTCAAATTTGTGATTTGCTTCCACCAGCAAATTGCTTTGTGTATCATATTTAATAAACCAATACAATTTGAATGTTTAAATTAACATGTATAGTCACACCATTGTAGCAATTTTGCATGCAGTAGGTTAAGGTAAGTAGCGATAGTTCATTCGAAGTTTACTCAAGTGGAAGAATGTGACTAGTAAACTTAGGGCTACTAGCACTATGCATTATATTTTTTAAAAGTAGATAATCTTAATAATCAAAACCTTAAATTTCTCTGGACTCAATGATAAATACATGTCTGACCGTTGGAACGAGCCAAAAAAAAACCCTCTAGAAAATCGCTTTCATGACGATTTCTGGTGATTTTATTTCTGTTAGACCTTTGCCTACATTGACGCTGATGCATTAAAGAGGAGGAGTCCCCTGTTCCAAGATGGCGGCGCTATTGACGCATTCGTTCCAATGAACTTCCATAGCCAGGCGACGTCTAGTGTATATGTCTATGTAACACTTTAAGCAGCACAACTGTTTTCAGCATTGATAATAATAAAAAATGTTTCTTGAGCAGCAAATCATGTTAAAATGATTTCACTTGATCATGTGACACTGAAGACTGGAGTAATGCATTGCATTATTTAACATCAATACTTTTTCACAATATTACTGTTTTTATTTTTTTTTTATTGACAAAATCTTACCCACCCCAAACTTTAAACAGTATAAAATGGCTAACCTCTGCATATGATTTCAGACTAAAGCATATACGCGACACATGATTGAAAAAGACAAATGATTGCTTTATTTCATCTGGAATCAAAAGTGGATGGAAATGCTATTATTAGTTTGGTAAACAAAATACACATGTATCCTAATCTTTTGGCACCATATTGCTTGTTTGCATCCACAAGACGGCAAACTGTTGCTATGGTTATGACCAAATCATAACTTTGGGAGTGACTCCTGTACTCCATACACTCAGAATGAAAATTAAAGGGAGTCACTTCTGCATTTAAATGCGGTTGTCACTCCCAAAACCTTGGAGTGTGTACATGTCTATGTAGGAAATTAAACTCTTGCATTTCAGAAGACCAAGAAAAATCCCATTTTATGTGACTATTTTTGCGTATAAACCCGTGATGCTTTGATTTGAGATGGACAGATCAATCCAGTGTACTCTAGGCTTCAATATCGAGAGCAAGATTAGCTTTGACCAAAGTCAACTTGTCCAATTCAAGCGTGTCGTAACTATTGTATGCTTACCTTCTCTAAGTGCTGTAATATTCCCAGCTCAGCCTGGATCAGTGGTATCGTCCCCTGAGGGTCTCATTGTCTTTTTCCTTTCCTGCTCTTTCACTGTTCCAGGACCTGTATTATCAGTCTTACTCTCAGGTGGGCGTCCTGTTCGCCTCCATCCCCAACTTCAATGACTTCTACATTGAGCTGGATGGAAACAACATGGGTGTGGAATGCCTCCGGCTGCTAAACGAGATCATTGCTGACTTTGATGCGGTGAGAATTTCTTGTTTCCCAGTCCAAGAAATGTATGTTTTGGCTCAGTGTGTGAGTAACCTTAATCCCACTCTAGGCTTCATTTATTTCTCCGTCACACCATCTCTCTCTTTTTCTCTGTCTGTAGTTGATGGATAAGGAATGCTACAGAGACATTGAGAAGATCAAAACTATTGGCAGTACTTACATGGCTGCGGTCGGACTCGTCCCCACTGCGGAATCCAAGGTATACAGTGTGTGTGTGTGCGCGCATACGCTGCAAAAATCATTACTTGAACTTCAGGTCTTGAAGAAAAAAACAAACAAACAAACAAAAAAAATTGTTTTTAGGGAATATAACCTACCATTCAAAAGTTAGTAATTTTAATGTTTTTGAGGCATATATTTTACATTTTTTAAATAATTGTTTTTAAAAATTTTCATACATCATTCAAAAGTTTGTTGTCTGAATTTGTAATGTTTTTGAAAGAAGTCTCTAATGCTCACCAAGGCTGCAATTATTTGATTAAAAATACAGCTTTAAAATTGTGAAATATTACTAACTATGTAACTAAATAACAACATATTTAAATGTCTGTTTGAATGTCTTAAAAATACATTTTATACATGTATATATGTTTTAGATATTTTATCATGAAAAAGAATCATGTTCAAAAGAACAGCATTTATTAGAAATACTGTAAATTACCAAATGTATTTACGGTCACCTTCAATCAATTTGCTTTGCCTTGCTGAATAAAATCATTAATTTATTCAAAATCTTATTGACCCCCAACTCAAATTTTTCTTACTCTATTATTCATTTAGTTAATTTTAAGCATAAATCTAACAAAATTAGGCGAGGTATACACTCAAAGTCCTCACTTAGATAGCAAAACAAATCTGTGTGTGCGTGTGTGTGTTTCAACTAATCTCAGATTGGGCGTATTTGCATTTGGACATAAAAAATGAGTATCTCGTCATGCTACCAGTCAAACCTGCCACTGCTTTTGAAAGCAAAACTAGTATTAAATGCGAACACACATGCATTTGTTTTTCTATTAGAGTGGAGGCTTTCCATTGACTTTGACAGCTATCTGTATACCGAACTAATGATATTTTCTCCAAACCCTAAAGCTAACATAATCACGCAGCTGACATTAATTAAAAGGATAGTTCACCCCTCCAAACCTGGATGAACTCCTTTCTTCTGTAGAGCACAAGAGAAGATATTTTAAAGAATGCTTGTAACCAAACAGTTTTAGGGTCCATTGACTTCCACTGTTTGGACCAAAAAAAAAAAAAGAAAGTCATTCAGGTCTGGAATGAGATGATGGTGAGAATATGACAATATGAATTTTTGGGCAAACTCTCCCTTTAAATCTCAGACTGCTCAGAATTAATGTTTCACTGCAGTTAGATAGTATGATGTGATCAAAATGATAAGTAGAGTTCTGTCATCATGTAATCACCCTCATTTCACTTTAGACCTGTAGGATGAAACACACCTCCACGTTCAAAATGTTCAAGTTTCTCTTTTCCATAAACCAAAAGCAAGGGACTCTGAAATCCTATTCACAATTGACCCTTCGCCGGCAGTTTGATTGACAGGCAATCTGACCAATCATAACCCCGAATCCGCCATTTTGTCTGACAAAGCAGTCAGGGGAGTTAGTAGATTAACGTTGGTGAAGTTGAACTTGTGACGTCTTTCCGCGGTTGAAACAACATTCCTTCTGACGTTCATTCATGTTTATTTGATGCTATAAATGAACTAGTATGAAGAGCCGCTTGAAGGAGCTACAGCGATGTGTCACGACACATTAAAGAACCACTATAGAGTATTTATTGTTTAAACTTCTTTAAAAAATTACAATATTTGAAACTTTGTTTCAAATCAAAAGTAACCTGCTCTGTCTTGTCTGTCGACGAGTTGTCAGTGTCCTCTTTGCTCCGCAATGTATTTTTCACTGTGTGAGAACATGATGTGTGGCGTGAGAACGGCTCGTCGAACATAGCAACAGTAACTAAAGAGGGCAGGTCTTCGTGAACGGTCAATTCGTCATATTTAAACTTTTACAAAACAGCAGTCAAGCTTTTGAGACAGTAGCAACTTAAATATCAGTCTGTTTCGAACACAAAGCTGAAAGTACAATCACTTTTATTGTTTGGAACAAATAGAAAAAATGTATTGTTTCTTTGTTGACAAAAGAAAAAACATCACACAGGTGAGTAAATGATGACAGTACTTTAATTTCTTGGGTCCTATATTCCTACACTCTGTTTATTATCCTCACTTTAGAACAGGCGTAGAGGTAGCAGTATATTAATGATGCGTTTCTGTTTGCTCGCTCTCCTTCCTGAACAGGTAAAGAAGTCCATTTCTGCACACCTGTGCACAGTGGCTGACTTCGCCATCGAGATGTTTAACGTCCTGGATGCGATCAACTACCAGTCCTACAATGACTTTGTGCTTCGAGTTGGTGAGTGACCTTGTTAGAGCGAGGTGTCAGCCATGTGTTTGTGTGAGTTAATGAGTGTATGTTCTTGTGTACAAGTAAAGGAAATACGTCAGCAAGTGTACACATTGCTCCGGACATCCCAGTAGGATGTCCTGAGTGTAACATATTTTGTAGGGAACAGATTGTATATAACAAACACATACTTGCACTAATGCACAATAACAAACCATCTCCACTATACGTTATTAAAAAACGCAAAACATTCTTGTCATGAATTTAAACAAGACTCATCTCAGTTGGTGAAGAGATTTTTTTCACATGCAGGAGCTGAAGGTTTAACATGGAGCTGCTCGGAAAAGCATACCTGCAACAAATCATTTTTAATGAGAAGGACAGAAAGAATGGAGAACGGGCACAATCCTGTACATCTCGTCCAATTGAGTGATCTGTAATTACATTTTTTAAGTCTCTTGACAAGCCGCATTTGCAAAATATAAACTTGCAGTTATGAGAAATAATTTTGCAATATACTAGTAATGTAGTAATGTATTTTCTGATGATGTAACCAAGGCCATATGGTCAGTAAAAAATAATAATATAAAATTATACTATTTTTATACACATTACAGCTCAACAGTTTTTGGGTCAGTATGTTTCTTTTTTTTCCTTTGGAAAGAAATTAATTCTTTTTTTTACACCAAGGACACATTAAATTGAGCAAAAGTGACTTATAAAAAGTAAATAAAGATTTCGCTTTCAAATAAATGCGGTTCTTTTAAATTTTCTATTCATCATAAAATCATGACAAATAAAGTATCAGTTTCCACAAGAATATTAACTGTTTTCAACATTGATTATAATCAGAAATCATTCTTTAGCAGCAAATCTGAAGGATCATGTGACTCTGAAGACTGGAGTAATGATGCTGAAAATTCAGCTTTGATCACAGGAATACATTTTTATTGTAATAATATTTCACAATTGTACTCTTTTTTTTTTTAACTGTATTTTTGATCAAATAAATAAGAATCTTACCAACCTGATATTTTTGAACGGAAGTCTGTTTTTCATGGAAAATGTGATATAAGGGAAGTTAAATCTGCTTACTGACTTGAAACTGATTTGATTCATTGATCAGGTATCAACGTGGGTCCAGTGGTTGCCGGAGTGATTGGGGCTCGCAGGCCTCAGTACGACATCTGGGGAAACACAGTCAACGTCGCCAGCAGAATGGACAGCACTGGAGTTCAGGGCAAAATACAGGTAACACACTGTGACTTACACAACCCTTACAAAAAATCATTTGATTTAGTATACTTAAGTATATAATACTAATATTAATGTTCTAGTAGTATACTTGTAAGTGTACTATTTCAATACTACTTGGGACTAAATTGGCCCACTTTTTAGTTTATAAATTATACTTTTAAGTTTACAGTAGTAATCTTTGAGTACACAACTAGTTATTCCTTTGTACTGCAAATATACTACAAGTGAACATATAGGTAAACTGATAGTTTGCTAGTTAAATACTTGTAGAATATTTTTAGTTTATGAAAGTACACTTTGAAGTATACCCTCAGTGAACTACTAGTTTTATAATGCAAGTATACTTGTAAGTTTTCTTTATCTGAACTTAACATCATACTTGTAGTTTACTATTCATATATTGTTTTTGCACTTTAAGTACACCACTGTGTTCCTATTTAGAAACTAATTTTTATACTTGATATATACCTTTAACTGTACTTTAACTCTTTCTCCGCCAGCAGCAGGATTTTTGATCATTTTCACTCTGCAACTACAACTTTCATGGCCCTAGAATATTTTGCTGTATGAATATCTGAACATGCAATATATATATATATATATAAAAAAAGGAACAGAAAAAAATAGCTTCATGCATTTGTTTTTATCAGCACCTTTTAGTAGGTTTCATAGAAAAGCACAAATTTTAACAAAAAGTTAAGAAAATCGCATTTTTTCCGGATTGGATTCAGAATGATGATCAAAACATAAATGGAGTAGATCGAGTCCATCAACACCCCCAAAGCTTGTAGTTCTTCAAGGGTTCTTCAAGGATTTGATTTATATGCTGTTTAATGTTTGATGACCGCGTAATTTTACATGTGCATAAGCAATGCTTCTATCGCTTGTCTCTTCTTCGCCTGTGTTTTGATCCAGAGAATCTGTACTCTTTCAGAAGATGTATAATAATGCCCCCTACTGTATAACAGTGAAAACATGGATTGACGGAAAAAATAAATGACCGACAATTCCATCAATGGCGGGGAAAGAGTTAAGTAGATCTGAAGTAAATTCCAATGTACACTACCAGTTCACTATCTGTTTTCTTTATAAATCAAAATTTTCAAACAATGTAAGTTTATAAGACAGTATGTAAAACTATGGGGGAGAAGTATTTAATTAGCCACTTATTTAAAAAATTAAACAGAATTACAAGCCAAGTATACTTAGAATACTTAATTATACTTTTAAGTATATCTCAATCAAAAGATTGAGTACAAGTATAGTCCAAATATACTTAGACTTTTCTGTCAGTATTAGTCAAGTATACTTAAAGTATACTTATACTTGATGGAATCTGAGAGCTTTCTGTGTCTCCATAGACAGCTACACAACTGACACTTTGACGCTTTGAGCTCGTAAAACTAATCCATATGAATTGAGCGGTTCGGTCCAAATTTTCTGAAGAGACTCAATCATGATGAACAGATTGCATTTAGGCTTTTATTCACATATAAACATTGATCAGGGAACCTGCTTGATGCAATAAACCTCTTGCAGAAGCTCAGACGTGCTGTGTAACACAAGAATGAACCTCATTGGTTCTTGCTGAAGCTCAAACATTGGTTCTTGCACGTCAAGCAAACATGCTTGAGCTTCCATTTTCCACAACTGAAGTGTGAGTTGTTGAATGTTTATATGAATAAGAGCCTAAATTCAATCTGTTCATCTTATAAAGTGATTGTGTCCCTTCAGTAAATTTGGACTAAACCTCTCAATTCATATGGATTAGTTTTACGATCTCCTCATTAACTTTTTGAAGTGTCAAAATGTCAGTTTTCAGTTTGGGTGAACTAACCCTTTAAGTGTAATTTTAAGTATATTTCTGAGAAATACATAAAAAGTACCAGCATGCCACTCGAAACACATCTGAATTTATTTGCTTCTACATTCCCAGGTGACAGAGGATGTCTTCCGCCTACTCTCCGGTTATTATCACTTCCTGTGTCGTGGCCAGGTCAGCGTGAAGGGCAAAGGTCAAATGCTCACCTACTTTTTGGAGGGCCGAACCCCGCAAGACACGCTCCACACGCAATCCAAGAGTCTGGAACGCGGGTCGAGCCCCTGCATCCGGACCAAGCTGGGGTCCGCGCCCGCTGTCAGCAGTTACGGTGTGAAAAGTCACACTGTAGGGCACGTTAGCACCCCAAATAACAGCATTCTGTACCTGCCCTCCGTATCCGTCGACGTGGAGATGGAGGTGTGATCGCCAACTAGACAGGTTTGACGGTGATCAATCGATGCATTAGTAAATCAGAGGCAGGGAGGGAAACCGAACACAAGGTAGGGATGAAGAACGCGGAGAGATGAGAAAGATTTGCACTGAGGAGAGAAACATACGAACGTGCCAAACGGAGAAAGGCCCTGCCCCTTCACGCAATTATATAATAAGCATGTATGTCTTTACGTGTGCACGTATGTGTGTTTTATTGAGTCTTCCCCAGACCAACTGGATATCAGGGTCTCCTACACGGGAGCATGCGATCTACTGCAAAGGCAGCTTCACACCAGCCGAGGAGACACGTATCCAGCGTGAGTGTGTGTGTCTGTGTGTGTGTGTGTGTGTATGTGTATGTGTGTGTGTGTGTGTTATCTTGCAACTGAAAATGTCAAGAGATGCCACGGTGATGAATTCATTGAACACGTGAGCGGTGAGGACCAAACGTTCCGATTCAAAACAGCGCTGTATTTTGTACGTGACTGAGTCAGGCGACGAAAGGGAGAAACACGTGTTGGTTCTTTTTTTTCTTTTTTTTTTTTTAAAAAAGACAAAGGGAAAAAATGGTTCCTCATATTGAGATGTTCTTTGAATAAATTGTTTACATGAAGAACACGTCACGGGTTTACAGACCTAATAGCAAAGTTATTCCCAGCTCTTCGATTTTCAGGCACGGAGCGAGAGAGAGAGATCGGCAGAGATACTAAACAACCGCAGTGAATCAGAGACTGCAATGATTTACTAGCAAATGCTAACGCTATGCTGTTTTGTAATCATTTACAGAAAGTCGGTCGACTCTGTGACGTGGGTAAATGTTTAACTTTGCGTGGGTTGAATCAGCACAGTTTTCCTGTATGTGATGTGTGTACGCACTTGGTGCTTGGACAAAACATCTGTATGCATTTGCTGCTGCCCTTTGCCCTCTGGGAAATCCTTTCCAGTAATAACATGGTAATAGATCCAATATGAACTAATCTTGTATTTGATAAGTGTCAAGGACACAAAATATCGATACAATCGCTTCACTGCCAGCACAATTGAAGCTGTGTCACTGATAATAGGCTACTATTCACAAAAAGCAACTAAATTGGCTTCCAGTATGTGATCAAATGGCTTAATATAAAGTACATCTATTCCACATATATTTTGTCTGTGGTTTTTCAAAGTGGCACTTTTCAGCTTTCAGCTTCTCCTATCAACGGTAGCATCTCTCACTGTGCTTGCGGAGCGATCTTTAACGCGCGGTTGAACATGCATGATGTTTTAGTGCCCGATGCGTCATGTGCTCTGTAGGTCTTTTGGTTAAACATCTGGACTTTAGTGCATCTGTTTGGAAAGCCTCACGAGCCTCATTTCATACGAGTTAAGAAATATCTTTTGGTTTACTTTGTGCTATTACTGTATCTTTGATAGATTTCCCATGATGCCTAGGGAATGAAGTTTGGCTTCAAGCATGCCGTTCTGCATGTCCCTCTCAGCATGCCGTACTTCTGTCACGTTGCTCTATTTGATAACTGATTTGTGTTTCTAATGCATGCCTAGTGCAAAAACAAACCAAGGGTGAAAAGTGTCGAAGATATGTTGCCCTAGACACTGCATGAGCCCAGAATAATGGCCTTGATGAAACAAACCATCTTTTTTTGAATCATGATCTTTATCCAACGGCGTATTCGCTTACCTGTTTCCATGCGTGGTGCTGTGGGGAAAGCTTTTTGGGAGTTTTGTAGCAATGGCGCCTTGTCGAGCTCTTCTTGAAGTGATTGCCTTTTTATCCAGGGTCTGTAAGAAAAAGTGTATTTCTTTGAATATGTGCCAACACACACGGTTACCAACATATCAAACTGTGTTCTTTTATAGCGTAACTTTGCATTCGGTTCTGTTTCAAACTGTACTCTCATATGGACGTGGGGCTGATATAATACTGACTCGCAAATGGGCTATTCCTTTTCATTTCGACGTTTCATTCATGTTAAGCTACGTATTCAGGAATGCTTCTCTGATTATACTTTCGGGCACATTTAGCTTCATTTACCATTGATACGGAATTCCGCATATTTAGTAACTTAAAGTATGGAGCTGTCCATTCAAATTCCGTATCTGTAGTTTTTCCGGTTTTTGTTTATTGAATATGAATGCCAAAATGCTTATTGTATCACTGAATATTTCAGATTCTATGATCCAACAAATGTAGCCAAACAGCTAAATGGTTCTATTTGATATGGCTTAATATGATCTATTTTGACTACAGTGGCCTAACTTACTGATGTTATGAACATTAATGATATATTAACTTTAATAATGCATAAAGTGTGCACAGTAAACTCATAGAATAGATTTTCATGTCGATTAGATATTTTCATATTTGATACGGGTCAAAATTATTGTACGTATTAAATATATTGTAGAGTAAACGAAAAGAGTATTTTATTGATGATTTGTAATATTTGTGCTATTTTTGGGGTTGCAATGTATTTATTGAGATGGTTCTATGTGAATGTAAATTTCATATTGAGATCTTTTATACTTGTGTTTGCACTGTTCGGGAATAAAATAACAATGAGAGATGACGTTGGGCTTCTGCGTGTTGTTTGCGACGATCTGTGTTGACCTTGAATAAGGAGACGTCAGCCTATGGACTGATTGTGAGAGTGAACGACCGACCAGAGAGTTGTGATCTTGCATAACTCGAGAAAAACAACTGGGGCAAACAAGCAAGTCCGTGTGGTCAATTGACTTAATTTGGTAATAATTAATTACATTTAAAATTATTTATTTATTTTATTTTATTATTATTATTTTTTTTTTTTTAGAAAAGCAGTTTCCTCTCCTACAAAAGTCCATGCCTTCCTGCCAGGGTATTTGCATTAGATTATGTGCTTGTATATTTGTGTGAAATAAACATCAGTGATTCAGGACATTGAGGCTTTAGGAACTGCCGTAGATCCGGCCTATTGTCCCATTTGTCTTTTCTGCATGTTTCCTCTTTTTTCCGACTGAAAGCGATTTCCCATATACAGGATGTGCCCGTTCCGAAGCATTTTGGGGAACTGGGGAAAACAAAAGAGTCTTATCAAGCTGGCATGTGTAAGCAGCAAATAGACAGGATGTGGCACATCATACTGCCGGAAACAACTGTATGAGAAAAAAACTTGTATACACAATCACATCAGGGTGTCAGGATGGATGGACCTTTCATTATGACACAGAGAGAACCACTTTCTCTCCCATAGTTACTGGTTTTTGTGGTCTGCTGAGGTCAGATGATCACTCTTGAGTCGCAATAGTGTCAACCTGAAATGACCATGAAAAATAAATGCCGAACGACTGCAAAAGGAATTTCGTTTCGTTTTGTAATTATTTACTCAACCTCATGTTGTTCTAAAGTGTCAGGCACTTCCTATACTGTACACAGAATAGAACATTTTATGGATTTATTTTTAATTTAATTTTATGAATTAAACAGCTTGTATCACAAAAAAAATTAATAACTGTTAAACACGTATTGTGCACTCATTTAAAACGTTGCATAATAAAAAGTTCTTTAAAATTGAGAACAAGAACACTAGGATTCTAAAAGAACAACACTGAGAGTTTGTGGAACAAAAAACAAGTTGCAATTATCTTGACATGTGGAAGAAGTTAATGTTTGGTCTGTTCTTCACTTAAATCAGAAAACTTGGAATATAGCACAAGTTGTGTTTGCTGCTCTTATGGTGTTTTTGAAACATGTGACCCCTCCCCCTTAGTTTAATTTGCATTAAACTAAAAATTCTGTCATTATTTATTTATCACCCTTGTGTCACTAAGAACTATTTTATTCTGTGGAACAAAATGTCAGGATCTTTTTCATACAACAAAAATGTATAATGGTCAAGTTTCAAGTCACATATTCTCATTCACAAAGCTGAATTTCTATGGAGGAATCATCATTCCTCCAGTCTTCAGTGTCACATGAGCCTTCAAAAATCATTCTAATATGCCGATTTGAGGCTCAAGATACAAAATAGCATTTATTTTAAATAATAATAATAAAAAAAGTTTGTAACATTTATAAATGCATTTACAGTCACTTTGACTTAATGCATCCATGCTGGGTAAAAATCTTACTGAACCCAAACTTTTGAAAAATAATGTATATGCCAGGATTTGAATGCAAGTATACTTTTAAAAATGTTTTAGGTTATGACCGTACCGATGGTTCCTTGAGAAAGTGAAGGAGACACTGGGGCAGATTAACAAAAACAGAGCAAATTAGCTTGAGAGCGCAATTTCAAATAAGCTCCGATGGTAGAAGAGAGTTTATAACGCACAAATTACAGAACACAGACACAGCCAGATCATTTCCATAATGACCAACGCAATCTACCAAAAGCAGCACAAACAGTTTGGTTTAAGACATGCTTTTTTGGGCGCTAAATAATGGCACTAATTAAATACTTTCCTCCCATAAATTTTGCATCTGAAAGGGAAACTCCAACAAATGCATATGCAATATGACCCGCTGCAAAAATAACTATTCACAGTAGGTTTTTAACACCAAAAGAGGGTTGGTGCAAACTGTTAATAAATCCACACTGTGTCTTAGATTGACACTATGGGGGAACGCCATCAGCGTGACTGGTGTCTGAAGCACATGTCAAACACATGAATTTTATTGGCCTATGTCTGCCCATGAAGTCACCAGCGAAGCGCCCATGTGTATAAGGCATGACGACGAGACGCAGTGACCGCTGTCAGGATTGCAATGCTATGAGCAACTCCAACTCCTTATAGAGTTGAACGTGCTTGTGCAAACATTAGATTTCCATCCCTTGGGAGAGAATCAACAAAGAACAAAGCTCCTTATCGTGAATTCATCATGATGAGCACATCCAACTTCCTTAGGTAGTCAGACGCTCCACCCGAGTGTTTGTCTTACACGCATACAAACAAGCCACTCCTGGAGACAAAAGAGCTGATGATGTGTATTACAGGAACCCCGTTATATGCACAGGCACTCAGCAAGTGACATCATGGACGGTCGTTGGCGAATAAAATTGGTGTGTTTGGCACACATGCTTCAGACACCGGTCACGCTGATGGTGTTGCCCCATAACATCCATTGAAGACGCAGTGTTGAGTTTCTATTCCAAAAGGGAACCATCTCATTTCCCACTTAATTATATGATTAAAAATGTTCTATTTTTGGTCATGCCTTTTCTCACTAAGGCCTTGTTTACACCTCGTATTAAGGTATGTTGTGGTCGAATGGATCACAAGTGGACAAGGAAGACACGTACCGGTTTACACTTGGTATTTTAGTTCTGTCTCTTTTTTCCACTTTCAACTTTCTTTGAAATGGAGGGTCTATGGGTGGGTAAATGCATGGGCTTTTGATGTAACAGACAAAATAAGCTAGTGCAATTTACATATGAATGCCTGGAGACAACGGAAAAACATACGAAGAGCTGTAGCTGCTCGTTTCTGCTCTAACCAACACCATGCTGAACACGGTGAGTGCGTGTTAGAAATCAGGAACAGTGAGAAAACAATGTGCTTGGTTCATTTTTCATCTTAAACCCAAAATTGGGTCTTCTGCTAACAGATTTAAAAACCCGTCTGGCTAGCACACTTCCGATAATGTTTACACATTGGGTCAGTAGGTGGAGAGTAGGTGGTCTTTTGTGGCTGTTCTAATGCATTCAACCACATGCCATACACTACAAAAGCAATTCGGTCGAATGGGTTTTCAACTAGTCTGGAAGTTATTGAAAGTGAAGAAGCTGAAAATATTTTAGACCCCATTTACACTTGTATTTAATAAAACACATCTTAATACCAGGTGTAAACAGGGCCTATAATAAATGGGTGCATGACACCAACTCGACAGCACCTGTCCCCAGTAATTTTCATTCAATGGAAGAGCAGGCAAATTATCCATTAGTTTCCGTGAGTGTTCAATGAAAGAAAGTCAGTCATACAGGTTTGAAACAGCAAGATGATGACAGAATATCTTTGTGTGTATGTGTGTGTGTGTGTGTGTGTGTGTGTGTGAACCATCCCTGCTGCCACTATATAGGAGTGAATGCAATGGAATATTCAGCCCTGCCTATCAAACCTATTGAGAGCTAAAAAGGAGCTTTGCTTATGGAAAATCTCCACTCTTTATCCCTGTACCTGCCGTGTAGCTCACATACTGCAGCAGTGTCAGATCAGGCCTGGACTTGCTTTTCCAGCGCTTAACCAAACCCATTCCTTTCCTCGTCTCTCAAATGATAATCTCTGCCCTCCAGCACATCAGCGCTCACAATGACTTTCGTATGAAGATGCACTCACTCACTCCCATTTTTTCCTCCCATCAAACAACCTGCCAGAACTTGTCTTTTCCCCCTTTTTAACCGTCGGTCCCCTTTTACTGGAAACTGTAAACGGTTTCTGCTAAACGAAGATGTGTGTGTGTGTGTGTGTGTGTAGACTGTGTATATGCTGATGAGTAAGGCGTAGGAGTGTTTATTACCTGAGGGGAGGAAATGACTCATGACTTTTTTATGGCTGACATACCAAGATAAACAGCAGCGCTAACAGGTCATCAGCTCGCACACTTCAAACCCAGCCGCTGATGAAATCACAACTACACAGCTATTCAGTGTGCTGCTAATGATCAATTTCCACTTCAAGTTAGCCAACTTAACAATCTTGATAAAACACACAAAGCTTTCAAGAGTACAGTACAGGCAGTACAGTACAGTATCTGATGAGAGAATCCAGCGGTGGACTCCAAATAGTTTTAAGATCATAAAACAGACAAATAAATCATAAAAACTGTCACAGCACTGATCGTGTCAACCAGTGTTCAGATTAATGGCTGTTGAATGCTGAACACGTTATATGCAAAATATATGGGTTTCACGTGTTGCTATTTGATATGTTGATAAACTTTTTACTGAATTATTTCACTTCAGAATTCAAATTTACTGATAATTTACTCACCCCCATGCCATCCAAGATGTTTATGTCGTGCTTTCTTCAGTTGAAAATAAATGAAGGTTTTTGAGGAAAACATTCCAGGATTTTTCTCTATATAGTGGACTTCACTGGGGTTCAACAGGTTGAAGGTCCAAATTACACTTTCAGTGCTGCTTCAAAGGGCTCTACATGATCCCAGACGAGGAATCCAAGACAACTGGTCATTTTCTAAAAATATAAAAAATTATGCAATATTAATGTGCCACGCACTATGTAATCACGTTGGAAAGGTCACGTGGAAGTACCATGGTAAGGCGAAATACCTCATCTAATTTTCTCCTCCAACTTCAAATTTTTTTGTAAAAGCGGTTTGACTTAGTCTTTGAATGTTTGCTTTGTAGACACTGGATCAGTACTTCCGCCTACGTCACGCATGACCTTTCCAACTACGTAATGCATGGCTCATCGCAGAACCTTGCAAGATATATATATATATATATTTTTTTTTTTTTTTTAAATAAAATGACTGATCATTTCTCTAGATAAGACTCTTATTCCTCGACTGGGATAGAGCCCTTTGAAGCAGCACTGAAAGTGTAATTTGGACCATCAACCTGTTGAACCCCAGTGAAGTCCACTATATGGAGAAAAATCCTGGAATGTTTTCTTCAAAAACCTTCATTTCTTTTTGAGTGAAGAAAGAAAGACATAAACATTTTGGATGACATTGGGGTGAGTAAATTATCAGGAAATTTTAATTCTACTCATTTAACATAAAAACATGAAAATTAGCTAGTTTTAGACAAAGTAGTGTTTCTTAACAATGTGACATCAACGATTGGCCTGGCATGAATAATACAGCGCTTTTAGTCGTTTTTGCGGATCCATATGAATGGGGATTGTTTGGATGATGTTGTCATTTGTACGCGAAAAATGCAAAGGAACTTCTACATTTTCTACATTGATGTCATGTAAATGTACCCTAAATTTGCAACCCTGTTACCCTGTTACATTTTTATTTAATAGTTATTTTTTGTTTATTGCTATAACATTGTTTATAATCAGACAAAAAATTTGGAAACCGGGTTAAAAAAATAAAGCCGCAGCTCATATAAAATGAAACTCATTATCTCGGCTCATATATATGAGCAACTTTTTTGAAAGTCAATCACCTCTTTTAACAGACCACTGAATTTTCATTTTCTTAATTTTTCAAGAGTTTCAGGTCTTGTACCCTTTCGTTGAAAAGTGTCACACGTTCCAGTTTGCTCTCAAAAATACAATGAAGCCTTTCGTCTGTGTCTCCTTGTTAGAATGTGCAATCTGCATCATCAATCACACACTCAAACAATGAAACTCAGTTGCAAGGATTAACAAGCTCAAAGTTGGCAACATGAAAGATACCAAAAATAGCAGCGAAACAGATTCCACCATTATTCATTTCACAATACGATGAGTTTGGCACAGCGGGTCGCAATGTAATGGGCTTTTGGCAGATCATCATCCACTTTACTGCCACCAACAAAAACCATGACTCGCCAGTATAATATTTAAATTAAAGTATTTGCTCGAAGACGTTTACTTGTAAGATTTTCCTGAAGCAGGTGTTCAGGAATGATCATGGAATGTTTCATGAGGATCGCTGCAATAAATATGAGGAAATGCCATTCTTTATACTGAAGTCAGAGCTTACTAACATGAAGGAGGTATTTTAATTGGCGGGAAAATTGACTGGTTGGACTCTTTATCACCATTAAAAAAATAAAAAATAAAATGTTGAAAAGTTACTTTTTAATTATATTTAGGGGAGACCGGGATGATAGTAACACTTTTTGTTTGAACATCAGTAACTCGGTCGTTGTTTGTGGTAGATCTCTCAAACTTTGATGCACATTAGCCACATTTATCTACTAAAACTCACTCGGACAACACAATCACAGATTATGCAAGTTAATGCCAAATACAAAGAGTTAGAGTTAGATAGATGTAACAATAAAGCTAAATAACTGTAATGATATCCACACTATCTAAATTTATGCAAGAACTTATGCAAGAACTAAGCTGCATTATATACAATTTTTGCAGTAAAATATCCAAAAATCACTAAGCCAGTGTTATCTATTTTGTCCAGTTGAGTAGTTACTTATCCCAAATGTTTCCAACTATTTGTAAATAGTGAGAAAATCGCAATTTTAACCAGGGGTCCGAGACGTGTGAGGGGGGCGCGTCATATCCGCATTACCCTCGGTTTCCGGTTTTATTTTGTAGAACCAAAGATGCTTTAATATATTTTACATGTGGAAACACAGACAAGGGAACATCTGTTTTGTTTCAATTATAGACAGAAAACTAATTCTTGTAATATAGCTCAACACTTTTTGTCTTATTGTTTAAATGTAATTTTCTTGATTTTCTGCGAGTACCATGCTTTACTATGCCTCAGGGAGAAAAACACTTTTTGTCAAGTAGCTAACATAGCATAATCAGATGCAGCTTTATTTTTAGTAACAGTAATACAGAATTTTCTTAATCATACAATATGTTTTAAAATTAATTGCATGCCATTTATCAACACCGGCGACTGTGTCATAATAAAAGTCCCGTTGCTCTCAAGGCGTGGCGTTCGTCTCTCATTAACAATCGCTCCAGCGCCTCGTTCAGCTCCACAACACTCAGTCCTGCTCTGATTCATACTACAGTAACGTTAACTAGAACGTACATTTCCTGAAGGAAATGTGATTGGTGCTTGCAGTGGCAAAATTCGGCCCTCAGTTGCTAGGATGTTACTAGGCGGTTGGTAGTTGTCACAGATAGTTACTATGGAGTTTTTATAGAGTCCTTAGCATGTTCTAAGCCCACTTTAACGCTTAGCTAATGAGTATTAGCATGTAGCTATTCACCGCTAGCATGTGTAGCATGTTGGAAGTCCAGTTTACTAGCATGAGACAAAATACCCAACAACCATGTCTGTACGATGTTCTGATCCAGAGATATAGGTCTTGCTAATCAGTTGCTAGGGTACTTTGTTTGGTTGCTAGGGAGTGGCTTGGCAGCTGCCAGTGATGATCCTCCAAAGGCTGCCTGCCAGTATGAATGATAAAAACCAACCCTTTGATGTTCAGGTTTGAAAATATCTCTCTTTGGGTTTGGTTGCTAGGGTGCACTAAATGGTTGCTAAGGAATGGCTAGGCAGTTAACAGGCTTAAACTAATAGACTGCATGTGTGCCCAAATCAAAAATGCCATTGTCGCGTGTCTCAATGATGTTTTGATTCACTTAAATCCATCTCATCTATTTTTCAATGGAAGTCAATGGGACTTTTGTTGCTAGGGTGCTCTAAATGGTTGCTAGGGCATGGCTAGGCAGTTAACAGGCTTAAACTAATAGACTGCATGTGTGTCCAAATCAAAAATGCTATTGTCGCGTGTCTCAATGATGTTTTGATTCACTTAAATCCATCTCATCTATTTTTCAATGCAAAGTCAATGGGACTTTTTTTCGCCGCTTTTTTCGTCCGCTGTACGAACGTCGTTGGTCCGATCGCTTATAAAAGTCATAGCACACCTCTCCTCAATGAGCCGGTCGATTTGACACCTCATTCATGGGTCTAGGACAAACGGTGCGGGACGAGTTACGTGCCGAAGTTTTGTCCGGCACAATAGTAAGATTGATGCTTGCCTTAGGCAAGCACCAATAATAATCGCTTCCATGAACATGATTTCAGTCCAAGTCCCATCCCCATTCTTTTCCACCGGCTGTGAGGTAAAGACCACATGTCCCAAGAATCGCCTTTGTTTTGAATAGGCGACCACCTAGCGGACTAAAAAACTATATAGTGCACCTTTATAGTGACAAAAACATATTGGGTATTTTATGAATTTAAATAAAGCCCCCCCCCCAAAAAAAAATCCCGCACATAAATTCTAAAAGTGTACACAAAAATACATTTGCACTCAGTAGAGGTGGTTAATGTTTTTATCCGATTAAGCATGCGCATAAACTATGATGGATACATAAATCTCTTGATAGCAAACAAAAGAAATCCTGTGACTTTGCATTAACAGAGAATGTGATTGATAACTGGATTCATTGAAATTATTATAAGGCATTAGTTGTAACATACTTAATAAACTGTTACAATTATCCCTACCCCAAACAGTCATAACAGAATGTACAGTTTGTACAGTATAAGAACCGTTACGCCTATGGAAAGTCCCCACAAAACACAAAAACACAACATATGTGTGTGTGTGTGTGTTCCACTACATGAAGAAAAATCCTGGAATGTTTTCTTCAAAAACATTCTTTTCGACTGCAGAAAGAATGACACACAGCAAATGTCTTGGATGACATTAAAATTATAAGGAAATTTTAATTCTGAAGTGAACTAATCCTTTAAGATGGTGATGCAAGTGTTATGATATTGATGACATAACCACAGCTCTTAACTGACAGCGTTACAACTCCCCAGTCTTCCCCACGGCTTTTTAATGAATAATATCCCCATAGAAACTGGTCATACATCGCTGCAGTTCAAAAACGTGGAGTCAGTAAGATTTACTTTAGAGAAATTAATGCTTTTATTAGCAATATTTTCAATAAATGTTGTTTTTTTTTTCTTTATTTTCATCAAAGAATCCTGTCAAAAAAAAAAAAAATCAGTTTCCCCCAAATTATTATGTTTTCAACATTGATAATAACGCTTCTTAAGCTTCATATCAGCATATTAGGATGATTTCTGAAGGATCATGTAACACTGAAGACTGGAATAATGATGCTGAAAATTCAGCTTTGATCACAGGAATAAATGATATTTTAAAGTATATTAAAATAGAAAACAGTCTTGATGAGACTTCTCATAAAACACACAAAAAAATCAAACCAACCCTAAACTTTTGAATATAGAATATCTGCAGATTATGTTCGTTCTGCGTCATGGAACTTGCATTCCACGGGAGTGGCACGACTCTGGCGTGTCTACATAATTGTACTGTACTGCACTGCAGGTTACTTAAAGTCTGTCAGGTTTTCTCTCATTTGCAACAGTTTATCTGTATGTGTGTGTGTGTGTCAGTGTATGTATATAAATGAGTGTTAGATATGCCTAGACTTTACCGTTAGCCAAATAAACACATTTCGTTTGGCCATTCCCATGCTGGCTGGAGAGACGAGCCAGAGGAAGCCACACACAATGGAGGTCTGCGCATGAGAGCGCATACAAGAAAGTTTTCCCAGACACACTTGCACATACACACACACACACACACATACAATCATTTTGACACTTTGACTTCTATGCATTATGCACACGCAACCACACATATACACTACATCCAAACCAATAATGGGGTCAAACTACTGCTGTACATTTACAGTCCAAAACAATCTCCAGAAGTACATAGTGTGCATAACATTACCCACCAAGGAAGAAGGAAATTCTTGGGGTCCAGCGAGGTAAGAGTCATCCTATATGTGTGTGTACATCTCGGGAATAAAGGCTTCCATGAGAATTGATGGAAATGCACGCTGTGAGAGGAGTTCTGGCACCGGGTGCAGCTGCTTCTTTAAACAACAAACATGTGTGATCACACCCACAATCATCTATGATATTTCTGATCCAAAGTCATCTATTCATAACCAGCAAACATTTCACTCAACTCTTGGTGGACAATGTGGGTAAAAGGTGGCGCATATGACGGAGTGTGTGTGTACACACGAGCTTGTGTATGTGGCATGTACAGCAGGAAGCTCAGAGGTCTCTGGCTAAACTGATTGATCTCTTCATGTGTGCGTGTTGCACAGACATCTGGAAGGATTTAAGATGTACTAATCACTAGATTATCATCCTTACCCACTACTGACCCTAAAGAACATTCCAGAATCATGCGTTCCAGCAGCAGGAATGGGAAAAATGTTGAGAGTTTTCCCTCATATTTACCTTACTTAACCTCTCTGGTAGAGTGAATGCGGCATATTGATGGAGGTAAATTGTATTTAGAATATGATCTCAATGATCCTGATGTTTATTTATAACAATGTGATGCACTGCAAATACAGAGAAAACACAACAGACTCACTGGATAAACGTGGCTCTACCTACAATGCCAAAAAACGTACCAATTTATGCAATTCACTGCAGTTTCCAGCTAGAAATAACACTAGTGGCTGTAAGTGCCAATAACTAAATACTGTATCGCATAAAATATGATTACATAGGCAGATTATAAATAAATAAACACTTATTCTGTGCAGTTTCTTACAAAAGCTATGCTATGACCTCAAAACACTTTTAGTACGTGATTTATAAACTAATACAATACGCTTTGCACATGGGTGCTCCCGTTCATCCGTATCAGTATTTTCGGAGTCAATCAACGACCGTCGATCACAGGGAGCAGAATCTGCTGATACTGATGCTGATGTATTTGAAGACTTCTTTTTATCATTTAGAATTATTTATAGGGCTTCTCCAATCAGGATTTTTACAGACATTAATTCAGGGCCTGAATTTAATTTCAGAAAATGGGGGGAATCACCACCTTAGGTGACTCTTGTGGGGTTTTTTATTATTATTATTTGAAAAGGGGAGACCCTAGTAAAAAAAAAAAAAAAAAAAACTATACCGAAATGAATTTAAAATTCTTTTACTTCATACTAAGTATAACTCAAATCCAGTAATTTATTGACCTAAGACTTAAGACTCACTGATAAAATAAAGCAATAAGTAATTTAGCTGTCATAAATTCACTGTAAAGCACGGCTTCACTGGGCTTATAAAATAGTTACCACACAATACAAATATTAAAGCCAATCATGAAGTAAAATCTTTCCTCTGGAAAAAAAATAGTCCCTGACCGTGACCAGCAACAGAGGTTACCATTAGATGGTGGCAAAGATTCTCTTTATGAGCGAGTCACTCAGTCGCAGACTTTTTATATCAAAAGCTGTTGTGAAAACGGAACAAGGCGCAAATGCTTTGACTAGGGTGGCAGTGTCAGCAGGGCATGGGAAAACCCATTAAATGTTAAAGGTACAATATGTAAAATTTTTATATTAAAATATCCAAAAACCACTTGCACAGAGTTTTGTTCAGCTATGTACTAACATTATCCTAAATGTTTCCAAGAATTTGTAAATTCAGAGAAAATCACAATTTTAAATAGTGCCCCGTCACTTGCGCCTGTCAATGACGTAATATCATAAACGTAAAGAAAGTTTCCGCTTGTACTGCATAGTAACCATGGAAACAGACACGGACAGCTGCGTAACATCTAGCAGCGCGCTGTTGTTGTTTCTTTCGAACATTATGGACCACGGCAAGCAAACTTTGGGACAAAAGGAGAAATAAAAGCAGGATCAATATCAGTGTGGCGTTTCCGAGATGCCGAGAGCTTTTCGACAAACTTTGACTTGACAGAGACGGCGCTCTTGCTCGTTATTGGACAAGGTAAGCAAATGTACGCTACATAAGACTAATCGATATATAGCTCAACATAACGAAATGTAAGAATATCATGAATGTAATATTGTAATGTTGATCTAGCTTACTGTTAAGTCTTATACAGGCAACAAACTAATACACAGAATAACATTTCAACTTTCAACACTCTCAAATGCAGTTTAGAGTGATAGTGAAACATTAGACCGAGTGAAACAGCGCTGCGTTACCTCGCAATTTTAATTCATCAAATAAACTGACCTGTATGAGTAGTATTTCAGCACTTTCGAATAGTTCGGTAGAATGAAATGTCCTCTGTCCTTTATCCCCGGGACTGTGATTTAATTTAAAAAAGTTTTTAAATCCCTATTAATGAGGACTGTATGATCTTTGTATAATATCAGTTTTGAAATGTAAGATATATTTATAGTGTACCTAAAGTATACTTGCAATAGTTCCACTTTAACACAATCAAATATACTTCAGTATATCTTTAGTTGGACCACTTCTGCTCAATTAAAGGGAATTAAATACAAAATTAGTTGTTCCAGTTTAGTTTAATAGACTTTAACTATACCACTTTAGTAGTTGCATTTCAAGTACATTTTAGTATTTTTTTTTCCAGGCAAGGCTAATTTTAAACTTTGAACTGAATTCACAAAGTCAACGTGGAGTTCCATCATTTCTTATGCTCACTGTTTTTACGTGAAGTGTTGCTCTTAATCAAGCAACAACATGAATTTGTAGCACTTTACTTATGAGGGGAAGACGGGCACAGGAAACGGACCTTTTTGGTGGCTGCGCATCTCTAAGGAGCATCTTGATCATTCCCTGCGCCATGGGCGGGCATTGGGGGGACCGGCCCGCCCTGCTCTCTGAGTCACTAGTGCCCGCCCTGGACAAGCCAACTCCACGTCCCACCAACCACCAATGCTTGTTTGCGCAATACATATATTCTTATCAATAGGCTACTGTTATCAAAAGTTATCATTTTGTATATACATAACTCCTGAATAAAAATAAAAATTTGGTCTGATTTAAAAAAATATATAAATTTTAAACAGATTTGATTGGTTTGTCGACAGTAGCGAAATGTTTGGTTGTGTGCTAAGCATAGCGCTGCCGCTTAACGTTCGCTCTCATTTTTAACAACTTTGCGAAGCTATCTATGATATACGACTATGCATATACGGCGTTTCTTTAATCAAAGACCATCAAAGTTGGCAGGAGAGATCAGCGAGGTAATGTTAGGCAAAAGCCCGAGTGTTGCAGTGGGTTCTGCTGTGATCTTTGAACTATTTTCCCTGCAGAAATAGAACAAAAAACTGTGGTGAAAAAAGGAACTGCAGCACCCTCTTGGGTTGGCCACTGGGCAGATTTCTGGCTGCCCCGCTTGTTTTCACGTGACGTTACCGCACGTAAATCTCGCTCCAGACCAAGACGATATCAGTCCGCCTCAGCTATATCAAGTCAGTTACTAGTTGGCATCTCTGTTCTTCTTATGTGGAGTTGAGTATTAAAGCAATGAGAGTATAAATCCTTTAGTTTAAACGTGCTCATGTTCTTCATGCTCAATAGCTTTTATATACAGTAGTACTGTTGTGTTTGTGTTGTTTTTCTGAGAATAGACATGACTGTTTTCTTCACTGGAATTCCTAACTAATTTGACCAAAACCCGCCCCCTGTTGCTATAACTGACAACCCATGCTCTCTCAATCCACACATCATGTTCTCCAGCTGTAGAAAGAGGACACTGACAACGTATGAAACAGTTTCATATTTAAAATATTGTAATTTTTTAAAGCAGTTTAAACTCTAAATACCGTACAGTGGCTCCTTAATGTGTCGTGACAGATCCTTCAAGCGCTCGTGAACCGATCATCTCTTCATACTAGTTCATTTATAGCATCAAATAAACATGAATAGACATAAGAAGGAATGTTGTTTCAACCACGGAAAGATGTGAGTATACACACAACATTTCCAGTTAAACAACGTTAATCTACTATAGGCTACTCCCTGACTGCTTTGTCAGATAAGATGGTGGATTCGGCATCATGATTGGTTAGATCGCCTGCCAATCAAACTGTTTGCGAAGGGTCTTGTAATATTCCAAAACAACATTTGAACGCAATAAACACTACAATTCTAAGATGACATTCTATGCGTTTGTTGTGTATACTGAAGTCTGTCAATCATCATTAGAGCGCCACCCTCTGGCGGAATAACGCGAAGACATCATAATTCTGCCTAGTGTCTAATGAGTTCAGCGATTAGGATATAAAGCTTACAAGTTTATCATAAACTAGAGTTAAGATCCAGAATATGCCATACCTAAATTTATAGCCAGGAACCGCTACTGGCAGTATGTTAACCGTTTCTTTTTTTTTCTCCTGCGCTCATTTGTTTAATTTCTCCTTGAGAGGGAGCGCGAGTGCCTGCAACAGCGCAACCTTTTTAGCATCAGTACATTATGCATTATATATTATTATGCACTATCGAACGGCACTTATACCAAAAGAATGCAGAATCATTATCGTGTTTTGCTGATGCCATAGTTATTTTTTGGTGTTTTAATCTGGCTAGACTACTTGTCCGGTACTTGTCCCCTTTAAAAATCCACTTGTCGCGGACAAGCGTTGCCCTGCGACGTGTTTAGACTGCTTCATTAGGCTAGGCCCAATGCTTTACAACTCCTCGGCTATATCACGTCAACGGAGTGGTACGTTAATTCTTCTTCTTTTTTTAAATAATTTATAATTAATGTGATTACGCAATTAGGTTGATCTCATTTGTGCCCACCTGCAAAATATGTAATGCCCATCCGTGAATTTGTGTCTAGCGCCAGGTCTGATCTCGATACTATCGCTACCTCCTCGGAAAAGCAGATGCGTGTGGATGAAGGTCTGAAGTAATGATACACCGAGTTCCTTCAGTGTATTTCATAAATATGTTGTTTCAGTTTTACTCCAGTTTGATTTTGATCAAGGCAGTCGTGTGTTTATTATTCTTCTGTTTATTAAGCAATCTGCGTTATCTTGTTCCGCTGCGGGGCATATTTTGAGTTTCTGCACAAGAGCGCCCTCTGGCGTTCAGATGTAGAAGCATTTACTACTGATCACAGAGCCGTACAGCTCTGACAAGCTGCGCATTAAATAATTGCAGCCTTTGCCCCAATATGAGGATTATGAAAAGCTTCGGTAGTCAGCTGAACACGGCGCGTTTGCAGCAGAGCAAAATCTAAAACGCATACGCAACAAACATGGGCGAATCATTTAGCAAGAAAGTTCCTTACGACAGAAAAAGCAACAGATGGAAAGATATAATAAACACTTTCACCAATTACATTGCAAAATAAAACATTTTTGAATGACGCAAAATATCTTTGATTATCGTTATAGGAAAAATCTTAGAAAATATCGAGATATAATTTTATGTCAAAATCCCACACCCACCCCTAGTTAGGGTTTGATTTAAGGATAGTTGCATGTAGATATGCATAATTTACTGTTATTAGGTTACTATAGTAAGTACATGTAAAGTGTAACAATAGGGCTTGTCACACTTGAAATAGTTAACCCTGGGTCATTCTAAAGCCGGGTAAACAGAATCAAGCTTCATGTTTCACACTGCTCATAATTTATATATGATAATTCATAATTGTACATTCCTAAACCCTGGGTTAATGTTCTTATTTGCATATTTGTCATCGTGTTTACATAGCTCTCGCATTGCTAGTTTATTCTGAATGGACATTTCGGATTATAAAGGTAAAAATGAAAAGTCTTTTCTTCACTCAAATTGTCATGTTTTTTCTGTCAGCATTTGACATTTTACCTCTCAAACGTTGAATTTCCTTGCATACAATGCGCAGTGTTTCTATGACTGTCCAAAGCAGACAAATATGAGTACACGATTGGTCGTCTGTTGCTGAGTTTCTAGCTGTAACTTTCTATACACGCCATCATTTCACACTGTACAAGTTTGGCACCGCTATGCTGGATTAACACTGCTCCAGAGCAGGGATTTATTACCCCGGATAAAAAGCAGTGTTTTGAATGAAGATAACACGGGGTTAAGCGTTTACCCGGGGTTTAGAATGACCCAGGTTAACTATTTCAAGTGTGAAAAGCCCTAAAGTCTAGTGTGACAGCAGCTTAAATGCAGATGCTGGTCCATTTTTTAATCAGAAAGTTTTCTGTGTCAGTTTGTAAGTTTTTCCTCTTCTTTGATGGATGTTTTGGAGTTTAACATGAGAGGTTTTGCAATGCACTTGACCTTTTATGTCCTGCTGTTTATGTTGGATCTGCTGATGTCATTGTGGATGCGCATGTTGTTTCTGCTTCTTTCAAAGTGGGTCTGGCCCTGACCCTAAATGACACTGTTTTCATGGCTCTCTCTGTTTTTTCAGTCTCTTTGATGTTAAAGTTGAGAATGTGTGAGTGATATCAGCCTCCCGAGATCCTCGAGACAAGATGTCTAAATGCCTCTCCTTAACATCGGATTTACTTCATTAAGCTTGTAAGGGAAAAATATATTCGAGAGTCTGAGGATATTCAGTCAGCGCTGAATCCCACAAGGCTTAACACACTTCCACATTCCTTTATTCAGAAAAACAAAGTCATTTGGTTAGGTTGTTAATAAAGGTGGGCTTGTTGGGGGTGGAGTGGGGCTACTTGTAGATGGTTATTTGAGGACATGGGCCTGATGTTTTCATAATTTTATTGCCACAAGGGGGTTACATTTTTTTAAGTTAAACGTCCAACTGGTTTGTTTTCATCTAAGTTGAGCTGAAATCACAAACGCAGAAGCCCCTCTGTGAATGGAAACATAAGATGCACATGGTTATTGCGGGACAATAAAACTACCACCTGTCATACTACAGCAGAAACAGCACTTGCTATTTAGTGGCATGTGCACAAGTGCACATTTGTTTAAGTCAATGTAAACATAGCCAGCTCGGCTAGAAGTGGTCTTTTTCTTAGCAATTTGGGAACAAAAGTCAAATAGGGAGTTTTCCTGTGTGGGTCAATAAAGATCAACTTATTTACAATTCTAAACCTATATTGAAGTACTAAGAGGTGTTGCATTAAAATTTGATCATCAAATGTTTTTTTTTTTTAACTTTGACATAGCAAAAGTAGTTTAGTGTGTGTGTGTGTGTGCATTTTTGTGATTTATGAGGACACCAGTGGCGGTTCTACACGGAGGCCTAGGGAAGGCCCGTGCCTCTGTAGAAATTTCCATGGCCACCCCTGTGGCCCCCCCTGTGCTGACCAAAAAATAAAAATAAAAAATGAATTATGACTTTATTATGATTTTACACGCGAGCGCCAAAAGCGGAACTAACGTGACGGAACGTTCTACACGGGTAAATTAGAGCGGCGCCGGCCGCGTAAGTGACTTGTATCTCGTAAGTAACTGGTTGTTCCTGCACAATGTTGTGATGTTAACCACGTAACTTCATCTGTCTTGGCTGTTGCATTGCGATAACATACATTTGAGTAAAGTAATCAACAGGTTATTATTGCCCGTGTTAAGTAGAGAGGGATGGTTAGGCAACGAAATGTAATGCACGTTTTTTTTCTTCCGATAGTTATCTTGAAACGAGGAAAGGACATAGCGTCCTTTTTTGTTAACAAAATCAATATTGTCAATATGGATCTAATGTTTCTTTTTTTTAAGTAAATTCTAGGCCTACATTTTTGAAATACATGCAATACATGCAGATATGCTCTACCAATCAAAAGTTTGGAAACGGTACTATTTTGGTTGTTTTTGAAAGAAGTCTCTTCTGCTCACCAAGGCTGCATTTATGTTATTATAAATACAAAAAAGCTCTAAAATTGTGAGATATTATTAAAATATAAATAACTGTTTTTTTATGTGAATATATAGTAAAGTGTAATTGTGATCAAAGCTGAATTTATCATCATTACTCCAGTCTTCAGTGTCACATCATCCTTCACAAATCCTTCACAAATCATTGATAATAATCATCAACATTAATAAACCTACCTTTTTTGCACCTGCACTCACTCTTGTACAAATGTTAATGTACATTTATTAAAAAGGTTTATATGATTGTAAAGTAAAGAAGTTAATAATCTTTAAATATAACTGGTTACCATTTTTAATGTGCCCCTCTGGTTAAACACTGCCCCCCCCTTGGCCCCCCTAGTAAAAATTGTCTAGAACCGCCACTGGAGGACACACATTTGTGTAATGGCATGGGTATTACAACATAAACATGAAATGTGAGGACATTTCATGAGCCCTCATATTTGAAATAGCTTTCAAAACATACTAAACAATGTTTTATTAAAAATGCAGAATGTTTTCTGTGATGGGTAGGTTTGGGAGTAGAGTAGGTGTAGGGGGAGAGAATGTACAGTTTGCACAGTATAAAAACCATTACATGGAATGTCCTCACTTTGATAGCAGAACAAACCAGTGTGTGTGTGTGTGTGTGTGTGTGTTATTTTCATTGTCTCTGTAACTATGTCCTACACAGTCTGACAACATTTAGACTTTAAAATCATTCATCCTAAATTGCGAATGTACTCTTGGCATTCATTTCCGAGTTTGTAGAAAGAGAAGTAGAGTACTGTTACCGGTATGACGCGCGTGCAGTTTTATCTCCGTCAGCAGATACTCGAGCTTCCACACGCGCGTGAACGGACAACTCTATCACGTGACACTCAAAGAACCTCACCACGCGCTGAAGAAGAAAAAAATGATGCAACACTGTAAGACAATTGCGTCGATCATGTGATCTCACAAAACTCCCCTCAGAGACATTCGATAGCTCAGCGGTTGACCCATTATTAAAGCACCCTTCCCCAGCTGAGTGTCACATCCTGTAGCCCATTCATAAACTCCGCGGCGAGACCACGACAAAAGGCCTCGCGACGCGCGTCGAAGAGAGGAGGAGACGTGTAGGTGATCATGTCGTTTTCCCGCGCGGCTATTATTATTCCTGGAAAGGAGGAATGACAATAGAGGAAGTCTCGAGCTTTCCAAAACGAGGTCCCGTCCTGACCTGAGTGAGGTCACGTACCACAGTGCGAGTGCACGCGGTGCCACAGAGATGGAGGAGCGCGCGCTCTCTCACCTCATTACGGGCGCCAAATAAACGCGTCAAATGAATGCCAGACCAAAGGCCTGGGACGCGACAATTTGGCATCCTAAATTGGTTGTATAAGAGTTTTCAAGGGGGAACTTAATGAATGAGGAGCTTTTGTTCGCTCCGTCCTAAAATAAATCACAAATTGCAAACCCATTACATGAAGCTGAATAGGTTGTTCTTCAGTCTATTTAAAACTGGAAGGAAAATTAGATTTGAAGAGAGAAATACAAATAAGCCTACGTTCATTTTTTTGTTGTAGTAAATTAATGACATGATCCCGCATGAAGTTGCGGAATACAGTTGAAATGAGTTCATTTTAATTATTACGCCACTTTACTGTCAATCTAGGCTACTGCCTGGTTTATCTCTGGAATGCTACACACACACATATATGTGTGTGTGTGTGTGTGTGTGCGTTTTTGTGACATATCAGGACACAAATGTGTATAATGACATGGGTATGACACTGGTATTACAACTTCAACGTGAAATATGAGGACATTTCATATGTCCCCACTTTTCAAACAGCTTTAAAAACATATTAAACAAGGTTTTATTAAAAATGTAAAAATGCAGAATGTTTTCAGTGAGGGTTAAGTTTAGGGGCGGGGGGGGGGGGGGGGCAGAATGTACAGTTTGTACAGTATAAAAACCATTACGCCTATGGAATGTCCTCACTTTGATAGCAAAACGAACGTGTGTGTGTGTGTGTGTGTGTGTAAAAAATCACATACGAAATAACAATAATGTAGATTCAATCAAGAAACTCAGCATGAATTTACATGTAGACTAAATTTTGAAGTAATCCCCCTGAAACTGCTTTATTTTTTTTAAATATAGGCTAGATATTTATTAATGAGCACATTCAGTTTTCAAGATCCACTGATCCACTGTTGTGGGAAAATGTAGTTGCTACTTCTTGGCTTATATATATATATATACATATATGAACTAAATCAAATCTTATTGTTTTGTTTTCCATTTTTGAGAGCCAAGAAGTTGCTACTATATCTTCTGTAAGCAGTGGACCTCATTAATATCTAGGCTGTATTTTAAAGAAAAGAAAATGTAAAGCAGTTTCAGGGGGATCATTTCAAAATTTTGTATATTCATGCTGTTGCTTGATTGAATCTATGGAAGAGACACATTATTGTTGTTTCGGATGTGACTCTTCTGGGGTAGTAAACACTTTTTTTTTTAACCATTGTACACATTATGTTCTGATACAAACAGTGACGCATTTTACGCGCTGTGTTCAAGGAAACACCTCGGACTGGATCTCCACCAGCCAATCGGAACAGAGGGGGATCATTTAAGAAATCATTGATATTGCCAATGCGTCAAACACGAGCGTGTCAGCGGGACCCGGTGCGTATAAATACCGCGAGGCGACCCGGAGAGAGCTAGTCATTTTGAAGAGCGCAAAGACAGCGAGGAACTCCTCATTTCACTTCAGTCGATATTTATTTATTTATCTATTTATTCTGAGCCTTGCTTTGGGATGAACAGACTGCTCCTGAACTTTTTCTGGGTGGCAGCATTCAGCGCACTCCTTTCAGCGCCGGGGCTCCGGGCTTCCCCAGTGGTTGGGCAGGAACCTATCCGCTGCGCCCCGTGCTCCGCGGAGCGGCTGGCTGAGTGTCCTGCGGTGGATGCCGGCTGTGAGGAGGTGCTTCGAGAGCCGGGCTGCGGCTGCTGCCTCGCCTGCGCGTTGAAGAGAGGTGACCCGTGCGGGATCTACACTGCGCCCTGCGGCTCGGGGCTCCGCTGCTTGCCGAGACCCGGAGAAGCCCGACCCCTGCACGCACTCACCCGAGGACAGGCGGTGTGCACTGAGACCCCCGAGCCTGACCAGAGCCAAAGCGACACAACGCCAGGTACCAAAAGACTACCAGTCCAGATAGTAGATTGCAGCTGTCGATCACATCATGCATGTCTCGATGATTCAACCGCGGACGAGATTTCATCAGCGTTAACAAATCACTTGGATGTTTCAGATATGCGTTACATATTATTTCAGCGGCTTTCAAGATGTTGACTCTTCTTTAAAATCACATTTAAATATCCGTCTAATAAATGTAGCCTAAATCCCTTAATTATCTTAAAAACTTTTTTTGTTATGTAAATCTTTTGAGGAAATGATAGCGCTACAAATGACACGACTTGCCGCCCGAATCTAGCCTAGAAAGCGCGTGAGCGACGTTCCGTTGTTATGGTTACGCCTTCTGCTCTAGCGAACGCGTGTTCTTTTAGCGCCGAGTTTGGCGACTGGTGAAAATATGCGTACATTGTCATGAATGTAACTGAAGAAACATTTGAAACAACTTTCACTATGCAATTCAATCCGTCAACCACGACAATAATCATCTCCATGCCTTTTCTTTCAGATCATCCTGAGTCTAACAACGGGGCTATGTCAGTGAATGAAGGCAGCTCTGCGGTCTTCGTGCCCGGGCACGGCAAGCCCTTCGACCCGCGGGTCATCACTGCTAAAGAGAGCATGAAGGCCAAAGTCAACGCAATACGCAAGAAACTGGTGGAGCAGGTGAGCCTCAGGCACATCAGTTTTATACATGCTCTAAAGAAACGCGTAAAGGTTTAGGCTAGTCAGCTAGATATAAAACAAGACTCCGGTACCTTACACGGCCACAAGAGGGCAGTAGAAGGTTTCTTGAATTTGTCGTATAGGCCACATGTGGCAAGTCTTGAGTTCTTGATGGCTTGATGCATCTTTTAAAGCGAATAATTAAACTTCTAAATTTATTTAATTAAAAGCATAATATATAATTCTTCTTCTTATTATTATTATTATTAGTAGTTGTTGTAATAATAATAATAATTTCTTAAAATATGTGAAAATGTTGTTGTAAAATATTAATAACCACCTATATATATACATACATACATATATATATATATATAGGTGGTTATTAATATTTTACAACAACATTTTCACATATTTCACATACAACTACTACTACTAATATAATACATATTTTTATGTATTATATATATATATATATATATATATATATGTATGTGTGTTTGTGTGTGTCTCTAAATAAGCATATTTTTTTCTCTCCAGGGTCCTTGTCATATTGAACTGCAGACAGCCCTTGACAAGATCACTAAATCACAGCAGAAACTGGGAGACAAAATGACCAGATTCTACCTTCCAAATTGTGACAAACATGGTCTATACAAAGTCAAACAGGTAAGCAGAGTCTTGCATGCAACCAACCACCGAGATTTCACACTGAGAGAGTTTGTGTGCTGGTATATAAAGCTTAATGTGCGATATTCAACAACACGATGATATACGTGTGATGGTCGAGTGTTAGAACCACACTCGACTGAGAACTAGGCTGTGCATGCAAGCTTGTGTTTCTAGAGAATGAAATAACCCGTCTCACTCTCTCTGTCTCGTTTTCCCCGCAGTGTGAATCGTCTCTGGATGGTCAGAGGGGGAAGTGTTGGTGTGTGTCATCCTGGAATGGGAAGAAGATTCCTGGATCAAGTGACCTGCCAGCAGATGCCGAATGTCCCGAGGAACTCAACCACTGATCTGTCTCACACACACACACACACACACACACACACACAGAGGGGCCTAAAGAGCCACACACATGTAATACCACTGAATTTCATCATTATATTTTTAAAAATATCTTTGTATTTATTTATTGTTAGTGGTGATATTTAATTCAGGTACACTGTTTTTGATTGGTAAATTCCCTGAGCTCTCCGAAATAAGAAAAAAAGATAACTCTATTTTTCTGTATAGAAAATATGTATTTTACATGAAGTACCCATACTTATTTATTTAAACTGAATGTATTCATTTCGATATCTGGATAAGAATATTTATTCCTTATGCCTTATACATATTTTTGTATGGTGTAAATCTGTATATTTGATGTATATAGATTACTGTGTCTTTTGACTTAAACTTCCTCCAGGCTTGCTTTGTTGGGAAGGAATGAAATGGAAAAAAGCACTGCATGACCAAACCTCTTTGTCACTGTCCGTACATTACCATGTTTTTATACTGTGTATGTTCTTTTTTTTTTTTTTTTTACTATTATTATATTTTACTAATGAATTTTCATTGTTTTTGTTTATGATTATTAAGATTAGATGGGCATAGAAGTGGGAAGCTTTTTTTCCCCAGGATTCTGTGTGTTTTTTTTTTACATTCAAAAGTATTGATCTTCACAGCTTTTGAAACGGGTAACTGCCTGTTCCTACCTCCGTCTTTTAAGTTCATCAAGTGGGCTGGTTTTATGTTTGTAAAATACTTGCCTGTATGATCAAAAGTGATATTGTATTTGTCAATCACATTTGTGTTGTCTACATACTGTGGTCCATTTTGTTTGTTTTCTTTTTGCGATGCAGCGTCTACACTGAGGAAAAGAGATTCAGACGTTGCTTCACTCCAAAGCATTTGCTCTTGTGTATAACACATTTTTCATGGTTTGTAATTGTAAGTCATTGTGGGTAACAAAAAAAAAGAACTATTTAATAAATCATCTTTACAAGCACCACAGTGTCAGTCATTTAAACTATCCCTCGAGTCAGACGAGTTGCGGTGAACTAGGAATCAAGACTCGGTCAAACTCAATTAGTAATTTCAAGACAAAACAACAACACCTGAACATAATGGGAAACCTGTGAAGACAAACCACAAAGTGCAAAAACTCTTTTTCTCCCTCTCGATTTCTCCTGCCAAGCTTGATTATGTTCAGTTTTGTCTATATTTAAAACTGCCTGGAGGCAGAACCGTGTGTGTGTGCACATATGTGTGTCCTTATCGTGGTAATCTCAAATGGAGCGGACTAACTTTAGCTCGGTATTTTGGGGAACCGGGCTCCACTCTCTACGGTGCCTTTGACCTGTGCTGTGTTTGTGCTGGGCGGCCAGCGGTACGTCCTCCCCTTTTGCCTGATGACCAGCCTCTGCGGCACCACCCTTTACACCTTTATCTCATTTTTGTAAACCGCAGGAGACAAAATTTAGTAGCTCCATTGGAAATACCCAACGCCACTTGACATTATGGGTGCAATTGGCACCAAACAAACATTCTATTGTAACACCTTGCTCGTTAGTATTTTCATGGCATTTAAATTAAATTAGGAAAAAGAGTATTTGACTTTCATCCATATGAGCAATTTCGTTTCATGAATTGTGGCATCGCAGCTTCTTTTTTGAGAATTGGCTCCGCTGACACGGCTCGGACAAGCAAATAACTATGCTAATGTGAATGGGGTCTCTGTGTGTAGATTTGAGGAGTAATGACCTGTGTGGCGCTCAAGCTAGAGTGTGAAATGAAGCAGTTCAAAGATGTTGACCCTGTTACACACAAGAGATTTTAAATCTCCATTGCCTCTGGCGCTCTGTTATACTAATGACAAAATTACTGCAGCTAACATGATTTAACTATTGTTTTTGAACTTTTAACGGTGACACTAGCCACCTTATCTAAATGAATGAATAATACTATATAAATCAAATATGCTCTGTCCTGGTTGGAATCTTAAAGAGGACCTATTATGCCCCTTTCACAAGATGTAATATCAGTCTCTGGTATCCCCAGAATGTATCTATCAAGTTTCAGCTCAAAATACCCCACAGATCATTTATTATAGCTTGTCAAATTTGCCCCTTTTTGGGTGTGAGTAAAAACACGCCATTTTTGTGTCCCTTTAAATGCAAATGAGCTGCTGCTCCCAGCCCGCTTTCCGGAATAGGGCGGAGCTTTAACAGCTCACTCTTCAGTTGTTCAACAACAACAAAGCTGGAGAATCTCACGCAGCCAAAATGAGGATTGTCAGTAACGGAGTTCAGACTAACATTGTTCAAACCGCAGTCACACTGATGGAGAGACTCAGGAAGAAGTTACAACTTTTAGATTGAAACTGGACATATCTGAATGGTTAGTGGATAAATTTATGTATTTGCTGTGGAGTTGATTCAACTCTTCAACTAGCATGTGCCATCGTGTTGATCTTTTTTGCAAATCCAGTGTTGAATTGACCCTTGTTTGTGAAGCAGTGCGGTGTAAAATTACAGCATGTTAGCAACACTCTACTACAACAACTCTTCCTCTTCTCTAAAGCAGCCCAACATGGCAGCGTCCCCTTTGCTGCATGTTCCCAGGGGCGGGATTTATGTAAATGTTGGGATTTGTGATGTCACCAACTGGGAAGAAACTTGTTGTAGTCCCTACCAGCCATTTGTTGGTTTGTCGTTTGTCCTTAAGAGATTTCTGTAAAAGAAAATATCTCCGAAATATCTCTGAGCGTCGTAACTTGTCACAATGTTGTTTATGCGCACACAGCAACATTACACACTAACTAAAGTTAAATGAAATCATAACCAACAACCTCTTTAAAGGTTTAGTTCAGGCAAAAAAATGAAAATTCTGTCTGTGTTCCAATATATTCTGTGTAACACAAAAGAAGATATTTTGAAGGACTGCTTTTGTCCATAGAATGAAAAATCCGGAACAATATTAGACCTGAAAGAGTATGACAGAATTTACATTTTAGGGTGAACAATCCCTTTAATTTTGTAGAAGCTGTGAAATTACAATCTGTCATTGAGTAAATAAAAATAGTGTTTACATTTTTTATTCAAAAAAGAAGGCATTAAATACAAATTATATTTGAACAAAAACATTTCCTTTCTTGAAGAAAGTGATAGCTGTATAATTTCTAGTTTAGTAACATAAAAGCTTTTTAAAGAATCAAAATGATCTTAAATGAAAAAAAAGAAGAAGAAAAAAAAAAAAGGCAAATACCCGTGAACGGAGGGATCTTTAAAAGTGACTTGCGGGTGAATGACCCTGGCATTGCACAGAATGAGGGTGGCAAGCTTTCTTGAAGATCAACTATAGCTTGAACATTGATCTTGATGTTCTTGTTCTTGTAAAACAAGCTTGGCCTCAGCTTTTAACTTAATCGTAACGTTCACTTTACTTTAGCTTAGTTTAGCTTAGGTTAGCTAAAGTTAAGCTTAGATTTAGCTTAATTCATACCATAGAAGGCCTACACATAACCTGAAGATTTAAACTAAAGAGTTTTACAGAAGGACAGCGTCTTTGCTTAGCTAACAAAAAACACCTAGTACTCCTACCTGTAGATAAACGACAAACCTAATAAAAAACTTTAGTGATTATATTCCCAAAAATATGCTGAGTTCTATGTTTTCACTACTGTGCAATCAACGGGTCACTGAAATGTTCTCAAAGACATAGTTTGGATCAGCTTATATTTCTTTCTTGGATAAATAATCTTTTTAGCATAAAGTTCACATGCCTTTTTAGACATTTAGCTGGCCTGAAACAAAATATATATTCATATAAAAAAATTACAAGACACAATTACAAGTTAAGGAAGGGCTAATAGCTTAGCATACTCGTATGCTCTTTCCCCGTAATCAAGTCAGATAAGGTGTAGCACCAAACATTTTTGTTTGTCTTTTGTTTAGCTGTTTGGGAGGGGTGGGGTGAGCTTTCTTCCGACGCTATGCTAATAAGCTAACGTGTGGGCTACCTCTCTGGCACCCTCCACCTTTCAAGTCTTTTCTCAGGAGGTCAGTTTTGAGACAACATAAGCCCTGGTTTTCTGACATGGCCGCCATGTTAGCCAGTAGCTTCCCTAATGGGGTTGAATATCGATATTTAGAGAGACAGAGAGCGAAACAACCCACGCCATAAAGCGACACATTTTCCGCACGGGTTTCGTCAAGGCATTGATTTCAAAAACTGCCATAGCTACACTGCTTTCGGTAATCCAGGGCACTGTAGCGTCACGGTTACATTCAAACCCATAAAAAAAAGGCGTCGCGCAAGATACATGCTTTCAGCAAATGCCTATAAATGCGAAGGACAATGATAGTCAGCGTTTGGAGCAACAATCTTATTTTCAAAGTGCTTCACGACGTTTTGAAAGTGAGATAATGCCCGTGTGGATAAATGTTAGGGGCATTTCAATGCTGTCCTGACGACACAAGCTAACAGCTCTGCGTCCCATGTAAGATAATGTATACTTTTCAAAAGGGTATTCATCTTAGTACGTCCTGGTATAGAATCGTTTACAATTGGTTGAATCTTATAATCAAACTGTTGGCCGTACTAACAGGCTGGAGTACGTGTTCAGGAGGGGCCAAAGTGCATGAAGTGCTTGTGCTTCAGATGGAGTCTATGGCTAGAGCCGCCTAGTGCCACTGAGCATGCCCAGTTTAAACGACCCTACACCAGGAGGGCAGAAACAGGAAGTGGGACTAAGAGAGAGTCGCGGACAGTCACGGCATCAATACACGCTACGGCGGAAGAGAGAGACTATGTACACAACGTCCCTCACATACACAAGAGTACATATGCTCAGACTTAGCGTGCGTTATTGAAATTTGCTTGTACTTTTGATTATGTTATGTTCACACTTTCCTCTCGGGATACGGTCCAAAACAGAAGACATGACACTCTCAAGTCTCACAGTCTCCTCCTCTCATTCTCCCCACTCTCCTGAAGTGTAAAGTGAGTTGCTGGTCATGTGAGTCCATGCCTCAGCATACAAGTGGGAGTTCAGCTTTGGGACAGCACTTTTGAATCTGTATTCATGTAGTTCTTCAGGGGAGATATCCCTCTTTGTCTCCCTGTTTCCACCGCTCTGCCTCTCTCGCTCTCCCCTTCACTTCGTCTCCATGTTATAGCAGTTGATTTTCTCCTTTCCTTCGTAGCGGGGTATAGTCTGTCCGTACTTGTCCACGCACCAGCAGTGACCTCTTCTGCGCCCTTTGGATGGACGGCACTGCGGGGAGAGTGGGTGAGACAGGAAGAGAAATGCATAACCATATGATATTTGGACGGGTATATGCAAAACAGACAACATGCTCCAAATGGAAGAGACAGTGGCATAAACACACATTTCTCATCGCATCGCACTTAGGTGAGAGAGAGTAACACGAATACTAGAGCCAGAGAGAGAAAGAGGGAGAGAGACTGTGGTAAAAGAATGCCAAAGGGGATTCAAGGGGAAGTATATTAGGAGTAGAGAGAGAGAGCAAGTGACATTTTTTGAAATATTTCATTCTCTTTTGTAATTTACTGTAATAATCAGTTGCACAGATTATTATTTGTTCCCATTTATCCAGCACCAATGAATCGCAAAAATTGAATTTCTGTCATTATTTACTCACCCACATGTCGTTTCAAACCCGCAAGTATTCATCAACTCACACACCAATTATGATAAACGGAAGGTCATGCATGTTTGCTTGATGTGCGAGAACCGATGTGGTTCATCCTCGTGTTACACAGCGCGTTTGAGCTTCAGGAAGCGATTTGTTCTCAACATCAGTTTTGGATGAGCTGTTATGTTCGCTGATTTAATGAGAATGAAAGCCTAAATTCAATCTGTTCATCAGCGATCGAGTCTCTACTGAGACTAAACCACTCAATTCATATGGATTAGTTTTACGATCTCTTTAAGAACTTTTTGAAACATCAAAGTTTCAGTTGTGCAGCTGTCTATGGAGAGACAGAAAGCTCTCAGATTTCAGAAAAAGTTGAACAAAACTCTTACAGGTGTGGAACGACATGAAGGTGAGTAATTAATGACAAAATTTTCTTTTTTGGGAGAACTAACGCTTTAAGAAAAGCTCTTTTGATTAGATATCCTGATAACATGCTAGATTTTTGATCAGACATGGAGTTTTGAGCGACACCATGCCTAACAGTTAGCTAACCGTCAAATCTCTGAAAGGATTTTAAACAAAAAAGAAAGATTTTTGTTACTTTTGTAAATGTACTAACTAACTGAAAGGCCTCAAGCAGTCTGGTTGTCTTATTTTCATAAAACATTTATCTGAATGTAATTAAAATATTATAAAAATGTAACTGCATTAAAAAATAACAATTAAAGGTTTTACCATTACAATAACTAACACTGCTTATTGCATTCAAAATAAAAACATGCTTATCCTATGAGTGAGTACAGTTATGTCTCTGTCTGTTTCTCTCTTGCTGTCTTTCTCTTCTTTGGCAGTGAGTTGGAGACATGTGCAAGTCAAACATCACATCTAAGTTGGAAGAATGCACGCCTGCCACTCACAGTGAATGTGTGTTTATGTGTTTATGAGAAATAGAAAAATCAATGCATAAAAAAATGTCTTCTGTGTTTCAGGGGTGTTTAAATGGACAAAGTGAGGTGCACACGCACGGTCATTAAAAACGTATCTGCAACATGTACTCTACTTCCCTTGTTCATAAACGTACACATACAAACACGACCCAGTTTTACTTTTAAGAGAGGCTTAAATGTCTCTATCAGCCTGCTGCTGATGGAATTGTGATTTTGTGTTCATAAAAACAGTTGAAAGTGAGAAGGTAAATTTAACCAAGCTAAAATATTTGCCAAGGACCATTTAAGAGCTGCTAGGACTATTTTAGGAAACTGGCATTGACTCAAAGTCATCTGGAGCTTATTATACTACACAGGCAAAACAAATACACACACACAAACAAACATTCACACACAAACACACACACACACTTCCTCGGGTGGTACATTCATTAGTAAAAACCTATTCTTTCAGACATGAGGGAAAAAGAAAGAAAAAAAGAAAGAAAGAATGAACGAAAGAACAACTATGAAAAGACAGATAAAAAGACATTGTGCAAGAAAGGAGTGGATGAGTCAGAGAGCGAGAGAGAAAGAGAGAGAGAGAAAGAGAGAGATCAAAAGCAGTTTTATTGAAAGAGTACCAAATTAAAATACCTCAAGCAGAACAAGAGCAGTCTGGGAATGAAACCTGGCCTCTATAAGGGGCTGTTTCAAATGCTACACTCATCCTTTCAATTTCAATTGTCTCTGCACCCACTCAATGGTTTTGCTATAACAAATATTTGTATATTCCTAAATAAGTAACATATCACTTTCAAAAGACTTTTTAATTGTTTGGTTATGAGTTTATGTCTGCGTCTGAGCGAAAGAGGAAGAATGAGTGTACAGGAAACCAGTGCTTAATGTGTAAATTATGAAGTCCCGGAACAAGGACCGGTGATGGATCTGTCAGGTTTGAGGGGTTGTGCTCACGGAATACAAATTAAAGTGCATCATAAAAGTACATTTCCTAATAACTAATATATATATATTGCACATATTATCATATATCATACTTGATTTTTCTTTAAGCAAGGGTCCTTACATCAATTTTTTGCAGGGATGTGTGCGGTGGGGGGATTCACTAAAGTAGGTGCTGGATCCAATTCCAGAGGAGGTGGATCCGGATCCTGCTAGTTCCGGCGCAAATTAAGCCCTGCAGGAAACTACTCGGTGCTGAGCTGCTATGTATTATGGGAATGTTCCATTCAGACTGTACAGGCATATGAGATGCTTTCTGTCTGATGTAAGAGGAACTAATAATGACTAAGACAAGGTATTTCATTGTACCGCAGTGTCCCAACCAGGCAATAAAACTGATCTTTTCAATGTAAATCAATGTCCAAACCAGATGCAACTGATACAGTGGCAACAAGACAATTTCTTGGATACTCGGTCTCTGATTAAATGAGTGAAATCTCATTAGTCCCAAATCTCGCTCCACATAATTAATAACAAAAAATATCCTGATTGGCTGTGATTGTGTTATGTCACATACAACAAACAAGTATTTGCTGTTGGAATAAGACACGGAATAATACTCTAACAAGCATCTCATAAGACCCGAGAGTCATTACAATACACTCAAAACACACAGTGGCTTTATTTATGATTGATTACTGTATGTGTGTGTTTGTATCAGAGAAAGACAGAGGTATATTTAGGCCACACCCTTGTCATCGTGGCGATTTCTAGAGGTTGCAACTCAACGGACCTGTGTGAGTGTGTATGTGTAAGTGAGAGAGGTAGAAAGAGAGCGTGTGTATGTGTGTTTGTCTGACTGAGTATGCATATATGTGTGTGTGTGTGTGTGTGTCACAAAGCAAGCCTCAGTCAGTGCTGGCCCATAATGATGCCCTTATGGGCAGCAGGAAGGCGGAAGGGCATTAAAAGCAGCCACAGGGTAAACACAGACTCATAAAACACACACACATAAACACACACACATACACAATATGTGAATGCAACAACTGCATGTGAATAAGAACAGTGGTTGTTTTCTTTGCCAGACTACGAGCAGTGTGTGCATGTGTGTTTGTGTCTGATAGGTAGTATGTTGTTTGGTATAGACGCTGCCCCTGCAGTACACGATCATTATATAGTCATTTTGGTGCAACTGCAAGCGTAGAGACTAGACAAATAGCAACTATGAATATATATCGACATAGCCTCAAGTCAGAATGAGAGGGAATTGATAGTCCGTGAAGGCCTGCCTATCTTGGAAAAGCCGACGTCTTTGCGAAACGTAAATATATGTGTTTGTATTTGTTGTATGGGTGACCGTATCTGTGTATTGGTTTTTGAGTGAGAGCGTGTGCACTCTGGATCATTCCCAGCATGCCTGGCATTCTCTTCTAGTCTCTCACCCCGCATCACTGAGATCCTATTCAGCGTGAGAGCTTAAGTGGACTGCGTGGCCCTGGGAGAGCCAGCAGATCAGGGGGCCGAGCAAAGCTTCAGTACAGTAACATGGGTGAGAGATGCGTCTGGATTGGGAATGGTGGAGGGGGGTGAGGTTGGCGGCACTGGGGCCGGCATGCCTGGCCTCCGCTAACACACTGAGCCAATTCATATAATCAAGGCTAAAATTAGCACGGATTGGACTCTGCCCTCCACTGGAACAGCCTTCAGACACACATACCCCCACATACACACATTACAGATCTTATTCCGGGGAGTGTAGGGACCCCTAGGCACCCAGGACATCTACAGTTCATTTGTGCGAGTGTGTATGCACAGGGGTATGTGCATGTTTGCTTTTGATGCCGAAATAAAAATTAATGACTGAGATCTCAGGGTTGACCGAGGCTTTGGCTCAAACCACCCTGATGGAAGGAAAGCAATTTCAGTTGGAGTCAATAGGAGGGCAATCTGATCAGCTTGATCTTCAACAGGCAGAGTTGAATGTGTGGACGCAGCCTGTCATGCAGATGTTCCTCTATTATTACCAGAGATCCAAGTGAAGGGGTTTGATCTTACCAAATAAGCTAGGATGTATTTGTGCTTGCTAAATACAGGAGAGGATGTGGAATGGCTTCAATTTATTTTGTTGTGTGTGTTCAAGTACCCGGTTTGTCTTTTCCTGGTTTGTTATGTCTCCTGTTGGTGCTGGAAAACCAACTGATAGACATCGATTATTTGATTTGTTAACCTGTTCTTTCTTTCAAACATAAATTTTAAATGCCTACAGGATATTCACGTACAGGGTGCGTCGCACTGTTGGCTGAATGCCTGATGCATATGGCACTGGAAACACTTCAGTTGTCATTTTGTTGGTTGAATTCTACAGGAGACGCGTGTGCCGCGTTCTTTAACGGTCCGCCTGGAAACAAATGCCAAACCCACTCGTGGAAGAAAACCGTAGATTTTACAATGCGACAATGAGCGCTTATCAGGATTAAGCAAAAGCTGGACTTTCAATAGTATGTGAAGTTCACTGCTCCATTGTTGCAGTAAACTTGCACAACATTCTTGAATGAATAATTTATTAGATGCACGCTGGTCTGGTATTGTAGTGACATTGACTATACATTTATACTCCCCTAAACATGATGCTGAACAAAACGAACTGTGATTTGTTGCGTTACATATCAGTCAAACACTCTTGGGTGGTCCTTGGCCAATGAAAGCTGCGATAGAGTCCAGACCTTTCTGCCGTTAGTATGAAGGTCTGGCTACGTGAAACTACGTACAGGGGGCAGGAAAGTCGCAAGCCAAATTTGCAGTTACACGGTCTCCAAAACTTTATTTGCTATAGGTGCCACAATGAATCTCTCTTAGATACTCATGCAAACCATCGGCAAGACCCTCATCTCTTACCTGGAGGGTTTACTGAAAGTGTTTCTTCCAAATCCAACCTGAACCTGTTATCACGTTCTCTCCTTCCTGAGATTCCAGCCCTGGAACAACCGCTTTTCCACCCCAAAAACCAAGGTTTCTTTCAATGCATATGTGCGTATGTGCGCATATCAGTGCACTCCTCCAGAGGTAAACTCTATACCCTGCAGTTTCAGCAACATGTGTTTTACATTGATTCTAAATCTTGTCTTTTCGAAACCTTTCCTTCTTTATCTATACTTTTCACAGTGGCCACAGTGTTGTCCCTACACCGCCATGGTCACTGTGGTATCCGTCAGAGTGGTTTTCCATTTTAAAAAACCAAAAATCTGTTTGCCCCAATTTCACCCAAACTCATTAGGACCATTCAGACAAGGCCCTTTGACTCATGCTCTTAATAGGGGAGTTGCGGGTGACTCACAAATTTCCGAGAATTGCCCCCACCGACTACCTTCTCTTGTTCAGACTCACTGATGCACCCCGTCAATTGAGGAAACAACACACACTTTCAAGAACCAGCATGCACATACAAATAGGCCCCCACCCAAGTTCTCAGACTTTTCCAATACTGTTGTGACATACTGTTGTGACAGTTGCCATGGCAGTTACTTATCGTCATGTACACGGATGGTGGTAGAATAATAGTTTGAGAATCTGGGCTGATTATACAAAGTTTGCATGTTTGTTCCCAGGTAAGGATGGCCTAAAAATAGGATCCCTACTTCCCCTTTGAGCAAGGTACTTAGCTAGATCTGGGATAGGCCCTGTAATTGGTGCAATGTAAGTGACTTTAAATAAAAAGCATCTGCAAAAGAGAAGTCAATGCACTTGGGTAAAAGGTAATTACCTGTTTTTTCTTGTAGAAACCCTTTTGGTCACAGTTTGGAATGCGGAAGCCTCTTGCATTCAGCACACTTGAGATCTTAAAAATCTTTATAATACTCTCCATCTCCCGACGGCACGGACCCTGTACAAACACACACAGAGAGAACACAGAGTTACAGGAAATATCCAACTTACAAACAGATTAGAAAACTGGAGATACAAATAATGGGAATGGGGATAGAATGTTCTCTACTCCAACACATGCTTTGTCTTAGTAATGCATACTGGTGGGAATACAGCCAGAGCTTACATATTCAGAATCTCTCTTCAACTCCTGACTGAAGTTGTGATTATCTGTGTGGACCCCGCTGGAAACTGGTACTTTATAGCTCTGGGTTTTCTTGTTTTGATCTTTTTTTAGCACCTCCAGTTTATTGGAGTGGAGCATAGGATCTTTGGGCTCTAACGGTGTCCTTAGACCTCCCTGCGTGTCCCCAGAAACAACTGTCGTGTGCTGGATCGTCTCAGCCCCGCTGATGCCTGTTGCCCCAGTACCGTTGGAGATATGTTCCTCTCCTTCCTCCTCAGGGTTATCTGAATCAAAAGAGAAGTATGCATTTAACATCTGACCATTATCAAAATAAGCATTCATACAAATCTTTTCACATGAAACGGAATAGCACAGGGGGATCCAATCCTGCAACTGGTTTAGCTCCAACCTGCCCCCAAAAAAACTTCCCTGGAAGTTTCTAATAATCGTGAAGACCTTGATTAGCTGGTTCAGATGTGTTTAATGAGGATTGGCTCTAAAGACTGTTTAGATAGTGACCCTTCAGAACAGGATTTGTCACTCTTGGAATAGGGCTGGGACAATAAATCGATGCATCACTCGATTCTGATACTTTCTAATGATATTTTTATATATTTATACTCTGAAATTTTTTAACAGCAGATGGTGCTCTAGGCTAGTTTTTAACCACACTCTCAAATGCTCACAAAGAAGGGCGCTCGTGCGTTCATCTGAGTCTGAGAATGTACTTTCACCTCAGAATGGTTTATGATATGAGATTTATGTAAATAGCCCACTGAATTGAATTATTATTTTATAGAAGGTTCAAGTGGTGTGTGTAAAGAATTAGAAGCAAAAAAATCTCAGAATTGATCCAGAATCATTTCTCGATTCACAGTGCATCAATTTATTGTCCCAGTCTTACCTTAGAATAGCAAGAACCAAAACATCTATTAGCATACTGAGTCATTCAAACAAGATGTCAATTTGTAGGCCAGACCAGATGGCTAATTCGGAATTTCCTATTGGTTGGGTTTTTAGCATAGCGGTTTTCAGTTTAATGTGGCTAACACTACTCAAAGAGACTTCTTGAGTCATACCTAAAACTAGGATTGTGAAGCGTTTATGTTTTTTGCTACACATAGGCTACAACAGTAACCTGATTTGTCAAACCTGTGGTACTTGTAGTCCTTATTTAACTTTTTTTTTTTTAAAAGCACAGTGGCCTCAAAATTTAGATTTGAGCTATGACTGTATAATTTATGTTGTAGAACAAAATGTGAACGTTTCTTCAAGTAACGTTTACCACAGACCTTATTTCAGTCATAAATCGAAAAACCGCTATTCTAAAAATCCAGTGGAAATTCCAGAGGGAGACCATGGCTAGAAAACGCTAATTCTATTCCAGGTTTAGGGACTACAGACCGAACAGCTCTATTCTAAGATTCATCCCTTCAGAATAGCTTTCAAATTTTGCTAGCAAACATGAGAAATAAGATGACAACACACCAACTAAAAGAATAAAAGCTCATACACACAGAGAAGCGAGAGACAGAGAAAAAAACAGCAGAAGAGAAAGAGATATAGAAAGGGGGGATGGGGAAGTGAAGGACTGAGAGTATTTATAGTGACCTAAGTTACAATCGTTATAGGCCGAGGACAGACCACCTGACCCGAAACCGAGAAACCAAATACGGCTACAGGACGGAACGATTGCCTGCCTTCACTAACATGGTCGGGTAGGATGGTCTAACCAACAAACATCACATGCTTTCCTCTCTGTGCCCAGCTAAAGCTTTACTGTGGGTAAACACAAAATCTATTCAATGCAAACGTGGTTTCATTGTGGTTTAAATGTCCTTTTTTCTAATCCCACACCATTCCTCAATATGTGAACCCTATACTTATCCTACTAAATAACATTAGAGATGTATTATTAGGGCATTTGTATCAACATCCTAATTTCACTTAATTATTATTTACTCTTAACTACAAGATCCATTACTAGAAAAGTTCACTCAAGCTCTGTCATCATCTACTCATCCTCATGTCATTTAAAACAAGCGTGCTTTTTCCATGGAACACAAAAGGAATTATTGAGGAAAATGTTCAGGCTGCTCTTTTCCATACAATGAAAGTGGACTGTCAAACACTAAAAATGTGATCACACCTTGTATGATGTTTCAGCACGTTTAGACTGCATAGAAGAACTTTGCTTGTGTACAGTCAAAAGCATAGAGCACTTGACACCATACAAGAAGAAGCAGATAAAGCACAACATCTATTGGTCCTTACACATTCATTATCATGAAGGTGTAAATGTGTGGAAACATGTACAGAATTTCAAAGCTTTTTTTTTTTTTTAAAAGCAAACAGCAGGAATAATTCACCCAAAAATGAAAATTATCCCACGATTTACTCACCCTCAAACCATCCTATGTGTATATGACTATCTTCGCTCAGACGAACACAATCGGAGTTAGGGGTTAATAAATCTTTAAAAAATAAAATAACTAGCTTCCAGCAGATGGCCTAAGCAAATCGATCTACGGCATAAAAGTAATCTCTGATCCGATGCATTACGTATTGATGAACGTGAAAATGCATAAGATAGAGTGAAGCAAAAAACAGTTATGAATTAGAAGTCTAAAATGAGAATTTTTAAAGAGATATTTCAGAGGATTTCGATATTACCCTATTTGTTTGAACCGCGAGAGGTGTCCAAGCTTATGCTGCTCCTACATCCCACATCATACATCGCGTCAGAAGTTACTCTTTTGGCGTAAGTCGACATTTGTAGCACGTCTCCCAGAAGTTAGTTATTTTAGTTTATAAAGTTATAAATAGTTTTATAAAAAGTTTTTAAAGCTATGTTAAAATCACATTTGATTACTTCTGAATCCAAATCCCAATGATGGTGAGTGATGTGTGTGTTTTATATTGTTTTATTTGTTTTTATTTATATTTTTGCTCTCTCTTGGCATTGTGAAGCACTTTGGTACAACTAACGTTGTATTAAATTGGTGCTATATAAATAAAAATACAATACAATACAATACAATACAATACAATAAGGATATTTTTCATGCAAAAATGCATTGCATCACTTTAGAAGGCCTTTATTAACACCCTGGAGACATATGGATTACTTTTATGATGGATGGATAGACTTTTTCTGAAAATCATGAGTGCCATTCAATGCTTGGAAGAGCCAGGATATCATTTAATAGAACTCTAATTGCGTTTGTCTGAAAGTAGAGTCATACTCCTAAGATGGCTTGAGCGTGAGTAAATCATGGAGTAATTTCATTTTTGAGTGAACTATCCCTTTAAATGTGGTTCTGTTTCTCTCAGAAAATGTTTGCATACCTTTTTATGCACACAAGTCGTATAGACTACTTTTATTGTGCCTTTTTAAATCATTTCCTTAAATTCTCCAAGACAAAACATTTGTACTTGTATGTCACTTTGATAAGAAAACATCTGCCAATAAGCTAAATGTAGAAAGCTAGCCGCCACACACTGATTTTGCAAGACAACTTCATTACTCTTTCATATGTGCCTTTGATCAGCCATTTATAGTGGACAAAATGTCCCAAATTGCACTCTAATCTGTTTTCACTAACTGCATGGCCATTTCTCAATTGCAAGCAAAAGTAAAGGGTCCAGCGAGGAGTGCATTTGTCAGCTTCAACAAATGCCTTGCGAGAGTGCTGAGCGAAGATGAATTATGGCAATGTTTAAACATGCTGTCCTCTTGGGGTTTTACAGCTCTTGTCTGTTGAATAAATATTCAGTCTCTGGCCGTACAAAACAAAGCAGAGCTCTCGCAGGAACGAGAGACTAATAAACAGCTGGAGCAGAAGAGAAAGAGATATTTAGAAAGAAATACAAAAGGGGCCATTAAATATGGAAAGTGGGAAAGAGGGTGGTGGGACAACCCTAGCATCGGGTGCACTGCACAAATGTCTGAATATCAAGAACTGTAGAGATAGTTCAGCAGAGAGGAAGGGTTAAGTGAAAACAGATTTTCTGTGTGTATGTGAGTAAGTGCGCACTTGTGGCACACCAAACACTCCTCTGTAGCCATGGAAGCAGCGCTCCAAACCAGAATTGAGCTATGCCTTCATTGACGATGAAATAACAACGACAACAACAACATCAACATCAACAACAACATCGAGTTCTGCAGCAAAACTCGAACAAGGTAAGTAATTGTAATGACCACATATAATGACAGCGAACAACATGCGCAACAAGCTGCCGCCTGCTTCCCTTGCATGACCCACCGTACCTCTCACATAAACAAATCCAGGACAGACGAAGAGAATGGAGGGCCATCTAATTCAGGGTCTTGGGAAAACATCAATATTTAACCCCAAAGTAAACTTTTAGAACTTTTTATGACTTTTCCCAGCACCTAGTGGCGCATTTTGAGTCACTCAACCTCATGTATTTGTTCAAACCCAAATGAGCAAACAATTTATCATCCTGGCAAAATGGGCAGAGCGTGAATGAGAGGGTAAAAAAGACGGGCACACGGCAGGTAAATTTCACCGCCGAGGCTCGAGACGAAAACCAATCCACCTCTTCTGAGAAATCCACATGTTAAGTATATAACTGCACACGCACAAACAACGTCATAACTCATAACCTCATAATCTGTCATTCCTCTTGCTCCGCCACGGACTGTTCCCACCCAGAATCACGCTGGGCCACACTGCTACCAGACCAATCAAGCCCTGCAAAAATATCATAATTCATGTGTGGCAGAGCCATGGGGTGGAGCCACGCACACCATGGCAATGGAGCCCTGCTCTCTGGTTGGCCAAAGTGTGTAATTACCATAAAGTGTGGTATGATGGGAAAGGAGCACTGAAAAGCAGCATGGGCTCAAATGAAAGGGCAGCGGAGGGAGAAAACATGAGGTAAGGCACTACTGTAAAACAGTTGGCGCCCCCAAACTGCTTTTTAAAAGTGACTCTGGGTCCTAACAATAGCCTTTGTGTGTGTGACAATGTCATGGTTGATTGCTTCAACACACCACTGCGGCTCTTACAAATAACTAGAGAGGGTAAAAACAAATTCAGTCGGGTAGCTTGACGTCAGTTATGACCAAGAACGCCAATTATTTCGGTTGCGCGGGTCCACAGCTTTCCCTCTCTCAAGGAATTCACTTGGATGACCTAAGCTGAAAAATGCATTCTAAGAAATGCACAATAAAACCTTTGACACAGTCATGTCGCTCACTATGAAATGAATTTGCTAGAAATGTGGTCAGATATACCAATCTTGTATCTTGAAGCTCTCAATGGAGACTCCTGAGCCAATAAACAGCTAGGGAGCATCATTCACAAAACGGTGATCTCCGCTCCTCTGCAGGGACTATATATAAACCGATGTGGCATTCTTAACGATTGGGTTGGTGAAGCCAAATTTTGGTGCACACACAAAGATACACAGAGCTGTTTCTCTCTCCATCTCTGGCTCTCTCTCTCACACACACACATACACACCACATGCATAAAACGGCATAGAGAAGCTGCTGTAGCGCTGAACCTCGAGAACAACGGCGGTAGTGTGGGGCCGGCTCACGGTGGCTGGACTTCACGACGACTGCCTGTTGCAGGAGGTCGCCGCGTCATGCCGGTGTTCTGAAACTCTGACCTACCTTCTCAGGATGACCTGCCAGTAGTTAAAACTGTCATCTTTAAAATTACAATATCTCGTCAGGCAGAAAATAACCTGTTGGGATGTAGTACCGGTGTAATGTGTTAAAAACATTGCAGAAAATAAATATCGGGATTGTCAACAAGGGTATGGCTTATCTTGTTTGTCTGGAGTAACCCACAAGCATTAAACCTAGTATTGTATTCTGAGAGGTATCTTAGATTTTTTGAACAGCTATAAACCAGTGAAAACTATGGAGGTGCTAATGTCTAAAGAATAGGCATATAGTGGCATGAGTGCAGTTGCAACATCTTATGGGTTGTCAAAGGAAAAAGCTCCCCACCCCCTACAGTGCAGCATTCCCAACCTGTGAACATATTAACCTTGTTACGCACAGCAGAGTAAACTCGTACTGATGCATATGGACAATGCTTGTTGGGATGTATTAGACAACACACATACACAGGGTGTGAATTATGGGGTATTTGGGTGTCTTTCTGAAAAATATCTTAAGATATTTTGCTAGTCTTACCTGGTCTCCCTGTCTGGCTATAGGGTTTTTCCAAAATCCAGAATTCCAAATACAGAAGCTGGTTTAAAGGGATAGTTCACCCAAAAATGAAACTTTCGTCATCATTTACTTGCACTCAAGTTGTTCCGAACCTGTATGAGTTTCTTTCTTCTGTTGAACATAAAAGGAGAGATTTTAAAAAATGTTGGTAATCGAACAGTTGACGGTAGCCATTGTCATCCACAGTTGGAAAAAAAAAAAATAATACAAAGGAAGTCGAGGGATAATGGTTACCAACATGCTTTAAAATATCTTCCTTTGCGTTCAACAGAAACTCACACAGGTTTGGAGCAACTTGAGGGTGAGTCCGTGACGACAACATTTTCATTTTTGGGTGAACTATCCCAAAGTATTCTTTATAAATACATGAGTATACAAATTTGTTTACTTGTATGTATAAACAACCTTAAAAAAGTTATAAGTGAGAATGCACTTCGCTAAGAAATCGCCTTGGCCTGAAGAGGTAACCATAGCAACAGTAGGCTGCTCGTGCGCTTTTCGGACGCTACACCGACTGTCATTATTTATCACCTTAATAAACATATATAAAATTGCAAGTATACCATAAAAAGTTTTGTCTAAAATGTATTTATTTTTGAAAAAGCACACCCTTCAAATAAATCGTTGAATAAATAGCACACTGCACATACACACAGTACACACTAGCCGAGAGTGAGGGCTGTACCTTATTCACGTGCGCTTACCGTGACCATGAGTTGGAATGCCGCTTAGCTTTTTGTCAGGTGCCTTCGCACACACGCCCCGTCCCTCCAGCAGAGCCTGCAGAGGTTTGCTCTCCCCGGGGCGATGTTGACAGCTCAGCCCGGTACCGCAGCGCCCAGTGTACACTCCGCACGCCTGGCCCTCAGTGAGCGGGCAAGTCATGCAGCACCCGCAGCCCGGCTCCTTAACCGGCTCGGCGCAGTCCCGAGGCAACGGTTTGCACAGCACCATCGCCCCGTCGTCGCACGGCTCGCAGCGGACCACAGGGCTGACGCTTTCAGCCAGCCGGGCGAATGCTGCGAGCAGCGCGGTCAGGCAGAGCGCACACAGTCCCGTCATGGATCCGGAGTTCTGAACGCGCGCACGGGGGGAGATGTGTGGGAAAAACGGTGCGTCAGATCACCTCACCTGGATATATTAGTACACTAAAGCCTGAGATCTCAGCATATGCCTTAGGAAAGTAGCGACGCTTTGGGTTTGTGCTGCTGTCACGTCGGTTTGATTAGACTGTGAACTAAGCGGCTGGGTCTCTCCATCTGTAAGTGAGTTTAAGTGGAACTTCAGGTTTTATACAGGCAGGAAAAGCACGGGCACTAAGTCACTCCCCCTGGTATGAATTATGTAGTCACCGGTTTCGGTCTTAAGGGACAGCGCGCGCGCATCCTTAATGAAATCCTTATACACAAGAGACATGGGTGAAATAGGCTACAGGGAATCTTGCGCGCGCTTTCAGACCCGTCATTGTTGTCATTCACGGGCATTTGGGAAGCTCAAAAAGAGCTTAAAGTAAGCAGTTATAAAAAAAAAAAAAAAAGACCCGTTTACGCCGCAAAAGTAATGTAACTTCATCAAAAAGACAGTTAACTTTTTTAAACATTTTTACCAGCTACAAAGGTGAACATTCTACTGCTAAATGTCCCAATTATCATAATATATATATATATATATATATATATATTTTTTTTTTTAAATGTGGCGTATGAAAGTGCGTTTTATTCCTGGTCGCAGTTGAAACTGCAGTGTCTAAAATCGATCAGCTGCTCAACACTAAGTCAAATAATTCAATATATTATTAGAAGTACGAATTAACTTTAAAATGACATTAGAAACATCCATCCATTCTCCAAACCACTTGTCTTGGATATTCTTTACAGACAAAGAGAAATTTGTTAACAATAGAACCATAGAAATATCTACTCAATATTAAAAAATAAAATAAAATAAAAAATACAGTAAATAAGATTAATTGAAAGAAACAATTACTAAATATATATTGAAAATTACTAAAAATATATTTTAAAATTATGCTCTGACAAATACTTTGTAAACTGTGGTGGACCTGCCTCAAAAAAGACAAATATGAGCCCTGGTGGATACATATATCTATTACTAAAAACAAATAGGAACCTGGTGTTAGTGACCTAAGGATTGTTCCCATCTAAACATCCAAAAGCAGTTAAAGGCACAATTCACCCAAAATTGAAAATTATCCCATGATTTATTCACCCTCAAGCCATCCTAGGTGTATATGACCATCTTCTTTCAGACCAACACAATCAGAGTTATACTAAAAAATATTCTGGCTCTTCCAAGCTTTATAATGGGGCTCACTATCCAAAAAATGCTTTTGGAGTTGTCGATATTTTTGCTGGAAGCTGGTTATTAGTTAAAATATGTAAACTAATATAAATATGTACATTTTGCTTACAAAACCCCATCTCTCCACTTCGGAAGGCTTTTATTAACTCCCCGGAGTCGTGTGGATTACTTTTATGATGATTGGATACACTTTTTTGGGCTTCAAAATCATGAACGCTATTCATAACCATTATAAAGCACGGAAGAGCCACAATGTTTTTTTTATATATATTTGTGTTCGTCTGAGAAAAGATAGTCATAAACACCTAGGATGGCTTGAGGGCGAGTAAATCATGGGATAATTTTAATTTGGGGGCGAACTATCCCTTTAAAAAAAAACAGTCTAGACCAGTTTTCACCTCTGAATATTTGAGCAACTCTCTGAACACGGTGGAAAATGCACTTTGGGTGGTCAGGCATTAGCGGTCTCATGACACCTGCTGTACCCAGATCAGTCCATTCATCCATACAGAATCTTCACTTATCATTTGCAACTTTTCACCATCCATTCAGGACCGTTGAATGAATGGAACAGCTAGGAACCTTGACCCGTTCGGCCTGGGGGAGAAAAATGATGACCTGTGAATTTTCACAACGGGCCTGCATCTGTCCATCCCTCTCTCCTTTTCTGTCTATCTCTCCTTCTCACTGGGTGGTAAGAGATGATTAGAGTGTGGGTTGGATGTTGGATTGTGCTGCTTCAGCGCTGAACACCCCTCCTGCCTCTGCTCTGTAATAACACAAAGTCTGTACAGGCTGTACAGCTTGGTGGCTCCAGCTTTGGGAAAATAAAGGCCTACAGGCCTGCCTGCAGACCCCGGTGTTGAGACTAGCCCACTGAAAACAAGCAGAGGGGGTAAGGAAATACCCCCCAGCACACACAACCCCATTAACAGCACCCTCTGCTACTAAGATTAGTTTTCTTATGACTCTGCATATTTCTCCCTCGGTCTCCCACTCTTGATTTCTTATTGTCTGTCTGTCTGTATACCTCAGGAATTCCTCCCGCTTTGGGATTCTGCACGTGAGGGCTCTCCTCTGGTCTCCAGGAGCATTCTGGGAAAGGAATGCACAGCGCCTGCACAAGAGGGACAAAGCGCTTGCACACGCAATGGGAGAGAGGCCGAAAATCAAACTGCGCCCCGACTGTACGATCTGATAAGATAGCGATTGATGGTGTCATCCATGACAATGAGTTATTGACCTAGATCGTATCGCAGATTCCTTATCAGTGCAAGCAAGTAAACTCGTATAACAAATGCATTTAGAAGCGCCTGTTTGCCGGTGTGTGTGTGAGTCTGCGTGTTTATTTCTGTGAATATTATTGCAGCTGGCTGAATGTTTATTGAAAACGCTGCGCTCCAAAGGACGAACGCCAAATTGCGGGCCTACATTTTAAGCGTCTCTTAGTCTTAATATCCTCTATAATCTATCTGAATCTCACTCTTTATTTGAGTGTCAGCACGTCTCCAACGCTCTGTCTCTCATTCACATTCCTCTGGCTGATCTCGGAGTTGGATGGTAAATCATTAATTGTCCTTCCTGCTCTGCTGTATGACAGCTGTCAGTGTGACACTCGTTTAATACCGGTTTCATCTGTGGTTTCTGGAGGGGGACGAGAGAAGGGGGGTGGAGAAATTGATTTGTTTGTTTTGTTCCTCCAAGGGAATTTTATAGAAAACAGCACATCACTGATGGCACTGCCACTCCATATTATGGATCTGTCTGGTCACACACACACACAAATGTACTAAACACACACACACACACACACTCACACAAAGCATGATTTATTGCTGGTATGGAGGCTTTCGACATTAAACATATCGGCTCATATGTTTGTGTGTCTTGCAAGCATATGTGCAATGTTAGATTTGTTCTTAAAGGGATAGTTCACCCAAAAATTTACTCACCCTCATGTTGTTTCAAACCTGTATGAGTTTCTTTTTTCTGTTGAACACAAAAGAAGATATTTTAAAGAGTGTTTTGAAGCGGAAAGTTGACGGCACCCATTGACTTCCATAGTATTTTTTTTTCCTTCCATGGAAGTCAATGTCAACCGTTAATTGTCTGGTTACCGACATTCTTTAAATGATCTTCTTTTGTGTTCAAACAGAAGAAAGAAACTCATACAGGTTTGGAACAACTTGAGGATAAGAAAGTAATAGCAATTTTCCTTTTATCCCTTTTACATATGCGTATAAATAAATATATTATTTTATATATTTTCTTTGTCTGTTTCTGTTTGACATTCTCATAAGGTTTTGATTTGGCACCAATCTTGATGTTATGCCACAAAGAAATGATAAAAAATGGTCTAAAACACATACACAACACACTCTCATCTAACAGTCAAACAAATGTCTCTGCAGGTGAGCAGTTGAGTGAATCTCAGAAAAAGCTCATGTTATATTTAACCCCAAAACGGAAAGAAAAAAGATAGAAAATGTATATTTTGCATACATCAGGACAATTAAGAACATTTATGTTTATTTATTTTCTTTCTCATTATGTTTTAATGATGATTCTTATTCCTGTACTGCCAATTTCAAAAGTAATATTGTTTTGCAGTGATTTTTCCTAAAAATTTAAATTAATAATATTTTAATTAATAAAAAGCAGGACTACAAATGCTCCCGGGATGTGTAAATAATAAACAATTTATATTTTAATTAATTACATTAAATCTTTTTATCATGTTACAGTAATGTGAATTTGGGGGGTAAAATGAGGTTAAATGTTCTGAAAAATCTTAGATGACATTATTATACATATTTTCTATAAAATATATTTTATTTATAGATTAAATACTTTTAAGTGTGTTATTTAAACATTTTTGACATTTTTATTGATATGAAATATTTTATTTTACATGAATAAAATTGTTTAAACCGTACACCTAGTTACATGATTTCATTTAAACAGTAAAACGTATACATACATACAGTACAGAAAAAATGTTTTTTTAGTTTAGTTCAAAAGATCATTTTAAATGCAAATTTAAACATCATGTTGCTTTAAAATGTAAACTGTCAAAACGCAGCTTAGAGCCAGTGACACCGCCGGTCTAGATCTGCAGTTGTTCAAGCCAGATCGAACGTGCCAAGAATAAACAACTCGTTCTAGACAGCGTCAAAGAAACTGAAATGGATATAAACATAAATACTGCATAGAAACATACAATACTTATACTGTACATTGAATAGTTGTTTTACATTACACATGGCCAAATCTACGGCCATGCTTCTCACAAACTCTGAGCCAAGAAACTGTTGAATGTGAAGCCTCTGTGCCCATTTGCAGGCTAAAAAATGTAAACAACATTATCAGATAAATGGCCTCATTGAATCTAAACTCACTGACATTATTTTTCAGATGTGACTCAAACAAACTCATTGCCTGTGAAGAACAACATCATCTTTCCATGGCACACTTCCCAAAGCCTCTCCAGAATTCGATAGCAACTGTACTTCGACCAGGAAGGAAACCAAATGCGCACTGCGCTCAAAGGCCAGAGCTGAATATGTCCTGAATGTTTCTGTGCTCTGTTCTTCTGATGTGCCCAACTCTCTCTCTCTCTCTCTCTCTCTCTCTCTGTCTTCAGGAACAAATAATTACAGTCACAGCATGTGATTTAACAGCGCAGAGATCAAATTCCACCGTGTTATAATCACTCGCTGTTCGGCTATTGCAGCAGCAAAAAAGAGTGTGAAGCTAATGGGTGGGGGTGGTGGTGGTGGTGGGGGGGAGCAGAAAAGATTTGCTTTTGCTAGGTTACAGCGCAAGATCAGAATGGAAATTGAGGGAGCTCAGACCGATTTAGAGAAAGCAGGCGTGACGCACAGGTGGTTTGTCACTGTGAGAAATATCCTAGAAGCGATGCAGGCCGAACATAATCATTTTGTGTTTTTGCGATAAGCTCTCTGAGCTTCACTCTATTTTTGGAAAAGCTTTTCCGTGAGAGCAATTCTGAAGATGGAAATAGTGAGCGCACAGTAGAGCGTATAAAGCTGAAGGAATGTGTGAGATCCGAGCATGACTTCGCACTGCATGGTTTGAGTATGAGCCAAAACAGATGGAACAGACCCAATAAAGGTTTAGAGCCCAACACTGTCCCCATTCACCACATGCTCACACACACAAACACACACAGACACACACACACCTTGCAAGTACTAAGTTCACTATAGCACCATTGGCCTTGTTGCCTACTGCCTACAGAGGGAGTTGCCTTCTAAGGGAGCTTCTAAACAGTCATGGAACCACATAAGTGACTCTACCAAGACAGTGTCACACAAATTACACTTCGCACAAGAGATCTGGTATACCGTTTTACAAAATTTGCTTAAAAATACTGCAAAGGGCATAAGGTTCTGTTTATTTTGCTTGCTGGTTTGCTGGTCCCCAGCATGAGAAGCAGGAGTGCCAGTGAACCAGATACACCAGCTCAGTTTTACTTGAGAACAGCATGACTGGTACACCAGCTAAGCACTATACTAGGTCATGACGACCTTTGTCAAGAAAACAGATTTGGACCACTTGACCTGGGCAGTGCATCAAAAAAAAGGGGTGGGGCACAGGAGAATCGCAATTCATTTCAATACAGTTTAGGTAAACAATACATTTTTACTTGAACATCAACTAATATTTTTTTTAATAATCAACATTTCCCTCACTTCCCCATCTTCTATTTATTTGGATTTATTTAAAGTCAGCATTATTCACCCACTCTATTTTCTAAATTCATGGTATTGATTATACATTATTGTGAATGATTGCATTTCATATTGCATACATCTGTCGCTATTTGTCTTTCATTGGGACTTTAGACAGCATCTAAATGGCCATGGGACAAGTTAACAGGGCACTACTCAAGCATACAGAACAGACGCGTAGCATCATACATTTTACATTTTATTTGCGGCAAATAATTTTTAAAATTTTTTCCAGTGTTGGGGAACGTACTTTTAAAAGTAATGCATTACAATATTACGTTACTCCCTACAAAGTAACTAATTGCATTACTTAGTTACTTTTAATGGAAAGTTAAAGTTATGTTGCATTGCTTTTGCATTATTTTTTCCCACCTGGGTTGGGCTTGCTGGTTTATTTTTTAATAACAAAAAAAGAGTTCTATTTTTGGCAAATGTAAAGGCATTTTCACACCAAATGTGAAATGTATAAGCCTAAAGCTGAAGGAAATGCAAATTCACACCTGTACAGTAGAGGGCGCAGGTCAAACCTTTCAGCTGTGCTGCCATTCTGAATAGGACACTGGAGAAGAAAATTCAACACTCTTACTTAAGCAATAAAAAAACAAAACAAAAAAACAAAAACAAATGTGATGTTTATCTAAAGCAATTTTGCTTATTTACTATAGTTGAATAGGATCATCAAAGGTCAGCAACAAAGACAAAAGTGAGATTAAATACATAAAGTATATTTCTGTGAGATGAGTAAATGCATAGAACTACAATATCCATCATGTTCACACAGCGCACAAAACACCTCTGACCTTACTGACAATTTCTCTCAACATGGGGACAGGAGAGCTGTCAGTCAATAAATGGGGAAACAAAGTAACTTGCATTACTTATTTGAAACAGTAATTCAGATATTTTGTTGTAAATTTAAAATTATTGTGTAACTTTATTAGTTACTTGAAAAAAGTAATCTGATTACATAACTCAAGTTACTTGTAACACATTGCCCCCAAAACTGTGAAAAACTACTAATATTTTACTTGCCTTGTGGATTTAGTTTTTCCACTGAAACCCAATAAAGGTTTAGCCCAATGCTGTCCACATCCTCCACTTGCTCACACAAACCTTTCACTATAAGATCACTATAGCTCGGCTCAAAAACCTAGCTGATTGCTGCCTACTGCCTACATAGGGTGTTCCCTTCTAAGAAAGGTCATGGAACTGTAACCGATCTGTATCAAAAGGTCACACTTAACTCCCGACAAAGCCCCCTGGGATTTATGCCAATGAAAATAATTTTGTTTAACACCTTGCAGCAACACAAGTTCAACAGCCAGTAGCAAAAGAGAACATGATGTGAACTTCAAGTACAAATACTTTTATTAACAAAACAACCATCAATAATAGATTGGGATAAATAGACAATTAATTTTAATTGAACACCATTTTGGAGATCTGGATTCGTATGCCAAAATATTAAAATCACAACCCACCATTTAAAATAGTACAAGTTATACCTGGGCAGTGGGAAGAGAAAGAAGCAAAGAGTCATTGGACCACAACTGGGCACACACCAAGGGGGTGAACAGGGTATTAACCACAAAATTAACCGAAATTAACCACATTAACAGCTCACACACTCACATCCTTGGACCAAGGAGTTATGTCCCTAAAAATGGCTCTTCAGGGTCACAATACCGAAAGTCAGGGGGGAAAAAATCCGGAAATTATGCATGCTACCCAACCTCTGGCTATTTAGAGGGGGGAAACATACATACGCCTCACATTCTTGTTTATTCACACGATCACAGAACCAATTTGGAACACTCTACAAGGGCAGCAACACAAAGTGTACAGAAGACTAGTCTGACCTTAGCATGTTGCTAAGCTAACAAGCTGTCACACGCACGAAAACAGATAGCATACTCATGAAGCATTTTTTTTTATAGTCACCATTTCTCTCTTCTCTTCAGCCATCTAAGATTGATGTTTTTACCGAAACTGTCTCAGTGCATTCTGGAATTGCCTTTTCAATTTCTTTACATGTGATGCTGCCTCCTGCCTCCTGAAATGTTTATTCTCAGAATAAGTCCTGGTTTTCCCCACTGACGTGGCTGGTGTGGAGGGTATTGTTTGGCAGAGTTGTTTTGCTGGAACAGTGTAAATAACACTCCCACGCCAGTCACTTTTATCCCCTAACTCACTGTCCGTGATGACAGAACCGACAGTCTCTATCACTTACAGGCTGACAGCCAGCTAATCATGACAGGAATGTGAAGGGAGGAAGGGAAGAGATGGGTTTGGGGTCACACATTAGCTATGAGACACTGGAATCTGCAAATGCACTTGAGAATAAGCGTGTCAATGCAGCCTCCAGGATGCTGGGGTGGTGAGCAAAAAAAGCCACCTCAGCAAGATCTGCAAATTCTTCCCCACTTTTCGCTGGTAGATGCAAGCAGTGGGAGCATAGGAGGAGTATGAACCACTTAAAGGGACAGTTACCCTAAAATAAAAATTAAATCATCATTTACTCACCCAGGAGCTGTTCTAATGTTGTATGCCCTTCTTTCATATATGGACCATATATAAGGAGAATTTTGAAAACACTAACTCTGTTAGTTCCACAGTTCACTCACTTTCTAATTTCAAGGACTGAAACTCAGTTTGTTTTATGACAATCATCAGATGTAAATGCGATGGATATTTTAACCTCAATGGCCAAGGTCAGGAATTTTATTAAACAATACTGTGGCAGGCAGGGTGCGGCCGAGAGCCGTGGGAACGGAACGACAAACCAGGTTTTTGTTTCTCATGGAGGAGCCCTGGCAGGATAAAAAGAGGAACGGCAACAGTGAAGGACGAGATAGAAGCAAGCCTGGATTTTATGTTATATTTTAGTATGTTTTCATGTGGTAGTCGTCCCTGAGGCCAGAGCCTGCTGCCGTCCGCTATGATGGGGAAGGAGCAGGGAACATGGGACTTGCTGCCGGCTACCTGAAACCGGAGGAGTAATTGCCGTCCGCCAAGAGGCGGAGGACGATCAAGCCGTCCACCAAGGAGCGCCAAGTACCATCTAATGACACCTCGAGAGAAGGCCTCTCAACACTCGGCTTATCAACACTCGGTTTGAACTTTGCGTACTTCGAAGGTGTGGCATTTTAAGTCTGCGTCCTTTGAAGGATGCAGCCTCTTAATTTTGTACATAATGTACAAATGAGCATTATGCATTTTTACGTCTTTGCACAGAATGTTCCAGTTTCGGTTTTCAATCTGATCAAGTGTTGACTAGAAAAAGTTTAAAGCACCCCTTATAATCCAAATGAAATTGGATTGGATTTAGCCAATTCATTTTGACTTTTTTCCTCAAGTTTTCTACCAGAGGTCCTTTGTATGAGGTAATCCAGCATGTTAATTTCTTAAAGCCTTGATTGTCTTTTCTGCAGCAGCTCTATAAATGGGAACCAGGTCATTCTGCTCTTTAACTTGCCAGCTTTTGTGTGCTTTTATTTTATTTTTCCTTCTTGCCACTCCATAAAACATATTTTTCCAAGTCACCATCTGAGCCTGGTATTTTTGTTGCTGTTTTCTTGGACGGAGAATGATTGTGTTTCTCTTCAGAGGGCATTCACCCTTTCCCAGGGTTTCCCATTTATGGTTAAAGTCACACCATGACTGTGTATCACCGCTCTCTACTGTAAAACCAAAAATCTGAGTTTACGCAATGTGAATTTGGCCATTTGTGTGCTCTAGTGTCATTAGTGGTTCTTGTTATGGCTTTTTCAAAACCCCTAAACCTACATACTAAACTTTGCCTTGCAACTAAATTGTGTGCCTCGGACGTGAATGATATGTCAAATCATGCGGTTTGTTCAGAGGAGGTGTGCTATTACTTTTTATTGTTATCAGACCGTGGACAATAAAATGCCAGTAAATCCATAAGTTTATAATGGAGAGCGATGAGACACATTTAGAGACCAAAAGACATCATTTGAATTCCTAAAAATCTAGTTTGTGACTAGAATCCAATGTAATTCGTTATAATACAACTTTATAAAGTCTGTTAAAGTTTGGATCTTGTTCTCAGAGAGCAGCTGCTTTTCAGGAACAAACTGGAACAATGCCGGTCAGTAAATCTAAGGCAGGAGTTCATCCATGAGGGATGCTGTGGGTTTAGTGTGTAAATAGGGTTTCTTGGGAAACATCTGGAGCTAAATTCCATGAAGCTCTCAAATGAGGTTTTGGCCATTTTTGAGTCAGCGGGGAGCACATCCCTCAACCTTTTATCTTAGAGAGAGAAAGAGAGGGAGGGAGAGAAAGATACCGATGGTGGCAAAATGAAAGGGTGCAGGATGGAAAAAACAAAGGCAGAAAGGAGGAGGGTGAGATCTGGTAGGGGGCATCTTGCGGTAATGTTGGGCCTAAAACAGACTCAATACAAGTATGTGAATTTAAATGTTTTTATGAAGTGTGAATACAAGATAATGTGCAATTTATAATGCAACACTTGAACATGTTACATTCTTAGCCACACGGGGCACTATAGTTTTATTTCAAAAGAAATGAATACGTTTATTCAGTAATGATCATTTAAATGGATCAGAAATGATTGTTAAGACATTTATACTGATGCAAAGAAATTCTATTTAAAATAAATGCATTTTTTTTTAACTTTCTAAATATCAAAGAATCCTATTTCCCCCAAAATATTAAGCAGCACAACTGGCTTTAATATTGATATTAATAATAAATGTTTCTTGAGCAGTAAAATAGCATATTTGATCATGTGACACTGGAGTAACGATGATGAAAATTCATCTTTGATCACAGGAATAAAAATATTATAAACATTCAAAATACATTCAGTTATTTACATATACAAAGCTCCTAAAGGGACATGGTGATGATGAAAACAATATTAGATGAGCGGAAAAATTGTATGTTAATGCCAAGTGTTCTTCGCGCAACGTTTGTCACAGTCACGTTTAGTTCGGTCTTTTCATGTTTAGTCTAGTCTTGTCATACTTAGTTAATCAGTCATTGTCTGCACCTGTTATCACTAACTAGTTTCACCTCCTTCACCTGTGTATCGTTGTCATCAGTGTATTTTAGTTCCTGCCTGTTCAACATTCAGTGTCTGTTATCGTTTGTGCCATGCCCTCTGTTATGCTTGTTCTCCGTTCCCATTGGAATAAACCTGTTTGTGTTTCGTATACTCTCGTCTCCTGTCATCCCGAGTGTTACAATGTTTCTCTGGGGTTTCTCGGAAGAACGTGAAAAAAATTAAATACATATTTTTTCCACCACCATGTCCCTTTAGACATGCCTCTGTAATAATATTTCACAATATTATTGTATTTTTAATCAACTAAAGCCTTGGTGAGCAGAAGAAATCGATTTCAAACTTTTGAAAAGGTTTAAAGCAAATTCTGTATTTGACAGAGTTTTGTCATCTTTACCAAACAAAGCTTCCGGAATATTTATATTTTAATTGTAAACTACTTGATGGAAAAACGTCATTTTGAAAATAAAGAGAATGTCAGTCTTTATCAAAACAAGCCCAGCATAAAAGACGCCAAGGTCCTGGTCCTGGTTGTGTTAATGAACAACAGATTGTACTGTACGTTCTCTTTTATATATAAGCCACACCAATTGACCCTTCAAAAAGACACGCCTCCTTAAGTTACTGTTGCTTTGTCCAACAAGCCATGCACTCTCACACCACACATCATGCTCTCACACAGTGAAAAATACATCCTGGAGCAAAGAGGACACTGACAACGCATATGTGTAGTAGATCACAATGTGTAGTGACTGATCACTGTGAAGCTCCTTCGATCGGCTCTTGAACCAACCATCTCTTCATATTAGTTAATTTATAGCATCAAATAAGCATGAATGAACATCAGAAGGAATGTTGTTTCAACCACGGAAACACGTGAATACACACAATTCTTGAAGATCATGTTCACCAATGTTAATCTACTTACTCCCCTGACTTCTTTGTGAGACAAAACGGCCGATTTGGGGTTATGATTGGTCAGATCGCCTGTCAATCAAACTATTTGCGAAGGGTCAATTGCACATCAGTAAATAAATAGCCAATAGTGATGTAACAACCACCACGCTTTCACTGGAAATGACTAATGTGTGTGTGTTCCTATTGGAAGTGGATGCTGATAGTTGACAGATCTGAAAAGAATATCTCTAATGATTTTCTGAGCTGGAGATAAAGTCAGCAAGAGAAACAAGTTTCAGTGAGTGAAAGTGATGGAGCATTCTTTCTGTGGAGATACCCACATTCACGTCTTATTTTATGTAGCTGATGCTTAGAAGAAGACTACTGAACAAACTGAAAATGTGTATGTGTGTTTCCATGAACTATAGGGTGTAGAAGAATGTTAAGATAAATCTTTTCTTGATAAGCGCATGCAGCCACCACTGGAAGCGATTCAATCAAACCCACTTCACATCGCACCACATGTATGTATCCCTCAGAGGCCAGTTCAGATACAGATCCTGGCAGTGAGGATGTTTTGGGAGGGGGCCGGTTCCTGGAAAAGTGACTTCAAATCTCATGCCAGGCTTGGTACATTGAGATATGCAGGATGTACTGTTCTGCTGTGAACTATAACAATGGAAGGATCCTCATTAAAGGATGCTTTACATGGTAAATTCAGGAAACACGGCTCAAGTGCTGATGGGCTTCAGTATTATCCATCCATCCATCCATCCATCCATCCATCCATCTCTCTCGCTCTTTATTTATTTCCATCCATCCATGCATCTCCCTCTCTCTCTTTATTTATTTAGTAATCATTCAGGCCAGAAGAGAACCGGCCCTCTGACTGAGCCTGATTTTTCCCAAGGTTTTTATCTCCACTTCTGTCACTGAATGGAGTTTGTGTTCCACTGTCGCCTTTGGCTTGGTTAGTTAGGTTAGGTTAATGGTTTGACTGCACTTACACTATCCAATGAGAACAATGAGAATCAAGCTGAAAAACAACTCTATTGTCTTCTGTACAGCTGCTTTAGAGGTGAATCACATTTGTTTCATAATTGATTAATTTTGCAACATCAACACTAAATTAAAAATACGCTCAATGGAAACATGTCAATTTCGCAGAAACTCCCATATATTGCAAAAAAGTTTTTACGCTTGCATGAGGTGGTTCGAAAAAATAAGAGTTTTTTTGCATGTAAATGTCAATCATTCTTTAAGAGGGTGCGGTATGTTTGGACAGAGGACGAGAGTTCTTCGTCAAACCCATTAAAGACAAACGTATTACGGGACTACTGGATTCAAAACAACAAAGAAATGCCACAATTTGAATTTAAAATCAAGTCCTCAAAGCAGATAGGAGGGAGAAACACTCAGAAACACATCATACGTGGCTTCCTTGTCATAAATGCTACGATAACACGAGTACGTCTCCTTTGATTAAAAATAATGGTTAGTGCAGGGCTAGAATATACGTAAAGCTTCCAACATCCGTCGCCATTTTTGTAATGACTTATCTCAAAAGGAAAAAAGACGTTTTAGTCGCATAACATCAGTTATTGGAAACGCTGCCATTTTAACAATAGTATTTTACTGATGTTTAGAAAATATTGCAAAAGTTTTGAGTAACTGTAATGGAAATGCGGCAACAGTTATTGAACTGAACTGAATCAACACAAAATTGACTTGAGCTGAATAATGACACCATTGCCTTCTGTAGATTTGCTTTATTTGAATTTCTGTCATGTTTGATGGTGTTTACATCATTGATTCTGTTATTTTCCTGTTTATTACTTTGAAACAATCTGCTTTTTGTGGAAAGTTCTATTGAAATATTGAAAATTCCACAGATTATCCTCTGCTACTAATAATGGTGTTGTATTGTTTAATCAGGGCTCTATTTAACACAATATCCCATTCCTTAAATCCAATCTGAAGATTCACAATACTTCTAAATCATCACAAAAATATGAAATTTGAAGATTCAGATGCTGTAAAGATTCTAAATGCACTACACTACTAAATATAGCCCATTAAAAAGGCAGTTTATAGCAACACCAGTGACAGTGTCACCACTCACCCTATATCTCCTTGTCACATCAAAATCTTGGAAATACAGTGTTTCAGCTTCAAATAAATCCTGGAGAAATGCTCACAACGTGCATGACAAAATTGGCTTGAACATTTTGATTTTATCAGTATTGGACCAGGATTTGCTAAATTCTTGACAAGTATGTGTAATCATCGGCTGCTATTCGTGAAATCAAAACAATTTGGCCACAATAAAAGCAGCTATATGCAAACACGCAAATGAATCGCTGTGGAAAGCTGGATCTAATGATCGAGTGGAAAAGGACGACTCATCTGGGGGCGATAAAAACTTGATTACTTTTTATTAGATTTCTTTTTTTATTAAAATGCATTCCACTAGGAAAACTTCTAACACATGATTTATTCGATCATACTGTTCATGAGAAGAATTAGGGGGCGGAGGAAGATCTACAGTGAAATGCATCAAAATGTGGTAATATGCGGCTATAGAGTACCCTGTATGTTAGTAACACATTCTTCCTGAATCCAGGACATCAGCACCAAAAACCCTTAGAAAAGAATTTATTTGATGGTAATTCAGTCAGTGTTTTCATTAATGATGTTATCTGAGGTCAGGGGATGTATTCACACATCAAGTGATCAGGGTTGTACAGTTCAATGGTCTGCATCGTGTACCCTCACTGACCCTATTTTTCGTTCTCTTTTTCAGCATGCAAATATTTCACACTCCTGGCTAAACCTGAATTTATTAACTCTAAGCAAATACTAAACATGATTAATGGACATGCACACAAGCAGACATGCACACACATTTGGACTCCAAATTTGCAAATCTTTGCAAGATCACCTTAAACTGAAACCTGTCGTTATTTAATCAATGTCACATCATTACAAACACAAAAGATGTTTTGAAGAATGTTCATGATGCAATTTATTCACAACCAATTGAACTTTCTAGTAATCCTGAAAGAAATGTTTCATGGTTTCCACAAAAAATGTTTAGCAGCAAAACTCTTTTCAACATAATAATGACAAATGTTTCTTGAGCCCTTGTTTCTTGAGCTGTTTCTTGAGAATGATTTCTGAAGGATTAATAGACACTGGCGACTTGGGTAATGGCTGCTGAAAAATCAGTTTGAACATTTGGAACTACATTTTGGGGGGAACTGTCCCTTTAAGACTGCTCACTCAGAATTGTTAACATTCAAATGACCTTTTCAGGCAAAAATAAGAGAAAAGCTGTAAACCCAACGCTCAAAATAATTAATTGGTGTAAGCAGGGCAAACTCAAATTTTTCTTTTTCTTTTGAGTTCACAAAACTGACACATTTGAAGTAATCTGATTTGTTTCATTGTTTTGAGTTCTATGAGCTTGTTTCTTTTAATTTAGAGAAACTTAAATGTACCTGAAACTGGGCTGGGATTTCTATTTCCCAGCATGTTTTACCATGACACATTCGAAAGAGAGAGTAAATGCTAAAATTAAGTATTATATAATGTAATATGTTATTGTGGGTGCAAGATTAATGTTATTGGGAAAATTTAGTAGTGTTTAATGCTTTGCTATGCTAATTTAGAAGAGTTTCTGTTGTGTGTTTTTGGGGGGTGTTAAATGCTCTATATTGCTGTACTCTTTCAGCAATTGCTATACTATCTCAATGGTATCAAAACAATGCCAATTAGCATTTGCTGAATTAGCTATAGCTTACATTTTACATTTAGTCATTTTAGCAGACGCTTTTATCCAAAGCCTTGCTCAAGGGCACTTTAGTCATGGTATCAAAGGTGGAGAGAGTGCTGTTCATTCACAATCCCCACCTTCAATTCCTGCCGGCGTGGGAATCGAACCAGAAACCTTCAGGTTACAAGCCCAACTCCCTCAACATTAGGCAACGACTACTAATATAGCTAGCTAAATTTCCACTACTAAAAATGTTTGAATTGAGATTAAATGATAAATTTAAATTCAATGTATGAATTAATTTACACAAAATGTTCAAGTTAAGAGCAATTAAAATGTACGAGTACAAAATTGAAATCTGCTAGTCTGCTTACTTAAATTTTGAATTTCTTAACTAAAAAAAATGATGTAACTGATTTCCTCAAATTACTTGAGTTTTGCTTACTTATTCAGGTTTACAATACAGTATCAATACATCAAAGCTAAATGAACAGTGTCACAGGACTGTGCAGCTATACTGACGGTAACGTGCTGTACTTCAGTGCTGGAGCAACACCACTTAAGATCAACTTCCTGTTGAAATGGTTACATCCTTGCAAAAAACCAGTACCTAAGAAGTGCATATGAAAGCCATTGAGTTAATAGCATGGATGTGTGTCCGTGTGTCTATTAAAAATGGTAGGGTGTGTATCTGAGGGCAAGTATCTGCGTACGAGTGTAAGAGACAGCCTGTGGTGTGTGTAGAGTTAAGGAGCGTGGGTGTGCACGTCTGGGTCTGGTTTGGGCTTTTCTGAAGCGATTTGTAATGATATGCTGCTCTGTCTGTACAACGTGTATTTGTGCCCCAGTGAGACATACAGAACATACTCTCATTAAGTTAAAAGGACGGCATCCAACCACAACGACTTTAGGGCAAACACACACACATATGCCAGTCCACTGGCCAGCAGAAATTCAAATGGGATTGCAGACACAGACACACAAACACACTTATTGCCAGTGCCATAAAAAGCAGAGAATTTGGACAAATAACATTTCCACCATCATATTAGGGTTACTTGAAAGAGACTAGATAGAACTACAGTACTGAAAGAAAATCAGCATGTTGAGTTTCAGAAAGCTACGTTTTTATTTTATAGGATATTCATCTTTGAGATTGAAATCACTTATATTATGTTCTAGTTCACATTTTAAGGATTCAGATTCTACTCATCTATTATTAAAATTCACATTACAGATTAAATACATTTATTTCAATAATGAATATTTATTTAGTTTCCAAAATGCTGCTGGCATTGACTTTTCTAGTTGTTATTTTTACAAATATTGATTATATTGATAATGTGTATGTGCTTGTAATTGCATGTGCGATTTTCATACGTCATATGGTGTGACATAGGTCCTGCAGTCCACGGGTATCAGGAGATCGAATCGGCCAATCAGAGGGACTTGAGTAAAGCGGATGCAATCTGTCAGTCAGCCCGCTGTGGCGAAAGTAATGGTGATGTTCCTCCCCCATAGTCGTGATGCTACAGGGGTTAAATAATTGTGTGCACAAACACACGGACACACACACACACACACACACACAGAGAGAGAATGATATATTTTTTTTTTGCAATTTCAGTCTCATTGTCTGAGCTGATCTCTTAAATCAAAATATATATTTAAATAAGAATTAAAATAAAGTAATTAGTAGATATCCTGATAACAACAGAAACCTTCATGTAATATTAAAATGCTATTTTTGTCCCAAAAAATCTCAATGACACACTAATGTTTCAAAAATTCCAGTGAGACTGTCCACTCCCCCTAAATAACGAGTAAAGCCTACCTCCAATTAGCAATAGCAAGTAGAAAATCATGGATTTGCCTGATGAAAGTTAAGGTGCAATCATGCTATGTTAGGATTACCGTAATTACCAACTTATAATACTCAAAATGGATAATAGTTTAATTAGGGCTCGAGCACTGATTGTTCGAGGACCCAATTGGAATTGCTCAATTTATAATTCCTATAATCCTATATTTTTCTTATTCTCTTTAAGTCGGTTATTTATTTTTTTATAAGCTTTATTTAGTTTTCTAATAAGACACACAATTGAACAAATGTGAGGTCTAATAGAGAAACAACAGTATGGTAATATATTGTCACAGTTAATGATGCAACTTCTGTTCTCTGTTGGAGGGAACGAAACGTGTTGTTGAGTGATTGACACTAGAGGTCACTCTTGGGAGCCTCAAATATCACTTATGTTTTCAGAAAAGGCCAATAAAGTTAGCGTATAGAATATGCTTGCCTGGTCACTCCCCTGGACATACGGGTATAAAAGGAGGCCAGCATGTCCCACACATTCAGGTTTGTGCTCAGGAGCTGAAATAACATCTCAACCCTTCAGCGGTCAGTTCAACGTTGTGGGAGAGGGACACCATGTCTCATTCCTTCCATCAGGGAACAGAGGTTACATCAGTAGCCGATACGGTCCTTATCTGTCAGTCACTTCGATGTGGTGTTGAGTGACAATATGGGTCCCAATACTAAACAACCACAACTATTGAACCACGACACTAGAGCTGGTGGTGCAGATGCTGACAAGCATTCACGTGCCAAGAAACAAATGCGGCAATGTTGTCTTGCATCCTTCCAATGCCCAATGCCCCTTACTTCAGGTCTCACTATCAAGGGGACCACCTTACTTGGGAGAGGTCACCCGTAGGGCCTCTTCAGCTTTTCAGGAAAAGTTTTATTTTAATTACGCTGGGTAGTACTGGTTGTTTACGTTTTGGAAGTTGCCGAGAAAGGAACACTTCAGAGACCACATCCTATCCCAAAGGGGAGGTAGTATGTGGAGAAGTCTAGGTGCAGGTGCCAAATTTTTCTCTGCCCTTGAGAAAGAAGGTCCTTCCTCAGGGGGATTCACCAAGAGGAGGCCAATGCCAGCAGCATGACCTCTGAGAACAAAGTCTGGTATGGCCAGCAGGATACAACCCTTAGGATTTATTCTCCTTCCTCCCCGATCTTGCAGTGTCTGTGCAATAAGGTTCACTGGGGTAAATGTGTACTTGCGAAGACCCCAAGGCCAGCTGTGCACTAGTGCATCTGTGTCAAGGGGGTGCTGAGTCAGGGAATACCACAGTGCGCAATGAGAGGATATCTGAGAGGCAAATAGGTCCACCTGAGCTTAGCCAAATCGACTCCAAATCAACCACTTCAGGGTAGAGTCTCCACTCTCTTTGGAGAATGATCTGTCGAGAAAGCGTGTCGACTTTGTGATTAAGGATGCCCGGAATGTGAGTGACTCACAGGGAATCCAGAGGAGGAGATGGTGGGCAATTGTGACATGCCACAGAAGTGGACACTGCCCTGGTGGTTGATGTATGCCACCAATGTAGTGTTGTCAGTCCAGATCAACATGCACTTGCCCTGAACCAGCAGACAGAACCGCTTATCCAGCCAATATACCAGTCAACAACTCTAGCCAGTGGATGTGTAGACAGAATCCTGTCCAGTTCCCTAAGATTGCATGCCCGTTACACAAAGCCCAGCTCGTCTGAGAGGCATCTGTTGTGAGGACAACATGGACACTCATATAGAAATGTCACACAGATTTGAGGGCTGGCAGTACCACCTTCCCGCGAGAAGACCGTCATGACCTAGCTCCCAGCCCAGACTACTTTGGGGACAGGGGCAGAGCAGTCTTCACAGGGAGCCACTTGGCGACGAGCAGGGCCTGGAACCTACAGGTGGCGGCGTTTAGCGGGCATAGATGATCCATAATCGCATGCTCCACCGGTGGAACTTCTGAATACCCCAGGTCAATGCACCGTCTAGGGTAGAGAGTGCAGAGCTTGGCTGTAAGCTTGGCTGTACTTCATACTTTGATCCCAGAAACCAATCATCCAGTTGTGAACACTTGGGGCAGGGCTGAGGATTCCATTCAAGCCCAATAGTTCTGGTTTCCTGGGACAGCAGAGCACCCAGCTCAGTGTTAGACACAGCCTGGGCTGTCACACTCTAGATTGAGATTCCAGGAGAATCTTCTGCCTCTGAAGCCAATAGCTCGCCCTTCAATGCTGTAATCAAGAGCTCCTCCTCCTCTGGTGCTCAAAATGAGATATTAAATTCACTGTGAGGTGAACCGCCTACCAGATACGGAAGCTGAAGTGGGGGAAACGAGCGTGCTGAGGCGTGGGGAGGTTCGCTGGAATTTGCCTGGCAAGCACGATCCTGCTACAGTGCTTAGATCACCCTAAGCACTCACCACCGAGGCCTCGTAGCCAGAGGTAGAACGACCAGGGAGGGAGGCAGCAGAGGCTACTCAGTCTTTTATAAAATAAAGAAAACTGCGACCCCAATGTTCCCAAAGCCATGCTCTCGCAGCGAGAGCATGAACCATCCACAAACGCTATCTCCATGTCAGAGCAACCAAGGCATTGAAGACAGCAATCGTGCCCATCAGAAGGTGAGAGGAATTGACCGCAAACAGAAGGATGTTGGTGGAAAGGCATCTTTAAAAAGGTGTGATCCACTGTGCTGCTCTTTTAGAGTAATTAGCTTTTTAACAAATAAAACAAAAAAAGTTTTTTTTTTGTGGGATATTGCCATATTTGTTATAAATGATTTATCCTTTGCTCATCGTTATTTTTTTTTTTTTTTTTAATTAAATGTGCTCTCGTAATCTTTAATCAAAATAACTTCCCCTCTCTCTTGCAGTGACATCTCTTCTCTGATGTTTACTGGCATGAGGGTGGGACGACCTGTCACTCAAATTACATCACAGCAATAGCAAACAAGTGAACCATACACTGTTAAATGTCACTGTAGATTTAGCAGCACATTACTGTAAAAACCAACTGTACAATACTGTATTTTATAATACAGTACATTACTGTAATTTGCATTGCATTCTGGGTAATTTTGTTTGAGCAGGAACATTTTACAGTACACTTTAGCGTTGCTGTAACCTAGCTGTAACTTGGCTGTGATATGCCATGTAATAATACAGCATTGCTGTGAACAGCGCCCCCGGATAGCCTCACGGATAGCTGGACGTTTCACTCGGTGGATATCTGGAAGTTTGGTAAGTTAATTTTAAATTTTAGAATTAGGTTTTAGTATTTTACACTATAGTGTACGTAGCTTTTAGTGTGAAATGACAGTGGAAGTAAACTTAGGTGTTACTCACTGTTTCCCCGCTGGTTCCGACATTTTCAATTTCAATCAAAACTCTGTGAATTACTCGTTTATTTCGACTAAACCAGACCTGGTGATTGTTAAAACGGCAAAAAGATTCTTTCAAGATGGTTTGTGTGAGTTTTATTTTGTTTCTGTAGAGTTTGAATATATATTTTTTACGATGGTCTGCGAAGTAAATTTACTATTTGCTAATGGAGTCTGGTAACGTTAGGTTTGAAGGATCATATGATAAAAAAAATGTCTCTCTGGTAGGGGTGTGACGTACCACGAGATCTCGCGAGACTAAAACGTGACGAGATTTCTCGTCGAGGTGAAAGTTTGTCTCGTCGTACTATCAGTGTGAGTATGAAATCATTATTGAAGATGCCCCCGCCACTTTCAAATCGTTTGTGTGGAAACATTTTGGTTTTCCAGTAGAAATAATAAACGGCGAAAGAATAACACACAAGACACAAACAATATGTAAACATTGTAAGAAAACTATGCCGTACACCTCTGCCAAGGTTATACAGACTCTTAGGGGCCGTTCACATAGGGCACGCATTTTCATTTGCGCAAAATGTAAGCGATGCAGTCGCGACGCACATGCGGTGCGGCGTGCTCGTTTTTTCCTAGTGCGCCTGTGCCGCGCCGAGATGAAAACATCCCGAACGCCCCGAGCTCCCGAACGCTTGCAAAAGAAGGAGGAAGCGACGCAGCCGCGCTTTACACGCTTTTTTAGGCGCGATATAAGAACGGCCCCTAAAGAGCCAGAAAGGATCGCTATTACTGCTAACAGTTGGACTTCTCGGTGTGCGCAGAGCTATATAACAGTTACAGCCACACAATCAATAGTGACTGGGAAATGGTCAACTTTGTACTGCAGTTAAAGTGACACTTAAAGTGTTATTTGAATTTTTTATTTATATGTTTATTTTATTTATGCTGTTTAATTTATGTTCAATCTGTAGAAAGAAGTTCAGTGAGATTTCTCATGTGAAATTATACAGGGCAGAAAACAATTGGTTGATTTTGTGGCAAAACATTTAGCAGTGTTTGCATGTTGTTTTACTGCAAATAATTCATTAAAATAGAAGTAAAATGACATGCATTACAAGTTGATTTCAAAATGCACCAACATTTTTGCATTTTATGATTTTCAGTTGAATAAAAGACTATTTTCCCTTCATACGTTTCATTATTGAGGATTTCTTAAAAATACTATAAAAATCTCGTCTCGTGAACCCAATCTCGTGTCTCGTATCGTGGGATAGGGGTCTTGTCACACCCCTACTCTCTAGGGATCCTTTCCATAATCCGAGCCTGTCAGCAAAAACTGATATAAACTGTATTATAATAGACGAACATTGACTGTTCTCAAACACCTAAAAACATTTGCAGTCAATTTCCTGGATGACGGCTGCCGCGGTCGCGTTCAAAATTGGACCTGTTTGAAGAAGTCGTTTAGACACAAAAATATGTGAAAACAAGGCTAATATACTTTCCTTTGCAACGAAAACGGGTGATTTGGGCTCAGAGAGATTGGCTATTGGTACCAGTTTGATTTAACTTAGATGGAATAACCAGTGTGATTGTAATGACAAATATTGATAAATTAAAAATATGAATAAAGGTATAAATTACCGTTATCATAGTTAATAATTATCTATTATTAAAACAAAGACCGATGCATGCAGAAGCAGAAGCTTATCATTTTTTACTATAGATATGTTGTTGGAGTGTATGAAATACAGTGACGTGTAGCTTATACGAGCTCAACAAGCAACACATAACTGAATAAAATGTATTTTGATTTCTTACAGCTCTACAGTGTGAGACGGTTATCTTTGCAGCCTGGGAATGAGTTTTCTGTAAGTATTAGCCATTTTAATACAATGTTTTAAAAGGTTAGTTCACCCAAAAATGAAAAGTATATTAATTGACTGGTATGATATTGCTAACAGGTTCCTGGTCAACCCTGACGATGGAAATGCCAGACAGAAGAAGTGTACCTGGACCAAGAGGGTGGTGCAGAGGAAGGTGACGGCCATCAAACCACATGCCAATAGATTTATTCGGTCCTTGATGGAGTTTGAATGGAAAACTTCAAACTGAAGCCTGCACCCACCATTAGTGGGACACTTGTTGTTTTTTTAGTTGTTGTTGCTCACTTGTCATTCTTTTACCCAACCCAATCCTCAAGTTATCATTTCTCATATGTTTTTTGTTTTATTTACAGATTTGTGCACACTTAAAGGGATAGTTGACCCAAAAATATAAATTCTGTCATCTACTCACCTTCAAGTTATTCCAAACCTGTACAAGTTTCTTTCTTCTGCTGAACACAAAATAAGATATTTTAAAGAATGTTTGTAACCAGACAGTAGAGATTTTTTCCCTACTATGTAAGTCAATGGCTACAGTCAACTGTCCTCTGGTTACCAGCATTCTTCAAAATATCTTGTGTTCAGCAGAAGGAAGAAATTCATACAGGTTTGGAACTGTTTGACGGTGAGTAAATGATGACAGAATTTTAATTTTGGGGTCAACCATCCCTTTAACAGTCCTTAATACCTGTAAATTGCTGATTCACTGAACATGTAAATAAACTGGTTTTAATAGTTTAATTGATTGAATAAAACATATTTTTGACAAGAACATTGATTGGATTGTCTTTTGATTTGCAGGTATTCTGACATAGCATTATGATATTATGTCCTATAAATGTATATATTGTAATAACTACATATATAATTATAATATTAACATTATTAGTAATAATTTTGAATATTCTAGTAATATTTTGCAGTAATGGATCAATATAGATATTACAGTACAATACTGTATTATTAATAACAGCAGAAGCAGACTAAAATTAGAAAATGCGGTACAGTAAAATACTGTTTTGTAAAATTACAGCACTTTTCATGTGTACTGTACATCAAATTACAGTACATTTACTGTAAATGAAAATACAGTAACTTGCTGGCAACCGTGCTGCCAGTACTGTACTGTAAAAATACGGGAAAATTGTTAACAGTGCACAATTAATTCCAGATGGACAAAATCAAGTGCCGCCTTACATTTTTTATTTTTCAAGAAGCCGCTTCAATCCGTCACAATAGGGAAAAGACTATCACAACTACCATTTCATCCAGACTTTAAAGAGTAAAGCATAGTGACAGCAACTCCAAGGTCATAGGTTTGATACCCAGGGAAAGCATTAATTTAAAAAAAATGTGTAGAGTTGAATGCAATGTAAGTCACTTTGAATAAAAGCACGTGCCGCATGCATAAATGTACTTAACACATATTTTGACAGCAAACGCCAAAGGAATAGGCAGTCCATAGTAAAATAAATTTGAACATGCAAAGAGTCTACATTTGACACAGTCTTAATGGCTGAATATTTTTTTTACTTTTTCAAGATACCGTTGATTCAAATTTAAATGGCAGTAACGCAAATCTTCGTGTGGCTTGTTCCAAAAAGCCACATACGAGGCAGTAAAGCCCTGTACCCTTCACTTCAAGTGCTCTTCCCATTGAAGTGAGTAGGTCATAGTGATGTTAGCTAGGAATATGCTCAAAGTGTTTATGCTAGTGTACTACTTGTGTACACTAGCATAACAGATAGAAAGTGTGACAGAAAAAGTGTGTTGGGGTGAGCGTGCGCTATTTTTTACTGTGTCATGCCTCGTGCTTTATCTGCCCACAATGCTGATGCAATTTTCCTCTGCTGATTGCAAACCTGTATAGCTGTTCATTGAGAACTATTGTATGTGTAAAGAACATATTTGTTATGCGTATACATTAATACACACCAAACAAGAATACACACCCTATAAGTTTACACAACCCAATTGCGGAAGGCATTTGTTCCCTGTTAACTATTCGAAGCTGCCTTTGAAGTCACGTCACTGGACGACCAATGAAACACTCAGACGTCAGACCAGAGATTAAACGCTCAAATGAGGATTTCCATTGCCTACTTCATAAGAGGATTTGCTTACGTACAAACACACATCTATAGCACCCGAGGAAACGTCATCTAATGTCATGTTTGTGCAAGGTAATGAAAGTTTGTGTATGTACATCATTTTCTAAACTGGGCAATGAAAGCTTTACTACTCACCCTTGACCTTTGAACTCTGGACACATTCTCCCTCTCATTCTTGTGCAGTCTCTCTGTCGCACACACGCAAACCTAACCTTGACTTTTGCAAATGCTGACTCCAATAAACTGTGGATATCTGGCTACCAGACAGTAGAGCTGCCACATACTGCAGATGGCTGTTTAAAACAGCAAAATGTCACGCAGACCGATTGAGTGTCATGGGACAAACCTTTATAGCATCTCACTTTACCGTCTCTATCCAGACCTTCCTCGGTGTGATTTATGATATCACGATTCATGAGGTTTTAGTATGAAATGATTCATAAATTGGGCTCCATTAAATAATGCTGAGTAAAGAATGTTTAAACCTCACACAACTTTCAGGAACACAAGTAATGCCTCTCATTGCAACTTTTCTAGGTCAAATACTACCTAAATATTGTAATCATTATAATCAAAAATTATAATCATTCCCTTACATGTTCATTATATCTACTGAAGTGAATAGCCTACAAGATGTTTACTTACATATCACATAATCTAATCATCTATTAGCTGTTTTATATTATTGCCATACGGACATTACTTCGACACACTCTCATCTCTGACCGATAACAGAATACTTCCGATTTGTAAGTATTTTTTGTGAAGTTGCTTTGAAACAAAAGTCTATATGTATTGTGAAAAGTGCTATACAAGTAAACTTGAATTACTGAATTCCATGATGATGTTGAATATCCCACTTATTGTTCGACCTTTTTTCACAGAATGTAGAAATGTAGAATTAATAGGCAATTTTGCAGAGCCCTGAAGCTGCGTAATACATTCGAAACTAAAACACCCCCATCAATGTGAATCACAGTATTTAGAGTGGGCTGAAAAAAAGGAGGTATAAAGGGAAGAGGTATGCTATAATGATGGAGTGCAGAAGATGAGAAGAGAGGAGATGGAGCAATCCAGAAAGCAGAAGCACATCCTGATGGTAAGCTGAGCCCTGCGAGCAGAGATTTACTGTTGGATGTGTGGAAGTCTCCTTACTTTCAGAGAAACATGGGGCATGGGGCACAAGAAATGGATGGCTGTGTTTGGAATAGTAACAACTAAAGTTTTATCTTACACATGTAATGCAACCATGTATAATGTGTAAACATAGTATGCAGTGTATACTGTGCAATATTCAGTAAGTAGCAAGTTGGCTTTCCATTCCAAACATAGCACACGTGTTTAATTCATTTGTTTCTGCTTGTGTAGTTTTTGAAATGCAAAGAGGCTTATTTTTTGACACTTTCATCATAACACACACACCATCAGAATCAGTTAGGAGGAAGTGAGGTGACGAGTATTTAGAACATTTCAGGAATCTAAATACTGTGGCAGTTATACACACAGAGGAGTTCACACACACACACATATACACACACACACACGATTAGACGTAGTGGTTCTGAGAAATGCTGCTTCAGGGCCTGCTTCCCTCATAAACACAAGAATTCTGGGAAACTGTGACAGAGGATTTCTGCATTGTGCATTTGTTTCTGTATTTCACACCTTTCATTCCCTTGTAAAAAAAAAAAAAGAAGTGTACTTAATTGTATTAAATATGTACTTGCAGTGGTGTACTTAAAATCTTATAAGTAAAAAAAAAACTTGCATGTAATAAATTATTAATGAAAGGCCACTTAAGCATACTCAAAGAGAGCACACTTTCATGACTGTTTCTTAACACATTTAAAGGGTTAGTTCACCCAAAAATGAAAATTCTGTCATTAATTTCTCACCCTCATGTCGTTCCACACTCGTAAGACCTTCATTGATCTTCAGGAACACAAATTAAGATATTTTTGATGAAATCTGAGAGCTCCCTGACCCCTTTCTTAGACAGCAATTTATTTACCACTTTCTAGGCCCAGAAAGGTAGTAAAAACATTGTTAAAATAGTCCATGTGACTACAGTGGTTCAACCTTAATTTTATGACGTGTCAGCATCATATGTATGCGTCTTGCTGCTCATATGAACATCGGGCAATAGTGATTCTGCGTTCTGATGTAGAACCCGGAAGCACCGCACTGTAGGTACAATGTAAACAGTGTAGGAGAATGACAGGGAACAGAAGAAATTGTTGAATAAATCATTATTTTTGTAAATAAATCATTATTCTTGAAGGTTGAACCACTGGAGTCACATGGACTATTTATCGATGTCTTTACTCCTTACCCTTGAAAATGGATAATTACATAGCTGTCTATTGAGGAATCAGAGAGCTCGCGGATTTCATAAAAAATATTTAAATTTATGTTCTGAAGATAAATGAATGTCTCATGGGTGGACTGTAGAATGACATGAGGGTGAGAAATTAATAACAGAATGTGACGAGCAGGGCGGGCGGGAGCCTTGAGGGAACAGCGCAAGGCCGGTGACGCGAGTGAAAATGAGCTTCAGCTGCTCGGCGCACCGGTCTCGCATCTCTCACGGAGGAGCTCCAGAAGCATAAAAGAGGAGCGACGACAGTGAAGGATGAGAGAGGACCAGGCCTGGACTTTATGTAGTGTTTTATTTTACTTATGTTTTATTGTTTGTTTATTTATTTATTAAAAGTACGTTGAATGTTTGCCGGTTCCCGCCTCCTTCTTCCCGTTCTTACGAACTGTGTTACACAGAATTTTCAAAGTTGTACTCAAGTCCTACTGAATGGGTCAATAAAAAGTACTCTTTTGTTCGACTAACTGAATTTAAGATTACACTTTATTTTATGATGTCTTTGTTACACTGTTATTATACATATAAGTACTGAGTAATATTAAGTAACTACATGTACTTAGGATTAGGGTTTGGTTTAGGTTAGTTGCATGTTGTTTTGCATTATTTGACACTATAAAATAAAATGTTACCAAACTTAATATAACTTTTAACTATAATACATTTTCACATTCTTTTCAGTCTCTTTTTAAAAGTTTGCTGAAGTGATTCTTCTTTTTAACAAGAGTTGTCTCTGTGTGCTCACACTCACTTCCTGCTCAGTGATTAGAGATGGACGTGCAACACTTTCCATCCCCAAATCACAATGGGAAAATCCCTTTCTTTCTTTGTGTCCAAAACATTTGCAGCATAGCTGAGGGCAATGACAATTACACAAAGTAAAATATAGTGACGGGTCGGCCTCCATACATATAGTAAAATAACGGTCAATAGTGAATGTTACCACAATGTAGATTACTCTCTTTCTCTTACATGGTGAATGTGTGAAGCTTCTGATCTGTCAATGATGCTCATCTTTCGCCTCCACCCGTCCCCCCATGCCCACTTATGTCTTTCCTTGCCCCCTTGGCAAATGATGAGGCATCAGCTGATTTGGTGGAAGGGATTTGGTGTTCCATGAAGTCTATTTAAAAGTGCCAATGCATTGCTTTCTCCCCCTACTTTCTGTCTTTGACTGTATATCTTCTGCTATCTCTTTTCACAGCTATATTTATATTATGCTTTTTTTGTTGTTGTTGACTTACAAACTAAGACCCCTGTCTTTATATCTGTTCTTTTCCATTTTCATTTCCCTGCTTCATATGGTAAAACCTCACAAAGTTCAACTCACCAGCTATTTAAGTCACAATCTGAGCTATAAAAAGACAGAAAAAGTAACTACCCTGGAGTGTATTCATAGACCAAATCTTTTAGCAGCCCCCACTCATGCATATACTTTTAACATATCCAAATTCACACACCATACAGACCATATAATGTTTTCTATATTATTCTTCACCAGATGCCTTCTCTTACCATGTATCCCAGCAATGTCAAGTCTAAAGTTATGATCTGGAAGAACTGCAAGACATACATACCAACCATGACTGTTGATGTTGTACAGCTTAGCAAACACTGATGCATTAAGCAAGACTGATTAACTGTGATGTAATTCCTTAAATGCGAACTTCAAATTTGATATCACTATTCTGGCCTCCTTTTAACGTTTTTCTGGGTGTCTTGGAATGTCTATCTGGGTTTCTAAACATTAGAAAGCATACTTTTACACTGTGGTTCAATATGGCTTTTATTTTGACAAACCATGTGTGACTGATGATTACAAAACAGTCCAAATACCAGAGAGCATTCCCTCTCTTCATTCCTGTAGCTTCTGATGCTAACAGTAAAAAGTAAGCGTGTGTGTGTGTGTGCGTGTACACGAACCTCTGACTTTGTCACTATTAAGAAGACATTTTGTACAGATCCTAAAACCATTGATGCCACCAGCACAATTCCTCACAATTCCTTTTTCATAATACCCCCTCGAGAGATTTAGATCACTTGTTGGTCTGGAACTATTTCCTCTTTCAGCGCCAACTCCATCTATAGGAGAGCTCCTTGCCGTGAGATAGAAAAGTAGGCCAGTGTAAAAGAGGATATCTGGCATGGCCATAAAAAGATGGACAGGAAGAGAGAGAGTGTGTGCCAGGAACATCTAATTAGAGGGAGACATAAAAAAAAAAGCCAGAGGAAGAGAGGAAATAAATCACATAATGCATAATGTTGAAGCCAATTCATTTTAAATTGATTTGTATGTTTTGTTAAGAAGATTTAATCATAATTAATATTTAATTAATGAACTGTAAAACTTATTGTTTTGATTATGGATATATTATGGTTTTTATTATGAAACTACGACAATATGGATGACTTTTATTCGTCATTTCCAGGCTATATCGTGTCTAATAGAAAAATGAGTGAAAATAGAAAAATGAGTATAATGAGTCTCGAACTCTCGAAGTCTCGACTTCCTTTCAGTTGTTTTATTCTGCTTTTTGTGGATCATTATTGGATTTTGTACTGTATGTTTGTTGGAAAATCCTCCATTGTTACAATAGAGTATATATTCAATAATAATCAAAATTTTGAATCAGTTAGAGGTTTTTTTTGTTGTTGTTGTTGTTGTTTTTAAGAAAGTAATACTTTAAGGATGTATTAAATTAAATAAATTGATCAAAGTGACAGCAAAGGCATTTTGTTATGTTCCCCACATCTTGTCAGACTTGTATTTCTAGTGCCATGTTTGTAGTTCTTGTAGTTTTCCCTGTATGATTGTTCCCAGGTGTGTCTTGTTAGCTTCTTGTATAGCCATTTTTCCCTTGTTCCTTCCCAGTCAATATTTGCTGTGGATGTCTGATGCATGTTGTGGCATTAAGTCTCCATTTGGGACAGGGGCTATCAGTTCCATGTGTTACCTGGTTTGCTGTTCTTGTGGTTTATTGTTTTATTGCACATTTTTAGAAACCCCTGCACTTAGATCTGTGTTTCTGCCCACCACCTATTCAACTCCCTCGTGTTACATATTGACTGACCACAGATGGATCTAGCAGGGGATCAACTCATCCTCCTCTTCCAGGGTCAGCATTCCCTTGAGGACCACACCAGTGAGTTTTTGGACCTTAAATAACCACACACACGTCCTGGACCACAGCTTGATTTCTTTTTTTTTCTCTGGACATACCAAAACTCTAAGTCCACATTTTTACAATAATAGTTCCTCTTTATTGTTCCTGGATTATGCCCTTCAGCGGAGCAGATCCCCTTTCACTGTGGGGGAAGTGAAGGAGGATCTTTCCCTTAAACATATGGGCCCAAGGTTGAATGACTGCAGAGATTGGTCCACCACAGACCTCACCGATGAGAATCCAGTGTGGCTGATCCAGTGTTTGTGTGAGCGCCCACCATCTCAATCCCGACAGTCTCAGCACTCTCAAGTTTGGTTGTCCCTGATCTCTCTAGATCAGTAGTCCCAGTACTCTCTAGCCAGTCTGATTTTCCTCGGGGCTCCCAGTGATGGCTACTGCCATTTTGTGTGTCTGGACTGCACATGTTTCCCCAGAGGAATGACGTCCACCATGGCTATGGAGGCCATCTCAGAACACTCTGTGACCCTGACAGCTCCGTTATAGCCACGGAGGACATTTGAGAACTCTCTGTACTCTCTGTTGGCTCTGTTACAGCCATTGAAGCAGACTCTGAAGTCTCGGTACTCCCGTCAACTCTGTTGCCACCACAACTAACTCCCTCCACTTATCCAAACTCTCTGCTCTGTCACGGCCAAGAAGGATGTTCTCGAACTTTGTGTACTCACTGTCTCTGCTCTGCCATGGTCTTCTGCTCCACCATGAAGATCTGCCGGCTCCACCGTAGTGGTCTCAAGCTCCGCAGGCTGCACCATGGTGATCTCTAGGTCCATGATGGTTGTCCCGAGCCCAGTGTACTCCACTGTGGTCTACTGTTCTGCGGGCTCCACATATGTCCCTGAACTACCGGCTCTACCGTGGTTCCCTGCTCCGTCGGCTTTGCCGTGGGGGTCTCCTGTTTCGCCTGCTCTGCCCTTGATGTCTCCTGCTACTTTTGCTCCCCCTTGGTGACCTTCAGCTCTGCCCGGGCTACCCGCTTTTCCTCCTTCTCTCTGGCTCCCTGAACTTCCAGCTCTGCTTTGTTTTCCAGGCCAACTTCCATCTCATGGGCCTGGCCCTTCATCCCTCTCCATGGTCCGCCTCCACTCCACAACCCATCCTGACAAAAGTAGTTTTCAAATAAATGGTGTTATTTTGAACGTTGTATTCAGGGCTGAGCTGGGACAAAATGTCAGGTCTGGAAATCTCACACTTCTCCAGGTCATCCCATACTCCCACACCAAAGTCTGAAACCACAGACAGCCTTATTTTTTGTATGGCCATCACATAAAAAAGGATTAAAATGCTTAGGCTAGGGCCATGCAAAAAAATTAAAGGTTCTCTCTAGAAATGCACCTCCATGTCTCTTTTCCTTTCCCTAATGTTCCCTGATATCTGTCTAAACAAAATTCTAAACTGTTATTTGTTATTGTGGGGACATTTCTTTGGTACCGATGAGTAAAACAGCTTTTAAAAAAAATCACACGAAATCATGTTTTTTGAAAATCTAATAATGCAGAAAGTTTTCTGTGATGAGTAGGCTAATGGGTAGGTTTAAGGGTAGGGGTTAGAAAATGCAGTTTATACAGTATAAAAATAATTATGTCAACGGAAAGTGCCCATAAAACATGGAAACTCAATGTATGTGTGTGTGGGTGGGGTGGGTGAGAGAGAGAGAGAGAGAGAGAAAGAGAGAGAGAGATGAGGTAATGACTAGTGAGAGCTCTTATCAGCTGGAGAGGGGGGACCAGGTGCATTTCCTGAACTTTGGGGCCCGGGTGCCACAAAAGCTCCTTTGTCCAAGCCTGTTCCCTGACTCTGCACTAAAGCGATGATTCAGCCCGGCTCCTTCCCCTCTCCAACCTGGTCCTTCTCTTTCTCTCTTCTTGCTCCAGAGAGACCAATTAGAGACAATGCAAGTAGGTTAGACTGCCCATTAACTGAGGGCATTGTTAAGCACAATGCCAAGAGGATTGTACTCTAACAATAAAACCCATAAGCCGGTACTAGAGTGTCACTGACATTGTTGGGCTAAACCAAGAGTGCCATTTTGTTCCTATGGAGCGTGTGAGTGTGTATGTGTGTGTGTATTGGGGAGAGAGAGTGTGCACTGGGTCAGACTGCACAGACCAGTTTCTCGTCACTTAAATAGAATCTCTGTGTTCCACTTTTCTATCCTATCTCTTTATCCCTTTCTGTTCCTGGACATCTCCATCTCTCACCCACTGACCCCCGCGCACACAAAGACAGAGAGTCAGTCTCTCTACACCCCTGATAATGATGGGAAAAGGATGATGTAATGCCCCCAGCCAAGGGGTTTCGAGTGAGATGAGGTTGCTTTTAAAAGACAAACTCTCGTGGGCCTGTTTGGGGGTCCTGACCTCTGACCTCGGGGGTCACGGGTTCACCCCCTATTGAGGGAAATCAGTTTTGCTTGTGCATTTATAGCACATTTACACCAATACATAAACATACAGCCCTCCTTCAATCTGTGCATACTGAATGCTGCGTCTTCATTTTTAAATGTTTTTATGGTTTTGCCTCTACATACCTCAGCAATATCCTAACTAAATATGTTCCAGATCAACTCAAACATCCTAAGCATCCAGCACCTAAACTACTTATTCTGTTAGATGCCCATGAGATTCAAGGAACACTTATCAGAAAGTTCCTCAAAGTAATATTTATGGGTTTTATTTTTGCATTTTATTATTTTACATACTGTTTTGTACCTGCAGTGTCCTTTATATTGTGTTTATATGTAGTTGCTATATGTATCTCATCATAATTGATCATATTATATCATAAAATACACAATACCACAATTTAAAATAACTGTTTTCTATCAAAATATGTTTAAAAATATTTATTCCTGTGATCAAAGATGAATTTTCAGCATCATTACGCCAGTCTTCAGCGTCACATGATCCTTCAGAAATCATTCTAATATGATGATATGCTGCTTAAACATTTCTGATTATTATCAATGTTGAAAACAGTTGTGCTGCCTACTATTTTTTTGAAAACTGATTCTGAATAATATAAAGTTTAAAAGAACAGCGTTTATTTAAAATAGAAATCTTTTATAACATTGATTAACATAAATAGTCATTTTTGATCATGGGAACTGCTGAATACTACTCGCTATCTCTATTATGGGGACATTTTGGTTAACAGAAGAAATTAATATAAAATATTTCTACAATGGCACGGAAAACCGAAAACCTTTGCATGATGTTAAAATCACACCACTGGGTGTCAGTAAGTAAAAGGCAACTGCCACAAACAGCGTAACATAAACTAAAATTACCAAGTGCTCTTGTAATCCAAAGCTATGATTTTCTTTGTTCTCTATTTATCTCTAGATATCCCAGGGGACAGTTTTGACCCCACTTAAGTGTGTGGGAATGAGTGGTTGCCCTTGGCGACAGTACTTTTGGCCTGTGACAATGCAGATATCCCAAACGACCTTTATACAGCATTTATAAGTGCACCTCATCTATCTCTCATGCACCTTCTCTCTTATTCTCGCTCTCTCGTATCTTTCTTACTGATCTCTTAATTTTTCACTCTCTCTTTCCCTCAGTCTCCCTCTATTCTCTCTTTCACTGCCTGATTAGCTGGATTCTATGCTCCTTCCTCTCAACAAGCCATTGGAATCTGGGTCAGAACTCACAGCTGCTCTGGATCAAGGGCCAGTGTTGGACCAACGCTGAGGTTGATATTAGATTTTCATCGACTATAAATCAGTAGTGACAAAACAATGATTATAGAGCCATTTAGCTCTAACTCTATTGCCAAGATAATCCAATAATGCAATAACCATTATAGGCAGACCAAAATGTGACATAACATAAATCATCCTACTAGTTTATATGCAGGAACTTGTCAAATGTATGCATAGCTCTACCTGACCACAATATGTGAGTGATTCTTTATAAAACTACTTATAGCCAGTCTAAAAAAAGTTTCTATGTCAACACTATCAACGCTGAAATGAATCTACAGCAGTCAGGCGGAACAAGTAAGAGCTCTGTAAGTTGTTTACATTCATTAGGGGCTTTCGCACCGGAGGAACCAGCAACCCCTAGAGCTTGGCTGAAGGACCCGGATTTTGCTGTGTTCTCACCACAGGAACTAGGAACTCCTTTTGGGGGAACTAAATTCAGAGTAGGGTCTAAAACCAGCACTATAGGAACTATCTGTGACGTAAGTGTACATTGGTCAAACACATGTCAAGCATTTTTAAAATGCCGTGTAAAAATATTTACTCCACGAACATGGAAAATAGCGATAACTGCATTTGCCTGTAGTCCACAATGTTGTGTTCTTTTCTCCACCTCGATGATAAGTAATACTGAAAGTTGTCATAGGAGATTTTGTCTCTTAGCCCCACTTTGCTCTTTCAGTCGCATAGATTATGCATACATTCCATCTCCGTTATCACAAAATCCACGACACACCAACAAACACAGCCCCGATCACGGCATCCTCCATCCTTAAAGACGCCGCTGTTGGCCACTTCAGAGTTCCTATTGCCGACGCGAATGCAACCAGGAACATGGGCAGGAGAGAAATTAGTTCTCAGGGAACTATCCTTGTGGATAGATCCCAGAACTAAGTTCCTAGAACTATTCATTGCGAAAGCCTCTATTATCGTTCATCACCTGAGGAGCGCTAACTGTTTATGTTGCCGGCAAGCAACTTCCTACGTAAAGAGTTTCAAAACTGTCAGTTATATTCTATTTCAGGTATGTTGCTCCCTTGAAAGACAGCTGCCTATGTTGGCAATAGCAAGCAAGGAAACTCAGTTTTGGAACAGAGCTAAATGCCATTAATCCAACCAACACTGACATGACTCAAAACCCATACCTTGACACATTGCATCAGAATCCCTCCTAACAGACACAAAAACACCACAATGGTAGTGTACACACACACACACACACACACACACACACACACACACACAGGGACTTCCTCATTAAGTGTATTGCAGAAATGCTGATGTCATGAAAATGAATCTGTTGGCCTCTTTTTGGCTGAGAAGTAAGTGTGATCACCCACATACAGGTTCATTAAGTCTCTGTGTGAATGTGTATGTGGGTATTTCAATTAACAGACTACACTGAGGGATTAGATCACAAAAGTGTACCGAGCATGTGCTTTAAAGCACGTAGGCTACAGCTGAATGGGAACGTGAGAGCGAGCGAGTGGCACTCCTGTTTCTAAGCAAGTAGAGGAGAAATTGCTGAGCACGCTGTCTCAAGAGAGACAGGGTGCTGCGAAGGGAATGTTCTGAAAATTGGGCATGTGCTTGTGCGCACTATTCACTTCAAAGCAGAAGCCCCGGGGTATCCTGACACCCAAAGGCCCAGATCAACATGGGGGCCAAAGTTCACTTATCTGAGTGTACATATTTGACTTCTTGAATTTGATCAAATAAAGAAAATATTTGGTTAATTTGAATCTAATTACAAAAGGCATATTTTTCTACTGACAGCTATTACAAATTAATCATTTATCCTGACACCTTGCAGTTGAAGTCAGAGCAGCCAGCACTGAACTGTAGCTTTCTGTTCAGACCCACAAGAGACAGCTTTAGGTCTTCAGTGGAATTGTCTCACTGACCACCTTCGATACCAACATCGCCAATTTGACTACTCCGATCTTAAAGCTACGAAATGTGTAGAAAGTTCTGGCTACACAATATGATCCATTTGGATATCTTATACCCTTCACCACCAAAGTGAAAATGCTGACTTAAGATCTCTGGACACTCAAGATCAGTTGGGATAACATCAATCTTTAAAGCCTGTTAGCCTGGGAGGCTGAACTGGCCAGTTTGCATACTGTGAAAACACCCAGAGCATACATCCTACCATGCGCTGACACAGAGGGCACCCAGAGAGCCATCCATATTTTTTGTGATGCCTCCGAATGAGCATATCATTCAGGCAATTACATTCACTCTCAAGATCAACAGAAACAGATTCGTGTAGCCTTTGTGATGGCAAGGTCCAGAGAGGCTCCTTGCTCAATGCCCTGCTTAGAGTTTTGTGCAGTTCTCACATGAGCGCAGCTGGCAAAGTTGCTCAGTAAAAGCCTTCTGTTCCTTCAGGTGATATGATTCTCTGGATCAATTATTCAACATTCCTGAGCTAGCTAAGATAAGACTCCTGCTGCTACAAAGCCTTTGTCCCGACAAAGGCTGAAAGGCTGAAATCCAGGATGTGACTTTGGTGTCAAATTGGCGATGTCAATACCCCAGTGGATGACCTGACTAGGGGGAAGACTTTGCTAGAGTTGAGCAAACCTCAACTCTAGAGTCCGGGACCAACATTCCTCCTCAACATCCCAACACATGGCCATACTTGCCTAAGTTAGCAGCTCCTGGTGACAGTGATGAGCTAAAAAAGCAATCATTCAGTGGTAATGCATGTCTTCCAAGCACTACCTAACATCTACAATATTAAGTGTTGGAACGAACTGTTGAAAGTAACTCCTCAGTTCCTTCACAGGGTGGCTGCTATCATAACTGCAGCAGACTCTATCATAGCTGAACTACACCTGTTAAGACAAGTTAAGAGTAACAGCTTCCTAAAAGAGGTGGATGCACCGACCAAAGCTAAATCCATATCTGTCCAGAGTCGTTTTGCTTCACATTCCCCTGAGTATGCTAAAAAAAAACTTGGTTTAATTCGTGTTGGGGGATGACTCCACCGAGCTGAGGGCCTAGATCCAGGCACTATGCATCCAATCATTCTAGACCCTAAACATCAGATTACGATGCTTCTAATCAAAGAATATGACAACCAGCTTCTGCATCCAGGTCCAAAGATTGTCTTAGAATGAGATAAGACACAAGTACTGGAATTTGCATGGCACAAAATCCATCAAGAAGCATCAGTACAATTGTGAAATGTGTCAAAAATGGAGAGCAAATATGGCAGACTTGCTCCCATCATGCCTATGGCTGTACAAACCACCGTTCTGGTCCACTGCTAAAAGCTGCTTCGGAAAACATTCACTATTAAACAGTGTAGACGCATCGAGAAACCGGGGCATCATATTGAAATGTATGACAACGAATTTCATACATCTTGATCTCTTTTAGAGCATGGACACAGGCCTTTCTGATGGCATTAAGACGTTTGTGTCACGTCGAGGTAAGCCATATGAGATAGAGGCACAAACTTCAAAAGGGAGGAGCCACTGAACTCCAGGAAGCCTTCGCACTGTTAGAGGTTCCACTTAAATATCACCTAGCAGGCCAGGATATTGATTTCCAGTTTAACCCTCCAAACTTCAGAAAGACATGGGAGTGAGAGATATGATCAGTGGGCAATCTGCAAACAGTGACTGAACCAGTCTTGCATACAGTCTTAGTGGAAGTTGAGGGAAACATCAACTCTAATCCAATTGAGTACATTTTATCAGATGTTGCCGACCCGGACCCAGTCACTCAAGGCTACTGCTAATGGGTCGTCGCAATGCATCACTCCCACAAGCAATCTACTAGCGGTAGTTAGGGAGATAATTTTGGTGACAGTCAAATTCTAGATGATCCCTTTTGGGTTAACTTCATCTGGCATTACTTACCTAGCCTACAGCCCCACCAATAATGGCAGAAGAAAAATGCCAATCTGAGCAATGATCAGATTGTCATGACAATTGATCCACGGTTCCCCCGAACTTTGTGGCCTATAGGCAAAGTGACTAATATATAGGCAGGTGCAGATAATCACATACGCACCGCGGAAGTCCAAGTAAAAGGGCAAACTTATCTTTGGCCTGTTGTCCGTTTACTTAAGATCCCATTATAGGAGGATGAGGAATCTCTGAATGAGGAATAGCTGACACTGAAACTTCCTAACTAATTACAAATTTAAATGCATGTATGTATGTATGGATTTACATTTAAAAATTTTGCAGATGCTTTTATCCAAACGACTTATGCAAGCATGTATGTATGCATATATGCAAGTACGTATGTTCGTATGTATGCAAGTATGTATATATATATATATATATGTAAGCCAGTATGCATGCTTGTATGTATGTCTACAAGAAGGTATGTATGCATGTTTGCATTTAAGTATGAATGCAAGTCTGTATGTATATATGTATGTATGATGCATGGAAGATTGTATGTATGCATGTATGCAAGTTTTTATTACCACTTAAATAAAATATTTTATTTATTTTGACATTGCAACTCTGAACATAATATTGTTTTTGCCTTGATGACATGTCTAAAAGGAAAGCTGACAAATACACTAGAAGAGCTTTTTTTAGCAAATAGGCTATTTAGAAAATATTCAATCTCCTCCACTGACCAGTTTGAAAGAAATACACATTAGAAGTAAAGCATATGTAAATGTGTACAAGGTATTTTTGAATCTTACTGAGAAGATAAACAGTTAGTTACTTTTTTTTTTGTGGCTTTTTTCAGCCACTTTAAACCGATCAAAAGTTCAGTTGGATTGAGCTTTATCGAATCGGTTGAGGTGTTTACACGAAGGCTTCTCAAGACATCAATCCGATTACTAACAAATTATTTGGGAGCATGTAAACATAACTAGTGTAAACCAGTCTGGACTAGCAAGGACATTTATTAAGGATGACAGATGGTACAAACAAAATCAAAAAGTTTCATTCCCAAATACTGAGGCAGTTAAACCACTGGACATTGCAATATTCTCTTCAGATGTCCTCACCGTTGTACCAGTGCCACCAAATTTGACTTTACCAGACATCAGAATCCCTCATCCAACATGTCATTGAACATTTTCATATTTCATATGGTAACATTCACACACTTTTATGGTTTTTCTGCAATCTGTGGTCCATCAGAGAGGAGGTCCAAGAATGTGGCTCTCTTTTGCATGAGAGGGTTGTGTAGTGCAAAAGCATAAAACACCATTTCCAGGAAGGACGTTCATTTGGTTAATTTAGAAACCACCGCAATCTGCAAGCCAGACAAAAACACTCGGCAGTTTAATAGCAAAACATCATCAGTCCAGTGTTCTGTCGCAGAGGCATAACTCGTGCGCTTGGCCACCATCTGTAATGATCACCCGTGCATGTATATAGCATGCCTCAGCTAATCAGCACCGCCTACGACTGAAAGCCCAGTCACGTTTATGTGTTCCAGCACCGAATTAAACATGTCAAGAGTGTTTAAGAAAGATGTGTCATATATTGTACGTTGACAGTCATTAAGAAAATATTTGCTTGCGTGATAAACCGATGATCCCCTTGTGATGGCTGTTAAGAGCTTGGCAATGAGACAAGACAAAATGGCACCTCATCATCGTCTCAAGAATCTTTTCTGGAACAAATTTGACATGAGTGAGAGCCACTATTTATTCGCTGCTAAATATTTGAGCTGACATGTCTTTTTTTTTTTTTTTTTAGAAAGAGGTTGTATATTGAGATTAGGCCTTTTTTATCCAGTGTGTTAAATTTATTCTCTTTCTCTTTCAGTTCACCTTTTGACAGCAGGCTTTGTGTACAGACTGTGGGAAAGTTTCCTTTCCTGATGAGGTCATCTCTTCAACCCCCCCACCCCACCAGATCTGTTTCACTCACACACACACAAACACACAGGAAGGAGGTATACAACAAGGTCTTGGCTTTTCGGCTGTTCGTGTACGCACACATATGATTGCGATGATGGTTATGTGTTGGTTTTATGGAAAAAGAGTGTCTATGATAAAGGAAATATCTAGATTGAAAAAATGTGTAAGTGCTTAGAAATAAACCTTTTATGTTCATGTCTGGTTTCATGTGAATTTTAAATATCATTATATCATTTTTTTGCAAAGTTTCAACTGAATGAATAAATATGTCATGTGGTGTAATTATAAAGTACAAAAGTACATATTTTATTAAATTACATTTATATCTAGAATTTTATTTTAGAATTTTTCCTTATATATTTCCTTTTTCCTAGAATATTATGTATGTATATATATATATATATATATATATATATATATATATATATATATATATATATATATATATATATATATGCAAACTGCAACACAAACACCCAACCAGTTTTAATTATTACTTTTAAATTCATTTTCATTTTAATTTTTGAGAGTTCTGGTGTTAATTTTTATTAGTTTTTTTTTTTGTTTTGTTTTACTTAAAAATGTGTGTGTGTGTGTGTGTGTGTGTGTGTGTATATATATATATATATATATATATATATATATATATATTAGGGCTGGGTATTGACACAATTTTCAAGATTCGATTTGATAACGATGATTTTGGATGTATATCAGATACAGTACAAGGCAAATTTTTTAGAGGAAAAAAATATATATCAACTAATGTTGTAAACTACACATGGGAGTCTGTTGGTACATTACAGTAATATTGAAGGTTAAAATTAACTTATTTATATACAAACACTTAAATTACACTCAATGATTTTTTTTTACAAAAAATAAAGTTTAGAATTACATAATCATATTTCTACTCCAATTCGTTCTTTTTTTTAAAAAAAATATAAACATTTAATTCGTGGCTGTAATAACCGATTTATTCAAACATGCATTAAATATGGAAGAACATTAAAAATTATAATAAATACATAACAGTGCATATATTTATCTGAATGCTACTCTCTAGAGCTCATTTTTCTAGCTGACAAAAGAGATTATGGTCACTGAAAATGGTTTTTCTGAGGTAAATGTGGACGTCACGTGACATATTGTTTACAAGCTGTTATTAACGTCTTTCCGCGGTTGAAACACCAGTTAAGTGATTACACGTGATATGTTGCCGATCTCGATAAGTTGTACTGTATCTTTTGACATACCTTCAGATGTTTATTCATGTTCATTTCGCGCTGTAACTGGTATTAAAGCGGGGGAGCGGATCAGATGACCTGCGCTCCCTGCTGCCGCTTCTCTTGAACTGAGGCGATACAGAGATCTGTCACGTGACGTTAAACAGCGCCAAAACGGTGTTGTTGTTTTTTTTTTTTTTTTTTTTTTTTTTTTTTTTTTTTTTTAAATCTCATAATAAGAAGATGGGCGATATTTGAAATCTGAGACTTTGCTTCATATCAAAACTAAAGCACAGATTGGATGGAAGGCGCTCTATGTTCTGTTCATTCATCAACTGAAAACAAGATAGACTAATCGATTCTTTGGATTTAAGAATCGATATCAGTTCGTAAAAATGAGAATCGATTAAAATCGACCAGCCCTGTATATACACACATTTTTATTTCACTTAATATTATTAATAAAAATTATTACTGAAAACACTTTTCGTTGTTTTAGAACATCATATTAATAAACTAAATAAAACGCTAATGACGCTAATGAGATTGGCAACCAGCAAAAATAAAACTGATTTTTTTTTTTTTTTAATTATTTCAAGTGCCAGTTTTTTTATGGTTCTAGTTTAACTATAATAAACTCTGCACCCAACCACGTACTGCACGTACCCCTGTCTATCACATTTCTTTCAAATACAAATTTTCAGTGACCTCTTGCACCCCCAACCCACAAATAATTAAGCTCAGGGTCAAAGTCTGTATCCATATAGAAAATACCACCCCAGGCCACACTTATGACACAGCCACCCTTCACAATGTGCCTTTATGGGCAAAGCTCACACTCCCAGTGTAATGTTGGAACTTGACGGCAAGCAAAAACATGCAAAACTAAACATACACACACACAAAAAAAAAACAGAGCTCACAGTAGTGATCATGAGTCTGATGAAGAGGAATGGCTGACACACACAGCTCTCCAGACATACACACACTCAGGTCTTTGTTTGAGATATGCGTAAGACACTCGCAGCGCTTAATCAAACTCTCCCGACTGTGACTCTTTTCCAATGTGTGCGTTTATGCAAACATGTGGAGACCTGCGGGGTATTGAGATGAATTGTGTGTGTGTGTCTGGAGAGTTGCATGACTGGCATTCCTCTCAATCATACTGAAGCCCATAGTGAGTAGTTAAAAGAAACAGAAAAGTAAGAGAACACACTGTCAGGGCTTGTTGTATTTGGGAATGTGGGCCAGAAGAGGGCGCTCAGCTTAGCTGACTCAGAAAACTCGTTTTCTTTCTGTTTCTTTGTGTCTCATTCTTTCTTGTTTAATTTCCACCTCCACCCCCTAGCTCAGAGCCTGTATAAAGGGCAGTTTGTTTAATCAGTAATCACATCTGAACAAGTGAGACACTATCTTTATATCCGACCAAGTCTGAATAAGCAAACCATTATACTACCCTCTCTCTCTTACCAGAGAATATAGTGAGCTCATGCCACCTGCAGTCGATCACATTATGCTGAATCAATGTCTTTGAAATAGTCAAAGTTGAAATATTAAAGCTTTTTTTGTCCTTCGATAACTATCCTGAATCACTTTTCAAACTAATTTCAGCCAGTTTATGTTAGTCGTAGCATAGGCCTACCCGTAAAAAAGCTAGCCGCTAGCGTTCCCATTCATTTCAATATTAAAACAATCAAACAATATTAATGAAATTAGAATTTTTTTTCTAGCTGATAAATGATAAAAAAAATAAAATTGGTATCCAATCAGAAACCACCAGACTTTAAAGAGCTTTAAACATTTAAAGCAGCAGACACCAGAACTGCAGAACAATATTGTGCATTCATTCTTGGCCAGAGGAGAACTGGCCCCCCGACTAAGCCTGGTTTCTCCCGAGGTTTTTTTCTCCATTTGTTGGAGTTTTGGTTCCTTGCCGCTGTTGCCTTTGGCTTGCTTAAGTTGGGGACACTTGCTTGATATTCAGCGGTGTTTTTGATATGCCTGCATTGGCGCCGTTGTATGCGAACTGAGCTGAGCCGGACGATTACGTCACTGTTTTCTGCAGTGCTGCTATACCTAAATTAACTAGACTAATAACTACTGATATTTGCAACGGAATGAATCAATAATATATAGAATAAGCTGCACAATGACACCATTTTCTTATTAATGTAAAGCTGCTTTGCCACAATTTGCATTGTAAAAAGCGCTATATAAATAAAGATGACTTGACTTGACTTGTCATAAACGAGGCAGAGCTATGGTTTGAAAAAAATGCCTACTTCCATACTATACACTAGGTGAAAAACAGTATGTGAGCTCTTATGTCCAAATTCATAGTATTTATAAAACATTAGACATTAAAGGGATAGTTCATCCATAGATGAAAATTCTGTCATCATTTACTCCAAACCTGTCTAAATTTCTTTCTTCTGATGGGAAGATATTTGGAAGAATGTTTGTAACCAAGCAGATCTCGTCCCACATTGACTACCATAGTAGGATAAAAATTACTATGGTAGTTAATGGGGGGGATCTGCTTGGTTACAAACTTCCTTTGTGTACAGCAGAATAAATAAATGTATACAGGTTTGAAACAACTTGAGGGGGGAGTAAATGATGCCAGAATTTTCATTTTTGGGTGAACTATTGCCACTTCACTATCCCATTAGGTCATGGAAAAGGTTTTGTGAATAGCAGTGAAGCTGGTAGGTCACTTGACAAAGACAATATGACAAAAGTAGTAGCCTATGTCCGAATTTCATTCACACACATTCATAACTAGATAGAACATATCTATTTTTTAATGGTCACAAAGTTAAGCTCCCACTAGATAATCCACAATTGTGCGAGCAGCTAATATGTTTGTACTAGCTACCGGCAAAATATCACAATATTACACTTAATACCACAGCCATTTTAAAGATAACTACCACTAACTCCTGAAGTTTGTTACAGTCATATTAAGGTTAGAAAACACATCAGTGTAACTAGCAGTGGCATTTTTGTGGTCTTAAGCTGCTAACTAGCTTAACCAACTAGTGCTAACCAACTAGCATGTCGACAGAAGCTAATGATAGATGTCCTTTCATAACAAACATGGTCTCAATTTAGTACCATACAATATCTTTATTGTATTCTGTGCATGTATACAGTCCATAAAACATTAGTTTACAAATAAACCAAAGAGTTAGACAGTACAAGGAAAGTACAGAACAGTTTTTGTAATGAAAACAGTCTTTGCAGCTTAAAGTAAGGAAAGTAATGGCACATGCACATTAATGTCTGATTCAGATTAATTCCAAGTGAAACTTTTAACCCAGAATCCTCTTTGATCAAGCATTTACACACTTGTTCAGTGAAAAATAATATGCCAGAAGCACTGAGTTTACATGAGTAATGTCATGTTGCTTACCTCAAATGAGGTGATTTATCAAATAAGACGTTTTAACACTCATGCCACATAGATGAGTAAGAAATGAGTATACACAGAATATGAGTTATATGATAAATATTTTCCAAATATATAAACAAGTTAAGCCAACATGCTTTTTAAGGAAACCACTTGTCATTGACTGAAAATGCTAGCTCGGCACTTATAAACAAATACACAGATAAACAACAATGCACTTAATATTTTGAGCTATAAAAACATTAAAGTGGTATTTGATAATGTATACACATATATATTTATAAAATCAAAAAGTTCTGTAAATTGATATGCAAAATGCTCTTTGGTCTGCATCTTGCGGATGTGCCCAGACACAAATGAATCATTATTATTTACAAACAAAACCAGGGATCTCCAAAATACTGCAAAAGAAACGGCACAAAAAGTCTTCTAGGCAGCTAAAATAAAAATAACTTAGTCATTTTTCTTCTTAGGCCTTCAACTTTGCTTTGATCAGACCGTTTATGGCAGTGCGAGAGTGAGCCAAAGAAGTGTGGCGCCCCCTACTGGATGTGTCATGTGATGCAACAGTACTGTATGGATTTCAAGATGTCCTGTGGAAATCATCCTCAGAGCCGTCATCAGGGGGGAAGAAAGGGGATTGTCCACCTATAAATTTGTTCCTGGTCCCCATGAAGTTTAGCGATCCCCCATTTTGTCCAAATAACAGGGAGAAGTTTCATCCATTACAATAATGGTGTTTCATTGTCTCAAAACCATCTGCAAGCAAAACCGATCACATAGCTGCAGCGAAACTGTAAATATGTTGAGGATGTGGAGTCGGTTCCCCTTCGCAACAAACACCGAGTATGTTTTTTCTATTTGGTCTTCTGAGAGCCTATCATCACCTTCGAGACAAAGTTGACGATGGCGCTGGCGGGTTGCTCGGGGTCGTGTTCGGCAAACAGGTGACACACATTCTCTGTGCTGCTTCCGCTTTTCCTCGCAATAAAGCCAAAGATCCTGTTATACACACACACACACGTAAATCAATGAATAAATGTACACACATGAACAAGGTGTATGTTTAAGCAAATACACAACTAGCACTACTTCATAAGTGAGACTGACTCACTTTGCAGCTGTGCAGCCATCTCGTGTCCATCTGTGAACAGATCAGTAGAGAAGTCAGAATATTCCACAAAAAACCAACAAAAAATGTAATGTTGAATTACATTAAATTAATTCAAGTTGCCAAATAAACATACTAAATCATTTTTTTACTAAAAATGCATAAAGTTTTCTGTGAGGGTTGTCTTTAGTTAAGTGTTACAAAAAATATCGTTAACTCAGTATAAAAACCATTACACCTATGGAATGTCCTCATAATGATGGAGGAGTGTGTGTGGTCCTGGTAAACCCTATGCTGTGAGGACCACGTCCCCACAAAGATAGTAATTAGGGGTGGGCTATATACCGGTAGACACGATTAACCGGTCGAAATTTACCTATCAATAGATATATTGGACTAATTTTTTTAAAGAAGTTTAAACAATAAATAGTGTATAGTGTCTCTTTAATGTGTCGTGACAGATCGCTGTAGACCCTTCAAGCGGCTCGTGAACCGATTATCTCTTCATACTAGTTCATTAATAGCATCAAATAAACATGAATGAACATCAGAAGGAATGTTGTTTCCAGCGCGGAAATACGTGAGTACACGCAATTTTTCAAGTTCAAGTTGACTAATGTTAATCTACTAACTCCCCTGACTGCTTTGACAGACAAAATGGCAGATTCAGGGTTATGATTGGTCAAATCGCCTATCAATCGGGCTTGAATGGTCTTAAGTGAACATAAACAGCCTATTGGATCCTTGCATCGAGTCTTAAAGTGACGGCAGCCTAACAAACCTGCTGTTTTCTGTCATCATTTACATTTGATTGCTTTATACCATTTATGTAGTATTTATTATTTCTAGTGCTTGAAGTTTGTCAGGAAGGTCTTGTGTCTTTGTTCTAATGTAGTTTTATCCTATTGCTTGTAATTCATTTCTTTGTTCTCATTTTATCACTGACTGTTTACTTGTCTTCAGTAAGCTTGAGAGTTAATATAACTGACATAAGATTTTGGTCATGTTGCCCACCCATTATAGTATTATCAGAAATTTTTTGACGTGGGGGGACTTTTTTTTGTCCCCATGAGGCAAACAGCTTAAATTTACAGTTATCTCCTTTATATGCGGGTGTCGAGCTTCGGTTTGGTGTGTCAGGGCAACTTTGGACCAAGAAGCTGCCGACGTGTGCCAACCCCGCAGTCTGCTTTCGTCACCACTAGTTCATTGGCGTCGGCTTGGTGTGTTGTTCCCGCCGGGTTTATAAATCATACTAATAGTGTTTTTGAAAACATAAAAATGCTGTTTTCTGTGAACTTTATGTTTAGGGGTAGGTTTAAGGTTAGGGGATAGGGGATAGAATATAGTTTGTACAGTATAAAAATAATTGTGTCTATGGAAAATCCTCATAAAACATGAAAACCCAACTTGTGTGTGTGTGTGTGTGTGTGTGTGTATTACGTACTTCCTGTCCTGAGGATCAAGGGCACAGAATATCACGGTGTTGACAGCATAGTGTCTTCTGAAGAACAATCTGGAAACACAAAGTAATATAAAAACTATATATATATATATAAAAAGAAATTATTACTTTTATTCAGGATGCATTTAATTAATCAAAAGCAAACTATATTATATAAAATTAATATTAAAAATATTTCTATTTCAAATAAATGCTGTTCTTTTGAACTTTCTATTCATAATATTTTGTGGAAACTGTCTTTTATTAAGCAGTTAATCAGAAATGTTTCTTGAGCAGCAAGTCAGCATAATTATTTCTGAAGGATCATCACAGTCAAATAACAGAATAAATGACATTTTAAAATATATTAAATTAGAAAACAGCTATTTTAAATCGTAATATTTCACAATTTTGTTGATTTACTGTATTTTTTATTCAAAATAAGTGTGGCCTTGGTGACTTCTTTCAAAAACTTATAAACAAATCTTATAAAAATGATGGAAATTACAAAAACAAATTATACACAAGACAGCAGATTATTGAGACATGGATCAAAACATTTCACACAACATTGCGTACAATCATCTCTGAATAACGTAGAACTGTAAATGTCACTTTTATCAACATTATCACTTACCCCTAAAAACCCACCTGACCATGAAATATGGGAATATTTAACTTAAAAACATAAACCTAAAGAGAGAGACTCACTTCCTCTGGTTGTCTGTGAGGGTGATTCCCTGTGCAGACACTTTAAAGTGAACGACAGTGGATATGGGTGGTGGATCCATACTGAAAATCACAGTGGTGGCCTTCTGAACACCCTGAACTCCTGTCAGAGACTCCAGTTCCACGCTGCCCAGGAACCACACGTTACACGCTGAAAAACACACATACGCATAAGCACATCAAACACATTTCCTATACAATAGCTGCCGATGAAATTCAACACGCACACAAATATTCAATTACCTGCTCCCTGTTTAAGTAGCTCTGCTGCAGAGTTTGTAGATGTTTGTGCTGGAGATTCATTCAACTCTTCTAGAGGGTCTAAAAGAAGTATCCATTTAGTACAGAAAGACATTTAATAAAAAAAAGCAGACACACACTAATAACTATGAAAGCTTGTTTCCGCCACTGAATATAAAATAAAGGTAATTGCAAGTTTATATGACTTTTTTCTCATAGTTGCGAACTTATATCGCAAATCTGACTTTTTTTGCAATATGCAGTTATAAAACGTCTAATTCTGAGGAAAAAAAGTGACTGCGAGTTTATATCTCAACTCATAATTATAAGAAAAACCCAGTTGCAACTTTTTTTCTCCAATACTGAGGGAAAAAATTTAGTTTTTTTTCTCAGAACTGCAAGTTTGTCTCACAATTCTGATTTTATAACTCACAATTATGAGAAAAAAAACAACAGAAATGTTGCAGAACAGTTTGATTGACAAGCAATCTGACCAGTCATAAATGAACTAGTATGAAGAGATGATCGTTTCACGAGCCGCTTGAAGGAGCTACCGCGATCTGTCACGACACATTAAAGAGACACTAGACGCTATTTATTGTTTAAACTTCTTAAAAAAATTATGATACATTAAAAATGAATATGTTTCATATGTCTGTCGACACGTTGCCAGTGTCCTCTTTGCTCTGGGATGTATTTTTCACTACGTGAGAACATGATGTGTGGCGCGAGAGCGCATGGCTTGTCGGACAATAGAACGAAAGGGGGCGGGTCTTTGGAAAGGGTCAATTGGGAGTTTATCTCACTCTTATAACACATAATTGCAACTTTATAATTTTATAGCTATTGCGAATAATAAATTTGAGAATTGTGAGATAAAAAGTCACAAATTTTTTTATTCAGTGGCGGAAACAAGCTTCCATAAATAACATTACGTACCTCTGCTTGGGATGATGAGTCTGCAGGGTAGAGCCAAGGGTGTGATGGAATGTTGACACACCAAAGCTGTGAGACTTCCTGTACATACAGAAAAAGTAAAATATTGTTACTTAGTTTAGCTAAATGATTTACCATAATATTTTCAAGAATGCATGGTTGATGCAATTTTGCTCAATTAAAAACTACTGTTCAAATGTTTTGGGTCAGTTTGGAGTCAAATGTTTTCAAATGCTTTTCCAAGAAAAGAAATTGATTACAGCCACTAGAGGGAGAACTTGGCCATGCAAATGATGAGGCTTTAACTAGCAGCACTCATGTCCTCATTAACATCTTGCAGACATTAACAGATACTTACCAAAGTAGGGTTCGTTGGGGCAGCCTTTTAACCGCACACCTTTCGGTGTGCACTCGATCAGGAAATGCCGCACAAGCTCATTGGTCAGATCACCCACTGTGAAAAAAAACAGGAAATGACTTTATGTACAATTATTTTTAATTATCAAAGCAATAGCATATATGTACCGGCAAAAGGAAATGTACTGAAATGTGTCATGCAACCTGAGAAAGTAGCTCTGAAATGATCTGCTTGTTCCTTCCAAAGGAACTGCAGAGCAGCAGCAACAGCACAAGAACAGACTTTCCTGCATTTTACTCTAATCATGAGTTCTTGTGATGTTTAGAAACAACAGTATGTATCCTACTTCCTCCTTAATACCTCATTCTGACTGGGCGGGCTAAGTTTCTATAGACCAAACAGGCATAACTGATGTTGGGGACAGACTTTGAGATATTTGTTTGTTTGATAAAATTAACTCTTATCTCAAAATGCAATTTCTCATGATACAGAAAATAAGTCATAGCTACAAAAACAGCATTATAATTTATGAAACCCCTTGTAGAAGTATGAATCAGATGGAGACGGACAGTGTGTGTGTGTGTGTGTGTGTGTGTGTGTGTGTCTCCCTTCCTTCCTGTGATTGAGAGATACACGGTGTTTACGGAGGGGCTCTTGATATGAACGCTCCAGCTGTGTTCACACTCATTCAGCTGCTCCTCACACAATAGTGTTGGGATGTCAAGCTCTTCGGGGTCTTAAAGTCCATCAAATATGTCACTGCAGTTCATTCAAGGAGTTGCCTTGCACAATCAAAATCTATGGATAGTTCATATACACCTGTTTTACACAGTGTTTAAAGTTGGCATGAAACTTTATTGTGATATATATGGCAAAGCTGAATTTTCAGCATCATTATTCCAGTAGGCAGTGTCACATGATCCTTCGTTCTCATTTGCTCCTATTGAAATATCGGGAAGGAATTCATACTTTTTAAGTAGGGCGGAAATTGATTTACTCAATCGGGAATAGATTGGATCATTGGATGGTTGTGGCTTGCTATTACTGTGATGTCATGTGAGTGACAAGTTCTCCAGCTCCAAAAAAAAATTAAGAGATGTCATTGCAAAAGGGAGTGGAAATTGTTTTGAATATTTTGATATGTTCCACACCAAGTACTTGTTAAGTTAGATAAAGACTCGTATAGTTTACGGGCAGGTTGTGTGTTTGCTTCATCGTTCAGCTCGAGTTCTTATAAAAAGTCATGTGCGGCATTCTTCTTACTTTTCCTGCTTTGCTGTAGAACGGAGGGTGGGGGAGTGGCCACCTTCATGGCCAATCCGTAAGCTCCTCTGAATGAGTGACTGTCTCGGATGATGAAGGAGCCCGGCTCTTTATCCTTGAGAATGCCAATAGCTACAGCAAAAAATAAAATAAACATACAGATGCATTATGCAGTCATCTTAAAGCAAAGAGGATGTAACTCTTATAAACCAGGGTATACTGTGGTGGTGGAAGCTACTTTGAGATCCACTTTAAGATACTTAAAGAATAATCAATTACATTATATAATACCAATAAACAGAAAACGCCATTTCTTTCACAGAAGACATTGTGATAATCAGCATCATTATATTGTTTTACGAAATTGTCAAAAAATATATATAACTGTCAAATCAATAATATCATTTATAATGTCGCTACAAAAAGATACAAAAACTAAATGTGGCATAGGCATCTGTGCAGAGTGTCAAATTAATCGGTGAATGTTTTATTGATTTTATTACCATCTGGACCAATTGATTCACTAGATATGACTGAAAACAGCTGCCAGACTTTCAGTCTACTTAAAAAATTAGCAAGCAAAAACAAGGCTGTGAGGTGACAGAAGTAACTTCTGTCCAATATATCATCGCAATAAACTTCAGTGAAAAATCATCTTTCCACAAATTTTCAGAGGTCAACTAAAGTGATTTATGAACTTAAAGGGTTGGTTCACCCTAAAATTAAAATGTTATCATTAAATTACTCATCCTCATGTCGTTCCACACCCATAAGACCCATAAGATAAGTTCATCTTCAGAACACAAATGAAGATCATTTTTGATTAAATCTGAGAGCTTTCTGTCCCTCCATAGACAGATACACAACTGACACTTTGACACTTCAAAAAGATCATAAAGAGATCATAAAACTAATCCATATGAATTGAGCGGTTTAGTCCAGATTTTCTGAAGAGACTCGATCACTTTACATGATGAACAGATTGAATTTTGACTTTTATTCACATATGAACATTGATCAACTCACACTTTAGCTGTGGTAAACGGAAGCTCAAGCATGTTTGCTTCACAAACCAATGGGGTTCATTCTCGTGTTACAGAGCACGTTTGAGCTTCAGGAAGAGGTTTGTTCTCACGCATCAAGCAGGTTGAGTTGAGCTTCTGTTTATCATCGCTGATCAATGTTTATATGTGAATAAAAGACTAAAATCAATCTGTTCATCATGTAAAGCGATCGAGAAAATTTAAACCACTCAATTCATATGGATTAGTTTTACAATCTCTTTAAGAACTTTTTCAAGTGTCAAAGTGTCAATTATGTATCTGTCTATAGAGGGACAGACAGATCTCAGATTTCATCAAAGAGATCTTCATTTGTGTTCCGAAGACGAACAAAAGTCTAATGGGTTTGGAACAAGATAAGAAACTTCTTTTAAACACATTTCAAAAGCCTAAACTTTTGAATGGTAATGTATATCCCTTACAGTCTCACTTTTGTTCATCTCATATTTAACATGACTTCAACCTTCAACTAAGGCCTACTGATAATCTAATATTGTTACCTTGCTCTCTCGAGATATCTGGCTTGTACCAGAACTTTGATGTATCCTGAACAAACTTCACATTGTCCGGTTTACTGGCCATGAAATCTGCAAATAAGAATAATATCACATTACATATTTAAAGGTGAATCTGTCTGCGTGTGCACTTACAGACAGGTCCGCTACTCACCTGGACTCGGAGTCGATCTGGTAGGTGAGGTGTTGTGACTGGCATAGGATGTGCTGGTTACACTCCTGCTGAGCGGGAAACTCAACACTGTCTCTGAGCCCTCCGTGCCTCGTCTCTTTTGGGGCAGAAGGGGAGGTTGAGCCACATCCAGACCCAGAGCCTCAAGACCCTCCACCGCCTCCAGCAGGCTGCTCTCCAGTCCCTCGACATCCAGAGAGGAGGAAAGGCTTCGGGGAGCTCCTCGAGGGGAGCTGTGGGAGTTGGGTGCCGAGAGGGTGAGGGGCGGGGAGGGCTGGGGGGTGTAGTGACTCAACGGGGTGCTGGATCCACCCTCTAACCAGGAATGAGCTGGAGTGGGGCTGCAGGGAGAAGAGACCACAGAAGAGTTATCTCTTACATATCATGTACATAGACAAACACACCCCACCAAAAATACAAATACAAATTCTATTTTGGATTTTTACACTATGGACTTTTTGCATTTAAGTATAGTATATATTGTATATTATTTCCAGTCAAGTATAAATTTCAGTAAATCAAGGTAGTGTTTTACCCATTTTTACATTCATTCCAAAATAATAACTAAAGGCAGTTAACAATTTAAACAATATATATAATTTGTGACCTAGTGTCTTTTAAATAGCCATCATATTTTCATCAGTCATCAAGCTTGTACACGCTGGTCTCAGTCACAGACACACAGATGAACCTTAAACTTCACCAGGCCGATTCCTCACTAAAAACCCCACAGTCATCATGTTTTCAGGCCATTTTAAGTTTAATTTTGACGTGACAAAGCGGTGATATCTAATTGGCTGAGTTACTTACTTTTTAATTAGCTTTCCCATTAATGCCTTCCCATTCATTCTCAACTACCCCCCCACCAAATCCAGCGACCTCTTTAGGGTGTCATTGGGCTCAGGGAAGGCAAGCCTCTCGCTGTAACTTTATCTGCAGGTTCGCATCCAGTTTTTTTGAGGTTAAATGTAATCTTAAACCATCTCAAAATGAATATCCATTTTTCATACGGTAGATTATAATGGTGTGATGGTAGTGTACTCACAAACGCACACACACACACACACACACACCATGAAAAACGGATATTCATTTTGAGATGGCTTAAGATTACATTTAAGAGCATTAATCCATTTTTTTTGCATTTTAAAATGTGAGTTGAGTACGTTTCAGTTGTTGTTTTTGACAGACAGTTAGTACCTGTCTGTGTTGACCAATGGACTGGGGGTGGAGATAGAGTGCATGGATCCAAACATCCTCTGACAGGAGGCGGGACTTCCTGTGACATCAGAATGGAAGAGCTCTCCGTCGGATGACATAGATGTGTGCGTCATGTTGTCCACGTATCCTCGTGACTCTAAGAAAACAAACAAACACATGAATTTTAAGACATGAACATATTTTATGGGGGCTTTCCACAGACAATTTTTATAGAAAAACGGTATATTCTAACCCATCACAGAAAACTTTCTGCACTTTCAAAAAACATCACTTGGTATGATTTATAAGCTGTTTTCCTCATGGGAATGAAACTGATTTTGGATGCTGCCATTTTTATGGGGACATTTTGTCCCCAGGTACACACACACACACACCTTAACCAGGTTTCTTTGGGAAGATTCCATTCAGTATGAGCAATGTCTTATTGCACGCCCACAAAATATTTGAAGACCTGCACTGTGCAACCTGCTACTAGTTGCCAAATCCAGGTAATAAATCAAGTGGAATTATTGGATAGACCATTGTATGGGAGTTGGGCTTGCGGGTTTGGCAGAAGCCCATACACACGCATTCTTCAGATTGTGCACATAACAAACCACAGGGGAGGGACCCTGGAGGAATTTCTCTCTGTTTGTCTCCCTCTCCCACCCTTTCTGTCTGGAAACTGGCTGGATATAAATGGATATAAATCAAATTAATTTTGTGGTAAATCCTTTGACCTTACCTGTAATTAAATATGATCAACAAAAAAAGAATACAGCTTCAAGCAGAAGTTAGCAGAAGCATAATGAAGCGACTGTAAAGAAGCAGATGAAATAGAGCATCTTGAGTAGTTGACTTTCATCTATAGTATTGATACTCAACATTATTCATATTTTTTTTACCCATTTCTCCTGGACAAATGACTAGATTCAGCATATGGCATGAGGAAAGGGACCATAACAGAGAAGCAGATGTTTTTACTTTTAACCAATAGTCCCAGAGTAAACGTCATTACACAATTACACAAAATGCAATTAACTACAGACTTTTTTGCTGGATTCCCCATCAATGTTCTCTTTCAACATTCACTAAAAACATATACTGAAGCATCATGATAGCTTCTCCTTCAGCCATGACCGCATCCACAACCACATCATATGATAGGGTTGTCATGGAGATATTGTGTTTGAAAATGTAACCAAGAATACATAAAAACAAACAAATACACAAACAACATCTGGATGCAGAAGACTCTAAAGTGTTCCCAAAATAGACATCGTGACCCGCCCAGAAAACCCTGAAACTCATTCCCAAGACACAGGAATCCCAAAATTGCTTCCCAGAGATTCATCTGGTCCGCTTCTCTCTCTCTCTCTCTATCTCTCTCTCTGATCAAAGCAGCAGCACAGCTGGTCACCAGCAGATGTTGTGTTTTGGATGCAGGTGGTCAGTATGGGATGCTGGTTTGCTGGTGTCCCACCAGGCTTCATAACTAGCTTAACCAGCAAGGCTTCCCTTATTATTCATGTTCACCTGGAGCCTCCTAGATAACTTTTCCCACTGAAAACCATATCTACACTGGTCAACCTGCAAGATCAGCATAAACCAGCCTGGACTTGCATGAAAGTTCATTGGGGAACAGAAAATGGATGAAAATGAAGCAAAAAGGCATGATTCTGCCAAAACTGACGACATCAACAGATGTCAGGGTCACATGAGGATTGCACCATCCGGTGGGCCAAGAGGTCAATGATCTGTTGAACTATACTGGCCCTTCAAAGAGAAGAGACGAGAAGATCTGGTTGACCCTTACAGAAAGAAGAAAGAGGCCTGAGGGTCGAACGGGTCTAACATTTACTACGCAGCACTGAATTTAAGACATCTGACCTCCAAGTTTTGGGTTGAAAAGATAACTTATAAATGATGGCTTAAAAATACCAAAATTTACGTGAATGCAGATGCTTTTAGCTACTCAAGCTTTCAAAACTCAAGTTCGAAGACCAGCTCGGCACTCTGGGATAAAAGGAGAGGGCACGACATGCCACCACACAATGACCTCGCTTACTCAAAGAAAGCATGAGTAATATTAGATGTTGTATTAATTTTTAATATAATTATTTAAGGCAAAGTCTTTAATATTAGATGTTTCAGCATTTTTAATGCATGTTTTATTCAGTGATTTAAGGGAGCTGTATAATACTTGATAACTAGTCACCATTTCTACTTTTTAATTGTTTTTAACCATTTTAATCATCTTTTAGCTTTTTTTTGCAGTTCAATATGACAAATTTATTTTTTAAATAGCATCAGGTTATCAATGTTAACTAAAAATCAAATGATAAAACATTTTCATTACTTGAAATAAAATAAATAATATACAATATATATATATATATATATATATATATATATAAACATAACATTTTTTATTTATTTATTTTATTTTAATTTAAGTTTAATAACTAAAACCAAAATAAAGTCAAACTAAACATTAAAAAAGACAAAAACACAACAAAATTACAAAAACTTGACATAAAAACAGAAAATATAAAAATAATTCCCTTAAATACATTATGAAAATATTACATATTAAAAAATTAAACATCTAATGTTTATTACTTTATCTAATTGCATTATAAAATTAATAATATTATTTTAAATAATAATTGAATATTAAAAGCAATACATCATTTAATATTAAACATTCTTTTATTCATACATTTGAATATAAACTCAATAAACCAAATAAACTAAAAACTATACAAAAAGACAAAAATATACAACAAAATAACAAAAACTTTAAAAGTAAAATGAAAACAGAAAATTTTAAAATAAAATCAAATATCAATATTAACAATGATACTAAAATTACACTCAAGAGTGTAAGAGGAAAAAAAGACAGGCATATATGTTTGAGTATCAGACCGTTTCATGCTGAAAACCTCAGCAATATTAGCATATCATATGATCCTCTGACAGAGTTGGGAATTTGGCTGGCAAATGAAAGAGAAGAGCGATAAAAGTGTGTGTAAGCGTGTTTGTGTGTGTGTCTGCTCAGACCAGGTCTTTCAGGATTAAATCTCCCGCATGCCAGTGAGACAAAGGACGACTTCAGTTTTACGGACTTAACAAACTCGCCATTCAAACGAGGAATGCACGCACACACACGCAGTGAGCCAAGCTGAAAAACGTCCAGCTGTTGTGATCAAAGCTGCAAAGCTGAGCTGGATAGAGAATGTGTGGAGGGAAAATAAATAGAGATTTAAGTACTTTCCAGTCAAGGGCATTACTTCAGTGCTATGATACATGGTCTAAAATATGTCTGCAATAAGACTTAGCTCTTGTTTGAGTTTTAAATGTGACACCTGGGCTTTCTCTCAAACTTCAGATGTCCTCAGCACCACATGCACATGATTTCTTTGCTGTATCAAAGACTCGCCCACTAGACGTTCTGTACAACCTGTCCAGTTATCCTTAACACCGACAAAACATGCAGACCAAAAATAACACTTTTTCACTGAGTAGGTATTCAGCACACTAAAATAGCAAAGGAGTAGTTCAGTGTGTTTGTGGTCTTAATATGGTAATATATTGTTCACACATCAATCAATCAAACAACTGATGGATTGAACTAACAGCCATTCATTTGTGACTCACAATAAAGGAACCAAAACTGAATCCGACAAGAAAAAAAAAGTATTCAAGTGATCTGCTGAACTAGAATCCTAAATTTAACATAAATCACATTATTTGACAATAATATGCTTTGGACATGCAATTAACACTTTCTTTTCCAACATCATGTATTTAGGATAAATTTTAATTTATTTATTTTAAAGATATATTTAGGGGCTTTTTTGTGTCTTTATTTGGAGAGGACAGTGGAGAGCAGACAGGAAATCTTTGGGACGAGAGAGGGGGGCTTGATCGGCAAAGGACCTCGAGACGGGATTCGAACTCAGGTCGCTAACCACTAGGCTACTGCTGCCGACGAATTTAGGATAAATTTTATATGCATGTTAATTTTTAAAAAGATTGTTATTATGTTAAAATGTTAGTGCTGTCAAACGATTAATCGCATCCAAAATAAAGGTTTGTGTCTCTATATAATATATGTGTGTGTACTGTGTGTATTTACTTAGTCATGTATGTGTGTGTGTGTGTATGTACATACATGTATACATGTAAATATTTCTTAATGTATGTGTGTGCATTTATATATTCATAAATATTAATAAATACATTACATACAATGTACTTGCAGTACACACGCATTATTTAAACACAAACTTTTATTCTGGATTCAATTATTCGCGATTAATCGTTTAACAGCACTTTAAATTTACATTAAAAAGTTTAATATCAGATAATGTATGTAATATTACATTATTTAATATTATTAATTTATAATAATAATAGTAAAGTATTTATTATATATTATTAATTAATAAGGGAAAAGAGTACTTCACATTAGATGTCTAATTTTTTTTTTAAATGTTATTATTTCATAATGTAATTATTTAAGGAAAGGTATTTGATTTTAGGTGCTTTATTCATTTTTATAAGTATATTTTATAATATTATTGAAAGACAAAAGATTTACTATAAATATTAAATATATTTTTAAATGTTATTAGTTTTAATTATTAATAGGAAAGTATTATTTTAAATGCTGTTTTTTGACATTTTTATTTAATTATGTAATGGGGGTGTAAACTTGTAGATGCTATAACTGCTTTTTATTTCTTTAGGTTTTTTCACTATTTTTAATAACTTTTTTCTAATCACATTTGTATTTTTTGTAGCATAAGCACAATTTACCAATACAGTATTGAAATGTTTTGTTGCTCCATTCAGTGTTGCTATTGTAAGCCTCTGTTCCTATTCTTTGTCAAATTCTGTCACATCCTGGTAAAAGAACAGTAATAAATAAACCAAATTGTTTGCTTTGGATAATTTAGTTGCATGCTTTTCATTCTCAAGCTCATATTAAATGAATTTCAGTTCAAACTGCCCCGATTACATAACACATTCTTTCCTCGTCCACATTCATTTGGACACAGGCCCACACAAAACTGTCTTTTGTCCAGAGACAGAGAAGAATAGTGTCCACTGTCTCCACTCTGCCTCCATCAAAGTGCTCTCTACTACACACATCCACTCACGACAAGAGCATCACATCCATCTCTCTTTGTTTTAGTACCTCCCATGGTTGCTAGATAAATCTACCAGACCAGACGAGAAAGTGCCAAAGCCTAAATCCCCAATCTGAGGGGAATTACAAGACAAGTCAAGTGTAAATGAGTTTTAAAAAAGAGTGAAAGTAAGATGTTTTCCACAAAATACCCCACTGGTGAAGAGGTGCTCTGTTGTTTGTGAGAAAGCACATGAGGAATGCCAAACACTGACAGAACCAACAAAGTATAGTGTAGTCTAAGCACAAATATTGGGGCTTTAAATGTGTTTGTCTTTATCAGTCAAATTATTGCAATGCAAATAACTAATTAAGGTCTTAAGACACAGTGTCCAAGTCTAAGAGTCAACTGAAACAGGAAATATTCACATATAAACAAACCAAAAGAGCACAAAGCTACCATACACACACAGAAACACAAACACACACTCATAAACAGTCCTCTTCAAATGAAAACCACTCGCCTTTTTTGCCATCTCAGTTTGGTGGGTAAAAATAATGCATATACTGTGAACACATAATATTTATTAAAATTCATCCTATAATCATATATATATATATATATATATATATATATATATATATATATATATATATATATATATATATATATATATATATATAAAGCTGGGTTATTTTTCTAATCGGAAATGTTGTTCATTGGGTTAAAATAAAATAAATATGCTTTTTTGATATGGTCTGCAATCTAAAAGTGCTGGGTTATTTTTCTAAACCGAAATCATAAATGTTTAAAATAAAATATAAAATAAAATGTGTAATGCATTTTGATATGACTAACTCTAAAAAATGCTGGGTTATTTTTCTAAACCAAAATGTTGAGCTTGTTGGGTAATTATGCTGGTTATTTTTTGTTATTTTTACCCAGGAACTGGTATTGGGAGATTTATTTCATTTATACTTCACATAAACGTCATTAAAATGAAATTTAATTCATTACACTTAATTTAATAATATATGATAAAACAAGAGACAACTTGTGCATAATTAAGATCTCTAATTTCTCTGAAAACTTTTCCAAAATGAGGATATTTACATGATTTTTTTCCTGAAAATCAAGACTGATATAGTGATTAAAAATGATTTGCAGTGTACTGAAGAGAAGAGAAGAGAAGAGAAGAGAAGAGAAGAGAAGAAGAGAAGAGAAGAGAAGAGAAGAGAAGAGAAGAGAAGAGAAGAGAAGAGAAGAGAAGAGAAGAGAAGAGAAGAGAAGAGAAGAGAAAGTCTTCTCTACAGTGAGGGGGATGTTCACATAGACTTCATGCTGACAAGGAGACAATTCAAGTCTGCCAGAGATGGCTACAGCAAATGGCTGAGGTATTAGCATACAAACACACAGGCAAATGCTCACACAAAAATGCAAGCAAGACTCAAAAAGTTGGGTCAAAATAAAATCTTTTCCAGCATACCTAGAGAAGCAGTCATGCTGAAGTATTCCTCACAAGACACTCATCCACAGAAGATTAGCTGGACTTGCCGGCCACTGCTGGGTCCTGACGTTCTTGCACGCTTACTTTGTTTCCCAGTGTCACTCTTTCATGGCCCCAGGCTACTTTGTCACTCATTCCACCTCACATTCTCTCTCTCTCTCTGTCTACTTCCCGGCACAAACACTGACCATGGGCGGCACGTCACACAGTTGCTGTTCTGTCCAACTCTGTCCCCTTCCTCTCTCTCTACTCATTTGTGTCTAGCCTGAATGAAGTCATTGAGTTTTTGGAATTCTGTTAAACCCCAGATGGAAAACTACTTCACGTCACTCTTCCAGCAGGACTGTGCTGCTGGTTGACTGACTCTAGCTTTGAGGAGGGAGGGAAGAAGGAGGGCTAAAGAAAAGGAAGAGGGAGGGAGGACGACTGCCCCCAACTGGCATGAGGCAGAAAGGCAGTGAAAGACCCCCATGGCTTCATTACCATATGAGTTCATGAGTGCTCTCCTGCCTTTGATAGGCTATTCAAGCATTGTTCTCCACAGACTCTCACAGTCTGCTTCACCTAACCAAACGGCAGAACTGGGGTCAGGGGTGAGGATGTCCTTTTATGGACAGCCTTATGTTATGCACCATGTGCTGCTGCTCACAACATCTGCTTCTATGCAAATGCATTTCACTAATTTGCATTTTGGAGTAGAAACATGCAAGCATCCTTATCTTTGACAATGACTTGATTTTAGAATATGTGTATTTTGACTTCGTTCCTTTGAATACAATATTTCACTTGCGTAAATATCGATCTAATTTATGTAAACGTCTTTAAACAAAATTAATTCACCAGAGATATTCTGATAAAATCAAATTGAGCAAAAGCAGCCGGAATCAAAAAAAACGAAGCGTATCAAAATTTTTTGGGGGAAAATATATAAAATATAGCTGCAAGCAGCAATGACGGGCCCAAGCCGGGGTGGCGGTTGGCTACAGGGCAACTATGCACTACGGCCAATGCGCATTTAAACTGGATAACTGTTTTAAAAGTATCATTTCAAGACCTGAGATTCTTTCCGTTTACCTTTTTGTCATTGATTTAATCGCTCGTCATGGCAACAGTGTTTCAGATTTCCAATCTTTTTTTGTTCATAATTTAACATCTTCAATGTCTTGCCACCATGTTCAGAAAGTTTGGTGTGAATCGTATGAATCCGGTAGGAAGAGTAGTTAAAAATTAAGAGCCTGATTATTAAAAATTCACATTCAAACCTAAATATATGACTTCCTGTTGGTCTAATGACTGTAAAATAGAAAGTTTTCCGGCTCGATGAGAATAATATATATATACCAAGTTTGGTGACTGTAGGTAAAACTACCCCCCCCAGGGGATTTTCATCAAGTAAATGCAGCTTTGGTGAGCATAAAAGACTTCTTTCAAAGACATTTAAAAAAACATTTTCAACAGTAGTGTATATAATAATGAATAACTAAATAACATTTTCAAACAACACAGAAGAACACAAAGGCTAAATTTAACTGCATATCTAAATTAAATCATAGATTGTTGTTATGAAAAAATACTTTTCCTGTTCCCCCTTTATCAGACTGTAGCATCCCTAATGTGACCTCAGCCACAGAAGCACATAAATCCATTTAAAGGGGCAGTGCTTTTCCCTTCCTTCCCCCTCAATCGTCTGTGTAAATATTTGCATTTGTCTGTCAGTGAGAGTTTGCCTATAAGAGCTTCTATTTTCTCCTGTTTATTTAGACACTAAAACATAGATAGACTGAAGTTACATAACCAAATCTTCCCACATCAGGAAATTAAAATTTACAACATCCTCCATCCTCTGGGCCAACTTGCTGAAGGCCCGTGTTAAACATTGTATAATGAAACAAATTTATTCCATTTTCACATAATTGGACTTTTTAAATATGAAGAAATCTTATAATAAGCGAAATTGGGAATATAAAACAGGTATCTGACTTGAAGATTATTTAGTTGTACAGTTCGTAGCTGAGAATTTATTTTATATCCATCCATGTTATTTATACGCTTAAAAGTGGCAACTAAAATCATAATAAAATACAAATAAAATCTATGACGTTTTAATATACTGTGACATATAACAGTAATTTTGCTCTTGTTTGATCTTTATTTCCATGTTTTCCTGTGCCTCCTCATTAAGATGTAATCAGGCAATAGTATTTCCCTCATTAAAAGTTACATAACTGAACAATGGAATGATTTTTTTATGAGTGCTCTCTGAGTGATGTTGTTTTTGATTATAATTAATATTTCAGGTTTTCTGTTTACATAGGTTCAGTAAATATGGAGTTGATGGGTAAATAAAGAATTCAAGAAAATATTTACAGAGTAACATTTGTGAAAGTGACATTTACATTTTCACTTTAACTCAAGTACATTTCTAATGAAAATTTTTTTAATTTTACTTCGTTATACTGGGTGACGTTCCTCTCATTATATTATTTTAATGCAATACATGTTACGAAATAAGTAGTTTATTCCAAGCGCGCTTTCTCTTTTTTCTGGGGTATGAGTGATGTCCCTTTTTTTTTAAAATTTGGATACTTTTTTTACTCTTACTCAAGTAACTATTAAGATTATTACTTTTACTTAAATAAATATTTCTATAAATACTTGTACTTTTAATTGAGTACACTTTTTGGGAACCCACCTCTGTACACGTGAATGCTAGAGTATGTCTACACCAAGTACACATTTCGTCATCAGCATGACTGCATACGCTTAGCTCAAATATCTGCCTTGAATTTTTTTTTTTGTGCTAATTAATTGGTAGTTAGTCGTTAGTTATTTTAACACTAACATGGGCAGTTGTTTCGCAGTGAAAAAAGAAATAGAGGAGACAGAACAACAACAACAACAACAACAACAAGCAACTGGAGATCACAATAACAATAAGCGCTAAACAGGGTTTTGTGTGAGGAGGCTAAGAGATAGCTGTAACACTAGTTTAAATTAGAACAAATACATTTTTATCACTCTTAACTTCTGGAGATAAATAAAGCAAACAATGGACAAGGATCAAATTTTCTAGTGTATGTGTCGAGAAAATCTGTGTTTGTGCACAGTATGACATGGAATGTACTTTGAAACAAACTGTGTATTTGCATACTGTAACCATTTGTGTAAAAACCGAAATGTGACTTGGGCTTAATTCCAAGCACCCAGTTCCAAGTTCCCAAAGCATTGAATGGCCAGGTTACAGGAAGTATGCATCCTGACCCAGAGGGCCACATCCTGTAGCACAGTTATTTCAAGCAGGACAGATTTTGTGACAGCAGCAAGACAAACTTTGCTATAGGGGACTGTGGCAAAGTCACATTTGTGCAGCTGAATACTTTCTTTGAATTGACCAAAGACATACACAAAATGATATTCGCACACATTCTCATCCTCTCATGTAGATGCTAATTTTGCAAAAGTAGCAGTGAAAGGAAGTAGCATAAGGATGTAGCTGATTACCTTGCCATATTGGAGAGCTCATGTAGTGTCTACTGTTTTGAGAACCAGGTCTTGAAGGGGTGAAGTCATGTACACTCTTCACTGTGAGGAGAAAGTGACAATTAAGCACATTAAGTAGAGTTGTGCCCCAGGGTTCTATACTTGGACCGATTTTATTGTCGGTGTATATCTTTCCATTAAGCTCAATCTTTCATAAATACAACACTTTATGCATTCTATATGTTGATGATACACAACTATATATTCCATTCGATCCAAGTCGGTCTCAATTGTTTTGTTCACTAATATATTGCTTAGGTGAGGATAAAGCCTTTTGATTGCCAGTTATTGTCTCCATTTCAACACTAATATGACAGTGTGTGTGGTTTTTGGATTTCCTTCTGCCACCAAGGAGACTATAAGTAGGCTAGCTTTTATTTAGCCAAGTGTTTCTGATCGTGTTTAGAACCTGGGCGTTATTCTGAACTCTTGCTTGATAAGAGTTGATAAGGCATCTACAGAAAATGATTCTTTCTACTAAAGACTTGGATACTGTCATTCGTGCAGATTGGGCTCATCACATTTTGAATAATTCACTAAATACTGCTATTTCTCAGTACCAATGAACCGATCTTCAAGGTTGCAGAAACCAGGCTTCTGACCCATACAAAGAAGCTGAATATTGCTCTAGTTTAAACAAAATTACATCAGTTTCCTGTTAAATTTAGTTTAGTTCAAGATGTTTTTCTGTGTTTAAAATTTTCCATGGCATTGCACCACAATCTATAGAACTTCTGACCTTTTGATTTTTCTAGAAAATGCTAGAAAATTCATAAAACTAGATTAAAATCAAAAGGGTGACTTGGGGTTTCCTCTTGTTGTTTCCTGATTATAGACTTCTCTTCTATTGCATATTAAATTTTCCCCAATAGTGGATGCTTTTAAATTGTGTTTGAAGGCGTATCTTTTTTAGTATGGCTTGTACACCTGAGCAGAGTTCACAGGTTTTAATGTGCCTGTGTATGTAACTTTACATTGTTTGACATATCTGCTGGAAAGCACTATTGTATTGTATTATTAGGTCATATGATGTGATATATACCAGAGTAAATATATATATATACATACATATATATATATATATATATATATATAATATATATATATATATATATATATATATATATATATATATATATATATATATATATATATGGTATAATGTATTACCATAATCGATACCATGATATTTCAGAGAATACTGTATACTGTATAATGTATTACTATAGGACCATATGTCAAAATAACATGGGATTTTTTTTATGTGTACCACACAAAGGTGCTATGATGTCTTTAAAAAGACCATATTAAAAAAAGATAGAGGTAATAAGACTGTGAAAGGCTTCACATGCCTCACAAACTCATATAACAAACACTAAACACACTAAGTCAGCCTTACCATATGGAGTGGGGGGTGTCACAGGAAATGCCGGTGTGGGCGGAACTTGATTAAGGCCAACCCACAGTGGGCTGTCAACCTCTGGAGGGACGTCACCAAAGTCAACAGTGTCAGTGTGATGCAGACCTCTCTGGAACAGACAAAAACACACAAGCTATTGTTGTAGGAATGTTCCGGGTTCAATATAAGTTTAACTTGTATTTTATTTGATTGGGCAGAAGTTTGCTTAGGGTCAGTGAGCAATTCAATCGCATTAGTTTTGAGATAAAATGGGTAATGTTTAAGTTTTGAGGCTACATTGCTGCAGGGTTGGTGAATAAGTAAATGTGAGTATATTTATACCAGAGGTGGTGTCTCAAAGCTGAATTTCTGGATGGTCTGGATGTGATCACCACCCGTACTCCGCAGCACAGAGTATTCAGAGACATCACTGAGCTGTCTCTGTCTCCAACCTGTACAGAGAGACGCAGAAAGAGAGTTATTTAGTAGGCATTCATAATGGATATTCACTGAATAGCACTTCACATTTGACTGTGACCGTTCATTCAGCCTTAAAATCTCGCTATTATTCATTATTTTCTTACAACATCAAACAAAGTTTGAGTTTAAAACAGCATGACCTAAAATAGCAAGTTCTTATACAATGCTTGTTTTGATCCATGAGAAGAAGTTTATGACATTACATAAACAAGAGCCATTTTCTTTAAGTCTGTAATAAAATACATTTCACAAAAAACTTTAAAAATAATATAAAATACATATTATAAATAAATAAATATGTTTTATAAGTAAATCACTTAATATTAAATATAGATATAGTAAATTAATATGAAATAAATAGATAAATAAAAATTAAATAAGTAAATGCATACATACATGAGATTTTTAGCATTCAAAATAAAATGATGTATATATAGGTGGATATATGCAGACTAGTCATAATGCTTCCATTTTGCATATTTCTTTAAACAATTTTTATTATAAATTCAATTATATTATCCCGTAACAGTATGACCAAAAAGTCTAATTTTATGATGTATTTTTTAATTTCTGTCTTTTGTTTTAACACCAGCACCAAATGAAAGCTTCATGAAAAAGAAACTTGATGAATCATCTTCTCCAGAAATTTTTGAGTGCATCTTGAGCTTCAGTGGAAGCAAAAACAGCTATCTGTGCAATAAGTCACATGATCAGTGACACATATTTGCAACAGCCTAAAAAATTCTTATTCATTTCACATAATATTTAATGTTTTTAATCCTAAACTTTCTAATTATTTTCAGGTTTCAACATGAAAAAAAAAAAACTTTGGTTCCCAGTTTTACATAATGACCATAAAAACATGGTAATAATTGATTACAAATGGCCAGAAGCACAGGCTCTTTTAACTATCACTGTAAAAATCCTCAAGACTCAGTGATGGGGAAAGACAACATGTTTTGTGTGTCAGGATACGCTCAGTTCAAAAGCATTCCTCAGCCCTTACAACATGTGTATTCAAACACACACACACACACACACACACACACACCACAGGGCATATATCTGGTGACATACTACAGGAATAATAACACAGTGTATAGATTTCTGTTCAACAGGATGAATTCACCACTCAACTCAAGGACTTTCCATTCCAGGTGCCAGAGCTGCTCTGACATGGGCTGATCCTGCCAAAAGGATCTTAGGATCTTATAAAAGAGTAGAAAAGGGACACATGCAAGGCAGGGGACATACTTCAAAAGCAACAAGACCCATTCAGTCTGCTGAGGTCAAAGGAGCCAGAGTATTGAGTTCATGGAGACTGCATCACAGATGTGCTTGGTCAAGAGCAGCTGTCAATATAACATTATTGGGAAGTCACTAAATAGTTGTCAAGGACAGTGTTATTACACCACTACAAATATGATTATGCCAAATTTTAAACAAAAAGGGAGCTCAGAGGTCATATTTACACGACACAAGCACTCCAAACTAGACCTGGATGTTTATATATTCAAACACACACACACACACACACACACTCATTGAAATGAAAGGCAGGACTTTATTTTCTTTAGCAAACCTGTCAGAAGCTGCACATAGAGAGCCATTGTATGTTACTTGTGTGCATTTATTAACATAAATTAGGCCCCTGCCAATAGAAACCTCAATGGAAACATCAATTCAAAGTCACTAGACTGCAGGCTCAGAAATTAACCAGTGAACAAGGTAAAAACACCACTGAAAGTGACAAAAAAGCATATATATTTGAAGTGTGATGGTAATATATGCTTTTATACATACACACTACCTTTCAAAAGTTTGGGATTAGTAAAATTTGTTTTGAAAGAAATTGAAAGCGAGTCTTTTATGCTCACCAAGGCTGTTTAACTGATTAAAATACAATAAAAACAGCAATATTGTGAAATAAAATTACAATTTAAAGTTTTCAGCATCATTGCTTCAGTCTTCTGTGTCACATGATCCTTTAGAAATCAATCAAATGTGTTTTTTGACGCTCAAAAAACATTTATCATTATTCTAAATGTTCAAAACAGTTGCTGCTTATTTTTTTAATGATTATCTGATGAATATTTCAAAATAACAGGGTTTATTTGGAAAAAAAATCTTTTGTAACATTTCAAATGTGCTTACACTTTTGATCAATTTAATGAAAAATATCTTATTAAACATCATTCATTTGAACTGTAGTGTATACAAACTAAACACCAAATTGTTGAATGTATGATGTCTCTTTACAGTTACTTTTGCATTTAATATTTAAATGATTTTACAACCGTAACAATGAAATACTGAGCCTTTATTTCAATTAAAGTTAAAGTATTTGATATAAACTGAAAGCATGCAATGAGTTTGTTTAGAAAAACAAATATTACGAATACCGGACTAGACTGATGAAAGTAGCTGTTGCAAATTAATTAACACTTTATTTAACAGGGTCATTGTTACATATGTTACATGTAGTTACTATAATAATAACTATAAATGATTCATAATTACATGCAACTAACATTAAACCAAACCCTAATCCTAAACCTATAGTAAGTATATGTAGTTACTTAATATTACTCAGTACTTAAAAGTGTAATTACATTGAAACAAAGTCACCTTAAAATAAAGTGTAACCTTAATTTGTCCTTTGTGTCGAAAGTATCGCAAGCTAAATTATACCTAGAACTTTTTTTGGTGGATTGCTGGTCAGATAGAATCAATAAATGGATATTGGACTAGTGAATGTATCAGGATTTGCTCTTACCTGATTGGTGTAATCTGGCCCTTCCACTGGAGTGCATCTTTCCATTGGTGTGAAGGGAGGCTGTGCGGGTCATGTGACTCCTTGCCTGTGTGGGGATTGGCTCAAAGTCAGGGTCAAGGTCCAGGATCAGCTGATTAAGCTGTTCGATCGATTGATCTATATCCAAAGCCAGCGTTGCAAACTCATCGTCCTTGTCTGGCTCTAACTGCGCCTCTGGGAATCCGTTATCTGGTAACGAAGGTTTGCTTGCACCTCTGTGGAGCTCAATCTCCTTATTTTCCAGTCTGTTTGATGGAGTGTGTGTGTAAGAGGTGGATTGCGACACTGTCTGCTGCTGTTTCACCCACATATGCGTCTGATATCCAGCTGGTACTGTAGAGTGTATGAGTGTGTTTGAGGAACTCGCATCATCTCTAAATGTGGCAGGAGGAGCTTCTTTTTGACAATCATCTGATTTGATGGAGTTCTGACATTCACCTGAAGACAAACCACACAATTTCTTTGAAGACCGTGTGTCTTTAGAGTCTAAAACAGCAGCTTTAGGGGCGGTCATGTCGTCGTCATCATCTATAATGTCCGTCTCCCGCTCCACAAACAGAGCTACACCGTTTAAATGACTGGGATGATCAAATGCAGATTGACCGGATATACGGTCATGTCTTGGGATGTCTAGAGAAGGTTGTTCCTCCTCCATTCTGAGCCCAGGAGTAACTCTGTGGAGCTGGGTATGCTCCTCAGAGCTGTAGCTGATTGCGAGGCCAGAGGTTTGTCCTCCAGTCCACTGGGAGGAGCTGGAGAGTCCAGAGTCACTGCTCAGAGAATGGGCGCCTTCATTTGGCTTGGCTGTGGAAGAAAGAACGAAAAGAATCAGTACAATAGAGTGGTGCCGTAAATTTGTAGGCCAACTTACAATCACATTGATTCCTTTGACAAAAACCATAGGCTTTTGGATTATAAGATCTGTGAACAACAAAAGTTTATGATACTTACACGTTTTGTCCATCAAGATATTTTTCACAAATTAACAGCTTTTATTAATTCTGAAGACCAGGTACAATTGCCAGAAGTTTGCAAAAGCTGAAAGTAAGCTATAAACAAACTACATCACAGTCGCATGACTTAAACGTCGCCACCATTAAGCTTCCAATAACTTTTTCAGTTTTTATCTAAAAAGTATTTTCCCTAAACATTTGTCCTCCAGGACATTAAACATCACACAAAAAGGTAGGCTAACTCTACTTTAAAAGCCTTGTTGTACTTATCATGCTCATAAACAAACTATTCTAACTCAAACTTCAAGGGAAAATGCAAATGCAAACAGCCTCTATAGTCCCATTTAGTCACTTTAGCAACCGCCTTTTTCAAGACACATAACAGCTTAAAAAAACACGAGAGGGGTAATATTGATGTATTTAATGTCGTAGAAAAAAACACGAAAGTGTTTTGAGTTAGTGTTCACCACAGACCTTATTTCAGCAATTTAACCCACTCAAAAAAACCATTTGGGATGATGGAACCTGTAGTGCTAAAATACTAATTCGTTTCGGGTTTTGGCCGACAAAAATGCATCCTCCTTGCTCTACTCTATACAGGGACAATAAAGTTGCATTTCAATTCACAGGGACCTTACATAATGTTCACTGCTCCCTATACAGTGAGCAAGGGATTAGAAATTCACTACAATTGACAAAATTTGTTTATCTAGACTGCCCTGCAACATCATTGAAAACACTTTGGGCAACAAATATAACATATATACATGTGTAGTTCTAGAAGACACAATATATTTACATTATATTGATTAATATTAATATTTAAAATATATAATATTAAATTAATTATGCATTTTGACATTCATAACCCCTTGTAACGATTGTCAGCTGAAGTGCCTTTGGACACTTTGGACTATACACCACACACTCACACACCCAGATTACATTTCCCAGAAGTCCTGTACCTAGTCACTGACTACCTCACCAGCTGCACCTCATCACCCACACCACTTATAAACACCATTCTCACACAACACAAACTGCGAAGTCTTGATTAGGTTCCCTGTCAGTTCCGAGTGTTATTTCCCATGTCTTGTTTTCCTGGTTCTGTTTCCTGCCTGTCTGTCTCGGTTTTTGATCGTTTGCTACCTAACCTGTTTGACTCACTGCTTTGGATTGCTGGACTGTTGTTTGCCTGTCGCCTATACCGACCCCTCGCCTGTTTACAGACCACGAAATATTCCTGTTTGCCACTGTTTGACCCTGCCTGTTACGACCATACTGTTTTCCAATAAAGCTGAATTTGGATCCCATCCCGCTGTCTCGTTACACCGCTAATATTGGTGATTAATGACTTGCATCTTCAATATGAACATAAATGTGATTCATCTCATTTACAGTATGTATGTCAGATGTGTTTTTGCTTATGTTTTGCTCAATTTGAAGACTGAATTGTTATATTTTTCATAATTGGACAATATTAGCATACTTTGTTCTATTGTATCTGGCCCATTGACTTTATTCTGACACCTATTGGTGTGGATGAAAATGTAAAAGCAAGCGATTTCTCAGTTGTATTTATCATCCATGATCTCTGATATGTGAATGTACTAAATTTTCAACACGTTTTTCAGAACACAAGTACTTCTTTTCACCCACTCATAGTAAGTCATAGTAAGGGGTCCACCACTAAATGTTAACACATCTCTAGCGAGTTGCAGACACCTTAGTCATCACACAAATACATGTCTTTGTGTGGCTTTTGTGTGTGTTCTAGCAAAGACACATCAGTCAGCCAGCGGCAGCTGAACACTGATTGTAGAAGATAGCATCATGTGTCACGACACACTCAGAGTCTCGCAGCATTCATCATGACTGATAACACATATCTACTGTTCAACATGAAGCCAGAAGGCAGCATCACACATGCAGGCAGTACAAACACACGTAAACACCAACATTTAGCATCACGCCACACTCTATGATCAATTTGGAAAATTGAGTGCGGCAGCCATGAAGTATTTTTATCAAATTAATCATTAATCACATCAAATTTTCATGATGTTATCACAGCATTTTTTTCTTTTTTCAAATCAACTTAAATAATGTGGTTCAGATATCATAACATTTTGAGTTTAATTGTTTTAACTCAAAATTGACTTCAGTGAAATTAAAAATTTAAGCCAACCAGGTAACTTACTTTTTTCAAGTTAAACCAACAATTCTTTTTTGCAGTGTAATTAATTTCTAAAATTACACTGTTGACCCTACCTATTAACTAACCCTTTAAAAAAAACAGACCACAAAACATGTCCTGTACCTTACTCGTATCCCCCCCCCCCCCCCCCCCGTAACTCCAGCAAAAGTGTTTTGCAATACAACATGAACACATTAAGTACACTGTACTTAAATATATAGTAGTGAAAGACAGCTAGACTTCTCACACAATGGCAAAACTGCAGTAAATGAACTGGTGAAAAACACACTCTTTTTAACTAAACCAGTAAAGCTTCTCTAGTCTCAAGAGGCTGAAATCCAAATACCAGGCATGCATGATAAAATGCCACAGCTGGCAACTCTCTCTCACACACACACTCAACAACTGTGATTCAATAGTCACCATACTATCATGCAAACTACATCATAATCTAAAATAAATATTTAAAAGACCACTTGCTTAAAACTAACTCGCCCAGTGCCTCAAAGAGACCAATGGATCAACAACAAACTTGACTTTGACTTTCATTTTGACCTTGCATCTAACAAAAATTCCTTTTTTCGTCATATTTCTAAATATTCTGCCCATGTTTTATCAGCGTTCTTCAAAAGCAAAACCAAAAACTCTCAAAAGTACTTCAAAAGTGACAACTTTTCCTGATAAATGAAGCACAACTGTATTAGTTTATCACAAGAGCTTTCAACGGCTCTCAGAACAAATCAACCGTGTTGCTGTTGAAACTGTATCCCGCCACCTCGCACCGCTTCAAAAATGCACGGAGCGGCACAAACCTAATGCTTTCCAGAAACATCCTCTCGAATCAGACCCCAAAGGTATCCGAGAGGACAACAGATGACTTTGACCATGGATCACAAAGAGCAAAAGAAAGAGACACACGTGAAAAGAGAGAGTTTATACGATATACAAATAAGAAAAACAAACAATATTCCTTGAATGAATAAAGAAAGTGGGGGGAAAGGCAAGCAGTCCTGACCGTGTTTATCCTGCAGGCGACTGTTCCCATTTTGTCCTGCATGCCCTGTCTTCCTCTCCTCATGCAGTTTTAAACAGACAGGCAGCTTGCATTCTTTCCCATAAGGTGATAACAGCTCCCCTGGGTCTCCTTTTCTTTCCTCTTCTTCTTTTTCTTTCTCTCAGTCAATCTTTTTCCTCCCTTTCCCCTGTATTCCCTCCTCCCTTTCCACCTAAAGTGCTGCTCGCGCTCCCCGTCTCTCTCTCTCTCTCTCTCTCTCTCTCTCTCCACCTCCACACACAGGTAACCCCTTTCAGGTGCCTCTCCTGGGTGTACGGGAAAATCCTGGCTTGGGAAGCATTATTCCGCTTGAAGCAGCCAATGCTCCAGCTGTACACACACACACATATGCTTGTTGTAGAGTGCACACGGACGCTCAAAGGACCTTGAGCTCTCCAAATATGGAGTGGGGAATGTAAACAGAAGGGCGGAGTTATGTGTGGGTGGAGAGACGGAGCGCAAAGACACACAGAGAGAAGGAGAGAGATAAGGGAGGTATTGATGTACTAAAGAACAAGAGTGCCAGGTAAAAAGAAACACAAAATGATGAAAGAGAGATCGAAAGAAAGCACAAGAAAGATAACAGGAGAGAGCAGAAAACAGTATGAAACTTTGGTCGGCTGGCAGTAGCATTCCTTCAGACTGTTTGTCGCTGCGACTGGCAATAATTACAGACATACAAGTGTGTGTTTGTGAGCGTGTGTAATTCTATATTTGAGCTTATGTATTGTAAATTGTAAAGGCTGTTTGTGCTCAAACCATGAGGTATCTCTAAATTACACGGCTGCTTGGGACGGAATCACACAACCAGATGTGCATCAAGCCTCAGTCCCATATGACACACACACATTAAGCTGTTGGGATAGATTTTTACAGTTGTGAAAAGAAACTCCCAGGCTTTAAATATCCGGCCCTGGAATTTCCAATTCTTCTGCATAATACTTCATTTACATTTGTCTGAAACACTAGACTCTGTGCAGCCAAACTTACTAGTTCCCTGATCACTGAACTTTAACTGGACAAGGAGAACAAAGTTCATTTTTATAAAGTTAACCACTCACTATGTTCTGCTCCCCGAAGCAGATTTACTTCTGCAAAAATCAGTATTGTGTATAGGGGAAGGTGGGGTAAGGTATGCCAGCCACGCCAAATTTTATGTTACTCGATATAGTACTGTTCAAAAGTATGGAGTTATTTATTTGTTTGTTTGTTTAGGGATGCATTTAATTGACCAAAAGTGGCAGTAAACACATTTATAATGTTAGAAAAGATTCTTGTTTCAAATAAATACTGTTTAACTTTAAAATTATGAAAAAAAAAATGCATTATGTTTTCACACAAATATTAAGCAGCACAACTGTTTTCAACATGGATGATAATCAGAAAGGTTTCTTGAGCAGCAAATCATGTTAGATTGAAGGATCATGTGACACTGAAGACAGGAGTAATGATGCTGAAAATTCAGCTTTGATCACAGAAATAAGTTACATTTTAAAATAGATCCACATAGAAAACAGTTATTCAAAATTCCTATAATTTATATCCTTCATTTTTCCTTCATTTTTCAGAAAAAGAGAGATTTTTTACAAGATAAATGCTGTCTTTCCTTTTTCAAGGCAACATTAATTTTCTACTTGTTTGCTGAAATGAACCTACTTCAAAAATAAATATCATAGATATTATTGGCTTGTGAAGTAAATTATATATACTAAAATAAAAGCTTTTTTCAAATGTCAACCCTATTATCATCCATTCTTTCCCTCTTTTGAAGTAACAAGCTATTCCCTAAAACTGGATTAAAACTTTGTAATAATGTCATAAAATAAAATTGTCAACAAAATCATCATCTGCCCAAGACAACTCTTCAAGAATAATTTTATTGTATATATATATATATATATATATATATTACATTATGTTTTGCAGTATATAATAATATTAATAAATAAATAAAATCAAGGTTAAAATAGCTTTCTAAAAAGCACACTGTGGGTTTTGTGTAGTTCTTGAGCACAAGGCTTGTAAAATCAAATTGAAATATATAATGATCAACCCTGTTACCCTTAAATCTGTTTCCGTTCTGAAGGCATAATTATTTCTCAATCTATCTTAAGATTATTAATTTATCTTGTTCAATTTCTTAAAAAATTATTTGTACTATTGAATGAATAAAATCTTAAACGATCATTTCACCTATCACCTTATTATTACATAGAAGGATCCAATACCATTATCCTTGATATATCGCACTGTACATTCAACGTATCATTCTCTTCTCTGCTTTATTTCTCTTTCTAGAAGACAACTTAAATTAAAAACTGGTAGTAAATGTTAGCCCATACCCAACATGCTGGCCCATGAATAACACGAGTCATTTGGGTCTGTTATGTCTGAGCTCCATCCCACTGCTTTGATATTCTGACTCGCTCCTCTGGACAAAACATCACATACTTTGAGCAGCTCTCCATTACTACAGTTCATTTAGTGCAGCAACGTTAACATTTACGGTAATTACAAACCCTCAAGGGAAACAGCCAAGGCAATAGCATGGAGCACTGTGGCGGTACTATGGTAACTGGCAGGTCATTATGGTCTGGAGGTCGCAGACCAAACAAGATTAGATTGGGGTCAAATGCAAGAATTTTACTATTATTGTATAGGAGGTTAAGCTTTTCCACCCACCCCGAACAGTCCCGCACAGTCTCGCATGTTCCAATTAACCTCAGCGAACAGTGCCCAAACTAAATAATGGCATTAGAGTTAAAGCATGTTTCCTGTAGCAGACCGTAACTTCCCGATTACTAGACCATTACAGAGACTTCATGTCTCGGAAAACTATTCTTTGCATCCTGAAATAAACACTGCTTATTCATGCTTTTGTGTTCCTCTCCTAAAATAAATACCCGCAATCCTATGGTTTCACCACAGAAGTCCCAGGCCTATGAAGTACAATGAAAACATGCCCCGAATTAGTCAATCCAAACTCAGATTCAGTGTGCGTGTAGTATGTTAATAAAGACATAGTAAAGTGTATATAGACTCTTCCGTTTGAAATGTCTCCACAACACTCCAAAAAACAAAACAGACATGATGTGACACATAAGTTAAAACAACTGTGATTCATGATGATTCATAACATGTAATTCATGAGCAAAAAAGAAAGAGATGGTGGTGGATTTAAGAACCGTGTATACAACAAATTATTCTAGACTAGAGATAATCATCCCATATTTGGGCTTTTTGACTAATATTTATAATCACTTTGTGATTAGCAGAACCTTTCCCTTGTTATTTTACAAACTGGACAAACGGTTTGAGTGAATTATTATGCAAATACAATTTATCAATTTAACACACATCTCGTTTGCTCTATATCATATGCAGTGGTTAGTTGTCTCATGGAAAGTTGTCACAAGGGCAATATCTCAGTAAATACGATGTTTTGTGTTAATGATCTTTTTTAGTGGTCGACTAACATTGGTTTTCGCTTCGATGCCAATGTTGGCGATCAGTCAACCACTAATCTTATTACATAAATGCTGGTTTTCATTTCAAATCAAAACCCACTTAAATTATTACAAATAATATTCTATTTTTCAGCTTTTCAGTAAACAAGTGATCACAGTAAAACAAAAGAGTAAATCATGAGGGTATTCAAAAGGCTGTCACGTTTGAAAAGTTCTGTTGGCTGTGTGTTTTCGACTTTTGCTGTTTTATAAATTGATTTGTGCTTCATCACTATTTCAATATTTCTGAAAAGCAATTAAATTACCAATAACATACTATAACTTCATAAAGCACTTCATTTTTCAATATATTTGCTGAATTACACTACCTTTCAAAAGTTTGGGCTCGGTAAGACTTTTGAAAAAAATCTCTTATGCTCATTACTCCAGTCTTCAGTATCACATGATCCTTCAGAAATCATTCTAATATGCTGATTTTTTGCTCAACAAACATTTCTAATTATTATTCTTAATATGCCTATATGATCAATATTTGTGGAAACTGTCATGCATTTTTTTAGGATTCTATCATTAATAGAAAGTTCAAAAGGACATTTATTTGAAATAGAAATCTTTTTTTCTAACATATCTATGGAACCTTGTTTCCACCACTAAATAAAAAAGGTAATTGCAACTTTTTAATCTCACAATTGCGAGTTTGCATCTTGCAATTCTGACTTCATAACACACAATGGCGACTTTGTATCATGCAATTCTGAAGAATTATTTTTATTTTTTATTCAGTGGTGAAAACAAGTTTCCATATATATCTTAACTTTACTTAAAAAAAAAATATTACTGACAACAAACTTTTGAACATTTGTGACAACATGACAATTCTAGACCTTATGAAGAACTTGAGGTATTACCTGCTGCTGTAAAATTTTCACTGAAGTCCCATTGAGCCTGTAGTGAATCCAGAGAGTCTTTTTCAATGACAACAGCAGAACTGTTCCTCCTGTCTTGAAATAGACAAACACAGTGTGATCATTTATAACTAAATTTATTCCAATTCCAAACCCGTATAAATTTCGTTCTTCTGATGAATACAAAATAAGTTATTCTGAAGAATGATGCTAACCAGACAGTTGACAGTAGCCATTGACTTCCACAGTATTTTTTTCCTTATGGAAATCAATGGTGCCCCACAACTGTTTGTTGACTCTTTTGTGTTCAACAGAAGAAAGAAATTCATACAGGTTTGAAACAACTTGAGGGTGAATAAATGATGACCTAATTTTCATTTTTGGGTGAACTATCCCTTTAATACCTAAACCAACCATATTGGATAAACTCAAAAAAACCTACAAAACATCTTCCATTGCAGAGAAATGTAAGGGTACCTGAAGCAATGGACGGATCACTCTCCGCAATTTCTGAAAAGAGCACCTCCACCACACCGTCCTCGGGGAATCTTGGGTCTTGAATGGAGACAAAAGCAAATGATAACTGAAAGCATTGAAAGGAATGGAAAAAACTACGCCGCACAGCAATGTGGGAACATCAACACACACAAGTTCAATGACAGTTATGTGACTTGTAAGCACGCTCGCCACAGCCATGTGACTGTTTTCACTTCTGTCCATCCACATTACGGCTGTCTTGATTGAGTAAGGTTTCCCATTGAGTAAGGACCAAAATTTGTGTAGAGTTAAGCTGACTGTCTGTTTCTTAAATCTGCTTGGTCCACCATGCGTTTTGCCTGTCATTATTTACCAAAAACATTCGGGAGGCTCACATGCTCAATCATGCACTCACTCACACCAACCTGCATTCAAAATAATAACGTACAGGGCTTGACATTAACACCCGTCAACCCGCCAAATGCGGGTGTATTTCAACAGTGGCGCGTAACACAGTCAATCCTACTAGCCACTTTGGTGGGTTGAATTTGATATATAATATATACATTTTTCAATTAAAGTCTTTTAAATAGTGCAATCTAGTGGTCAAAAATACCGCTTTTTCAATACATACCAATACTGAAATATCTGAAACACTTCCAATACACGATACCAGTTGCTCTCTCTCTCTCTCTCTGTCATCTCTCTGACAGCAAGAGCAACACAAAACCTCCTTCCCTCACTCATTTAATTTGCTCCAGATGAATATTGTTGGTGTTACAGGGTTTGAATTTAGGAGTGAGACTGCGTCTATTACGCAATTTTACACATTCCCACAGATTTTGTGCTCACACTCAAAGTGCGGCACATAAAGCCGTCTCTCAGTACTAAATCGAGTTCTTTATCGCTACTTATTGTGCTTAAACAGTCGAATACGCACAAAATAACGTCAAAATGCAGAGTATTCATGTAAACACAGTCAGCTGTTTTAAGCGAAAGTAAACAGTTGAGAAAGAAAACGCATGTGTACCATTATAATGGATCTGTGCGTCAGCTCTTACAGTGACAGCAGCCAAATATACATGCTGCAAAATTATGAGATAAAATTAAAAATATCTATATGGTAGTGTTTCCCCGTGGTATCAATGCCAAAATTGTGGCCAGTGAAAATGCTGAGTTGCTAGAAACTTTGGAAAACCAGTAGCAACAGTGATTGATGAGCAAAAAAGTTAATGTCAAGCCCTGATTAAGTACAAACATATGTTTGCCACAACTCGTATGGAATACATTAGATACGAAATATCAAATCAAATGGCATCTGCTGCAAAAGCTTTTCTCAGAGTCAACGTTGAACTAACTAGAAAACAAACCAGATTTGTCAACCAGATTTACAATAAAATTCTTTCAGTCATCAATTTGAACAATGAATCTAATTATTTAATCAGTTCCACTTTAAATTTAGTGTCTTTATGATTCTACCACGTACTAACATATATAATAACCATTTAATTGCAAATGTATGCGCAAATTTGTGTAACGCGCAAATGAGTGTACATACATGTTTTTACATTATACGTATATTTAAAAAATACCTGTATGTCATTACAGCTGTATTTAATTACTGTAATTACATCTATAAATACACTGTTGACCCTGCCCTTACCCTTTAACAAACCTTTAACCTTAACCTACCTTACCCGTATTCCACCTCAATAGCATCAAAAGTGTTTTGTAATACAACATGAACACAATAATTACATTGTACTTAATATAAATGGAGACCATTTAGACTTTTGAATCATAATGTTTTTTCTAACAAGTGAATGTGCTGCATACACAATAACATTTTTTTTTTTGTAAATGTAAATACTTTATTAGATTTTTTTGGACACTTTTTTTGTGATGATTTTACCAAAAACACTTTGGTTACCTTTGTTGGCATGATCAAGGTCTTCTTTCTGCAAGGAAAGTTGGTCTCCAGACAAAGCGCCAGTGTGAAACTGCACACGAAACACTGTCTCATGAGTCCTCACAGGAACATTTTTATGAAAACACGCAATCTGCAGAGAAAAATGAAATGATACAGTATGCAGTTTTCATGAGATTAGTGCAAAAAAAAGCTTATTTGGGCTGATTCATAGGCAAAAATTGAGGACATTTAGCCCTCACAAGCATAGTCAAACCTGTGCGTGTGTGTTTGTGTGTCAGAGACAGAGAGACGTCTCACCATGACATCACCTTTGATCATCTGTGGGGGTTCCAGAACAAAACACACACTGTCCGCCTGACCTACGGCAACCTGACTGAGAGTTGTACACAAGCACTAAATATACACATATTCTAAATATAGCTAATCACATGGATAAACATGATGATACACAACACGCTCAGCATTTTACAAAATCTACTTTATATTGAATTTATACATAATATTCAGTGTCTTACTGCATTCCTGATGTGTATACTGTCTGCGTGCCTTGATACACTCTGATAAACAGCTGACACACTGAAAACAAACAACCCCAGAGGAAAAACTGCATTACATTTTTTTTATAGTTCACTTAATCGAGATCCCAGTTGTGTTGCATGTTTCTACTTAACTTCCTTGGAGAAATAACAGTGAAAACTAATTAAACTAAATATAGTTGACATACTATAAATTTAATCTGAAGGTCATAAAGCAATGGTTTTGGAAGAATTTGACACAGGAATACTTTTAAAGCATATATTAATCTAGGCTAATGTTAATTTCGACACAAACATTTTTTAAATTTCAAAATTAAAATTTACATTATATTCAACAATATAGGCTATTTTAAATAGCATATTTAAAATTAAACATTAACCTAAACTAAAATGTTGATTATTGTTAAATTACTGTTTAAAAACTGCTTAAAAATTCCATTACTTTTGATGAACAACTTTCATTTCAAACAATTTAAATTCATGTGTCATCATTGACACATATTTGCTTGTTCCTTTCCAAAAATGTATGACATTCTTTCTTCTGTGGAAGACAAAAGATGATATGTTGAGAAATGTCTCCATGTCCCAACATTTTTTGGTCTCCAACATTCTTTAAAATATCTTCTTTTGTGTTTCACAGAAGAAAGTACGTCATACCGGTGTGGAACGATTTTAGGGTAAGTACATGATGACAGAATTTTCATTTTTGGCTGAAATAAAACTTAAGATTATTGAGGTATATTTTTCTCAGGAGAATTTGACAAAAATGAGATTCTATTTGGTCTCTAATATTGTTCAAGAGAAATAACTGAGATTAAATGAGGTGACATACTGAAATTATTAGGAGACTGAAAACACTATTTCACTTTAACGACTAGACATATATGGGTGTTTTCCTCACCTGTAGGGTGGAAGTCAGGAATGGGATGGATATTAATGTGGTGGATGAAGAGTGGGGAAGGGTTTATGTGGATCTGGTGGGTAAGCAGCCTGCCAAACACCTGCACATACCTGAACCATCCACAAACACCTCAGTCACTCATACTGACACCAGACAATAATAAATTGTTAAATCCTCACAACTTCAGATGAAGTCAAAAATAAAAAAAGCAAAAAAGCATCAGTCTGGTCTAAATTGGCAGCATTTAAAAACAATGGAATTTAGGGGAAAGAAAAAAATCAAGTTATTCCAAACCTGTATGAGTTTCTTTCTTCCGTTGAACACAAAGATGATGTTGGTAACCAGACGGTTGACTTCCATAGTAGGAAACAAAAATACTATGGAAGTCAATGGGTGCCATCAACTGTATGGTTATAAGAAATATCTTTTTTTGTGTAAATAAACTCATTCATGTTTAGAACAACTTGAAGGTTCTGAATGATGACAGAATTTTCATTTTTGGGTGAACTATCCCTTTAACATTCCTCTATGATTTACTACTATTCTGGGTGCGCCACACTAAAAAAATAGCTTCTTTTCAGTGTTGCCAAAAACAGCTTCTTTGTGTTGTTCCAGCAACAGATCAGATTAGATCAGAATATTTATGCTGCCATTTTTAAAGCTTTACAATAACTCATTTTACTGAAAAAGTACTTGTACAGTCAATAGAGATGGAAGCGTATAAAGGAAGGAAAACGATAATACACTAAACAGCAGGGAAAGAAGTTTACAGTAAAACTCCTCAGTCTGCACGTGCATGACATGATGGGTGACGGCTTTTAGGACGATGTAAAAAAGATAGTGCAGAAGAGTAAATGAAGATGTTTCACAGAAAAGGGAAGTGGGAATAATGTCAGGACATCCAGACTGCAATTGGGGGATTTCCTCTCATGTGTGACCCTGAACCGCTGTCCAGCGTGAAACCTTTACTCATGACTGACCGAGTGACCAAAAGTCATAACATGAATGTTTTAAGAAAAGTAACAGATTTTATTTGCAACACTTCATCACAATGGAAACGCTTATAAAGTATGGGGAGAATGTGTTACGATGGTAAGCATGTGTCACACTCTTAATCTAGCAAAGTGTGCAAAATTTCCACCACTGTCAAAGGTTTTAATGTTTTTGAAAGAAGTCTCTTTTGTGCTCACCAAGTGAAAAATACAGTAATATTGAGAAACATTATTATAATTTTAAGTAACATGTTTTCTATTTGAATATATATTTTAAAATGTATTTTTTCCTGTAATAAAAACAGAATTTTCAGCATCATTACTCCAGTCTTTACATGGTGGTCACATGATCCCTCAGAAATCATTCTAATAAGATGATTTGGTTACACTTTGTTTTAAGGTTTCTTTGTTGCACTGTAATTATACATTTAAGTACTGAGTAATGTGTGTAAACTATTATTAAACTACAAGTACTTACTATAGGTTTAGGGTTAGTTGCATGTAAGTATGCATAATTTACTGATTTAATGACAATTTTTACTGATCATGAACTTGATGGTATTAAATGATACAAATAACTTGGGGAATTGTGATTATTTAATTTTGTCATTTTCCCCAATATACAGTAGTAGTATAGGGTAAAGTGTATCAGATGGTTCTTGTTAATTTCTTTTCATACCCAACTCTTCTGTGAAGGGTAAAAAAGAAAGATAATGCATAAACAAATGAGTCTTGCCTTTTCTGAGATGGAGTCATGAGGTTAACCATTTGATCACTGCAGAACTTCTTCATGGAGCAGAGATCTAATGCGTGTTCCTCACTAGGTACAAGAGAACATAAAACAGGTCACAAATTCATTTCTTAACCACCTTGGAACCCAAATGAGAAATTACAAAGAATAATTGCTCTCCTAATCTTCCCCCACCAGTGAGTTTTAACTTGAGAAACTCTCAGAGTCAATATTTTCAGTGAATAACGACCTATAGCTATAAAGCTATATCATATGAACTCAGAAGACTTGAAATATAGTGCATAATCCATATGGACTACTTTTAATGGTGCATTTGCATGTTTTTCAAACCTCCAAAGTAAATCCTAATAGTAACAATTGTCATTTTGTGGTGAACTATCTCTTAAAGCAGCTTGTATGAGAAGGCAATTGACTTTTTAAAAAAATATTTTGACTTGTTAACAAAAGATATGAATTGGTAAGTTGTACCTGGAGGAAACATTAGATAGTTGGATGTAAGAGGATATTACCACACCCACCCTGTCTTTGCTGCCCTGTGAGAGAGACGGGAAGAAGTTAACCAACTGTGACATTCCTAAAGGACACACTACAGGAGTCCCAGAGACAAATAATGAACTTTTAACCTGAGAATAAACTGCAAATATCTTCACAACTCACTTTGCAGTGCAGCAGCAGCAGATTTTCAGGATGTGCGCTCAGCCAGTTGTTCATGTTTTTACACAGTGAGCACAGCAGATGGAGTGATGGAGCATGACACTCCGGCCAACCCAAATCCACCACCTGACAATCAGATGTGAGGCAACGATTATACATATACTACTGTTCAAATGATTGGGGTCAATAGAATTTTTTTTAAAAGGAAATTTTTTATAATTATTAGTTTATTCCGCAAGGATGCATTAAATTGATCAAAAGTACATTTAGGAAAAATGTATGACAGTTTCAAAAAAAAATTTAAAAAAATTAAGCAGCACAACTGTTTTTAATGTTGAAAATAAGGGCTTGTTTATACCTGGTATTTAGAAGTGTTTTGGTCAATTGGATCAAGGAGACACATACAACTTTACACCTGGTGTTTTAATCCATCTCTTTTGTCCAATTTCAACCACTTGAACCCACTAGCCCAATTGCGTTTCAGGAGGGATTGCCCGTTAAAAAAAAAAAAAAAAAAAAAAAAGCTTTCCGAGGGGTAAAATCCCTGTTAAAATTTGCATTCCAGGGGGTAAATATCATGTTATTTGGGGTCACTTTAACCCACGGCAACAGTGTCAAAGTATGGTGAGTTCAAGTCATGTTGGAAATTTCGTATTTATGAGCTGAACGCACATGAACGGCACCACAATGTCGTAAATATGAGTGGGAAGTTCGGGATTTTCTTTAAGACCCGATCTATACAAGTTGGAGGTGTGTCAGTGAGAAACACGCCAGAATACCACAATATTATAGCTGACATTGTCCGGTTTTTCTATTTACAATGAAGCAAGGTAATTGCCTGTACAAAATATGGTAGCATTATAACAACATAATATATAATGATAAAGTTCACAGTGGCTTCATAAATTAACTAAAAAACATAAAAAAAGCAAAACACACCTAATGCACATACTTTGTTCTTCATTTTCTGTAAGTAAAAGTCCTGTATTTTTGTGTAATTAATCAAGCCGTCTTACTCCGAAGAAATTTAGTGACTTGAACGCACCTGCCGTCGTAAACACGAAATCCCAACTTGTAAATACGATCTTCCCAGGAGGACTTGAACGGACCAGTAGCCCACAGCTCTACTGTCCTGTTTTCTTCGAGGGGAGGGTCTATCGGTGGGTAAATGTATGGGTTTTTCAGATCTTTCGATCTAATGGACAAAATAAGCTCTTGCAATTTACAAAACGCGATCGAAGATGATGGAAAAACTTAAGTCCAAAGTATCCTTCACTTTAGGTTTAGGATACAGTGCGCATGACGCAAATTTTATCAACAGAAGAGTACCTGTGTAGTGTACGTGCACCGTCGGATTTGTACACACGCATCAAACATGTGCATTTAATAATTTTTTATTGTTTGTAGTAATTAGTTTATCCACAATGTGGCAACTGTGCCCTGGGGGTGTCGATTCATAAGGTAGTCAAAGAAAAACTGCATAAACAGAACAGACCGGAACACATGCAAGCTACAGCAACGATGGAGGCCTATATAGACACCAGATTGTACGAAGAGGTTAGATAGTACCTTTATTTGTAAACTGGCATGAAAGAATACAAATACATGGTTTTAACTCTTGGCGAGACCATGAATACAGTGAGTATGTGTTAGAAAGGACTGGTGAGAGAACATTGTGCTTGGTGTGTTTATTTGTCTTTTAACCAAACTTGGGTCTTCAGCTGACAAAGTTTAAATCCCGTCTGGCTAGCTTCTCATAATTAGATCAGTAGGCAGTCTTTAGTGGCTGTTCGAACACATTCAACCAGACAACGACATGAGCGTTTATACTACAAAAATCTGGTCAAATGCATTTTCGACTACCTCTGGAAGTGGTCGAAAGTGGACAAGCTCAAAACGTTTTAAACACTGTATTCACCTGTATGGAGTCATCCACTTGTAATCCGATCGATCAAAACACATCTTAATACCAGTTGGAAACATAGGCCTATGAAATGTTTCTTGAGCCTCAAATCAGCATATTAGAATGATTTCTGAAGGATCATGTGACACTGAAGACAGGATTAATGATGCTGAAAATTCCGCTTTGTCATCACAGGAATAGATTTTAAAAGATATTCAAATAGAAGACTTATTTTAATTTGTTATAGCCTAATATTTCACAGTAATACTGTTATACTGCATTTTTTTTAAATAATTGCAGTCTTGGTGAGCATAAGAGACTTATTTCGAAAACATAAAAAAATGGCCCCAAAGTTTTGAATGCCAGTGCACATTTCACACATCTGTAACAATCACATGACACAGTTTAACTTTACCCTGTGATTCATCCTGCTGAGATCATCACTGTGGTCGGATAAATTGATGACCTGCATGCAGGAAAATAAAGGTTTTGTTCAATGTGACCTCAATAGTAACACTCTGACACAGTCATGTGATTTGTTTGTGTTTCTTGCCTGCTCACCATGTATTGATCAGCATGTTTGGACTGCAGCATCTGCGTGATTTTGCGCAAGTTCTGCTGGTACGTCTGCTCTGCGCAGGACTGGTGGAATGTGACGCCAATGATGCGCTCCGTGATGTAGTTCAGGTCAAATTCAGATCCCTTCGCCATCACAACAGTGTTCTCTCACATGAGGAGATCTGCAAAGGGGACAAGATTAAGTTCATTTATGTGCAGGACTCTTTAAAAGCATTTGTTTAGTTTTCAACCACATATTTTTTTTTTTTAAGGTTTCAGACATTTAAATACACATAAGCACCAGTAAAACAATACATTTAAAGTTGGCAACATACACAATGACGTCAGACATCAGTGGAAGCAGAAATAACAATCCATTCAAATATAATTTGCCGCTATTTATTCATAGATACACATAGTGGGCCTAAGTAACTATAAGGTTTACTCTATTATTCTTCCAGTTTAGCAGTCATTTACTTGCATGTATTTTCAGGAGAAATTGATGAATTCGTGCTGAAAATACGAATTGCAAGACTTTGCGGCGCAATCTTTGCTTGCATTATCAAGATCAAGATCATTTATAAAGGTTTTTAAACGACAAAACACACTCACTTACACACATTTGAGAATCAGAATATCAGATAGTTGATGACATGATAAGCAAGTTTGTGAATATTTTAAATAAAAAAGGAGAAACAAACAAACAAAATAATAGCGATACATAGTGTTATTGTGGCTGCGGTGTTAAGCATGACGTGTTGCCAAATACAGGGAGTGCAGAATTATTAGGCAAGTTGTATTTTTGAGGATTAATTTTATTATTGAACAACAACCATGTTCTCAATGAACACAAAAAACTCATTAATATCAAAGCTGAATATTTTTGGAAGTTTTAGTTTTAGCTATTTTAGGGGGATATCTGTGTGTGCAGGTGACTATTACTGCGCATAATTATTAGGCACCTTAACAAAAAACAAATTTATACCCATTTCAATTATTTATTTTTACCAGTGAAACCAATATAACATCTCAACATTCACAAATATACATTTCTGACATTCAAAAACCAAACAAAAACAAATCAGTGACCAATATAGCCACCTTTCTTTGCAAGGACACTCAAAAGCCTGCCATCCATGGATTCTGTCAGTGTTTTGATCTGTTCACCATCAACATTGCGTGCAGCAGCAACCACAGCCTCCCAGACACTGTTCAGAGAGGTGTACTGTTTTCCCTCCTTGTAAAATCGCACATTTGATGATGGACCACAGGTTCTCAATGGGGTTCAGATCAGGTGAACAAGGAGGCCATATCATTAGATTTTCTTCTTTTATACCCTTTCTTGCCAGCCACGCTGTGGAGTACTTGGACGCATGTGATGGAGCATTGTCCTGCATGAAAATCATGTTTTTCTTGAAGGATGTAGACTTCTTCCTGTACCACTGCTTGAAGAAGGTGTCTTCCAGAAACTGGCAGTAGGACTGGGAGTTGAGCTTGACTCCATCCTCAACCCAAAAAGGCCCCACGAGCTCATCTTTGATGATACCAGCCCAAACCAGTACTCCACCTCCACCTTGCTGGCGTCTGAGTCGGACTGGAGCTCTCTGCCCTTTACCAATCCAGCCACGGGCCCATCCATCTGGCCCATCAAGACTCACTCTCATTTCATCAGTCCATATTTCTTGGCCCAGTCTTGACGTTTCAGCTTGTGTGTCTTGTTCAATGGTGGTCGACTTTCTGCCTTTCTTACCTTGGCCATGTCTCTGAGTATTGCACACCTTGTGCTTTTGGGCACTCCAGTGATGTTGCAGCTCTGAAATATGGCTGGTGGCAAAAACTGGTGGCAAGTGGCATCTTGGCAGCTGCACGCTTGACTTTTCTCAGTTCACGGGCAGTTATTTTGCGCCTTGGTTTTCCACACGCTTCTTGCGACCCTGTTGACTATTTTGAATGAAACGCTTGATTGTTCGATGATCACGCTTCAGAAGCTTGGCTATTTTAAGACTTCTGCATCCCTCTGCAATATATCTCACTATTTTTGACTTTTCTGAGCCTGTCAAGTCCTTCTTTTGACCCATTTTGCCAAAGGAAAGGAAGTTGCCTAATAATTATGCACACCTGATATAGGGTGTTGATGTCATTAGACTACACCCCTTCTCATTACAGAGATGCACATCACCTAATATGCTTAATTGGTAGTAGGCTTTCCAGCCTATACAGCTTGGAGTAAGACAACATGCATAACGAGGATGATGTGGTCAAAATACTCATTTGCCTAATAATTCTGCACTCCCTGTGTATATATATATATATATATATATATATATATATATATATATATATATATATTTTTTTTTTTTTTTTTTTTAAACTTGTAACGATGTAAATGTAATTTTTGGTAACACTATTGTAGGGTTCAATTTTCACTATTAACCAGTTGTTCGTTAGCATAGAATTTTAAAGCACATATTAATTCCTTATTCTGCATGACCATATACATATATCGCTTAATCCTACCCAAAACCTAAACTTGAACACTACAGACACTATTAATTATGAGTTTATTTGATGGAAAAGTCGTAGTTAATAGTGAAAATGTGTTCCCCATACTGAAATGATGCCATGTCACTGTTTAATCTTATAGGCCAAACTTTTGAACGGTAGAGAACAGAGAAGACATTTGAAAAGTACCGTTTAAAATCATGCAGAAATGAAACTGAAACCACAATCTGATTAAGCAGCCACAGTTCCCTCATTAAGGAGTCACAAGATGATAAAAAAAAAAATATTTTGCTTTTGTTTAGAAACATTATTTCACACCAACAATGCTTCCTCTATTCTTTTCATTCACTATCTCTCTTCCTCTAGAAAAAGAAAAAACTGTTTGACTCATATTAATACTGCACCTTAGGTTACAATACATGGGATTAGTGTTTTGCCCTAGACCCCTAACACATGTAGCTCACAAGACTACACAGCCATAGACATGTCATGTGATGGTGGAGAGGCAAAACAGATCCATTGACTCAAAATTAGCCAATCAGACCATTTCTATTTAGTTGATCTGACACAAAGTGGACACACCTATTGACAAAACATAAGAGACAGAGAGGAGTTCACAATTACTTCACTTATTGCTCCTCTTTATTTCCCAGTATAAATACCTGCTTCCAAACATATCTATCCTCCACTTCAAGCAAAGGTTGCTTTTTTTTATCCATTTGCAGCAAAATGGAGAATAATTTAACTTTAGATTGTGTGTAAGGCTCTTACACAATAGATCTGCTCGCCTTGTTCCCGGTTCACAGCAGATCGGATTTCTTAAAGTTCATCCACCTTCACTTTCAGCACTGCACCTACACCACGTGCTCCACAAGTACATGCGTATGGTCACTTATCTACAGTACGTTTAATCCCTAACCTGTTTAACCTTCAATCTCGAACTAGATCCATAAAGAAAAGGAAACAAAATATGAATTATCGCTCACCTGAGTGCGGTCTTCATTGAACATATATACAGAAAAAACATCTTAAAGAACTCACCCTTCTGTCTGGCTGAAATTTCTCAGTAATCTTCTGAACGTCAGGGCAATACGAAAAGAAAGGCAGCGAAAGGCTTTGTCTGGTCCGGGACTCAGCTCACATGTACTTTGGCCGTTCTGGTGTATGTGCGTGTGTTCATCTGTAGTCAGCACTTGTTGTGTGGCAAGCATGAGCAAAGAAACACTACCAAAGGAAACACACCTCCCTATTACAAAGAAAAAGCCATGAGTCACACAATGGATATATTATGTAGTAATACTGGACACTTCTTTTTTCTTTGCGGCTTGGAAATGCCTGATGACTGCATCATAAAAAACAATCAGTTATCATAACAATCCCTTGATTCCTGAATAATTAAAATTGTGTGAGCCCACATACCTTTTTTTTCCATGCATTCGCTGTAACTGGGTCATAAAGGTTAAATATTACCAGCATGTGCATTCTACATTCCAGCTATATCTAGAGCCGTGTCATTTTGCCTGTCAATCACAAAACTGAAAACAGCTCTAAGAGTGTGACGGCTAAACACAAATTTATTTTTAGTGCCGCTGAAGAATTTGAGATTCTTCCAATTATTGCTTACAAATATATCTAATATTTAATTCCAAACAACTTAATATCCTTAAGTAATCTTCAAAATCATTTTTAATAACATCCAGAAAAGTATTACATGTGTCACAGTGGGAAAAATAAAAGATTGTATCATGAATGCATAAGGCTGTAATGCTATTTACGGTCATAGTGTGAGGTCAGACTGAGGGGCCAGGATTGCATGTGTATCTGCTGCCCCCTACTGGACAAACAGCCATAATCAATAAGCTTAAAGGGACAGTTTACCCACACTGTAAAAAAAAGATTTGTTGGCTTAACTTAAAAGTAAGTTTCCTGGCTGCCTTAAAATTTTGAGTTCATTGAAATTAAAAAATTTGGGTTAATAAAATGAAGGCGATTGATTTAATCAACAGAAACTCAAAGAAAAAAAACTTTATAAATCATGAAAAAAAAAAAAATAAAGATGTCAATGGTAACCAAAACAAACCATTGAACGTTCTTCAAAATATCTTCTTTTTGGGTGAACTAACCCTTTAAAATGCTCAGCATGAACTCAATATTCAATGCTCAATGTTGTCTAAAAATGACGATTCTGATTGAACTTTTTCATTAAAACAATATATGGATATCTCTGTATTTGCTTTTTTTTTCTTTATTCATGAAGCTAAAAGCCACAGCTTCATTTTATTTTACACAGGATTTATTCAATATTAACTGAAGTATTTAAACAGCAAAACTAAAAGAAAAGTAATTCCACTCTAATAAAAAAAAAAAAAATCTAAAAAAAGGTTTCTCACAGTCACATTTTAGAAGTGTAAAAAAGAAAAGAAAAAGGAATTAAAACCAGTTTATGTACATCCAGTCGAGAAGGTTTCAGTCTCGACTCGACATTTTTTGCAGCAAAACTCAGACATAAAGGTCAGGATTAAGAGTTCTTTCTTGGGGATCTCTGGTTTGTTCTCTTCGTTCAGCTCTATAGCGGTCACGCTCCTTAAAGTAACTTCGGACATCCTGGATGGTTTTTCCTGTTAAAAAGGCACCAACAGCGTACAGAATTGCGGTTATGATTCCAAATAGTGCGACGGATGCATCCCCCCCATTCACGCTACAGTTCATCCAGGTATATCCGTTACGAGCGTACAGTCGTTCTCGTTGAAGGCACATGTCGGTCGAGTTCACATAGATCACGAAATGCAGGTACAAACCTACAGCAACCACGTAAGCCACAGCACCACCAATCTGGAACGCAAACTGTCCAATCAGCAGCTTCCGTGCAAGCATGTGGGCGGGTTTGCTGCCGGACACCACGAACAGGAGTGAAAGTACACCAAATGTGAGGCTGAAAGCAACACCTCCATAGACTAGAGGTGCTCTCATTTGTCCGAACTGCATGTCAAGTTCACGCACCTTCTGCAGCTCCGTCCCCTCGAAAGAAATGACGGAGTCAATAAAGCTTGTGCCGCCCATACCCATCGCAGACATTCCCATCTGCGACATGTGAGCAGCCACCACACAGATGAGCACCAACGCATTGGTCAGGACAGCACATATCAACACAATACCTGAAACACACAAAGAAACACATGCAACTACATAAGAAAATGCAATCTTGTTTAGAGCACATGTTTGAAAAATGAAAGAGTTAGTTCCCCCAAACATTAAATTTCTGTCATTAATTACTCGCTCTCATGTCGTTCCAAACCTGTAGGAGCTTCGTTCATCTTCGGAACACAAATCAAGACGTTTTTGATGAAATCCGATAGGTTTCTGAACCATATATAGGCAGCAACGTCATTACACCTTTCAAAGTCCAGAAACGTAGTAAAGACATAATTAAAATAGTCCAAGTGACTACATTGGTTCAACATTAATTTTATGAAGCGATGAGAATACTTTGAGCACAAAAACAAAACAAAAGTAACGATTTTATTCAACAATTTCCTCTCTTCCCTGTCATTCTCCAACGCTGTTTGTACAGTGGACACTTTAATGGGCTATTTTAACGATGTCTTTACAACCTTTCTGGGCCTTGAAAGTGGTGGTTCAGAAAGGTGACTCAGAAACTTCTTGGATTTCCATTTTTTAACTTTAGTTTAGGTTATGTCTGAGTTAAAATTGCATCTGCAAAGTTATGAAACTCAAAGTTTAATGCAAAGGGTTCATGGCTTACAACTCTAATGAAGACATTTTTAAAATGCCTATGGGAAAGGAAAGGAAATATACTTGGATGTGTTCAATATTTTTTTTTATATAATTATATAAAATATTATAATTTTATAACACTCTGAGGCAATGTTTGAGTTCACATACCCATTCCTGGCATTTGTTTAAAAAAAAAAAAGTGTGAAAAAAATGATACATATGTCTACTAGATAAAAACGTTGCGTGTTGTAAATGTGTTGTAAAAGTGTTGTAAATGAAATATTGCCATCAACAAGCTTAAAAGAGCTAAACCGGTTAGACCAGCCGAAGAGGAAAGGGGTAAATTCATTGTGTCACGTCAGAAGGTGCAGCTTGAACTAGAGTAAAACTAGACCTGTGTGAGATCATGTTTGAGAAAATCGTGATCCCAGAATTGAAAGCCAAATTCAGAGAATTACTTGAAACAGGTTTAGACTCTTCGGCGCAGTTGTTTGGATGCATTCCAACACACATACTGCAACATTTGCCTCCCCTCCATAGTTATGACCGACTGTGAATGCCTACCTGTCCTCGAACAGATGTGAGAGCACTTTGACTCCCGGTGTTGCTCCTGATGAGCGCTCCTCGCAGGTCTCTGAGAACCTCTGGGGTAGTACGGAGGCTGGCTGGAAGACCTGGGTCAGATACAGTACACATGACGTACAATATGCAAACCAAAAATGAAAAAAAAAATCTTTCTTTTGGTGTAAATATATATGCTTTTGCTTGTTTGAACAGGTAGTATGTTGTTTCACCTCTCACTGCCAGACCGTCGGTCACTTGGACTGTCCCGTCGGCTGCGGGGGTCTCTGTCCCTCTTCTCACTATGAACTCCCCCATTTCTCTCTCTCTGTGCACGCTGGTTTCTGGACGGCTGGCTCATTGCTTCATAAGGGAAAGATGCTTTGATGTATTAAGTGATTATAGTTATTATAAGTATTTATTAAATTTTACAAAACCAGGCCAGAATTTGAGGGAACCCAGATATCTCAGCGTAAAAAGGGACATAATACTTACACATGCATATTATTATTTACGTATATATATCAATTATATACATTTTTACAGCCTATAAGTGACAGATTTATCTGTGCACTGACTCACCATAACATCCAGGGGACCGTGGACTCTGGATTTATAGAGTAAAAATCTCTATTATGTATATTATATAATCAATAACAATACAGTAAACATTTTTCCCAGTAAAAGTAGATTGTATTTTAAAAATGCAAACCTGCCGATCATATTATAAATCACAACCGTTCTTTTAACTAAGGATTTTTCAGCTCTCTGCCGCAAAGCAACGCAACCTGCTCTTCAGTATCGGTACGTCAAGTTTCTCCTGTCTCGTGTCAGTCGACATCAGCAATAGCAACATTACACTTTCATCTAAACAAACAACCAAACTATCTAAAACAAAACAAACTACCAAACAATGTTTGTAAACACAACGTACACAGAAAACTTACTTGCGAGAAGGGCGCCGATCACATTTGTTTTGGTTTTCCAAATCAGTATAGTTTACCTTTCCTTTCCCGAGAGTTTAATCGAAACCAGTCAGTGAAATCTCGCGATGGTTACCTATAGAATGGGTGAGGTCGAGCAGGTGATACACAGGTGACAGACGCTGCTATGATGAAAAGCATCGACAAACCTCGTTATCTGTGTGACAGCTTTTTCGCTTTCCCAAAAGATCCAATCCGTGATAACGGGAGCAAGGGTCACGGCAAACCGCTGTCTGAGGTCATAGACTTGTGTCCGCCACAGAAGTGGCTCTGTTTTTGTATCCAAACAAATGCCAGTGAGGAGGAAGAGCGTGGTTTTATTATTCATCGATGCGACTCTTTTGAAGCAGTTCACTAAAAAGATTCGTTCATTTGTTCAATTAAATGATTCACTGTTTCGGAGCGGTCCAAAACACTGACAACACCTGCTGTTAGTCAAAAATGTGTAGCTAAATGCTTAGTCCAAAGACTTTAAACATGTTTAATGACATCGTTTACAAATTTCACACAAATTTACACCAATTTTGAAACGGATTTGTAAAAGCTTCATGAAGCAGAGTTTCGAAAGCGCGCGTTAGTTTCGCCATTGTTTAACGTTTCCTCCACAAATGATATTTTTTTTCATCAATTTTGTCATATGACGAACGAATACGTACGAAATATCAAGGTATTTGCTCACGGAGGAGACGTTTATCCAGCTACTTCAAGAACTGAAACCGAGGGGGGCGTGTGTTTGTTCAACAAGACAGGAACGAACGAAGTCACTCGACACGCTTCAAAATAGTCTGCAATGAACAAAGAAAGATTTGATAACTTAAAAGATTCCTTCAAAAAGCTGCATACCTTAAGAACAAAACACCATTTGAGTGCCAGTGGGTTCCTGGCGCCTTCCTTCTGGAATCGCGTAGGCCTAATAAAGGAAAATTAGGTCATTTGTATGCGGATTGTGTCATTGTCAACTGTAAATATCCCGCAGCACGAAATCAGTTCTGAATAAGTCATTGTCAGACTAATACCAATAACGTCTTTATGGGTTCCTATTATGATGGCATTTAATGTCTCAGATGTCTATTCACTGGCCTTGTATACAGTATTACCCTTACAAAAAATTACTGCAGTTTTTTAGAAGTAATACTGCAGTTTTTGTTACATGTAGAAAAATGCAGTTTTTTGGACACGAAAAAACTGCAGTATTGCAGTATAACCTAAAATTTCTGTAGTTTTACTGGAGTACAACTACTGCAATACCTCTAAAGTACTAGTAAAATTAAACTGCAATACAACTGCAGTTATACTGTTTTTATACTTCATGCAACTTTCAGTTGTACTTCATTTTACTGCAGCTGTACTTATACTACAGTTTTACTGCTGTTGAACTTCAATGTACTGCAGTTGTACTGTGACTATACTTCATTATACTGCAAATTTGAATTAAACTGCAGTTAAACTACTTGGTACTGCAGTTTTATTGCAGTTCTACTTCAATATACTGCAGTTCTTTTTTGTAAGGGTAAAGAATCAATTAATAATAATCGCTGCAAAAAGATACAGTGTGACTTGGCATTTCACAAGAGCCACATACATCTGTTTTGGTTCAAGCAAGTGATGTACTTTAAAGAGAAATGGATTACTTTTATTACTTTTTATGTCTCCATTGATTAAAAATACTTTTTTGCCGATGTAAAAAAAGAAAAGTTTTTTCTTTGTACAGATGACAACGCTGCGATACCCACTCACATGACTAAAAACGCTTGTATTCTGCGACATGCATGCCAGGTCAGTAGGTGGCGATGTCACTTAGTAAAGAAAGAGAATGCGCATGCGTACATAAGCATTCGTTTACAGAGGACTCGAGCCAAACACGCATGATTAAACACATAATATGTGCATGACTACGGAGGCCCGCACATGACATGCAAGAAAATCGTGTGCACGATTTACTATTTCATTCCCTCGATTTTCCAACTTGAGCGCATAATTTATTTTGTTCCCTTGATTTATAAATCATGCGCACGATTTACTATGCTTTCCCTCGATTTGCCAAATCGTGCACACAATTTACTATTTCGTTCCCTTGATTTGCCAAATCGTACACACGATTTACTATTTCCTTCCCTCGATTTGCTAAATTGTGCACACGATTTACTATTTCATTCCCTCGATTTGCCAAATTGTACACACGATTTAGTATTTCCCTCCCTCAATTTGCTAAATCGTGCGCACAATTTACTATTTCGTTCCCTCGATTTATAAATAATGTGCATGATTTATAAATTGAGGGAACGAATTGGTAAATTGTGCGCACTATTTAGCCTACTATTTTTTTCCTGCATGTCATGTGCGGGGCTCCGTACATGACAAATTGGGTCCTCCCTAGATATCGGGTCTCCCCTAGTCTTGCATTGCCAAACCTTTAGACTGACGGCAGAAGGTCTGGACTCTATCGCTGCTTTCAATTGCTAAGGACCACTCAAGAGGACATTTGACGGACATGTAACTCAACCAATCACAGTCCGTTTTGTTCTTCATCATGTTTAGGGGTGTGAAAATGTAAAGTTGATGTCCCTACAATAGCAGACACCCATACATCTAATAAATTATTCATTCAAGAACGTTATGCAAGTTTCCTGCAACAATGGTGTCGCGAACTTCATTACCATGGAAAATCCAGCATTTAGTTCTTCCATGAGGGGGTTTGGCATCACGGCATTTTTTCTAGGCAGACTGTTGAAGAATGTGACGCACATGTCTCCAGGACGTCCTATAGAATTCATCCAAAATGACTTCCAAAATCCTGAAGTGTTTCCGATTAAGTGCGTGGTATGCATCAGACGTTCAGCCAACGGTCAGTTGGCATGACATCTGAGGCTGAGACTAAAGGCTTGTTCGATGCTGCGCAGACTGATCGGTTAATTGCATCAAAGTAGCGCTACAGCGATTCAAAAGCATAAGGAATCGTATGCTCTCCAAACGCTCTCGCGGTACTTTGATGTCATTCGGTCTGCACAGCGCCGATGCATCTTAAACAAGCCTTAGATCTCCCCAAACTGTCGGTTAATGTTTATCCTGAGTATATACGTATGATATTAATGTAAAATATCCATATAGCTTACTATATATTGTGCAAGAAAATAAATTGGTGTATAATAAAACCAACTGAACATAATTTCTTACACTTGAATAACTTGATTAATAGATTATGGAGGGATCCAATTTGAAACTAGACCGCCAGTTTTCACAGATTAGCCTTTTTGTAGTTGATACAGAGATGATAATGTTATCATTTTCAAAAAACTTGCTCTCTGAAACTCAATTGCATTTTCAGGTCCCCCAAAACACCTCATGTTAATGAACAGAGAAGACGCGTAAAAAGTTTTCTGTTTGAAAACGGTGTAAACAGCCCCTTAGTTCTTTACAAAGCAAGGGCGGACTTAACCATTAGGCAAAGGTAGGCGTCTCCCTTGGGCCCCAGAAAGCCAAGGGCCCCCTAAAATGCATTTTTTATACATAAATGACAACCGTCTGCATGTTGAACGTGTTTTTTGTAGAAAATGCAGAGACATATGATTTCCAGAATGCAGAAAACGCAAACAGAATCCCTTCATAAAAAGGGAACGCGTAACTCGGAATGTCATGGAATGAATGGAGCAGGCACGCGGTTTACTACTAACAATTCATTCAGAGACACAAGACATGCAGCATTCATATTTAAATATACTAGTCCATATCGTGATTTGATTGGTGTACCAACTTGCATTTGATATATTCATCCAAAATTTTAACAATTCCATGACATTCCAGGAAAATTCCATTTTTATTAAGGGATTCAGTCAGCGGAAATTTGAAAAATTCCTTGACATTCCAGTAAACTCCGTTTTTTATGAATGGATTCTACAATTCCGTCAGTGGGAATTAGAAAAATTCCATGATATTCCAGGAAATTCTATTTTTATGAATGGATTCCAAGATTCCATCCGTGGAAATTTGAAAAATTCCATGACGTTCTAGTAAATTCCGTTATGAATGGATTCCACAATTCAATCCGCGGAAATTTGAAAAATTCCATGACATTCCAGGAAATTCCATTTTTATGAATGGATTCCAAGATTCCATCTGTGGAAATTTGAAAAGTACCATGACGTTCTAGTAAATTCCGTTATGAATGGTTTCCACGATTCAATCCGCGGAAATTTGAAAAATTCCATGACGTTCTAGTAAATTCCATTTTTATGTATGGTTTCCATCTGCAGAATTTTCAAATTTCTGCATTGGGGAAATCATAGGGCCCTACACTTTGAGAGCATTTTACCGTTTCATTATGAAAAAATGCATTGTAGGGGGCCTTTGGCTTTCGGGTGCCCAAGGCAGATGCCAACTTTTTCCTAATGGTTAAATCCATCCCTGTTACAAAGAAGCCACTTTTATCAAATTCCTCTTGTGCAGCAGTTATAGTTGGAAGCATCCAGGTCTCTGCAGTTGTATAATTGATAATCAGAGGTTCTGAATAGGTTAATTACCCTAATTAGCATAATTGATTGGCAGGCCTGTGGCCCCACCTGGTTGCCAAGACCTGTGGTTGTTATGTTTGTGTTTGATTTAGTTGACTTGCAAGTGATTTGATATTGTAGTGTTTGTAATGCTGACACAGCTGTGTGGAAATGGATCCTGGGCTCGAGGACCTTGAGCTGAGAGAGTCACAGAGGGAGTACCTCGACTTTTTGGATGATGATGTGAATTTTTTTATTTTGTTTTTGACCCGTTTGTGTTGTATAAACACTTAGTTACACTAAATCTTCTGTCATTTACAGCAAGACCAGGGTATTTATCATGAGAAGGTCAGGAGTATGGTGTCTGAGGGCCAGTGTCGCCTTATTGTTAACATAAATGATCTGCGACGAAAAAGTGAAAAAAGAGCTAAAGAGTGAGCGTTATTTTTTTACACTATTTTCTCATGTGATGAAGAATTTGTCTCTAAATCTTCTGATACTGATCTGATTAATGGTGTCTCTCAATAGATTACTGAAGAACGCTTTTGCTGAGCTGGTGGCGTTCCAGAAAGCCCTGAAGGACCTTGTGGCTTCAATAGACGCCACTTACGCCAAGCAGTTTGAAGAGTTCCACGTTGGTTTTGAGGGCAGCTTTGGGAGCAAACATGTGTCTCCTCGTACTCTGAGTGCACGCTTTCTGGGAAATCTTGTGTGTGTGGAAGGCATTGTGACCAAGTGTGAGTAGGTTTTTGCTTCATTTTCCAAATTATCATTGTTAATTTTGACTATACTTTTCAAATAGTTAAAAATAATACAATTATATTCTGAATTTCAGGCCCTGATTTTTATGGATGGTTAGGTCAGAGCTATGGATTCACACTAGTGTAGATCTACTGTATAATGTGATGTGTGTGTTTGTTCACAATATGTTCATATGTTGGACACAAGTTAATTTGGTAGTCGTGGCCTAATGGGCTTCTAGTTGGGCTTGTAACATGAAGATTGCCGGTTCGATTCCCACGCCGGCAGAAATTGAAGGTGGGGATTGTGAATAAACAGCACTCTCTCCACCTTCGATACCATGATTAAAGTGCCCTTGAGCAAGACACCTAACCCCTAATTGCTCCCCGGGCCCTCTAGCAATAGCTGCCCACTGCTCCGTGTGTGTGTGTGTGTGTGTGTGTGTGTGTGTGTGTGTGTGTGTGCGCGCGCACTTGGATGGGATAAATGCAGAGCACAAATTTCAAGTATGGGTCACCATACCTGACAATACGTCACCACTCACTTACTTACTTATTTGTTAATTTGCTAATTTGTCATTTTGATGTGCTCTGTAGGTTCCTTGGTCAGGCCCAAGATTATGCGTAGTGTCCATTATTGTCCAGCCACTAAGAAAACCCTGGAACGAAAATACACTGATCTTACTTCATTAGATGCTTTTCCGTCCAGTGCCATCTATCCAACCAAAGTATGGGGTTATTTGTTTATTTTCTTATTTCTAAACTATATTAAACTATTTATTGAACCATTTAACTTTTGAACAAAATAATTAAATAAAATGATAAATGTATCGAAGTATTTTACTAATTTATTAAACTATTTATTAAACTGTTTTATTTATGTATTTAAACTATTTAACCATTAACTGAGATTGAATTTAAAATATTTAATTTATATGAATATCTAGATTCAATAAATAAATGTAAATGTAGTATTTTTATAAAGTTAAATTAAATGGTTAAATAGTTATTAATACTAAACTAACCATTTAACTTAAAATTTAAAAAGTTAAATTTATTATTTATCTAACCATTTATTTTGTTACAGTTAAGTAGTTTAATATAATAAATTAATTTTAAAAAAGCAAATAAACAGTTTAATAGATAAATTTATAAATCCATATTTAACTATTATAAATTAATACATTGATTATAATAAAGCAAATAAATGGTTTAATATTTAAATGTATATATGTATCTATCATTTTATTTATTTAACCATTTATTAAACTTTATTTGCTTATAAGTGAATACCTTAATGGATTAATATTAATAAATAGTTAAATATTTATCTATTATGTAATATTATATATTTATATCTATATATATTATTTAATATTATTAATAATAATAAATTAAGCAAATAGTTTAATAAATGGTTAAATAAATACAATTATAAATATGTATATAACTATTAAACCATTTATTTGCTTATTCATAAACTATTAAATAATTAACAATTTATCGATTTATCAAAGTTATATATATTTATAATTGTATTTATTTATTGAACTAATTTAATACACTTTTTGCATCTATGAACTAATTAACTAATATATTAGTTAAACAAATGAATAAATTTGAATACAAATTTATGTATTAGATTTATCAATTAAACTAATAAGATTCATTAAATTAATAAAGAATTTCATGCGTTTAATTTACATTTTTAAAATTACCTTTTTCCCAAAGAAAGGCATGTTCCTGGATCAACATCTTTTGTTGTTCCTGTAACCCATTCCTATTAAAGAAACATGGATGTTTATCCAGGAGCATGTCCTAGCTGGCAAAATCCCAGTGAATGACCATGCCATGATAACCACATGACTTGAAGTTATGCTGACAATCACAAAACTAATCTTGCATGTGTAGGATGAAGAAAACAATCCTCTGGAGACGGAGTTTGGGCTGTGCTGCTATAAGGACCATCAGACGCTGACCATTCAAGAGATGCCGGAGAAAGCCCCAGCCGGACAGCTGCCTCGATCTGTTGACATCATCGCGAACGATGACCTTGTTGACCGGGTGAAACCAGGTGACCGTGTGCAGATTGTAGGGGTCTACCGTTGCTTGCCTGCGAAACAGGGTGGCTTCACCTCTGGGACCTTCAGGTGTGTGTTCAGTATATTTGAACTTTCACCTGATTGAGGAATTCACATCCTTGGATGAACTTCTTGATTCTCTGCAGAACAATCCTGTTGGCTAACAATGTGAAGCTTATGAGTAAAGAGATTGTGCCGACATTCTGTGCAGATGATGTTGCCAAGATCAAGAAGTTTTGCAAAGCTCATTCTAAAGTAAGAAGGGAGATGCGTGTATTTAAAAGAGCTTCATGCACCGAGTGATTTATTCGATGCAATGCTCTTGTGAAATGCAGCCCTGATCAGTTTCATCTTTGCTATTCATGATAAGAGTATTGTTCTGTTTCAGGATGTGTTTGAGCAGCTGAGCCGTTCTCTGGCTCCCAGTATCCATGGCCACGAGTACATAAAGAAGGCCATTCTGTGTCTGCTGTTGGGAGGCAATGAGACCAACCTGGAGAATGGGACACGCATCAGAGGAGACATAAATATTCTGCTCATAGGTTTGGGATGTTTATGACTGGTTTTGCGAAGAAAAAAAATCTACATGTATTGAAGTTTATAAACGGACTCTGACAAAGGTGACGTTTCCGGTGAAGTGTGTGCTCGAAACATCACCTTTGTCAGAGTCTGTTTATACATCAATTTTTTAAGATCCAAGGTGAGCCGACATTTTTGTTTTAAGCTATTTTGGGCAGAGCACCAACTTTAAGCAATTTTCCAGTGATGTGTGTGCTTTTGTTTTGCAAAAATATATAAAATGACGTTTTATCTAGTTAAAAGTCAGAAGAGCACTGAAAGTCTGGACTTAACTTCAATGGTGCCATATCAGGTGATTTTATTTTAATTATTTAAATGTATTTAATTTATGAGTATATTGATGAAGTGTTTGTCTATTTATACATATGTATTTTATTTATATAAATGTATTCATGAATCATTTATTTGTAATTTCATAATGTATTTAATCCATATTATTAGTATCTTTAGTATTATTATAAAATATAAATTTAAAAATATATTATGTATTTTACAAATATACATAAAATAATTCAATTATAATATAGAAATTCTTATTTATTAACTTATTATAATTGTATTATTTAGATTAATTTTATTTATATTTATTTGTTTAATCTATGCATTTATATAAATTAAGTCTAAAATGCATTTAATCTTTATAAAAGTTTGAATTAAAGATTGGGACAGCAAATGCCAATTGGAGATAGCAAAGCATTAAACACTACTAAATCCCCCACTTAACATTGTTTTTTGTGCAAGATTATTTAACACTTCATTTTAGCATTTATTCTCCCTTTCGAGTGTCATGGCAAAGCATGCAGGGAAATTGAAATTTTAGTAAATTTAAGTTTGCCTTAATTAAATGAAACCAGATCATAAAAATTAAAACAATGAAACAATTCAATTACTTCAAATGTCTGTTTTGTGAACTCAAAAGAAAAAATTTAACTATTGAACTAGTTTCATTTAAGTTTGCCCTACTCAAACCAATTAAGAGCATTGGGGTTTACAGTGAAGTAATTTCTGGATCATAGTGCAGTGTTTCATTTGACTGTTTTCAGGTGATCCTTCAGTAGCGAAGTCTCAGTTGCTGCGGTATGTTTTGTTCACGGCGCCGAGGGCAATTCCCACCACCGGACGAGGCTCATCAGGGGTGGGTCTGACTGCAGCAGTCACGACTGATCAAGAGACTGGTAACGCTTCTAACATTTCTTAAAGTACACATGTATATGTTCACCCACAAATGAAGTGGAAGCTAAAAACTGAAGTGCATTTTAACCTCTATTTAATCCAGGTGAGCGTCGATTGGAGGCCGGAGCCATGGTTCTTGCGGACAGAGGTGTGGTGTGCATTGATGAGTTTGATAAAATGTCTGACATGGACCGAACAGCCATCCATGAGGTGATGGAGCAGGGTAGGGTCACCATTTCCAAAGCTGGGATTCAAGCGAGGCTTAATGCTCGCTGCAGTGTGTTAGCTGCTGCTAACCCGGTGTATGGAAGGGTAAATAATGACTATTGGCTTGATTTGGTGAAATTTAGGTGCTTCTTTCGTTTTTAACAATCTTTCTGTATTCTTCGGCCAGTATGACCAGTATAAGACCCCAATGGAAAACATTGGGCTCCAGGATTCCTTGCTTTCCCGATTCGATCTGCTCTTCATTGTTCTGGATCAGATGGATCCAGATAGCGATCGGGAGATCTCGGAGCATGTGCTGCGGATGCATCGTTACAGAGCGCCGGGAGAGCCGGAGGGAGCAGGTGAGCCATTTGGAGGTCAGAGGTCAAATGCCACTGGAGATGCGTGTAGATTGTAGGTTGTCAAACTCTGTTTTAGGTGATGGACCATGTTGATTATAAACCCTAACTTGAGTGTTCACTAGCTAAGTTGGACCGAACACTTATACTGCATACACTGATTTATTTACAGTTTTTACATAGTTATTTTACTGAAGTGAGACAAAATAAATACCATTAAGTTTGTATTATATATGCTATCAATTATAATTTAATATTCAATATTTATTTTAGTGGTATTAATAATTACACACTTAATTAATTAATATATGTATGTGTGTGTATATATTTTACATGCCTGTATATGTATGCATTTATAATGCATATTTATAAATGTACACATGCACATAACACACATATATACATAAAATGTATATTTGTTATCACCTTGAAATTAAAAGGTTCTATCTGAAATTATCTAAATTGAGTTCACATTATTATTCTGTGACAACTTATTTACATTGTGATGTGAACTTTGAAGCTCAGTCTCAAAACTGCTCAGAATGCAGAGAGGACCTTATAATTCCAAGGTGGTGAAGTGAGTTTGCTCTTCAGTTTTCAGCTTTAGTCAGCTCTTGCTCTCATTCTGTCATGTCTATACCAACAGCAATGCCACTGGGAAGTACAGTAGATGTATTCGCCACAGACGACCCAAACATCACAGAAGCAGCTGAGCAAGAGCTACAGATCTATGAGAAAAAAGACACTGTTCTGCATGGCCACAAGAAGAAAAAGTACATATTTCTTCACTTGGGTTTAAAATCTACTTTTGTTTCCTTAGAAAGCTAGTCAATACCATAATCCATTGGGTTTCTGTGCTGCTCATCATAATCATTTGAAAGGGAGAAGGTTGTTACCATGGAGTTCATCAGGAAGTACATCCATGTTGCTAAGCTGGTGAAGCCTGTCCTGACACAGGAGGCATCGGACTATATATCAGAGGAGTATTCCAGACTCCGGAGCCATGACCAAGTCAACAGTGACTCCGCCAGGGTCCGTAGAACCAACGATCTGATGTACCACTGCATCACATGATCATACTTAAGAATGCATCCATTTATGTATGAAAACTATGTATGGAATCGTTTGGTTTGGAATAGACTGTGTCCATTCCCACAGACGATGCCTGTGACTGCTCGAGCTTTGGAGACCATGATTCGATTGTCTACAGCCCACGCCAAGGCCCGCATGAGTAAAACCATCGATCTGGGAGATGCAGAAGCTGCACTTGAGCTCATGCAGTTTGCTTATTTCAAAAAGGTACGGTACTGTTCCTGTGATTTAAAGGGTTAGTTCACCCAGAAATTAGAATTCTGTCATTACTCGCCCTCATGTTGTTCTACACCCGTAAGACCTTCGTTCCTCTTCAGAACATCTTTTTGATGAAGTCCGATGGTTCAGTGAGGCCTCTATTGAGTACAGCGGTTCAACCTTAATATTATAAAGCGACAAGAACTTTTTGTGCACCAAAATAACGATATCTTTTTAATAATATCTAATAATGGCCTATTTCAAAACATTGCTTCATGAAGCTTTACGAAACTTGTTTCGAATCAGTGGTTTGGTTCACGTATCAAACTGCCAAAATCACATGACGTATTGAAATTTCCAATACCTTAGTAACGAAGCCTAGTTTACTGAAACGTGACTTTGGTGCTCCGAACCACTGATTCAAAACAAAGTATTCTTGTCACTTTATAATAAGGTTGAACCACTGTACTCAATAGAGGTCTCACTGAACCATTGGACTTCAAAAAAGATCGTCATTTGTGTTCTGAAGATGAACGAAGGTCTTACGGGTGCTGAACGATATAAGGGTGAGTAAGGACACTATTATCATTTTTGGATGAAGTAACCCTTTAAAGTAATTTGGTATGACTGTAGATTCTGGAGAAGGCTAAGAAGAGGAAGGTACCAGAGGACTCTGAGATGGACGTTTCTCAGAGTCAAGAGACAGAGAGTCAAAGGAACCTTAGGTCAGTGTGAAAGGGATGTTGATGCTTCAGTAAGATCGAGTGTTTGAAACGGGGCCATAACCACTTTTTTTTTTAATGCTCATTACACAAATTTACATTTTTAGGCTGATCTGCCTTCGCTGTCTAACAGTGCTTGTCATTGTCAAAATGATGATTGAAGAAGGCAGGGCTAATTGTTCACTGAAGATGACTGAATTCCAATGCAACGCTTTTAGTTTTTACAGTGAAAGTGCATGCGTGGTAATTTAATTTGACAACTGTTTTACAATACGTGTTTAACGACCCACAGTAACATGCAGTGATGCAAACTACTCAGCATTTTTTTTAATTCAAAATGGAAAAATTGCATAAAGCTATCATTTAAATCATTCATGACTGAATGTGATGAGACATTTAGACATACTAACCAGAGTGAATGATGTGCATTTTTTTTTTTTAAGAAAATATTATTTGCAAAGAGTTAAAATGGACTACTTCACAACTATATCGGATATAATTAGACCTAGAACTACTTTTCTTTTTACATTCTTATTTTTCTTTTCCCTTAAATCCTTTCTAATCTTTTAATGTTGACTGACTCGGTCTACAGGAAGCGTTCTCGCATCTCTAAAGATGTTGATGTGGAAATGACCCAAGAAGAAGACTCTGACCCTTACGAATTCACAGAGGAGGAAAACAGTAAGTCATCTGATTCAGTTTGACTTTCTCAGTTAGTTTTGCTAGGAACGAATGCAGGTTTTTGTTTTGTTAAATGTCAAGGCAATTCAAACCAATTAATGTTGTTTTTTGGGGGGGGTTTCTTTTCCTCTACACTGAATTTAACTCTATAAAGCCTACTGTATGATATGTTGCATATCTAAACTTTCAACATAATCAAAACATTGCTGAAAAAAGTTGTTGCACAAATTTTTCTACATGCCAATAGTTCATACTCTATTGTGGGAAATAGGCCTTTTAGTAAAACCCTTTCATATTGTGGTACATGTCTTTTTGCTCTGAAAATTTTTAATGATCTGAAACTAAACACAAAGAATGACTTTTATATTCATGGTAATATTTTAAGATGAATGTTTACTGGACTGAAGCAACTTGGGTTTACTTGATTATCCATCAATTTTCAGAAAAATCATGTTAAAATGTGAATATTAGATATGATCCATAAGCTTTTTGGCAAATGTTTATTTATCTCTGAATCATCATTGCGTTGCACTGCATTATATTTTGCCATATACAATAGAAACTACAGCGCTTTGATCATAAACTGAGCATTTAGATAATTTCTGCTCTCATTATCAGGATATATAGTGATGACTGATATTTATATGCATTTTATGCAAGTAGTCTGCTATACTGTTATGATTTTATCTTATTGATTTGCATTACAAGCCATCAGAAATGTATCTTTTTGGCCATTAAAATATCTAGTAACTGAACCAAAAATTTTTGGGGGGGTTCAATTTGTCCTCAGAATAAAACTGAGGTGTTTTTTCCTCTGTGTGAGCTCCATATTCTTGTTATATCATATTATATGAGCCATAAAATCCTGATGTATCAAATATAACAAAAAAAAAGGTGTGCAGGGCTTTTTCCACTCTAAAGTCTTAAACTGTTCCACTTGAAGAAAAATTTTATTTAATTCTTATGTCAGGATTTACAGGGTTAATACTTTTACTATACAGTATGTGGCATACATTTGAAACTGGCCCAAATGTGGTGTTGATGATGTTAATGACCACAGCTCAGCCGAGTCAGAAGAGCAGGCCAGTGTCTCAGAGGAGCAGTCAGAGAAAGAAGGCAGACATCAGTCAAGACAGGTACAGTCCTCTTCATTTTCAGATCTCAGATTCTGGCCTGTGCCAATAACGTGAATTTTCCTACATTATTCTTCCACTACTACATTTATCATGCAATTATTCCACCAGTCTACACTTTGAATCCCTCATTCTCTCCTCCAAATCCAGTGGAAAACTGTCAATTTTATTTTTATATTTGAGTGTTTTTACAATTTTTGTAATTAGTGTGAAACATGTTGAAACAGGGGGGGGGGGGGGGGGGGGGTTAGAATTGGGTTGGTTCCTCTTCTCCTCGTCAAATCAACAGGCACGTTACATATGGAGACTGATTTCTGACTTCCTTTCATGTGACTTTTGCAACATTTATAGATTGAAAGTGTTCAAGGCGGCTCTACTGAAGGCCTTCAAGGTGACCCGGTCTCAGTCCGTGGCAGTGCCTGATCTTCTGACTCACATTAACAAAGGTCAGGACGAGGAGTTTGACCAGAACGAGATTAACCTTCTTCTGGAGCGCATGCAGGATGACAACCAGGTCATGCTCTCGGAGAATGTGGTGTTTCTCATCTAAAGGATTGGCGATGGTCAGCTGCAGCTTTTGCAAATTCAGAAATGTAGATAACATTTGTACAGATTGTAACAAATTAATAAATGATGTGAGCATTTTTTTTGGATCAAGTGCATTTAATTTAGGTTTTTGAGTCATGAATTTTAAAGGCAAGGTTTGATTCCGTTGATCCACCTCAGTAATGAGAAATATTTTTTTGCTCCATTAAGGATTCATGATGCATCCTGCATTCATGACCCTGTTTTTTAGTCCGCTCTTCTTTTAAATGGACATTTGTGGTTCTGTGAGAGAAAATTCAGTCGAGTTAGATGCATTTAATGGTACAGTTATCAGTTGTGGAAGGAGAAAATTGATTTGGGTTTATAGACACTCACAACCATCTGTCCTTTCTGGCTCAATCTCGCTGTCTCTTTCCATCTGTCGTCTTCGCACGTAGAACATTGCACTCGCGACAAGACCAAGGAACATGGCAGCTCCCACAAAGGCGCTTACCGCCACGGTTGCTGTAGGGCTTCCGTTGGAGCCCTCAATCTCTAATCGCAGATCTCTGAATTCCCTTCTCCCAAACTCTCTCGACTGAGGCTTCAGAAGTCCAGTCACATCTATTGACAAAGTTCAGTCCATTTATGTAATGTATTTCATATGAATTTTACAGGAATTGGATAGAAAACTTGCTGCTCACAAACCTTCAAGGGAAAGGAGGAAGATGACATCATCTCCTTTAATGAAGCTTCGACTCTTCAGACGATCATGTGTGATGTAATTGCTGGTACCAGAACCAGGACCCCGGTAGAATGAATTACCGTCTGTGTCAGTAACTAGACTGCCTACTTTTCGTGGGTCATCCCAGAAATATTCCACATTACCCATGGCTGCACAAAGAGAGAAGATATTTAGAAAACATCTTTTCTTGTCATTTATCTCGAAGGCTGTGTCTACAATAATCCAGATAGATTTGAAAATGCATCTTTTTCTTTGTTTTGGATGCTTTCCTAACTAGATTAATCTGAAAACATCAATTTCGCATTATAGTGTGGACTGTGAAAATGGAAGTATTCAAAAATGCCAAAGCAAGTTTAGTCATGTGATGCATATTGTAGCCATAGATATCTATGGTTATACTGGCATTGTGCCTGCTATTCATTTTCATGGTGTTAACAAAGTATATGTTACTTTATTCAATCTTCATATTACATTTCTTGCAAAGATGACAGAAAATTGCTGTCCAAAACATGAAGACATTGTGTTTTAGACCATAAATGAAATGCAATTTTGTGTGCAACCTGAATGCACCAGTAAGTGGTGGTATATTGTGTGTGAATGTGAGGGAGAGAGAGAACTTTTATGTCTGAATAATTTCAGCAAGCTTATGTTTTACAGAATGTATGTGCAGTAAGTGCTTTCTAAATTTCAGTGTGAATGAGAAACTTGCTTTTCTCACCTGGGCTTGCTTGTTTTTTAATAAGTTATATTTTTGGCAAATGTCCAACTGAAAAAGTGAAATGGATAAATGTATACTGGGTAAACATTATTATTATTATTATTTTAACGTATGCGCACAGCCTTGCACTTCGCTTGACTTGTACAAGTACACAGACATTTGACCCGAGTCACAACCCGTGTAAATATATTTGTGTTCTTTCATGCTAGAGTTGTACAAATGAGGGTACTTTCTAATCTCTTGTCTATACAGGCCTCCATTGTTGCTGTAGCTTGCATGTGTTCCGGTCTGTTCTATTTATGCAGGTTTCCTTCAACCTTGTGAATCAATGCCCATAGAGCATGGTTGCCACCTTGTGAATTAACTAATTACTTTAAAAAGTGTGCATGGTTACAAAAATCCGGCGGTGTGCGTACTGTACGGATGCACTCTTCTGATTCACATGCACTTTACTCTGACCCTCGCGTACGCGTAAAAAGTGAAGTATACTTTGGGCTTAAGCTTTAGGCTGAAGGAAATGCAGATTCACGCTTGTATAGTAGAGGGCACAGCTTAAAAAACCTTTCAGCTGTGCTGTCATTCTGTATTGGGGAAGAATAGGACGCAGTCAATAAAAGGAAGGAAAAAAGTAACCCAGATATATTGTTGTAAATTTAAAAGTAATGCGTTACTTTACTTGTTACTCCTAATCTGATTACGCAAACTCACGTCATACTTGTAAAGAGTACCCCCAAGCACTGGCTGCTTTCATGCCCCAGCTCTGTTTATATCTTACAGTCAGTGGAGGTCTTGGTTGGGTCAGTAGTGATCATCCTCATGTTGTTCATGCGGTGTTGCATGTCTGGATTCTGGTCCATCAACTCCATGGATGCCTGTCGCCATGGACACGGCCACTGGAGATTATCATCATTAGGTCCAGAGGTCAAGTAGAGGTAGATTGCCATTTTATCTGGGCTATCCTTCAAACCATTAACGTACAAGCCAATCTGAAATGAGTAACCATCTGGGGATAGGAAGCGGGGGCTGTAGGTTTTGGTGCCGGCAGCAGTTGTTGCAAGAAGCCTGGTAAAATCACGAATACGCCAAGTGTACTGAGGACACTGGGTCTCTGAGAGGTTGATGTCATCCACAGACAGGCCACCCTTTGACGAGTCTCTTCCTTTTACTCCTTCAAACACCACTCTGAATTTATCAGAGACATCCAGCGTCACATGGTATAGTTCCCAGGAGTCTTTAAGCCCACCTAAATAGTACAAGTATACATTACTCATAACTAAAAAAATTAATTACAGTTCCTTGAGGTGTGGTCACTAAATTTTGCAGAAGTCACTGTCAAATAGGGGTGTAATGGCACACAAACAATGGTGGTTCAGTACATACCTCGGAAGTCACGGCTCGGTATGGGTTCAGTACAGCGGGGGAGAAAACTAAACATATAACTGCTTTTATTTATTTAAATAAACAGAAGTTTATTGACCAAATTGTCTCTTTAAATAAATTCAATTATATTTTCTTGAGGATAAAAAAAAATCCCTCAGCTAAAGCTGTAAACTATGTACAAGGAGCCCTTTCTTGCACATTACTATAATATTAAAGGTTACAATTAACAACAGAACTCATACTATTAAACTATTTTTAGATCATAATCAACACTCAAATAAAAACATGTAAATTGCACAAGGCATAATTATAAAATTATTTTTCTTCTCCAAGTCATTTTTCAAATGTAATCATTTGACAGTTACAGTCATAACTTGTTTTCATGACAAATTTATTTAAACATTAAATAATTAAGATGGGTAAAGTAAATTTAATGAAAATATAAGCTAATTTAGTGAAATGCACCTCTAGAGTTCATTTCTCTAGTGAACTAACATGCTGTGGACACTAAATGACCTTCCTGAGGTGAATGTAATGCTGCTTGAGATATTATTCTCTATTATTAATGTCTTTTTGCGGTTGAAACACTTGGTTGAGAGATAAAGCACACGTAAACGTGTCTATGCATAGATCTTCTGTTCTTCTGCATTTTTTCCTGTTGTGGCGGTTAGCAAGCAGTGTTGCATTACTGTGCGCTCCCTTCTGGATTGGAGTGTGACTGCCTGTATTCATCATCTGACTGTATGTGCCGAACTATGGCGTCTGTACCATGAGGGTTAGGGACGAATACATGTACCATTACACCCCTACTTTCAAACAAAGCAGCTTTCAAAAGCAAAAAAAATGAGGGGAACTTTTTTGCTCCCACACAAAACTCCCGAATGTGTGGCGCCGCAATGGTAAATGTGACCGTACTTTTAATGTTTGGTCACGTTAGTCAAATTTAAAAATGTCCACTGTCAATTGTGAGAGATGTGCAAAAGCGCAGAACCTGATTTCAACGAGTACAACATGTTCCTGGATCAACACCTTTGTTGATCCTGGAACAAGATTCCATTCAAACAATCAGATTTGAGGGAAATTTTACAGTTTATCAGAGGTCACTTTCAAACCAAGCAGTTTTCTGTTGGTCAAGGCTTTGAATTCACGTGACCAACATGAAATTCGTCGTTTAATTTCGCTCATCAATGATATATGCGACCCCACCTTCAATATTAAATAGATCTTTCTTTGGGGTTTTAAATATTTTGATTTATTACCACTGATCTTCTGAATGAGTCTCAGGTCTCCTTTGGGGTTTTCAGCAGTGTATTCGCGCACCCAGATGTTTAGCTGGTCATCGGCGCCCCCACTGCTGTAATGATAGAACTGCAGGCATTGGGAGTGTCTTTTGGGGTAAAAGAGTCGACTTTCCAGGTAAGCCTTGTCTCCTTGTGTTCCTGTGGCTGTGCTGAAATGCATGAAGTACCCAACCCCTGTAAAAGTATAAACTTTATTATATAATCGGCTACTAAGTCTGGTCACTTTCTCACAACTGCTTGAACCTTATAATGGAGTTTAAAGATCATTTTACATATCATTATATCAACTTTTGACAAGTAGAGTCTAGAGAAGGTCAAAGAATGATATTTCCTTATAGTGTCAGTAAAATATCTTTATCATGAAGACCAAAGTGCCATCATAATATCATAAAAGAGTTATCAATGAAAAATTATGGACTATGAATTATTCAACTTTTCCACAGTGGTTCTATTCCAGTAAACAGACATATAATAAACAAATGACTTCTACATGCCACAGTCCCATTTAAAGGATTAGTTCACTTTAAAATTAAAATTAACCCAAGATTTGCTTGATGTGTTTCTGTAAAAAACAATCCATATTTAACAAGTTAAAATGTAAAATATCTCATTTCCACCAGGCTGCCTCTGTCTTCAACTTACTTTTTTGTAAGTTGAATAGGGAAGGCGTAAGATGTTGTGTAAGCAATTTGAACTGCGAGCGGTGTTACACTTTCTTTGTAAGTTGAATACGGAAAGCTGTCTGGCAGAAGCTAGATATTTTTTTGTTGTTGTTTTACATTTATGTTTTACATTGATGTTAAGGGAACATTCCATTTTATAATTTTGTAATCATTATAGGATAAGTTTTGTTCTCTGAAACAAGTAGTAACATTCACGTTTTGAGAAAATTATTAAAGAGCAGATAACTTTGAACTAACATTCTCTTAACGTTACTGGAAGAAGAGTATGCGAAAAGAGTACATTTATAAAATTCATAAAGCATAGGCCTACTTTTTACTCAAACTGGATGACCTAACGGCGAAGTGCGCATGTGACTAACATTTTACTATCCCATGAGGCCACAGGAGAGGGTTTGTGAACGGCAACATAACTGATCGCAATGTAAGTTTGAAGCCAAATGTAGTACCTAGTAGACATTATGCAATTTTGGACGCAGCTAATCACAACTAATCAGACGATATTTGAGGTTACGTTAAGGGGATTTTGGACCAATGAGATTTCACAATGAGCGGGGCTACCCAGCACGATGGCACATAAATGGAAAGCTAAGTTCTGTTAGCTCACTTGCAAGAAGTTTTGTCGGCAGTTATGTGGCTCCAAAAAAAAGATTTCAAAACATTGTCGGGTTTAATGATGCTTTTGTGTTTAGGGGCGTTCATATACCTTGACATTGACCCAGAGTGGTGTAGTCCGTCTTTGGACCGCCCTCTACGGTTTGCACACGAGCCCACTTGGCATTTCCACCATCTCCCTGGATCATACCACAGATATTGGGTTCCTCAAAGTGGCAAGAGTCCAGAAAAGTTGAGGTTTTGGCTGTAAGAGTATTGAAAGTTGATTTAGAGATGAGTGAGAGAAGCCAAGTATTAGCTGGGCAAGTAGTCTTTATCTGATCAGACTAATTTCAATAAATATATAAAAATTAATGGAGGATTATCCAACCAGTCAAGGTCAACTGGTCTCCCACATAAAGTGTAATCATAAACTTACTACAGTTGTATAGCCTGTTTAGCTTGAGCAGGTCACTGTCACTAAACTCCATGCGTTGACCAATCACATCCAAGAATTCTGGTATCTTGGAAACGATAGTTGGATCTTGGTCTTTGTTGAAGGACGTCTTACTGTAGTGCATGACGGAACCGTAATCATAAGGCACACCGAGAAAGCTTGACACAGTTTCATCATATAAATTGAAGTTGTGCTCTTTACCTATGTGAGAAACAAACCAGGACGTATAGTTGCATGTTTTGCAAGACAGTATATCACAGAGATTTATTATTTTGGCATTAATTGATATATTTATTGATGAATTCAGTTATTACCCTCTTCAATCTGGTCCCACACTATGGTAACGTAGTCGTCTCTGTCAGATCTGGACTGCTCGTGCCAGAAACCCAACGCATGCAGAAACTCATGCTCCACTGTTCCTAAACGGTCACAGTTCGCACCAATTGACAACTCCTGTTTCCCCATCTGCCGATTCCCCACCTTTGAGTAACATCTGAAACAAAGAAAAATCCGGAATTTCATGCTGTTGCAAACATAACGCTACAAAAGATTCTGTTGCTGCTGCACATACCTAAAATGATGCCTTTACTGGTCTAAAATTAGGCATTTTTACTTTTACTAGCAATAAATGTACCTTTGAAACAACGTCAACTAACTCAAATGAATTAATTTCTCATTAATCAGAGTATTAGTAAACTTAATATCTACTAACACTTTATTTTGATGCTCCCAACAGACATTCTGCTGACTATAACTAACTTCGCAAGTACATGTTAAAGCCACTATGTATTTTTTCGCCACTAGGGGTCACTAAAGTCAAGGCAAAACAAAGGCTGTTATTCTGTTAGTTTGTTGGCTGTATGAGACTTAACAGTAAGCTAGATCACCATTACAATATTACAGTCATGATATTCTTTCATTTCGTCGTGTTGAGCTATATAACATTGATTAGTGTAAGATGTAAGAGCGCCGTCTCTGTCAAGTCGAAGTTTGTCGCAAAGCTCTTGCCAGCTCGAAAACGCCACGCCGATATTGATCCTCCATTTTATTTCTCCTTTTGTCCCAAAGTTTGCTTGGCATGGTCCATAATGTTTGAAGGAAACAACAACAGCGCGCCGCAAGACGTTACGCAGTTGTCCGTGTCTGTTGCCATGGTTACTATGCAGTACAAGCGGAAACCAGGGATAACGCAGATATTACGTCATTGACAGGCGACAAGTGACAAGGAAGGGACAGGGTACTATTTAAAATTGTGAATTACTCTGAATTTACAAATTCTTGGAGACATTTTTGATAATGTAAGTACAAAGCTGAACGAAATATAACTCTGTTCAAGTGCTTTTTGGATATTTTTATATATAAATCTTAAATATTGTGCCTTTAACTTATAATACTAATCCAAACCCTAAAACCTAACCCTAAACTAACAGTCTGCAACTCTGTCAGCTTACTCTTAAGAGAATTGTAGTTACTTATTTGAATGTCGATCAAAATAAAGTGTAACCAAATATTATTTAATAATCATTAAATTAATTACTTAAATCTATTTTGTTAAATGAAGGCGTAGGACTTTTTCTGTGTTTGTATTGAAAAATTTAAGTGCACAGTATGTTCCATCCATTAATATCAATGTGGATAGAAATTGAGGAAACATTGTTTGAAGTCTCCTCACCCGCTGCCTTTAAATACAAAAATGTAGTTTGGCTCTCCACCCCAGGGTTTGAAGTCAATACAGGTCTTGAGTCTGTATTGCTCAAATGCTTTCAGTATCACGCCTTTGGCATTGATTTCTGTTGAAATAATGACAGAAAGAGCATGTAAAGAGAGAAAGACAGTGGGCGAGAGATTAAGTAAGAATAAGAATGTCAGATGAAGATCAAAGCATTTATTCATCTGAACTGAATCAATTATTTAAAAGATTCACATACCAAGGCTGCTGTCTAGGAAGTACGGCACAGTGGTAGGCCAGCGATACTGTTCACCCAGAATAGTGTTTCTGCCTTCTCCCTGTTAAACACAAACCAATCATGGAGCTTAATTTACACATCCCTGTTATTTCATTTGCAAGTTACCCTATAACTAGTGACTTGTTTAGCCTTTATTTTATTTTGATTTATATTGCTTGAAAAATTACACATGTCCTATATTTTAGTTAAAACCTCATAGAAAATTAATATTAAATAAATCTCATTTAATATTTACTTTGACATACTGAGGTTTGTTGAACATTTTCTGAAGGTTAAGCATCTCCTAAAATATTTATTTTATTTGTTTATTGCTTTAAAAAATAAAACTATATTTACACATGTCCTAGACTTTAGTTATAAACCTCATAGAAAATAAAAAAGCCATCTCATATAATATTTAGTTTGACATCCTGAGGTTTCTTAAACATTTTCTGAAGGTTAAGAAACTCCTAAAATATTTTTTTTTTTACTATTTTATTTTATTTTATTTTAAAATTTATTTCTTATAATTTTACACAGCTATATTTACACATGTCCTAAATTATAGTTTCAAACCTCATAGAGAATTAATAAAAAATTAACACTTCAGTATGGCGAACAATTGTCACTTTTAACTAGTTGCTTATTAGCTTGAATATTGACTATTTTTTAGTATTTATAAAGCCCATGTTAATGCTTTATTCTGCATGACCATATTCTACATCCCATAATCCTACCCCATACCTAATCTACCTTACTAATTATTAATCAGCAGTAAATTAAGAGTTTATTGAAGCAAAAGTCGTAGTTAATAGTGAATGAGTTCCCCATAACAAAGTGTTACCAAAATAATAATAATAATAATAATAATGAGGTTTAACATCTCCTAAACTTTCTTCTTCTTCTTCTTCCAGGGTTCAGGTCCTGTTTTGCAGTGTTAATGGAAATTGTTTTAAGAGAATCTGTTTTATGAACACTGACCTCCTCTATCAGAATGTCTCCTTCCACCAGGTGAAGTCCTGCCTCTGTTGAACAGCACAGCAGTTACTGCAAAAGTGGTTTTGAAATAATACTACAGATTTAAGACGTATATTAATGTTTCCACAAACCTTCATTTATTTCAAATATATCCTGGTCTTTTCCATTATCTACATCAATCTCCGTTTTTCCTACAACAACAACAACAAAAAAGTAAAGATCCAGAGCATAGAATATAAAATCTTTACAAATCAAATGTTATTTTGAGAGAATGTGATTATTGTGACTCACCTGACAGTGAAGATGTTGGCTTTGAAAGAAAACATTTGATGGACAAGTGTCAAAGGTGCACATTCACATCAATATATGAATCACAGCGCAAGCCTTGATTTTGTATGACTTACCATTATGAAACGAATTCATCATAAAACTCATTAAAACAGGATCGATACATTTGCATACAACTAAACTATAGCTCATTTGCTTAGCATGCATTATTCGACAAATTATCACAAAATTGAACCCCAACTCTACTGAATTCTGGACTCACCAAACACAGAGCCGTGGCACATGCGGACAGAACAAGAAATGTACGAAGAGAAGCCATGAGATCGCTTTACTCTGAGCTCTTCTCTTCAAAACATCAGCATGTTTTGTGTATTATCCAATTTATAGAGCAAAAAGAGCTTAGTGTGCAATGATAAGAGCCTGCAGCTGATAGGATATGAATTGATTTATTACACTAATGGTCGCCATGATATTATTAGTCATGATAAAAGTAGTTATTGATAATGACATGGCTAAAAGTTTATAGCTTGATTGCACACTATCTTATAAACACTTTCTTAAAGTCACCCTGTGTTTTAAAGTTGTTTATATGTCTGTGGTGTTTTTAATATGCTTTAAGACCAACCATGTGCAAATTCATAAGTCAACACTATTTCTGAGTATTTTCACTGACAACGTACAGTTTCATATTTAAAATATTGTTATTTTTTTAAAGCTGTTTAAACACTAAATACCGTACAGTGGCTCCTTAATGTGTCGTGACAGACCCTTCAAGCGCTCGTGAACCGATCATCTCTTCATACTAGTCTAGTGCATTTATAGCATCAAATAAACATGGACACTGTAAAAAATCCAACTTGCAAAAAGTTGTAATAACCATCATCTATTAGTTAACTGGACAATAAAACTAAAAAAAGTTGACTTAACAAGTGGAAAGTTGGTTCAAAAATTGTCCGATCAACTTAATTTGAATTGTTGACTGGACATACACATGCAAGTTTACAAGCACACTTGTTGGTTTGGTAAACCCAACTTGAAAAAGTTGATCGTCAAATGACTGGTTTTGTTGAGTTGGCTCAGCAAAAATATATGTAAAAGTCAGTTTAACTATGTTTAATACATTTATTCAACCTAAACCAAGTTTCTTTCCTTAAACTTAAAAAGTTTAGTTTTGTGAACAAGGTTTTGCAAGTTCTAAAAAATCCTAAAAAAACTTTATCATTTAAGTTTAATTAGAAACTGCCCTCCCACTAGCAAATACTAATTTTGGAAAATAAAATGCAACCATTTATTCATGGGACAGAGTAGAAATGTTTTTTTTAACTCACCATCTTGGTGGATGGTGTTTCCTTTGCTTGGGCACTTCATTTATATTATTGTATTGTATTGAAATCACAGTTCATATATTTGTATGCAACTGAACTTCATAATCCATATATATATATATATATATATATATATATATTATATATATATATTATATATATATCTATATATATATATATATATATATATATGAATAACATGACCATCTTAATTTATGCCAGTCAATGATCATTTAAAAGTTAGTGGTAGCACTTATAAACACACAAACAGTTGGAAACTAAAGTGGGTTGGTTATCAATCATCAATTTGTGACAATATTGTGTAATTGACTATACTTGAGTCACACAAACTTCAACATTCAGCATGCTAAACACAACGATAGTAACAATTAAATTACAGCGTACCAATTTCCAATAGTATTTTTTCGTTCACTCAACTTCAGACATTGAGTTCTACAGACCAAAAAAGTTGAATTGGCTCAACTTAAAAAGGCTTGTTAAAAAACAGTTGCACCTCTCCGCAAAGCTAACAATCTTAAGTTAACCCAATTTAATATTTTTTGTATGACTGACAACTTAATTTCAGTCAGTATAACTGTTTCTTACAAAAGTTGAGTAAACTCAAAAAAGCTGTGCAGCGAGTTGCCTTGAAATTTTAAGTTAAGTCAACTTTTTATTTTTTACAGTGAATAGACATCAGAAGGAATGTTGTTTCAAGCGCGGAAAGACGTGAGTACACACAATATTTCAAATTAAACGACGATAATCTACTATAGGCTACTCCCTGACTGCTTTGTCGGATTAGATGGCGGATTCGGCGTTATGATTGGTTAGATTACAGTCTGTACGCTGGGAGTTGTCTGAAAGCTCCCTCGTGTACCACGTGGCTTTTGTACTACTTGACCGCTGTAGATTCATTTAGGCGTTGATCGTGCCATAGAAACGTATAATTGACCCTTTGCCGGCAATTTGATTGATGTCCGATTTGACCAATCATAACTCATAACATAAGTTCATTAATTGAATTTGAAAAATTGTGTACTCAAGTCTTTCGCGCTTGAAACAACATTCCTTCTGATGTCCATTCATGTTTATTTGATGGTATAAATGAATTAGTATGAAGAGATGATGGTTCATGAATTGCTTGAAGGGTCTACAGCGATCTGTCACGACACATTAAAGAGACACTATACGCTATTTATTGTTTAAACTTCTTTAAAAAAATTAGTTACTTTGAAACGGTAACTAAAGGGGGCGGGTCTAAGGATTAGGATCTAGGATCAGCTCCTAATAAAACATCACATGGTGAATCTCAAGATTCTGGTAAATACGAGGAGACGTGAATGCAGAATGGCATTAGCAACACATTATTAGCAGCTGTTGATAAAGTAATCAAACAAAAGGCTAATCATATAAATTAATTACTGTCCGACGTTGTAAAAAGCGATGCAGCGATTACCTCAGGAAACTGATCTCTGAGCACGTGCGAGTGGGTGGAGGCGGGAATAATTTGCATATTTTTAGATACTAATGATGCATTCACGTGCTACGTCTGAAGTCGTAATTACAATTTCATCGCATTCAAGTTTCGGAATGGGAGGGTGTTTATGTGCATTTTTTTTTTTACCCAGGAAACTCGTATTTACCATATTTCCGAGAGCACCAAGGCGACATACATTGGGCAAGTCTCACGAGAATTTTTTTTAAATATGTCATTTTGGTGATCAGAGATTTAAAATGATTGACTATGGCAGACTTTAATTCAGTGATGAAAAATGATCATTTTCACAGAAGAATGTTTCACAGCTGAAACTTTTATTACACTTTTTTTTCTTCTTCATTGGGAGGCAGAACCTGACGTCATTCAAATAATTTATTCATACATTATGCCACCGTTTTAATACATTCTAAATCCCACAAAAAGTGTATATTGCATAGCCTACTATATATATTATATCTTAAAGAAAGCTCAAGAGCAGCTAAGTTGTGCCAAATGTTTTCAGCAGATAAATTTTCACAGGCATGATCAATAACGAAAATGTACAACTTCAATTTATATGAAGAAATCATGTCAAATAAAAATACAATACAACTTAGCTAAAATACATCTTAATCAGATAACCAACAATTTTCTATTGCTTTAATAGCATTTCAATCAAAATTGATCAATTAAATTGTTCAATATCTTCAATATACCTTATCTCTCACTGGTTTCTCAGCTGTTGTTCATGATTATGCCATAATCTTGTTTACAAGCTTTTTTTAAATGCTGTCCAGAAAAAAAAAACCCTGAAAAATGTTATATTTCTGAAAATGATCTCTAAATGTTTTGCCTATATGATGCTAGAATTGCACACTGAAGGTTCATCTCATCAGATTGGTGCAGGTTCTGCGGATCAAAGGAATAAAGGATTACAGTTAAACATTTACACCGTGTGTGATTTATATTCATTGGGGAAAAGTTCGTTGATTTGTGAACGTGTTTATGACTTACAGTTATATCGTCCATGTAGTAGCGGTGGCGCAGGTTGAGGTGGCCAATGAAGTCGCGGCTGTAGTACTGCGGATCACCGTGAGGTGTCGCCACACACACCGGACACACCTAGAGGGCGCCAGAGGACACAACATTTTAGTGTGTAGCAGTCAGCACTGCGGAGTCATTTAAAATTGAAGTGTGTAGCATTGAAAGGGTAAAATACTTTCTCAAAATTAAAATGCAGAGATAATATAACTGAAAGGAACTAGTTAATCTTTTAAATGAATGTGCTGCAAGTCTAATTCAACACATTGCATATTAGAATCATTCCATGAATCCTTACTGACCACACGTCTGAAGTCATTGGCATGATGGTCATTGCAGTGATTGCGTAGATTAAGTTCATCCAGTCCATCATCTTGGCAGTATGGACACACAAATGTCCTCACAGTTGAACTGGAAAAAAAAAAAATTAGGAAAACGAGTACAATTAAAAGACTATTTTTTGGGATGCTTCAAGGCTACTAAAATAAAGGTTCCTCTTAATTTTTCCAACACAAGAACCGTTTTGGGTTCCTCAACGAACCTTTCTACTTGGCGTGAAAAACAAAGCTTTAGTAGCCTACAGTCAACTTCCTTATAGTCACGAAGAGGGAGTGTATTATTTTCAGCTGACTTTCTTTTCATTATGATAAACATGGGATTTCCTTTACCTGGAACTTGTTTTATAAATAAATCCTGAGAGATGTGACTCAGGGACTGTGAAAGAAATTGTGTATCAAAGTGTATCTTATACTTTAGGTTTTTTAAGCCATTCAAAATCTGAACATTTTTGTATGAAAGCAACAGACTGATAAACTGATCATATAGGAGAAGTGAGTTTTGTTATGACATGCATGTTGACATGCTATTTTAATTATGCCATTGAACAGGCATTTTATTCCAAAATGTCTAAATCAATTCCTCTGCCACGTCTTAAAGTGACAGAGCTGATATGGTTCCACTGTTACTCCTTCACAATGTCCCGGGACAATAACTTTTCGTTATACGTCTGTAAATAGTGTCTATCTATCTACCAACAATTTAAAACGCAAATGATAGAAGATTGATTAACATTGTTCAGGTTTATATGTGCACTATTGAAGTTAGTTTCCGCAACAAAAGTTCACATCTCGTAATTGTGACTTTATTTCTCGCAATTCCGATTTTATATCTCTAAATTTTGACTTTATTTCTAGCCGTTCCGAGTTTATATCTCGCATTTCTGAGGAAATAAAGTCCGAATTGTGAGATATTGTCAGTCAGAATGACGAGATGTAAACTTCTGTGGCGTAAAGTAACATCAATTGTGATATATATATATTTTTTTATTATTACACTTTGCGTAATGTTACACTTTTGACAACGATTTTGTTTCGATTCAACACCCTGTATTTAAAAAATATCTGTCAGTTTGTCCCTGTCTATCAAAAATATCGAAAGTAAAAGGTTGTTTACACGCAACGTGGCTTTTATTATGGAAGACGTGAAGCTTTTATGTCATTACGGAAGTAAAGTCACCTGACCGCCGCCAAGCTTCTTGGGAAAAATCGATCAGCAGGCAGCAGTAGATTTCAACATGTCTGCCGTCGGCTGTCAGTAAAGGAGGTATTTGTTTTCAACTCAACAGCAGATCCCTGAACTTGGTGAGGAACAGACAAGGCGCGCGCTCATGGCTCAGTGCGTGCAGTCAGTGCAGGAGTTCATCCAGGACTCGTTCGTGCCGATGGTGGCCGTCCTATGCAGCGAGGATGCGGAGAAAGTGACCCGCAAAAACAACCTGAGTTTCCCCGAGCTGCTGCGGCCTTTCTGCCGCCTGACGTCCGAGGGTAAGAACCCAGCTGATCAGACAACCGCGAAACAAACATCACAACTGATTATCACTCGAGAAGACGGTTGTTTTACACACACGCGCACAGGCTGTGTCACAAAACACAGTGAGCTGTCCACCTATTCATACTGTCTAGGTTCTATTAAAACATTCAAACGCGACAAATTATGCCTTGGTAGGCAGCTCAGTAGGGTTTGAGAACCATGCCTAAAATGCTCTCTAGGAAGGCAGCTTACTAGGGTTTGAGACGCCGAGAATGATCTCTAGGCAGGCAGCTCAGTAGGTTTTGAGACACACGCCCTTTATGCTGTTCAGATAGACGGCTCAGTGGATTTTTAGTCACATGCCCGAAGATGCTGTCTAAATAGGTGGGTCACTAGGTTTTGAGAATCATCCCAGAAATGCTGTCTAGGTTGCCAGCTCACTAGATTTTTAGGGCCTGATCTTTGTCCTGTGAGGCCCCTGGGCAGATGTCTTTGGAGGTTCCCCAGCCACTGCTGATAATAGTGATCATGTTTTGGTTGATAATATGGTGAGATGTACTTTTGTGGGACTGTTTGCTGAAGGGCCCGGGGCCCTTTTGGCAATGCTGTGTGTATTGGAGCTTTCTGTGCCGGCTTGAGGCCTTGGGACTCCACTGGTCACGATATGGCTGAGATGATGACATGTCTAATGGCTTGGTGTGAATATCAATAACAATTAAATGTATATAGTCTGTTGTGCTGCATGTTTTAGAGTAAAGCTCAGCATTATGTTTCCGTCTTCCGTCTTACTGTTTTCCGCATTAGAATAGCTCGATTCACAGTAAATTCTGCTTCTCACCAACTCCATCTCTGAATGTGCGGTGAGTTTAACGTGCATTTTGGGAACTCAATGTGCGCTATTTTCACTTTGATATCCTACATTTATGTGGGTTTTACAGCATTTCAGCAGTATTTTGCAATAATAATAAAAAACAAATAAAATAAAAACAATCAAAATTAGTTAGGCCAGTGTTTCTCAACTTTCCTGGGGTCCCCCCCACCACTGCGCATTTTGCATGTCTCCCTCATTTAAAGGGTTAGTTCACCCAAACATGAAAATTCTGTCATTAATTTCTCTCCCTCATGTCGTTCTACACCCGTAAGACCTTCGTTCATCTTCTGAACACAAATGAAGATATTTTTGATGAAATCTGATGGTTCAGTGAGTCTCTATTGACAGCAAGACAATAATTCCTTTCAGATGCCCAGAAAGATACTAAAACATATTTAAAACAGTTCATGTGAGTACAGTGGTTCAACCCTAATATTATAAAGCGACGAAAATACTTTGTGTGGAGAAAAAACAAAATAACGACTTTTCAACAATATCTAGTCATGGCTGATTTCAACACTTCTTGAAGCTTCACAAATCTTTTGTTTCGGATTGAAAACAAACGGTGGTTCGGTTCGCGTATCGAACTGCCAAAGTCACGTGAAGCCTCGTTTACTGAAATCACGTGACTTTGGCGCTCCGAACCACTGATTCGACACAAAAGATTCGTAAAGCTTTGAAGCAGTGTTTTGAAATCTCCCAAATTTATTTTGATTTTTTGGCACACAAACGTATTCTCGTCGTCAACTTCATCTTTGCAGCCGACTCAGAAAATACTAGTGTATTAATAAATAATTCAAATGATTCCTTGCTGTGTTTTCCCTCCAGCTTTACGTGCAAATATATTGGCTATGTTATGCCTATACATATTAAATGCTCAATATTGTTTAGTATTCTTCTCAGTATATATATATATATATAAGTAATTAAATTAATGTAAATGTACGTTTAGTCGACTAATGGCTCAAATGAACATCTAATAGTCAACTTTAGTCAGCCATATTAACCAGCATCAGTTAACCATGAACATCCACATGTGTTGTAAAGTTATTGAAATATTACCTTAAAATCTCAGGGGGTACTTAATATTTTACACCTACTGGGATCAGCTGACAAAAGAGTTTGGGAACCCCTGCGCTAGGGGTCTATAGTGTTTCCTTTGTTAGGAAGCACTTGATATCACGAGGCTCCTCTAGCCCGGACTATAATCCAGCCCTGAGCCTGATAAATGACATCAAGGGTTGCCACCCAGATTCATCTGAATTTGATCTCTCTGTTCGTGAAATCTGATCTGATTTTGACTGTTTAGTGAGCAGAGACTCAGACAGACACAGCCCAGATCAGATTCCTCTGTTGGTGAGGATAAGATCACCACTGAAATAAAGGCACTGGAGTGGCTGCACTAGAGGTCTGTGTTCGGCCAGTGCTGTTAATCACCTGCTTATATCTAGTAGTAGAGTATATGGGATAATCCTGAGGAGCCAATCAGGTCAGCTGGCTCAACTTATGAAGACTGCAGGTGTTTACAGTGGCGTACTAGCCTGTGATATGAATGTTACCATGCAATACTGCTATACACTGCTGTTTAAAAGTTTGGGGTCGATAAGATTTAAGTTTTAAGAGTTTTTTTTTTATGCTGTATTTATTGAATCAAAATACAGGGAGATGGTAATCTTGTGAAATATTATTTTTAATTTAAAAGAACTGTTTTTTATTTGAATATATGTGATCGAAGCTGAATTTTCAGCATCATTACTCCAGTCTTCAGTCTCACATGATCCTTCAGAAATAATTCTAATATGATTATTTGGTGCTTAAGAAACATTAATTATTATTATTGTTATTGATGTTGAAAACAAATATGCTGCTTAAAATATTTTTCTGTAAACTGTGATACCTTTTCTTTCCAGGATTCATTGATGAATGGAACTTTCAAAATAATATTTTTTCAAAATATAAATTTTTTTGTAACATTACACAAGTCTGTACTGCCACTGTTGATCAATTTAATACATCCTTTCTGAATAAACGTATCAGTTTCTTTCTTTGTTTAAAAAAAAAAAAGAAAAGTTTGTGTATGCATTTGCCATTTTTAACGGTTCATTAAAAATGTCAGTCACTCTTACCATAAGTATTCCCGTTAGCTCAGGGATTAGAAACAAAATGTGCAGAAAAGATATTTCTTTGGCCTCCTTTCCAAACCTGATTAGGACAAAATAAACTGAATCACCTTCTTTCTGCAAAATCTGTCCAGTCGCCGCAGTCGGAACTGGACACGTTATGTATGAATGTGACCTGAGACGCTAGAAAAACATGAGGTCAGCAGCTTCCGTTCACAAGTCCAGCTGTGAGTATGTGTTAGAAATCAGGAACGGTGAGAGAACATTGTGCTTGGTACATTTTTCGTCTTCAAACCACTCTTGGGTCTCCAGCTGATAAGGTTTAAATCACGTCTAGCTAGCGCGCTTCACATAATGTTTACGGATTAGGTCAGTAGGTGGAGAGTAGGCATCTTTTGTGGCTGTTCGAACACATTCGCCCACTTGAGCGTAAATTTGCTACAAAAGCAATCCGGTCGAGTGCATTTACAACTACCTTTGAAAGTGGACAAACTCAAAATGTGTTACAACTCTGTATTTAACTTTGTCCACTTGTGATCTTATCCAAAACACATCTTAATATCAAGTGGAAAGGAAGCCACAGTCAGTCTTCTCTGCTCTGAATCACTTGTCAAATTCCCACATTCATTTGTTGCAGTGTGCTGTGGATTCGTTAAAATTATATTAACACAGTTAAGTTGACCCAAATGCACTCAGTGCTCTCTGTGTGTTTGTCCCTCGGTGGATTTATTTAGGAATGTCTTGACAGCAGAGGTGCAAAGTCTCATCTTTATTCTTCATGGTGTGCTTATCATGTGAAGTGTGCAGTGAGAAAACAAGGGCGCATTATGGAAAAGTGTTCAGAGGGGGGTGTGAACGTCAAGGGGTGGCAACATATTTGAACAGGGAAGGGTGCATATGTAATATGGTGAGGTGAAGAGCTGGTGGGATGTCATAAGCTGAGTGGAAACCCAGCTGTGTTGTGCCATTCCTAAACCTTGGCAAATTTTTAAGTTGGCCGCCATAATGCACTGTAAAATAAATAACAAAACAATAAATCATATATACTCTCTCCAAAGTTTGTCCATTGCAGATAATTAATTAAATTTGTATAGTGCTGATCTTTTTTGATAATCGATTAGTTGGCCGATTATTTTCACGATTAATCGGATAAAAATCCTAATTTTCTTTTTTTTATTATTTTATTGACAAAAACCACATTATTGCACATCCTGCCCAAAGTCCTTCAAATGAACATGCCAGTTGAATGCTATGAACACATACAGTGCTTAATTTCTTAGACTACCCATCACAGAAAAGAGAACACAAATATTTTAGGGATCTGACAAAAAGTCATTATTAACACAATGTCCAAAAAAACTTTATATTTTGTTTGGCCTCCTTTGGCTTTGATAACAGCTTGCATTCTTGCTGGCATTGTTTTCATGTACTTTTCCACAGTCTCTGTTATTGATTGAAAAAAGATTCCCAATTTTCTGTCTTTCTTGTAAAACAGTAAATTCGAAAATTCATGATGACAATATTTATATTTTAGCATTAGAAATACTACTGTGACTAAACTGCATACACATACTGGTGGATTAACTACTACAGAAACATAAAAATGATTTTTGTAATCCGTTAGTTTCGGGCAGCTGCGGCACAAACCTTAGGTAGCGGTGGTATAATAAATTTAAGCACTGTACATAGTGAATATATTTTAAATCTCTACATTAAAAAAAAAAGATAATAAAGAAAATCAAAAACACAAACTCCGTGTTAACCAACAGTCAAGAGAAATGATCTGCAGCAACACACACATAACCTCTTACTGTCATTTCTTTATCCTGTGTAAATAATAGAAACGTCTTACTTTTATTCAATTACATGCTGTTATCCCTTTACAGTTACTCCCATGACATACTTGAATGACATACTGATTTTTACACCTAAACTGAACTTTAAACGACAGATATTTCAGCAAAATGAAGCAGCTCACTCTGTTTCCTCCACTGTTTTTAAATGCATTTTGTCTATAAAATGCTATTCAGTGCTGTAATTTGACAAGACTGGCGAACGTTTTGTGTGCACGTGGGCAGACCCGACTAATCGATAATGACAATCGTTGTCGATGATTTTCATTATCGATTATTATCAATTTTATCGATTAGTTGTTGCAGCCCTAATACATTTCAAAAGCATTTACAAAGAGTAGAATAGTACCTATTCAGAGCTGTACCTTAACAGAAATAGCAGCAATATTGATAATCAAAACAGTAATCAATAACATTAACTACATTTATAATTTTTTATATTATATTGTATTATATTATATTATATTATATTATATCAGTGTTCCATGTGAATCTACAAGAGGCAGAAACATTAAACTGACTCTCTTCCATGTGATTGTGTTTCCTGTGCATGTATGAATTTATATCTGTGCTGTGAATTTACATGAAAATATTAAGTATTTATACTAATACTTTCAACACTGATAATAATAAATGCTTAAGAATAAGAAAAAAAATCACTTTTTTTTACTTTTTTTTGTGCAAGCGCACACACACACACACACACACACACACACACACACACACAGCCCTGCCAAAAAAGTCACTGCTTGGAGTCTATGAATGGATCTTTTTTTATAGTGATTAGTATGTTTCTAGCATGTTAAATGTTTGGGAGCAGTTCTTCTAACCATAATTTAAGGAGTGTGTTGCTTTTTATTTCTTAAACGACCATGCAAGAAGACGTATCAGGGCCATATTCCAGGATGACAATGAGAATTGTTGGGAGGGAGCATGAAAAATCATTTTCACACATGAATTGGCACCAGACTGGAGTCCAGACTTTAAATTCATTGATAGTCTTTGGGATGTGCTCGAGTAGTATATAATATCTGTAATTCATATGTGGTTGCAGATGCTCACTTCCTCTGAGTGGACAAAAACACTTATTATTAAAGCACATTTTTTGATACAGAACTCCAGGTCCAGTTACAACCAATTTTGAGTTCTGCACACTGTAATTTGACTAGTATAAAAGCTTCAGCTGCCGCTTTCTTTTTTGCCCCCGTTACTGAACTGTAGGTCATCTGCGTGATCCCAACAACCAGGTGGTTGTGGTGAAGGGTCTCCGGATCAGCGTGACCGGGATCAATACACGGCCTCCGCAGACCCCAGAGCTGCAAAGGCTCCTCAACCAGGCGGTTTCTGTCTGCCAGCCTCCTGAAGGGTCACCTGCCAACGTCATCACGGCTGGAGACTACGACCTCAACATCAGCGGTAAGTGCTTGTGAAGGATTTTCGACATCATGGAGGGGAAGTATGGAGAGGATGTGATTGTTACTGCCACGTTTTTAAAGGAGGAAAGTGTAATGGCCTAAAGTGAACAGAAACAGGAACTGACAGATCGTTTCCTATTGAAACGTTTACAGTTCTGCTCATAAGTGTACATAGCCCTTGCAGAATCTCCAAAATGTTGATCTTTTTATGAAATATGTGGCTATTGATTGCATTACCCAGTAGCCACCAATGAATCTGGGTAATATAAGCAAGCATTTTTATAACATTATGCTTTGTTTTGCTTGATAACAATATATATCACAGTATACACATTCTTTCTTCTAATTTCCGCAACGTTTAAACTGAAATCTTGTAACCAACTAGTCTAAGAAACTCTCAGAAGTCGTCGTCAAAATGTTAAAGTCTCTTTTCAGTGATCTGTTTGACATAGCTTACTTGGGTTAGTTCACCCAAAAATGAAAATTATCCCATAATTTGCTCACTCACAAGCCACCCTAGGTGTATGTAGGGGCGCAGATAGGATTTTTTAACTGGGGGGGACCAAGCTGTCAGCAAATTATTTAAACTCAATTCGTTATTTTGCGTAATCTGGGCTTTAACTAGAGCTCAAGTGGTTACTTTGCGTAATTTGGGCTAATGATTTGCACTAAAAAGCCATTGGGGGATTCTTATTTGAAATCATGGATAAACAACAATGAACAAAGGTAAACAAATGCCTACCTGATCACCACTAGCAATTCATGATCAGACTGTTATTTGACTCCAATCACCCACCAAAACTTCACGTCTTCAGCAAAGTATGTTTTATTTAAACATCTGCTTATCTCAGCATACAAAGTCTATCACTGTGAACAAAAAAGCAAAGAACCTATGTGCAAAAAACAATAACTAAAAAAATTAATTTTTGTGTTACAAGTTTGTTGCAATTTAGAGGTTAGAATAATCTTTAAAATTATGTTTGACATATTAAGAAATGTTTTTCATAGTCCATAATTTAAGAATCTATATCCTCCATTGCTCCGTACATTAAAAAAAAACATGATTTCCTGCTATAAGAGGATGTCAAAAGTTTATGTAGGCCTTTATTTGTTGTTTGCACACAAATTTACTTATAATTATTTTTATAGTGGCTTACACGACAGTGAACATACCTCAGTCAATTTGTACAATGGGTTAAATGATAAGATAAAACATTATTTCCTGATGATAAATAGTGCAAAAGCCTTCTTGCCATTATTGTCAGACTAGTTATTCCCCTTAACAAATCTAATCTGCCACATCTGGGAAAGTCAACAGGCATAGGATACTTACATTGTTTGTTTTTTTGAAAAAACGAGGTGATTGTTTTTTTGTCTCTTCATTGCCTTTTTTTGAGGCATTTGCTGTCGATTTTTTTTCAGTTCAGAAAATCACCGACTCAGCTCAGTCATAAATTGTATATGATCACTATGGTTACCGCTCATACAGGCACGAGGTCCCGCCTTTGTCGCCTCTGATTGGCTAGGAGAGCTCTCTCCGATTGGCTATCCTAACGCGACCCCTAAACCTACCCAATAGGAGGCGAAAAAAGGTGGGACCTTCCCCTACAGTACTTGGAAAAAAAAAAGGTTCGCGCCCCGGCGTCACTCAGAGAGAGTGCAAACACTGGTTAATCCCCTGTTTTACCGATTTTTGTCGCCTCTCGTAGGGATAGTGAGGGCGGGGGACGGATCGGGTCACTATGAATTGGGGGGGGACATGTCCCCCCTGTCCCTAGTGCCTGCCTTTCTTCTTTCAGCCAGAAGTTGGTGATTATACTTTATAAAGTTGCCCAGTGTTAAATATGGATATTTTTTCTTACAAAAACGCATCACTTTGCTCCAGAACGCCTTTATTATCCCCCTTGAGCCGTATGGATTACTTTTATGGTGGATGTCACCAAAAATGTCATCATTCACTTTCATTAAAAATCTTGTAAGAGCCAGGCTATTAATTTAACTCAGGTTGTGTTCGTCTGAAAGAAGGTAGTCATGTACAACTAGAATGGCTTGAGGGTCAGGAAATCATGGGAGTATTGTCATTTTTGGGTGAATTATCTCTTTAATGACACAGAGAAAACGAATGCATGCAAGGTCTGATTTTCCATTTACACTTTTCAAAATAATGTTTTTTTTTATTTTTAAATGAAACATTAACATGACAGTAATTGATGGTAAACAGTAAAAATATTAAGCATAACATAAATGCTAAAAACAGGTAAACAACCAGTATTTCCAATGTTGACTCGCAAAAATGCTGAAAAAAAGTAATGTTACTAGTGATAATTTCCAAGGTTGTGGTAGACATCAAAAATGTGATAAATTTTATTTTTACAGTATTTATACAGATTTTGTACTGTTCAAATTGTCATGAACTCTGCAGTGAAATGGCTTTAAGGGTCAGTGACAAGATGGATCATTTTTTTTTTAATAATAATTAAAAACAAAGATATGACATCCAAAGTATGTAATGTAGTACAACTAGATGTCTTTTATTGAGTCCAAAAAGTTTTAAATATTTTTTTGCTACATATAAATGTATTTTAAAGCTTGTGATGTGTCATTTGGTTTATCCGTCCAAAGGTCAAAACAGCCATATAATTTCTGATTAAAATATTTAAAAATATAAGATTTTTTTTTATTCTAGCGTGATATTATAACAGCATATATCAGGAAGTCTACACATGTAGAAGTTGCTTTGTTATGAGAGAGAATGTCTGGAAAATTAATTTCATTGATGTCATTCGGAGTAACCAATATAAAGGGACCATTTTGGATCAAGTTTTTCAGTCAATGTCATGTGACAGGATGTGACATCATTCAGACGCCTTCAAAGGACCACATAGTTGTGAAGCAAAGTAATTAACTCTATTTTAACTATTTGAAAAATTCCTTGTTTTCATTTGCATGTCCCGAAACATCAGGTCATTCGGTAAAACTGCTATAATACATGGAAAATGTTGTAATATTTTAAAAACTTGTACTAAATATAAAATGCTTGATTGTCCTTTTGCTGGCTAGCTTGCTAGATATTATCCTGTTAGCATTGTTTGAAAATATCGTCATTTCGTGTAACCAAAAGCGTTTCAGTAAAACCGAAATTTTGGTTAAACTGACTTTTTTGGTGACACATTTTGTCCATCTTGTAATTTCTTTTTTTTTTTTTTTTTTTGAAAAGCTGTGTTAATTGATTATAAAAACCTCATCTCATTAATGCTTAATAAATTTTCAAAAATTCATTATATCTCTATTATTTTTTTTTTTACACTTTTAAAAACCTTATTCATCAATGACCCAAAAATAAATAAATACTTTACTGTATTCAGCATGTTTTTTCTCCTAGTGTAACACAATTTTGAAAATGTATTTGTTTTTACAGACATTTTCAAGTAATATTACACAAAAAAATATTATGATCTCTAAATTAAAAAAAATCTGCAGGGGAATATGTATAATATGAGCAGTCTCATATCATTTTTTTTTTTTAATGAGGCTGTTTTCATAGTAGTCTCTCATATCAGCACCTGATGAGGGCAGCAGAGCCCTTGATGAAAAGAGTGAGAATGAAATGTTATAATTGTCCATGTAATTAAAGGGTTTGATTTCTATTACGTGTTTATGATTTATAATTTCTTGTTTTTCATTTTTCAACCCCCCAACACTTCACTTGTGGATGAATTCTTGGTAAGAGCTCTGACCCTCATACACATGCTTTCCTCCAGCGCGTGTATGTCAGGTCTCACACACACGTGTGCTGTGCAATGCTGTGCTGTTAACCCTTTGAAGGATTGTGATGTGTTTGGTTCCCTCTCAGATCATAGGCTGCCAGTAGAGTCTGTCCCCCACATAGCCCCTCTGCTACACCAACCACTTGGGTGGGCCTAAAGCCCCAACAAACTAACATACCAAACTACACCAGCCGCATTCTCCTTAAACTGAATGAATGTACATGAATGCACATTACTGGCTGTGTCCTGACTGCACCTAATTAACAAGAACAAACTAAATTCGGTTGTCAGTTCACCTTTTAGTGCTTAATCCCGTTCTGTACACACTAGGGATGTTACAATATATGGCAATACAAATGTATTGTGTATAGCTCACCCAAAATGAGAATAAATGTGTGTGAGAATTCAAGTTTACAGAATTTTAGTGTCGGTACTACATTAAACAGCTATATATAATGTATAATAATGCAATGGTGGAATATTTGTGGGTCCTGATAATGCCAAATGTCTGTTACCAGTAAAAAGTGGCCTACATTATTTTAAATATATTTAATCAGTGACAGTGCAAGCATATTAGTCTAAATTAATAATTCTGTATTTTCAGCTTCAGAATCATGAATATTTTTTTGTTTACCAGCACCAAGTCCAAGCTTATTCCTTTCCTCCTCAAATGTAATGCCAAATTTAGCATTTTAATCAACAGTACTTTTTTTTAAACCTTTTACTATAATGTATCATAATCGCAGTGATATTGTATGTATTGAATTGTAATACGAGGGGTATTTTTACACCCCAAGTACACACTGAGTTCAGTAATATTTGGGCGTGATAACCATATTCTGCCACCTAATTAACATTTAAAAATGCAAGTAGTGACGGCCGCATTTACAAAAAAAACTACACAGCGTGTACGGAACTGAACCGAACAACTACTTGTCAATATTTTAACGTGCCTCTGTGGTGGAAATTCACCTATAAAATTAAAGTCCGGCCACGCGATAGTAAAATTATCAAACCAGCTTTACTGGAAATTAAAATTCAGGGTAGTCTCTGTTACAACCAAAGCATACCTCAGAGAGCTACAATGTGAACTTCACACAAAACGAGTATTTATTCAGTCAAATCATGCATATTAATTTTTAGTAAAGTCAAAACTGATTGGATATGCAAATAAGTAAATTATCATGAAGCCATCCTACTTCCTTTTACCATATAGGTACAAATTCTGGTTCGTCACCATCCCATAATAGTTATCCCCTCAACATGGTAAATGTTGCAGACATCATCAACATCTTAACTCCCCTAACTTTTCTCAGCTAACTGACCTTAAGGGCAGAAAGAGTCATCAATTCTTAAGTGGCTGCCTAGAGAAACTATACCATGAAAGATATATGGTAAAGCATACAAAACCAACCCATAAAACTAAAAGATAACACACGTACTCTTCATGCTCATCAATCAAGATCTGACCCTTACATAGGTGGCTTAACCTTTATTGGGCAGCAGTCTGTTTTCTATCTTCAGTTCGTTGCCTCACATTCTTAGACCGTTAACACCCTTTTGAAAACTTCATGAACAATAAGAGACAAAAAGTCTAATACATGCATATCTATATGTTAACAATCAAATCTAATTGTTGTCATGCTTAAAAGATTATGAAAAGATTATGTAAGAAAATCCATGTAACTCATGAAAGATAAACTAACTTAATCATGTATAAACCACAACATTGATTAAATATACAAGAAAAATGAATATTTCCCTTGCTTGTTTCTCTCCTCTTTATGTGCGGAGCAAGAAATCCCAGGGAAAGCAGTACGAGCCTTGACTAATTTGTGTTGCCAGATCTTGCTAGAAGAACAGCAAATGAGAACAAGCCCACAATAAACCAAAATACATCCAAATGCTAAAAATAAGACCTGCACCTGCTTACTCCGTGAAATCGATCACTTTACAAGCCAAGCTTAAACATGAAATCTTGAAACGTTTATAATAAGTGGACATGGCAACACTGTATCAGCCTTTCAGAGCATAAGCAAAACACAATGCCTTCGTTGACTGTGCTTTAGGTAATATTGCTGAACATGAGTCTGTCGCTGTAATATTTCTTTGGTTAGAATGCACGCGAGATGCCAGAGTTTTCTCTTTATTCGCACACAGAACAGTAATTTAGGAGATTCACTCCTGAAGCTTTACAGTGTGTACAAGGCCAGCGTCAAGATGAAACCTACAGCGTTGGTGTACTTGCATACAGTATGTGAATTGCATAGCTGGTTGGTTTGGCTATGAAAGTGATGTCCCATAAACCTATGCTCTAAAGTCAAGATGAAATCAAAAAGTGACTACCTACTTGATACATATATTCTTTGTTGAATCAAGTGTTATTTTTGTATACTATTGTGATATTTATTTTATATTATATTTTGAATTGGTTTCAGTTCATGTAATTTTAATTTATATTTTACTTTAGCTTTATTTGAATTAATGGAAAACGTTTTTAATAGTTTTAGTTAACAATAACACTGTTGCACATGACTTAATAAATGATGTTGGTAAAAATAACTTCCTCCAGCTCTGAAATGACTTTCCTCCTTCTAGGCCTGGTGGGCCAGTGTTTCAGTTTCCAGACTTAAAGCCTGATTCTTGGATCACAATGATCATCCCATTCATAATCTTCAAACTCTCTTTTAGAGTTCTGATCACTTTTCCCAATCCAGTGAATTTAAAGGATTAGTTCTCCCAAAAATTAAAATTTTGTAATTGATTCCTCACCCTCATGTCGTTCCACCGCCGTAAGACCTTCGTTCATCTTCAGAACACAAATTAAGATATATTTGATGAAATCCGATGGCTCAGTGAGTCTCTATTGACAGCAAGATAATTAAATTTGTGCAGCAAAAAAAACAAAATAATGACTTTTCAACAATATCTAGTGATGGCTGATTTCAAAATACTGGTTGTGAATCTTTTGTTTTGAATCAGAGTCAAAGTCACGTGATATCAGTAAACGAGGCTTCGTTACGTCATAATTGTTTTTTTTCACATGACTTCAAACTTCGAAGCAGTGTTTTGTAATCGGATATCACTAAATGAATTTAAAGTCGTTATTGTGTTCTTTGGCGCACAAAAAGTATTCTCTTCACTTTATAATATTGAGGTTGTACGACTGTACTCACATGAACTGTAAATATGTTTTAGTAGCTAATTGTCTTGCTGGCATTAGAGGACTCATTGAGCCATTGGATTTCATCAAAAATATCTTAATTTGTGTTCTGAAGATGGAATTTTCGTTTTTTGGGTCAACTAACCCTTTAAATCCCCCTCTACGTTTTTCAGACGGTATTCCGTTTCATTTCCGAAATGTGTCATGTTATGGAAGGAAAAGTGCATGCGAATGTTGTTTCAAATTGACTTTGAAGCATTGGTTTGATGTGAATGTGCTCTACTCACCCTGACTGATGAACTCCATACTCTGCTACTCATGCTTCTGCTAGAACTGGTAGCAGTAGTTATTTTATGTGTTTTAAAGGCAAATTATGATATGGTTTATTCTATGTATATCTTTGAGTCTACATCATTATCTTACATTTAGTCAACTGCCTTTGCTCACAGCAGGAGACGCCACTGAAACGTGCTCATGTCTAAGCTAATCAGGAAAATGGGATTTTAAGAACTACGCTCATTCGCTTACTACATCTACAGTGCTAGCACTTTTGTAGAAGTCAAAGTTAAAGGGATAGTTCACAGGAAATGAAAATTAACATGCGCATTACATCACACTTATGAAATTTTTTGAAACGGGGTAGAAAATCACTATAACTATCAGTATTTAAAATAAACAAACCATTTTTACAAAGACCTATTGTCTGTGGCTGTGCAATTATTCATAATTTATTTTTCGACATTTAGAAAAACAAGATAATCAACATAAAATGATTATTTTGCCGCATTCCACTAAGCGCACCTTCCTTTCCTTCACAGCGGTGCGGTTTCGCTGATTCCTAAGCCAAACTTTACATTCAAATCAGCCGAATAAGTGTGTTGTAAAACGCAGTCTGCTGTTGTTAAACCGCAGGACATGTTTGATATTTAACAGTTATTAAAAGCGCATCAAGCCGCAAAAAAGATACTGTTCACTAGGCGGCTTTCTGCACGCTCCGAGACTGCAAGGAATCACTGATCTATATTAATGACTGTAGTTAATATTATATTAGTCATTTATATAGAATGTGCATAATCAAAGTATACTGTGGGCTTCGGATACACTCTTAAATGGTCAAACAGCCTACACTCAAAAAAATATTTCTGTCTAAACATAAGTTTTATGTAATTTAGTTACATAGCAATTTTCCATCCATTTGGATTACATAGTTTTAACATAAACAAACTAATAAACTTAATGTGATTCATATTTGTCAGTCATACGTAAATGCAATTATGTAATAGTTGAGTATATGAATAGTCAGAGATTAAATGTCTTTTATCTTCAGTTGATTTCATCAGTTGTAGTTCTTGTGTTTCTCTGTCCTTCAGTGATTCTGCTTGTTAACAGCAGGCGTTCATCATTAATGCTCAATCATCACTTAATGATCTCATTAACTCTGACACTGCTCCAATGGTACTTTAACTCAGTAGTGCGCACACACATGACCACTAAACAGTGTTCATTAACCTGTGAACTATTACATAAATCTTACCGATTTCATTTACGTATGACTGACAAATATGAATCGCATTAAGTTTATTAGTTTGTTTGTTAAAACTATGTCATCCAAATGGATGGAAAATTGCTATGTAATTAAATTACATAAAACTTATGTTTAGACTGAAATATTTTTTTGAGTGTGCACATAAAAATGTTGAAAAGCTACCCTCGTAAACCCAGTCGGTTATGTCTTAAGTGAACAGTTGAGAAAGAAAATGCATATGCAAAAGTATTTTGGATTCGTGCAACTCTTAAAGTGACAGCAGCCTAATAAATCTGCAGCAGTCATTAATGTTAATCAAAAGACAAAGATGAAATCACTCACTGCTTTTGAATGAATAAACTGTAGTTTTAATAAGGATTAGTCTTTATTTAATGGATACAATAGTGTTATTTTACATTTGATCACTTTCCGTTGTCTATTACTTAGCTGAATACCACTGTCAGTACACCTAAAGCACTTTTTGTTTTATTTGTATTTTTGTTTAGTTGTATTTATTTTCTTTGTTCTTATTGTATTACTGACTGTTTACTCTTCTTCTGTGACTGTTTTGAGGACCTTTTACTTGGATTAGTTAACCTAGTATTATTTTTTGCCAAAGTATCGATCATTTTGAAATTTCACTGATACTCCAATCACCAATAATCATGATTTCAATATTGACCAAAATAATCTTGATTATGATTTTTGGCATAATCGAGCAGCCCTAGTCTGTGCACATCGCAGGTGCGTCTGCAGGGATTTGGGTGGATTGTTTTGATTTTGGATGCGTTACGCTTTTGTGGTTCCTGTCAGTGAGCTTTAACCAGACTTTTTTCTCCTCTCAGACCGCACGGTCAAAGCGAGCGTTCCCTGGTACTCTGACTGGAAAGAAACACTCACCCAGCTGAGCTCATCCAAGTACTTCACAGGTATTCCCTTCCTTCCCGTGCTGGGAGTGTGTGAGAGGGCTTTCCTCAGACACCTTCTCCACATCATTTCCTGGCCCAGCTCACCCCGTAGCACAACTGTCGCTAAATCTACTTTCCTCCTTCCTCTCTAGCTTCCTCCGCTTTCTCCGGATGTTGGTGGTGGTCCTGTAGCTTCTTGTGTCTGTGATCCAAGGGAAATGACTCATTGTGCTGAAACTGTCATGTAATGGTTTAGCGATTTCTTCATTATATCTTCATTATTGAGAATCAGACAATAGTTAATTATTGTTTCTACTGAAATTTAAGTGTTATTTTCTTTCAGTGAGTTAGGTTCAGTTTTTGTAAGGTTTTCAGTTCAATGAGTCATTTTATCTGTTCGCTCTCACTTTCTAGTCTAGAGTCTCCTCCTCTCTGCAGATCCACTGTTCCTGGTGCTGTGAAGTAGAGATTTACTTTACATGCACTTTTTTCAGATCAGTTTGATTTAATGTGAAATATATATTGTTTTTGTTATACACTGTAAGGAATATGCTGTGGAATTTACTGTGAAATATTGGCAGCTGTGGTTGCCGGAAATACATTGTAAAAATACTGTGCCCGTGTTTCAGGTATTACGAGATGGCATATTGACACCTGTATATTGAACAAACTTATAACCGAACATTTCATTAAATGATATAATATTAATAAACCAATGAACTTGAAGTAGCAAAATGTGATTTTTACCTTAAAATGTACAGCTATACCACCACAATAATATGAACAGGTGGTAAAGAAACATGATTAATCAGAGTTCATTGTAAGTGGCTTGGCCAATACTGGTTCATTCACAGAGTGATGCACACGAAGACAAAACACCATCTGGGAAACACTCAACACTAAAATAATGCAATAATCATTGACTAAATAACAGAAAATGTAATGCAAAACATGCTAATGTAAATTACTGAAATTAAAAATAAGAACCTATAAATTATTTCTATAAAATAGAACCTTTTACTGTTTTTAAACATACATTTTATGCTATTTTATAGTATGACAGAGTCTAAAAGTAAAATTTCATATAATGCAATGTTAATAATTTTTAAAACCTGTGTCAGGTTTTTACTCTAGCATATAGTTTCAACATGTATCAACAGATTTTTTTTTTTTTTTTTTTTTTTTTTTTTTTTTTTTTAAACAGTGTATTAATACTCTAATGCTCTCTGACAAGTAAAACATTTGTGGAATATTATTTAAACTTATTTTCAAAAATGCCTTGTGGTTTGTCTGAATAAGGTGTTTAATGAGACATGAGACACCAAGATATATACCAAATTTATATTGTGAATTGTTAATCACTTTTTATTGATAATAAATGTTTTAATTATGATGAACCTTTATCGCTACATTAACACATTGTCTTCTTAGCAGGGGTCTTCAGCGGGATACACGGCGTCACTGCAGGAGCTGTGCTAATTATTGTTAAAAACAAATGAAAATGTTCATTATGCAAAAATTCAGTTTTAATTTTAATTTCAGCTAAATGTTTAATTATCCAGGCCATAATTCAACACTTTTACACAGAATGCAACAGGGGGTCCCTATATATCCATCAAGGGGTCCTTGGTCTGATAAAAGTTAATAACTTTTAAAAATAGGTGATTTAGCTCAGTTTCTCACTAGGATGTTAACCTGTGTAAACATCAGAGCAATCATGGGCTTCGTTGATGATAATGTGTTAGATATGGTTTGTTGTATTGTAGTGTCAACATGGTGTCTCAGTAAAGATTCAGATAAGGAATTGACCATGAGGCTGCCAGAGTGAAGTACATCGTGCCGTATGCTCATTGTCATGAATGATTCAGAGAGGACCATTGATTAAGACCAAATGTCAAGGAATTGAACTAATGAATCTGGAGAATAAAAATCAGTTAATCCTCAACTTCCCTCACTGCTAGATAAACTGAAAGGGGGAAATTGATCATGAATGCTGATGCTTGCATTCAAAACAACCTGTTTTGAACATCCAAGTTCAAAATTAAATTGATTCTTAATTAAAAAAAATCATGAAGTGATGTTCGATTTAAGGTGTAATCCTGATTTAAGGTATGGTCACATTTTCTGTTGTTTGGTGAATTTTTGTGGGTGAAACCAAGTTTCAAAAGGAATACACAAGATTTTATGTGAGGATGAACGATTTCACCACAAAGATTTCGCAATATCTTCAGGTTGACCAATGAAGAGCTGCTTGGTTTGCCTTCTGTGTGCTGTGCTTCATTCATTATTACACTATATTGACAGACAATAGACCTTTTTGTTGCCCGCAAAATTTATCTGAAATGTAGCTAATGTGACTGTACTTTTATGCTTCAAAATTGCAGGATATTTGAGAGCATTTTACATGCCACTTGTTTAAAGAGCTAAATTTACACTGAAAGAAATTATTGTGAAATAATTAGGTTGAAATTCCTAAAATAGGTCCTTTTTTAAAATTACTTTAGATCTGTTATCTTAGTGTAAGACTTAAAATGTGATCTTTTAAGCTTATGTCGAATATCAAATTTCTTGTTTTTTCCTTTCATAATGTGCTTTTCTCTTCTTCCGCCTGGAGGGCCGGTCATGCGACCTGTATTAATCTTGTATCTGAAACAAGACAATATTTCTTTCTTCTCTTGTGTGTTTGTCTTGTAGCCACAACACCATGGTTTGAGACCTACCGCGAGAACTTCCTGCAGTCCATGCCGGCATCAGAACACGAGTTTCTCAACCACTACCTGGCCTGTATCCTTTAAAACAGAGAAAAACAACTTTTTTTGCTCCTCTCCTAATAACATGACCTTGCTTCTAGTTTATTTGTACTCTTATTTCTCCTTTTTCTTTACCACAAGGAATGCACTGAAATCGACCACATAAAAGGTTTAGCCAAAATGCTATAAAATGTCAAAGTATTTACGTTTCTGTAGTATATGATTTAATAAAGTATAAATGTAATATTAATATAATGAATGGCTATTGCTGCAAAGTGTATATATACAAAAGTGTATAAATACACTACCTTTCAAAAATCTTTTTGGAAGAAGTCTGTTTTTTTTTTCTTAAGTGCAAACAATAAGTGCAACCATAATAAAAGTACTCTCTCAATATTCAAAGTGCAAACAGAAACCAGAGCTTAAGCGGTGGTTACAACTACACAGCCAAATATAGGTTTAATATTGGGAGACAGTCAGCCTAATTCATCAGGGAGGTTGCATTTTATTTTCGCTTTCAAATTCACGATCGCACGTACTCTATAGCTGCGTCTCATTCCATGTGCAGCCTTCAAAAGTGACCTCTGGAGGACGCAGCCTTCGAAATGAGATGCAGCTTCTGTATAGGGAGTGGCGGGGACATTAATCAGACGCTTAGGCTCTGTTGCGCAACTAATCCTCCGCCATGGTCTTGTCAGTCATCTCGCTTTAGTCTCGTCACATGATCAGCAAATAGTGATTCCTGCTGCACCAGGAATGCTTTTTTTTTTTTTTATTATATATATATATATATATATATATATATATATATATATATATATATAAAGCAAAACCGTGCAGGCGGTGTGCGGTAGACATGTAATGAAACTTAGCAGTGGCATATTCTATGCTAATTTCACCCTCAACAAGGTTGCTAATACAACAATGGGAAAAAAAAACACTCAATCAGAAAGGTATAAATGACAACGAACACTATCGCAACTTTTGGGCTGAGACGGGACCTCAAGTTGCAGCCTCCGCACATACACACCCAGCTCTGTGCAACGGTGCTCCTTAAATCTCCAGATCCCAGATTCACTCCTCCAGTCAGCAGTGCAATCAGTGGAGTCAGGTGGCAGCCATTATTTCCTACTTGTGAGAAGTAGAGAGAGAGAGAAACAGGAAAGAAAGAAAAACAGAACACATACGTCCTTGGATGTAACACATGGTTATATCGCGAGAACGCTTTTACCTCAACAAGAATTCTCGTCACATTTTAATATTGCGAGATCTTACCCAGTCTGTCCAGATTTTTGATTGAGTTGGTTTCGGACAAGAATATGTATTGTCACTCTTGTATTTAGTACTTTCTTCTCTTTTTTTTTTTCTTTTCTTTTTTTTTTTGTATGAATGTCTCTGTTTTGCTCTTTCCTCAATCTGTATTCTGTGAGATCTCCTCAACTCGGCTGCAGGTATGTTGGTGGTGTCGTCCCGTGAGGCGGTGCCAACAGAACAGTTTCTCAAGCTGTCCCAAGAACAGCACAGAATCCAGCACAGTGGAGATTACACCCACCCCAAATGGTTCATCCCCAACACGCTTAAATATTATGTCCTGCTTCATGATATCAGTGACGGAGACGAGCAGAGGTGTGTGTGTATGTCAAGTGTTCTACTTGTACCTGTTTTTTCTTGTTTGTTTCTTTTTTTGTTTTACACAGCCAGTCAGATGAATAATCATTGATTGGCTCTTGAAGAAGCTTTGTTCTATGAAGGATCTATGTGGCATCTACCATTTCATTTTTCTTGGACATTCCAAACATAATTTTTAAGGATTAACTCACTTCAGAATTAAAAAATCCTGATAATTTATTCACCCCCATGTTACACAGAAAAAACAACGGCAGCAAAAACAGATTGTGTGACATGAGGGCAAGTAAAAAATGGCATGACACTGTATGTGTCCTTACATTTAGGTCTTTGAATGGTTTTATTGAAAGCTGGTTATGCGCAGAAATACATGCACATTCATTCAAATAACTGACCCTTCGCTGTCAGTTTGATTGACAAGCCATCTGACTAATTATAACCCCAAATCCGTCATTTTGTTTGACAAAGCCATCAGGGCAGTTAGTAGATTAACATTGGTGAACTTGAACTTGAATACGACAAGGCTTGAAACAACATTCCTTCTGATGTTCATTCATGTTTATTTGATGCTATAAATGAACTATTATGAAGAGATGATTGGTTCATGAGCTGCTTGAACTGAGGAGCTACAGCGATCTGTCACGACACATTAAAGAGACACTATACGCTATTTATTGTTTAAGCTTATTTAAAAAATTACAATATTTTAAATATGGAACTGTTTCATATCAAAAGTAACATGCTCTGTCTTGTCTGTCGACATGTTGTCAGTGTCCTCTTTGCTCCAGGATGTATTTTTCGCTGCATGAGTACATGATGTGTGGCGTGACTTGTCGGACATGGCAACAGTAACTAAAGAGGGCGGGTCTTTGCGAGCGGTCAATTACATCTTATTCCATTAGGCGGAATTAAGTAATTCATTTAAACATTTTCCAGCAATTTATATTATGTAGTTTTGTATATCCAGCATAGTGGGAGAATAGTGATCTCTCTTTGAAACCAAAAACGTGATTCTCATTTTATCCAGAATCGTGTTGCTCAAAAAAAAAAAAAAAATACTATTTGTTTTTTGTTTGTGTGAGTTTGCATAGATCCACGTGTACATGAAGAGTGTTCACTCACGATTCATCATTAGTACTTTTCTTGAAATATGCTTCTTAATTAAACCTTTTCAATATGTGCTCTGACTTAATGTTTTTCTTGATGTCCAGTGCCGAGTAAATCGTAAATGCTCTTTATTCCATATGCAGTTCAAAGCCTTTGATAATTCCCACTGCTTGTTCTGATTCTGCAATTAAACGAAAAGAGTTGATTAACACTAGAAACATGTGCCCAACCCTGCCTCGGGGATTAAAACCAGAGTGATGTCAAGAGAAAACATTTCTACTTTTCTTTTGTAATTGAATACATTTAATTAGAGAAAATACTATGAGTAGAATAAAAATGAACCTTTAAGCTACATGAACTGAATTTACAATGTGTTTTTCTGTGAATATTAATATCTGACATCAGCTGAGTGACTGGTATGTTTGCTTTTCTTTCCACTTTGTCCGCAGAGAATACCGCATGTAGATAAGTTGCCAATCACTGTAATAGTATGCTGCCTACAGCCTCAAGGTCTGATGAATAGAAGATAACTTGACTGTGGGGAGAAAGATTAGGCTGTCATATATATTTATGATAGTATAGAAGAACTATTAATGTCTATCTCTGTGTCTCTCAGGGCGGAATCTGTGTATGAGGATATGAAACAGCGGTATGGTACTCAGGGCTGCTATCTGCTCAAGATAAACTCCCGGAGCGGTAGCACTGGTGCGGACGAACAGATGCCGGACCCCTGGAGTCAGTACTTGCACAAGACCAGCATGCACAACCCTGTGAGTGCCACAACCTCAAAACTCATGATTATTGTCATAAAATCTGGTCCATGTTGTAGTGTTTTCTGGCCAAGAGCCAAAGGTTTTGATAGCGTTAACTAAGTGAGTCTCAAACTTCCTGAAAAGTGAAGCCAGGTGGCTTACTGCAGTGTATGTCATAAACCCCGCCCTCTCCATGTAATCCAATGGGATGTGTGAACTACTAAAAATCCAATTGACTGTCATTTTAAATAGTTAGTACTAGTAGATATTTTTTATATACAGTGGGTTTTCACTTTTTGTTATATTGCAACCATTTGCTAAAATCATTTAAGTTCATTTTTTTTCCCCTCAATGTACACACAGCACCCCATATTGACAGAAAAACACAGAATTGTTGACATTTTTTCAGCTTTATTAAAAAAGAAAAACTGAAATATCACATTTTGTTATATTTTACTATTTTATTTAAGTTAATTTTATGGTCCATGATGGAAAAGCACTTAAATATGTCTATAAAATAATGTTTATTGAACAATAATATTTAAATGAACAACAATAGTTAATATAAAGGTCAATAAACACAAACGTACAAAAGCAGCATCTAGAGCTCACATCTGCAATAGCGATGTAGATATATTTATAAAAGAGTCACATATTTGAAGTCTAAATAACTACATTCTATAACACAATAACAGTAGTATTTGTAATCAACCATGGTGGATTCACCAGATTTTGAATTTTGATTATGATTTAATTGTTTTACTTTTGCCATTTAATAATGATTTAATTTGCTTATCAACTTTCATCAAACCCCACTTTTGAAAACCCTGCCATAATATACTTTTATTTGCTATAATTTCCTCCAATCCTTTTATCTTAGTCCTTCTTGTTATAAATTTATCTGAAAACTGTGTGGTGAATTATTGGTGAATCGAAAATGTATTTTGATTGCTATCTTAATTGTTTTAAAATATAGAAGTTTAGAGTTATCTGAAATGAAATGTTTATGAAGTAATGATTAAAATGATTTGTTTTGTGGATAAATGTGTAGGCCTAATGGAATTATTCTTGTGTGACAATGTTGGATTTGACTAATTGAATTCGATCTGCCAAATTAAGTCTTCCCCAACCCTGGTGATGTGTAATAGGAGCTGTTTGAAGAATCTGCTGTGAATAATGCGGTTGAAAACAACATTGGTGCAGAGGAAGATGGTGTTGCTCCTTCAGTTAGAGGTTAGTCCATTCAGAATGATTCCCATTATCAGGGATTTTGGTTATAAACCTCATATTGATGAGAAATGTTGGTCTGATGTTAATTAGATGTTCCACTCATGTTTGCAGACGGCATCTCGGAGACTCATCCTCTGCAGCTGGACCAGTCCCCTGATGCCGGTTACCCTAGCAACAGCGCCAGTCAGTCTGTAAACAGTGTGGATGTGACAAAACCTCAAAAACAGGCCAGTGTGACCTCTCACACCACCCCGACCCCTCGTGGAACCTGCCTGACCCTAAATGACCATGACCACATCCGGCAGTTTATTCAGGAGTTCACCTTCAGAGGATTACTGCCGCACATTGAGAAAAACATACGTCAGCTAAATGACCAGGTACATAATCTCACACGAATTATATGTTGGATCTAATTCATTTCCAGTTTCTGTATCTTTTCAGCTATTTGTGTATGTTTAGATTTTTATTTGGGCCAAATACCAAGTTTGGGATCTGTAAGATTATAAAAGTTTCTAATGGTCATTAAAGCTGGATTTATTTGATAAAATATTTAAATTTAAGAAGTATTATAATTTAAAATGGCTGTTTTCATTTTTGAATTTTGAAAAGAATTTTTTTCATCATCATTACTCCACGTCACACGATCCTTCAGAAGTCATTCTGAAATGCTGAGTTGCTGCTCAAGAAATGTTATTTTTATTAATAATGTTGAAAACATTTATGCTGCCATGATTTTTGATCAATAAAAAGTTGGGGAAAAACAGCATTTATTTTTTTAAATGAATCTTTTTAAAGTAAATGTCTTACTGACAATTTTTTTCACAACAAAATGATCAATTTCTTATATAAAAAAAAAAAATCTTACTGACCAAAAATTTTGAACCTGTGGTTGTAGCGAAACCACATCAGACTTGTTCAAATTATTTTAATAACCCCTTATACATTAAAATCACTCGGAAAATCACGTTTTACTATTGGCTTCAGCATCTTGCCATATATTTTCTGTTTACCTCCTTACATTATGTATACTTTTAATAATTATTTTTTGTTGGCTGTATAGTATTACTCCATTGTTTTGTTTATTTATTTGCTTTTTGATGCGTTTTAATATGCATATCTTGGCTGCATTTGTACATAATGAATCAGTTTTCATACTTTCAAGAGTAGAAGCTGAGGATCCATTAATATTTATCTCCTTTTGACAGTAATGCAAATATATGGCTCCTTTTTTAAATATATTTCCAAAAGTTCTTCACAGCTATTGAAGTTTTGATGTCATTGTCTTCATCTTTCTTTCTCATGCTAGCTTGTCTCGAGAAAAGGTCTGAGCCGATCTCTTTTCTCCGCCACTAAGAAGTTGTTTGGTGGAGGGAAGGTCCCAGAGAAGAGTATTGCTGAACTAAAGAACACTGCAGGGCTGCTGTGAGTGACCTGAAGTGCACATTTAACATATTTTTGTTGTTCTTTTCTCATCTGAATATTGACCTTTGTGATATCAGCTATCCCTCTGAGGCTCCAGAGCTTCAGATCAGGAAGATGGCTGACCTCTGCTTTTTAGTTCAGCACTATGAGCTGGCCTACAACTGCTACCACACTGCCAAGAAGGACTTCCTCTCCGACCAGGCCATGCTATATGCTGCGGGAGCGCTGGTGAGATGCACACCACTGTCGGAGCTCAGCTGCTGCCTGAAATAAGCTCCACGGGCACCGTTTCTGTGGTTATCAGAGTAATACTGTCTGAACATGCCTCAGACTGACCGCCTGATGTTTCCATCTCTACAGGAGATGGCTGCTGTCGCTGCCTTTCTGCAGAGCGGGGCAGCCAGGCCGTACCCAGCACACTACATGGACACGGCCATTCAGACCTACAGAGATGGGTGCAAGTAAGAACATGCATTAAAGGGGTAGTTCACGCAAAAATGAATTTACCCCGTGATTTACTCACCCTCAAGCCATCCTAGGTGTGAATGACTGACGACCTTCAGACAAACACAATCAGAGCTGTATTTAAAAAATGCTCCGGCTCTTCCAAGCTTTATAATGACCCCCTGGGAATGTGTGGATAACATTTATAATGCATGGATGCACTTTTTTGGCCTTTAAAATCTCATCCTCTATTCACTGCTATTATAAAGCTTTGAAGAGCCAGGATATTTTTTAATATAACTCCAATTGTGTTAATCTGAAAGAAGATAGTCATATACACCAAGGATAGCTTGAGGGGGAGTAAATCATGGGGTTATTTTCATTTTTGAGTGAACCCTCCCTTTAATTTGCATTTGGTTTTTGTAGCATGTTATTGCTTCACTGAGATATATGTGTGTGTGTGCACGCGTATATATAAGTTCAGAGCTGTAGTTTTTATTACTTCTACTGTTTTGAATGAATGAATAAATTAATAAATGAAATTCAATTTTTAGTTCTCGCTTCCTTTTTAGGCCTGATATCAGTTTATGTGGCTTTTGAAAATTTACTTAGTGTTTTAATGTTTTTTAATAAATGTAAATAACTAAATGCATGCATACACACACAAATACATAAATAAAATGAATTGCTTTAATTAATTTGCATTGTTTTGAAGGCCAAAAATTTAGTATAATCATAATGATCATTATTAAATAATGCTTCCATTTTTAGACTGGACATAACTTTGTGTGGCTTTTAGAAATTAGTTTAATGTTTTAATGTTGTTATTAAATAAGTAAGTGAATAAATACAAAGTTCTTGTTTTCTTTTTTGGACAGATGTTTATGTTTATATTTTATTGATATTTTAATGATTTTATTACTGTTAAATAAATGAATTAAAACAATTTTAGATGTTGCTTCTGTTTTTAGGCCAGCCAGTTTGTTGCTTAAATACTTGCACTTGATGAAAGGATCCTTTTTTTTTCCTTTAGTTTTGTTGGTAACATGTTGTTTTTTGTGCTTGTTTCACAGAAACATGCTTTTGGCGGAGCGGTGTTGTCTTTTAAGTGCTGAGATTTTGAAGAGTCAGGCCAAATACTCAGATGCTGCCACACTTCTGATCAAAATGACCAGTGAGGTGAGTTCAAGTCCCCACTGACACATCTACATCTGAAGACTGTACCAGAGTCATTTCCTCGTCATTGTTTGGGTTCCTACAATGTGCTTAAAGTGCTTGAATTTGACTTGTCCTGGAAAACCCTTAAATAGCCATATTTATGAAGAGGTACAGTCGTGGCCAAAAGTTTTGAGAATTACAAAAATATTGGAAATTGGAAAAGTTGCTGCCTAAGTTTTTATAATAGCAATTTGCACATACTCCAGAATGTTATGAAGAGTGATCAGATGAATTGCATAGTCCTTCTTTGCCATGAAAATGAACTTAATCCCAAAAAAACCTTTCCACTGCATTTCATTGCTGTCATTAAAGGACCTGCTGAGATCATTTCAGTAATCGTCTTGTTAACTCAGGTGAGAATGTTGACGAGCACAAGGCCGGAGATCATTATGTCAGGCTGATTGGGTTAGAATGGCAGACTTGACATGTTAAAAGGAGGGTGATGCTTGAAATCATTGTTCTTCCATTGTTAACCATGGTGACCTGCAAAGAAACGCGTGCAGCCATCATTGCGTTGCATAAAAATGTCTTCACAGGCACGGATATTGTGGCTACCAAGATTGCACCTAAATCAACAATTTATAGGATCATCAGCAACTTCAAGAAAAGAGGTTCAATTCTTGTAAAGAAGGCTTCAGGGCATCCAAGAAAGTCCAGCAAGTGCCAGGATCGTCTCCTAATGAGGATTCAGCTGCGGGATCGGAGTGCCACCAGTGCAGAGCTTGCTCAGGAATGGCAGCAGGCAGGTGTGAGCGCATTTGCACGCACAGTGAGGAGAAGACTTTTGGAAGATGACCTGGTGTCAAGAAGGGCAGCAAAGAAGCCACTTCTCTCCAAAAAAACATCAGGGACAGATTGATCTTCTGCAGAAAGCATCGTGAATGGACTGCTGAGGACAGCAAAGTCATATTCTCCGATGAAGCCCCTTTCCGATTGTTTGGGGCATCTGGAAAAAGGCTTGTAAGGAGAAGAAAAGATGAGCGCTACCATCAGTCCGGTGTCATGCCAACAGTAAAGCATCCTGAGACCATTCATGTGTGGGGTTGCTTCTCATCCAAGGGAGTGGGTTCACTCACAATTCTGCCCAAAAACACAGCTATGAATAAAGAATGGTACCAAAACACCCTCCAACAGCAACTTCTACCAACAATCCAACAACAGTTTGGTGAAGAACAATGCATTTTCCAGCACGATGGAGCACTGTGCCATAAGGCAAAAGTGATAACTAAGTGGCTCGGGGACCAGAATGTTGAAATTTTGGGTCCATGGCCTGGAAACTCCCCAGATCTTAATCCCATTGAGAACTTGTGGCCAATCCTCAAGAGGTGGGTGGACAAACAAAAACCCACAAATTCTGACAAACTCCAAGAAGTGATTATGAAAGAATGAGTTGCTATCAGTCAGGATTTGGCCCAGAAGTTGATTGAGAGCATGCCCAGTCGAATTGCAGAGGTCCTGAAAAAGAACGGCCAACACTGCAAATACTGACTCTTTGCATAAATGTCATGTAATTGTCAATAAAAGCCTTTGAAACGTATGAAGTGCTTGTAATTATATTTCAGTACACCACAGAAACAACTGAAACAAAGATCTAAAAGCAGTTTAGCAGCAAACTTTGTGAAAACTAATATTTATGAAATTCTCAAAACTTTTGGCCATGACTGTACTTAAAAAGTGCTTGAATTATTGAAAGATAATATATATGAAATTACCGTTTAATTTCTTTCGAAAAACTCAAATGCAATCTTTTAACGCAAAATTAACACTGCAGACCGTCTAATAACCTGTAGGTATAGAGCCATTTCGCATGGCTGTGAGCGGGTTTTGCTCATAAATTTCAAAGTATATAATACAGCTTTCATTTTTCAGGTCAATCATATAGACATGGGGAAAAAATCAGTTTGAATGAGGAAAGTGATATCTTTGTCATAGTATTATTTCATTGGTTAAGGGGATTTCCCATGACTGGGACACTTCACTTCCTATTTCTCTCTCTTATAGGACTCTGACCTGCGGAGTGCAATCCTATTGGAGCAGGCGGCTCACTGCTTCATTAATATGCGCAGCCCCATGGTGAGGAAGTTTGCCTTCCACATGATACTGGCAGGTCATCGTTTCAGCAAAGCTGGACAGGTAGGACTGCAAGAAACAAGGTTTATAATAGCTATTCCTGTGAGTAACGTTTGAAAGTAAGCATCTTTGTCATTTTAGCAGAGGTATCAGAAATATCTTTGATAGTGTGTTGCCTTGAAGCCAAATTGGTTGAAAACCACTGCAATAAATGTATCAAGTGTCGAGATAATTGCATTTAAAGTTGCATTATTTTTAGTTACAACTTCTTCAAAGTGGATGAAACCTGCTTTGGACAAGCATTTAAAGTCATTGCACCTAATCATTTCAACAATTAGTCAGTCATGGTCAGGGTATAAATGGAGTGGAATACTTCTTAAATATATACGTGTGTGTTTATATATACATAATGAATAAACACACCACACACACACATATTATGTAAACGCAAACTTTTAATTTGGATGTGATTAATCGCGATTAAACTTTTGACAGCCCTATGGGAATCTTAAGTCGTGTTTCCACCACTCGAACTTTCCCTAGGAATTAGGGACTTTGGGGTGTGTTTCGACCGCAGGAACCAGGGTCTAAATAATGTTCCGGGTAAATATTCTCCCCTCAAAATGTCCCTGCTTGCGAAGTAGTACTTTTTCAAAAATTTCAGAGGTGGAACTTGGGCACTAAACATGCTGATTGGTTGAGTTCACTCAGCGTTTTGATTGGTTGATTCCACGCAGAATTTTATTCCAACCACCATTTCAAAAGTCTATTGCGGTGCATGCAGGAAGGGATTTCCTGGGACAAATTGTTCCCGGTAATTTCGGTGGAAATCAGGCTATACATACTCTTGCTCTAGGGTATGTATAGCCTATATATAGGGTATGCATCACATGACCATGATGCCAGGGCTTGTCCTGAGCTCCAAATACTGATATCCTGCTGGAAATGTAGAGTGATTTAGGCCCCGAACGTGTTTTTAATGTCTGAAAATGAGAGGCACACATTTTATTTTTATTTTTGATTTTGATTTTAGAAAAAAAGAGCTGTGCGCTGCAGTTATGTTACTAGGCAACCACTGAATCAGCTGTCCTGTCAGTGTAGCGGCGAGCACACTTTGGTTTGCTGTTAAACTGTCATGTTAGCAGAAAGTAAAAAAAAAAAATGTAGGTTAAACAAAGGGATCCATCTTTGCATTATCTAAAGAAGTGTAACCATCTCTTCATTCATTCGATTGCAAAAAACGCAAATGATGTCAATCGCTTTTCTGTTCAGAGTTGCTTTTTTTTCCAACTTCAGGGGATAATAAACAGCGCACAAAACAATTCAAAAAGGCGCCTCTCACTGCAAAGAATGCATGTTCTCTGATCTGGGCCTTACTCGTCTAAGTTTGCTGCTTATTGCCATGACTAAAAAGCCTACAGGCTCTGAAGTGGCACTGATTCTGAAGTAGCCAGGAAGAGTTGACTGTGTTTACAGGGTCAGATGTGGTCAGGCTGTGAATTCTCACCTGGAAGCTGATGCTGCTTGAACAGCTGTGAACGTCTCAGTAACATGAACTGCTCACATGGATGCGGGTGCATTTTTTTAATGCGTCAGTTAACTCTCTCTCTTGCTCTTTTACAGAAGAGACATGCATTGAGGTGCTACTGCCAAGCTTTGCAGGTGTATAAAGGTAAAGGTTGGACACTGGCTGAAGATCACATCAACTTCACCATCGGTCGGCAGTCCTTCACCCTGCGACAGCCGGATAACGCCGTTGCCGCCTTCCGGCACATTCTCATCAATGACAGCAAACAGTCAGCAATACAGCAGGCTGCTTTCCTCAGGGAATATCTCTATGTGTACAAGGTTAGCAACACACACACACACACACACACACACACACACACACACACGGGTATCTCATTTTGTCAAGATGGACTTTATTCTTGTAATAAAAGTAGCTTTTTATTGTAAACTATTTACAAATTTATAGAGTTAAAAATGTTAGGATGGTACAAAACTTCATTAAAAGAATAATCCTCCTGAGAAAAAAAAAATATAATGATAATAAGCAAAGTATTTTTGTTAAAATATTATAAATATTTGGAAAAGTTTTCATAAAAGGTTTCATCTAGCAAATTAAAGAAATGTATTGCAACCAACAAAGCTTAATGATATTTCTGAATTATTAATGAATGACATTTGTACAAAATACTTTTGAACTTGGATTATGCTCTACTGTTCAAAAGTTTTTAAAGAAAATAATACTTCAGCTAGGATGCATTCAGTTGATCTGATATTAAAGACATTTATAGTTTTCTACTGCAAATAAATGTTTTGAACTTTCTATTCATCGAAGAATCGTGGAGGGAAAAAAAACAGTATAAATCCTGAAAAAATATTAAGCTACACAACTGTTTTCAACATTGATAATCAGAAATGTGTCTTGAGCAGCAAATCAGCAAGTAGAATAATTTAGAAAATTCAGCTTTCTGGCACAGGGGTAAATTACATTTAAAAAAATATATTGAAATAGAAAACAGTTATTTTAAATTGTAATATTTCTCAACATTGTTTTTATTTTATTAAAAAAAACGCTACCTTGTTGAGCTCACGAGACTTGCACAACATCAGTCTTTTGAACAGTAGTGTATGTTCAAAAACTTATATGAAAATTATTATTATGTGTACACTCATGTTTTAAGATGTAAAGAAAATATTAGGGCTGTCACAATTCGAGTAAACGGCAAAATACCAGAAATGGTGCATTCCACGGACAAGAATCCATGAACCACATTATTAGACCATTTTCTACAGCTGCACGATACTAAAACAATTTAAAAACTATGCTATTGCATAGTGCTGTTGTGAATTCACAAAGGTAGTGATTCAATTAAATAAATATATGCCCTGCAGGATGAATATATGAATTTTAATTATTTACATGCATGTATGTCTCAGAGCAGCTCCATTCACAGTAAATGCTGCTCTACAAAGGGTACGGAAAGTATTCAGACCCCCTTACATTTTTCACTCTTTGTTATATTGCAGCCCTTTGCTAAAATCATTCATTCAAGTTCATTTTTTTACTCATTAATGTACACACAGCACCCCATATTGACAGAAAAACACAGAATTGTTGACATTTTTGCAGATTTATTAAATAAGAAAAACTGAAATATCACAGGAATATCTCTAGGAAGGGCTCTGGTCCCCCCCAAACGTCTTCCATTTTAAGGATTATGGACGTCACTTTGCTCTTAGGAACCTTAAGTGCAGCAGAATTTTTTTTGAAACCTTGGCCAGATCTGTGCCTTGCCACAATTCTGTCTCTGAGCTCTTCGGGCAGTTCCTTTGACCTCATGATTCTCATTTGCTCTGACATGCACTGTGAGCTGTAAGGTCTCATATAGACAGGTGTGTGGCTTTCCTAATCAAGTCCAATCATTATAATCAAAACACAGCTGGACTCAAATGAAGGTGTAGAACCATCTCAAGATGGATGATCAGAAGAAATGGACAGCACCTGAGTTAAATATAAGAGTGTCACAGCAAAGGGTCTGAATACTTAGGACCATGAGATATTTCATTTTTTTTTTTTTTAATAAATCTGCAAAAATGTCAGCAATTCTGTGTTTTTCTGTCAATATGGGGTGCTGTGTGTACATTAATGAGGAAAAAAAAATGAACTTGAATGAATGATTTTAGCAAATGGCTGCAATATAACAAAGAGTGAAAAATTTAAAGGGGTCTGAATACTTTCCGTACCCATTGTATATGCTGTTTGGGTTGTTGAAAACGTTCATCTGGGAACGCAATGTGCGCCATTTCATCAGATTTGGAAGGTAAAGCATTTATAAACATATGCGAAAATGAGAGAATACGTCAGTATGTTTCTTGTTTTTAAATAATGCTGTTCATCGTGATTTCAAAATAAATTTAAACCTTCGCTCTGAGTTAGCATGTTTTGATATCCACATATTCTTCAAGAAATTAGCATTTACATCATAAAGAAGTGGACAAATATTGAAGATTAAGTTAACATTTGAATTAAATGTTGTTTAGCCAATAATAAACAAGGATTTGATGTGCTGTAAAGTGTGCCCTTTGTTGCCCTTTGTTATAACACATAGAGATGATATGTTATGTTATGATGGTTATATTATGTATTTTAACAGTGTTGTTCTATAAAACCATGTTGATCACGTGCTTTTGTTACTTTATTTGCAAAAAGAATTATTGCCTCATTGTTAAATATGTATTTGAAGTCATTTTAAAGGCTATTGTTCCATCTTTATTACCACAAAAAATGTCTGATTCCTTGATTAATCGTCAAAATAATCAACCAATTACTCGATTGCCAAAATAATCGTTAGTGACTGCCCTAGAAAATATTACTTTCTACTACATGACATTGCTATTTACCTAAATAGAGTCCTACAATAAAGCTGTTTTCACATTGAACCATTTTCTTATGTTTGTCTCAGAAAGCAGCTAGACTGATGGTCACATTTAGGCCATTGACCCAGTTTTTCCCCCACCACAATCAGACTTTAGCCCTGAGTTTAACTGTCTGTGTCTGCGCACGACGGCTCTTTCGTCATCGTTTGGTTGAGTCCATCTCATCAGCGCTCTGTCCTTGTGTGGTTCTGGTCCACAGAACTCCATCACCCTCAAGCACTGGGCCTGAATACATAACAAGAGGAAATGACATTCTGTTTTGCCTCGTTTCTTAATTGGAGTTTTACGCAGCCGATCTACCACTTGGTTGTGTAAATTATCAGTGTCTCATATTATAGAAGGCAAAGTTTTCTGTGCGGTTAACTGATACTGTGTGTGACTTTTTTTAATGAGTTTGCATGATTGAAAGAAATGAGACTTGGAATGGGTGTTTTAGCTTTTATTCACTACTAGTATTTAGTGTTGACCTCTAGTATTTATATAGTATTTATTTTTATTTTTATATCTTCATTTAAATTTTAGTTTGTTTGATTTATTTCGTGCTTTTTTAATTTTTTATTTTCAATTAGTTGCCAAGTAAACATTTCTAATAGTTAAAAAATTAGCTAATTATTCACACATTTTTCTGTAATTAACGGTGATTCGCAGTTAACTTTAAAGCTTTTAATATTTTTATACTGTAATAATTTCACTTGACTTAATCTACAAACAACATAAAGTATATTTTAAATATTTGATCAGGAAGGACGTATACTTAAATTGAATGAAGTTATCAAACACTTTATAGTCTTCACTGCATAAAAATATAGATTAATCCTTAGATTAACATTAAGACGGACATCAACGCAGCAAGTTTATTGGGCTGCTGTCATTTTAATATCTGACGTACATGACGTGGATCTGACACAACTCTTTACAGTCATTTAAGACCTTATTTAACTCATTTAAGACTCTTGCTTATGAGGATACTCGACAAAACAGGCATTTTGGACTAATTTTGTGTGTTTTTGTCCGTTCAAGCATGAAAGAGTAATCAATTCCGCCAGGGTTCTTGTCTGAAACGTCACTGTCACACACAGGAGATTTAACACCACGCCAGTACAGGTCTTAGTTATTTTTTTGCATCTTATCGCGCTTGAATGGTTTAATATCACTTGAATGAATGATAGTGTGATCAGATAATGCAACACTAGCCAAAGGATTATGCGTCAGTTATTAAATATTTTTAATGCATTAAACTGAAAATTAATTTTGATAGCCCTATTTAAAATTTTCGTTTTTCATCCAATATTGATATTTTGTTTCAGCTGAATTTCAGTTACCAACAATGATTTTAATAGTTTTTGTTAAAAGTAACAACGCTGCGATTCAAAACAAATCTAAAATACAGCGTTATGCCAGTAAACAAAACAATTAGGCGGCGTTTTCTGTTTCTGTTTCAGCAACTCTGTTTTCAGAATTGTTATAATTCTTTGAGATCAGTGATGTCTCAGTTATAACACAGAGGAATAATATCATTGAAATCACTTTCATATTTGTAACAGTAAAAACACTGACAGCCAAACAGAGTCCACCAGATTTTAAAGCAGCAGCCTGCGCTAAAAATAATAAACAGAGACGCTGTTGTAATTATCTTTACGCTTTTTATTCCTGCTGTCAGTGGGCCTTAATACTGATCATTTGATGTAAAATATTTACCGTGCAGAAGCAATGCAGGATCACATGACCTATTCTGGCCAATCAGAAGGCATCCATTGAAGGGACTGTACGCAGTGGATGCCGGAGTACAACTTGTAGGTGAACATGATGTTGATATTTATGACTTTTTGATCTTTTGCCCTCAGAGCATGAGTCAGTTAACCGGTGAGAGCTCCCTCCCGCAGCTGCCCCTGCCCTGCCTGCACAGCTCACAAACACGCGTCTTCTTCGGCCATGAACGTAGACTCGCCGAAGGTAAGGACCCTCTGTTTGTCTCACACATTCACAGAAAAGGACAGTTCACCAGGAAATAAAAAAGTTTGTCATTTACTTGCCCTCATGTGTTACAAACCATTATCAGGGATTGAAGTTCTCCAGAACAGTGTAGAGAGGCCATGTATGAGATCAAAGGTTTCTTTTTTCGCATTGTTTTCCAAGACTCGAGTTTCAATTCAGTTTTAATTCAGTTCATGGTGATGTGACGTGACGGAAGAACGAGTGTCAGATTGGGATGTGAGGTGATCTAACATACTGCGTTGCCTGGAACAATGAATTAATCGCTCATGTTTGTCATAATTTAGCCTAGGTTGTGTTAAAGTCTTGCACGTTTGCACTAATCATTTTAATCAAATGCTACACAAACACGGGTCTGTTTATGATATTGCATACATTAAGATGGGTCAATACCAATGCTTTGTGCGCAAACCTCTTATCCAGAACTGATGCTGCCCTAACCTGCTCTCAGAATTATCGTAACGGAGTTTCCCAGTGAAAAATTGCAAATGAACGCCCTTTCTGGCATTTTTGGTGTGTGAGATTGTCCTGTTTTGTTGTTGCCTGTATGCCGGAGTATGATTTCTTGAAACTCCGCCCTCTTCTGGAAAGGAAATTGGGAGCAGTAGCTCATTTACATTTAAAGGGACACTCAAAAAAACTGCATATACACTCTAGGGAGACTTATTTACGTCTTGTAAAAAGGAGCATTATGGGTCCCCTTTTAAAATATATTAAAATAGGCAGCCGTTATTTTTCACAATATTACTGAGTTTTAAATCAAATAAATGCCTGGGTGAGCATTACAGACTTCTTTCAAAAATATTAAAGCATCTTACTGTTCAAACTTTTAATCAGTAGTGTGTATTCCAAGCATTTCTGTATGAAAGAAAGATCATTTTAGTCATTATTTACACAAAAAGCTATCGTATTCCCTTAGGAAGTGAACCGAATAGTGACGTAGTTGGCTGTTCCTGCACATGAATAAATAGCACAGCACAACTATTACAGATTTTAACATCCAAATTAAGTTGTGATGACCTTTCTCTCATCATGTCCACAGTGAAATGAAGATGAACACAGCACCATTTATGTACCCCGATAAAAAAAAAAAAAAGCAATTTCCAGTGAAAACTTCAAATGAGACTCAAAAGAGATGAGCAGTGCTGAGGAGCTGCCCCTCACCTCACAGAATAAATTACATTTAAAAGAAGAGAAAGAACACTGACTACAACATTAGATATCTGCAACGAGCTCCGCTTCAATTAAAGAGAAGCAAACAAAAAGGCTCATTTCAGGAATATCGTGGAACTCAGATGCATGTAAAAAAAAAAAAACAGGGAATTGAACATTGGAGTGAAGAGAACAGGCCTGAGGAGGTGTGAAACCCTTTTTAATTAAAGTCTTTGCCCAGATCTCACACTGAAAGGGGAGTGGGGAGGATGGGGGTGTAGTGATGTGTGTTAAATGATAAATAAAAGTACCTGTTGTCTGTTCCAGTGGTTCGCTTGCCTTAGGCTCTGAATCCCAAATGTCCTCTGAGACACTGGCTGATTGGACATGAGGCAGCTCTGTTGAGTTTATTATTCTTAATTCACAAAATATTCACATGATCAATATTACAATTTTACTTATTTCATTAGCAACCTATATAATAGATAAACATTTAAAGGGTTGGTTCTCCCAAAAATTTATTTGTCACTAATTACCCTCAAGTCTTTCCAGGTCCAGAAAGGTACTAAAGACATTGTTACATCAGCTGACGTGACCTTAATTTTATGAAGCGAAGAGAATAGTTTTTGTGCGCCAAAACAAAGGATTTTATTCAGCTCTCCCGTCATTATCCTTACGCATTTGCCACAGAAAGCGCAGTGAAGGCTTCCGTGTTTAAGTTCAAATGCTGGCTTTGTATTGACCAAAGCTGGTGATGTGAGCAGCACGACGCATGCGTGTAATGCTGACGCAGGAGCTGGCGGATGAGTCGGCGTTCTGACGTAGAACTCGAAGGCGTTGGATGAAAACAACAAATGAGAATGACACAGAAGAGAAGATATTGTTGAATAAAGTTATTTTAGTTTTGTTTTTGAACACACAAAGTATTCTGGTCGCGTCATAACATTAAGGTTGAACCACTGCCACATGTCTTTAGTACCCCTCTGGACCTTGAAAGTGATGTCTGTGTTCTGAAGATGAACGAAGCTCTTACGGGTGTGGAACGACACTTTTCATTTTTGGGTGAACTAACCCTTAAAGATTCCTCACAATGTATGTCAGACTGTAATGTTGCTTTTTCAAATCTAAACATTCTCCTTATTGCTGCTTTTTTATTAATGCGTTTCATAAATGTATCTTTAAAAGACATTTTTTCTTGTATACATGCAGACATGGAATGGTTTTTATGAATACAGGCCTTATTACAATGTACAAGTAGTGAAAGCAAAATCCTGTCCAAAATAAAAGTTTGTTTATATAATATATGTGTGGGTACTGTGTATATTTATTATGTATGTATAAATACACACACATTTATATTTGCTGTACAGGCTCCGGCCTCTTCTGGAAAGTGGGGTGGGGAGCAACAGCTCATTTGCATTTAAAGATACATTCATGAAAACGGCATGTTTTTTTTTTTTCTTCCACTCAACAGTGGGCATTTACAACAAGGTATAGTAAATGATCTGTGGGGTATTTTGAGCTGAAACTTTCTGGGACACCCGAGACTTAAATTACATCTTGTAAAAAGGACATAACAGGTCCCCTTTAAAATATGAGCTTTTATTCACAAATAATTTAATTGAACTTAAATGATAGACATTTATTCCCATGTTATTTGTCTCATCTGTGTGTAATCAGTTGCGTTTTTGTAATCTCCGACTTTTCAACAGGTGAGAAACAGGCAGCAACACATGTCACTTTGGACCAGGAGTTTGACCGTGATCTTTCCCAACTGTGGAAGGAGTTGGAGGAGCGGGTCGTCGCCGTTGCGAACAGAGGGACGGTGCCCATCACCTTCCAGCCCTCCCAGTGCTGCTTAAACAGCCAGACAGACAACCTCAGATACCCCCTTGCTGTGGTAGAGGGTATGCTTTTTAAGCATTTTTATTTGTGTTGTATATTTGGTCTTCCGGATTTTGTTTTTTTAAAGACTCTGGGTTTCTATTGAGGTTTTGAAGCACTTAAGGGGCCTTGTGATTGCTTTTGATGCCTTCCGGGCCTTCGCTTTTGGTTTATTAGTGAAATTTTAATTGGACTGGAATCCATTATTCACCATTTGCTTTCCTCTTCATTTCAAACTAATGAAGCTGAGAGACCCTTACCTGGATGTGTCCCGGTTTGAACTGCCTCGCCTGTGGAAAATTCAGTAGTGCAAGTGAGACTAGTATTGATCATAGATATGAATTAGTTATAATAATGGATGGACATTCACCTCTCAACAACCCATAGTAAGAGGGGAAAAGTGTAAAGGAACAGGAAGAACCCGCAAACACCCTTTTGGTGATGTTGCCTTGTTCCTTGTTGCCTTGAGAGACCCATACCTGGATGTGTCCCGGTTTGAACTGCCTCGCCTGTGGAAAATTCAGTAGTGCAAGTGAGACTAGTATTGATCATTGATATGAATTGGTTATAATAATGGATGGACATTCACCTCTCAACAACCCATAGTAAGAGGGGAAAAGTGTAAAGGAACAGGAAGAACCCGCAAACACCCTTTTGGTGATGTTGCCTTGTTCCTTGTTGCCTTGAGAGACCCATACCTGGATGTGTCCCGGTTTGAACTGCCTCGCCTGTGGAAAATTCAGTAGTGCAAGTGAGACTAGTATTGATCATTGATATGAATTGGTTATAATAATGGATGGACATTCACCTCTCAACAACCCATAGTAAGAGGGGAAAAGTGTAAAGGAACAGGAAGAACCCGCAAACACCCTTTTAGTGATGTTGCCTTGTTCCTACTTATTTTTATTCTGTATTAGCAAATATTTCAGCAGCAAAGCACATCAAATGAAAGATACTATTTATAATCAGCATGATTCTAGAGTTTTTTTGTTGTTTTTTTTTTTAATGTGAGATCGAGTAGTTTATTTGATTGACCCTTCTATACTTTATTTCTGGGATGCATCATTACTCCAGTCTTCAGTGTCACATGATCCTTCAGAAATTATTCTAATGCTGATTTGATAATGTTGGAAACAGTTGTGCTGCTTAATATTTTTTTAATAACCTGTGATACTTTTTCAGGATTCTTTGATGAATAAGTCAAAGAACAGTGTTTATTTAAAATGGAAATCTTTTCTAGCAATATACGCTACAGCTCAATTTGGGGGTCAGTATTCAGCAAGAATGTGTGACATTGATAAAAAGTGATATTAAAGACTTACTTAAATACTTCTATTTTGAATAAATGCTGTTTTTTAAGAGTCATGAAAAAAGTGGTCAAGCTTAAAATAAAATATATTAAGCAGCACAACTGTTTCCAACATTGAATCAGCATATTAGAATGATTTCTGAAAGATCATGTAACATAACACGCGCAGAACAATCGCTGCAATAGAATTATTTTTATTTGACATATTTAATGATTTAGAATTGATTGTATGCAATAAAGAAACTATGTAATTTCATGTTATTATATGACCAAACTAAATGTTTATATTTATGTTTGTATATGATAATTTTATATAAAATTTATACAGACATTTCTTTAAATTTCTATAAATTTCCAATTAATCCAAATAAATTCCTGTTAATTTCTGTTAACCTGGGGAATTTTGGAAATATTCCAAACTTAAGTTCCCGTGGAAAGTTTGCAACCCCTTTGCAACCCTAATTCGGACCCATGTGCTATGAGTGGAAGTTTCCTCCACACAGTAGCACAAAAGTGTTGATTCATTTTCCCCACAATGCTGTCAGAGCGGGAGTTTGACTAACAAAACATGGAAAATATGACTGTGACAATATTTAGTATGTAACAACATGCAGAGCGTGTATGAGAGCGGTTTCTCTGCGGAACTCCTCAACGATATTAACAACGCTCGCCACACGAATCATAGATCATATACTGACTGTAATTTAATGGACATATTGCGAATAGTGTTGTCCCAGTCTGCATCTAGTTTTGTGAAATGTAACCACACTTGAGAAAGTTTAGTGTGTTGTGTTTAGTTGCTGGAGTGACATCGCATGGTCTCTCTCTCGTACCTCAGACTCTGATGCGTTCCCAGGTACCGAAATGTGGCACCAATTTGAAGTAAAGTGAATCGGTACTCTGTAGTATCGACGTAATTCCATTGGTTGCTGTTAATACGCTGGCTTCTTTCTCATTTTGCTACACAGAACCCATCATTGTGGAGGTGGTTTTCCGTAATCCCTTGAAGGTTCCCTTAGCTCTGTCGGCTCTGTCTCTGCTGTGGAAGTTTACTCTGAAAGACTTTTCAGACCCTCAGGGAGGCACAACTGGAGAAACCATCACCAATGAGAAAGAGGCAGCATCTTTGAAAGAAGTAAGACTGTTAATCATCTCTCGGTTCATCGTGCCTGAGGCATCCAGCTTTGAGTTTCTCATCAGTTTGATTAACTTCTCTGCATTTGAATCTGTTCCAGACCACGGCCCTCAATGACATCATTGATACACAAGTCATTCCGGAGTTCACCATAAGTCCAGAGGAGACCAAAGTGGTTCGAGCACCTTTTCTTCTTCTAGTCGATCTTTTTTCCCCATTACTTTAACTGAACTGGCTTTTCATTCTGTCTTTCTCTTCCTCTTTCCCAGGCTCGTTTGAAGCTACTTCCTCGTAAGACAGGAGAGTTGCATGTTCTTGGTGTGGTGTACAACCTGGACACAGGAGAAGTGGGCGACAGTGAAGGTCTAAAACAAATGCACATTCTTTGACAAACATGTAAACACTGAAACCATGGGATTTATGGGATTTATGTGATGAAACCCTAACTGTAGATGTGGTCGGTTTGTGCTGCAGGCTCAGGGGCCGGTGATGTGATGTGTGTGCGTGGACAGCAGAATCTGGAGATCCAGGGCCCCAGACTCAATGTGACCAAAGAAGAAAAGACTTCCGTCAGATATGGACCAGACCACCGCCTGGACCCCATTATCACCCCTCCTATGCCCCTACTGGAGGTGTGTTTGAGTCAATGAAAGCTAGTTCATCCGAAAATGAAAATTCTGTCATTAATTATTCACCCTTATGTCATTCCAATCCTGTAAGACTTTCGTTCATCTTCTGGACACAAATGAAGATTTTATTAAATCTGAAAAAAATTTCCCTCCATAGACTGCCTTTGCAACTTGATCTATGATGCTTTAAAAAGTTCATAAAGAGATCGTAAAACTAATCCATATGATCGCTTTTTTTATGATGAACAGATTAAATTTAGGCGTTTACTCGCATATAAACCTTCATCAGTGAACATAAATAGATGCTAAACCAAACCATGCTCAACACGAGAACAAACCTCTTTTGGAAGCTCAAACTGCGTAATGCACATGTTCTCATTTGTTCTCATGAGTCATTCATGTTCAATTTTGGACTAACTTGATCCATATGGATTAGTTTTTGGGTCTCTTTATTAACTTTTTGAAGCATCAAAGATCAAGTTGCGAACAGGGGTCTATGGAGGAACAGAAAGCTCTCAGATTTCATCAATAAGAACTTCATTTGTGTTCTGAAGATGAACGAAAGTCTTACCGGGTTAGAACGACATGAGGGTGAGTAACTAATGACAGCATTTTCATTTTAGTGTGAACTAACCCTTGAAAGAGCCCCAATATACATTGTCTCCTACAATAGGTCTACATGCATCCAAGGTCAAAAAACGTACATTTTCTAGAAGTGGCCCTCGACTAAAGCTTTTTCTAGCTGATTAGTAGTTGTTCATTTAAGCGATCAGTTGACTAATCACACGTGTATATTAATACACCATATAAATCACAATAATGTGCCTATTTTGCCTATATATTACATGGCCTAATCAGTGCTCAAGTGCACGGGCAAAAGAAACATTTATGAATGTGTTGTGAAAAACAGCAAGGAGACTGTCTAAACATTTTAATCTCTGCATCTGAAAACATTATCAATAAATTAAGTCTCCGATGCTGACTCATCATGGAAGCGCCTATATGCACGTTTCCTACAGATTAAATAATCGGAGAATATTTGTTTTCCACTTGAATTGGTTGACAATCGTTTGAAATTTCAAGCTTTCTGTAGATATAATTCTCATATCCGTGAGGGAAGTATACACTTTTTCATTAATTTACAAAGGCACAAGTTTTTTTGTTATTGTGAGTTCACACCAATGAAAGTAGACCGTTTTGGATTATGTATTACTCTTATCTGTATGACCAAAAATGGAGTGTTTTTCCACTATCAGGAAAAAATGCTAGTGATTGCATTGCGCCTTCATTTCTTGTAATAAAGCGAGTTATACTACAGCTTCCACACGCTGCACAAACACTTGGATATGCGGCTAATAATAGCGCACATTTATCTAAATTAACGTTAGAGCGAGCAGCCAAGTAAAGTTGATACTACTTGCATGTTTCAAATGATAAGCCATATTTCAGGTTGATGGTAAACGTTTGAATTTCCTCTCCGACATACTGTAACAAGGACCCGGCATTAACGATCTGTCCTTCATGAACTGTGTGACTTGACCACAAAGTTTTTTTTTTTAATGAAATTAAAAACTAATAAAATTTTTAGTCTACTAAGCCTCTTCTAGTCGACAAACGTTTAGTCAAATATTAGGGGGCATCCCTAGAATTTGCTCATAATATACACTTAACGGCCCCTTTATTAGCTATACCTTGCTAGTAGCTGGTTGGACCACTATTCTGCAGGTGCGTTATTCTGCTGGTAGTAGCCGTCAGGAGACCACACTGTGGGATCTTCATGGTCCGCAACAATACTCAGGTAGGCTGTGGTGTTTAAATGATGCTCAATCGGTACTAAGGAGCTCAAAAAAATATCCCACACACCATTACAGCACAACCAGCCTGAACCGTTGATACAAGGCAGGATGGATTCATGCTTGGATGTTGTATACGTCAAATTATGACCCACCCATCTGAATGTCACAGCAGAAATCGAGACTCATCAGCCCAGGCAACATTTTTTTCCAGTTTTCTAATGCATAAGCTTAGCTTGACATTTGAGCTTGGCGGGGGGGCCAGACTCGCCAGGGGAAAATTACTAGAAATGATCATTCTTTCTAAAGAAATGTAAAGTAAACATGTGGGAATACAAAAATGTTTCTCTAAATGTCACAAATAAATGACAGGAGGAGTGAGTGATAATGTATGTGTGCCATTATTTGATGTGAAATAAAATAAACCTGTTTGATTCAGTGTTATGGTTTTAACTAAAACTACGCCTAGAGCTTCTAATGAAACAAATATCTGTTTTATAAGTTGTTAATTTATATGAATTGTCAACCAGCGTTGCCAAGTCTGCAGTTTACCAGTGGAATTGGGCTACTTTAAAACCGTTTCCTGGTTTTTCATGTCGGTAGGTTGAAGTGGAAACGAAACGCAAAACTTCCTCAGCGCTTGTATACACAGTGTTATGAACAGTAATAATGGCGTCAGTTTTACAGTACATATACTAAAAGGGTTAAGTAGCGGTTCTTGGCGAGAACAAGCTGAGTATGGACCAGGCTTTATGCAAGTAGTCAGTTCTCTGTGAGACAAATAGTGTAATCATTATTTCTCTTTCCTTTTCCCCCCAGGTGTTTTTCATTAACTTCCCCACTGGTTTATTGTGTGGCGAGATCCGAAAAGCGTGGGTGGAGTTTGTGAACGTGAGTGCGGTCCCTCTTACTGGTCTTCGGGTGGCGTCCACACACCCTGAGTTCTTCACGTTCGGGAGTGCCGTTTCTGACCTCACCCCAGTGACCCCCACAGCAGCAGAGCACTGCTCCGCCTACAAAACTGTGGCCATGCCCCCGTCAGTTTCCACCGTGTCGCTCGTGTCACCAGCAGCTTTCGGGGTCACCAGCGGTGACCGGTCGGTGGTGGCCGAGATTCCCTTGTCTCGAGGTGTGTTGGGACCAGGGGAGGCGTTACAGATCCCGCTGTGGCTCAGGGGGCCTGACCGAGAGGGTGTCCATGAAATCAACTTCCTGTTTTACTATGAGAGTATAGAGAAGACTGCGAAACTCAGGTACATGGCCATTTACATGTTTACTAATAATAGACAATACAAAGAACTACACCGGGGTTGTTGTTTGTTAGTTTCTTTTGCTGTATTCACTCATTTTGGGAAATATTGTAGGTCTGTCATTTATTTATTACGTGCACTTGGGTTTATGGGTTCACGCCTTTTTTATTTTCCTTTTGTATTCCGGGAAAGTAACCGCAACTAAGACTTCAAATGGTGGAAGTAGTAGCAGCATATTGTTTAAAGATGCGTTTATTTATACATCACTGCAACTTAGGTGTACTTACACATTTTAAGTACTTAGGGTATTTTTGCAATTCAGCCAAAGGTTTGTTATATGTAAGTGTCTGATATAACCAGTATGAAGAAGCGATTTTTAATTAAATAATTTTTTTTCAATAATCATTACACTACAGTGATACAAATGTAATTTGTATTTTTAATTACTAAAAATATTGTTAGAAATATTTGAAATTACATTTTATTTGTTAAACATTAACAATAATTTACAGTAATATTTTTACTATTTTTAAATAGATATAAAAGTAATATTAGTAACAATATGTATTATGTATGTATGTATATGTGTATATATATATATATATATATATATATATATATATATATATGTATATGTATATGTATGTATATATGTATGTATATATATATGTGTATATATGTGTGTGTGTGTGTATATATATATGTGTGTGTATATGTATTATTATTATTAAATAATATGGTAGTAATAATAAAATAACTTTCATAATAATATTATATCATTACATTTATGTAATAGATATAAATGTATGTATCTAGAGCTGTTTTGGTTTCTTGAAAGTGAATTGCTGTAATGTAAGAAGTACATAAAGTTCTTTGATTAAGTTAAACAAACACGTTAAACAAGTAAGCTAATTTACCTGTGAATACCTGTGAATGACAGCATTTACTGGTATTGACAAACTGATAACAAAGTAGAAATTTGTAAATAGTGGTAAGAAATTTTGGTTAGTCAAAGCCATAGGTTTGTTTGCCAACATATAGTTCAACAGTACTTCGTGTGACATAAGTTCGAGTCATGGTTTGTGGTCCTTTCTCACCCTATTCCTCTCTCTCCTTGACTGTCCTAAAAAAAACAAAAAAAGTAACTTATTGTACATATAGAGTGTTAAAGTTTCTTTTCCTTTTATTAGCTATTTTTGATGCTGCGCAATTTTGTTTTCGCGATGTTAAGTGGCTGATGATCAAACTTGAGTATGCACATTTTCATTTGGAAATTTGCTGTCTGACATTTAACTAGGACTGAATGACCTGTAATGTCATTTAGTGTTTCACACCACATCCAGTGACTCATCTTTGCTTTCTCTGATTCTTTTAGTCACAGGGTCCTTCGGCACACTGTTTTCATCTGTGCGAGTCGCTCTCTCAGCGTCAGAGCCACGGCCAGCCGCAGCAACACGCTGCATGGCAGAGAGAGAGAGAAGGAAGAGGGAGGAGGAAGGGAGGAGAAGAACGGCAGCATGCTGGTCTTTGTAGACGTGGAGAACATTAACACGGTGAGCGCTTTTCCACACACGGACGACCCGTCTTTTTTCATGATAATGCTTTCACTTCTTACACTTTCTGGTGAACATAACCACTATGGCATTAGGGATGCACAGATAAAATTATAATGCATTAATAAAATGATAAACTTGCATCTAAATAAATTAAATATAAATTTAAAAACTGAAATGAAGCGTTTTGAATTTGCTGATGATTACATTTTAAATGTTTGTTTGTGTTTTTAATTTTATCTCCAAGTGAGCATTAGATGATAGCAAAGGTATTCTACATTTTAAAATGTGGTAATTGAGCACACACAGGTAAATATTTCCGTACCTGTTGCTACTGATTTTAGGCCAATAGCTTATTTTGACGAGCTTTAAAGCGCACGTTTTTAGTTTCCTCCATAACTTGACTTTTTCCTTACAGGTTATTATAAACGTGTCGTAATCAGGACAGTCAGCTGATTTTAAAAAATAAATATAAATGAAAATACAATTATGTGCTGAGACATCACTTATCAATATTTGTTGAGAAAAGCCTCCAAATAAAGATGATTCAAAAGCACTGTTATATTGGCAGACGAGTAAAGCATTGAATAAATTCTTAAAAAATTTCTTTAGAATTATGTTATGTTATATTATATTATTAGTATTGTAGTGTAATAAAAATAGCTTTAGAAGAATATATTATATTATATTATAGTACGACAGGGCTGTTGAATGCTTGAATCTGATTGGCTGATGTACATTCTAAGATATGCAATTATTATCAGGGAAACGCACGGCTAAAGTAGTTCCAGCCAGGTCTTGACTGCATTACAGTTCCATATCACTCTGCCAAATGATTTCAGTTATTTCTAAAGTCATTACAGTCTACAACAGCAAAAGAACCAAAACCCACAACAACACTGACCAATCGAATAAGTATAGTAAACAATAGGATAAAAACGACAAATTATTTCCATGTTTTTTCCAAGTAAAGTTTTATGTACGGAAAACGTATACTCTTTCTCCCACTCAAACCCCGCTTTGTGTCATGGCCGCATCACCACCTCGGGTGTGCATTTTCTAAAAATTCAGTGGCCCATCATCAGTTATCCCTTACTTGTATTGTATTTTATTGTGTTGTAGTGTAGTGTATATTATTCTGTATTTATTTTGGTATATATCATTAATTTGATAGCCCAAATCAACCACCTATTCCTCTGTGATCTGAGTTGATTTCTCTGTGGAGATCATTGTTATCTCATCTTCTGAATGGGTTGATTTGAATCTTCTCTCTCTCGCTCACTCACTCAGAGTGAAGCAGGTGTTCGTGAGTTCCACATAGTTCAGGTGTCCAGCAGCAGTCGGCAGTGGAGGCTGCACAAATGCATCAACCCTGTGGGAGATAAAGGTATGAATCCTCTAGAATGCTTTGGAAAAATGCGCTTCGCGGTCAGACACCTGGGATGATAAGCGCTTTGCTCAACATTGCTTGACAGACTATCGATCGCTCCTTTTAAAGAAAGTAGTTCACCCAAACATTGAATTTGGTTCCAAACCAATTTTTTTCTTCCATCCAACTCAAAAGGAGATGTTTATGTCCACACTAGGAATGTCCAAAAGTGATGATAATGACGGTCCTTCATAAATTATATGTATTTTTACTCTTGTCCTTTCTACTTGTCTCATCTTGAGCTCAGAATAATCATCATTTTGATTCTTCTACTTTGCACTTATCAAGTTCTTTTTATATAGTTACTATGGATACAGTGACTGGATTCAGGTGCTGAATATAACTGACTGAGATAATGTTGATGGTGTTTGTGAAATTGTCTGTGTGTATGATTGCATTTCTTTCTAAGGGTTGGCAGAGTGATCATCTAGAAACTGACTAATTAATCTGGATTTTTATGCAAATTTGTGGAACCAGTAGGGCAAAATATTTGCCATATTTACATTTTTATAGAATAAACAGTGTGAAATAGTAATTTTATCAAATTTGGTGAATATATATTAAAAAAAGAACACGTTACCGCCAATTACTAATTGTCCCTTTGCTGGCAGTTTGATTGACGGGTGATCTGACCAATCATAACCCCGAATCTTTTTGGTAAACTTGGAATTTGAAATATTGTGTGTACTCGCGTCTTTCCCTGCTTGAAACAACATTCCTTCTGATGTTCATTCATGTTTATTTGATGCTATAAATGAACTAGTATGAAGACATGATTGGTTCACGAGCGCTTGAAGGAGCTACAGCGATCGGTCACGACACATTAAAGAGCCACAATACGCTATTTATTGTTTAAACTTCTTTAAAAAAATTACAATATTTTAAACATGAAACCGTTTCATATCAAAAATAAGCTGCTCTGTCTAAGCTTATTGTTGCAGCCCTAGAGTAAATAAGTAAGAAACAACAATGGAGTGTCTTTTAAAAACCCTCTTGCGCAGAATTACTTGCTTCCGCCATGGATTCAAATCTCAACTTGAGAGTTTAACATTTGAGACCAAGCCTCCGTTACGCATATACAAGTTATGCATATTGTTAGGTTTAGGGGTAGGGATATGATTAAATCTTTAGATAAGAATGTTGTTCCAGGATCAACAAAACGTGTCTTACTTGGCAAAATCACATTGACTGTGTAGAGAGCGATCCGCCTACATAAATCCATATATACCGCTAGCACTGTGAATAATGACAAAGATGAATTTGATTGGATGCCAGCAGGGCGGGAAGAATATCAAAAGAAGCTGGGAATGGCAACAAACACATGATGATGCACTCTGTGACCAGCAGCCCTTGAGTTGCCCACTGAAAGTGGTTCGCATTGCGTTTGTGTTGAGTCATCTGTACGGGTGCGATGATACTGCGTGTGAGTGATACGGCAGCTCTGAAACGCTGAGATGAAATTAGGTCACGTTCAAAATGTGCTGAGTTCGTGAAACATGCAAGCACATGCACTTTAGTGGCTTACTAAACTGCAAATTGAATCCTGAGGGTGCACTCCGTTCGTAGCGTCAGCCTCAGATGGGTAAATAAATTTCATTATGTGAAAATGTGTAAATGAACACATGGCTTAAAAATAATGCATCTTTAACCAAGCACAACACTTCCAAGGCTTGTTAAGGGTGTGAACAAAATCTCTCTCAAAAAACTCTCGCACAGAAGCCTAGCAGCTTGTGTTGTTTAGCATTAGTTGTGTTTACACTGCATCGCCTTTTGGAAGTTCTTTGATTCAGTAGTTTTAATTAATTTATCAGTCTGATGGAACAGTGACTTAAACCCGAGGAGATGATGGGGAACAGATGTACAGCTACAAACAAATAATGAATGTTGTTAGTCTTTGAATACTTTATTTTTGAAAGAAAACATGAGCACCGAGCATCATGGGATTGAAAGATCTTGACTTCTGAAGATGTAATCTGAAAAAAGTTTGATACGTTTATCACAATGGCTGCCTACTTCTCACACTTAAATTGATTTGTTCACTAAAAAATGAGAATTTTGTCATTGACTCACGGTCATATCATTCAGAACCCATAAAACTTTTGTTCAAAAACTTCAAAACACAAATGAAGATATTTTTTTTAATGAATCCTGAGAGATTTCGGTCACACCATTGAAAGTACATTTCACCAATACTTTGACACTTCAAAAAGAACATAAAGAAATGTTAAAGGTTGAGTGGTCTTCTGAAGAGGCACGATCACTTTATATTATATGATTTAATTGAGGCTTTTATTATTTGATTTGCTCATGCATAGAGTACATCATATATGGGAAACATGCTTGCTTGATGCTCGAGAATCAATGAGGTTTGTTCACAAAAATGATGAAAGAGTATTAAAATGATCTTCATTTGTGTTTTGATAAACAAAGTCTCATCGAATTTAACCAACTCAAAAGTAAGCATTCAGTCATTTGTTCACCTGAATGGTGTTTCAATCCCATGTGAAATGATTCTGGAATCATTCAGTAACTTTGGGTGAGAAATTATACACTGAAACTGTCACCATCTTTCATATCTCAATCACTCTTCCGCATAATCAAATTCAGTACATCAGTTACAAGAAAAATTATGACCAATGGTATTTAGGGTCAATGATGTCAGACTTGGCATGAGAAATCTAGCATTTTTAAAGGTAAATTTTCACCATGGTTTCCCAAATAAAACTGTAAATTGAGTGTAACACAGGAATGATGTCATTGATAGGTGAAGCACGGTTCGTGTCCTGATTCATTGAATTAAAATCAGGCCAAAACAAAGTTTGCTTGTATGTAGTTTCGGGAATTCTGTTCGGACCGAGTAAAAATATGGTCACGCTGGAGAGTTTTTTTTTTTTTTTTTGTTCACTGTTTTTTCATGTTTAATAGCTGATTTTTTTAAATCGATCTGTTTTATCTGTAGTAATGTTCTTCAATCCTGGCATTAAATACACCACGTACCTCAAGCTTTTTATCCCTACGAGAAAAATAAAACACACATACTGGGGCCTTTATACGCAAAGCTGCATGTATTTTCATGAGCTACATGACAATTATGTTGAGAGTTGAAGATGCATTCAAAAATACTGAATATGTTCTTCAAGGTGGTCTACTGTGTGCCTAATTAAAACTTGTCATTTGAAGCGATAATAGAGAAACAAGAAAAACTTTTGAAGTGCCATTCATCAATACACTTTGAAATTCTGAACTTGCTAAATTAGCTGCCCTTGACATTTAAACTGTTTTTGTGTATGATGTTGTCAGAGATTTTTTTGTTTATCTACGTTGTCGTGAGAACACGTAGATAAACGCTGGTCTTTTTTCTTTTCTTTTTTCACTTCATGTTGTGTTTGCAGACTCTAAGCTGGCCAGCAGGGAGAGAGGGAAGCTGTGCTTCAAAGCCACCAGATGCAGAACAGATGAAGGTAAGGCTTCCTATATATATATATATGTGTGTGTGTGTGTGTGTCGAATACATTCCCTTAGAGTTGCATAAACTTCAATGGAAACACACCCATCATGAGTATTATATCATGTCTACAGCTGGGTTTCCAAACAATTCGCTTATTCTCTAAGATAAGGTGCATAAACTCAGATAGAATCACATTTTATCAAATAAATTCCTAGATATGACTGCATCCACAGCTACTCTCGGGCAATGAAAATGCAGAAAACTGTGGTTAATATACTGATGTTTGAACATGCTGACTTTTTTTTATTTTCAATGTTTAAGCTACCTCAGATGCAGCAGAAAAATACACCTTTGCCGACCTCAACCTTGGCAACGAACAAGTAAGAAAGCCCTTTTGTTCTCACTGCTAGTTCAGTGATCCTCATCCAGACTGGCAGACGATGAACTCAAGGCAAGGCATAGAGCTGCACGATTATTTGTAAAAAGATCGCGATCTCGATTCAAGCACCCTCACAATCTTGTTTTATTAAAGATGACAATTCACTCGCATATTTTAAACCTTTGACAAAGTCATACTGGAAGATTCAAATTTGTTCGCGCTGCTAGAGCCACAGAGAGCAGTTTTGAACCACACATTAGTTAGCCTATTTCTGTGTTACAAATATTCATATTATCACAGAAGTACTGAGATAAAAGTTTTAAGTTAGTATATAAACAATGATGTTGACGAAAATAGAGCCTTTTAAAACGAACTTGCCGCATCAAATAACTGTTGTATCAATTATATCTTATTCCACTTGGTGGCGACAAGTGACTTAAAAAATTGTCGTTGAATCATTCATTCAAAAGATTTGTTCAAAAGCACTGATTCGTCCAGTAATGAAACATTTATTAATGAGTCATTGAATTCATTCAACACCATTTTTTAAATAATTAATTTAATCTTTAGTAATTTTGTTTGGTTGTCTAGTCAGAATCGTTGGAGAATCGTGATCTACTATTTGAAACCAAAAAAATCGTGATTCTCATTTTATCTAGAATCATGCAGCTCTAATAAGGCACTTGAGCACTGAACTAAAACACTTTTTTGTGAATGACTTCTTGATTAAGAGTCTCTGACTGTCTTCCTCATTCAGCATCTCAACTGTCATCTGCAAATTTCTCTTCTTTTTTTTTTTTTTTCTTCCTCTTTCATTAGATTGTCAGCTCTACCACTCCATGTGCTGACTTTTTCTTCCGGAGGAGTCTGCCCGCTGAACCCAGGAGAGGAGGCGTGTCCGCAGGCGGTGTTAGTCAAATGCAAAGACACAGCCACCCGCCTCAGAGCGGGACTGATGAGGGTGTTGCAAACATCGTCAGAAAATGCAGTGAAGTAGAGCTTGACATCATCGTCCTTTGGAAGGTAACTCGAATCAGTATATTAGGGGTGTAACGGTACACAAACATGACCATTAGGTACTTACCTCAGTACTGAAGTCACAGAAGGGGGAGAAAACTAAACATAAAATTGCATATTTTTCTTTTTTATTTAAACAAATTGTCTCTCTGTTTTTAAAAAATCAATGATAATTAACATTGTCTTAAGAGTAAAATAAATCTATTTCAGCTAATGCTGTAAACTTCATACAGGGAGCTTTTTCATTCACATTACTATACTTTTAAAGGTTCTACTATACAGACTATATATATATATATATATATATATATATATACTATACTAATAATACTATACTATTAAACAGCAGAGCCCAAACTATTAAATTTGATGCTGTTTATTTTTTTTAGTATAATTAATAATCAAAAAAAAAAAAAAAAAAAAAAAAAAAAAATGTAAAATTGCACAAGGTAGGTTTTGCATTAACTTCTAATTTAATTATAAAGATAATTTTCAATCATTTTTCTACTCCAATTCATTTTTGAAACATAATCATTTACAGTTACTGTCATAACTTGTTTTAATTACAAATATTCTTAAACATTAAATGAAGGTTTTACTAACAGGTTAAGTAAATATAATGAATATATAAGCTAATATAGTGCAGATAGTTAGTGAAATTCTCCTAGAGTTAATTTCTCTAGTGAACTAACATGCTGTCGACACTAAATGCCTGATGTAAATGTAATGCTATGTGAGATTATTCTCAAGCTGTTTTTTTTGATGTCTTTCCACGGTTGAAACACCGCTTGAGAGATTACATGTAAACATATCTGTACATAGATGGTCTGTTGGTCTTTTTCTGCGCTGGCAAACAGCGTTAAATTACTTCTGGATTGGAGTGTGAATTGCCTGTGACTGACTGTATTTGTCGTCTGACTGTATGCACAGAATCGTGATGCCTGTACCTTCACTGTTCGGCACGAATACATGTTCCGTTACTCCCCTAAAATATATACTTTTTTTTATTTTTTATATTTTTGGGGATCAATTATATTTATTTGTTTATAAAATAGTTGTTATTATTACATTTTAACCTAAGGTATTCATTCATTCATTCATTTCATTTTCCATCAGTAATTCCACAAAATGTTTGTAAACACTTCAACTGGTTCAGCTGGCCCTTGGGACTACTGGTTTAAACCCTTTATTAGAACATGATTCCTAAAAATATTACCAACCAACTTACCCGTAACTTATGCGGTATGTTTATTCGCTAAACTAATTGACTTGAATATTTTGCACTTGGCAATTTTTGGTTTTTGATCAACGCTCTTGACTTCAACACTACTGGTTTTAATGACTCTGTTAATGACTTTTATCTCACATACCTTTTGTTGTAATTAATGTATAGTAACACTAGTGATGCTTCAATGTTTGAGGTCAGAATGTCATTGTCATTAATCATACGATGTGTTTTTTAGGCATATGTTGTGGAGGATAACAAACAGCTCATTTTAGAAGGTCAGCTTCATGTTGCACTGCAAACCATTGGCAAAGAGGCCTGCTCGCTCTCGCAGAAAGAGGTACTGCACATACATTACACTATCTCACAATGACACTCTTGCTGTTCAGCTTTTCACGTGGGTGCTTTATATTTTAATATTCTAATATTCAAATGGTGCTAATATACACCATTCCCATATTTTTTTGGTGTGTTAGTGAAAGAGCTCTCTTGGGAAAGAGTAAGAAAAAGGAACAATTCTCAAAACTTTATATTACTTTATACAAATGTTTAAATTTAATTGCAAATTTGGGCCCTATAAATGATCTGGCTATCTAATTTTTGCCCTCTAATCTAACGCTGCAAGTCTAATTGAACCTGCGGTAGTCAAACACGCCCTTCTAGAACGTCTGTCTCTATAAAGTAGGTTAGGAAATCAATTTTTATTGACTTTTAGTGAACCGATTCATCACCAATTGATTCATCTGAATTGGCAGATGGTTATTTCAAGATAACGCACTTGAGCGCTGAACTAAATCACTGAAGTGCCACTAAAGACTTGCCTTGCCTGAAAGACTTTATCATGCGTTCGTTTGATCTCTGATGGACTTAAAGAGGTCAAAGAGATTTTAATTCAGGGCTGTTTTCATCTCTGGTATAGTTCAAGTCATGGAAATCCGAATTGTTTGGGCATTTGTTGACACTCTTGCTTCAAGTCGTTTTTATGTGTTCGATGTGTCGGGAGTGTATCAGAGCCTTGCTACTTTTCTAGGGCATGGGTGGTTATAAAGGCACTTTGAAGAATGTTAAAAGAGAAATAATTTCAGTCTCCTGACCTTGCAGTGTGGGGGAAAGTGCACGAATCCTTTGGCTTTTTTTATGAGTAAGGGTGAAGGTTGGAAGGAAGTTTCTTTGGTGCTCACGGCATGAGGATAGATAAAATGGAAGAAACAGACCTTGAAGCTGATCATTGTGTGTGATTCTATTGGAGACCTGGATACTTTTTGTGGAAGCCAAAAATGTAGTTTACTGCATTGTCGGATACTACGCAGTAAGTGCCATTCATTTTCCTTAAACCTAAAGAGATTTCTGATCTTCCATTGAGAGTTCATTCCATTAACACTTTTGGCACTTCAAAACGATAGTAAAAAGATGGTAAAAGCAATACACGTGAATAAAATAGTTTGATCCAAGACTTTTGACATCACTTTATCTGATGCACATAGAGCACATTAAATATGGTAAACAGAGGCTTAAACATACTTGCCTGATGTGCAAGAACCAATGAGGTTTGTTTCTGTTTACCATATTTGATATGTTCTGTGTGTACATTTTGAAGGGTCATGTTGCAGAACTACAAACCACTCCACTGCAAAGAAGTTACGTCTCCCTTGAAGAAATATGTCTGGATGTCATTGACTCAATCTTTTAAAAGCACATTTTTATGTTTTATGTATGAAATGTTTGTAAGACGAGCTTATATTGCTTACGAATCTTATTAATTATGAAATAACAGCTATGTCGTAAAACCTAAAATAAATTATACTATCAAATTAAAACAGAATCATGATAATTATAGTTAAACATTTACATTTACATTTACAGACACTTTTATCCAAAGCGACTTGCAAGTGAGGAATACAAACAAGCGATTCTTCATGAATTGGCAAACAGACACAGGAAGTGCTCACAATACAAGTTTCATACATTGTTCAGTACCATAAGCTAGAGTAGGAAGGGAAAAGGGAAGGATAGGTTTTTTTTTTTTTTTTTTATGAAGGGATTAAGTGTTCCCGGAAGAGATGAGTTTTCAGCTGTCTCTTGAAAATTGCCTGGGATTCTGTGTTCCTGATGAAAGTAGGGAGATCATTCCACCAGCAGGGAGCAGTGAAGAAGAATGTTCTGGAGAGTGATTTTGTGTCTCAGTGACGGTACCACAAGCCTTCGTTCCTTTAGTGATCGCAGGCTTCTGGTGGGGACGTAGCGTTGTAGCATGTGTGGAGGTAACTTACCCCGTCCGTACAAATAAAATTTATTTTAGAGTTTCATAATTAAAATACTTTTAAGAACTGATGAAAACATACAGGATGACTTTGGCGTGTCATCACTAGGTGGCGATAGAGAAGCTTAAAAACTGAGGAAAGTTAACTAGAAGAAGAGCAGAACTAGTGATCTCAGAGGGAGGGACTCTGTAGTTTCATTGTAGGGCGTGTGGTTTGAAGTACTGGAGGACATAGTCGGACACACTTGTTTTTTTTTTTTTAGATGACTTCATATGGATTTTTTACAATGTCCATATGAGCTTTATGAAGTGTCAAAGTTGTTGGAATTGACATAAATCTCTCAGGTTTCATTAAAAATGGCTTAGTTTGTGTTTTAAAGATGAACGAAAGTCTTACTGGTTTGGAAGCTGAGTAAATGATGGCAGAACTTTCTCTTTAATATGCTTGTTTCTTGCAAAAACTCTGTGACATTCAGTAAATTGAACATTTGGTGGGATTTAACACTTTCTCAGGGGTCTCAGAGTGGTTCACTAAAATGTGTGAGTGCTTCAAAAGAACCCAGACTTCTCCTAAGGCACACCAAACTTAATAGAGCCCATCACAGATGGATATTTTTGACCTTTGGATTACGTGTCTTTTTTCAACGTTTCGAACCATGCACTTTGTCTTTATTCCTGTCTTTTTCTAACATTAGATCCGTTTCCTTGTGAGGTGTCTGGCCTTGATAGTTTCATTTCAGTGGGTGTACTGCAAATTAGGTTGTATGATGCTGCTCAATATTTGACAAATACACTTTAAATTCCTACACCATGATTAGAGAAGTGTGTACAGCCCTTAAATACAAGATAATACCGAGTCCTCCTCTCTGGCTCTCGCTCAAGTCTTCCTCTCATAATTTGACTTTCTATTTTCTCCATCTGAGACCGAGTGGAAAAGCAAAGTGACTTTGAGAGCATTATAAGTGAGTCTGCCTCTTTATGAAGATGGATTCATTCTAAGGTGCTTTAAACGGTCAGAGAGCCAGACAGCACAGAGAGACAGGCTTTGACCTTCGTGCGTCTGCGTTTGGATCTGCGTGCCGGCTTTCCAGACTAGAGATTACTCTTTTTCAATCTGTAGATTAATATACAGACTCTTAATGTGTTTATAGATGTTTTCTGCGGAGAATTATCTTGCCTGTTGTAGCTCTGTAATGAGGAAAAGAAGCAGCAGTAAAAGCAGGACTGTGTGTGTGTGTGTGTGTGTATGTGTGTGTTCACAAGGATTTAATATATGGTATTATCAAGGTGAAGGAATTGGAGAGTTCTGTGTGGGTGTTTTGTACTAAATGACAGCTCCCTGCTGATTTGATGACTGTGCATTGTAAGTGGGGAACATGCCAAGTATGATATTGTGCATTAAAATAGCGGTTCACTTAGAAAATAACATTCTGTCATCATTTACTCACCTTCATGTCATTCTAAACCCACACTAATGTTTAAAAGTTTAGAGCCATTACGTTTTGGTTTTGAAAGAAGACTTTTATTCTGCAAGGATGCATTAAAAGTGGCAGTTGGCATTCATAATGGTACAAATATTTCTATTTAAAATGAATGCTGTTGATTTCTATTCATCAAAAATCCAGAAAAATGTATACAATTTTCCACTAATATTAAGCTGCACAACTGTTTTCAACATTGATTATCAGAAATGTTTCTAGAGCATTAAATCAGCATATTAGAATGACTTCTGAAGGATCATGTGACACTGATGACTGGAGTAATGATGCTGAAAGTTCAGCTTTGATCATCAGGAATAAATTACATTTTAAAATATATACTAAAATAAAAAAAACGGGTCATCTTAAAATAATTTTATTTTGAATAAGTGTATTTTTTGATCAAATAATTCCAGCCACGGTGAGCATGAGACTTTAGTTAGTTTCAGTTTTCCCCAGTTACATTAGTTTTTATTTTTATTTCTCTTTATGAAAATGTTTTAGTTCTTTTAGTTTTAGTTTTCTTTAAAGAGGACCTATTATGAAAAATTCACTTTTATAACACAGATTTTTTTTAACACAGATGTGTGTACTCACTGCACAGTGTAAACAACCATCTTATAATGGTAAAAATCCACCCACTCTTTTTTTTTTAACAAAATCTTAAACAGTCTCTCTAAACGAGTTGTTTCAGAAGCCCTGCCTTCGCCTGCCCTATTAGCATAGCTCCTCCCCCTCAGTTAGCTGTACACAGTCCACCATGTTTATCTCCTTGCCAGAGAATTTAACTGCAGCATTCAAGTAAGAAATGTATTCTTTTTAAAGCTACTAAAGTTATTCAATCAAGAACAGTGAGTGATTTTCTGTTTTTCTTTTTGTGTTTGGTTCATATTAACAGAATATACAGCAGCAGTTACTGTATATTACACTGCTGTCACTTTAATACACAGATCTGATATACACATGTGACTTCTTTCCCTGTTGTTTTTCACAGACATAACCGACTGTGTTTATGTGAACTTTATGTGTTTTTGACAGTTTAAGTACAATAAGACATGAAAGAGAACTTGGTTTAATACTCACACGACGCGCGGTCTGACAGCCAGCTTTCTGTGTGCGCTCAGAAAACCATATATCAGAAGTTTATACTCTTATGGCTTTAAAATGCATGAAAATGAACTTTCATGATGAAGAACTGCAATGTCACATGAGCGTGACCACGAGAATAATCAAAACCAAACGGATATTTTGAGCAGAGTATCAGAGGCACGAGCCTTGCACTGGCTCTGCCCTCTTCTGGAAAATGGGGCGGGAAGCAGCTGCTCATTTGCATTTAAAGATATACACACGAAAATAACACGTTTTTCCTTCCACTCAAAAATTGCCATTTACACCAAGGTAAAATGAATATTCTGTGGGGTATTTTGAGCAGAAACCTCAAACACATTTTGAGACTTAGGGTGTATTACATCTTGTAAAAAGAGGCATAATAGGTCCACTTTAACAATATCACTGCTTAGACAACTCGCAACATTTTTTTAATAAAAAAAAAGACTTGCAGATGAGTAGATGACAGTTGTTGTTTTTTTTTTTAATTTCCTTTGAATATCATTAGTGTCTCTCTCTTGGTTTCAAACGTTCCTTCTCCATTTCAGCTCTTCATTCATTCCCTTGTTATTTCAGTTGTTTATTTGCCCATTCATTTTTTTTTCTGCCTCTGTTTCCCTCCTGCTGTTGGGTCTGATTCCATCCAGTCTAAAATTTCTCTCTGCACGCCGTTGCATAGCAACACTCACTCATGGCAGAGGAAGTCCCTCACGTGAGGGAATGGCGTCACACATGTTGATCTCAAAGTCTTTTTATAGAAACACTCACGTGCTTTTCTCCCTTTTACGTTCATTCATTCTCATCCAACCTGTTCCCTTCTCTCAGCCATATACGCACTTCAAACCAAATGAAAAACTTTCTTTAACAAAGCAATTTTCAGATAAAACTTCTGCTTTTTATCCATTAGGAAACTCAGGAGATGGTGCTTCTGAAGTTCAAGCCTGACATTCCACCTCCTGTAAGCAAGCCCTCGCTGGAACAGCTTTCCCACCTCATAAAGACCTGCCTCCACTACCCAGAGTCTTATGATCATCCCTTCCCACAAAAGAGGTGAAGCGCACACAAACAAACACTCTTAAAAACCTCAAAGAGACCTGAATTGGTTTACCGAAATCCTCTGACTGTGTTTCAGAGGTGATAAGACTTGCATAGACGTACACTAATACACAGTTACGCCCACAGGAGCGTTTGTCTGGCCTAGTTCTGCAGTGGTGCGCGTAAAGTAGGTGTGTTCGCATTAAAGTGTGAAAGATTGAGATCAACTGGACCAGGTCGAGGTTATGGCACTCTGAGCGTTCAGTCATCACTCATAGTTTTGGATTTTTGCGAATGTGCTCACATAAATTTGTTTGGTCATTCTGTGATGAACAAAGGCCTGTCCTCAGTCAAACTAACCTAAATGCAAAACATATTGGAGATGAATCACTGTTCACAGCTCACATAAGCAGCAAGCAACGGTATGAAATAGAAATTCTCACCATCTATTTTCTAAATGCATCTTATTGCAAATGATTCATCTGCGTGCTCATAATATTAAATGAAAATTTCTAAACTTTTGGTGAAAATGATAAAATCTTCTGGTAAAACGACAGACTTCTCTCTGGTGATGTTTGCTGGACTTCATTTATGCCACTTAACTTAAGATCTTCTTTCCTCCAATCAACAACCAACGGATAGACCCGAGTCCCTGCCACTATAAACAACCCTTACAGAGTGTCTTAAATCAAATCTGACAAAGTGTCAAGCACTAAAAGCTCTTTACTGTCAAGTGTTTGACCTAACCAAACGCAAGCATCAGGACACTTTGTTGCTTTCTATTTTGACGGCACTTTGCTGGGTGGCCCTGCCTACAGTCATATCTCACTGGCCAAAAATCCCACTCAGCATGGCTGTATACTACACGTCAGATATCTTCAGGCGGTGTTATGCAGCATAGTCACTTTTAGGCCCTGTTTACACCTGCATTTTGGTCGCTCAGATCAAAAGTGGACGATGCTAAATATAGGTGTAAAATGTTTTGAGTTTGTCCACTTTTGAGCACTTCCAGAGTTAGTCAAAATCACATTTGACCGCATTGCTTTCACAGATAGACACTCGTGTGGTCAAATGCATTCAAAGAGCCACAAAAGACCATCTACTGGCCTAATGCGTAAACATTATGGGAAGCGCGCTGGCCAGATGGGATTTAGACTTTGTCGGCTGGAGACCCAAGTTTGGTTTGAAGGGGAATTCGGTATGGTCTTGCGACTATCAGAGCAGGAATGAAAGCTGATGCTCTCTGTATGTTTTTCAGTGGTCTCCGGGTGCATTCATATATAAATTTTTCAAGCTTATTTTGTTAATTAGGTCAAACGAGCTGAAAAAGCCCATACGTTTACCTGCCCATAGACCTTCCCCTTGAAGTGGTTGAAAATGGACAAAAGAGACTGTTTACAAGACCAAGTGTGAACGGGTATGTGTCTGCCTCATCTACTTGTGGTCCAATAGACCAAAACGCATCTTAGTACCAGGTGTTGCGTCGGAATAGCTTTTTTCCGGTACATCCTACTTGATTTTACATCCAGTTTACGTAGCAACAAATCTTTTCTTCCGTATCGTGGCGTACATGCGAGTGTAATGGATTATCGTAATAAAATAAGATGTAGGGCGGAACTTCTACGGGTTCTATCCATCAATTGTTGATTGAATTTTTGAGGTATGTGCATTGCACTCCAAAATGAATGTGAGCTTGAGGTTGATTGTGGAGGAGCAGAGTTTCAGCAGACTAAATGAGCTGAGAAGTTCAGCATACTTCACCAGATGTCTGTCTTTTTCAATGGAAAATTCAGTTGACATTTTGATGAAATGTTATCAGGTAGAAAAGAATCATTTAATGTAAAATCTATAACATGCTTTTACAAAATATACTTTCATGTATTTTTTTCATGTCTACTTAAAACGCTTAAAGTAATTGTTTTAAATGATTTTCTTTTTTAAAATTAGTGTGGGGAGGGGGACAGGAAAGTGAAAACCTAAAAACATCTTTTGCCAGGAAATTGAACCAAACCAAATCTTTGCAGTGTTATGAAATGAATGTTCAAGAGGTTCAAGAGGCAGAGGGTTAGTCCATCCATATTTGTGCTTCAGGACAAATGACTTAAAGTTGCTGCGCACCAGTATAGGATTAACAGAAGTTATGAGAACCATTGATCAAAGAAATATCCAGATGAAAGTCAAGAGAGCTCCATATTAAAATTGAATAATCAATTTTGTCTGGCTTGAAAACTTGGGCACATTATTGAGTTCCAATACGGGGTCATGAGATGTAAGAAAGGTTATAAATAATTATAATAAAAATAAATAATTTTTCAATTAAATAATAAACTGTTTGCTTTTGTGTAGGGCTGAACGATTTGGAATAACGTGTTATGATAATGCATTAAGTGTGTAAAATCAATTGTATTTAAAATAAAACCAAAATCTCTGTTTCATATTCTCTCTGCAAAAACAAAGCATCACTACAATTTCTGAGAGTGATCAGCAGTTTTTTAGCATTACATAAAAATTAATGTCACAAATCAATTACAAACATTAGGACAAATGCAATAAACAATGCTTTAAGTTTTTTCAGGTAGGCCTGTATTAGATCTATTTAACTAGCATTCAAGTAAATAACAATACAGAAAACGAATAATCAAATGTCGAAATAAACCTGCACATGAATTAAATGTATATTGATTCATACTAAAGCTAAGAAAGTTAATCAGTCAAAATCTGTTTTCTCTTTTGACTGAGCGCAGCAGGTTTACTGTATTAGGCTGCTGTCACTTTAAGACTCAATATACAGATCCTATTGACACACATCCGATCTCTTTCCCAACTGTTTGTTCACTTAAGACACAACCCACTGTGTTTGCATGAATACTCACCAAGACAGGCATTTTGAGTGCAATAAGCCACGGAAGCGAACTGGATTTGGGATCGCACACTGTCTTAGAATCGGCTTTCTGTGTGCTTGCTTATGTCGGCGCGTTAGTTGGTTTTTGCAGCTTATTGCGCTTTTTAACATTAAGCAAGCCAGACGTAAGTAACAGTCGCATGTCCAGTCTATTCTGTTATATGCGTCAGCCTAAAAGTTTGACTTTTCGCAACTTTTTGAAGTAGCCTTTTAAAATAATTCAGATATCACAAGCTGTTGCGATATTCATATTGCAGTAAGTACATTTGCGATATTTTGATGTGCAGAACTAATTTTGTGAAGGATGCACAAAGCACTGCTTCAAGAGGAGAAATTTCAAGAATTAGACCTACATCTTGATGTACTTGACATTTTCTTCCTTTTCTTCCCTAGTTTATGTATGGTACCAGTCACCCTGACATTGTCCAACTGTTCCTTGGCTCAGGTAGACGTCATCATTGATCTGCGGCATAAAACGACCAGGTACATCTCAGTCTTTCCTGAACCCTAAAGGCCCCGATATACTTAAAGCAAAATCGAAAAACTAACGTGACGTCATTTCGAACAAAATCAGGTGAAAACAAAGTTCGTTTGGTGTTTGTTTTGGAAGTGCGAAATGCTTGCCAAGGCAAACTTTCCGGAAAAAGTTCGCTTTGGCTGGTGAACACCTTTGAACTACCATTGGTCCTTGGAAATGACATAATAGGTTGGTGTGGCTCTGAGGTTCCACCTCCTTTGACGTGGAAATCTTCTCTGGTTCATTTCTTCACTTCAGTTCGTCCAATCCGATCACACAGCAATTTGTGCATATTTTACAAGGAGGCTAATTCATATGCATTTGGCAACTCATAAAATGTGTACGATTTAGCAAAAAACGTACAAATTCGTAAAAAAATTTTTTTGTTAAATCGTAAGTATTTCACGGGTTGTGAAATTCGTATGAATTCTTATGAATGACCTACCCCTAACCCCGCCCCTAAACATACCCGTCACTGAAGTTTAGACAAATCTTATGAATTTTTTATGAGTGATGTTGTACAAATTCATACGAATTAGCAACCTCGAAAAATACATACGTAATTGGTCGTGAGACGACGTTGGTCCGTTGAGGTCGATTATTTTTTGTAGAAAATGATGTAGATTTAATTGAAAGAGATACTGATGCTATTTTTCATGTTTAATAATATAAAGTTGCTTGTTTTTAAAGAATATATTGCTATATAGTCTAAATAAATGCAACTGGTGCAAACATATCCACGTCGCTATGATCAAATGCATTTTAATAAAGGGATAGTTTGCCCAAAAATTAAAACTATCCCATTGAACTACTCCCCCCTCAAGCCATCCTAGGTGTGTTATAACTCTTATTTCAGATGAACGCAATTGGAGCTATATTAAAACAAATATCCTGGCTCTTCACAATTTTGAAGCCCAAAAAAGTATATCCATCCATCTATATATATTCAAATAACCAGCTTTCAGCAAACATGCGTATGCAAGTTGACTTAAGGCGGATGCGTAACCTTTGATGCAATGCATGACATAATGAGGAGTACAGAAGATGAAGCATAAATAAAATTTAAATAGAGGATTTCGATATAAGATTAGAGGAGCTTGAGTTTGCTGCCCAGCACTATTTGTTTGAACCGTGAGAGGCTTTTAAGCTTATGCTTACTCCTACATCCTACGTCATGTGTTGCATTAGCGGTCACTCTTTCGGCGTAACTCAATGCATGCAGCTGTTTTGCTGGAAGCTAGTTATAATAATTGTTAATGTGGATATTTTTCTTAGAAAACCCATTGCTTTGCCTTTTGTTAATCACCTTCAGCAAAATGAATAACTTATGATAGATGGATGCACTTATTGAGGCTTCAAAATCGACAGCGCCAATCACTAAAATAATGAAGCTTGGAAGAGCCAAGATATTTTTTTCTGATTGTGTTCGTCTGAAAGAAGATGGTCATGTACATCTAGGATGGCTTCAGGGTAAATAAATCATGGAATAATTTATTTTTGGGTGAACTAACCCTTTAACTCCTGTTTCTCAGCGCTCTCATTTTTGTTGTTTATATTCATATTGAAAGCGTGCGGCGCATATTTACATATTCATCTAAATGGCGCTCTCAGCAGTTCACTAACATTACACCGCTGGTCACGTATTTTGAACTGCTTTTTACCCCTAATCGAAGAACTAAAGAACTTCACCATGAGTATACCGGGGCCTTAAAGTCCAAATGTTATAAATATGGAGAGTATTTGTCTCACACTCTCGTTGTCTCTTCACGCAGCCCGGAGTCACTGGAAGTGCATGGTTCTTTTAGCTGGCTGGGCCAGACCCAATATAAGTTGCAACTCCAAGCACAAGAGGTCTACAGGCTTTCCTTGAAAGCCTGTTTCTTCCAGGCTGGAGTTTATAATTTGGGTACACCTCGTGTTTTCGCCAAGTTGGCACAGACCAGCGCTATGTGTGAGACCAGCCAGCAGAGCGCCATGCCTGCGCTTATTATCATCAACAACGTTTGAGTAACTCCACAGTGTTGCCCTGTTCTCAGCCCACCTCTAAATAAATTAAACGGACAAGAGTCCAAGATTTTTCTACTTCTTGCTTAAGCAAAATCTAATTGAGAGAGAGAAAGATAAGTCATTAAAAAGACTTGAACACAAATATTTCATCTTAACACTGCATCTGATGTGCTTGCCCTGGTGAGCTAAACACAAACAAACTCTAGATGTTTTGTCTTAAATGCACCTGAAGCGTGACTGGATCTCATGTTAATTTACCTCTCTCGTGTCAGACATGTTTTGTTTTTTTTTTGATGATGATTTTTGCTTGTTTTATGAAATATTTTTGTTTTTAGAACTACATTTTTGTTCAAGATCCCAAACATGTGGTAATGTAAATGGCTGCGCATCTCTGCCTCATACCGCCCTGCTGGCTATCTCACGGTTGTCCATTACGATCTGTTGCCACAGTAACATAAAAACATCTCCAGTGCCATCTTAAAACCAGAAGATGAAACACTGTAACCTGATGAGCTGCGGTTGAGAACATTGCGACTGCTGAAAGGACGGCATATTCTGCCTTATTCAGTCAGGCTGCGACTTAACATCACCTTATGAGAAGCCAGTGGGATTGGTGAAGTCCAAACGAGGAGCCATCTTAATGTTCGTAACCCAGTGAGGAAATGGCAGAATCCATGTTGCCCAGTAAAACGGCAGAGACTTTTAAGGACCTATAAGTACACCAAGAGAATAAAAGTCACGGTTTGAGAGCATATTTTTGTTTGTGCATCTTTGTGTGGGTGGGCTGTGCTGTTTTCTCTGGAAATTTTTAATTTTCTACAAACCAATCATCCTCTCCCACCACCTCAGCTCTCAGTCATTTCCACCACTATGATCAAACTGTTATTTAAATGTATCTACATGACTGCTTTTCTGAAAAAAAAAATGTATTATATTTATAACAAATTACTGTACATAGAATAAAATGTAACCAATAACCAAGAAACTGCCTGCCTGTTGCCTTCTTAGGGTTTTTTTTTTATTATTATTAAAGGTATGTAATTTACTATATTGATTTGGCAAGTTCCATTTACCAAGCATGGCACAAGTTTGCTCTGTAATATGCAGTCTCTGGGAAGCATATGATTGTAGTAAATGATGAATGCGAGGCTTTTGATTTGTTTATAATAATAGTATTTTTCTTTGTGTGCCTGACTGTTGGCTTTCTGGAATATTTAATACGTGCAACACAAAACAGAGCTTCAGAGTCTTGCCAGATATGCTTTTCTGGTTTAAAATCGTTCGGCATGGCTGGTTCTGTCAGTGGTATTGTGCTTTTAATTCCGGTATGTACAGTTGGACTGCTGGATTTTGGACCATTGGGTTTGTCTAAAATGTTATGCATTTTCTCCTTGAAACAAAAACTAGCTGGAAAAACCAACATGATTGAACATCATTCCGTTGACGTCGGCAGCTGAAACATCAGTGAAAGGAATGTGACAAATTTCAGAGCAATAGACATGACAGTGCACCCACATATTTGCTTCATACTTTGTTCTAGCACAAATTAATATTTTATCACTGATCTTTCTTTTGTTTTCAAAATCGCAAACGCTTATTTTCCTCCGTCCTGTTTTAATAGTAATAATTATCTGAAATTGTCAGCATAATTTTCAAAACTCAACTAGTAGTTCATATGTTGTTTTCTCTTGCATTTGCATGCACATGAATAGGCCTATTCTGATGATAATCCCCATTTGGTGATATTTTGTATGCAAGCCTCATGTAAACACATTAACCTAAATGCCATAACCAGATTAAAGGGAAAAGTTCACCCAAAAAATGAACATTTGTTCTTCCAAACCTGTATGAATTCTTCTGAACACAAAAGACATACCTGTAAACAAACAGTTGTGGGACACCATTGACTTCTGTGGTATTTTTTTTTCTTCCATATTAGGGAAGTCAATGGTGCCCCACAACCGTATGGTTACAGTTATTCTTCTAAATATCACCTTTTGTGTTCAGCAGAACAAAGAAATTCCAACAACTCGAGGGTGAGTACATGACAGAATTTTAATTTTTGGGTGAACTGTCGCTTTAAAACCAACATTTAGGCCTGCTTCCGACATTTATATCTGCTCATGTCCAAATGAACAGTCAAGCTATTTCAGAATCAATCGGGGCGATTGTTTAACTAGTTAACTAACATGTAATTCACTAACATTAAAAAAAACGGTCTACATTAGTAAATCATCGTGCTAAGTGTTACTGTTAAGCACATTGAATTTATTTAATTACAGTTAATTGTAAAAGAATCGACAACTACAAATATACCTTGAACATATGTGCATTTTTTATGTTCAGGTAAACTGTAAACTGCCTGGAGGGAAGGATTGATCAACCCGGTGAACCTCAGTTTACACGCTTCCCGCCACTGCTTAGTTCCACGCGCTTCAGATTGCATGAGCGCTCACGTGCAATTTAATGTGCGCGCGCGGAATCACAGCGCAGTTGGTGGTTTACGTTTCTAAGTGGATGTATTTTTAACAAACTCGTCAAACATAATGGAAAGTCAGTCTGTCGTCTTTTGTAATCAAAACTCTGTATTTGAAATCCTGCAACAACTTCTTTTTAGACCCTTTCAACGCTAAAGAAAATTTTCCTCACAAATGGTGGGTGGGATTAAACAGGTTCAAGCTAATTTTATTATGCTGAAGACTTGCCGATATTTTATTCATTAAGTGCAGACAATTTTCCCTCCTCGTTTTCTTTTCCTTTACCCTTCCTTTCTTTTCCGTTTCGTTCTTTCTTCCTTTCATCTCCGTTCGTGTCTTTCCGTTCCTCTCCACGCGGTCTTTTTATTTGCTTATTGTAATTATTCATACATTCAGTTTTGTTTAAGAAAAAAATAAGCCTTAAAGCGCTAATAGTTTTGCTCTTGATCTAAAGTGTGTGTGTGTGTGTGTGTGTGTGTGTGTGTGATGGCACGAGAGGGTGTATTACAACAACGCGCGCTGCCGTCAAACGTCAACGTGTTTCCAAACCGTCGAGAAGATCAGACGTTCAATACAACTGCTCTTTTATAGAGAGGAGAGTGGGGGGGGAGGTCATTCACAACTCGATGTGAACCACTCGGGATCACCTGCACGTGTGTTTGCGCAGTTTTCAGAGAGAGAGAGAGAAAAAAAAAACTCTGATCACCACCAGAAGGTCTGATCTCGCTTTTGGTCTCCCACGCGCATCCACTCGGCTGCGCGTGCCACCGCGATGTAGGTCCGAAATGTGGAGCTTTGACGAATGATCACTGATAAAGCGGAGGAATCCCTTCGGCTTCCCGAGGAGAGGCGAGGCTGACCGCTGTCATGGTAAGAGGGTGATGTTTGGAATGAGTGGAAGTCCGTTGTTTGAACTCACTTTGAATTTTCCGAATGATGACATCGAATATGTCCAGCGAGCAGGTGCATGTGGGTAGATGTCGCGCGCAGTGGACAGGTGTGGACGCGAGAGTTTGGAGCCGATAAGACGCGCGCGCGCCAGAGAGTGCTGTTTTTGGTGTCTCGTGATGGCATTCATCATAAATAAACCCTCATACACTTGTTGATTAGTTGTAATCCAGCGCTTCAAACTCGTGTGGTGTTTTCCCAGGCTTTGTTCTTATTAGTGAATGAAAGAAGCTGAGGGATTGTTAAGTGTCGCGCTTTTCTTCGCATTAAGACCCACGAGTGTTGTAACACGTCCGTATCTGCGTGTTATTTTGCACTGTATGTTTCAATCTTTAATATTTCATTTCCATGTTTGTCTGATGCAAATTAATGCCGTTTATAAATCTACAACTTATTCGTAAACTGCGTAAGTAATTGTCAAACACAGAGGTGTCACAATCAACCCCATATACTGGGTGTTTTTTTTTTTTTTACACCAAACATGGACATTTTACCATTTTTAAACGACTTTATTGTGGAAATCAATTTTACTTATATTACAAAATGCTCACCTCACTCCACTCATTTCATTTTCATTAAAAAAAATATATATATATAAAAAGGAAACAGTTTAATTCAAGACAAATGTATCGATAAAGCAACTCTAACAGCAATAGCAAATGTAAAAAGTGTGTGTGTGTGTGTGTGTGTGTGCGTTTTTATGACATATCAGGACACAAATGTGTATAATGACATGGGTATGACACTGGTATTACTACTTCAACGTGAAATATGAGGACATTTCATATGTCCCCACTTTTCAAACAGCTTTAAAAACATACTAAACAATTTTTAATTAAAAATGTAAAAATGCAGAATGTTTTCAGTGAGGGTTACGTTTAGGGGTAGGGGGACAGAATGTACAGTTTGTACAGTATAAAAACCATTACGCCTATGGAATGTCCTCACTTTGATAGCAAAACGAACGTGTGTGTGTATGTGTGTGTGTGTGTGTGTGCTTTTTTCAATTATTCTTGTGAGGACCAAATGTCCTCACTTTTATTGTGAAATACTTTCATAACCCAAGAGACAGAAATTGACTGGTCCTCACTAGTTTTAAATCAGCCTGAAGAGGTTTTTATTTAATTGTTGAAATCTAGTGATGGTCACATGTTTCTGTGACAGGAGTGGGGGTTTGGTTAGGTGATGAAAATATCACTGACCTGATATAAAATCAAAGTAAGTCTATGCAATGTCCTTATAGCTAAACAAACCTGTGTGTGTGTGTATATATATATATGTGTATATATATATATATATATATATATATAATATATATATATATATATATATATATATGTGTGTGTGTGTATATATATATGTATATATGTATATATATATATGTGTGTGTATATATATATATATATATATATATGTATATGTTTATGTGTATATATATATATATAAGAAAAAGAAAAAAAAGAAAGTTTTCTGTCAGGGTTAGTATGTGGGTTAGTATAATGTACTAGCATAGTACATTATACTAGTAGTATAAATAGTATAATATATACAGATATATATAGATAGTATAAATAACTAGCATTATAACAACAATAGATCTTTGGAATATAGAACAAATGTCACAAGATCATAAAATGTCCTCACTTATATAGTGAAATATTATGACAACCAACTAGTAAGGGCATTTTACTGGTCCTCGCTAGTTATAAAGGCTTATAAATAGGTTTAGGGTAGGGGTTGGGTAAGGTGATTCATTAATCTGATATAAAGTCACTAATATGGTGAAACAAAAGTGTGTGTTAATCAATTTGTCCATTCTTTGTGGGTCCAGTAGAAGTACAGTTACAACCCTTCATGTTTGGGCAAATACTATAATTTTTAAAATCTTTAAGATGAAAAGTGGACGATGAATATTTATAAGTTAAACAAGATTCAGACGTAAACAGTTCTGACATTTAACATCCCTTAACATAATCTCAAATTGCGAGCCAGGTGTGAAATGTTACTGTACTTTTGCACATTTAAAGCTTTATATTTTATGCACTGAGACTTACAGCTTTTACTGTCACGCAGGGGGATGGAGGTCATGTGTGACAGTGATTTCTCCCAGCTCTCGCTCATTCAACACTCCCCGCTGCTGCTGCAGAGAAACTTTCCTCAACCACAGATTTACAGTTACTGAAACAGAGACCAACAAACAGTGGGGATTTTTGTCATTACTTTGCTCATATTAATATTTAAAATACTCCAGTAATCCAAAAAATACCTCTATTTAATGCCTTTTCCTTCTAAATCTGAGGTTTTACTTGTGCACTTCCCATTGAAGCCTTAAGCTGTTGTCTGAGACTAGAGTCTGTTGTGCTTCTCATCTCATAGATGCATACAACGCTTTTGTTCCTCCTTCACCCGTCCCTGACTGCAGCCCCTCCTTCTATCAATATAGTAAATTGACATACAATCTTATAGTGCTTTAACAGTTCAGCATATTACTCAAGAAGTATATTACTGTGATGAAAACATGAGAGTGCCAGACACTGGGGCATATCAAAACAGAAATCATATAATACTGTATAAAAACCTCTGTAGACAGTTAATACAATCAGTTTGATGTCAGGAATGTTTGATATCAGTGCGGTTTCTTTGTAAATAAAAAAAAAAAAAAAAAAAAAAAAAAATCCTTTCTGTACCTGGTAATAATGTACTTGAATCGAGCTTTGCAAATCACACAACTATTGACACTTACATTAATCAGTTTATTGGGTTTTGTGGTACATTCTAAAATAAAAGTCTTCAGTCTTTCAGGAACGTTCCAATCAACCAATTTTACTTCATAACTTGTTAAATATGGATATTTATTTTACACAAACACATCGTTTCGCTTCAGAAGGCCTTTATTAACCCACTTTCTTCAGCTCATACTCGATTATTAACGCTTACTGCCATTATAAGCTCTGATGCGTCAGGGTGTTTATTAATATTTCTCCGATTGTCTTCGTCAGAAACAAGAAAGTCCTATACACCTAGGATGGCTTGAGGGCGAGTAAAGTTCGGGCTAATTTTCATTTGAAAGTGAACTAATCCTTTATCCAGAGTTAGGTGCTTACATCAGTGTTATTCACCTCAGTATCATTTCCCTCTGATTTTGGGGATAAGTTAGGGGTTTAGGGATATGGTTAAGAATACATTTTCAGACAGGAATGTTGTTCCAGGATCAACAAAATAGGTTGATCCAGGAACATGTCTTACTTATCACATTGACCCAAGGCTGCCTCAGTAGACACAGAAAACTCATGTTACCAAATTAAGCTGTGGAACAAGTGCTGTTTTATTCAGCGGTCAAACAGTAATTGGCAGAGCACTTGAAATACTGCATTTTACCCCCTGTTGAAAACCCTTGATCTAAAAGAAAGGACTCTCTGCAGTGTTGCCCTAATATAAAAGCTGCAAGTATTGTAATTTAGTAATTGAACTATTCATTTTTCTTTTTAAAGTGTAGTACTATAATAGTAATATGTTTTTGTCTTGAAGGTAAAGGTCCAGTGTGTAATATTTAGGAGGATCTATTGACTGAAATGCAATATAATATGCATAAGTTTTCAGTGGTGTATAAAGATCTTGCATTATGTTTTTATTACCTTAGAATGAGCCGTTTCTGTCTACAAACACCCCTACATGTAAGCCACCCTTTTGCATCGCCATGTTTCTATAGTAGCCCTAAACGGACAAACTGCTCTGCACAGCGCGTTTGCTTGACTTGTATAGTCTCTGCTGTCTCAGACGACATCTTTGTCCTATGTCGGCCACCGTAGCTTCTCTATGTGCTTCGAAAGGGAGGGGTGAGCGGTGGATTGAGCCGTTATTTGCAACCTCACCTCTAAAATTTACACACTGAATCTTTAATAATAAAAATATCAATAATATAAAAATACTATTATTATCTGAAAGGAATGAAGATGCAACAAATTTGTTAGGATAGATGGATGAAATGTGTTCAAAATCTTTGAAAGCTTGTCTTATAGCCTTATGGAGCAATTGTTTAAAAAAAATATTTAGTTAATTCAGTTTAAACCATTACTTTCTGTGCTTTTATTGTTAATTTTATATCTTTACACTGGGTGATCTAAATTTCCACTTCTTTGATGCTTCTAAAAGTTCATAAAGAGAACGTGGTTACACTTTATTTTAAGGTGTCAGTGTTACAGTGTAATTATGCGTTTAAGTACTGAGTAATGACAATTAACTACACGTACTTACTATTGGGTTAGGGTTAATTGCATGTAATTAAGCGTAATTTATAGTTATCACTATAGTAAATACATGTAACATATATAACAATGACACTGTAAAATAAAGTGTTACCGAGATCGTAAAACTAATCCATATGAATTGAGCAGTTTAGTCCAAGTGTTCTGAAGGGACTCGATCGCTTTAGTGACCTAATAATAATGACTTTACTGCTTTTGGAACGATAAACCAGTAACCCTTTAAGCCTAGTCCAAGACTAAAATGCATGTTTGAGCTGTTTTAAATAAAAACACCTTGCACATATTTTAAGTCAGTGCTGCTATTGTTTAAAAGTCAATGCAAAACATTTTTCTGTTGACTTTGTTCAGTTTGATGACTAAAAAGGCTCTCTTAAATTTGTCCTCAAAGTGCACCAGAACTGATGCATATAAAATGTACAACAGTTTCTTACGGGACCCCTAGAGGCTCCCCCCGTAACTTATCTAAATATTATATCTCTTTTGATGTTTACTGTGGTGTGGTCATACTGATATCATATGACTTCCACAAGACCTGTTATTACTTATATTTACAACTTGTTATTGCTCATTAATGGACTGTGAAAATATCCTCAGAACTGTTGTTTATCATTTCATGGTAAATTCAGGAAGATGTGAGATTTAGTGTTCTCATCTTATTAGCAGACTGAGCATTATACGTAATGACGGTGCAAACAGAAATAACAAACCCACACTTTCTTCTTGGAACCGACATCAAATGCAGACGGATTTTGAATCAGTGCGGCTGACTGGCATAAATTTTTTCCCGCACAGAGAGTGGGTTAGATTGAGTTATGAATGGATATTTGAGGACATGAAGACAATCTGATTGTGACCACATTGCGTTCCCTGCTTTATTAGAGATCTTTCCCTTGTGAACGGAACTGCATTCATATGTATATTCATGTGTTGTCGTTTGTGTAATCAATGGATGTTTGTTTGGCTGACTGATCCTCATTTCTCAGCTGAGGTTTTTAGCAGGTGAATTAAAGGCATTCTCTGATTTATCACTATTTGTGTTGGGATGAATGTGTAGCCACATATAGAGTTTTACAAACAATCACATGTGCCAATTTGTGTGAATAGCATTAATCTCTGATACTACTGTGCTGACTATTCATTAGTTTGGTCAATTATGCTTATTTTAATAGTTTTAATGGCCTAATATGTTAAGAGCTTGGCAAACTAAGGTTTCCGTACACAGTCTTTGTATCCTGTTGTCATTGATATTGCTCTCTGCCTAGCAGGTTAATAAAATATAGATTGTGTTTCACAAAGTCCACAACATCTGCCCTATTTGCATAGCTCCTCCCCTCAGTTAGCTGTACACAGTCTGCCATGTTTATCTCCTTGCCAGAGCATTTAACAGCAGCATTCAAGTAAGAAATGTATTCTTATTAAAGCCACTAAAGTTATTAAATCAAGAACAGTGAGTGATTTTCTGTTTTTCTTCTGTAGTTTGGTTCATATTAACAGAATATACAGCAGCAGTTACTATATATTACACTGCTGTCACTTTAATACTTAGATCTGATATACATATGTGATTTCTTTCCCTGCTGTTTGCATTCACAGACTGTTTATGGACTTTGTGTGTTTTTGACATAACCTTGTGTTTATTTGACAGTTTAAGTGCAATAAGACGTGAAAGAGAACTTGGTTTAATACTCACACGACGCGCCGTCTGACAGCCAGCTTTCTGTGTGCGTGATTCAGATGTGTGCGCTCAGAAAACCATATATCAGATGTTTAGATGAATAAATAATAAACTTAGATAGAGATGATAATCAAAACCAAACAGATCTTTTATTAGTTTTTAGCAGAATATCCGAGGCACGAGTTGTACAGGCTCCGCCCTCTTCTGGAACGTGGGGTGGGGAGCAGCATCTTTTTGCATTTAAAGATACATGCATGAAAACAGCATGTTTTTCCTTCCACTCAACAATGGGCATTTATAACATCGTATAATAAATGATCTGTGGGGTATTTTGAGATTTTTTCAGAAAAGTTGGTAACTTTGTGCGATATTGACAAAAATTATATCTCAACGATTTTTCTGATAACGATAATCAGACGATATTTTGCATCATTCAAAAATGTTTTATTTGGCAATATAATTGATGACAGCGCTTGCTATATCTTTCCATCTGTCGCTTTCTCTGTCGTAAGGCACTTTCTTGCTAAATGATTCAGCCATGTTTGTTGCATGTGTTTTTGATTTTGCCCCTGTCTGCTGCACACGTGCCGTGTTCAACTGACTCCTGAAGGTTTTCATAATCCTCATATTAGGGTTGCACTATTTATCGCACTTAAATCGCACGTGATTTGGCAAAGGCTGCAATTATTGAATGCGCAGCTTGTCAGAGCTGTACGGCTCTGTGATCAGTAGTAAATGCGTCTTCATCTGAAAGCCAGAGGGCGCTCTTGTGCAGAAAGTCAAAATATGCCCTGCAGCAGATGAAAATAACGGGTCATATTGCTGTAGCTGAATAAACAGAAGATTGAAATGCAAAAAAAAGATTGAAATGCTTTGATTAATTAAACATCAATTTATTATGAATAATAAACACATGATTGCCTTATTCTGTGTAAGAAACCATATCATCTTACAGAAGAATGCTCAACTGTCATTTTGAAGTGAGATTGCAGTAAAAACATGTTATGAAATGTTGTCTTTTGTTGGACAAGATGTTAATAAATGTTTCTCATGTCTGGAAAGATGTTTGACACGCGTTGCTTTTTCAAATGTACATAATAAGCGACTTAAACTCGCAGTGCTTTAAGATGGATTAGCATTTGGAGCCGTACTTTGACAAGTTTCTTCACTCATTTTAACTTCTGTCAAACGCCACACTCTGAATACGTGCACAATAGGACTTAGTATATACTAGGGGTACACACTCCTAGTTACATGTTAATACATTGACTTACTATAGTAATAACAGTAAATTATACATAATTACAAGTAACTAACCCTAAACCTAACCCTAACAGTAACTCAAGTACATGTAGTAATAGTTCTCAGTACTTATTTGAGTAATTAAAATGTAACAATGGCACTGTAAAATAAAGTGTAACCGAAAAGTTTTTTTTTTTATAGACCATAGTTGCAATGTTCGCAAAAATTTGTCTTGAGGAACTGTTTGGCTTACATATTGTGTACACAAAATATTCACAAAGCAGCCTTGCGGTGAGACTCAGATCTCGAAACAACGGAGGAAGGCCGGGAAATATTAGGTCTTTTTTCCTTCCTCTAGGATGTACAGAGTTCTTTGATGACTAAAATGCAAGGGAAAGCTGTCAGTTTGTGCATTTATATTGGAAAACATTAAAGCTCTTTCACTAACAGAACAAATTTTTGTAGAAGAACGAAGTATAGGTCTGGGATTTTCACTCTCCGGAGAGGTTTGAGTGTGCAGACTCAGCCTTTAGCTCCACAGCTGATCAGTATGCGGCATGTGTGCGTTTGAGGGAAGTAGGTAAAGGAAGAGGGGGAGAGATGGAATATTTATACAGATGTGATTTAAAGAGCCTGGCAATTAGCCTAATGAAACATAAAAGGCTTTACACACAGTTTTTAAGAATTATGCACAACTGTTACTCTCAGCAAAAAGTCAAAGGGTCTATAGAGCACACATGCACACATTTCTAATACAAATTCAGACAAACGATTTATTATATGCTCCAGATTTACTGAAAAGCAGATTACTAGGGAGGATTGAGCAAGCATGAACAAATGTTTTTTGAACTTGTCAGCAGATTTTTAGACATTCTCCCATCTCCTTCTCTTCTGCTCTCTCTCTCATCTGTGGCTGTGTTCGCAAGCAGGTTAAAGGAACAGGTCACACTAAAATGAACAATCTGTCATCATTTTATTGTCTTCAGACTGGTTTTGAGAGCCAGATCAACTGACTCAAAGATTCATTTACAAATCAGAAGGAATGTTGTTTCAAGTGCGGAAAGACGTGGATACTGGGGTGGGCGATATAGCCTCAAAATTATATCATGATATTTCAAGAATATTTGCGATAACGATATTTATGACGATATAGAGAAAAATATATGGGGAAAAAAACAACTTTTGATTGGTGATTGCAGCTGGCATGCAGCAGCATTTATTAGTGCAAACAAAATGAAGGGTTTTGTCCATCCTTTTCCAATGAGCTACTGTCATTGATGACAAAATACCTAATTAAATACATAATTATTCAGGTAAGAAATACTACAGAAATTAAAGTAATCAAATGTAAAATAACACTTTAATTTCTGTAGTCTTCATTGTAAAAATTAAATACAGATTAATGCTTACCATTAAAGTTCTAAAACGTATTCAGTCAAGAGCAGAAAGTGATTGAATATTGGACTGTTGTCACTTTAAGAGTCTTTGCACGGACCCAATATACTGTTACAAAACATGCGTTTCAAAACTGACTGTGTTTAATTGGATTCTCGCCAAGACATTTTGACAAAATTTTGTATGTATTTGAATGTTTTAGTGCATGTTTAATACACGGTATTATTGTGGACAGTATGATGGGGGCACCCCCCCCTAGTGAGTACACAATTTTTCAAGTTCAAGTTCACCAACGTTAATCTACTAACTCCTCTGACTGCTTTGTCGGACAACATGGCGGATTCGTGGTTATAACTGGTCAGATCGCCTGTCAATCAAACTGCTGGCGAAAGGTTAATTGCATTTAGTATTATCCAATTTGGCACATGCTTTTACTACACTTTTTTTCAGTACATAATCCGTCGCTAAATGCTGAAATGATTGAGCTACAGGAACGCTTTGGGCTGTTTGGACAGAAATGCAGTGGCAAATACTTGTGTATTTTCTTGCATTTGCATTTTGCATTTTATAAAAAATATCCAGACAGTGAAAGCTTTATATATTAATTTCAATAAAAGCAAAATTTAAAAGCTTAGAATTAATTATATACAAAGGCATGCAAATTGGTTGACATTTAAAAATATAACTGTTTTTATTTTAGCATTTTCACCCTTAAACATTCCAACAATTCATTAAATTATGAGACTAAGTTTAATATCCTATAAATTATATCAGTAGTAAGTTATGGAGATACTTATGACTCTGGCTCCTGACTCATTCGCATTTACGTCAAAATAATGTACTCAAAGAATATTGAGGCAATTCATTATAAACCTGTAATCCACATATCTGCTTTGTAAGTGTGTGAGTTTAAGATTTTCGTTTTTTTTTTTTTTTTGAGGTTTTCCTTGCTGTTCATTTTTCTCTCCACAGATGACGGAGAAAATTGTCACAATCACTCCATCTCTCTCTCTCTCTCTCTCTCTCCTCTCTCTCTCTCTCTCTCTCTCTCTTTCTTTCTTTCTTTCTTTCTTTGTACTGTTATAGATTATTATATTCTTTTCTCAAATTGTATTGAATAATATTTTCTTGGTATTTTAAGTGGATTTTAGATAGGATGTAATGTATGGATTGTGATAACTTTAAATAAAGTAGATTCTCTCTCTCTCTCTCTCTCTCTCTCTCTCTCTCTCTCTCTCTCTGTGTGTGTGTGTAACAGATGCGAGGACTGGACAACGGCACCTTCCAGTCGAACATCCCAGTGGCTGCTGACATCACAGTGGGCGTGGTTTACTCCCTTTTTGGTAAGAGCAAGAATTCATTTATTTTTTCATCTGCATTCTCATCAAGTTTGTTCTTTGAACCATAACAGAATTACATGTTTTCCATCTACCACTGAGAAAAATTATGGTCCGCGCAGGTAATTACATGCCTGTGGTGTTACATATAAAAGTCCTGGCATCATGTTATGTTATATCATGTTACATTAACATAAGTGAGTGAAGCAGTGCACAAGTGTATTGATCTGCACTCATCTGCACGAATGTTTTTTAATGTTATATAATTGTTCACCACATGCAGGTGATAGTAAGCGATACAGATTAAGTTTGTGATTATCAGAGCACTAAGAAATTGTGCTTTTTGTTTGCGCGCTGGCCGTGTTGCTTTACTGCCTGAATCACTTAAGGAATTATGCTAATCAGGTAATGGCACAAACAAGCCTGTGGAATTGGGTCTGTTTGCGTTATCTGATCGCAATTTGAACGCTGTGCAATTTGTGGTAAGGCAAATCATAAGTAGTACAGAATAAAGAGCGCACATAGACAGGCATGCAATACATATATGTATTTAAAATACATAGTGTTTTGCCATGCTAATTGCCTTAGCCTAGCCTTCATCATGGCCAATGCTTATATATTTGGCATATTTCATACTGTACCCAGTCGAGATGGTGTGCTAGTGCAGTGTGTTATACTGTTTTTTTCGAATAACATTCGATTTTTTTCTACTGCTGATTTTTCATGCAGCTTTATATAACACTTGTCCTTATTGTTGGTTATGGCCATGATGCACCTGCACATGTGTTCATACAGAGAAGACCAAAGATTCATATGTGGTTCTAAAAATGATTACAAATGGAAATTAGTGGGTAAAAAACCGATCAGATAATCTTTAAATTAATTGTTTTCAAGAAACCTGCAGCTTTAATACCCTCAAAGAAATTATTTTAGATATTGATGGATGGGGTTAGCTTTTGCCAACACATGTAGACACAACCATGTGGTGCTCCGCCCCATTCTGTCTTCAGCCAGGTATACATGGTGATTTGTGAATAACATGGCTTTTGTATTGAAATGCTGCATGCTAATGTGCCACAACTTCGCCCTTGCGTCTGAATATATGCTAAACACTTTGTGTAGTGTGTGTGTGTGTGGGCGGGTATTCCCTACATTATGGGGACCAAATGTCCCCACAGGTATAGTAATACTAGTAAATTTTGATCTTGTGGGGACATTTTTTTGGTCCCCCATGAGGAAACAAGGTTATAAATTATACAGAATTATCTGATGTGGGGGTAGTGTAGGGGGGCAGAATATACAGTTTGTACAGTATAAAAACCATTTGGCCTATGGAATGTCCCCATAAAACATGAAAACACAACGTGTGCGTGTGTGTGTAGCCATGTTATTTAAACTCAACTCAGCATCTATTCTCATTCTAACAAAGATCTCTGCAAACGTCCTTTCTGTTTGATGAATGGCCGGATTGAAGGTAACACCTTTCCCTGCACACAAAGCTTGAACACAAGTAGGCATTTTCTGATGTGCTGTCCTCAGTTTGCTTTGAAAGAAAACGCTGTAGTGCCATAATGTTTCATTTGAAGTGCACTGTGGATTTTTGCAGTGTTCATTGATTATTTATGTGAAACAAACTGTCTGTGGAGCTCTACAGAACATCTTACAAACCACCTTGGTCTAAATGATTTATTTATTTATTTACTTATCTGTCGGTTCCTTGCGGTTCATTGCAGCGTGATTAAAAAAATGAGGCGGTTGATGAAAGTGTTCACTTTCAGCATCATAATTACCGATGCGTTCGGAACAGAAACAATGGAGGTGGATTGAGTGCCAGAACACTTGCGTGCCAAATGCTAATTGGCGTTTGCAATTCGACATACAGAGCATTGACCTTCTCCTTTATCCTGTCTCTTGCCTCTCACTCTCTTTTAATCCTTCTCATTGCATCTGTACTTGATTCGGACCACTGAACCATCACATATTTATATACAATAACTATTGAACTGTATATTTTGCTGTTGTCCATGGCAACACACCATTGCTATTTAAGGGGTCTTATATTACTTCTCCTATATTGTTGTCTACATAGTAAACATTTGCTTGCTCTTTTGAAAGTTCCGTCAGTGGAATCTTTGTATACTTTAAAGGAAACGTAGAATCATTCTAAAATCAATATTTCATTTCCATTTCTTTATTTATTTGATAAGAAGCTGTACCAAGATGGATAATGTACATTCAGTCTTTCATTATTGTGAAATGCACCTTGACACCGTGTGTCAGATTTATTTACATGATACCTTTCATGGGGATTTTACCATGGGGGATTTATTGAGGCAAGAAGTCAGTGTCACATGCATTAAATCTTAAATTTATCGCTATAAGGCCTTAAACCAAGGTTTCAGCCTTCAATTGTGTGCGTGTTGCAGACACTATCATTTGATGAGATGTCCTGACAATTTGGATCATGATCTAAAGGGAGGTTGCTGAAAATTCTGTCTGATTGCTTAATAGACCAAAAAATGCATTTGACGATATAATTTCCATTTTTCCTTGTTCCATTTTATGAAGTAATCTAACCAGCTGAGCCAGTGTGTTATCCGATCTGATTAAAGCTGATTTAATAATACTGAAAGCTGACAGGCAAGGAATATTTCTTCAAAATCAGGTGTATAATAATGTAAAGCCCTAGAACAGCTGTTTAATTATCTGATAATTAATCCAAATCCAATCCAAATGTTTATAAATCAGGGGGGTAAAATGTGTTAGATTAACCAGCATTACTATTTCTAATGGCCTTTTTCTGGTCAAAAACATTTTGTCGTACACAACAGCACTTCCAAGAATTTAATAATTGGCTTTTCACTATCCTCCATCCTCTTGTTTACCGTTGCTCGCTCAGCTTTACAAAACAGAATGAATTAGAGGTTTCTGTGAACAGCATGAACAAATCTACTCATAAAGTGGTAAAAAAAAAAAAAAGAATGAATGAATACTTATTATTTGTAATGTGCTGAAATAAAGTGAGGTATTGCAAGCATTTTTATTTGCCATTTTCTTTAAAGAAATCATGTTTACGTTATGCGGAAATATTTTTTGTAAGCAAAATATCCACATTTATAACTTTATAAACTATAATCACTAGCTTCTGGTAACGTCTGTCCGAACACTCATGAGAGAGTCGAGGTCCGGCGTATGACGTAGGATGTAGTAGTAGCGTAAGCATAGGTGAGAGTAGATACCTCTTGTGTTTACACAAATAGGGCTGTGCAACTAACTCAAGCCCCTCCAAGATTTTTCTTTAAAATTAGTTTTAGACTTTTAATTTGTTGTACTCCGTCCTCTGCATGTCCGTCAATACGTGCGTCAATACTCCACTCTTCCGCCAGAATTGACTCGTGTACGGAAGCCAGTGATTCTAGTTTATAAAGTTATAAATATGAATATTTTTCTTACAAAAATGCATCGCTTTGCTTCAGAAGGCCTTTATTAACGCCCTGGAGCCAGATGGATTACTTTTATGGTGGATGGATGTGTTCTTTTGGGCTATAAAGTATTGGTTACAATTCACTCCCATTGTAAAGCTTAAAATAGCAAAAAAAATGTAATATAGCCTAACTCTGATCAAGGATGACTTGAGTGTGAGGAAATTATGCGATTATTGTCATATTTGGGTGAACTATCCCTTTAAGATAGATAATTCAGTCCATCTATCCATCCATCCATCAATCCAATGATTATTTCCATTCATCCTTCCATCATCCAATCACTATTTCCATCCATCCAATCACTGTTTCCATCTATCCAATCACTATTTCATCCATCCATCCAATCATTATTTCCTTCCATCCATCCATCCATCCATCCATCCATCCATCCATCCATTCATTTCCATCTATCCATCCAATCATTATTTTCTTCCTTCCTTTCATCCATCCATCCATCCAATCAATCATTTCCATCAGTCCATCTATCCAATCATTTTCATCCACCCATCCATCCATCCACCCAATCATTTCCATCCATCCATCTATCCAATCACTATTCCATCCATCCAATCACTATTTCCTTCCTTCATCCATCCACCCACTCATCCACCCATCCATCCATCCACCCAATCATTTCCATCCGTCCATCTATCCAATCACTATTCCATCCATCCAATCACTATTTCCTTCCTTCATCCCTCCACCCACTCATCCACCCACCCATCCATCCATCCATCCAATCATTTCCATCCATCCATCCAGTCAATATTTCCATCCATCCATCCATCCATACATACACACATACATATAATAGACCCATGAGTACAAGTGGGTCTTAAGACATGATTTACACATCTGTACAGTAGTCAAAGAAAGTACTACGCAGAAGCTCATATCACATATCATCTGCGAAGCACAACTGAAAATGCATGATCACCTCTGCACTTAAGACGTGCGAGCGGAATTTAAAACAATCTGAGAGTTTGATCTTAACGATCTTCAGGAGAATTGAATAATATTCTCTTGAGCCAAATCATGAATGGCTTAAAAAATAAACAACAATATTTTGAACTTGCTTAATTTCTAGACAATGAAGAGATGCCAAGGTTGGAGTTATATGGTCCCTCTTCTTAGTATTTGGCCCTGGAATAAAGCCCTGAGGTACCAAGTAAGTTATAGGAGAAGAAGAAGAATGATGATTTCCAATATTTACTGTGAATGTTCTGCCCTTCATGTAAGAGAACCAAGGCCATTTCATTTACCCCGGCACACAGCTCAAGGCACTCTAACAGAATGACACGATCCAGCGTGTCAAAAGCTGCACTCAAGTCTAACAAGACAAGGCCAACAAAGTTTCCATGGTCAGCTCTTAATAAAATGTCATTTCGCACCCTAATGAGGGCAGACTCAGTACTATGGCTGGTTCTTAAACCCGACTGAAACTTATCCAGGATATTTATCTTGGCTTAGAATGAAGACAGCTGACAGAATGCAACCTTTAGAATTTTTGCTATGAAAGGAAGTTTAGAAATAAGCTGGAAATTTTGAAGCACTGAATGCTCCAGACGGGGTTGCTTTAGAAGGGGCTGTACTGCATGCTTCAAACTCTGGGACACAACTCTGAGCCAGACGTTTGTTAATATTTGATCAAATATGTGGACCGAAAGTATCAAAAACTTCGATGAAAAGTCTTTTGCAGATGATGTGACTTTTAATGCACACTTGATCTCTTTGTTCTCAGACAGTGATATCACCTTCACGAGCCCTAAAAACTTGGGGGTCTAACTTCACTTCACAAATACCATTTACTTTATCAATAAAAAACTATTGCTAATTTTTAGTTAATGTTAATTAATGCATGAGCTAAAGTAAACTAATGGGACCTGATTGTGAAGTATTACTGTCACGTTTGAAGGATCTGTAATCTATGTAGCAGAAAAGTTTCTTTAAATAATGTTATGAAAGCAATAAATCAAAAGCTGCCTTTCTAAAATCTCCAGAGGAAACCAATCACTACAAAAAGCCAGGTTTTGGGACTAATGCCTGAACTGACAAATATATTTTCTGCAACTGTTCTACTTTTATCAAGAATTTATAAATGAGTGCATGGTTTAGGTCCCATATGTTGGTTGATAAAAAATGAAGCTTCAGAAAGATTTTGTTATATCATACCACAAATTCATCTCACATTTTTTGTCCTGCAGGTGTTTGTTCACTATGTGGAAACAGTATGCTGCTGTATGTGTCCTACAAGAAGAAGCACCTGTTAAAACCAGCTGAGTTCTTCATTATTAACCTGGCCATCAGTGACCTGGGCATGACCCTCAGCCTCTACCCCCTCGCGGTCACCTCAAGCCTCGCCCACAGGTACCACAAATAAGGAAAAACTCCACAAAAAATAAGCAGCATGCAAGCTGTGCTGCTGCGTAACTGTAGCAGCAGGAGATCCCTAAAAAATGTTTTATTGGAGTAATTGGTTTTTGGCCTTAAGCCGTATTAGGATAGTAATTGTTTCTCGTGAGGATTTCTGTAAAAATAAATCGGCATGATAAAACCGCATTTTGGTCAGTCACATGTTTCAACATTAAAATGGTTTTCTGTGTTGCAATTTATCTCTCAAAATGATGCTTAGTTTATGCAACCTATAAGGTAAACCCGGTTACTTTGTTGATATTTTTGGTAACACTTTACAATTAGTGTAACGGTCTTGCTGGTCAGAGAAGAGCACAATGACGGAGAAACACGGGAACAAAGTTTAATCATTAGCAGCCAAAATGATCCAAACAAGACACTTCATATAAACAACGATCGACAAGGACTGAAAGAAACTCAGGGCTTAAATAACAGGAACACAAGGAGATAATGAGACTAACGATACAACACAGCTGAAATGGATAATCTAATGATGATGGTAACCAAGGTAACAAAGTGTGGCGGGAGCATAACAAAAGGAACACTTGACAGAAAAACCAATTCCAAATACAGTTACACATGACAATAAGTTTCATTAGTTTGCATTAGTTAACTACGTTAGTTAACATGAACTAACAATGAACTATTTACTAATACATTATTAAAATCAAGAGTTGTATTTGTTAATCAAATGTATTGCTTATGTTTAGTTAATGCATTAACTAATGTTAACAAATGAGACCTAATTTACAAGTGTTACCATATTTTTTACAAAATGACCCGGATTTATTCTAGAGATGTGGATTTGGATGGTAATTAAATTACCACATGACCTCGGTGCTCGTTTAAAAACATTAGGTAATATGGTCAAGAATTTTTACACGGGTGGTGGTAGAAAATTTTGGATTCGGACCAAAATAAAATCACAACCAACCCCTGTAAATGTTGAAAATATCTTACGTCCGCATGAGAAACAATTAGAGTATGAATAGGGCATTAGAGTTTGTAAAGGTTTGTTTTTTTCTTTGCTCTCTCCCTCTCTTTTTCACTCTGTATCTCGTACACACTTACTTGTCACTTCGCATCAGCTTATCGTGTTTCCAAGGCAAAACGGTTCATATAAACCAAACCAAAAAAAGCACACACACAGTTCAATGCTCCCATCAAGAGGAAACCGGCTGATAAACTCAAAAGATAATGATGATGTGAGCAGTCATTTAAAGAATGCCGCAGACAGGCCAAAACCAATGGCTACTTTTGCACAGAGCAGCTCTGTGTCACAGCCAGAACACTTCTAACACATGAATCCAGACCACAGCCATCAAGGTTACATTGTCCTTTACTCCAGACTGTAGTTAAGAATGACAATCGCAATAGTTTGTTTGACTGCATGCGGAATGTAACGCAAGTCATAGATGTGCATTATTTATGTCTTTCTCGTTTTGTGGCGGCGGTGGTCTGTACATCAGGGAAAGAAACTCAATCCATTACATGCGGAGAATGTTCTTTATCGCACATTTGTTGGGTGTGTGTAAGACGGCTGATAAAATGCAGCTAATCATATAATCATGCATAGCACAATAAATAGGCAGGCAGGAGAAAATGCTTCCCTTATCTTTTCTTGTTGACATCAGAGGACATGCATCCAATCAAACTCTACAATATTTTGGCACAAATTCCTCTGTCACTTGGTTATGTGGATTATCCTGACACAGGACTTCGCCTATGTTTATTAAGCTGGCAAATTACATGAATACTGTTGTTTATGTCTTTACAAAATTATCAGTTTTCCTATTCAGTCTATGTCATTTGCATTTATGCCTTTTGCAGACTTCTTTTTTTAATATGTATAACGCTATGCCAGTGTCATTTAATGAACTGCATTAACCCAATAATGTGTAAAATACATATTTTAATGTTATTTTCATTTGGGTTTTTTTTAAAATACATTTTAATTGAAATTTCTTTTTTATATTTGTTGTTATAATTTGTATTCTTTATTCTTAATCATTTTAAACATTTATATTTCTCCTCAGGGCTTCACATTAACCATCTATTAGCCACTTTGGCGGGTTGAATTTTATATATAATATACATTTTTCATTTGTAGTCATTTAAAAAGGCATCTGAAATAATAAACTAAGTGCAATGAACTCTTGCCAATCATATCGATTTTGGGAAATGGGAAATAGTTCATGAAAGATTGGCATTGCCACTGTAGCTGGTGACTGACAAATACTGTATACAGGTGTTACAGAGCCTGAATTTCGCCGTCGTATTGTGCATAATTTAACTCATTACTCATTTATTCATCAATCAATTATGTTTTAAGTGAATGTAAACAGTTGAGAAAGAAAACACATGTAACAGTATAATGGATCTGTGCATCGGGTCTTAAAATGACAGTAGCCTAATATACGTGCTGCCAAATTATGAGATAATATGAAAAATATTTATATGGCAGTTTTTTCCTGTGGTATCGATGTCAAATCTGTGACCAGTGAAAATGCTGAGTGGCAAGTAGCTTTAGAAAGTTAAATTACCTCAGTCTATAAATTTCGCTATGTAAAAATACTTGCCTTTTCTTGTTTTGGGGTCAATATTGTGGTTATTATTAAATAGCTTTAAGCCCAGAACACACCAAGCCAACGGTTGAAGTTGGTCCTCGTCAGCTGTTTTTCGGCCGATTCGACACGTTGAATCGGCGTCGGGCCGTCGGTGAGAGAGAGAACTCTGATTGGCTGTTCAAGTATAACAAACAAGTCAGTTCATGAGAATATAAGCAAAAGTTATGAAAGCAAGCAAAGAAGTCATGACGGCACAGACAGAAGGTTGTTCTAATTTTACGTTATCTTACCTGAGCACTCGAATACACAAATATTTTCATAATAACATGAGCGGAGTGGAGTAAAGAACGTGATCAGCATAATATATTTTCAAAATGGTAAGTGAGTGCTGCTTTGTTTATGGTTTGTATGCATGCAGTCTTAATTTTGCTTTCCCTTTTTGAATGACGAATATTGACAAATATATCTGCTAAAATAGACAGTTATCTCCATTATTTGCGGGTGTCGAGCTTCGGTTTGGTGTGTCAGGGCAACTTTGGACCCAGAAGCTGCCGACGTGTGCCAACCCCGCAGTCTGCTTTCATCACCACTAGTTCATCGGTGTCGGCTTGGTGTGTTCCCGGCTATATTGAGCAATGCAAAAAATGGTGATTTTGCAGAAAAGGAAAAACAAGATCCTTCATTGAGGAGGTCTAGACCACCTAATTTTGTTTGTTTATAATGAAATAACTTCTGAATGTTTCATCAATCATCTATCCTTGATCGTACGGGATCTTGATCTTTATGTTGCTTTTTCCCAACGAGTTTCTTTTTTTGTGCAGGTGGCTTTATGGAAGGACAGTCTGTCTAATCTATGCCTTCTGTGGTGTTTTGTTCGGGATCTGCTCTCTGACCACTCTCACCATACTCAGCACTGTTTGCTGCCTCAAAGTCTGCTATCCACTTCACGGTATTCATACCTTATACATTTATAGTTTTATTATGTTAAGTTCAATGGCGTCCAAAAGTCCACTATTGAAAATGCATCCATTTTGCTTTTTACAAATGTAATATTTTTTTAGTTTAATGTCTCCAATCAACATATACAGTCGTGGCCAAAAGTTTTGAGAATTACATAAATGCTAAACTGCTTTTAGATCTTTGTTTCAGTTGTTTCTGTGATGTACTGAAATATAATTACAAGCACTTCATATGTTTCAAAGGCTTTTATCGACAATTACATGACATTTATGCAAAGAGTCAGTATTTGCAGTGTTGGCCGTTCTTTTTCAGGACCTCTGCAATTCGACTGGGCATGCTCTCAATCAACTTCTGGGCCAAACTGTGACTGATAGCAACCCATTCTTTCATAATCACTTCTTGGAGTTTGTCAGAATTAGTGGGTTTTTGTTTGTCCACTCGCCTCTTGAGGATTGACCACAAGTTCTCAATAGGATTAAGATCTGGGGAGTTTCCAGGCCATGGACCCAAAATTTCAACGTTCTGGTCCCCGAGCCACTTAGTTATCACTTTTGCCTTATGGCACGTGCTGGAAAATGCATTGTTCTTCACCAAACTGTTGTTAGATTGTTGGAAGAAGTTGCTGTTGGAGGGTGTTTTGGTACCATTCTTTATTCATGGCTGTGTTTTTGGGCAGAATTGTGAGTGAGCCCACTCCCTTGGATGAGAAGCAAACCTACACATGAATGGTCTCAGGATGCTTTACTGTTGGCATGACACAGGACTGATGGTAGCGCTCACCTTTTCTTCTCCTGACAAGCCTTTTTCCAGATGCCCCAAACAATCGGAAAGGGGCTTCATCGGAGAATATGACTTTGCCCCAGTCCTCAGCAGTCCATTCACGATACTTTCTGCAGAAGATCAATCTGTCCCTGATGTTTTTTTGGAGAGAAGTGGCTTCTTTGCGGCCCTTCTTGACACCAGGTCATCTTCCAAAAGTCTTCTCCTCACTGTGCGTGCAGATGCGCTCACACCTGCCTGCTGCCATTCCTGAGCAAGCTCTGCACTGGTGGCACTCCGATCCTGCTGCCGAATCCTCTTTAGGAGACGATCCTGGCACTTGCTGGACTTTCTTGGACGCCCTGAAGCCTTCTTTACAAGAATTGAACCTCTTTTCTTGAAGTTGCTGATGATCCTATAAATTGTTGATTTAGGTGCAATCTTGGTAGCCACAATCTCCTTGCCTGTGAAGACATTTTTATGCAACACAATGATGGCTGCACGCGTTTCTTTGCAGGTCACCATGGTTAACAATGGAAGAACAATGATTTCAAGCATCACCCTCCTTTTAACATGTCAAGTCTGCCATTCTAACCCAATCAGCCTGACATAATGATCTCCAGCCTTGTGCTCGTCAACATTCTCACCTGAGTAAACAAGACGATTACTGAAATAATCTCAGCAGGTCCTTTAATGACAGCAATGAAATGCAGTGGAAAGGTTTTTTTGGGATTCAGTTAATTTTCATGGCAAAGAAGGACTATGCAATTCATCTGATCACTCTTCATAACATTCTTGAGTATATTCAAATTGCTATTATAAAAATTTAAGCAGCAACTTTTCCAATTTCCAATATTTATGTAATTCTCAAAACTTTTGGCCACGACTGTAGTACTGGTGTTTTGTTGCTGAATAAATCAGTATTTTGTGAACACGTCAGTTCAAATGATTCTGTTATATTATATTTGTGGCCATTATCTGTAATGTATATATGTGTATCTGTAGGTAATAGGTTCAGCTATGACCACGGTCGTGTGTTAATAGCGTGTGCGTGGGCCTATGCTCTCGTGTTTGCTTGCTCCCCTCTCGCCCACTGGGGGCAGTATGGTCCCGAACCCTACGGCACGGCCTGCTGTATCGACTGGGCTTGGTCCAATCACAACTCAGTTGCCCGCTCCTACACCACAGTGCTCTTCATCGCCTGTTACGTGCTGCCATGCGGCATCATCATTGTCTCCTACACACGCATACTCCTCACGGTCCGAGAGTCCCGCAGAGCGGTGGAGCAGCACGTCTCAACGCAGACACGCATGGGCAACATCCAGGCCATTATAGTGAAGGTGAAGGTGCACAGTTTTTGTCTTTTGATGAAAATATCCTCTTCTTTTTCACAATTAATTAAGCGTTTACCTGCTTAAAGGGAGAGTTCACCCAAAAATGAATGTCTCTTTCTTCTGTTGAATACAAAAGAATATATTTTAAAAATGGTTGGTAATTCAACAGTTGACGGTAGCCACAGACCTCCATAGTATTTTTTGTTTCCTACAATGGAAGTCAATGGCAACTGTCAACTGTTGGATTACCCACATTCTTCAGAATATCTTCTTTTGTGTTCAACAGAAGAAAGAAACTCATATAGGTTTGGAACGACATGAAGGTGAGTAAATGAATGCTAAATGTTCATTTTTCAGTGAACTATCCTTTTAAAAGGATAGTGCACCAAAAATTTAAAATTCTGTCATTACTCACCCTCATGTTGTTCCAAACCTGGAAGATTTTCCTTCTTCATGAAATCTTAGAGCTTTCTGTCCCTCCATACACAGCTACACAGCTGACATTTTGACACACTAGGCTTTTACTCAAATGTAAACCTTGATCAGCAAATCCAAACAGAAGGTCAACCGAACCTGAATGAAACTCAAACATGCTGCGTAACACGAGAATGAACTTCACTGGTTCTCGCGTGTTTTGTTTACCACAACTGATGTGTGAGACGTGAATGTTCATCATATAAAGTGATCGAGTATCTTCAGAATATTTGTACTAAACCACTCAATTTATATGGATTAGTTTTACGATCTCTTTATGAACTTTTTGAAGTGTCAAAGTGTAAGTTGTGTAGCTGTCTATGGAGAGACAGAAAGCTCTCAGATTTCATCAAAAATATCTTAATTTGTGTTTCAAATATGAACGAAAGTCTTACTGGTGTGGAACAACGTGAGGGCGAGTAATTAATGATAAAATTTTCATTTTTGGGTGAACTGTCCCTTTAAGATATAATTTCAAATCTGTTGACACACTAACATACCTACATCACACAATTAAACAAAATTTGTATTTTCTACTTAAAGGCACAATATGTATTTTTCCGCAACTAGGGGTTGCTAAACTTTTCAAAACAATAACAAAGGCGTGGATTGATGACACAGTGAATGAGTGGAACATGGAATTTGTCGTCATGCCAACGGATCTAATAATGTTAATGGGGAAATAATGTTATGGATGAGTGAATGAATGTTTTTTGACTGTGGTATGAATCAGGCCGTGGCTGAGAATCACGAGCGCGATTACTATTGAGAGACAGATATCAGTGGCACACGCGAGTCCCGGGGATAAAGGACAGAGGACATTTCATTCTAAAGAAACTACTCGCAAGTGCTGAAAATTACGCATACAGGGCAGTTTATTTGATGAATTAAAATTGTGAGGTAACGTTACACTATCATACTAAACTGCATTTGAGTGTGTTGAAAGTTGAAATGTTTAGTATTAGTTTGTTGTCTGTATGAGACTTAACAGTAAGCTAGATCAACATTACAGTATCACACTGATGATATTCTTACATTTTGTCGTGTTGAGCTTTATATCATTGATTAGTCTTATGTAGTCTACATTTGCTTACCTTGTCTAATAACATGCAAGAGCGCCGTCTCTGTCAAGTCAAAGTTTGTCGCAAAGCTCTCGGCATCTCGGAAACGCCACACTCATATTGATCCTCGTTTTATTTCTCCTTTTGTCCAAAAGTTTGCTTGCCATGTTCCATAATGTTCGAACGAAACAACAACAGCGTGCCGATAGATGTTATGCAGCTGTCCATGTCATTGCCATGGTTGCTATACGGAAACCAGAGATAACGCATATATTTTACGTCACTGACAGGCGACAAGTGACAGGGGAGGGACGAGCACTATTTAAAATACAGCTTAACAAAATATTTAACTCTGTGCAAGTGGTTTTAGGATATTTTAACATAAAAAATTACATATTGTGCCTTAAATAGTTACATTTCCACACAAAACCACATTAATTATTTTTATATAATATATCAAGATTTTTGGTTTTGCCATCACAGGAATAAAATATATTTTTTAAATGTATTAAAATAAAATAGATTTATTTTAAATTGTTAGAATATTTGCTTTTTCTATATTTTTGTTCAGATAAATGCAGCCTAGGTGAGAGACTTCTTTCAGAAACGTTCTTTAATAAAAAACAGAAAATGCGGCCAACATACATGTGAACTCCTTCAATACTGTACAATGATCTCATGAGGTTCTTTGTGATGTCTCTTTCTCTGTCTTTCTGCAGCTGAGTGTGGCAGTGTGCATAGGATTCTTCGCTGCATGGAGTCCATACGCACTGGTGTCTATGTGGGCGGCATTCGGCCGTTTTGAGGACATCTCGCCCATGGCCTTTGCCATCCCCGCGGTTTTTGCCAAATCCTCCACCCTTTATAACCCTCTCATCTACCTCTTGCTCAAACCCAACTTCCGCCACCTTCTCTGCAAGGACATGCGCTCCCTGCGAGGGGTGTGCGTGCACCACTGCCTGTGCCAGTGTTTTCCCCGCTGGAGCTACCGCCCATCGCTGCCCCTCAGTCTGCGGCCGCTGCGGCGACGAGGCCAATCCATCTCAGATTCTATGGAGGGGCCCGTAGGTCATTGTCACTGCCCTTGCCAGAGGTGCAATGACCCATTTGAACAGTTTAAGCACTACCCACGCCGCTGTCCCGTCAACGTGAACACCGTGCAGTTGTCTCTGCAGGACAGCACCGAACCCGAATTGGAGCCAGAACGAGAACCGAGAGTGGTAAACGAACTCAAACCAAAGAGTCAAACAATGGAGTTTAAGAAGTCCGTCCGGGTGATTGTAAGGGGGCGGAAATGCTCCGAGATTGACAGTCTGGAGATCACCTTGGAAACGGTGCCTGCTCATGGCAAAGCTGCCAAAAACACCAAACCGTAACACCTATGCGTGGGTGCGTGTTTACACTCACGCGGTCAGTGTGCATTCGCTTATCTCAGAGAGGAGTAAATAGACTTTCACATATGCCTCAATTAAGACACTGAGAGCAGAATACTTTCCGAACAACTTTTGTTTTTTTTTATTTATTAATTTTTTCAGAACAAGTGGTTTCTTATGGACAACTGACACAATACATGAGATTTTTTTTTTAGCTCATTTAAATTGGAAATGAAGTGTTACGCACATCTTAGCTATCTGCTGAGGGAACAAACATATGCATTCTTGAAAGTTGCTTTGGTAAACGTGAAGGTGTATTTCTGTTGGAGAAACCTGTTTATGATTGACTGAGTTTATGATTGGATCATTATTCCTGTGATTATAATGTTTCTAGCATGTTTGGGAATAGTTCTTCTAGCCCTAATTGATGGAGTGTGTAGCTTTTCATTTCTTGAACAACCATGTAGGAAGAAACATCATGAGCATATTCCAGGATGACAATGTCAAGATTCATCAGGCTCAAATTGTGAAAGAATGGCTAGGAGGGATTTTCATACATGATCCACACCATCCAGACCTTAAATTCAGTGTAAGTATTTGGGATGTGCTGGAGTAGACTTTACAGAGTGCTCACCTCTTGCATTGTCAATATATTTTACTTTCTTTATCTCTAGAACAAATTGAAATAAAACATTAAACATGTACGTATATTATCATTTAATAAATTTCTCCTTATACACATCCGTTTTGGAATAAAGGGTTTAGGGTTCTATATGAAACCCTATTGAACTTTTTTGAGTGTAATACTTTTGTTCAGGGCCTCTAAGACAATTTGGAAAGACTTGTAGACAGGGTCGAAACTTAACATTTAAAGGGCTAGTTCAAACAAACTATTAAATAATTCTGTCATTAATTCCTCACCCGCATGTCGTTCCACACCTGTAAGATCTTCGTTCATCTTCAGAACACAAATTAAGATGTTTTTGATGAAATCTGATGGCTCAGTGAGTCTCTATTGACAGCAAGATAATGAACACTTTCAGATGCCCAGAAAGATACTAAAACATATTTAAAACAGTTCTTGTGAGTACAGTGATTCAACCTTAATATTATAAAGCGACGAGAGTACTTTTGTGCGGCAAACGGCAATAATGACTTTTCAACAATATCTAGATTTCAAAACACTGCTTCATGAAGCTTTACGAATCTTTTGTTTCGAATCAGTGGTTCAGAGCGCCAAAGTCACGTGATTTCAGTAAACGAGGCTTCGTTACGTCATAAGTGTTTCGTGATTTCAATACTTCATGTGACTTTGGTACTTTGATAGGCGATCCGATCCACTGATCCGAAACAAAAGATTGGTAAAGCTTCGAAGCAGTGTTTTGAAATCGGTCATCGTCTATAGATGTTGTTGAAAAATCGTTTTTGGCGCACAAAAAAGTATTCTCGTCGCTTTTTTAATAGTTTAATCATTGGAATAAAATATTTATGTCCTGTAAATGTATACCTTCTATTGGCAGGTGTGACAAAAGGCTAATTTTGGACCCTGCTTTTGGATATCTTTTGTGTGTGTCTTACTTGGAAGATCTGGGTGTTTGCTAATCTGAACAGGGATTCAGGGAAGCATTGAGTTGGTATCCAAAAATAATTAACAAATGTGAAGTATATATATGTGTTATAGTTGTATGTGTGTTGAACCTCTCAAATTTTCACAGATAATCCATTTGTTTTATTCAGCCACGCATAGTGTTTGTGCAAGTTGTCTAATTGCACTCTCAGCTTCATTCAGTGGCCAAAGAAGAGCTCATTTGAGTAACAGGCTCTTTATGCAAGATGTACCATATTTACCAAAAGCATTCAGTATTTTAGATATAAGTTGCTATTTATTTTTATTATTGAAGTTCATTGCTTTTGCTTATTTATGTATTTATTTATTTATATTTATTTAGGTTTTTTTGGATGAATTATTTGAGTCATGTCAAATATATTTGAAAGACCATTACTGCTCTTGCTTAATTACTTAAGTATTTAATTATTACTAAAGTAAAACCCTTTAAATATGTCTCTGAGTAATGTGCATTGCATGATTGGAGGAATATATTTTCCATCAACCCCATCTTATTGGTGCTGCTTATGAAAAGTTAAAACTCGGCTTTTTTATGATTTTTTTTTATATAAAACATTAAAGTTGCAAAAAAAAAAAAAGAAAAAGACTAAAACTGAGTAAAAAGAAGAGATAAAATAAAAATAAAATTACACAAAAAAACTGTCTCAGTCTGTTTTTTCACTGACAGTCATACACCATAACACTCAAAAATATACTAAACATGAATATTTGCTTTAATAACTTCAACTTCAAAACTACAACTTATTAAGAAGCCAGTGAATAGTAATTGGCAAACGGTATTGCACATTTGTACATTCATTGAAATGATTCATTACATACTGTATTGTACATGAACTTGTGGATGGTGAAATAGTGAGTGGCAAATCAGATTTGAAGCTCTGTGTTGCGCTTGTGTTTGGTTTGATCATTTTTTCAGCACTTTTTTGAAGTGCTATTTTAGTAACCTTGTCTTGTTTCTTTTCATCTGCCATGTCTTTTGACTGAAAGCATGCATGTGAAAGCTAATAAAAGTTCTTTTGCAAGTGAATTTCAGCTGAGTGGGTCAGAATTATATGCGGCCATGAGCGCTTTGAGCGCTGAATGTTTTCTCCACAATCATATTTTATAACAATGCTGTTAAAACCCAACACACATTAGGTTTTTTTTACTGAGCTGATGATATTTTTTATCCCCATATAATGTAACCTTTCTGCATTTTTAAATTATAATTATCATTAATTACATCACCAGTGTGATCATGTAATTATAAAATAAACGCATATGGATAGATTTAAAAAAAAAATGCATATATGATGCCTCATGCGTCATACCTGCATTTTTAAGGTTTACTAAAGAAAGAGAAATCCATTTCAATATGAAAAATTTTTCATTGAAATCCAATGGGACAAGGCCATTTTTTTGTATAAGTAAAGATATGTGTTTTAAAAAACAAAAAAAAAACATATATGTATCAGTTGTAATACTCTGTATCTAGAAACTATGCTGTTCTACAGACGCAATTTGTAATAACTTAATCCTGTCAGATTTATGCTGTCAGTTCCTGACACGCTTTCATTCCTTATGCTGACCCACTTCATTTGACTTGTGACAGAATATAACTTTAATGTGAAGTAAGAGCTGCGTCAACACTTAACTACTGGAATGAGTCAGCAGTTTAATTGCAGTTTTAATTGCATTTCTATATGTGATTTGATTTTGACATGGACTGTAGATAAAAGTCATTATAGTCCTTCATCTTTTATTAAGGTGGTATTTCATACTGATGGGTGTTTAGAGCTGACAAGATGTTCTACCCCTTGTTTTACATCCTTTATTAAGGTGGTGTTTCATTCTGATAGGTGTTTAGAGCTGACAACATGTTTTGTACATCCTTTATTAAGGTGGTATTTCGTTCTGATAGGTGTTTAGAGCTAACAACGTGTTTTTCACATCCTTTTTAAGGTGGTATTTCATTTTGATAGGTGTTTAGAGCTAACAACGTGTTTTTCACATCCTTTATTAAGGTGGTATTTCATTTTGATAGGTGTTTGGAGCTGACAAGATGTGTTTTTCACGTCCTTTATTAAGGTGGTATTTCATACTGATGGGTGTTTAGAGCTGACAAGATGTTCTACCCCTTGTTTTACATCCTTTATTAAGGTGGCATTTCATTTTGATAGGTGTTTAGAGCTAACAACGTGTTTCTCACATCCTTTGTTAAGGTGGTATTTCATTCTGATAGGTGTTTAGAGCTGACAAGATGTATTTTTCACATCCTTTATTAAGGTGGTATTTCATTCTGATAGGTGTTTAGAGCTAACAACGTGTTTTTCACATCTTTTTTAAGGTGGTATTTCATTTTGATAGGTGTTTAGAGCTGACAAGATGTGTTTTTCACATCCTTTATTAAGGTGGTATTTCATACTGATGGGTGTTTAGAGCTGACAAGATGTTCTACCCCTTGTTGTACATCCTTTGTTAAGGTGGTGTTTCATTCTGATAGGTGTTTAGAGCTGACAAGATGTGTTGTTCACATCCTTTATAACCCATTTGACAATTTTTCCTGCCATGATCACTATTTTTTTTTTTTTTTAACCTTTCTGGATTACAATCTGCCATCAAAATGATAAGTTTAATTATTTCACCAGCAGTGAGAAAAGGCTATAAATGATCCTCACAAGATTTAGCCTACTAGCTGGGACTCCCTCCTTTCTGTTTACAGGTGTGACGTAATGGCGTAAATTTCCCGCGGAAACCCACCAGTACTGATTTTATTATGAAATATTATTACAAACTTTACTGTTGTGAATCAGGATAAGGCAAGGAGATAGTTTTGAACACTGGCTGGTTGTTTACTTGCTCAAAAATTGATTTTGGATCATATTTAACCAAAAAAAGTTAAGGACTGCAGCTTTAATATTTGATAATCTTTGCAAAAGAACTTCAACTGAACAAAAGCTGAAACGCATAACTGTAAAGCTGCTTTGAAACAATCTCTACTATGTAAAGCACTATCTTGCCCCAATCTGCCCCATATCTATTTACAGCGCAAATACAAATAGTGTTGACAAACGCTATTTACACTATCTCCGCCCACCAATGTCTAGATATGCCAGTTATAACTGTTATAACCCCAACATTTATCTGCCTGCCACACATTTTATGGAGGACAGCTTCCATAACCTAAGAGAGTACAATGCTGGCTAAGCACAAAAGTGTCTCTTGAAAGATGGAGTAGGTCCCACTTTCTTGGGACAATCAGTTGTTTATGGATCACAACCTGTAAATATGTTTTAATATTTGTGACTCTGCCAGCCTGCCAGCCAACATTACAGCAGTGTTGAAGTGTTTAGCAATTTTGTAAGACCATTCACCGATCTTTAGGAACTCACCACTCTGAAACGTCATGTAAAATCCGTTCTTCATGATCCTCTTGTTCATTAATGTCATAAACTGCTTGGAGTTGCGAAGGTTGAGGATCCAAATAGTTCATTGAAGGGTAATTCAAAGATATAATCTCCAAAACAGGCAAACAGTCCAAAACAAACTCCAGGAAAGAATCTAGGGTAAACAAGGTAAACCAGAAAACAGGCTGTGGGTCAAAACCATGAACATAAGAAATCCAAAGACAGAACACTCAGAAATACAGCAGTGACACATACAAGACTTTGCAAAGAATGACTGAGAAAACCAGGCGTTTATAGTCAGAGGTAATGAGCAACAGCTGAATGTAATAAAGCATGATGGGCAATGGATTATGGGAAATGTAGTCCTTGATTGAGTGGTAGACAATTCTTGGTTTTATCAGGAATTCTGTGGCAAGACCTGTATGAGCACTTCCTAACATTTAGTGTTGCACTAAGCCACTCCTTGGTCAACATGCATCTATACGTTTCTATTTTGTAGCTAAGGGTGGGGAGTTGTATGAACCATAGTTCTTTGTGTACAATGTACATTCATATACTTCATCTTGCTCCTCATGCAATGACTTGTGGCTGTCTGGATGAATACAGTGCCTTCCCATTTGAGAATTACATGCAGCAGTTTAGAGAATGGTGCGCTCAGGAAAGAGCCCTCTTGCACAGATTGTGAAAAGGATCAAAGACATCCAAGATGGCAAAGCTTCACAAAGTATTCAAAGAGGCAATGCCATTTCTTCAGAGAAGACAGGCAATTGCATTATTTTGGAAAGTGGTAAATGTTGCAAGGTCATCGATAAAACAGAAAACAGTGAATACCTGTGTCAACTTTTTCTGCAACCATCTCCCCTGTTTATGGAGCCCTTTGAATCATCAATAATGTGCCAAAAAAACACTGTTCTACTAATGATCCCTAAAGAAAAAGTCAGTCAAAGTAAAAGAGCAATCAAGATAAATCACAAGCAAAGAGTTTTCATCAACAAATTCTCTCTTTAAAACATTTCTGCATACAAATTATGTGTAAAAAAAAGCTGTATTATGTGTCTTTCAGAATGATTTCACTTGTGGAATTTACCTCAGATCACAGTGTAGCTGTAATTCATAATGCATGGAAAGAAGATAGAAAATGCACTTTAAATGACCAAACTTCTGTAACTGACATCCAGTGTGTCATCAAAAAGTATACAATATAGATTCAGTCATATGGCCAGACCGACTTCCGTATTCAACTTATGAAGAAAGTGTAAAACTCTCGCAGTTCAAAAAGCTTATGAAACGTTTTACGCTTTCTGTATTCAAATTATGAAGTTGTAAGTTGGTGTGAGGGGAGGAGTAAGTTGAATTCGGAAGGCTGTCTGGCTTAAAAATGGATATTTTTCTCACACAAATGAATCACTTCACTTCAGAAGGCCTTTATTAACCCCCCGGAGCTGTGTGGAGTATGTTTATGATGGTTGGATACACTTTCTTGAGCTTCATACTCATTGAAGTTCCGTTCACTACCGTTATAAAGCTCGGACGCGTCAGGAAATATAACTCCGATTGTGTTCATCAGAAAGAAGAAAGTCATATACACCTAGGATGGCTTGACGGTGAGTAAAGCTTGGGCTAAGTTTCACTTGAAAGTGAACCAGTACTTTAGCTGATTGTTAAAAGTAAATTAAAAGAAGATAATACTGTTGTGTTTTGGTGGCTTTAATAATAATAATTCGTTATATTTATAATATAATAGCGCTTTTCTGGGTACTCAAAGTGCTTTACATATGGAAGGGGGAATCTCCGCATCCACCTGGAATCCACGACGACAGCCATATTGCGCCAGAACGCAATCAGCTTATTGGTGGAGAGGAGACAGAGTGATGAAGCCAATCCATGTACAGGGATGGTTAGGAGGCCATGATGGACAGAGGCCAGTGGGCAAATTTGGGAATTTTAACGTCCACAGAGAGTCAGGACCTCGGTTTAACATCTCATTCGAAGGACGGTGCTTTTTGACAGCATAGTGTCCCCATCACTTTACTGGGGCGTTAGAACCCACATAGACCACAGGGTGAGCGCCCGCTGCTGGCCTCACTAACACCTCTTCCAGCAGCAACCTAGTTTTCCGGGGAGGTCTCCCATCCAGGGACTAACCAGGCTCAGCCCTGCTTTTCTTCAGTGGGCAACCAGTCTTAGGCTACAGGGTAACATGACTGCTGATATCAAGATAAAAAGTCGATTATTGTTATTAGCATGTTGTATGTTTGGGAACAGTTCCTTTAACCCTAATTGAGGGAGTGTGTATCTTTTAATTTCTTAAGCAAACATTTAGGAAGGAACTACAGCCTGTAAGTGGAGAGATATTTGCTGATTTTCACTGAGAAAAGAAAAATCTTTTAACTTGACATCACATCTTAAAGTCGGCGAGACATGGAAATTGCGAGAGTTTTTTCTTCCCTATTGTGACATATATTTTTTTTTTCATTTTTCATCATTTAGCCGACGCTTTTATCCAAAGCGACTTACAAGGGGAGCAATTAGGGGTTAGGTGTCTTGCTCAAGGGCACTTTAGTCATGGTGTCGAAGGTGGAGAGAGTGCTGTTTATTCACAATCCCCACTTTCAATTCCTGCCGGTGTGGGAATCGAACCAGCAACCTTCTGATTACAAGCCCGACTCCCTCACCACTAGGCCACGACTACCCACACATATATCCGAGTGAAACCCCAGCCGGCACATTACCGACCTTCATCACTGAAATATGTTTGAAATAATGTCAGTTGTTGAAACAAAATTGATATAACATTTGTTAAATGATTGAATAAATTAACAAGAACACTTATAAGTCAAAGTAATATCTCCAACAACATACAAGAGAAAAATAACCTTTATTATGATCATTATTTTTATTTTATTAGGATCCCATGATGTTTTGATCATAACACATCTTCAAAAACCTAAATGTACTATATGATAAAATATAATATAATAATATTAATGAATAGTTTCAACCTCAAGAGATCACTACAGCAGAAATCCTTTGCTTTAGGTATTTGTGTGGATTTACAATTGTGTGTGCATGACAACAGTTTACCGTGCATTATTACATTTTTATTACACTGTCATGAAAACATGAGACTTTTTATCTCATACTTTATATCTCAGAATTCTGACTTTATAACTCAAAATTCTGGCTTTATATCTCAGAATTCTGACTTTAATCTCAGAATTCTGACTTTATATCTCAGAATTCTGACTTTAATCTCAGAATTTTTATATCTCAGAATTCTGACTTTAATCTCAGAATTCTGACTTTATATCTCAGAATTCTGGCTTTAATCTCAGAATTCTGACTTTAATCTCAGAATTCTGACTTTATATCTCAGAATTCTGACTTTTTATCTCACAATTGTGACTTTTTATCTCAGAATTCTGACTTTTTATCTCACAATTGTGACTTTTTATAAAAAGTCGCAATAATCTTCTATTTTTTTCAGTGGCGGAAACGGGCTTCCATAGATTTTGCTACGTGACCATGCTGAAACAATTACTATTAGTTGTTTCACTGTGTTGCGTTAATCTGACTCTCATCCAATCGCCTTTTTACTGGGCAAATTTGAAAATACATCCATTTGATTCGAGCGTCAGTCCCAAACAGGTCTAAACAGTGCTAAATTCTTATTTTGAGCGAATTTGAGTTGTTGTGTCATTTCAACGGAGAACAAAAGCTATGTGAACAGAGAAAAGAGTCAGAGTGCAGATGGGATCTGTAGTTCCTACAAACATATTGGTGGCATCAGGTAATAAAAACATTAACATAACATTATGTTTTGTGTTCATGCCTTCAATTTATATATCCCCGATTCATTTTAGATAAATATAAATATGTAAACAGATATAAAGCCATTACATTAAAAGCAGTTTATTAGAGTGTTATAGTTCAATATAGTCTAGTAGATTAAAAATTCTATAAGAAGATAAATAAATCTTGTGTTAATGGTGTTCATTAACGTTCAAAAAAGTTGTACTGTGTACACAAGAGTTTTACAAACTGTTAATAGGCAGATTGCAACTTGCAGAAGATACCTCTGTATGTGTATTTTTGTAACGCTTCATTAAAGTGAGACGCTAATCACGATTAGAGTATTAGAGCGCTAACGATATTAGCACAATGTAGTATCGTTAGCATCTGATGTTGCTGTGTGTTGGTAGCTAGTTTAAAACTGAAACACGTGACAAGTAAAGGAGCTTCGGAATGAGTAAAGTGACTGATAAAACATTTACACTCAGAGAGGACCAGAAAGAGTTGAGAAATGTTATATTGGGCCTAAATCTGATCGTGTAGATGTCTGTTTCTGAGTATTTTACATCACCTCGTTGATCACTGATGGCTGCTGATAACTGCTAATTTCCTCCACTGGTGATGGGAAATCTGAGTAACTTTTTGTTCTTTTGTCTTTCTTCCTCTAAAGTGTCACACTGAAAGGAAATAGACGTCACCATCATCAATCATTTATTTAATTTACTGGAGAACATTAAGGTAAAGACCCTCATGACCTTCAGACGTGTCATAACTGAGTGAATGTGGCTGGTTGGTTTGATTTTGATATACCAATTGGCTTTTTAAAAGCTACATATGCACTTGCTGTGATACATCCATGAAAACATTCCATTCATGTCTTAATTTTAAGAATTTTTAAAGGAATGGTAAAAATTAAATCCTACTTTTAAAGGGCTTTTAAGTGAATGACTTCTTCTGTTCCCGCCCTCCAGATTCACCAAGGATCTGGCTAATTACTGGGAATTGACTGTCACTTCTGGAATGGCCTTTTGTGGTATGTTTTGATTTTTCTCAATTTCAAGAATCCATAGTCTGGATTCTGAATTTAAAAAAGTGTAATGTAATGACAGCTTGTAGAACAAGAAAAAATGCAGGGTGGTTTGTTATTGCTGTGATGTCATGTGAGTGACAGGTTGCTCCGCCCTCGGGCCAATAAACACGCCATCAGAGATGATATGGATTAAAAAAAAATATAGTGATGAGCACGGACATCTCATTTATAATATTCTGTTCAGAAAAATACAAGTTTCTTTTTTACTTTAAAAGTAAAAAAACAATTAAAAACAGCAATGGGGCTCAGTAGGTTTTGAGAGCTACAAACAGAACTAGATGCAAATCAGTACAAAGGGTAAATAATGATTAAAAAAAAGTATGCATTTGTGAAATCATTAAATAAAACAACGCAGGGGCAAGTACGTCAAAGATTGACGATGAAAAGTTCTAGAGAAGGGTGATGGAGAGAAGATTGAAGCGATAGGAATGGGGGATATTTTTAGAGTAGCAATACCCCCTGTTTCCTGCTGCCTCACGTGCGAGGCTAAATATAGATCGCCTGTTGGCGACAGAGACCTGCATGGAATACAAAACAGTACACACACACACGCACATGTTGTGTTTTGTAGGGACATTCCATAGGCGTAATGGTTTTTATACTGTACAAACTATACATTCTGTCCCTAGACACTACCCCTACCCTTAAATGTTCTGCTATTTTAGATTTTCAAAAAAGATAATTCTGTATGATTTATAAGCTTGTTTCCTCGTGGGGACCAACAGAAGGTCCCCACAATGTTGAAGATTTACTGGTTTTACTTAAACCAAGTGTCCCCACAATGCATGGAATACAAGAACACACACCTCCAGCACACACTCATTCATTAAAATGAGCTCATCAGTGTCGATGTGAGCAATATGAAAGAGAGCCACCGAAACAAGATCACAGAGAAGATGTGTGGGTGTTTTATTATATATCGTGCTGTATTAGTTTTTTAACAGGGTGATTGTGTGTGGCTCTAACTGTTACATTAAGTCTTGATTTACATCCTCTGTAAAGACTGTCCAACTCACTCCCTTAGACTCTCACGTGCCAGATTTTTGCACTGGATCAAGCTGAATGTTGTGCTTGTTTATTGATAAGTTTTATGTTATTATAGGTGTATATACAAATCCTTAAGGTGCACTCAGTAATATTTGGTAATTAAAAAAGTTTAATACATGAACCGTTCTTTTGAGAAATATAATTATAATGATCTTCACTAACATCACAGGAACAATTTAAGGCTTATTGGCTTCTGAAAAGGTGTGTATTCTACTCTACATGGAGGAGGTCGCCCTCTCATGGACAGTGAACACAAAACAAGTCAACTAAATAATATTACATCAAATATGGGATATCAGTCTACTGAGACAAATAAAAGCAAAAACTTGAGTGTAGTAAAATAGTTTTAATTTCCATTTAGTTTAATAAATGATCAGAATTAGTACAAAAAGTTCATAAAAAATCTCTTGGTTCCACTAAAATAAAAGAATACACACTTGACTTTAGTTTTATTTAATATTTTCACAATTTTAAAATGTACTTTTTTTGTACATGAAGTTTTCTTTCAATAGCCAAATCTGTTAGATATTTATCATTTCCCCATTTTAAATGATTTGGTAAGTGGGATTTGGTTTTCCCCATGTTAAACCATAATCACAGAGACAGTTTATCACAGAGACCTCAACAATTTTGTGTGTTTTTTTTTACTTATCTCTCTACTTATATCCCCTGGCACATTTATTGAATGATTGCTTTTAAGCAAGACAGAGAAGTTGTCTGTCCTTTTGTCCTGTGTGTGTCTTATTTGTATTCTGGAATTAGAGGAATTCTTGTGTCCTGTCAAGAGGGATAAACCCTGCATGTTTGGATCCTGTATTTTTTTTTCCAGACTGCTGGGAAATTCATGAACTATAGCTGCAAAGGTGTTTGCTACATTATGGGGATGATATGTCCTCACAAAGACGGCAATTTCCGAAATCCTTGTCCTTGTGGGGAATTTTTTTGTCCCCATGAGGAAAACAGCTTATAATAAACATACCATGTTTTTTTGAAAATATAAAAATTCAGTATGAGCCACAGAACAGATCAGGATGGTGTATGCCGTGCCTCAAAGCGGTTTTATTTGTTTTGTTAATAAATGTTCTATGTTTAATATAAGCGAGTTTATGTTGGTTTCTTATTTATTTTTGTTTCACACGTTTGCTGATTTTCAGTTTTTTATTTAAACTATGTACGAGTTATTTGGTATTTTATATTAGGCCTATAGCATGGTGCTTATAAACCCATCTTATTTATTTTGTTAATAAAAGTTCTGTTTAATATAAGCGAGTTTGTCTTTGTACTGTTTTGCTGTTTTGTATTTTCATTCAGAATAATAATGAATCCACGATTCAAGCAATTGCCACTCTCAAATTGCCCATAATTTGAAAGCGAAAGTAAAATGCGCACATAAGTGATTTAAGAGCGAGGTGGAAAAGAGGGAAAACTACAACGTTGATAAACAAAACTCCCCCTGATTGTATTATGATATTACTGGTGTTGTTACATTGATTAACCGGTGGGATTGATTTTCCTCACGGTCATATCCCTAGTTTCCAGGATTTGATGATAATATAGCATAATGAGAGATTTATAAGCTTTTTTTTTTGTAAGTCAGTCATTTTTGACTGGGAACAGCACAAGTGTGACTTCGTGGCATTTTGTACAAAATAAAAGCATTTCATACATCTTCCTGGTTAAATATTAAATCACAATAGTGTAATAAACAGAGCATTTTTTCCCATATTTTGTTGGATATTGAAACATTTACCCACAAATAATGCTTTTATTCACTCAAAAACAGAGGCGCATAAGCTCAGGTCAATGAGGCCTACGATCAATCAGTTCTAAAAACAAATACAAAACCTGTCCTAATTGAAAGAAAACAAGTTGACAAAAAGATTTAATCCAATATTTCAATATTTGTAAAAAATATATAATAATGAGCGATTTACAGGTAATTTTTAAAAGGCTGGTCATTTTTGACCAGGAACACAAAAGGTGTTACAGGGTTTTCATCACAGCAGAAGGGTTGAGTAAACTAAGCCTGCTCCAGAGCAGGTTATGTTCAGAGACTAAGTTGCTTAGTTGCTACTTGCGTACCCTGAAAGTTCCCTCTACTTTTGGAACCAAAAGTTGAGGTTATCCACTTACCCAGGTTAGTTACATTATCTGCTGAGAAAGCCCAGGAAGACAGACAAGAGAATCTGAGTAATCAAATAAAATTAATAAACAACCAACTTACTAATAGCAATGCATTCCTGAACTAAAAACCAAGTTTTGGCAAATAGAAAATCTTTGGGGTAAGACTTATGTTACTAAATATAATAAAAAAATAAACAAAAAAGACTCTGAATATAATAATATGAAATGGTGCTAAAATCTGGGCTGTAGTTCTGGAACTTCAGCGTGTCATGTCAAGTCATCTTTATTTATATAGCACTTTATACAACACAGATAACGATTCAATTCTGCTGTAAAGCAGCTATAAAACGACAGTAGTAAACAGTCATTCAATTGAATCAGTTCAGTTGGTGTTGATTCATCTTGGTTAATTAACTGTGTAAAGTACTTTAATTATGAAATGAGTTCCATTCAACTATAAAGCACCTCTGCAGAAAACAGTTATGTCATCATCCATACATGTTCTCTAAGTTCTCATCCAATTGTTATTTACAATAAGTGTGCCGAAGCAAGCCAGAGGCAACAGCGGCAAAGAAAAATGGAGGGGGGAAAAACCTTGGGAGAAACCAGGCTCAGTTAAGGGTCCTGTTCCTATCTTCAGGAACAAGATTAGGCACCCCTGCTGTAAAGGGTCTGGGCTATCAGTTTGGCATTGAGGAGGGTCAGGGCTGTGACTTTGGGTCTCTGAACCTCCTGGATCGTGGCTTTGAGGTTGTGGGGCATCTGGGCTGTGACCTTGGATCCCTGTTGTTCCTGAACAATGACTCTAAGGTTGGCGAGGGTCTTGGCTGTGGCCTTGGATCACTGTTGTTCCTGAACCATGACTCTAAGGTTGGCGAGGGTCTTGGCTGTGGCCTTGGATCACTGATGTTCCTGAACCATGACTCTAAGGTTGGTGAGGGTCTTGGCTGTGACCATGGATATCTGATGAACCTGGACACTTCGAAGGGTCTAGACACTGTGGAGGAAAGTTCATGGTCCAACATTAAACATTAAGTCAAACAAAGATACAAATTCGTAATAAAAACATCACTGAGATTTTCCATGAGTTCTCAGTTTGGAGCTTCTGAGTTTCTATGTTCTTATTGTCTCTTTGTCCTGTCTTTAGTAACTTTTCCCCCATAACTTTTACAGTGGATGAACTGCAAGTCTTCAGGAAATCTACACTTACCAATGTTTTTGCTGATTTTTTAAAATTTAGACATTTCACTAGACATTTTAGTCAGAGGAGTGGTGATTATATACACATGCTCCAAAAGACCCAAATGAGGGACATGGGTGAAAATGCCCGTAAAGCTCAAACAGTGTAACTTTCAGACCCCACTGTTGAGCATTCACCTACTGGTGAAACTCTTCTCCTCAACTGGACAAATAAGGACATTTCCAGCGCTGCTACTTTGTGCTATATCTGGCTAGACTAATGTATTCTAGAGAGTAGATTACTTCTGCTGAGTGCAGCAATGCAAAAGCTGGCTGATCAGATAACAGACATGCAACAACATCCAGACTCTGATATAATTGTTCTCGGGGACTTTAGCAGAGCAAAGCTTTCCCTTGAGCTGCCCAACTACAGACAGCACATTGCATGGTCCACCAGAGAGAAACATCCCTTACCACTGCTACACCACAATAAAGGATGCATATTGCGCTGATCCCAGAGCAGCTTTGGGACTGATCACTGCCTAGTTCATCTGCCCCTGACTTACAGGCAGAAACTTGGAAGAAATCTGGCAATCCTGTAGTAAGGACTGTAAAGAGATGCACCTACGAAGGGGAGCAGGATCTACTAGACTGTTTTGACTCCACTGAATGGAGAGGTTTTGAAGCTGATATCCTATGTCAGTGTCTATGGGGACATATGTGTTCCTACATCTTGAGTAATTTAGGCCAAAAATCAATGTAGCTAAAAGTGCTACTCTGAAAAGATGAAAAAGTTCTCAGCCACCGACCCTGCAAAAAAAAAAAAAAAAAAGCCTGAAGGACATCACCAACCACAAGGCAGAAAATGAAGAAAGCACTTGGCCCAAACAGTGTCTCATCCACCTGTCTGAAAGTCTGTACAGATCAGCTTTCACCAATCTTCACCCAGATCTTTAACAGATCTCTAGAGCAGTGCAAAGTCCTTTCCTGGTTTAAATGCTCCACCATCATCCCCATCCTAAATGATCCAAAGATCACAGGACCAAATGACTACAGACCTGTTGCTTTAATGTCTGTGGTCATGGAGTCATTTAAGAGCCTTGTATTGGCCCACTTGAAGAATATCACTAGACCCTTGCTAGAACCCATCCAGTTTGCTTGAGAAAATAGGTTAGTGGATAATGCAGTCAACACAGCACTGCATTACATCCTGCAAAATCTTAACATATCGTGATAATGGATATGTTGGTAAATTATTGACTATTATTAACTCAGGGGGAACTTCAAGTGAGTATATTAATTCAAAGAGGTTCTGCTGACAAAACAAAATTTGGTAATACCTGCATTACATGTATTTAAGAACTGTAACTGTAATCTGATTATGAGCTTTTATAATGCAATATAATCGAACTACAATTTCTTTCTTTTTTTCTAATTTCAATTTACTTTTTGAAACCTGATTACACAATTCAAATCACATATAGTCATTTGCTAACCAGCATTGCCTACAAGGATTCATTGTGTGTGCATTTTATTAGTAACCATTACATTGTAAGTGCTCTTCATCCTCTTCTTCCTCCTCATCCTCGTCTTCCTCCTCATCCTCTTCTTCCTCCTCATCCTCGTCTTCCTCCTCATCCTCTTCTTCCTCTTCTTCCTCCTCATCCTCGTCTTCCTCCTCATCCTTCTCTTCCTCCTCATCCTCTTCTTCCTCCTCATCCTCATCTTCCTTGTCCTCGTCCTCGTCTTTCTCCTCATCTTCCTCCTCATCCTCTTCTACCTCAGATGAGAAATTGCCTTCAATGTGACTCGCTATGGAAACAAACAGTCATTTAAATTGTGATGTTCATTCAAAGATAAAATTTATAACAATCACATCTATATGTTACATGATGCACATCTAATATTTGTACATCTGTAGATATTCACCTGTACCAGATATCTTTCCTATTGACTCTTTGCAGAAATCTTCAATTTTCTTTTGTAGCAGAGAGACAGATTTTCTAATATCATCATAACAGATGGGAGTATTGATGACAGTCGTGAAAATATTTGTAGAGCTGGGGGGAAATGGGAAACACTGGGAACTCTGCAGACAGAGTAGACAAGATATCAACCATGATATCAACCAAGAAAAAAAGTAGACAAGATATCAACCATGCAACATATATATATATATATATATATATATATATATATATATATATATATATATATATATATATATATATATATATATATATATATATATATATGTGTGTGTGTGTATATATATATATATATATATATATATATAATATATATATATATATAGGTGCTGGTCATATAATTAGAATATCATCAAAAACTTAATTTATTTCACTAATTCCATTCAAAAAGTGAAACTTGTATATTATATTCATTCATTACACATTTAACTAACAACTAAGGAAAATTCCATCTCAGAAAATTAGAATATTGTGAAAAGGTTCAATATTGCAGAAACCTGGTGCCACACTCTAATCAGCTAATCAACTCAAAACACCTGCAAAGGCCTTTAAATGGTCTCTCAGTGTAGTTCTGTAGGCTACACAATCATTGTGAAGACTGCTGACTTGACAGTTGTCCAAAAGACGACCATTGACACCTTGCAAAAGGAGGGTAAGACACAAAAGGTCATCGCAAAAGAGGATGGATGTTCACAGAGCTCTGTGTCTGAGCACATTAATAGAGAGGCAAAGTGAAGGAAAAGATGTGGTAGAAAAAAGTGTACACACAATAGAGATAACCGCACCCTGGAGAGGATTGTGAAACCAAACCCATTCAAAAATGTGGGCAAGATTCACAAAGAGTGGACTGAAGCTGGAGTCAGTGCTTCAAGAACCACTACACACAGACTTATGCAAGACATGGGCTTCAGCTGACTCATTCCTTGTGTCAACCCACTCTTGAACAACAGACAGCGTCGGAAGCGTCTCGCCTGGGCTAAAGACAAAAAGGACTGGACTGCTGCTGAGTGGTCCAAAGTTATGTTCTCTGATGAAAGTAAATTTAGCATTTCCTTTGGAAATCAGGGTCCCAGAGTCTGGAGGAAGAGAGGAGAGACACACAATCCATGTTGCTTGAGGTCCAGTGTAAAGTTTCCACAGTCAGTGATGGTTTGGAGTGCCATGTCATCTGCTGCTGTTGGTCCACTGTGTTTTCTGAGGTCCAAGGTCAACACAGTCATGTATCAAGAAGATTTAAAACACTTCACGCTTCTGGCTGCTGACCAACTTTATGGAGATGCAGATTTCATTTTCCAACAGGACTTGGCACCTGCACACAGTGCCAAAGCATCCAATACCTGGTTTAAGGGCCGTGGTATCCCTGTACTTAATTGGCCAGCAAATTCGCCTGACCTTAACCCCATAGAAAATCTACGGGGTATTGTGAAGCGGAAGATGCGATATGCCAGACCCAACAATGCAGAAGAGCTGAAGGCCACTATCAGAGCAACCTGGGCTCTCAGAACACCTGAGCAGTGCCACAGACTGATCAACTCCATGACACGCCGCATTGCTGCAGTAATTCAGGCAAAAGGAGCCCCAACTAAATATTGAGTGCTGTACATGCTCATACTTTTCATGTTCATACTTTTCTGTTGGCCATTGGTCTTAAGTAATATTCTAATTTTCTGATACTGAATTTGGGATTTTCCTTAGTTGTCAGTTATAATCATCAAAATTAAAAGAAATAAACATTTGAAATATATCAGTCTGTGTGTAATGAATGAATATAAGATATAAGTTTCACTTTTTGAATGGAATTAGTGAAATAAATCAACTTTTTGATGATATTCTAATTATATGACCAGCACCTGTATATTCATGTTCTACTACCTGTAGGAAAAGGATGTGACTCTCTGTGTGTGAAAGCTGCTCAATTTCAGCATCTTGTCTCTTCAGGTCATCAATCTCCTGTCTCATTTGCTTCATGAATTTTTCAGTTGATCTCACTACAGTCTTTTCCCGAGATTCGATCAGCTGTGTCACCCTAGAGCGGCTTCTCTTAATGAAGTGGATCAACTCAGTAAAGATCCTCTCACTGTTCTTTACTTCTGCCTGTGTGGAGCGCTGTTAGGATACACATCACAGTCAGCTCTTACTGTGGTTGCACATAGACTTTGTACCTTCTTGCCACTGCGCTCACTCAACATGTAGAAAACTCACCTTATGAGTCTGCACAACCTCTTTCAGCTCCTGAAGATCTTTCTCTCTCTGCTGGATTCTCTTCTGGAAGTTTCTTTGCGTTTGTTCCAGATGTTTCTGTTGAACAAAGAAATTGCTGAAAAATGCTCTAACAGAATTATTTTTGAGTCTCTAAATCACTTGACTTCATATGTAATGTTAACGATATACAAACACGGTTTATGTAACTGCACTTACAGTGTGCACTCACATCCTGTTACAAAACCAACAGTAAAGTCTTACTAAAAACTGAAAACCAGTAGTTCATTAAAATGTTATGGCTACACTCCTAAAATCTAGCTTTCATCTATACATGCTGATTTAAAAAGACAATGTCATCTATTATAATGAAGTATACCGATAGCCTATAATCATTATTGGCATCTAAAAAGTGCCTCTTGGATCTTTCTTCACAAACTATTAAAATATTCTTAACCCAGAAAGAGTGAAGCAGCTTTTAAATTTTAAGTATGTGAAATGTAATTTTGTAAATGTAAAATTAGTAATATATAATTTGATTTATACCTGCTTCTCTGTCCTCTCTGCTGTAGCGGTTACAGTGTCATGGTTTTTGTGTTCATCCATTGTACACAGGTAACATATACAGCAGCCATCAGTGCGGCAGTAGATTTCCAGTTGTTTACCGTGTTTAGGACAGATCATCTGCTGGAGTCGTCCAGTGGCATCGATCACTTTGTGCGGCTTTCCTGGGCGAAATTCTTCATGACGTTCAAAATGATTTTGACAGTAAGATTCCAGACACACCAGACAGGACTTGATGGCTTTGTGTTTTCTTCCAGTGCAGACGTCACACTCCACATCTCCAGATCCAGCAGGAACTGCAGCTAGGAATTTAGTCTTCTTCAGTTTCTCCACCATTTCAGCAAGCACCACATTCTTACATAAGGTAGGTCTTGAATAGAAGACCTGTCTGCACTGAGGGCAGCTATAAACTCTCTTCTGATCATCCTGATTCCAGCAGCCGGTAATACAGCTCATACAGTAACTGTGTCCACAAGGAATGGTCACTGGATTCTTCAGTTGATCCAGACACACTGAACAGGTGAACTCATCCTGTCCCACTGAAATTGTGGCTTCTGCCATTTCACAGCATATGAACTCAACAACAGCTCAACAATAACTTCCTGCAGGTTCTTTCAACTGAAGAGTTGAAGCAGTTTCCTGATTATTTGTGTAAGAGACTCGAGCAAAAAGGCGTGTCTGAATGGTGTGACTTCAGAGAAATGGAAAGTTAACTTTTAGAAACGGAAACTGAGTGCAGAGCTAAAGGTGGCCAGTAAGGGTGCTCAAACACCATTTATTTGTTTGTCAACTAGAGCTTGACAAACCAAAATGATTCTGCAAAAGTCGACCAGTGATCTTTGAAATCTGCAAGTCTGTGAGAAATTCAAGGCGTTTGCTATATCACAGCATTCGATATCATCAATATAATGTTTTTATGAGGAGTCACTCAATGGCAGTATTAAGAAAAGTATCTAGGCCATTATAGTTCAAATTGTAAAGACTTTCAAAGTCATTCTCATATAATACATATAATTTAGTATCTCTGCCAAAATTTCAAAATGTAATTTTTTTGTTTTGTTTTCATGCATATTGTGATATGCAAAAAAAAAAAAACACAGCTATGTTTCTCAAGATATGCCATTGTTATGATGTTAGCTCTAGTATCACTACAGTTTGGAGTGTCATTATTTGTCTGCAGGAGACTAACAACCAACTCTTGCTTGTATAGACTCCTCCGTACTGTATGTTAATTTTTTGTTCCTCCTTGTCGCTCGTTCATCATCTTTGCTTTATTTTTCATGACACTCTGCATATTGGTCCAATTTGGGGGATGAGGAAAGGTGTGTTTGTTTGAGCTGATTTCAAATATCAACAGTGTTTCTCAGAAAGCGCTTACTGCACTTTTAATATTTACATAGCTTGACGTTGATCTTACTGTACTGCTGCTGAGGTTCCCACAGGAAAACTTGTGAAAGGATGATCAGTGTTTGACGTAAAAATACCATTCTCTAATAGTCCCATTGACATTCATTACATGAATAAAAATGATAAGAACAAACATTGAGACATTTGATCAAATGATCTTATTTTATGTACTGCAGAGTAAAGACAGTTCGTGTGAGATGAACTTTATGACTTTACATAATTAATAGAACTATACCACCATTCAAAAGTAAGATTTCTTTATTTTTTTTTAAAGAAATTAATGCTTTTATTTAGCAAGGATGCATTAAATAGATCAAAGTGTCAGTAAACACATTTATAAAGTTACAAAAGATTTCTAAATTAAAGAAATTTTAAATTGAAATAATTTAGTTTTACAATATTACTGTTTTCACTTTATTTATGATAATCAATGCAGCCTTGGTGAGCATAAAATACTTCTTTCAGAAAAAATACAAATAAAATCTTACAGGCACCAAAATTTTGAATGGTGGGGTAAAATATTTTGAAATACAGTCAGAGTAATTAAACCTCATTATTAAACAGCTGACGCAACCAAATGTCAAAGAACGTTTTTATACACAAAAATATTTGTAAAACTTCACATTTGTTAACATTAGTTACATACATTTTGTTAACAAAAAAAGTTGTATCTACCAACGAAAGCCGTAAAATTAACAAATTACATAGCTATTAAAAAAAGGTAAGGGTCTTTTAACCTATAAACACTGCTTTAGAGAAATTAATTTAAAGAAGTTGTAAAGAGTCAAGAGCTAGCTAATTATAAAGAAAAAAAACCTTTACTAAATTTGAACAATTTATTACATAGAAGTATAAAATCAAACATACATTAGAAAGGGTCTCTTTTCCTAAAAGAGTTTGTGTTTGTGTTTGCGTGTTCATGCCTCGCCGTCTTGAACATCCCCTGTATCACTAAAAGATATTAAGAATTTAATATTGATATTCATGTCTCCTTGTCCTCTTGGCTCGGGGGACTCCTGAGGCAGCTGACGGGTACCGGCAGGCCAAGCGGACTGCAGCCCGGGTAGTTGTGGAGGCAAAAACTCGGGTCTGGGAGGAGTTCGGTGAGACCATGGAGAAGGATTATCGGTCGGCCCCGAAGAAATTCTGGCAAACCGTCCGGCGCCTCAGGAGGGGGAAGCAGTGCCCTGCCAACACTGTTTACAGTGGGGATGGGAATCTGCTGACTTCAACTGGGGACATCGTTGGGCGGTGGAAGGAATACTTTGGGGATCTCCTCAATCCCACCGACACGTCTTCCACTGAGGAAGCAGAGGCCGAGGACTCAGAGGTGGGCTCACCCATCACCCAAGCTGAGGTCACTGAGGTAGTTGGAAAGCTCCTTGGTGGCAAGGCAGCGGGGGTGGATGAGATACGCCCTGAGTACCTCAAGTCTCTGGATGTTGTGGGGCTTTCTTGGCTGACACGCCTCTGCAGCATCGCGTGGCGGTTGGGGACAGTGCCTCTGGACTGGCAGACCGGGGTGGTGGTCCCTCTTTTTAAGAAGGGGGACCGGAGGGTGTGTTCCAACTACAGAGGGATCACACTCCTCAGCCTCCCCAGGAAAGTCTATGCCAGGGTACTGGAGAGGAGAATAAGGCTGATAGTCGAACCTCAGATTCAGGAGGAACAATGCGGTTTTCGTCCCGGTCGTGGAACACTGGACCAGCTCTATACCCTCTCTAGGGTGCTGGAGGGTTTATGGGAGTTTGCCCAACCAGTCCACATGTGTTTTGTGGATCTGGAGAAGGCATTCGACCGTGTCCCTCGTGGCGCCCTGTGGGGGGTGCTCCGGGAGTATGGAGTCCGGGGCCCTTTGCTAAGGGCTGTCCGGTCCCTGTATGACCGGAGCAGGAGCTTGGTTCGCATTGCCGGCAGTAAGTCAGACCTGTTCCCAGTGCATGTTGGACTCCGGCAGGGCTGCCCTTTATCACCGGTCCTGTTCATAATTTTTATGGACAGGATTTCTAGGCGCAGTCAGGGGCCGGAGGGAGTCTGGTTTGGGGACCACAGGATCTCATCCCTGCTTTTTGCGGATGATGTGGTCCTGTTGGCTCCATCGGGCCGGGACCTCCAGTGTGCATTGGGACGGTTTGCAGCCGAGTGTGAGGCGGCTGGGATGAGGATCAGCACCTCCAAGTCTGAGACCATGGTTCTCAGTCGGAAAAGGGTGCCTTGTCCTCTTCAGGTTGGTGGAGAGCTCCTGCCTCAAGTGGAGGAGTTCAAGTATCTTGGGGTTTTGTTCACGAGTGAGGGAAGGAAGGAGCGTGAGGTTGACAGGCGGATCGGTGCAGCTTCTGCAGTAATGCGGTCGATGTACCGGTCTGTCGTGGTGAAGAAGGAGCTGAGCTGCAAGGCGAAGCTCTCGATTTACCGGTCAATCTACGTTCCTACTCTCACCTATGGTCATGAGCTTTGGGTCATGACCGAAAGAATGAGATCCCGGATACAGGCGGCCGAAATGAGCTTTCTCCGCAGGGTGGCAGGGCGCTCCCTTAGAGATAGGGTGAGGAGCTCGGACACTCGGGAGGAGCTCAAAGTAGATCCGTTGCTCCTTCACATCGAGAGGAGTCAGCTGAGGTGGCTCGGGCATCTTTTTCGGATGCCTCCTGGACGCCTCCCTAGGGAGGTGTTCCGGGCATGTCCCACCGGGAGAAGGCCCCGGGGAAGACCTAGGACACGCTGGAGAGACTATGTCTCTTGGCTGGCCTGGGAACGCCTCGGTGTCCCCCCGGAAGAGCTGGAGGAAGTGTCTGGGGAGAGGGAAGTCTGGGAGTCTCTGCTCAGACTGCTGCCCCCGCGACCCGGCCCCGGATAAGCGGTGGAAGATGAGATGAGATGAGATGAGATGAGTCTCCTTGTCTCTTTGGACACGTAACGTTACACTATCGAGGTATCCAAAACACATTTAAATCAGTTATTTTAAAATCATTATTCAGCAATCAATCAGACACGCAGAATCAATTAATTTGGTTTTTCATTGTGTATCAGAAGATATTTGCCTTTGACAATAATGTAGGTGGGGAAAAAAATGAAAGGCTCTCCTACCGTAAATGTTGCTAAATGTTTAAAGGGTTAGTTAAACCAAAAATTCTGTCATGACTTGCTCACCCTTATGTCGTTCCAAACCCATAAGACTTTCGTTGTTCTTCAGAACACAAGTTAAAATATTTTTGACGAGACCTGAGAGATTTCTGTCCTCCATAGACAGATACGTAACTGAAACGTTGACTCTTCAAAAAGTTTTTGAATTGAGAGATGTAGTCCAAATTTTCTGAAGAAACTTGTTCGCTTTATATGATGAGCAGATTTAATTTTGGCTTATGTTTATTCCCACAAAAATTGATCAAAAATCAGTGCTGCATAACACGAGAATGAACCTCATTGGTTCTTGCTGAAACTCAAGCATCCTGCATAACTTCTGAATCAGCTACGAAAAAATCATGACCGGGGCATCCTTGATAATAAATATAAAATATAAAACATTATATAACTTTAAGTCTTTTCATTGTAAAAATGCAGTTTTCACAGAGCAGAGTTTTTCTAGTTTTATTAATTTGTTGTTTGTATGGTTAATATAAATGTAGGCTTATTGTGAGTGCACCAAGGTTTAAAAAAGGTAATGCAGGCTGCACACGGTAACATTTTTTTCAATCCGGCCCTCAAGCTAAAATGAGTTTGACACACCCGCTTTAAATACAGTAATGGAGCTGTGACACTGGCACTATGAAGGGTCTGAGCGGTCAGTTTGACGTGGAGGGTCTGGTCCATGAATCGATCCTTTTGGAGATATATGGTTCAAATTTTACAGGTGGCTTTAACTCTAATACTGTGGAGGAAAATGCATTAATACCAATCACTCATTAATGTCAAAATGTCAAACATTCAGTCAAGCAGTAATTAAACCATCAAACGCTGTTATATAAAAACGAAAAGGCACATTCCATGAGTTCTTAGATGAAATGGTGACAATATAAATGAAACATCTTGAAATAGACTCTTAACTGATGACGTGTGCATTATAGTTTGCTTGTAATATTGTGCTTGTGCTTTCTTCCAGTGGTTCTCAATCCTGGACTTGGGCACCCACTGCACTGAACATTTCCTATTAGCCGCCTTTTCACTGCTGATGGTCACACATAGGGGGCAAACGACAGGCGTATCCAAATGTAGTGGAAAGGCGGCTTCTGTATCTCTCATCTGACACACTCAGTTTAGGTCATGAAACTGATGATCTGATGTAGGTGTGATGAATAAGACAGAAAGAAGCTGGGCCAGGATTGAAAACCATTGATCTTATACTGCTCAATTTATTAATGAGAAATAATGGCATAAGTACGTCTAGGTTACATGAGGATAATGGAGTAAACTAAAAAAGGAAATATGTGATCATGCAAATGACAATGGCTGTTCACCCCAGATTGAACTAAATAGACTTGATCAAGATATGAAGTAAGTGATGCATGCAAATGATAAGAATACAAGTGTTTCATACTTTCTGTGACCAATAACTGCTTCTAATAAGCATGGAGAATTTTTTTAGAAAATCTACATGGGTTCGGTCCACTTAGTTTTGTCATGGCCTTGAGGTATTAACTTGTGGGAATGCGATGAGTCGTGGTCACGACTTCTTTATGTTGAGGGAACAACATCTCGTGGCACATTCTCATGGCCATTTAATTACGAATGAAAAAATGAGGGCGGAATTAAGAAAGTATTATATTAACCTATATTATAGCCTACTATATTGCATGTGATGTTGTCAATAGACAGCATTCAAATGAAGTTTATTATCAATAAATTATCATAATATAGGCCTACAAGAAAATATTTTAATCCATCCTATCTCACAGCCTTTTAAATCCATGCACAGATCATGTCTTTATTATTATTAATATTATTATTATAAATATATAATATTATATATTGTGCCTATTAAACCTAAAATGAAATATCCAAAATATGTTAAATTCCCTTAAAGTCAACTTCTCGTAAATTTGCATGCGCCTACAGAAATAAAGTCATATAATCAAACTTTTCTGGCATGACTGTCGGGCATTTACAGTATTTATTAAACATAGGCTATATGGTACTGTAACAGGCTATTAGATCATATATAATGCTACTTGGGTAAAATAGAAGTGAAATATTAGTGAATGGATTTAAAATACTTTGGAATTAGATGAATACTGTTTTGTATCTTAAATATTCTTTTCACATATAGACTATTGATAACAAATTATTCTAACTTAATTCGAATGCTGTGACAGGCATGAGGGGGTACAAATGAAAACAGACGCTCATTTGTGCTACTGGTGTAGTCTACAGGAATACAATCAAAGTCAAAAGTTTATTGGCATGCAATTTTATTTTGAGCATTTACAGTTTTTACAAAATATATACTTTAAGTAACTTAATATGTAGAAAGTTAATTAGGTAATGAGATATTGAAAATGGGGGGGGGGGGGGAGTAAACCAAATACATAACAATGAATAAAAATAGAAACTATCAGTGAATGGATTTAAGAAACTGTTGGGATAGATAAAAATGATAAGACGATAACAAACTTCATTTGAATGCTGTCTATAGGCACCATCGTGCCATGCAATATAATAATATAATCATTTCTTAATTCTGCTCTTTTTCTAAATTAAAATACATAAGCTTCTCCATGTATGATAATTCCCGGTTGATGTGCTCGTGCATTGTTTTACGTATTTAACTAATGGCCACGAGAAAAATGTATCGTTTTATCAACATAATATCTTGAAGGCACGACTACATTGTGTGTCCTCAACATAAGGATGTCGTTACCTCGACAAAATGATCTCATTTTCACCTTCCCACGAGTAAATACTATGTTGTGCTGGCCAAAACACATTAACAAAGTGAACCGGACATGTCCCCTCCCAGTCACCGTAGTCTGGTCTCTCTCTCTCTCTCTTACTCTGTGTTTGTGTGTGCTTTTTTAGTAAAACTTACTTTGTTTCAATGCGTCTTCCCTAGAAATTGTAGTGGTTGCATTGTTTTGAACTATGGAAACCAAAAGACATTGGAAGTATGATGTTCATATATGGAGTATAGTGCATCATGTAATGAATCTCAATTTTTTTGAACCACTTTACCTCTATCAGATATTTTTTTGGTCTCCTTTTTGCAGAAATCCTCGAGTTCCTCTTTTAGCAGAGAGACAGATTTTATTACATCATCGTAGAGAAGAGAACTGGCAGGGTTTTTTAACTTAGGCAAACGAAATGCCGGCAGGATAACACCTTTATGGAAACTCTACAGATAAACAAGGAGAAAAAACAAGATCATCAAGTAAAGACAAATGAAGATGCTGTCCTATGTTTCTCAAGCTCTGTTACCTGCAGGAAATGGATGTGATTGTCTGTGAGTGAAAGCTGCTCCAGCTCAGTGTTTCTCCTCCTCAGTTCATCAATCTCCTGCTCAAGTTGTTTCAAGAGTCCTTCAGCTCGACTCACAGCAGCATTTTCCTGATCTCTGATCAGCCGCGTCACCTCAGAGCGGCTTCTCTCAATGGAGCGGATCAGTTCAGAAAAGATCTTCTCACTGTCCTCCACTGCTTTCTGTGCAGAGCTCTGTTAGGACACAAGAAACAATGAGCTTCAGCGAGACTGGAAGTGCGCTAGGATCCTGACTGATTAGAGGATTAATCAAAAAATCAAGCTCAGGTGTCCCAAAGCACTGTAAGGTTATATGTTGGAGCACTGTCCAAAAAGCTACGGCTCTGATATCATGACAGGTTATCAAACTCACCTTATGAGTCTTTACCTCCTCTCTCAGTTTCTGCAGTTCTTTCTCTCCCTGCTGAATTCTCTGCTGATAGTTTTCTTGCTGTTTCTCCAGCTGTTTCTATTGAGCAAAGAAATAACAGTGCTAAACAGAAATTTATTTTTATATAAATGTTATTTCATACATTTAATTTTTTTACCGATTACCTATGTTAAGTTAAAAATACAAATTATTGTTTATGTAACAGTAAGAAAAATCTTTTCAGTCAGTTTTTTTTTAATGAACAGACTAAGCAACTATGACTAAGCATGTATGAATGGTGGTTGAACAGTGGTTTCTCACAAAGTAAAACACTGGATGATACTTTATAACAAAGAACAGATCGCTGAAGGAATTAAATAGAATTTATGAATTATTCTTTATTAACTACAATAATCAAACTGTATTTCCACTTCAGTAACTTTAAAGTTGCAGTAAGTAATTTCCGAGAAGGGCTGTTAAAAGCGGATCAGGGCGAGCAGCACGACACTTGTGGCCAATCAGCTGTAGGAGGCGTGTCCACTCGTGAAGCGAGTGGAGAGAGAGTGAGCAAGAGGGAGATTTGAAGAAAGACAGTAGAAATAGATGAGAAATTACAAAGAGAAAAGGTCAGAGGAAATCTGGAAAAGAAGGCTTATGATCAAACAAGAGCTTCAGGACCAGTGTTAATAATAGAAAACATTTCCAGGGCTGGATAGAGTTAAGCGTGAATGCCAGAAAACGGACGCCGAGGTTGTGTTGTTTTTGCGACATGACAGTCATATGTGATATACGACGTCATAGTGATATACGACGTCATATGTGAGTGACATTGGTTTTGCGGATTCACAGATCAAGATATAATGTTGTTGTAATTACTTATCTACACTAACAGGCCAGTTTTGAATGTCATTAGCTTTATTCAGATGGGATTAGTTTTACATGGAGAGGTGGGGTAAAGTCCTGTGTGAATGTGCCATCTCAGTAATCATGTTGTCACTAAATGACAGGCAATGCCAGTAAAGATTACAGCAACTTTTACCTTCTTTAAAAAAGCCCAGAAAAATTACTTTAGGGTAATGCTAATCCCATCTGAATGTGAATGTCTGTGATTGCTGATATTTTATTATCCTAACGCCTCTGCTCGTGTGTTTTTTGACCTACCTGAGCTACTGTTTGAATGCCAATCTTCAGCAAGCTTTCATGTCATTTCAATATGAATCTGACAAAAAGTCAAATGAATAAATACAGCCAAATTGCAAAAATAAAATAAAAATAAAAAATACTGCGAAGACTACCCATTTAGTATCAGTGTAAAGTAAGATGCTTATCTAGATTTCGTTGCTCACTTATAAACAGCTAGGACTGGGCGATAAGACCAAAATTTTATATCACGATATAGTAATTTTTGGCTTTAAATAAAATTTTTATATCAATTTTTCATACCATTGAAATTTCATTATGTGTAAATTATTATTATTATACTTTGTTCTTAAATTGTTCATGTTAACAACATCAGCATTGCATGACTGTATTTAGTATGTTTTTAGCGTTACGTGTAGATTTCAATTTCTGTTCAGTTTAATCATACAATCCGCCATCAAAATAAGTTTAATTATTGCAGCTGCTGTGAGAAAAGGCTATAAAGGATCCATCACCTGCAGCATCCTCTTATGATATAGCCTACTAGCTGGGACTCCTTCATGCAAAATGAATGAATCATGAATTTCCTGCGGAAACCCACCAGTACCTCTCGAGTTAGAAAATATTACAAGCTTACCGTTGTGAATAAGGCTAAGGTAAGGAGATTTGAACACTGGCTGGTTATATACTGGCTCAAAATTGATTTTGGCTCATTTTTAACCATAAAAAGTTACGGACTGCAGCTTTAACAAATAATAAATTAAAAGACATACATCATGCATGATACATGCAAGCATAGCTCATGACCCTCTGTAATGCCCACGACCAGAAAACACACAATCCCACCTCTGTAATAAACAGGGAGATGTTAGTCCCATCCGAATTGGTACATGAAATCATAGAAATAGGGCTGTTGTTTGTCTGGAGCTAGTGTGCTGCTATCAGCTGCGTTTCTCAAATTAATTACTGCATCTTAATTACATTATAATTATTATCTTATTATAAGCAGACAAATTAGAAATCTCAAAATAGAAGGACATGACTGGATGAAAATTTCAACATAAACAAAAAAAACAACAAACAAAAATAATGTATTTAAAAAACTGTTCCACTACCAAATCTCTACATAATTGGATACTTAGACATATTAACATCAGAAGATATCATTTAATTTATAGGCTGCTGAATCAGCAGATGACAGCAAGCTTGTGCTGTGTAGTAAATTATGTGATTGCTAGCAGATAGGATGTAACGGATTTATCATGCTGTGCCATCTAGAGTTATCTAGATGTCTGAACTAGATATGTAATAATACCTGCTTCTCTGTCCTTTCTGCTGTAGCTGTTACAGTGTCGTGGTTTTTGTGCTCGTCAATTGTACACAGGTAACATATACAGCGGCCATCAGTGCGGCAGTAGATTTCCAGTTGTTTACCGTGTTGAGGACAGATCATCTGCTGGAGTCGTCCAGTGGCATCGATCACTTTGTGTGGATTTCCTGAGCGAAATTCTTCATGACGTTGAAAATGAGCTTGACAGTAAGATTCCAGACACACCAGACAGGACTTGACGGCTTTGTGTTTTCTTCCAGTGCAGACGTCACACTCCACATCTCCAGATCCAGCAGGAACTGGAGCTTGGAGTTTAGTGTTCTTCACTTTCTCCACCATTTCAGCCAAAATGGTGTTTTTACCTAAATCAGGTCTTGAATTCAAGATCTTTCTGCACTGAGGGCAGCTATAAACTCCCTTCTGATCATCCTGGTTCCAGCAGCCGGTAATACAGCTCATACAGTAACTGTGTCCACAAGGAATGGTCACTGGATTCTTCAGTAGATTCAGACACACTGAACAGATGAACTCATCCTGTCCCACTGAAATATTGGCTTCTGCCATTTCACTGCATATGAACTCAACAACAGCTCAACAATAACTTAATGCAGGTTCTTTCAACTGAAGAGTTCAAGTAGTTTCCTGTTTATGAGACGTGTAAAAGAAAGACTGGTTTGTTGTAGGGTGTGACTGTGACTTCAGGAATCTGGAAAGTCAACTCTTATCTATAGAAACTAAAAGTGTCTAGGTTATTGTAGTTTAAATGTAAAGCCTTTCAAGGTCAAAATTTGTTTGATTAGCTTCAGAATGTTAGTCCCTGCTGGTATATATTCAGAAAACCAATAAAATTCTTCTGTAAAGCTTTACACTTTGTTTGACAATTAGAAACAAATCAGTTTCACCCAGTGTGTAGTGTGTCCTGTATTTTCTGATTAGTAACAGAATCACTTATCACTGATTCATGAATGAATCACTGTTTTGAGCCAGTTCTTTTTCAATCAATAGGTCAAATGGCTTAGCAACAGGTGAGTTTCGATTTGCGATTCAATCTGAATCATTCACACGTGGACTGAATGGTTTGCAGTGTGTTCTCACCAAGTAAAATATTGGATGATTCTTTATAACAAAGAACAGATTGTTATAAATAAATTCTTTACTATCCTATAAACCTATAATAAAGTAGCAAATACTATGTTTTTTGCATTTAACCTCAATAACTGTAATGAAAGGGCAAGTCAGCGAATGAGATCCAAATACAGGGTTTAATGAAGCACAGAATGGTGTAACAGGCAGGGTCAAATGGTAGCAAACAGGGATTTCTGAGATAAGGCAGAATCATAAACAATACACAGGTGGGTAGGTCGTAGGCCGGTGGCAGGCAAGAAATAGTCCAGTAATCCAGAGCAGTAAATCCAATAAGGTCGGCAGCGAACAATCAAACAACGGATCAGACAGGCAGAAAACAAGACAAGGGAAAACGCTCAGAAATGACAGGGGTTCACTAATCAAGACTTCGCAGTTTGTGCGTGTGTGAATGGTGCTTAAATAATGATGGATAATGTGCTGCAGGTGTCTGGGGTGATCAGTGACAGGGGACAAGGCTTCTGAGAAATGTAGTGCACAGGTTTGAGTGAGTGGGTGTGTAGTGCATTGTGGGAAGTGAAGTCCGGGAGTGGATCTGCATGTGTGTGTGAGTGAAAGTCCAGGCTGAAGTGCCCTCTTGTGGTAGTCACGGGCACTTCAGCTGATGATTATTACAATAACAAGGCAAATCATTTCTCTAAATAGAAAGACAACTGGATTGACCAAAAATTCCAACAGAATAAAAACACCATTTATTTACTAAAAATAATTGAAATATTGCTGTAATATACTGCCCCACTACAAAATATTTAGATACAAATTACAGATAAAAAGATCATTTAATTAATATTTCAAAAAGAAAAAGAATCAAGAAATGGTAAATACATTTTTACAATCAAAAATACATTTTGGATATCATCCAAATGCTATTGTTATGATATGTAGAATATATATATATATATATATATATATAATATATATATATATATATATATATATATATATATATTTACACACACACATGGTGGAGAGATTCCAGAATTCAAAAGAATAATAGGGTTATAACAAGAATATTTGTTGGAAATATTGTCCAGTAAACTTTCTATGTATTTATTCAAACAAAAATCATATGTTAAAAATCATATTTGAGCAGCATAAGAAATGTCCTTTGTCTTTGTGAGGAAAACTCAGCAATAATTTGGACCATTTCTTTGGTGCTGTGGAGAGTCTGGCCTGTGACTCATGGCTCAGTGAAGTTCCAATACTTTGACTTTGACAAGGGTCCTGGCTGTGACTCTGGCATTGTAAAGAGTCTCGGCCGTGACTCTGGCATTGGTAAGGGTCCCAGCTGTGACTCTGGCATTGTAAAGCCTCTCGGTAGCAACTCTGGCTTTGTTAAGGGACTGGTCGGTGATCCTAGCATTGGGTAGGGACTGGATGGTGACCCTGGCATTGTGGTCCAGGACCATGACTGTGGCGCTGTGAAGGAAAGCAAGCTATTCATGTCGAACAGTAATAAACGCTTTGAAGACAAACCACTGAGATATTTCATTATAATTACTAACTTGAATTAGAGACAATGAGGAAAACAGTTTTAGATTTAACTGAGAGAGTTTGTGTACCAGCTGGTTTAGAATACATCTATACAGCATATAGAATTGAATAATCGCAAGATGATTTTTTTTTTGCATGATTATAGTGAAGGAATCAATAATTGTGTGCATTTTATAAGTAAGACTTACATTGCATGCTGTCCTCAGAAGTGGAAATAATCTCAATGTATGTCACTATGGAAACCAACAGACATTTAAAGTGTTATTTTTATGTAAAGAGGAAACTGATAAAACAAAAGTCTTGGGTTCATTAAATGCTTCAATATATTCAATATATATATATATATATATATATATATATATATATATATATATATATATATATATATATATATATATACACATGCTGATCAGGCATAACATTATTACCACCTTCCTAATATTGTGTTGGTCCCACTTTTGCTGCCAAAACAGCCCTGACCCATCGAGGCATGGACTCCTCTAGACCCCTGAAGATGTGTTGTGGTCTCTGCACCAAGATGCTAGCAGCAGATCTTTTAAGTCCTGTAAGTTGTGAGGTAGAGCCCCCATGGATCGGACTTGTTAGTTTCAGCACATCCCACAGATGCTCGATTGAATTGAGATCTGGGGAATTTGGCAGCCAAGTCAACACCTCAAACTCATTGTTGTGCTCCTCAAACCATTCCTGAAACATTTTTGCTTTGTCAGGGCGCATTATCCTGCTGAAAGAGCCACAGCCACCAGGGAGAACCGTTTCCATGAAAGGCTGTACATGGTCTGCAACAATGCTTAGGTAGGTGGTACATGCCCAAGTACATCCACATGGATGGCTGGAGCCAAGGTTTCTCAAAAGCCCAAAGCATCACACTGCCTCCGCAGGCTTTCGTTCTTCTCATGGTACATCCTGGTGCCCTGTGTTCCCCAGGAAAGCGACGCCATCCACGTGATGTAAAAGAAGACGTGATTCATCAGACCAGGCCACCTTCTTCCATTGCTCCGTGGTCCAGTTCTGATGCTCACGTGGTCAATGTTGGCTCTTTCGGTGGTGGACAGCATGGTCACCCTGACTGGTCTGTGGCTATGCAGCCCCGTACGCAAAACAAACTGACGCACTGTGTATTCTGACACCTTCCTATCAGAACCAGCATTAACCTCTTGAGCAATGTGAGCTACAGTAGCCCGTCTGTTGGATCGAACCACATGGGCCAGCCTTCGCTCCAAACGGGCAACAATGAGCCTCGGCCCCTCACCACTGTTCCTTCCTTGGACCACTTTTGATAGACACTGACCACTGCAGACTGGGAACACCCCACAAAAGCTGCAGTTTTGGAGATGCTCTGGCCCAGTTGTCTAGCTGTCACCATTTGGCCCTTGTCAAACTCGCTCAAATCCTTATCTTTTCCTGCTTCTAACACATCAACTTTGAGGACAAAATGTTCACTTGCTGCCTAATATATCCCACCCACTAATGATGCCATGATGAAGGTGTCAGGGTTATCCGCTGGAGTGCCCTTAACAGCCATTAGAGGGCACTCAACCTCAGACCTCATTTCTCACACAGACTACGTTTCCCATCAGCCCCGTACCTTGGCACTGATCACCCCAGGCAGATGCAGTGTATTACCTGGACTATTTAAGAGGCATTCTGCCTAGTACACGTTGCGAGGTCTTGTATTACCACGGTTTACATCTCTGAGCGTTTACCCCTGTTTTGCCTGCCTTTTGTGACCCTGTCTGTTACCTGTTGTTTTGTTTCCTTGCTGCCTGCCCTGATCCTTGCCTGTACTACTGGACTGTGATTATGAGCTGCCTGTCTCGACTTTCTGCCTGCATTACGTCCACAATTCTGCCTGTCCTTTGCTGTTTCTGTTTGCTGTCGTTTGACCATTGCCTGCACGACTACGCTCTTATTGTTAATAAATCCCGCACTTGGATCTACACCCACGTTGTCACGCACCCCTTCGTTACAGAAGAGATAATCAGTGTTATTCGCTTCACCTGTCAGTGCTTATAATGTTATGCCTTATCTTTGTGTATATATAATTAATTAGCTTTCCAAGCACTCGTTTTGCAAAATATCGAATGTGTTACATAATGCATCTCTAATTTTGAATATCTCCAATCCTTTACCTTTATCAGATGCCTTTTTTATCTCTTCTTTGCAGAAATCCTCAAGTTTCTCTTTTAGCTGAAGGACAGATTTTCCCACATCATCATATAAGAGGTGAGAGCTTGCAGTGATTCTGGGCACAACAGTAGTTTTGGGAGGAACTGAGCAAGACTTGACACTCTACATAAAGTCATACGGAGACAAACAACATTAAAATGAAGACAGATAAAGAGACATAATAATATCTGTCCTATGTTTCTCAAGCTCTGTTACCTGCAGGAAATGAATGTGATTGTCTGTGAGTGAAAGCTGCTCCAGCTCAGTGTTTCTCCTCCTCAGTTCATCAATCTCCTGCTCAAGCTGTTTCAAGAGTCCTTCAGCTCGACTCACAGCAGCATTTTCCTGATCTCTGATCAGCCGCGTCACCTCAGAGCGGCTTCTCTCAATGGAGCGGATCAGTTCAGAAAAGATCTTCTCACTGTCCTCCACTGCTTTCTGTGCAGAGCTCTGTTAGGACACAAGAAACAATGAGCTTCAGCGAGACTGGAAGTGCGCTAGGATCCTGACTGATTAGAGGAGAGTCTCACCTGACAATGAATGTTTCTACCAGCATAGCAAACATACCTTATAAGTCTTCACAACATCTCTCAGCTCCTGAAGATCTTTCCCTCTCTGCCAGATTCTCTGCTGGAAGTTTCTTAGTGTTTGTTTCAGATGTTTCTGTTGCCAAAGAAATATCAGTAAAGTGAAGAAATGTTCTTCTTAATAATAACTGTTATTAAAGCCCTTATCTTCACTAAGCATAAGAGACATATGAAATGTAAATAAGAGTAATTTTGTGATATTTATATGTAAATAGACCACTTTTCGTTCTAATGTTTCTCGGCTATTAAAATAAAAAGTAATATTTTAACAACTCGTACTGAAAGCACTGACTCAACAAATGTAAAAGGAAAATGATATAAAGTTGTGTGATATTGATATTTCAGATCTATTCATTTATTATGCATAACTTTATTAATATTCTTATTTATTCTTATTAATATACACGTCATCACCAGCACCCTGCCCCATAGTTTTAGTTCACCCTCCTCCTTTATTTCGTTACTGCCCTCCCAAAAATAACTTCTTGGTGCACAAATGGTATTTGAACCAGAAAAACAGTGAAGCATATTTTACATATTTCATGCTAAATTTATAATGACAAATAAAACAACATTTTAACAACAATAACCATTTAGATATTCTAAGACAGTGATTTATTGTATTTACCTGCTTCTCTGTCCTCTCTGCCGTAGCTGTTACAGTGTCGTGGTTTTTGTGTTCATCCATTGTACACAGGTAACATATACAGCGGCCGTCAGTGCGGCAGTAGATTTCCAGTTGTTTACCGTGTTTAGGACAGATCATCTGCTGGAGTCGTCCAGTGGCATCGATCACTTTGTGTGGATTTCCTGAGCGAAATTCTTCATGACGTTCAAAATGATTTTGACAGTAAGATTCCAGACACACCAGACAGGACTTGACGGCTTTGTGTTTTCTTCCAGTGCAGATGTCACACTCCACATCTCCAGATCCAGCAGGAACTGCAGCTTGGAGTTTAGTCTTCTTCAGTTTCTCCACCATTTCAGCAAGCACCACATTCTTACATAAGGTAGGTCTTGAATAGAAGACCTGTCTGCACTGAGGGCAGCTATAAACTCTCTTCTGATCATCCTGATTCCAGCAGCCGGTAATACAGCTCATACAGTAACTGTGTCCACAAGGAATGGTCACTGGATTCTTCAGTAGATTCAGACACACTGAACAGATGAACTCATCCTGTCCCACTGAAATATTGGCATCTGCCATTTCACAGCATATGAACTCAACAACAGCTCAACAAAAACTTACTGCAGGTTCTTTCAACTGAAGAGTTCGAATAGTTCCAGCATTCTTTATATATTAAACGTGTTCAAGGAAATATAAATACTGGTTTGTGGGGTGTGGGAACTGGTTTCAGGGAACTGGAAAGCTAACTGGTTTTGTATATTAAAAGTGAAACTGAGGCAATCAGTGAAGGTCCAAAACACAGCATAAAGTCTCCACACCTGCAAAAGTTGGCCAGTAATTTGAGATATTTACACTTTTGTAATTTTACATGCCCTCGTGAGAATAGTTATAGCCAGTAGCAAGAAATTTGTATAGGTTATTAGATTTCACTACAGACTTTTAAGTTCAAGGTTTGACTGGAAGTTGGCCTGCTGGTAGATATCCTTTAACAGTATTGCCAGAGTACAGTATTGATGAGCAATATTTTTACTGACAAATCCTTGTCTGATAACAACAAACATTTCCCTAAAGATTTCATCAAACATGTGTCTTGTATATTCTGATTAGAATCAGAACCAGTTTTTTTTTAATGAGCGGCTGTTTGTCAAAGCATTGTGAATCGGTTTGCGGTTCAGTCTGAATGATTCGGACAGTTCATATGCGGACTGAATCAAATGCAGTGGAATTCTCACTCAGTAACACTTAAACTTAACCCTCTGTAACATGTCTTGTGTTTCTCTATTTTGTTAATTAGTAATTTCATTCACCTGTGCCTTGTTAATTAACTCATTAGTTTGCGTTGTTTGTTCCATATATTTATACACTGTGCTCTTCCTCATTCTTTATCTGTTCTCGTCAACTGTTAAGATGTGCTGTGAGTTTCCTGTTTGATAGTTTTGTAATTGAATATCATTATTCCTATTCTTTTTCATGCTGTTCACACAAGTGTTTCGTGACACCTTCTGTTGTGCTGAAGATGATCTGGTACCCCATTTGTGTTGAGAGTAACATTGACCCCATTGGTTTCAGCTATTTTTTGAAAATTGACAACATGACACTAAAAAGAAAGTCACATAAAAACACAAAAGCTCTATTGCACCTTGCAACTATCACTGGAGGGAGTGAATATTTACCTACAAGCCTGCATCCTATGAATCCTAGTTTGCCACTGACGAAGAAGCTTTTTATTTTGTTCTTGTGAAAATACTTGTACTTTAAGACCATTTTCCTCTCAAACTCTCAAAGTACAAATAACCTATATTTTTTTACTGTATTATTCAGTGCTATATAGCCTACCAAAGTACCATACTCTATCATGTTGACAAGTCTTTAAAGGTTGTAAATGTATCAATGAATAGTGTGAACTGAGATCAGAGTGCTCTGAGGGGGCATGACTTCTACACTTCTTTTGTGAAATTTATTAGTGTATCCAAGCGAAATTGACCAATGGAAAAGTAGAATAAGGCAAAAAAAAAAGAGAAAAGTAAATTAAAGTGTGAGAATTATGAGAAAATATGAGAATTAAAGATGAGAATTCATACTATAGTGATCTCTGGTGGCAAACTTGTGACATGACACAAACCATGAATAGGTTTTATTATGCTTTCTCTTTATTTTAAGTTAGACAATTGTGTCTATTCACTTCCAAAAGCCTTGCGGAAAGCTGAAACCTCATGAAAATGAAAACATAGTCGTGAATTCAGGGTGATTGGGACACTTTATGCCACTCAGATGAATTGAACAAATAAAATTTATTTTGAATCAGCATGTAGAGATTTGCTAATAAAATGTGTATAACTTATATATATGTATATATATATATATATATATATATATATATATATATATATATATATATATATATATATATATATACTGTTTCCTGTTGGATTTATAAAGGCGATGACTGCATTAATTCTTTGATTAATGTTGTAACTGTTCTGGCACTGCCCACTGGTAAGACCATTTTGGCAAAACATTTGTGATTATATAGCAAAAAATATTGATAACCAATCTGTGTTGTTATGGAAGGAAGTAGTATTTGGTCATATGGAGGATTGGATAGACAAGCGCAACCAGACCTATATAAAAAAAACTTGATACTATTAATGGCAAAAGTATCATATTCATAAATGCAAGTTTTCTTACAAAAAACCCTGTTTTGTATCCTTTAAGAAAGAATTTGAACATTATATTGTCTCTTTACAATACTGTTTGAAACAAAAAGCAGCTAAAACTTTAAAAATGTGTAAACTTTTCAATATTTTTGTTTAGACTTTGTTTAAGCCCCCCTAGCGTACTTTTATTTGTTACATACTTGATGTTATATATTGTACTTTGATGTCTGTAACATTTTTTTTTTTTTTCTAAAAAAAAAAAAAAACTGTACAGCGGAAGTTGATGTCAAGGAGAGCATTAGTGCGCTGTGGCTCCATCTAAAGCTCGGAAGTAGGCAATACAGTGATCAGCTTATACCAAATGTCTTTGGAAATAACGAAACGTTGTTTTCACGTCAGTAAAGTGAATAAATTAAAGTATATGCTAAAATTTCAACATAATTTAAATGCCTGAATTTAATTTAAAAAGCTGCTGTCCTATTCGTACCGCTGCGGAGTAGCACGATACTTGCGTGACTCGTCATTGATACAAACAGAGAGAAGTAGTTCCGGCTACAATATTCTTCCGCAAGACGCATGCAGTTTTGTTTATTAACCGCTAGAGCACCAAAAGTTTATGGAGGACCAGGAGTGCCACATTAAAATAAAACGATGAATCAATTAATTCATTTAATAATTCACACATAAAAATGTAAATAAATAAATCACTTTTAAATAGGCAAATAAATAGACGTATTTAAAGTTGTTTATTTAATTCCTGTTTTTAAACGTAGATTAATAGAACAATAAAAAAAATACATACAAAATGCAAAATAATTTGGCACTCCTGGTCCTCCATAAAAGTTACGCCAGCTTAATAAATACCACATGCATTTATTAATAATGGCCTTGATACTCTCATTAAAAGCAAACGTGTTTAGTGGTTGAGAGTAACTTGAGAGTTGAAGTAATTGCTAAAAAAAAAAGAAGAAGAAGTAGTATTATAGCTATGGTATAAATGTTTAATTAGCAAGTTAATGAAGGTGTATTTGGCTGTCCCAGTCTGTTTAGGATTGGTAACTGTCGGCAACATGCAGTTAATATGCTGTTCAGTTCTGAGCATTTTAGAAACGATGTTTTTTGAGACTGCAGAGAATAATAAATCACGCATTGTGATGTCACGTGACCAACGCTGTATCGAACCAGCTACAGGACAATTTCAGATGTTGTCAGCATTCCTGTCTTATCATGTTCTCCCTGTAACATGAACCACAGTTATTCTCTGGTTAGTCCGTAAATTGCTTTGGAGGCTTTTGTGCAAGTAGGGAGTTATAACCACAATTTAGATGTTTGTTTCCTTCCTATCAATGCAAACATTTAAACTCATATTGCAATAATAATAATAATAATAATAAAAAAGCTTATGCCCTTTCCCCACTGTCCTTTGGTTTTCATTTTCACCTTGACCTCCAGTGATGCATCAGCTGCTTTTAGAGGCACTTTGCTGGCTGGCATTCCTCCAGCAGCCATTAAGCCTTTTTTCCTGATAATATGAAATCTAGAGCTTCTTGTTTATAAGACCTTGGAATGATCTTGGATGAAAATGGGATCTGATCATTCCCTTAAATGGAGTTCTTGCTTCGAAAGATCAGCCTCCATGTCATTAGTTTGTGTGCTATAAGAATGTCAGCTTATTCAAGCACTTTGTGTTATTCATGTGTTACCACCACAGATAGAGATATTATCTGTAAAACTCTTATTAGTTTCAGCAGCCACATGCACTCCAAAAAGAAATTCAGGGGGCCATAACTTAAATAAGTGCATGGTTGCAACTTAAAAATCCAAATTTACTGATTTAATTAAACATTTTAAGTTGCAAAAATCGTTCTGATGAGGCAATTAACACTTTCAGTGCCCAGAAAGATACTTAAACATATATAAAACAGTTCATGTGAGTACAGTGTTTCAACCTTAATATTATAAAGCGAGAGGAATACTTTTTGTGCGCCAAAAATACAAAATGACAATTTTTTCAGCAATATCTAATGATGGCCGATTTCAAACGCTGCTTCATGAATCTTTCGAATCTTTTGCTTCGAATCAGTGGTTCAGTTCATGAATCAAATGCCAGAGTCACGTAAACTACTGAAATCACGAAACACTTATTGACTTCGAACCACTCATTAGAAAGAAAAGATAAAGCTTCGAAGCAGTGTTTTGAAATCGGCCATCGCTAGATATTGTTAAAAAATCTTGTTATTTAGTTTTTTTCCCCACATATAAGAATTCTCGTCACTTTATAATGTTAAGGTTGAACCACTGTACTCACATGAACTGTTTTAAATATGTTTTAGTGTCTTTCTGGGCATCTGAAAGTGTTCATTATCTTGCTGTCAATAGAGACTCACTGAGCCATCAGATTTCATCAAAAATATCTTCATTTGTGTTCTGAAGATGAACGAAGATCTTACGGGTGTGGAACGACATGAGGGTGAGAAATTAATGACAGAATTTTCATTTTTGGGTGAACTAACCCTTTAAGTTTTAGTAACTTGTACTTGTCTAATAAAATAGTCTTCGTAATTTTAAAAATTGCATAGGAGTAGAGTAAATTTTTATGTGTTTTCCGTAAAGGGAGAGACTTTGTGTTTGACATTTAAAAGTTTGTTGTAGTTTGTTGGTTGAAAATAATTTTATTAGAAGTTGTCATAACTTAAAAATACTGATGCAAACTGTTACTTTTTTTTCTGGTTAAGTTTTTATAATGCAGATGGTGTTGATTTGCGAAGCTCTTTTATGTGTGAAGGGTGTTGAGATAAAGGGTGAAGAGCTGTCTAATTATGTATTTGCATGTTGTGAAAAAAGTCATATGACCTTGTTTTGGCCACTTTGATGTTTCATTCTTATTTTTGAATTTTCATTTTTGCCCTGAGTGAACTGAGTTATTTATTATGATTATGATAAATATTCATTTATATGCATTATTTTTGTGTTATTTACTTTTGTATTTTATGCATATTTCTATGTTTTGGAGCCCCCCGTGGTGACACATATTTAATCAGTGACAGGAAATGGCACCTGGGGGGGAGCGAACCAGTTTTCAACAGCACTGTAAATGTGCTGGTGTGTGTGTGTGCCGTACAAAGCAAAGAAGAAAATAAACTGCTTTCCAAGAGGAATTACTGGACAGCTTGTTAGATGGAAGAAGTCAAAGCAAAGCTTAATGATCCGATGCTTCTGCAGGCCTACTGAATTATTTCCATCCAAAATATAAAGGTGAATATCTTCAAAGCTCATTTGGTAATCTTTCAACCTGAAAGAAAATAAATAGCCTACTAAAGTTCTAGTTTGAGATATTAAAATATTTTAGCTACTCTGTAAACTCCTATAGTCAAATTGCAGCTTAGATATTTTGATGTACAATGCGTCTCTTTCTATTTTCCAGGAAGAATAGATATAACATCTCAAACAAATTATAAGAGTAGCATTTCATAAAAGATACTTTTTAAAAGTTCCAATTTCACAATCAGTCATTAGTCATGTGGTGTTACAATATTACACACACACACACTTTGTGTGTCCTTTATTGTCAAGTGATTTTCTCTGTCAGTGAAAAATACAGTAATATGTCATACAGTAAGTAATAGCAAACACAGTAGGTCATAACATATATCGATTTTTTTTCCACATTGGTTATTACACAGAAATTAATACTTCAATTTTTTAAATTACACATGTAAGACAGACCATACTTCACAGACCTAGTAAATAAACAGTAGCATATACATTAATACTCAGTAAAATGAATGACTTTCACACACAAGAAACTATTTGTTTATGCAGAACACGTGGTAACCACCACTTATCAGGAACGTAATACAATAATGAAACACAAAGAACTAAGCAAATACTGTGCGTATGAAACACGACCTGTAATATATGTCCTTATGGAAACTCGGATGTATTTTCCGTTTTTTAACACGCACAATTATATGCAGATTTGAAGAGCTAGTGCTGAGTGTACAATAATTGTAATTGATCTAAGGTTTTTCAGTAGTCTTCAGCGGTCACGGACAATAATTGCTTGTATTTTTATTCATATTTATGTTGTAGGATATATAGACACTATTAAGGAATTAGGGCTTTGTAACTGAATTACCTTAGAAATGAACTAAAAAAACTCCACAACTACTGTGATTCTTCAGTGAGTTTATACGAAGCATCAAAGAGTTTAAATCAAGACAACAAAATGTGGTTAGAGTTTCAGTTCTGAGTTTATGATGTTATTGAATCTTAATGTGCTTTGCAAAGTAGTTCATTACGGCAATTCATTTTTGCTCTTTATAAGGTGTAATTAACAATCATTAATCAGGAAGACGGAGTCCGGTATAGTTGCCATGAATCAATAAAGCTCATTCGATTAGAGAAAAATAACTACACTTTGATGTTTGATGACTACAACTCCAGCCGAAGCCACCCTTCTGAATAATGATTGTGTAATAATGGTGTTCAGTAAAGGAGCCAAGTGAAAATTTCTTGGGTTAGGTTTATTATGAACAATCCAGTTCCTAAATTCCTTAATGATCTTACCTCCTTTTTTTAATATTAAACATTTATAACCAATGTTCTTAGGTAAATCAGACATATGCCATGTAGCTCAGTTGATGTTTTAGTATTTTAACACAATAAATTGAAAAAGACTTATCGTTTCAAAATGAACAAAAACAGTTGACAATGGTCCAGCTGGGGAAAATACATATGTTTAAATAGAATCATGAAACAACATTGGAAGAATTCCCCATATAACATTCGATCACGTTATATAGACTTTTTTTATAGAGCATTTGTCAAACATCAGACATACAACCTTCAAGACTTACTTTTTGTATTGTTTGATAAATTGCAGATCTCTGCCTTTTAATTTAAATGTAGATTTTTGAAATTGTTGAATTTTTAAACACTGTGTTTGGCAATTTTATAGTGTGACCTCATGCTGAGGATGCGTTTCCAAGTATAGATCATGTATTTAAAACAATAGTAAAATGATTTAAAAATAACAGTAATGAATGTGCCGATTTTTCCGATTTCCTTCTGACGTAACTTTTTAAGTATTTTCATTTTGTTGAATTTATTTATTTTTAACATAAAGAGGGCTTTTGTGTCTAGGACTTTTCCCTTATCTCGAGAATCAGTGAAATCTGCATGTATTTGTCCACAAACTGAAAACACATTCATAGATATTAAAATTTGTGTCTTATTTGCAGTTTATTTTCTTGCGTTTATTGCACATCATTTATAGATGTGACGTCCAAAAACAGACAGGAGCTCAAAAACATTTTATCAAAATAATGCTGAAAATCGGCAAAGAATGAATTTTTTTAAGCACCTTAGTCAGTTATATAAAAAATACTTGGCTACTTTTGCTGAAATTGTAAATCGGTTGAATGTATTTTGATTTTCTGTCAGCATTTTGATCTGGTGTTGGATATTTTCTGCAACCGGCCCGTAAAGACTTTTATTTTGAAAGCATTCCTCAAGGGTGAGCCTTTCACTGCCAGCCATTTTGTGGGTCACGCCTACCGGAAACGGTGTCTGCACCTGCACCGACAGCAGAACCGAAATCGGAGGAATCCCTCTCCGAGCCTCGTCACGTTTCTCTCGGCTCTCCCACTCCCATCCCGCTCACCGCCGTTTCCATCCCGTTTCCTCTGCGGGTCGCGCGCCTTTTCACGCCGCCGTGTTTGAGGACTAATCGCTGCAGCGTGGGGGGATTTCACCGAGAGCAGGGAAGAGGGAGGAAGGGCAGGTCCCTCATCATCATCATCATCATCACTTTCACCCCTTCATCATTTCCAAACATCATCATCATCAACGCGACGAGGCGTGTCTACGCTCACTAGAAACATACCGCACCACTAAACCAGCAGCGGCGGCACCGAACAAAATGAATCGCGTTGACCGCAAGCCAAGCCCGGACGCCGTTTGATGTAGCACGTTTTATTATTTATTTATTTTTTTGATCTGGAAATTTCTTGACTTTGTTGGGAGAGCGACCGAGCACTGAGGCCTTGCATCCAGCTGAATGAACGATGCGGACTTTACCAGCACCCTGATTTAGCGCCACATTTCCCACGGATGACCCTTTCACCACACCAAACAGCATCTCTTTTCTCCGTTCTGTGTGTTTATATGGGAGTGACGGATAGCTAGTAGCCGGGATAAAATGTGGAAGTGGAGGCGGCTAATGCGGTTGTCCAACCGCTCCTTAATGGCCTTCATCTTTTTCTTCTCCATGTCCACGACCTGCCTCTACTTCATCTATGTGGCTCCTGGAATAGGTGAGTGCGTATGATATCTCCCCAGCATGGCTCATGTGACTGATCGCGAGGGATGTGATTAAACACTTTAATCGTGTTTCATACATCACTGACTCCAGATACTGATCCCCACCTCCCAAAACAAGCACCAGTGACAGGTTGCGTTTTAAAAACCCACTGAGCTACCTAACTAAGCATCCATTGTGTTGCTATTACTGTGATGCTCAGAAATGCCAACAATGCCATCTAGTTAGGCGGCTCAGAGGTTTTGAGATGCATTCGGTGTTGGATCCCCTTATGCGAGCACAGTTCAATCAGATTTGACTTTATTTTCCACCATTAAACGCTTTCTGGTTATGGAGCCACCAACTATTTTCTACAGTATTAGAGGTTTATTGAATAATGGGCTGTACAAATGTGTTTATGTAAAGCTCAAGTGCCTCTAGTTGAATCTGATCATATCATAAACCACATGCAGAATGTTAATTTGAGCCAGTTTTTGAAAATAACAGAAGGTTGTAAGCGGTGTTTGTAGTAGTAAACACAGATGTATGGTTTCCTTCTATAAAATAAAGTAGTATTTGTCGTGAAACACGCTCCATGAATACATTTACTATTACTATAACTGTCCTAGTTCTAACTTGAAGTAGATTCCTTCCTCTAATAATTTTGGTATGTTTGCTATTATGATATTTACAATTAAAGGTGCAGTAAGCAATTTCTGAGAAACGCTGTTGATATTTGAAATAACCAAAACAAACATACCCTTATCCAAAAGGATCACACTTTGGAGTGGGCGATATGGAGAAAAAAAAAAAAAAAACACATCACAATTTTTTTTCCATGTCGGTTTTACTATTTCGCAAGTGAGCAGTAGGGCTGTGCTCAGAATATCGATACAGCGATATATCGTCATGAACTCATGTCTCGTGCTTTTAAATGTAGCCAATCACGTGACGTCAATTGGCGCTAGCAACGCAAGCAGCAGAGCAAGACATTCAAAATGGATAAGAGGATTTTTCCACCGCCGACAAAAGTAAAATCAAAAATATGGGAGAATTTTGGGTCTTACGCTAAACCAGACATGAGTCATGCGATATACAAGAACAGCAAAGCAAAAGTTAAGTAAAACGCGATTATGCGATCGCCTGATATTTACGCGGGGGTCGCGTTTTTTCAAATACGCTGCACTTGCCGATTTCAGCAAGCAAAAATGGGGGGCTAGCATGATTTCATAATGCTTGTATTTTTGTTGCAAACAAGTCACATATATCTTCGCAGAGAGTTGAAAAATGTTGCGTTTACTTCACACAAGTAAAGCGCCATTATTTTCCCCTATCGCCATGGGAACCTTATGAAGTGACGTAATGACGCGACGTGAACATCATCTGCAAACCCCGCGGTGAAACCAGGGACGAAGCACGCAAATCATTCTCATTTGCCAACAAAAATAAACGCAAAAGACCGCGCGAAGCAGTTTCCCCGGTGTGTCACAATGCAGTGGGGGCAAATTATTTTGCACTCTGTGCAACTGCGTGTTGGACCGCAGACGGAAGTTGACGCTGGAAAACCACTTGGCCACCGCCAAACATTTGAGGATTGTTACTCAATGTTTTGCAAGTTTGAGCCATGTGTTAATTAAGGTCTGAAACAAAACAGAATGAGAACTTAAATATTCTGTGATTTGGTATGCTTGCTTATCATAGGAAGTAATAAGAAATGACTATAATTGTCATTTCAGTTACTGAGGCAGTGACTTTAAAAGCAAGGAAGAGTCATTCTAAGGTTTTTTTGTGACGATTTTTTATATTTCATTTAAAACATTGTTTTTTTAATGACAAAAACAAAATTGTTTTTCAGTTATCACAACTGTTATAACACTGGATTCAATAAACACATTATTGTTACTAAACTCTACTCAAAAGAAATTTAAATTCCAAATTGAACCATATCGTGATACGTATCGTATCGTGACATTGTTGGCGATACACAGCCCTAGTGAGCAGCACAGCCAAACTAATTTCCCTATTTTAAAAATGTAGTCTTGTGGGGCCGTTCACATATTGCGTCTTTTGCGTGCTCAAATTTGTTATTTCAAATGTAGGCGCGCTCATAATGGAAGCATGAGGTGCCTTTTCCAGGCGCAGCGAGATTAAAATTCTCAACTTTTCAGAATGCCGCAAGCGCGCTGCAGGTCATGTGACAAGAACCAACCAATTGGCTTCGGCCTTTCCGTAAAAAAAACATCGAAAGCTCAGCTGAACATAGCTGTACAGGTTGTTGTTGTTATACCTCCTCTCCATAAATATATCTAGTAGTAAAGCTAATGCAAGGGCTAAATTTATCCTTTGCTGAAACTTCCTCGTAATCGTGGAGAGCGCAGCTCATGGTTGCATAGCCAAGCGCTTTGGAAAGAATGAGAAAGTGCACAAAGATGCACTTTACAAACACCATATAACATACTAATTAAATAAATTTATTTTTGCACTGTAGGTGTATAACAGTAGTATTCAAGTAAGGAATTGAATAAAATGTAAAAGTGAAACAATAGACTTCACGGTAACACTTTAGAATAGGGAACACATATAAACTATTAACTATGACTTTTCCATCAATAAACTCCTAATTTACTACTTATTAATAGTCAGTAAGGTAGTTGTTAGGTTTAGATATTGGGTAGGATTAAGAATGTAGAATAAGGTCATGCAGAATAAGGCATTAATATGTGCTTTATAAGTACTAATAAACAGCGAATATCCTGGTAATATGCATGCTAATAAGCAACTAGATAAAACACCCTATTCTAAAGTGTTACCGACTTCACTGTCTAAATTATCTTATAGGTATTCAGTGAAGAGCAGTAAGTGGGTTTTCTCTTTGTCCTTTGTTATTTGATTTACGTTAATCACAAGCGGCAGCATGTTTATTGGGCTGCTGTCGCTTTAAGACCCAATGCACAGATCTATTATACAGTCCCTCCAGAAAAACGCAGGATTTTTTTGTGATTGTTGCGGGCAAAAATCCTTGATTATGCGGCAGGTTTTCTTCAAAAATGCGATGGAATATGCGGGATATTTTTTGCAATTTTAATGCGATGAAATTGCGGGAACTTGCAAAAACTGCGGGTTTTGATGCAAAAGAGGAAAAAAAGGTGATTCCCCCAACACCCTGTTCTCACTAGATACTACCTTCATGTAAAGAGGCAGGCTTACTAAATCACAGAATATTGAAGTTCTCATTCGGTTTTATTTCAGACCTTAATCAACACATGGCTCAAAATGACAAAACATTGAGTCAAATAAGTTCTGTAGCTTTACAAAAGGAATATTCAACTTCTGTAAAAATGAATAAATAAAATATAAAAAAATAAAATGTGTGCTTCCTGTTTAACAGAGGTAGCTATACAAAGCAGACATCTTCTGTTAAATTAAGTGCTTCCAGTGCACAAAGTGCAATCTAACTGCAACGTAAATTATTTTACATACTACTAATATACTTGAAACTGCAAAGTGGTTTTCCAGCGTCGACTTGCGTCTGTGGTCCAACACGCAGTTGCACAGAGTGCAAAATAATTTGCCCCCACTATCATGTAAAAGACCGGGAAACTGCTTCGCGCGGTCTTTTGAGCTTATTTTTGTTGGCAAATGAGAATTATTGGCGTGCTTCATCATGGTTTACAGATGACGTTCACGTCGCGTAATTACGTCACTTCATAAGGTTCCATGGCAATAGGGGGAAAATATTGGCGCTTTACTTGTGTGAAGTAAACGCAACATTTTTCAACTTTCTGCTAAGATATATGAGACTTTTTTGCAACGAAAATACAGGGATTATGAAATCATGCTAGTCCCGCATATTTTCTTGCTGAAATCGGCAATTTATGCAGCGAAAGTGCGGCATATTTGAAAAAATGCGACCCCCGCATAAATATGCGGACTTTGGCTGATTATGCATGAAATCAAGCGATCGCATTTTGATTTTCCCCCAAGTGTTTCCATTCACTTAAGATATTTTTGACTGTTAATTTAAAACGTGTGTATTTAAAAGTTTAAGCACAGTGTGACCTGAAAGATAACTTGGTTTAATACTTTCACGCTGTTTGACAGGCTTTTAATGTGCACGCACTTCTGGTTTACGCACGTCAGAACACTGTGTGAAAAAAAAAGTTTAACCGACAAGGCTATAAAATGCATGCAAATAATCTTTAGTGATTGTGAATAACTGCAATGTCATGTTTTATCGGGATTTCAATGTGTGTAGCACTTTACACAGCATGTTTGGATGGAGTGCTCTTTACACTTAAGTGGCCTTTTACTTATAGCTGTATTGGGATGCTCTCTCAACTAAGTCTTAAATCATTTGCAGTTTGTCAACTAGCTTAACTGAATGTCTTCACAAATGTTAATATTCTGTCATATTTAACGTCATTGTCTTAGAATTTTGAAGAATGCAGGGATCTCATGGCCTTGAATCATAGTTATGTGTTGATTTGTGAACATCAGTCTGTTTTCTGTTCTGTGTCTACTAAAATCTTTCTTTAAAAATCCAAGCAACCCACCAACACATGCACTACACCAGCAACACGCAACCAAAGTCTGTTTAATAGCTTTCTGTGTTTGTATAATCAGTGTCCAAGAAACGTAATGTTGTTTTCCTCAGTGTTGTTTGACTGCTGTTCACTGGACTGTGTCTAATATGAAGTGCTTTGGGTGGTTAGGAAGAACCAATGTGTTTGTTTCTCCCTAGGCTTCGAGTTAATTTTTTGTGCCATTAATGGCTGCGGTTTATATTCTGGCTTGAAGATTTGTATCAGAGTTGGGAATCTACTTCCATACAGCCACTTTAAGTCTGACTGCCAAATAAACCAGTTTTATTTCAAAACTGTGTATACAATCTTTTTTATTTAGACTATTATGTCCAATATACACTGGCTGGCTAAGAATCATTGCTGTTTGTTTCTAGCATGTTTGGGAACAGTACTTCTAACACTAATTGATGGAGTGTGTAACTTAATTTTTTTTTAAACAACCATGTAGGAAGACGTATCATGCACCGTTTGATGCAAATAAATGTGGTAATCAAGAGGCGCATCAATTTTTGGTCAAGATCTTGTATTGACAATGCAAGAGGTGAGCACTCTGTAAAGTCTACTCCAGCACATCCCAAATACTTGCACTGAATTTAAGGTCTGGATTCATGTATGAAAATGCTTCTTCATGATCCCTCCTAACCATTCTTGCACAATTTGAGCCTGATGAATCTTGACATTGTCATCCTGGAATATGCTCATGATGTTTCTTCCTACCTGGTTGTTCAAGAAATGAAAAGCTACACACTCCAATTAGGGTGAGAAGTTGTGATGCACGATCATGATTTTTCATGGCCGATTCAGATTTCTTTTTTATATATATGTATATAAATATAAAGCAAACTGGCTAATAACAATTTTTTTATTATTATTTATTTATATATATCAAGCAACAAACAAGGAAGAATGAAAGTATACATAAACAATGTTTATTTGGGATTTAACAGGCCAAACTGGATTTCGGCTTATGAAAACATTAACTGCAACCAAGGCAACAACTGCTTAGTTCTACAATCAAAACACATTCAACACATTCAACAAACAAAGATGTTTGTAAAACTAATGTATCTGACCTCAGCATTAAGTAGACATTGAACATAAGCTGACATAACTTTGTAGATTTCGGGTAGAGCCACATCCGAAAAGTATCGTCTGGATCGAGTGTATCATGGATCCATGTGTGCCATTAGACGGCGGAAACCTTGGTCTTCTACAACGGTGAATGGCTGGTCATCTAGTACAATTAATTCCATTACTTTCTTTGTAATGGCTTACGCTTTGGACTATCTCGGCTGTAACTCTTAACTCCTTTTTTTTTTTTGGTTTTTTTTTAGATTGACTAAAAGGGAGGGATGAAGGTTTTGTCCGTTTTTTTCACTGGGTAAATAGAAAATAAAAGTAATGGCATCTTTCTTAAGTCCTTTTAATCCCCTTGTAATTTGGCTCCTAATCTCAGTTGAAAATGGTCATTTTGACGCCCTTCTACAAAATAGTGGACTACTCGGTTAAATGCATATCCATAGCATTCAATATTTTGGCTTTCATCATGATTTGTTTCTTTCTTCATAAAAAATATTAACACAAGCTGGGAACATTTCTGAAATTTGGTTGATTTGACATGGATTGACCTAATAGCTGTTTTTTTAACGTGTATTTTAAAATGCAATTTAATTCTCTGATGTTACTCCAGTCTTCAGTGTCACATGATCCTTCAGACATCAATATGATGATTTGCTGCTCAAGAAACGTTTATTATTATCAATGTTGAAAATAGTTCTGTTGCTTAATGTTTTTATGGACACTGATACATACAGAAAACTGATTTTTTTTAAAAAAAAGTTCAGTATTCTTTGAATAGAAAGTTGAAAAGAACAGCATTTGTATAAAATGAAAATCTTGCAACGTTATAAAAATGTCTTTTACAGTTACTTTTAATCAATTCAATGCAGTTTTAATATGAAGTATTAATTTCTTTTAAAAATATATCTTACTGTCCCCAAATTTTTAAATGGTTAAATGATCAATTTAAATAAATATTTATAAGTATATATCAATGCAAGCAAGATTGTCCTTTTACATGCTGTAACCAAAAGATCATTCGGTCATTTAGATTTTAGTCCACACTGATATCATAGGTCTAGACTTGTCTGCTTCTATAGTTTGTCCCATAGCAGGATGTGAAACTCTGTTAAGACTTCCATTCAGACCTAAGGTTGAAACATAATGGTTGGCATTCTGCTGATCTCTGTTCATTTCTCCCTCATATCTGGACACGGAAACGTTGGACCAGGGAATGCTGACATAATCTTAACTGTAGCAGTTAAACTAAAACAAAACTACATTACACTGACAAGAACCAAGACTAAACTGCAGAGAGTCATCAATGCGTATAAATGAGAGATGCTTATAGATTCAACATTTGCTGTTTTCCAATAACGCTGCTCTTAAGAGCTTCCCAGTTTTAGAAAGTTACAAATGTTTTACAATGTGGACATTTTTACATTATTACATAATTTATTCATTTAGCAACTCTGTACTTCTGAGGACGAACACTGTTTCCTCTCTACATCATATGGGAAATGCTTTAAACACTCTCTCTTTCTTTGTTTCAGTCAACACATATTTCTTCATGGTACAGGCTCAGGGTATCATGTTACGAGACAATGTGCGGACCATTGGTCACATGATCAGGCTATACACCAATAAGAACAGCACTCTCAACGGTACAGGTAAGAGTCAACGACAACGTCTCTTCATAACATTGACTGATTTTTGAACTGAACCCAATATCTAAGGCCCTGGTATAGGCTAATATTCCTCGTTCTGCTTTGTGTTGCGCACAGTTGAGTGTCCAAGTCTTTCAAAGTACACTCCATTGACCGTGAATGCGTATGGATGTGTTCAGCGAGTTCGTACTATGTCCTGGGCCTTTGTTTTTGACTGCTCAGATTACTTGCACATGTATTGTTATTGTCTGTGTACACAAAATTTGTTTATATGGACGATGACATTTACATGACACAAATTGCCCACAGGCTGGAACAGAACATTGACAAGGGTAGTATACTTTCGGCTTAGTAGATCCTGTTCCTGGTCTCACTGTGAACTATTAATCATGTTGTTCCATGGCAAGAAATGTACTTGTAATCTTTGAAGTCAGAAACATAAATTATCTGGTGTCATAGAACGTATAGGCTGTCGAATGTTCTTAACCAACAGCCAAAGAGTTTTTTAAACGGTCTCATTCAGTCTTGCTCAATTCTTTTCACTGTCCATTCAATACCCAATGGATAAAACCAAGTGCTGCCACACATTTTTCTTGTTGAATACCTTTTCACTCATGAATAAGTCACATTATGGAAATAAAATGGGAACGGTAATTCACATTAACTTTAATATGTGTCTGTCTTTGTTTAAACAGATTATCCAGATGGAAATAATTCTAGCGAATATATCGCTCAGCCAACCACATACCTCCCTGAGAACTTCACATATGCTCAGAACCTGCCCTGTCCTGAACGTTTACCTTCTATGAGTAAGTTAAACAATTAATTTGTCTGCTTGACTCAAATTATTTGAGTTTTGTTTTAGACTAGTGGCGAGCGATATGACCAAGATCTTACTTCTTTAATCCATAATCTTATTATATGAGTAATTTTATTTCATGATAACAATATATATCATGAATTATATATATATATGTGTGTGTTTATGTATATTTGTATAAATCACAATTTTTATTATATACTATTTTTTACAATACTAAACTGAAGTAAAAAAAAAAAAAATCTCAAGACCTACCTGAAAAACTAAATAAGTGCTGCATCAAGCTCAAGATGGTATTTGTCTCCCTTAGGAGAAATAATTTGTTTTGGATAACAGAACTGCTGCAACATCAACACGTATAACAAACACCATTAACAACCATACTAATCCTATAATCATAAAAACAATACCATTAAAATAATAAATTACTTAAGACAAAACCACTCAGCACAACCCTCGGTTGCCTATTGTACGAGCTATTGCAGTTATTTAAACATCCTGCCGCATTAATTAATTGAACAGACTGAGGGACAAATGAGTATTTGTATCGATTATGCCTGCATAATGGAATCCTGTATCTCCAACCAGAGTTCATCAGCGCATACTCCGGGTACAACACGTGAAGAGTCCAGTAAAATCTTGCTGGATTGTGCAAAGCTCTTGTAAAGAGCTGATTGTCTGTATCCCAATGATTTTTCCCGACACTCTCACAAAGTTATTTATTTGGGCGCTCAGTTTTATTGTTATACTCCCAAACCAAACAATGATTTCATATCATAAAATGGACATTAGCATTATATTCCTACTCATAAACAATGTAGGCACTGATGGATTCTTGTGCAAACACTTGACATGTGTAAGCTCACTGTCGATGTGGACTCCCAAATATTTATAAGAAGCAACCTGTTTAATATCTTCACCATGAAGCTCCATGTCCCCTACTCATCTGGGGTCAATAATGACCCCTTCAGTTTTCTTAACTTTAATCTGCAAATAATGGTCGTCACACCAGCCCACAAACCTTTTCACTCATGAATAAGTGCAATAATACAGTGTCATACGAATATTTCATAATGAATTGATTTGACTGCTGACTAACAGTCATTTGTTGCAACATCAGACAACATGGAATCAAATGTCACCTGTTGTATCCAATTTTGTTAAAAAGGAATAATACCAATTAATTGTAAATGATCTAGTTTCTCCAGCAGTGTGTGTGGTTGAATTAAGTTACGCGCAATGTAACAACATTCCTTAAAAGTGTCAGTCTCGAATCTCATGTAAAAGTTATTCAGTTCACTTGGCCTGTCAGTTTCGTTACCGGCGAACAATGGCTTCCTTGTTGGGGTCATTCACCGAAAAGAGTTCCACGGTTCTTTTGTGTGTCATTTTCACACATGTTGTTCAGCCCTTTCCTCATATTGTGTCCGTATTGTCCTCAATTTGCTGATTATGGTCTTTTTGTACTGCCCTGAGTCCCAGTGTCCCCCAACCTGTTGGACATTTTCTTCCTTTAATGCAGTCTTTAATTCCCTCTGTTACATATGGTTTGTTAATTGTATAACTCTTAACAACTCTCTGATGAAAAACTAAATCCACACAGAGGGAAATATATGCAGTAATTAAGTGTCCATGGTAAAACAATATCCCGAAGATGGCACATAAGTGTGCATTTGACCGTTCAAATGATCTGTATGGCGGTATAAATGGCAGTTTTTCCCATGGCATCGGAAATGGTATCGTGACACTACTACGGAAATTAACACTACTATGTTGCCTCTCTAAAACACTTTCTAGCCAGTTAGCTTCTTAATCTAGACATCCCAATTGTAAGCCCTCTCGTTTATCTCTGTGAGGAACACCCATCAATTTGGCTGTGAAAAGCTTGTATTTTAGCTGGTTTCATTCTCAAATCTTATTTGCTTGCTGTTATATTTCCTTGCAGAGGGTCAGATGGAAGTCAACACGACGGAGGTTCCTATGGAGGAGATCGAACTGAGGCTCAAACGACTGGACATTCGATTCGGAGGCCATTGGAAGCCCAAAGATTGCAAACCACGCTGGAAGGTGTGTGTGTTGTGGTTGCGTCGTTCAAAAAAAGGGCATCAGGACATCTGCATGACATCTTTTGTGTCTTTCTCTCAGGTGGCCATACTAATCCCTTTTAGGAATCGCCATGAGCATCTTCCCATCCTCTTTCAGCATCTCGCCCCTATGCTCCAACGCCAACGCTTGCAGTTTGCCTTTTATGTCATTGAACAGGTGTGAACACTAATACTTCAAATCTTTATCGCCAGAACAGCATATTTGTGTGGAATAAGCATGTGGACTTCCAGAGATGGATTTAATATGGAAACAACTGATGATTGAGAACGTAAATGGGATGGATTTCAAGTTGTGTGTGTATTTTTTCAGTCATGTGTTTGTGCTTTCAGGCGGGTTCTCAGCCGTTTAACCGTGCCATGCTGTTTAACGTGGGCTTTAAAGAGGCCATGAAAGACCTGGACTGGGACTGTGTGGTATTTCACGATGTCGATCACATCCCAGAAAACGACCGTAATTACTACGGCTGTGGTCAGATGCCTCGACACTTCGCCGCCAAGCTCGACAAGTACATGTACATGTAAGTGATCTATCTGAGTTATTCTCTCTTTTCACTACTTTTACTCTCCTTTTTCTGCATTTTTTTCTGATTGTTTAACGTTTATTTTCTTTATTGCCCGGCTCTTGATGTTCCAGGTTTTTAATGCAGATAAGTTGTTCAGTTTGTTTTCAAAGTGCATATTTTAAATAATTCTAGGCTCGTGTTTTAAACAATTCTAGTGTTTTAGAGCACACGATGTTGTGTTTAAGTGTGTGTGAGTGTATAAACTCTTGTGATGTAATCCACTACCCTTGCAGATCTTAAGGGATATTTGCATTTGTGTTTAGTTAGTTGGTTGTTAGTTGGTTGTGTTTGTGCAGTTTTATCGTTCTGATTGAGAACTAATTTCATGTAACCAAAAACTGGAAAAATTAGTCAAGAATGTTTAAAGCTTAATCTTGAATGCCACCAGATAATGTGTGAAAACACTATAGTGTCTCTCACTATTAACCAGTGTCTTTTTTTTTTTTTTTTTTGGTTTGTTATCTCTTTAGATTTGCCGTATGTTGCAACGTCACTTCATTGATCATGAGATGTGAACGTGTGAATGGCCGTTTTGCTTGCAAAACTAATTGAATTAGTTAAAACAAAACTAGATGAAGAAAACATTTCTGATTTCCTTAATATTAGCATTTGTAATGCAGCTTTAATTTGATATAAAATTTTATTTAGCTATTGCGTTTCCTAAGGAATGTGTCATTAAAGGGTTAGTTCACCCAAAAATAAAAATTGTCATTAATTACTCCCCTTCGTGTTGTTCCACATCTGTAAGACAAAATAAGATATTTTCGATGAAATCTGAGAGCTTTCTGTCCCTCTGTAGAGACTCAGCGCAACTACTACTTTTTAAGTTCCAGAAAGGTAGTAAAGACATCATTAAAGTACTCCATAAAATTGAGGTTAAACCACTGGAGTCTCACATGAAGCGCAAAAAAACATCACTTACAACTTTTCTAAGCGTTGACACAATGTCAGCTCTCATGTGAACACAAAACGTATGCATCGCGATGCTCTCGTGAGCTTGCATTGCAGATGAGTATTTTTGTAGTTAAAGTGGTCAATTACATTCTTTTGCCCAAACAAAGCACTCGCGTCGTCGTTTCATAAAATTGAGGATAAACCACTCGAGTCACTTGAAGTAGTTTTAATGATGTCTTTCTGTCCCTCTTCGGATCTCCAAAGAGGGACAGACAGCTCTCAGATTTCATTGAAAATATCTTCATTTGTGTTCTGAAGATCAACGGAGGTCTTATGGATGTGGAGCGAGTAATTAATGACAGAATTTTCATTTTTGGGTGAACTAACCCTTTAAACTAAGCCATTCTTTTTTTCTTTTTTTTTTTCTCCACTGTTTCATGTCATGGTTTAGCCTTTTTCTTTTTTACATTTCTAAGAAATGTTGAGACATTTCCTGTTTCCCTCAACCATCTAATTCATGTGTGTCCAAATAATTTTCATGGGTTTCAGGAAACCTGTGTCATTTTGTAGATGTTAAGGGCTTGAAAAACTCTCCTGATCCTTAAGTTCATTTCCTGGTGTATTGTGTCTTGATCTTGACCATAGAGAGATAGACCAGCTCACACAAAAATGCTGGGCTGCATTTTTTTCTCTTTTTCTTCTTTTTTTTTTCAGCTAAAGGAACTTTGATGTAATGTAGGACTGAAATGCTTTTGGGACCTGGTGATTTTAGGACTGTTTGCCATGCAGATTCTCATTTGTGTAATGAGGTGTAAACGCAGCTCTAATTGTCTCTCAAAAGTATTTGGGGTAGTTGAAGAATTCACCCGTATTTTGCATGGGACCAAGGACTTATTTAAGACACGGTGGTTCAGCTTTGCTTTCGTTGAGTTTAAGAGGATGTTGGTTTATGTGGACTTGTTCCGGTTGAAATCAAAAGTGGGCAGATTGTGGGCAGATTGCAAGGAAGTAAAAGTGTGCCATATCTCCTCATCACCTTGTGAAGTAGCATGATAGTCTGTGCTATTAAAAGGCTTGTTTTTTGTTGCCTATTGCTTTCAAGTGATTCCTGATGGTAAGGTTTCTGTTTATTCTTTTTCTTTTTTTCCCCGCTCCTTCTCTTGTTTGTTTTAATTTTTAGACATTTTTACAAGTGATTGCACAATGGTACTTTAGTTTACTGAGTGTTGAAGTGTGTGTGTGTGTGTGTATGTTTTCAGCCTTCCCTACAATGAGTTTTTCGGTGGAGTAAGTGGACTTACTGTCGAACAATTCCTCAAGATCAATGGCTTTCCCAATGCATTCTGGGGCTGGGGCGGAGAGGACGATGATCTCTGGAACAGGTCAGTTGTGTTTAACTTGACGTATGTGCATATTCCTAAGAGCAGCATGACACGTTGTTTATAACTATCCAGTTTTGTGTGAAAACAAGTTATTGCTTCACCATATTAGTCTGCATGACTGAAGTATGCATCGTGTTATCATAAACAAATAGATGTGTATGTAACAGAAACATATATGTGGGTGGGTTTCTTGTTCTCAGGGTTCATTACGCAGGTTTCAATGTGACCAGGCCAGAAGGTGATATTGGCAAATACAAATCTATCCCCCATCACCACAGAGGAGAAGTGCAGTTTCTGGGGAGGTCAGTGCGCACACAAACATAACCACTAGATGTGGCTGAATAGCGATGCACTCATTTCCGATACGATTCTTTGTATTTGAAAGCCGATAACCTATATATTGGCAGATGACTCTAAATGCAAGTTTTGACATACTTTTTAAAGCCTGTTTACAAAAACAAAAGGCTCACCATTAAAAGCCATGTCCCAAACACATCAACATAAATCAAACATATACGGTAGAAGAGCCTAGTTATTAATTAGTTTTCAAAAATTTATTTTATACTCCTATGGCCAACTTTCTTCATAAAAAAGGCAACATTTTACAATAAGGTTTCATTTTGTTAGCATTTGTTAACATGAACTAACAATTAATAAGCAATACTTCTACAGGATTTATGAATCTTAGTTAATATTATTCTCAACATTTTTAAGATCATAACTGTGAACTAACATGAACAAATATTTTATTAACTAACATTAACAAAGGTTATTGCTCTCTGTTAGTTAATGCATTAACAAATGAGACCTTATTGAAAAAAATGTATTGCATAAAAAATAAAGAAAAGAAAATAATGCCAAAAAAGTCACTGGAGAACATTGCTTAGGCTATAAAGAAACATAATGCACATACCAGGGATCAATAAAAGGAAATAGCCTCCGCATGAAAAAGGAAATGAAACGAAATATAGATGTGCGCTGCCCACAAAAAGCATGCTGAAACACGAAACCCAAAGAATTTACTTTTTATCACAATACTGTATACAATTATAGTCTTATGTATATGATATACATAATATATATATATATATATATATATATATATATATATATATATACACACACAAAATAAACACATTACAATTAAAATGGCACAAAAGGCTGCGAATGCACAAGCGAACTTGACTGTTAATAATGGTGTAACTCCATGGCCACGCTCTTTGTACACACATTCATTCTTTTACAGTCGTGTTCTCATAATTTTATGTAGCCTATATAACAGATTTGTGTTTTACCTAATCTTTAATATTTGGCCACTTCTTTATGATGTAAATGCTACAGCCACTGTAATTTCTTGAAAATTTGGAATAACGATAACATTAAAAATAACCATTTATCTGCGCGATACGATATGTTTGCAGATATAGGATCTATGAGTCTGTGAGGTGAAAAGGGGAATGCTGCAGAGCCCCTTCAAATACCACCATATAAAAGGGTGCACTGTAGAGCCCTTGTGCCTGGCCCTAATATCCAAAGATTCCAACGTGTATGCCAAATTTCAAGTGCTGGGCTCTATGTAATTCTAAGGAGAATAGGTCTTTCCCCTTTCAGTGCTTTGGCCCTAAAAACAGGAACTGCGTGCTTAGCAGAGGGTCAAGTCTACACTGAGGAAGCACCTTTATATGTTCTAACAAGCACTTTGTGAAGGAAAATTGGCATTTGGAATCCTTTCTGTTCATCCCCAATTTTTGGATGCTAGAACTTCAAGAACTAAGATTTGGAGGGTGGAAAACGGCTTCCTTTTCACCGCAGTGTTCGATCTTTACCTCTGACCTGCTTACACTTGACCTGACCTTAAACAAAAGTTGTATTCATCTGTTTCTCTGTAGCCGAGAGTGGATTGACCTATGTGTGACAAAAACATATTTGTGGTCATACACGTATAGATCTTTGCATATTGTAGCAGATTATTTCAAGGACAAGCTAACCCACGTTCATCTCGCCCCCCCCTCAGGTACAAGTTGCTGAGGTACTCTAAAGAGCGACAGCATCTGGACGGCTTGAATAATCTCCAGTACTCTCCGGAGATCTCTCTGAGCAGCCTGTATAAGAACATCACGGTCAATCTGAATCCCGAGCTCGCCCCCATAGCGGAGTACTGACAGCCTTCGCCTCATCGGCGTGACTCCGAGTCAGAAAAAGTGATGCCAAATGCCCTTAAAAACAGGAGTGAAGAGGGCAAAGGCCTGTCTAATGCACAGTTAGTCGCGTGACGTGAGTGTCTGTGTCTGTGTGTGTGTGTGTGTGCGTGCGTGCGTGCGTGTGTACGATTACTTGATCATATCTGTGAAAGTGTATTAGCGTGACTGCGTGTTTAATTGCATGTTCCTGTGTCCATGCTGGCTTTAGCGAATCAAATCACAACACATTTTAAAAAAGGTGGGGAGTGCCAGCATCAACAAATCAGATGTTTACTGCAAAGCCTTAATTGAATTTTATAGGCTATCAAACTCAGTAGATCTACATTGTAGAAAGCTTGGTTTTACATTTCAACAGCACTCTTGACGCCAATAGACATTTTGTCATGTTCTGTTAGTATACTTTTTTATACATAACGTTTTTTTTTAAAAAAAAAAAAGAAGACGTTAATGCAGTTTAAATGGATGTATTTTAAATCTGTCCTTCACGTTTTGTTCTTGTATTACAATATACATTTCACCTTGGCGGTGTGCTACAGTTTTATTTCCCCCCCCCCCCCCCCCCCCCCCCCCCAATTCCATGGCTAAACAGAAGGCTGTGACTAGTTGCATGCATGGCCCTGACTCCCTTGTAAATAACTGGCCTTTTAAACAATGCTTTAGCTTTGTCCCCTCCCCAAAAGACGCCTGTGATTCCAGTGGAAACACTCTTCTTTTTGGCAGCTAATTGTTGTTTTTGAATTCTGTTAATTTTTTTTTATTATTCTTCAATGGCTTGGGACACACGACTGCCGGTCAAAAAAAATATCAGTGACGACTAGAATGCAAACAAAAAAAATCAAAAATGAAATACAGATATCTTTACTTGCTGCATGCCTTAATTTATTTTTTGCTAAAGGATTATTTTGTGTCTTAAGGAATTAATTTTTTTTTTTTTTTTTCATCTTCGCTTTTGTTAATAGCATAACCATTCTCATGTCTCGTTTTTGAAATGCACTCCACGGTAGTGAAAGATAGGACTGAAACGAAGACGTTCGCAGGATAACCTGTTGGTCAGTCAGGTTCGCAGCTGCTAAAGCCAAAACGCCCTTTCGCAGGGTTTGGCGTGTCTCAACCTGTGTTTTTGTCTGTTTGTGTGTGTAGCTCTCAGTATGAAGTACTGGGTGACGTTGCACTCCTGTAGGGCCAAGATGAGAGAGCGACGTCACCGTTGCTCTTGAATGGCATTCGGAGTACCCTTGGGCCATGACGACTTTATGCTGTTAAAGTTTTGAGCATTACAAGCTGTTGGTATATGTTTGCCTTTTGTATATAATTTTATTTTATTTGGAGTTGTCGATATACTTTAGTTTTGTTTTTGTGTGTATTTTAAGTTATCATATAAATGTCCTAAAACTGCTATTTCATGTCCTCTCATGCTGTCTGTGTGCGTGTTGTATGCGTGTCCATCCACTCAGAATTACACATCGAGAGTGAGATTTTGTCAGCAGCATGGTTTGCGACATTAACTGGACATTCTGACACTTGAAGTTAGACATTCACAGCTCACAAAAACGCTTTACTGCGCCTGCTTTTGAGGCTTTTTGTAGGTTCTTTCCATCTGCATGTCTCTGAAGTGTAGTCATGGCATATCTAAGGTCCTCTGCTTGCATTGTCTTTTTCTGAGTGGATGATTTCTTAAACCCTAGTATGGTCTTTTCCCATTGATGGTGACTCCGACGTGATCTCCAGTGCCCAGTCTGTTGTTTACAGTCTCCTCTTAAACCATCAGACTCGCAGTTGGGTCTAATCAGATCCGTTTACTGTGGTTACGGGTTACAAAAAACATTTGACTAACTCGGTCAAGGATTTGAAGAATTCTGTCATTTCAGAAATTAACTGAATATACTTAAATGGAGGTTACTGGTGCCAAATTCCGCATTTTCGTCATTGATCATTTCCTTTTCACTCATTCAGCATTGTGTGGTAAAATGTAGCTCCAGGACTTCTTGAGCCAGTCACTTTGAAGATTTCCGAGTGTTTTTTGGTATGTGTGAAGCAAGTTTGTGTCATATGCAGTTTAGTGTGAGAGGATTGCTTTAGGCTATAGAATGAAGGCTGAAAAAACCCTCGCCTCGCTTTTCCACTGCACGGGGCCAACAAATTTACATAAGCAAAGTTTAGGCAAAGTTGGCGTCCATTGTGGGATGCTAAGCTGTTGTTTTACGCCCTGTGTTCGTGTTGAAGCAGCTGGTGAGATAATAGGTGTTGTTTAATATAGAAATAGAGGCATTGTAGACCAGTTATAGGCTTTCGAAGAGGGGAAGTGTGGCTTACAGGTACTAGTGTCCAGAATGCTCAAATAAACGAGTATCATTCCAACTTCACAGTGCACTGTTTTCTTGTTTTGCAGGTGGTTAATGTGCAAACGGAGTAAGGAAGTGGTCTTGTGCTGCAATACGGAGTCTGATAGGCTTGTTATGGATTGTTAATCATTCGCTTTTATTTGCTTACGCGCATTGTTACTGTAAGTCACACATTGTTCTTAAAGTGAGGTGGGTTGCAATATGAATATTGAATGTTGTTGATTTGAATTTTTTTTGTTATTATTATTATTTAACTTTTTTTTGTGGTGGTGGTGGTGTCACGCCCCATTCCCCTGATATGAAATGTGCTGTTTTAATATTATGGGAAGCATACTGGTGAGACCGCTCTAGTGTGTTTGGATCTGGTGGTTAATCAGTTGTAGCTTTTGAGGAAGTTTTGTTCAGTGCTGTCATTTGTCTCCTAATTTAGGTTCATCTCATTTCATTTTCCACCCCAAAACAACCCCTCTCATAGCTGCCCCATCCTGTTCAGCTGTCTTTTGAAAATATCCAGAAGAAACAATAGAATATTTTAAAAGATTTATTCACCACTACATATCTGTAATGTGTAGAGTGTTAAATTCTTGCAGTATTCATATTTGTGCCTTGATTTTTTTTTTTTTCTTTCTTCTTCAATTTTGCATTGTTTGTTGAGATGTGCAGTGGGGTGCGTGTGGATGGTGTTTAAAATTAGAATCGGGAGCACATTTAAATTTTTGTTTAACAAATTTTTATTTAAATCTGGAGCTGTCTATAAATCTAAAATGTCTGCTGGTCATTCAGTGGGAACTAAAAAAAACAACATGAGGATTTTCCCCTGTGTTTCTTCAACGTTGAGGGTCCACTTTAACTTTAACAGCAGTATGAGAAGCAGAATGTCTTGAGATGCCAGCTGCTTTAACTGACATGTACAATCCTGGTTCCAGACTTTTTTTGTTTTGTTTTGTTTTGTTTTTGTTGTACCGGTCTGTTCACTGCGTTTCACTCTGTAATGATCATTAAAAGACTTTATAGTTGAAAACTTATTCTGAGTGGGATCTTTTCAATTGTTCCAAGGGTGAGCGGGTATAATCAGGCTCCAAAATTAACTCTCGCAAGCAGCAACTGGCTTTGTTGAATAAATTTTTACTTGCTTTTATTACAGGCAAGCCACAAAGACTTTAATGTTTAAAGGCAGGGTATTTGTTTGTTGTTTCATTGTTTGTTATGCTGGTTGAATGTCTCTTCACATTCTCATAGCAATCACTAAGTTAAGTGATCTAAATGCATTTATATCTATTTATACCATCTGTAGAAGGCGTATGACCATAAAATATCCAGTCGTATCCATTGGACTGAGGTATAGGATAGTCTTACCTGCCCGTCAACGTACATTTTTACATAATCTTGAGCACCCTGTTTGCGCAGATATCATACGTCATCAGCGCGTTTCATTCTTTGCAGATGTAGACAGATGCCAGTCACGAGCACCACAACCAAAACAGCAACCATGTTTTACAGTTTTCCCTGAACCAAAGCAACAAGCTTATGCTGCATTGATGCCATAACTACAGTAATTTGAAAGAGATGGAAACCCGTGACGTTATACTCCGAGCAGTTTGTGACTCGAATTTATGCTTTACAACACTGTCAATGCGGAAATGAATCTGCAGCAGTCAGTTCTCTCTATTTACATTCATTATTATTGTAATGTTATGTACTTTGAGACATGAGGTCATTTTAAAGGATTAGTTCACTTCTAAATTAAGTTTCGACAAGTCTTTACCATGATATAAAATGTAAAAATGTTCAGCCAGTTAATAAGAGTCTAATGAGAGTTAAATGAAAACTAAGACAATTGATCATATCTTCATTGATGCTTTCTTTATCCTTGTTTTATAACAAAATGAACATTTTTAAATCCCTTCTCCCAAGCATCAGACTTTACTTGCCAGGTCTATCTGTCCATCAATCAATTCATCCATCCATCCATCAATCAATCTGGTTGAAGAATAGTCTGATGCTGTATATATACCAATTCGTTCCATCAGATGTTTATTTGTGTGGAACATTCCTTGCATTACATATATTATTCACATAAATGCAAGGAAAATGTATAGACAAGAGTTGTTTTTAAATAAAAAAAAAAAAAAAAAGTAGTTTTATAACTAGTAATACATCTCAATTTGGGATTGCAAGGAGTTAATCTTGGACCCTAGATGTGTTTTAAGTTCACTTGAACCAACTTTCTGTGTGATGTCAATCATGTGCTTTAACGACCACAGCTGTTGTGGTGTATGAGAAGGGGCTCAGAAGAAGAGCCAGAGTATAATGACGATGCCCGTCCGCATGAGCCTCAAACACCACCTGCAACAACACACAAGAAACACATTAGAATGACAAAAGGGTCTTTACAAAATTGAACATGTATGTCAGTGCCTATGTGCTCCGTGTGTCTGTGCGTGCATGCATATGTTGTCCTTGAATGCTCTGTCCTCTTATCTAAAACTGCTCCATTTACTGTGTGTCTATAGAAAACAAGATATAGGTTCTTAAATATTTACCTCGCCACAGTTAATATAGCTCTTGGTTCACATCCAAGACAATCATTCAGGGTATTAATTTACATATTTGGTGCAAGAAAGAGCTGTGTGCATATCTAGTAGTTTGCTCTTAGAAAAGAGAATTAAATTATATAGAGTAGTCCCAAATCATCCTAATGAAGGGTTTCGGACTCTGTGCGCTTTTGTAGTTTGGTGCCTCGATAAAACAATAACCCGTCACTTAGCAACCAATAAACACTGTGTCATCACAGCACTGCTTACATCTGCCATCTGGTGGAACGGTGTGCGACCCTCTTCCTTCCAGTAGGCTTTAGTGTCAAACTCCACACGATACACACCAGGACTGAACTCCTGCTCAGTGATCAAGTTGTGCACCTCACCCGTCATATCCACTTTCCTGCGTAAGCGGAAGAGTTTATTAATGACAATGACGGGAAAAGAGAAACCACGCGGATGTGACTAAAATTAAAATGTGCAGCAGAGTGAATAGAGCAGGCAAAACTTCTCAACAAAGACAAAGGGGATTTTTTTTTTTTTTTTTTTTTCCATTTTAAAAATAAAAAGAAGAATCAAAATGCATACATTTTTCAGTTTCATTTTACATCTGCATATAATTGAGTCAAAATCTGTCAGTGCAGATCTTATACTTAGTTTTGAGAAAATATGATTTTAGTAACGGCTTACTTATACAATGTAGTTGTAGTTGTATTGAGGTAGATTTTCAGGTAAATGTGAAGGAGTTTGAATAGAGCAGTAATTTCATACAAACACAAAATGCAGCAACTACAGCAAGTTTGGAACTAAAAAATATTTGCAACAAATGATTTAAAATTAATCTATTTGAACAGTTTTCTCTAAATTTGAGTAGCTATACTTGAGCTATGGTCTGTTCGGACGGATCATATACTCTCAATTTTGACTTTTTTGTTGAAAGAGATAATATTTTACAGCTCAAAACATACATTGTAGTTGTATTTGCATAGTAGTTTAGTAGTTCTTCAGTATAATACTTGAACTAATTATTAACTCAATATTATTTATTAAAAATTGGGTAACAAATGAAGTACTGTAACACTTTATTTTACAGTGTCATTGTTACATGTTACTGTAGTACTAACTAGAAATTATGCATAATTGCATGTAATTAACCCTAAACCAAACCCTCACCTTAACCCTATAGTAAGTACATGCAGTTAATTATTACTCAGTACTTAAATGTATAATTACACTGTAATACCTTAAAATAAAGTGTAACCCAAAATTGTCCATGAACAATATTACATTGCTGTCCAGAGATCCCAGCTGACAAATAAAGCTGTATAGAGATGTACAGCATGTGATGAATATTATTCTGGATAATGTTTGAAACGTATTGCTAGCACTTCTTGTGTTATACATGTTAATGTCAATTCACAATGTCAAAATGTGAATGTCAAAAAGGTCATTGCTGAAGTCAAACTTTGCAACATTGCTATTAAAATGACTATGGATAGCAATCGCATTTATGAAAAGTTATGTATGTATGGTAAGATTTTTTGTTTTGTTTTGTTTTTAAAAGTCTCTTTTGCTCACCAAGGCTGAATTTATGCAATGCTGTTCTTTTGAACTTTCTATTCAACAAAAAATCCTGGAAAAAAATTGTTCACAACTATTTTAAACACTTATAATAATAATAATAAATCTTTCTTAAGCAGCAAATCATCATGAATGATTTCTGAAGGATCATGTGAAAGTAAAAACTGGAGTAATGATACTGAAATCCAGCTTTGCATCACAGGAATAAATTACATTTATGAACAATTACAACATTATTATGGCATTAGATGACAGCAAAGAGTCTTTATGAGTGAGTCAGTTGCACATTGAATCAGGTTGTCAACAAGGAAGTTGTTTTAGCACTGTCATGGGAAATCTTTTAAAAGGTCAAAGACAAAGATATCCCTTTCCACTGTGGACGTTCACACGGATTTTTTATAATGGATATAATATTATGGACATCGACCTGAAGAGTGAATGTTATATCAGATGCAGGTAACAAACTTTAGTCTCTCATAATACTGTACTGTACATCATACAAAAAGCTTCAATGAAGTGACTCAACGTTACTAGTTCTAAAGTGAGAGTAACAGAGGCTTGAATTCGAGAATCCGAACTTGAGATTTGAATCCATGGCGGAAGGAAGTAGCTCTACAACAAAACGAGTTTTAAACGGGACACTCCATTATTGTTCTTATTTATTTACTGTCTTGTGCCATCAACGCTGTTACCTACGACTAAATCAAGGCCATATCGCACGGTTATGACTGTGATATTGTTATTATTATTATTATTATTAATGGTTGATGTGATCTTACCCACTGGCAATCTTTTCCCATGTACCACTTTGATCTTGGCGATATACTCCCAGAGCTATATTTCCAGCAGGAATCCCCTTCACAGCATCCAGGATCTTTACCGTCAGAGGGCAGTGAGCATCTGACCCACCATGAAAACCCTGGAACACATTCAAAGCGGCTCACAATCACTGTGCACTTAAATGCTCTTTGGGTTTTGCTCAGTCTAAGTATGGAGCTTAGTCTTTTTTTTGTCCTGGTTTAGTCCCAAAACAGAATTTAGTGCTTCAGATGATCTTGTCTTAAGATGAATCACTTGTTGTATTTCTCATTTTTAAGTCCTTTGGATAAAAGGTTAATTGTAAAACGTAATGGAAGTAGATGCAGATGTATCAGCTCAGAACTGTTTGTTGGGTCAGTGACCACCTGGACGTACAGTTGTGTGTATATGTGTGTTTACCAGGTAGAGTTTACTGCAGCACTTTGTAGTATGGCAGAGTGCAGAAAACTTTGTGACCTTTATGTTAGCTTGTCCAACAACTGAAAGTACCTCGTCTCACCCCGAAGGGGCCAACTTAGGAGACATTTTATCTATCATGTAGATTTCATAGATTTTGTCTCAGTGCCAAGTTAAATATAACTTAAAGGTGCTGTAAGAGATTTCAGCCAGTGAACTTCACAGACTCTTTTCCAAATTACGCCTTCCAAAGACGTCTGCAAACCCACCCATGCCAAATGAGGCAGAAAGCATTCTTGATTGGCCAGTTTACTTAACTGCTTAAACCAGCAGATTTTGGTGAAAGAGAGCCTATGGATGCCACAAAGACAGGTGTGATCTGTCATGTAGTATCTGTCAGAGAATATGGCATTTTATGGGACATAAAAAACTTTTATGTAGATTCTTAAAAATAAAGGGTTTGTAAAAATTTTGTACATCAGAAAAGTTCAATAGATATGAGACATGTCTCAACATATTAAGAATCAGGGCTTGACATTAACTTTTTTTGCTCACCAGCCACTATAGCTAGTGGTTTTCTAAAGTTTTGTCATTTTCACTGGCCACAATTTCAGCATCGATGCCATGGGGAAAAACTGCCATATAGATATTTATCTATAATATAATCTCATAATTTGTCAGCAGGTACATTAGGCTGCTGTCATTTTAAGAGCTGACGTATGGATCCATTATACTGTCACACATTTTCTTTCTCAACTGTTAACGTTCCCTTAAAACTGACTGTGTTTACGTGAATGCTCGACATTATTTGACATTATTTTATGTGTAAGCACAATAAGCGGCGAAATTTAGTGCTGAGAGGCGGCTTTATGTGTGCGCACTTTTGATGTGAGCACAAAATATGCTTGAATAAGGGAAATTATGCGGAATCCCACTGAAATTCAAACCCTGTAACACAAACAATATTCATCTGGATCAAATGAAACGAGTGAGTGAGGAAAGGAGGGGTTATGTGTCGACACGCTGTCGAAGAGATGAGAGAGAGAGAAAGAGCAGCTGCTATCGTGTATATTCTGCCATATATTTCAATATCGATATATCGAAAAATCTATATATTTGACAACACTACATTGCAATTGGTTTATTATTTCATAAAAAATTTAAATTAAAAAAGACTGCAATTGAAAAATGTATATATTTTATATCAAATTCAACCCTCCAAAGTGGCTAGTAGGGGTGACTGCTGAAATCCACCCACATTTAGCAAGTTGGCGGGAGTTAATGTCAAGCCCTGGTTAGAATGCATACAGTTGCACTCGCTTTTAGCCTTGAACTGGTCACTTTAATGATATTAATAGGTTACATTTCATTGCTAAAATTAAAAAATCTGCCAGTTCCCATGGTATAGCTCTATTCTAGAGACCCAAGCAATTGAACTTACCACTGGAGCACATCTACAGCAGGCAAACAGAGATGCGAGAAGCACACAAATCACTGCTTTAGCCATATTAGAGCACGACTGTGGGCGATAATACCCAAAATGCCCTTTATACAGCTGCCGACCCCGTCGTCAGGTGACTCGAGGGGGTGTCTGAGGTGCACTGTTGACACAGTAAATAGACAGGGGAATGAGTAACTCCATACAATTTGGTTAATCCAGTGGAAACAATCAAGGGCATCAGCCCACAAACAGCACCCCTGTCCTTGGAATTTGTGCATTTCATGAATGTTAATTCCCAAAGTTCCTCCATTCTGTGTGAGACCTGATTCATTGTCTGTTTACTTTCTGAGGACATTTAGTTCAAGCTAACCGGTGAAATATTTCTGGGCAGCACAAATTTGAGGGTCTGAGCTTTTATTGACAGTTCAAAGAAAAGTGTACAGATACCCCTTGAGAGGCGAGTGCACACTTGTTTTTCACATATTTTCATGTGTTAGCTGTATTGCTAAAGGCATTGTATCTATAAGTGGAGAACAGCAGAATTCCTTTGATAAATAAATAAATTCCATGAATTCACATTTGGCCTGTGGTTGGGTCATGTGGAAGACTAAAAAATTGCCAGGAATTAACACGATTAAAGAGTATTATTTTACAATAAATTACTGTAGGCAGAAATTTACAGTGAAATTAATGTATGTTGGGTCATTTTCCTCTCAAATTACTGTTAATCAACAGCAAATCTTGTTTTACTTTGAATTGACGTTATAAAGTTGTCTTTAACCATACCACTGTAAGAAATTATATGGTGTACCACTGTAATTGTTTCGAAGTCACTTGGTCCTTGTATATTCAAATTCAAATTTCTGATCTGGCCGAGTCGGAAGTCTGACAAATGAAAACATGTTAAAAGAACGACTCACTAGAACAAAAAATAAGCTAATTACCTGATTTTCAGTTAGTCAAACTATTCTTACCATGAATATAATGATTTTGTGTTAGTGTTATTTTAGTATGAAGATTTACCAGTATCTTATTTCAAATTCATAACTGTTTACAGATTCATCTTGCACAATAGTGAAGCAGCTTATCAGATATATCTTTGAAAGACGAAATCATCTTCTTACAAGCATCACCTATGAGGCACAGACATCAACACATCAATACTACAAACAACAACAATGGTGACACCAAACAAAAATTATAATAAAAAAAGATAAAGTTTGAAGATCACAAACTGCTAAAAGTGAACCAAAAATAAGCATAAAAAACCCTACAGCATAACCTATTCATGCTGCATCGCAAGCTTGGTACCTTATGCACTAGAAATACGATATGATATTGTTTGTTTAAAGTAATTTTTACAGTAATGTTTTCCAATACTGTAAACTTACAATAAAACCAAGCTACAATTTCATCCCTCACCAAGATCTGCCTGGCCAAGTAACTTTGTTCGATAAGCCATGGCGCTCTCACCCCACAGAATACATCGTGGAGCAAAAAAGACACTGACAACAGACTTTACTTTTGGTATGAAAATACGTCGCAGCTTTGAAATGTTGTCATTTTTTTTAAGACATTCTAACAATAAATAATGTTTTTTGGTAATTGTGGTACACCATTTTTTAAGTTGAAGTCCACCAACCTCAATTGGACAAAATGGCTGATTCAGCGTCATGATTGGTCAGATCTCCTGTCAATCAAAGTCCTGGGAAAGGGTGAAACACTTGTGAAATTGGCAGTAAAGTACTGTAGATTTTACGATACATTTCTGAGAGTGCAGTTACATGAAGTCCTACAGTGAAATTACTGTTAAAGTAATGCAATTTAACCTGGAATATATTGTAATTTCCCACTAAAATTTTTAACAGCTGTTCTTGTTGTTTTAAAAAAATTTAGGCACAGAAACATTTGAAGGAAAAGGGTAAAAACAAATCTAATTGGCTCCTTGCAAAACGCTGGCTCATTGGTGTCACGCACAGAAGGTGCAACTTGATTGCACTGATGAAATTTGGATATGGTGATGTATAATTTTTGCCAGTAAGTTTGGGTGCTTATTGAAAGTGTAATGTAAAATAATGAAATAAAGAGGACAAATAAAACAATGAAAGGACAGGATGCTTCTGCACTTCCTCTTTTTATTAATACTTTTGATGAGTAATCCATGAGATCTGATCAGATATGTTTAAACATAAACATGAACTGTCAGGCAAGCATCATGATTCACATGATCCGGTTTGAATTGGGCAAAGCATGGGAACTGGATACTTTGTAGGCTTAATAGTCTTAAATCATAAGTGACAAAGTCTAATGTTTGCTGAAAGTTGTCATTCTCATTCTTCAGCTCATACCCTGTGGCATGATGCTGGCTAGTTGCAGGTTTATTACTGCTTTTGAAAACTGCTGGTAAGGCAGGTTTCAGCAGGTAGCGTGAAGAGAGAAAATTAGATCTGTTCTTGAAACAGCTCCTCAGGGTTAACGAGAAAGCTGTCAAGCTTGACAACACATGACTCACAGCCGTAACAAATGAAAAACAAGACGCTGCAGAACTGGAGCATTAAAGGATTTTATTGAAGACTTGTCAGAAATCCCCCTAACAAAAGATTTTTTTTCAATTCATGCAGAAAAAACAACAGAATTACAAGCATGTTAATTCTAAAGAAAACAAATGAGTCAGAGAGTACAAACATACATTTTGGAAGTTAATAAAAAAAAAAGAAATTGAGAAAAAAAAATTGAGCAATTTTTGGCAAACATTATACAACTTTTTTTTTCTTTTTTTTTTTCAAATTTTGCTATTTTACTGAAATAGAGAAATAAGAAGAAATGATTGTGAGAATGTCAGGAAGACACCCTATTGTCATGTTCTAAATTTGAATTTAATCTAGGGGATCTAGATTCAGTTGAATTCCCAGTCCCAGCACTAAAGAACTCCGTCAATCCAAGAACTACTGCAGAATTGATTTATTACTCAAAAGAATAATAATACAAAACACAAAAAGACTTCAGGAGGGGGCATAGCCAAAATAAACAAAAACAATATCCAACTCAATTTTAAATCTGACTTAGCCATCATGGGAATAACAAAGGAAACAAAAAGACAAAGAACTTCCTTAACTCCCTAACTTACCTAAAAACAGGAGAAAAAGGATTAACAAAAGAAAAAAGGCACCCGCCTCCCTACAAAAAGTATATTTAACAAGAGACCAAATAAAAGACTATAAATGGAAGTGGTGTTACGCTCTGTGCCGAGGCTTCGGAGCGTGTGTCGTGAAATCCTGTAAGATTTTAGTGAAGCGAATATCGAGGCCTCGCTTCTACCTGAGTGGTTCAGTAAGCGGATCGAATCTTGCCGCGAAATTTTGACAGCTATATAAACCCAGGGGATCCCATCAAGATGTGTGGTTGTGATAGAGGTGAGTTTTGGGTTTTTTGACTTTTGAGAGTTTTGCTTGTTGTTTCAATGGAGCCAGCAAGAAAGAGAAAGACTTCCCCTGTATGGGTATTGTTTGATCAGATTTCTTTTAACAAGGCAGGCCTACATACATTTCATATAAATGCATCCTATAGGTTATATATACATATATAAATTCTAATAATCTTTTATTTAAAGGTGAAGTGTATGTTGTGCTCCAAGGAATTGGGGTACAATAATAACACTTCATCTATGTTAAGGCATTATCGGGCCTTGCATGAAAATAAGGAGGGAAATGGAGGTGGGCCCATCCAAGGTGTGTCATTGCAAATATTACAAAATAATAATATTTTCTTCACTTTTGTAAATCAATACAATTAAAGCAAAGTGTGTTATATTTCCACATCTGTATAGGCTTGCTGTCAAGTATTTATGTACCCCGGCTTCATCTGTACCTTGTGAAAGGGTGTTTTCAAAGGCAGGAGAAGTTGTGTCAAAAAAAAGAAATCGCCTTAGCCCTAAAACAGTTGAAAAAATAATATTCTTCAATATAAATTCCTAAAGTATATCCTCTTCATTATTTTACTTGTTTCCATAAATCACAGTCCAAGACAAGCACATTCACCCTCTGCCCAGTTAAACCCAGACAGTTATACTATTATAATTTTGCCCCCATTTGCCTATGACCAAACAATTGATTTACATACATTTGATAGTCCCATAAATTTCAAGACAATACATTTATTACAAAGTTATGTTAATACAATCATTATATACCACAATAAAATACACATTATATATACACAGTGTATCACACACCACATCAGGCACATCTGTAATGTATCTAATTGTTTTCTACTCTTTGGCCACTAGATAGTTTTGTGAGCAAATGATGCTTCGAGAAATGAACCCTTTTGTGAACCACTTGGCTGAAAAGGTCCAATGCTTCATAAGGCTTCATCTCGCCATCACTAATAAATGGCGTCAACAACATTGAGTTGAAGTGAACACTTTAAGCAAAAGCGCAGATTTCAGTTTTTGCACCAACTACCAACCACCAACTACCAACTACCAACTACCAACTACCAACTACCAACTACCAACTACCAACTACCAACTACGCCCATGTGGCGAAAGTGACTCTGCCTCTCTCCTCCCCTCACCTGTTCTTTCTTGACTGCTTTATAGCTTGTTTCCTCACTGGGAGAGCCAATGAATGAAGTGTTCTGGGAAAACGAGCAACAGGTGCAAACAATTAGCACCTGTTAAAGCAGCAGCAGCACAGGAGAGACAAAAAAAAAAATAAAATAATAACAATAAAAAAAAAATACAGAACACACGCAACTGCCCCCAAATCAATACAAACGTCACAGGATGTAAGACTATATCATGGAACATTGGAACGTTCTTGCAAGGTTCTCTCAAAGTTTTGAAAAAAAAAAAAAAAGATTCCATTTATGAATGATTAATGGAATGTTCATTAAAAGTTATCTGGTCTTTAAAAATGTTAACACAAAACATTATTTATACGTAATTCATGGAACATTTTCATCTGAGTTGGATGTTTGTAGGATAACTTTTTTTTTCATAAAACATTCAAAAAGTTACGCTCCCATAATGTTTGAAGAATGATAAAATGGAATGTTTCCTTAATGTTCGCATAAACAAGAATTTAAAAAAAAAAAAAAAAAAACATTTAAAAATAGCCGAGAACATTCAAAAATAATGTTTTCATAACTTAATGGAAACGTTAGCCAAACATTCTTAGGTCATAATGTAGCTGGGAAAGTCAAATTCACTTCCTGGGTGAGCATCAATGTGCCTGGATTTCTTACTTTTCCTATGCTTATTTTACGCTGCCTAACCACAGGCCAACACTTAGCTCTCACACAGAGTTCTTTTCACTGTCCCTCAAACGATTCCTCCATCATCTGTCAGAATATCTGGCCATATGCATGTGTGTTAATGTGAATGTTGATGAACCTCAAGGCCAAATGGTCCAGATGGTGTCTGCATAGACACACCCTTCTCTATGACGGACTAAACAGCGCAAAAAAATGATCTTTCAGAGAGGGCATTTATGTTTCTCCATCAAGACATATTTTTGATAAATAGAAGCTTCAGCTGAAGACAACATGGCTGGATTTTCAAGTTGTGCTTATCAGGCTTGTTCTCATTTTGCATGCCTGACTCTGTCTTTACATTTTCTGTGTGAAAAACAGCGTTTCGCTTCAGGCTTAAATGTCATTTCATCAAAGTGATCTTATCTTTTATGAAATGAAGAGTCACTCTCTTGAAGTTTTGCATTGACTTCTACTGATTACAGATACTGGCGTTGTTTCAAAATTTAGTGAGCCGTCTAATGGGCAGCTGTCTTCATCTGTCTATACAGACATCAACCCAAATGCAACCTCATGTGAATAATTTGATAAGTTTTTCATAGAAAACAACAGTCGATATTGCTATCTGTCTGTCTGTCTATCTAATAATTTTTTTTTTGTGTGAAATATGGCAAAACATTTATAGTCAAAGAATTATACTCCAACTTGACCCATTTTTCTTGAATGGAGGTCAGTTTTGTTATAGGTGCTTATCTTATTGAATCTTCTCTTATCTATTTAGATGAAGCAGTTTCTTGTAGTTCTGCCTCCACTATTTAAGTACATAACGGCTGAGATAGTGTTTACTTTTTATGTTTTTTGGCCAGTGCTGGAACATCAGCGAGCAACAATGGTGGTCTACCGGTTTCCCTTTCTACTGCTTTCTCGTGAAAATGTGTCTGCATTAGAAGTACACCACCAGGCGCTCCGATGGGAGATGAGACGGGGCTAAATCCCAGCACTGCCTCCTGTTCCTGTACTTCTGTTTGCAACTGAATCGGCTGATGAGCAGCTACAGGGGCTTCATTTATCACATACATTGCCTGCTGTCCTCTGCTTAGCGTCGCCTGTGAAACATTTCTGCCTTGGAGGATCAAACTTTCCGTCCCAGGGTTGCCATTTATTACATACAAACTCTGAGTGGGACTCTCAACAAAAACGGTGTTTGGCATTTGCTGCTCCACCACGTAGAATAGAGGCTGCTGTTGCACGAAAAGTGTCTGGCTTGCTTTGGCCCCTGGAAGTGTGGCTGATTTATTAACTGTCTCAACTTTGGTAACGGAGCTTTGTTGTACCTGTTGTGGAGGTGGAGTGGTTTTGGTTACCTGGATGGTGCTAGTGTTGGTGCTCTCGCTTTTGTAGCTGGTTTCAACCGATTTGACTACTTGCTCAGTTTTGGGAGGGGGTAAGCAAGGCTTTGGAGGATGGCATATGTCCGCTAATGTAAGGAACTTTGTCCCAAGGTTGTCAAGGAAATCCAGGTCATCGTCAGACTCAAGGAGGCTGCAACAACCAACAGAGCCAGCCGGAGTGTCTTTACCCTCGTACTCGTACTCCAGAAGACCGTCTGTCAGGGGATGTTTAGCTGCTGCACAGCTTGCTTTCTACAATAAAGAATCAAATGTTTTATTTTAAGTAAATTATCCTTTACTATTTTATTGAACACAAAAAATTTGTTTTTGAAGAATGTTTTCAATATAATATAAGAGGCTGGGGCTGTCAAAAAAGATTCGATAAGCACTATAAAAGTATTCAAGGCTTGACATTAACATTTTGCACACCAGCCACTGTTTTTCCAAAGTTACTAGCCACTCAACATTTTCACTGGCCACAATTTTGACATTGATACCATTGGGGAAAACTGTAATATAGATATTTTTAATATTGTCTCATAATTTGGCAGCAGGTGAATTAGGCTGCTGTCACTTTAAAAGCTGACGCACAAATCCACAATACTGTTACACATTTTTCACACATTTACACAGTTTTCTTTCTCAGTTGTTTACTTTCGCTTAAAACATAACTGACTGTGTTTATGTGAATGCACATTTTGACATTATTTTGTAGGTATTTGACAATAATCAGCGAAAAAGAACTCAATTTAGTATGTCTACACACTTAAGGTGTAAGCACAAAATCTGCTGTAAATAATAAAATTACGCATAATGCACAAGCTCTGTAACACCAACAATATTCATCTGGAGCAAATGAAACAAGTAAGTGAGGAGAGGAGGGTTTGAATTTCAGTATTGAAAAAAATTATATTTTGGGGCCTTTTTAAAAGGCTACAATTGAAAAATGAATTTTAAAATTATAAAATTCAAAGTGGCTAATAGGAGTGACTGCGTTACACTCCACTGCTGAAATACACCCACATTTGGCTGGTTGGCAGGTGTTAATGTAAAACCCTGAAAGTATTGCAAAAATGGTCAAAATTACTTATATTCCAAGTCTTTTAAAGTCGTATGATAGATTTGTGGAATTAACGTATGTTAATTAAAGACAACTTTCCCAGCTAGTGGGCTGTGAAATGCTGCCAACGAATCACTGATTCAGTGACTTCAAGAACCATTTGAGAATGAATCACAAAATCAACTGATTCATTGAACGGTTTCACTCAAAAGAAGGATTCATATACATGCCTTGGATGGATGTCAAGGTGTTTATCGAATAAAAATCACTAGTCCTCATTCATTTTCGCTATATTGAAAAGATTTGCGAAGGTATTCTTCAAAAATTTACTTCTTATTTTCTGCAGAACAATCATACAAATGCTAAGCGGAGAAATCATGATCACAGTTTTTATTACATTAATTTAAATATGAATAAAACAGATAATTTCATACCTGAGAGAAGTATTCATTCAGGAATTCATCTCCCACTGCCATATCCTCATAAATGTCCTGTTTTTCGTGCATGAGTGTTGAGTAGAGAGCACTATTGTGCTTGTTGGCCGTTAAAAGGGTGTTTTGCTGGTACCAAAACCTGCCGTCAGTTTCTGTCAACCCATTGTTTGTTTCCTGGTTGAACATTCTGCTTTCATTAGCAACACTTGCTTGAATGGGCATTGAGGATACAGTGTTGGAGACCTTGACGTCCTGGAACAGTTGTTTTTGGGGAATTGTAGCAACAGGACTGCTCAGAAGAGGAACCTCCTATATGCAAAATCACGTCCATGTGTTATAAGTGTGTTTATGATATAAAATTAAATTTGAATCTGAGTAAATAGTTTCTTCTTACCTTGTCCTCTCCTATGCCTTCAGTGTGATATGAAATAAGACATTCTTTTGCTTCAAAGGGCAAATCTCTGAACTCGCTCACGGTCCCACACTGGCAGAAGATCAGTAGGAAGGGTACCACTGAAAATGCAAGCAACACAGAGTTTGTATTATAAGCTCTATAAGGATGATAAACTGTACAAACGTGTTGCGCACATGGATAACTCACGCAGGAGCAGAGCTGCGCCGCTGAGGAACAAGCCAATGGCTGGTGTTCCTATTTTGAGCGGGAAGCCACGTTGCGCGGCTAGCCTCTGTCCACATGAACCGGTTTTCTCACAGCTGCACACTTCTACCACAAACTTTTGGCTGTCTGGACAGGACAGACCCTGAGCGTCAGAGATCTTCACTGTCAGCTCATAGATGCCTCGCCACAAAGCCTCCTGTGCGTGAAAGCTCACAGTTGTTCCTACAAATAAGAGAGATTTACACTCCGGTACCTGTATTCGAATTTGTCCAGTCTAGTAAGTTTTAAGTGAATAAACTTGCATTGTCTTTACCATTTATAGCCACCATCTCCCATTTTCCCACACTCTCCTCTTCTACCAGAACAAACTGGTAGGGTGCGGCGTTTGGATCAGCGTCCTCGTCGAAAGCCGTGACATTTATCACTTTATTATTTTCACAACTTTGATGGTAGGTGCTGGTCAATGTGGGGCAGTGGTCATTTGAGTCCTCCACCTTTAATGCTATTGTCCCAGTAGCTGTCTTAGCTGGCACATCTAAAAATGTTGAAAGAAAATATGTAGACATTTTAAAGGGAAACGCAACACAATTGAGAGAATAAGTGTTAAAAACAAAAACAAAAAAAACCCCAGTCCAAACACTTTTGATTTGTGGTTTAACAGGTTCTCTCTCTCTTCTTTCTGACAAGGTTAGAGTTCAAATTCATTTCAGACTTTTTTTTAGCCAAAACTGACATGAAACCTATGAACTTGCCTTGAGTCATGCAGATAATCTTTGCGAAGTAGGTTCCATTGACCAAAAACTTCGATTCTCGATCAGGAACCTTTGTCAGTTTAATCTCAGCAGTTTCTTCATCAACGGTTAACCAGTTATCGGGATCATGACCTTTAGCATACCTGGGTATTCAATTAATGATCAAAACAATAACATGAAAAAAGTGGATCAAATATATATATTATTAGGCCCCCATATACAGTTGTGTTCAAAATTATTCAACCCCCCAATGCTGTAAATGGTTTTAGAGAATTTAGAGTACATTTGTAATTGAATTCAGAATGAAATCCTACAAGGACTTCTTAAAGAAGCATATGCAACTAAAATGACATCAATTGGTTTTGTAATACAGTAGTAAATGTTTCTTTTGTGAATTCTTCATTGACACAATTATTCAACCCCTTAAAGACTACCACTCTGAAGAACAGAGGTCCATTGAAGTGTTTTCAATCAGGTATTGAAAGCACCTGTGGATGTCAGGGAGCAGCACTAAAGCCTAATAAGCACCAATTAGGCAGCTTTAAAATGACTGTGATACTCAGCTCCTTCTAGACATTTACTGGTGTGGTTACAAACATGGTGAAGTCAAGAGAATGGTCCAGGAAGACAAGAGAAGAGGTGATTACTCTTCACAGGAAGGGCAATGGCTATAAGAAGATTGCAAAGATGTTAAACATACCAAGAGACACCATAGGAAGCATCATTCGCAAATTCAAGGCAAAGGGCACTGTTGAAACGCTACCTGGTCGTGGCAGAAAGAAGATGCTGACTTCGACTGCTGTGCACTACCTGAAGCGTAGAGTGGAGAAAAGTCCCCGTGTGACTGCTGAGGAACTGAGAAAAGATTTGTCAGATGTAGGTACTGAAGTTTCTGCTCAGACAATACGGCGCACCCTGCGTAATGAAGGCCTCCATGCCAGAACTCCCAGGCGCACCCCCTTGCTGTCTCCAAAGAATAAGAAGAGTCGACTGCAGTATGCCAAAAGTCACGTGGACAAACCACAGAAGTTTTGGGATAGTGTTCTGTGGACTGATGAAACAAAATTAGAACTGTTTGGGCCCATGGATCAACGCTATGTTTGGAGGAGGAAGAACAAGGCCTATGAAGAAAAGAACACCTTGCCTACTGTGAAGCATGGCGGGGGGTCAATCATGCTTTGGGGCTGTTTTGCTTCTGCAGGTACTGGGAAGCTTCAGCGTGTGCAAGGTACCATGAATTCTCTTCAGTACCAGGAGATATTGGAGGACAATGTGATGCAGTCCGTCACAAACCTGAGGCTTGGGAGACGTTGGACCTTTCAACAGGACAATGATCCCAAGCATACCTCCAAGTCCACTAGAGCATGGTTGCAGATTAAAGGCTGGAACATTTTGAAATGGCCATCGCAGTCACCAGACTTAAATCCGATTGAGAACCTCTGGTGGGACTTAAAGAAAGCAGTTGCAGTGCGCAAGCCTAAGAATGTGACTGAACTGGAGGCTTTTGCCCATGATGAATGGGCGAAGATACCCGTAGCTCGCTGCAAGACACTTGTGTCAAGCTATGCTTCACGTTTAAAAGCTGTTATAACTGTAAAAGGATGTTGTACTAAGTATTAAGATTGAATGTCACTTGGGGGTTGAATAAAACTGATAATGATGTGAGCAGAGAAAAGACATTTGTGGTTATTTCATTATAAATGTTATGTTATATTTGTCTGACCTACACGTGCCTCTTTGATTTAATTGTAAGCAGGATGACTGAATGATCAAAATCAATGTCAAACCGGCCAAAACAATCAATTTCAGTGGGGGTTGAATAATTTTGAACACAACTGTAAACAATGATACTTAATTTCATAATATGCATCAATAATAGCAATGATATAAATCAATCCTATCTATCTTTATTTAGAAACATAATCAATGAATATAATTCTGTGTTGAAAAGTAATATAACATTAATATAATAATATAACAACTAGCCGTACTCTTTATAACACCGTATCCGAACACGATGCGATATGATTCTAGCGGCAAGCAATTTGTCTGTTCACACCAGAAGCGAGGCGACTTCGAGACACGACAATCAAAAACCACAGCCAATCAGAAGAGCGTGAAGGCGGGCTCTCTTGGGAAGCACACACCAGTCACAATGAAATAGAGGAGTACATAATCAAATTCATAAATATTACAGAATTTAAATATTGTTTAAAAGTACATCCAGAGTGACTAAAACCATAAGACACGTGTGACGCTCGCGTGTGGTTATGACACGGTGTAATACCATTCATTACTTTGAAAAAGTGACTTGGGTATCAAAGCTCACCTCACATTTTCAGCTGGTTCTCCAGTATCACCATCCAAAGCAGCATAGGTGCCCAGCACTATTGGGAAATCTTCTTTATCTGGCTCTTCTGACACTGGGAATTCTTTTAAAGAAGGTGAGAATTTAGGGCCGTCGGGTAGGTTGTTAACATTGATCTTGACTGGGTAACCTTTCCCAGTTGGTTTTTTATCAGGCGCAGGTCCGGGTTTGCCAGAAGGTTTTGTGCCAGGTTTTGTTCCTGGTTTAGCAGGCTTGACACCAGGTGAGGGGCCAGGTTTGGCTCCAGGCTTACCATCAGGTTTAAGTCCAATATTGCCACCTGCATCCACTCCAGCTCCCAGATCCAATCCAGCATCCAGTCCAGCATCTACACCCAAATCCAGTCCCGCATCCAGTCCCGCATCCAGTCCCGCATCCAGTCCTGCATCCAGTCCAGCACCTACTCCCACATCTAACCCTACTCCTAACCCCACTCCCAATCCTTCTCCCAGCCCGGCTCCTGCTCCTAACCCGGCTCCAGCCCCTTGTCCATCCTTGTCCAGATTAAGGTCCAGCTCTAAAGCACTTCCATTTATAAAAGGAGCAACATTTGATATAACCAAACTGAGGTCCAATTCTTTTACCTTTTCAAAATCAACAGGCTTCAGACAAGCAGATAGACATGGAAAAGAAAAAAAGGATATGAATCATACATGTCTTAGGGTCGATGTCATACAAGAAAAAAACAACAACATTTTTTTTTAAAATCTTGTTTAAAATGCATGTGCCAAATAAAAACTTGTACAAAATGTTGAAGAAAATTTTTAATTTAATGACTGAAAATGATATGGTATAACCATCAAGGAAACTTTACAAATTTTCCTTGGATATCTTTATTTTCTCAATGCATATTTTTATTATATACATAAATACCTACACACGTATATATATAGTTCCTTTGACCTTATGATTCTCATTTGCTCTGACATGCACTGTGAGCTATAAGGTCTTATATAGACATGTGTGTGGCTTTCCTTATCAAGTCTAATCAGTATAATCAAACACAGCTGGACTCAAAAGCATCTCTAGGATGATCAGAGGAAATGGACAGCACCTGAGTTAAATACATGAGTGTCACAGCAAAGGGTCTGAAGACTTGGGACCATGTGATATTTCAGTTTTTCTTTTTTAATAAATCTGCAAAAATGTCAACAATTCTGTGTTTTTCTGTCAATATGGGGTGCTGTGTGTACATTAATGAGGAAATGGCTGCAAAATAACAAAGAGTGAAAAATTTAAGGGGGTCTGAATACTTTCCGTACCCACTGTATACACACACACACACATATATGTGTGTCTGTGTATAATTATATTTAATTTGATCATGTTAATACTTATAATTATATCAATGATATTAATTAATAATATTGATTTTTCATCAGTAGAATATCAGGACAGTTGTACCACTTGACACTTTTTAAATTAAATAATAATAATAAAACAGTTAAAAACATTCCAATCATTGAAGAGGTGCGTTAAAGTCATGTATGAACTGCATTTGTAATGTATTTATGAATGAATTAAGAGATGAATTAAGGTTGATTATTTCCATAGAAAAGAAAAGCATTCACCTTGACAAGTTTTAGAATTCCCTCATTCGTTTTACGGTCCGTTTCAATAGTGAAGAGATTGTCTTCGTTTCCTTTATTGATATCAAACACTGCCAGCCAGTTATCAGTGAGTTCCAGATCCTTGTCCAGGGCTTTAATTCTCATGACAACCACATCAGTCACACCTTCATCAACACTGCCTGAATACTAACAGAGGAAAGACAACTGATACTATAGCTCAAAAAACATTTACTATGTGTCATTGAATAATCCTGGCTTTCCTATTTTAAGATCTCACCTGTTCTTTCTCAAGAGTAGGAACATTGTCATTTATGTCCAAAATATGAACTTCCACAGTGCCTGTTCCCGTGTTTCCAGATGGAGCTCCATTCATATCAACTCCATGAATTGTTAAAGTATATGTGTCGTGTCTCTGTAAAAGAGAATTGGCCAAAATGCTGTATTTAAATGATCATGCAGTTTAAATGCCAGTTTTCAAATCAATTACCTCTCGATCTAGGGTTTTCTCCTTCACATAGACTTTCCCAGTTTCTTTGTCAATGGAAAACATCATTTTGGATTCTGCTGGTGTTTGTTTTACAATACTGTAAGCTATTTTGGAATTGATACTGCCCGGTTCGTCCGCATCAGTAGCTGTTATCTGCATGACAGGTGTTCCTGTAGTTTCATAAGAACATTGACAGAAAAAATGTCATTTGTATTAAGTGAAAGTCGTGACGTATTGGTGACCCATACTCGAAATCTGTGCTCTGCATTTAACCCATCCAAGTGCACACACACAGCAGTGAGTAGTGAACGAGTGCACACACACAGCAGTGAGTAGTGAACGAGTGCACACACACTGCAGTGAGTAGTGAACAAGTGCACACACACAGCAGTGAGTAGTGAACAAGTGCACACACACAGCAGTGAGTAGTGAACAAGTGCACACACACAGCAGTGAGTAGTGAACAAGTCCACACACACTGCAGTGAGTAGTGAACAAGTGCACACACACAGCAGTGAGTAGTGAACAAGTGCACACACACAGCAGTGAGTAGTGAACAAGTGCACACACACAGCAGTGAGTAGTGAACAAGTGTACACACACAGCAGTGAGTAGTGAACGAGTGCACACACACAGCAGTGAGTAGTGAACGAGTGCACACACACAGCAGTGAGTAGTGAACGAGTGCACACACACAGCAGTGAGTAGTGAACAAGTGCACTCACACTGCAGTGAGTAGTGAACAAGTGCACACACACAGCAGTGAGTAGTGAACAAGTGCACACACACTGCAGTGAGTAGTGAACGAGTGCACACAGCAGTGAGTAGTGAACGAGTGCACACACACAGCAGTGAGTAGTGAACGAGTGCACACACACACAGCAGTGAGTAGTGAACGAGTGCACACACACAGCAGTGAGTAGTGAACAAGTGCACACACACAGCAGTGAGTAGTGAACAAGTGCACACACACAGCAGTGAGTAGTGAACAAGTGCACACACACACACAGAGCAGTGGGCAGCTATTGTTACAGCTCCGGGGAGCAATTAGGGGTTAGGTGCTTTGCTCAAGGGCACCTTAGTCATGGTATCGAAGGTGGAGAGAGTGCTGTACAATCCCCACCTTCAATTCCTGCCGGCGTGGTAATTGAACCAGCAACATTCAGGTTACAAGCCCTACTCCCTCACCATTGAGCCACGCAAATGAGCTGCTGCTCCCAGCCCCGTTTCCAGATTTAACAGCTCACGCCTCAGTTGCTCAACAACAACAAAGCTGGAGATTCTCACACAGCCAAAATGAGGATTGTCTTCAAAAGAAAATATCTCCCTTTGCAGTGAACTTTTATCATTGTAACTTTGCAGATGTTGTACACACTAACTAAGTTTAAAAAAAAAGTGAAATTATAATCAAGGACCCCTTTAAAACACGATAACTTGCCTATACCAGTTATTATTGGAGCAGGAACCCATTAACATCATCAAAAAGTATACTAATTTAGGCTAAATTACTAACAATGTAATAAAATAGCATTATGTTTTTAATTCATAACCTTTTAACCTGTCAAAAAAAGAGAGAAAGCTGTGTGTAATTTAGGAAGTTGGGAAACTGCTATGGTTGATTGGGAAAACAGAAAGAACAATAAATTAATGCAACCCACCGATCTTGCTGCTTTCTTTCACAGATCCTCTTTGTAATTTGAATATTGGTGTGTTATCATTCTGATCCTCAACTTTAATCTTCAGCTCAATGTTTTCTTCTGCTATTGTTCCGTTACGAAATCTTGCAGAGCCAGTCAGCTATATAGGAGAAAAATGTGTTTTTCAAGGTCTAATATTTCAGTCATGAAATTAATTACACAAACCTGGGTACAACTCACATTGTATAAGGCTGTTTTCTCTCTGTCCAGCAGGCCGGTGACCCTAACAAAGCCATTCTCTGGATTGATTACAAACAAATTAAATGGTGCCTTGTCAGCACCATGACCTTTTAGTCCATATTCCACCAGCTGCCAGTTAATATCTTTATCAGACCGGATCTAAAAAAAAAAAAAGATCGAGAGAAGATTGAGATTATCAGTGAATATTGAGTATTTAAATGTGTCAGTGTAAAAATGGTCACAGTAACAAAACTTCAGTGAAATTTAATGGTGAAAATTGGTCCATTGTCAATAGCGTAGTGACGCGTGAAGCAATGCTCACTCAGTGGTACGTGACCGGACATAAAATCATGAAATCAAAATTGACACTTTTTTTTAAATGGAATATTGTAGTATTTATCTGTGCACATCATTTTAACTCATGTGCCCTCATAATCTTTAATCAAAATGACTTCTCTTCTTTCCAGCAGCATCTCTTCTGTTCTCTGATGACGTGTTTACTAGCATGTTGTGTGCACGTTTTGTGGTTTTGTGTGTAGAGGTTTGAGAAGTGGAGCCATAGTTTCAAAAACTGTGTGTAAGCAAGTAGAAAAATACTGTAAATACGGGTTGTTGTTGTTTAGTGAATGTGTGTTTCTTGGAAAGTGCAGTCAGATAAAAAACAGTCTATATGTTCTGGCGACGGCACTTCTAATTCAAGTGCAATTATATAAAAAATATAGGCCTAACTGAAATAGATTTTTAAAACATGCTTTCAGCTTTATTTATTTTTTTTGGTCTCAGGAGGATTTATTGAACAGTATGTAGGGCGGCTTGAAACAGGTGAAAATGTGAAGCGTTAAAAACCAGTAGATCCAGATGCCAAGTTTTTTCAGATGATGGCACAAACAGGAAAAGATTAACATTGAAATATGCCTTTGGGTTGTGTACAGTAAAAAAGCAAGTGTAAAATGCTTACTTTTGCCACATACTCCTCTTTTGTGTAGTCAACATTCTCTTCCAGTCTTGTTGGTGGAAGAATCCACTCTCGTTTCCTTCGATTAGATCTGCTGTTGGCTCTTGATGCCTAAAGAAATAGTTTTTTTTCAGAATGTACGACATTTAGCACCTAACTTCGTTGACCATACATTCAGTATTATTTATAATTACATACATTGAAAAATGTATTATTTTATGCGTAAGAGACTAAAATTGTGTAGTCATCATGTATAATTACAGTACTTCTAATCTTACAATTAATGTGAAGATCTTTGGGATTTTGTCTTTATATATTTTAGTGATTATTTCATCATGTTTGATATACTGTTTATGGTTGGCAACCACTGATGTTGATAAAAATAGAAGTGCTATTTTCAAGTGTGTGAACACTAACAACAGTGTATTATGGACTATTGGAGTACACCGTACATTCTGTGAAAGCAGTTATCTTTCTCTCTATGCTTGTAAATACTTTTGTGAATTATTTATGGCCTGCTGTGACAGCATACCAGACGTGTCAACAGTATTCGTGCTAAAAAATGATATACACGGTACAAGTCAAAAGTTTGGAAACGTTTATATTTTTAATGTTTTTGAAAGAAGTATGTTATGCTAAATCAAGCCTGTTTTTATTTGATCAATAATACAGAAAAAACTGTAAAATTGTGAAATATTATTACAATTTAAAACAATTCTTTTCTATTTTAATATATCTTAAGATATATTTTATTTCTGTGATGCAAAGCTGAATTTTTAGAATCATTATGCAAGTCGTCAGTGTCACATGATCCTTCTGAAATAATTCTAATATGATGATTTATTATCAGTGTTGGAAACAGTCGTGCTGCTTAATATTTTTATAACCTTTTTCGGGATTCACTGATGAATAAAAAATAAAACAACAACAAAAACAGCATTTATTCAAAATATAAATCTTTTGTAATAATATACAGTACCGTTCAAAAGTTTGGCTTCAGTCATTTTTTTCTTTTTTTTCTTTTTTTTTAAAGAAATTAATACTTTTATTTAGCAAGAATGTGTTAAATTAATAAGGTGATAGTAAAGTGTTAGAATTGTTGGAAAAGATTTCTATATATATATTATATTTTTAATGTTTTTAAAAGAAGTTTTGTTTGCTCACCAAGGCAATTTAAAAATATAGCAAAAACAGTAATATTGTGAAATATTATTACAATTTAAAATGTATGCGAATATTTTGTAAAATGCAATTTTTTCCCGTAATCAAAGCTGAATAAAAGCAGCTTCATTACTCCAGTCTTCAGTGTCACATGATCCTTCAGAAATCATTCTAATGCTGATTTGCTGCTCAAGAAACATTTAGCATGTACAATTGTACAAATATTTTTTGTACAATTTTTTTTTCAAGATTCTTTGACGAATAGAAAGTTCAAAACAGCGTTTATTTGAAATATAATCTTTTTGTGACATTATAATTGTCCAATTGTACAATTTTACACATTAAATGTTTCTTGAGCAGTAAACCATCATATTAGAATGATTTCTGGAGACTGGAGTTATGTAGCTGAAAATTCTACTCAAATAAAAAAATCCAGTTTTTCCACAATATTACTGTTTTTACTGTATTTCAGCCTTGGTGAGAAGACGAAACTTCTTTTAAAAACATCCTATCTAACCATCTATCTAACCAATCTATCCAATCCCAAATTTTTGAATGGTAGTATATATACATACATACACACATACATATAAACACATATAACTGTAAACCTTTCCTCTTTACTGTAAACTGAACTAGTACACATAGTACTGTGCTGAGATGACGGTAATGTCTTTTTTCTTTCTGTCCATAAGAATCTTCTACTATAGCACAGAGTGCAAGTTTAAACTTGACATTATGCTGCCCACAGGCGTTTTTATATTAACCGTGATTCGTGGTACCTCTCCCTCCCAGCGGTTAAGATAACAATAGGCCACAACAATTAGTGACTATTATCTTACACATTTTACTATAATGATATACTTGCTTACTTTATATAAATATATATAGTTTTGAGAGCTCATCAGACCAAAGAAAAACAGTTTTAAGAGTTAATGTGGTCAAGATAGTGTGTCAAGTGTGTATAGTATGTTAATAATAAAAGTGCTTTTTCATTATCTGTAATGATTACAATTGCTTAAATGCGTGTGAAAGAAACCAAATCGAGCATGTTCAGTTTATTTGATTCCAAAACATCTGTTGGTTCAGTGTCACTCACCACAATCCTGCACAGCAGCAGCACCAAACATATTCGTCCAAGCCAAAAGAGAGACATGACAGCTGTAGATCAGATGCAAGCAGTCAGTCCTTGTTTCTCATATCTTCTCCAGTCCTTCTCTTTCAGTCCTGAGCTGTTGATCAGAGCTGTGCTTGTGTAGAGGGTTTGAGGAAAGGGTTTGAAGTGGGGGGCAGGTTACCAATCACTTTTTTTGGGTGGGGCATCTGAAACAGCACTTTCTCTTGTACACACCCAAGTGTGAGAGTTCTGTGCATTACTATACACATTGTGAATGAAGGAAACTAATACTGCAGATTTAAACTGTAAAAAGACTGTATGTGAGGCTGTGCAAATGTAACATGAAATAGTGTCCCCAAAAGGAATTTCATGGCGTAGATTGCAAAATATTAAAACCTAATCGCAAAATGTCACAATACTTCAGTAATGTAGCATTTGAAATCTGACAAACCACTTTTTGTGAAAAGGTTTGGCTTGAAAATGGCTTGGACTACATTTGTTTTAAACAAATGGCAGCTGGTTTGATGTTTTGCTACATAATAGTGTCTAAATATATTTCAGTGTCTCTAAACAGATACTTAAAGACTTTAAAGAACTTTGAGAATTCACTTGCGCTACAAGTTCATGTGCTACACCTCTCACCAAAATGTAGTCCGCCCCAAGCAAAAAACAGAAAACACCTGACCAGTGTGTTAAAAATATCAATAGACTTTCATATCACTAGATGGTGTGAATCACAAAATATCACTCTAGCCATATATGTATTTATTGCTTTTATAGTCGTAACAATAGAGGTCCAAATACATAGAAACACATGCAATGAAAAGTGCTATACCAATAAACTTGAATAATTCATTGAGTACATTAAACCTGCAGTGAGGAAGTAATGATGAAGGGAAGATTTTTGAAGCTACTGAAAAAATAAGAACATGCACAAGACAACATTGTGTCTAAAAATGGCCACAGAATGGCTATCTTACAAACTAACATCACTGTTTATTATTACAATGTATTAAAGCCCAGTCGTAGTTTAACCAAAGATTAACAAAAACCCCAACGGAAACAATATTTTAAAACAGCAATTCCAAGAGGGTCCTCGCACCTTGGTGCTCAGGGCCTAAAAATACTGAAATAAATGTTGAATACAGTAGTATCTGTGGTTTGATTTTCACAGGACATAGCTTCTTTTCATACAGCCTCAACAAACTCCTCCCCACTGTTCATAGAGATGATATGAATTACACGAAATAATGTGACTGCATTCTCTATCTGAACTGACTAGAGACAAATAATAACACTAATTTGAAATCAATCAGCTTGAATATTCACATTCAAATGGTTCAAAATGTAATGTGATATATTTAATTTACGAAAATAAAAGCTTTACAATACATTTAAGTGCTACATAATACATGGGTACATAAATTGTTTAAAGGGATAGTTCACTCAAAAAAGAAAATTCTGTCATTAATTACTCACCCTCATTTCATTCCAAACCTGCAAGACTTTCGTTTCGAATGAACCTCATTGGTTCTCGCATGTCAAGCAAACATGCTTGTTCTTCCGTTTACCACAACTGATGTGCGAGTCGGTGAATGTTTATGTGAATATAAATCGAAATTCAATCTGTTCATCATATAAAGTGATTGAGTCTCTTCAGAAAATTTGGACTGAACCACTCAGTTCATATGGATTAGTTTTTAGTTATGGATTAATTTTGAAGCGTCAAAGTGTCAGGATAGAAAGCTCTGAAATTTCATCAAAAAGATTTTTGTGACATTTGTGTCACAAGACATTTGTGTTCCGAAGATGAACAAAAGACTTACGGGATTGAAACGACATGAGGGAGAGTGATTAATGACAGAATTTTCATTTTTGGCTGAACTATCCTTTTAATTTATTGTTAATCAAGTTATTTATTGCCTTATAAAACATATGTCTAATGTGTTGACTTTTTGTTTGAAATCTGTAGAAATAGGATACCTTAAATGTGAATTTAGATTTCTCAAAAATGCTGATACCCACTTAGTGTTGTCATTTACTGTGATTAATATTGAGTACATCTAATTCAACTAATACCTAAAATAGTTTCTGTGCTTCTCTGTAAGTGGTTCTGCCAAGAGAAAAATAACGGTATTAAAAATGGGAATTTTCTTAAACATTCAGGTGCCCATTCGCTGCAAAACCTGGATTTGGTGTCATAACCATAGAAGTCAGGACTTTGGACACTGTAGACCAGAATAACTGTTTGTTTGCCACTTGAGGCAATCCCACTGAACTAAGTGCTCCTGGACCTATGGAAGTGGATGCTGAATTGCACCCTCTACAATAGACTGACCATTAACCAACAGTCTACTCTGTCCACCTTCCCCTGCTACAATGTTCTGAACACTCGAGAAGGGGCCGCTTACCAATAGCTGACTGTTATTTACCTGTCCAGTTGCAACTTGAGGCATGCTCACTAGGTTTCGAGTACCTGCACTCATGGACACAGGATACTGGCCTGGGCCAGCAAACAAGAAGCTACCTCCATTGACACCCCTCTCTGTAATAGATGGACTCCTAACCAACAGTCTACTCTCTCTACCTTCTCCTGAGGAAAAGGACCCATCAGTTACTCTTTGATTCATATGTACTGGTCCACTCAATTCTTGAGAAGTTACTGGGTAATGTGGTTGAGGGCTCATGGGACTATGATTTGGACTGCCAACTAATACCATACCTCCATTGACTGAACCATTTCGAAGAGTTACTCTAGCCTGCCTACTCTCTCTTGATACAACTGTTCCGACAGGTACTTTTACCATCTGCAGCAAACCAGTTCCATCTAGTTGTTGCTGTGGCATCATTACAAGGTTGGAAAAGGAGCCATCAGTTATTCTTTGATCCATATGTGTGGGTCCACTGAACTCTTGAGAATTTACCTGGTAAAGTGGTTGAGGGCTCATGGTACTATGATTTGGACCTGCAACTAATATCATACCTCCATTGACTGAACCATCTTGAAGAGTTACTCTAGCCTGCCCGCTCTCTCCTGATACAACAGATCCCATAGGTACTTTTACCATTTGCAGCGAACCAGTTCCATCTAGTTGTTGCTGTGGCATCATTACAAGGTTTGGAGTTGGTGAAAAGCTCTGGATTACTGCAGGATTAACTTCACCTAAACCTTCATTAATCATGACTGGATTTTGAAGTCTAATTTGAGAGTACAAGCTGGAATTATCAATGATTCCCTGCTGTCCACTACAGAAATGTACAAGTTCATGGCCATTACCTTGAGTGAAAAGACTGTCAGCTTCTCGAGTGTCATCAATTATATAAACACTTTGCCGAAGACCATCCTCAGACAACAAGATGTTGCTTTGCATTGGTTGATTGAAACCATAGTACATAGGCTCCTGTATGACCATCCCCTGACTAGGTGCAGTTTGGACAAGTGGTGACTTAGTTATCTCCTCAGGACTGGGTTGGACAGTGTTGGTCATTTGATTGGAAGATACTGCAGTTGTTGTGGTTGGTGTTGTCTCGACAGTACTTACAGTAACTTTTGGGTCAGCCTTAGACATAGATTGAGTCTGTCTAAATCCACAAACCTCAGCCAAGGTGGTGAACTTTGAACCAAGGTTGTCCAAGAACTCCAGGTCATCATTGACCTCGTTGTAGCTGCAGTTGTCAATAGTACTGATAATAGATCCTTCACCCTCATAATCATACTCCTTTAATCCTTCCTCTGGAGAATTACAGTCTCCCATATACCAACATTTCTACAAAAGAATGAAAGAAAATCTCATTTTCAGTGTAACTTCATGAAGTGTTAAAAGCATAGTTCACCCATAAATGAAAATCATCTAATACTTGTCTTCGTGTTGTTCCAAAACAACTTCATGATTTCATGTTTTGGAGCAACATGAGATGTAAAAAAAAAAAAAAACATTTTTGGGTGAGCCATTCCTTATATTACAAAATGCCTCTATAAAATAATAATAACAACAACAACAACATACTTGCATGAAGTATGCATTTAGGACTGCCCCAAACAAGACCTCTTGTTCTTCTTGACATATGGCAGAGTTTTCCAAGTCTGCTCCATCAGTATCACAGTAAAAGCCTCCATATGCACTGTCTTGAATCATCCCTACCATTTTAGAACTGTTATAGACAGGTTGGTTTGATTCCAGGACTTTCCCAGAATGATGAAATGATTCTGCCATCATTCTGAAAGGTTCCTTGGACATTTTTATTTCGTCACACCCTCCATTGTGGAATTTTGTTGGGCTGCTCAACTGAAGAACATCCTGGAAAGAAACAGAATAAATGATCACATACTACAAAAGTGTTTTACAATGTGACTTGTTCCATCAGAATATAATTATGAGCTGTATGATATCATGAAGGAATTTTTTTACCATGTCTTCTCCTTTTCCCTCTATAGTATAGGAGATAAGGTGTTGCTTGGTTTCAAATGGCATGTCAATAAAATCTTTTGCAGCATTCCCACATTCACATTTTATTAAGGCCATGGGCACCACTAAAAGTACAGATATACAAACAAACATCCTAAAATCAATTTTAAAATGTTTCCACAAATAATTTTATCCAGACTAATTTATCATGTATACTTTACAGTTAACTAAACTTTGTATTTACAGTTGTAGACCATAGAACTAAACATCATGCTCACAGATTAGGCAGAGGAATCCCAGAATCAGGAAACTAATTCCTGGCACTCCAAGAGTGGCTGATGACGTGCGTACTGCTGCCATTTTCCCACCACAAGCCACTCCTTCAGAGCAGGTGCAAACTTCTAAATGAAGGACTTGCTCATCTGGACAGGTCAGTCCTTTCATGTCTCTGATCTCCATGGTGACTTGGTAAAAACCAGACCATAAGTCATTTTCAGCGAGCAGTGAAGCGCTTACATCTGAAGGGGTGAGAAACAGTAAGAGACCTGATGATGGGGTTACTTTCAACTAAAAAAAATTATTATCTACTGTATATGTTGCTTTCAGTTTATTACAACCAAAACATTCTTAAATCAAGTGGATAATGCTTAAAAACAACTTAGTTTAGTTTTGTAAAATATTATATTAAATATTTGGAAAAGTATACTTTTTTCATAAATCAGACCATTGCAAATAAATTCAACCAGACATTTACATGAATATCTGTATATGTTTGAGAAGATATTATTGAAAAACAGAGGATAGCTAGTAGTTCTCTTTAGTATTACCATTTATTCTCTGCACGTTCCATTTGCCGTCTGTCTTCTCATGTATCAAACTGAACTCCAGTGGAGCTCCATTGGGATATGAATCAATATCTTCTGCTGTGACATTCACTACTCTGGTATCACTGCAGATGGTCTGCACATTATCAAGGAGTTTAGGGCAGTTATCATTCAGGTCCTCCACCTGCAAAGCTATAGTCCCTGTAGATGTCTGAGATGGCTGCTCTAAAATGTATGACAAGCACAAAACATGTTACAATTAACCTTCTTAAATCTTCTTTTAATATTTGACATGGAAACTCTTTCACTAGTGTTTCAAAATCATCCCAGAAGGACACTCTCCATGATGCTGGTTGAGACCAATTAAACATTATGTAAATTGTTGATAACACTAAAAATAAATCAATAAATAGAGTAGGTATGCCCAAACATTTGGCTGGCAATGTAAAGGTTCCCAACATAATATACTGACTCTTTGTTCATACTAACCATCTGTAATGCAGAGGATCTTGGCATAGTAGGTCCCGTTTACCACAAATGGAGACTCACGATCTGGTACCTTGGTGAGTTTGATCTCAGCAGTGTCCGTGTTAATAGAAATCCAGTTGTCAGGGTCATATCCCTTTGCATATCTAAACAAACATGGAACATTAACTAATTGCAATTTTAAATTCTTAAATTCAATCACATTTTGTAAAACTAATGCATGATAATGATTCTCAACACCCCTGATTGAGCTGTTGAAATGTACTGCATATGTAACCAGATAATTTTGTTGAAAGATTGTAAAATCATGAAAGTGACATTCCCTTTCAGTCAGTCACGTTCGACGTCACATCAGTGACTGACGAATTGAGATCACCTTTGAGTGTAAACTAATCAAGCCAATGCACATTGGCGTGTGAGATTTCCATCTTGCGCTCCTCACTTTGGAGCCAAGCAGTTCTACTGTTCTGCTCTATCTTTCACTTCAAGAGTGTTCTATGAGTGTCTGCGAGTGCTTTTCGGGAAGAAGCCTTCACAATTCTGGTGTTGGTGTGACGACGCTGCAGCGGTGGCCGTGATCTTCCAGAGAATGTTTCTTCGGTGAATAGCTAGGGTTACCAGAGGATCACAGTGGGGGCTAACCTTCCGAGTCAGTCCCTGTGGGCCCCCATTCCTCTTACACACCACAAGCTGTGGAGTTTCCTATTGAATACGGTGGTCCTTCTTATAGGGGAATAGCCATCTCATTCGGGGCTCCTCCGGATGATTAGATGTCGATCATGGCATCAGAGGGTGAGCTGGAGTCCTCCGGGGATGAAGACTCAAGTTACCTTCTTCAGGGGGAGTAGCATTGCCCGAGCCTGACCCAGATATGACGGCTATGCTTTCCCTGGGTGCTGAGAGGGTTGGGAGCGAATGGAGACCTCCACTGTGTCCTGAAACCTCGAGGCTGGACAATTGGTATCTCATGGGCAACCCGGGCTGGTTCCCAGTGCCATTCTTTCCGGAAGTGCATGAGGAGGATACAAGATCATGGATGGCCCTTTTCTCTTCTCTTTCTCTGGTACCTCCTCCCTCACTACCCTCGATGATGGAGCATCCAAAGGGTGTGTGGCTATCTCCCTGGTGGAGCACACTGTTTCGATGCAATTATGTCCAAAAAGTGCTGCCACATGGAGGGGTAACCCACGTCTCCCATCCAAAACCTGAAAGTACTCAACCAACAGACCAGGCTTGCTGAGTCGCTGGACAGCCTGCCTCCACCTTGAACACCATGGCTCTCCTACAAGTATACAAAATCTGGGCACTTGAAGAGCTGCCCAAGGGTTGTTCTGACCCAGGACTGATGCCAGAGCTGCACACAGCAACGGACCTCGCCCTTATGAGCAATGAAAGTCACTGCACGCTCCCTTGGTCAGACGATGGCCACATTCAGAAAATCTGAATGTGCTTTGCACCCGCTGACTCATTTATACCCACGCTGCGGGTATTAACACGAAATGCTAATCTCCCACGCTCGGTTAGTTTACAGTTGAAGGTAATAGTGCTCTCAGGTGTGATCCCAGTTCATCAGATACTGACGTGATGTCTCTGTTCCCTCCTTCAGGGAACCAGGGTTACTTATTTAACCAAAACATTTGTTGTTGTTGTTTTTCACAAAAAATGCTTGAAGAACACTTACTTGACTTTTTCTGCTGGTTTCCCTGTGTCTTCTTCTACAGCAGTGTAGGTGTCAATTACTCTTGGAATAGAACTTTTGGTGTTTTCAGATACAGATATAGGCTTGACCTGTGGCTTGAACTTTGGGCCTTCTGGTTTGTTTCTCACGTTGATATTCACTAAGTATGACTTTTTCTTGGACATACTTCCTCCAAGAAACACAAATCCAGTTCCAGGACCAGAAGCTCCAGATGGACCTCCGGCTCCAGAAGCTCCAGATTGACCTCCAGCTCCAGAAGCTCCAGATTGACCACTGGCTCCATATCCTCCATACTGACCACCTGCTCCAGAAGCTCCAGATTGACCACCGGCTCCAGATCCTCCATACTGAACACCGGCTCCAGAAGCTCCACCTGCACCATTTGCACCTCCTGCTCCTGCTCCACTCCCTAGAGGGGCTCCTGGAAAAGCTTTGTTTGCAACAGCTAGGTTCAGTTTCAGATTAGATGCTGACTCAAAGTCAACAGGCTAAAGGAGAGAACAAAGTGCAATTGGTTACTCAATACAAACCATGTAACAAATATGTGTGTAAATAGGATACGTGTACATTACATTATCACAGCACACCCTTACTACATTTTAGACCTGATCTCCTTCACATGAACTTAGAACTGTGTACAAAATATGCACTGACCTTGTTCAGGTACAAAATACCCATATTTGTCCTCGGATCAGTTTCAATAGAGAAACGGCCATCCTCATTTCCAGAGACTATTTCAAACACGGCCAACCAATTGTCTGTCCTTTCTTCATCGATATCCAGAGCCTGGATCCTTAAAACCTCCATGGGTGCCACATTCTCATCAACACTTACTGAAAACTATAAAACCAGAAAAAGTGTTCACACTCTTTTCCATTTAACATTCTATTAAACATTTTCTTATACTACTGTACACTATATTACTAAGTGGAAGTGCTTGGTAGACAAATTGTGGTCTGTTGCTGATTCCAAATTACATAACAAAAATGTAGTAATCCATTGCATTACACAGTTTTGGCAAAATAATCTGACTACTTTTTGATTACTTTTAGATTACTTTTGAACTACTTTATTATAATCATAAACATTTAACACTAAAATAAATCCTTTTAGAATAATAAAAATGTGTTTGAAAGACAAAAGCCTTCCAAAGACATTGCAATACAGTGTTAACGGACATTGAGCGATAATTCAAATAATAATAAATGTATTTGTCAGGAGTTGATTCAGTATGCAATATTTCAATGAAAGCTCTCCTTAAAAGTGAAATGACTTTTTCAAAAATCCAGTGGTCAAATGTTGTGTGGCCACTCAATTTTCCATGTATTTATCGCCATCTGACAACTGGCTGGTTTGAGCGTGCAATTTCACTGAATTTGACTCTCTGTTTTAAGAAAAACACTAATGAGAAACCTTTTATATTCTGGGTTCATCTGCTTGCCTGTTCATAGTATACAACATCAATAAGTTTTATACTGAATTTGGTCTTTTAATATCACGGTCTTACTATAGTACTTAGTACAAAACTGGAAAAAAAAAAAAAAATGGTGGGCAATGGAGGAAAGCCTTGTTTTGCCCTCCAGGTGGACATTCGGTGTCACTTCATGTGAAAACTATGAACTGTCTTTGAAATATAGTTATTGCTGAATGTACTGATAGTGTACTGTCTTTAAATACACTTAAGTGGCATTTTATTTTAATAATAGTATATATGCAACTACAATTTTTTTAAATTTACTATAAAGGTTTGAAATACACTTTAAGTGCACATTCAATGCATTTAAGTGCACGTTAAACCAAACACTATTTAATGTCAGAATTGTGACTTCCTGATTAGATTAGCCAATGCATATAGTCACCTCATCCTTCTCCAAAGTGGGAACATTGTCATTAACATCCAGGAGGTCTACAGATAGAGTAGCTGTAGTAGATCTTCCTTGAGGACCTCCATACATGTCAGCAGCTTGTATCGTAAGAACATAAGGGCTGTGATCCTGTTCAACAGAATTGGAACTTAAGCAATCTCAAAAGTTTGGCAAAAGTTCTTTGGAAACTACAGACACATAATCACACATATAAATATCAGTATAACTGGAAGCAATTACCTCTCTGTCAAGTGTTGGGTCGTTCACTGAGATTATTCCACTGTCTTTATTGACAGCAAAGAAAAGCTTGCCGTTGTTTGGCTCTTGTTTGATTAAGCTGTACGCTATCTTAGTGTGAAGAGTGTTTGGCTGATCTGCATCGCTGGCCACAACTTGTGTTACAAAGGTCCCTAGAAAGGACACAGTAATTACAAAAACAAGTCTATCTCACGAAATATTTAAGGTAAAGGATCTTTCATTTCTAAATACAGAAAATCAGACAATCAGGCTCACCAACTGGACTCAGCTCGTAAATGCTGCTTCGTTCTGGCTTGATGAAAACTGGCGAGTTATCATTCTCGTCCTCCACGGCGATGTTTATTGCAATATTATCTTCAGCTATGGAGTTATTAGGGAAATATGCAGTGCCAATAAGCTACAAGACAAAAAAATGAAGGAAAAAATGATATGACTCTTGTTTATGAATTACCTTGAAAAGACTGTCTAGATTTGGAGTTTGTGAGTATTAAACATTTTAACCGTGCGCATCTGTCACAATTTTAAAACAATAATCATACAAAATATACCATACAAAGTTTAAATAAATGTTTTAGCCAACAAATATTGTAATCAATAAGTTAATTAATTAATTTGACATTTAAAAAAAAAAAAAATCATTACAATTGCCCCATTAAGACTGTTCTAGATATTAAAGGGATAGTTCACCCAAAAATGAAAATTTTGCCATCACCCTCAAGCTGTTTCAAACCTGTATGAGTTTTATGAGTTTTTCTTCTGTTGAGTATAAAAGAAAATGTTTTAAGGAATGTTGGTAACCATACAGTTAAAGGTAGCCATTGTATTTGTTTTGCTGTTAAGTCAATAACTGGTTGATTAACATTCTTCAAAATATATTCTTTTGTGTTCAACAAAAGGAGAAGATTCATACAGGTTTGGAACAACTTGAGGGTGAGAAAGTGATGACAGGTTTTCAGTTTGGGTGAACCCCTTTAATGCTTTTGCTAATCAAAGTTTAACTTTTTAAATAACTGCATCAAACATTTTATGATATTGTAATTTTACCTTGAACAACTGAATTTACAAAAGTTTTCAGGAAGATCCAGTTTTTAAAATCAAGTTTTTATTCAAAACCTTAAAAGTTACTGAGTTATAGCCCTTGCAACAACTGGACAGTCTACAATATAACACATGACTGTGTACTATATGTTTTGTATCTTAATTAATGTGTTCATTATCCTCACAGTGTAGTTTCCTCTCTCTCCTCACGATCCAGAGGCCGTGTGATGCGGATCCAGCCTTTGTACTCGTCTACAATGAAACAACCAACAGGTGGCTCTGTAATTCCTGGACCTCTCAGAGTGTAGCGCAGTTGCACGCCGTCGTCATTGTCTGATTGTATCTGAGAAAGTTAGTATTGCAATAATGCAGGTTAGACTGCTGTCACTAAAGATGAGTGTAAAAGGTCCTAAAACCTGGAAAGTTTAAAAACAATTCAATAACTATTCAAATCTTACAATTCTGACATTTGCTAAAATTATGTTCATATTACTAAGAATTAACTGATTTTAATGACCAAAACTGTAATGTTTAGCTCTGTTTTACTCATTTAGTACTGTTACCACATGAAAAAAAGTAAAATTCCTTCAAAAATTAACAAATGGCATGAAGACCAGTAAATAACCTTTTTTTGATAAACTATAGTGCGCAAACATTTTACACAAACTTGACTGCATTCGCCAAACTCAAGATCATAAATTAATCTAAAATAAAATCTTTAATTCATGGAAAATAAGTTGGAACTCTTTATATCAATATTCACTTCAGAAATTCTACTAACTATAAGTAACTTTGTAACTACATGTCAACTAGCAGTCATTAGAGTATTAGTAGACTGTCTGCTTAAATCTGCTAACACTTTATTTTGATGCTCCCATCAGATATTCTACTGACTATAAGGCCGTTTACACGTGCTATAGAGCTCCAGATGTCACGTGACCCATGCTGGTAGGCAGAAACAGCCGGAAACGAAAATGAAATGAATGATGCCAGCATGAGTTTCAAGGCAACAGAACTCACTATGCACTTTAATTAAAAAAATACATAGACCTGTACATACAAAACTTAATAGATTAAATATAACAGATCCCTATAATGCCCCCAGGGTGCTTTTAATCTGTTTCAATAAAAGGAAAGGATAGCTTTCTGACCTGCAGTATCCTGATATTTACAACTAACTCATCAACTTTCCCTCGTCCTATACTCAGGAGACTCTTTAAAAGCTTACAAAAGCCTGGAGGGACAAAAAAGGACATAATCTAATTTTGTGATGAATATTCAACTTTGGAGTGTTCCATTTAAAACCTGCTTTGTCGTCAATGGAAGGGTAAGTCAGCTGTGTTGTTAGGTAACGCAATCGATACTAGCTGTCCTTGTTTGTAGGTAGCGTGGCCATAGCTTTATCACTGTGAGTACAGACATCATAAATGTCAGGAAATCTTAAACCGTTTAATGCCAAATAAGGTGTCATTAGTTGCCCCTTGGAATATATATTTATTTTACATTTTTATGGAAAAGTGTGTGAAAAAATGTCTCATGTGGTATAATGTGTACACTGAAAACTCGAGTATAGCCTAGATCTGTATATCTATCCTAAATCTAAATAATAAAATAAATAAAAATACAACCATTTGTTGTTTTGTTTTGTTGATTAACACGTTTTATTGCAGTGAACCATTTCAGTCGTCTATCGGGATCCTTAGGAATACAATAAAATTATTTCCTCTTTTCTTTCCCCCGCCTGTTCCTGCATCTTGGTGCACAACAGCTGTCCACCATGTTAAAATAGTAAGGTTTGTAAGGTCTAAACAGTCTGGTTTTAAATTATTGTTCCAATGCTACAGCCACTCTGGCGCTCTCCTGATGGCCTGCCAAAATGGTGGAGTTTAGATTGCGTGACGTCAACCTCCAGAGCTCTATTAAGATGCATTTTGGGAGATAAGATCACATGTAGACGAGGTAGACACATAGCCATTTACGTAAATGTATGGGCTTCTTCAGAAGGTTTGATCTAATAGGTGAAATAACCGCGCACATATGAACATGTGAACGTGACCAGAGACAACGGAAAACATAAAGAGCGGTAACACTTTAAAATAATGTTCATTAGTTAACAACATTAGTTAACATGAATTAACAAAGAACTGCACTTATACAGCATTTATTAATCTCTGTTAATGTTAATTTCAACATTTACTAATGCATTATTAAAATCTTGTTAACATTAGTTCATGCACTGTGAACTAACATGACATGCAACTGTATTTTCATTAACTAATGTTAACAAAGATAAGTAACTATAGTAACAAATGTTTTGCTCTTGGTTAGTTCATGTTAGTTAATACATTAACTAATGCTGAAAATGAACATTATTTTAAAGTGCTACCTAAAGAGTTTTTGTTTTTGCTCTGACTGCCGCAAGACTACTCTGAACACAGTAAAGTGGATGTTAGAAAACAGAAATGCTTAAAGAACATTGTGGTTAGTACGGTTTTCGTCTTCAAACCAAACTTATGGCTTCAGTCAGCAAAGTTTAAATCCTATCTGGTTAGCACACTTCCCATAATGTTTACACATTAGGTCAGTAGGCGTAGAGAAGGCGGTCTTTGGCGGCTGTTCAAATACAATTGACCACATGAGTGTCTACACTACGAAAGCATTCTGGTCATCTACCTCTGGAAGTGGTTTAAAGTGGGCAAGCTCAAAACATTTTAGACCCTGTTTACATACCGTATTTAGCGTCATCCACATGAGATCCGATCAACCGAAACATATCTTAATACCAGAAGTAAACAGGGCCTAAGTAACTTTGCGAGTATAAGTTGACATGTATACATTCTAATAACCCTAAACCCAACCTAAGTCTAATGAGAGTTCGCTGACATGTAGTTGCAAATTAATGAGTAAGTTGACACACATTGTCAATGAGTTATCATTAGCAGAATGTCTAAAGTAGACCATTGAAATAAATTGTTATCAACTAGGTATTAAAGTAAATACAAACAAAAATTTGTTGCAAGCTAATCCCTCTTGAGTCTTCATTTAGACTACATTTTCATCTATTATTTCGATTGAATGCTTATTGCTTGAAAATGAGCAAAAACTAAAACTGTAACTGGACATGTTCTTAATTTTAGTAACAACCCTGACTGGAAAATAAAACAAGTAATATAATTTAGTACGCTTTTTTTAAGTGCTGACAACTGGCTGTGTAACAGATTCAATGATTTAACAGAGAAATTGATTTACTGAGTAAGTATAAACGATGATTAACTTGAATACTGTTATTATCGAAGCCGGCATTGTAAGATGCTGTAAATGCGACAGGAGAGAATTGTTGTATTCTACTGTGTTTCCATTACCTTGCTGACATATGGCTCAGTACTGTAGTCCACATTTTCTGTAATCTTTTTAACAGGTACAATCCATTCCCTTTTTTGACGCTGCTTCTGCTTACCAGTCCCACAGTCTCCAAGTCTCAAGATCTGTAAAAAAACACATAACAAAAGCGGTAATAGTAAATAGTAATTGTGTTGCAGTCCTGTGCTGTCCTGTGCTGTGCTGGAGTTCCCTCGAGAGCCACCAGAAGCCACGCCCCTGTTCATTGCCATTTTCAACTTGGACTTCATTACCCATAATCCACTGCTCGGACTAATCAGCCATGATTGTCCACAGCTGTGCTTTGTTACCTCATCAGTCTCACCCTACTTAAACCCTGGTTTCTGTCTCATTCATTGCTTATGGTAACACTGCCCCCCTAGCCTTGGTTTTCTAAGTTTTGTTGTTTTCCAATTTAGTGACTTCCCTACCCCTTTTGAGACTTTTTTCAATAGCCTAGCGACGAATCTGACAACTTCTTGAACAAACTTTATCTAGATTCCTTGACTCGCCCACTCATCTAAATTTATGTTAATGGTTTCATCTAACGACTAGTTTTAAGCTGAAAACAATTGGGAGTGCCCTCTGGTGGCTCTCAAGGGCACTCCAGCTCAGGACTTTAACATTTTGCCCCATAAAGCTTTCAGTGATAAACGGTTGTGTTTTTTTAAATTTTATTTTCTTATTTTAAAGTAATGGAACTTTGTGTACGCAGATATTGAAATGTGAGACAACACCTATACAATGATTACAACCCTATTTAATTATCACGTAATTATCTTCTATCACCTTGATTTGCATATTGGAGCTTGAGAGATAACAGGAAATCTGAAAAGAACAGTCATCACATTCCAATGACTAGAGGGCTGTTTGTTATGTATGAGTATCATCATAAAATCATTACATTCCATTTGATTGTAGAGTTCACACTTAAGAATTCTGCCCCAGGGAAGTACGGGAGAGCGAGGCACAACTTAACACTTTTTGACTTTCCCAGATTGTATAAATCCACTTGGGGTTGATAGTATTTATTTCTTCCCCACATTAATTTCACACATTTCTAGTACATTTATATTTAATTACTCTGCATACTCTGCATCCATCCAAGTGCACACACAAAGCATACACACACCTAGAAAATTGGTCAGCCGTTTTTGCTGCGGCACCTGGGGAGCGATTGTCCCAAATTTTGGTAACGAGCTTAATTTAAAATGATTAGAAAATAGAAAAGGTCATATAATTTAGTTTGTATCCTTTTTGTGGCGGGCAATTTCTGGCAGTTCCTTCAGACAATTTTCTATTCACCGGCAGTTTATTTGATTATATTTACTACTTTATTATATTACTATAATTAATACATATAACATATGTAAAAATGAACTGATTTTTTTGGTAACACTTTATTTTACAGTGTCATTGTTACATATCTTACATGTAGTTACTGTAGTAATAACTAGAAATTATGCATAATTACATGTACCAAACCCTTCACAAACCCCAATCCCAAATCTACAGCGATAGTAAGTACATTTAGCTGATTTAATGCATAATTACGCTGTAACACTGAAAGGGTTACCCTTTATTTTAAGGTATCAGTGTTACCGTGTAATTATACATTTCAGTATATTATTATATTACATATTGAGTAATGATAATTAACTACATGTACTTTGGTTTAGGTTTAATTGCATGTAATTATGCATAATTTATAGTTATTAATACAGTAACTACATGCAACATGTATAACTACATCACTGTAGAATAAAGTGCTACCAAATAAAGTGTATAAATGATTTTTTGTCTTGAAAATGCAATTAAGTACTCAGCTTAATAGCAATAAAATGTATTATCTTGTTCTAAAATTAATAATAAATAATTCATGCTTTCTCATGAACTGCCACAATGTTATTGATTAGAAGGCCATTGTTTGTAGTTCAGGGTCACATCAGAAGTGCATTTTTTTTTTTTTTCATTTTCTACTAATCTAGCGCACTTGAAAACAAGATATGAAGTTAAATGAGTGCAGTATATGTGTTTTTCAGTGTAAAAATGTTTTACTGAGGAGCGTTAATGTATTCAAAGACTTGTAAAATGGTCAGATATTGAAACATCTTCCACTTTATGATATTCTATTGATTTGTTTTGGTCAGACTGCTCTATAAAAAACCTAGTTTGCCCAACTTGCATCATCTTAACTTTCAGGTAGGATTGCTCAAAATGTAAAGGCAGTTCTGTATTGTATACTAACAACATCCATTGTGGTATATTGATATTTTATATGTGAGGTCTCAGGTCTCTCATTTAAGATTTCCGAATGTAAAAAAGGAGTAGTTGATTTTCTTAATCAGTATTTTTATCTTGTTCTACAGTAAAATAATTTAAATGTCCTATTTTTATTATATTAAATCTATTATTATAACTCATTTTCTATTAAAATACATATTGTTTTATAATTATTATTATTATATTTTATTTATTTATTTATTTATTGGTATATTGGTTTCATCATAAAAAATCATAATCATAAAAAACAGCAATGTTCCAATCATTACGGAATAGCATTTTGGTAACTGTATTTTTACTGTAAAAGAAAACAATTTTTCAAAGTTGTAAAAAAAAACAAAGATTCCTGGAGTATGTATTTCATTAAAATACAATTTCAGTTTTTTGACTTGAAAATTAAATGTTTAATTCAAAATGTTACTTGCATTTTCCATACCAGTTTTTTTTAATCAAATTGCGTTATGCTGTTATACCAATCTCTTTGAGGTATTAAAATCAGTTTGCTACTGTAAAATATACTGATAATAATGCGTGTGTTACTAAAGGCCACGCAATCACTAAAAGTTATGTAATTACTGGCAAACAGAATAGTGCTTCTTTCCCTTAAAACGTAGAAAGAGTTACGATAGTAATAACTATGAATTATGCATAATTACATGCAACTAAACCGAAACCCTAATCCTAAACCTACAGTAAGAACATATAGTTGCTTAATATTACACAGTAATTACAGTGTAACAAAGACACCTTAAAATAAAGTGTAACCTCTTTTTTTATAATTGCTTTGTTACATTTAAGCTAATTTTCAGTATTACATATTGTTTTCTTTAATCTAAACAGCATATTTGACAATATTTTTTGATAAATGTATTATTTGTCTTTTAAAATATATTACTGGTAACATTTTACAGAAAGGTAAAATTGCTTTAAGTTAGATAATGCATTAACTAACAATGAACAATATATATATATATATATATATATATATATATATATATATATATATATATATATATATATATATATATATTTTTTTTTTTAAACAGTACTTGTTATTCTTTGTTAATGTTAGTAAATAAAAATGCAATGTTTGTTGTTGGGAAACACGGCCAAGGTTCATTAAATAATATTAATAGATACAACTTTTGATTTCAATAATGTTTTACTAAATATTGAAATTAATAATAACTAAGATTAATGAATGAATTAGAAGTATTTTTTCATTGTTGGTTTATCTTAACAAACGAATCCTTATTATAATGCCCAAACATAATTATGCATGGTTTACTATATATGGTAAGATTACATTGCTGCCTTTTCTGTTACATTTCGGTTTCTCAGGTACATTTATCTTGTTTTGGTGTTATTTAGATATTTGGTAACACTCGTACTGTTACTATAGTTAGAGTAAATTATGTATAATTACAAGTAACTAACCCTAAACCAAACCCTACCTGTAACTCTATATTAGGTAAGTGTAGTTAATTAATATTACTCAGTACTTATTTGAGTAATTACAATGTAACTACGTCATCTGAAAATAAAGTGTAACCAAATATTTTGGTAACGCTTTATTATGACGGCCCCTTCTGTTGACTGCTTTGGATATATATTCAATATACAGCAATATTGGAACTAAGCTATCCCATCTCTTTATGCTTACCTGCGCTAAGAGAAGTAGAAACAATGTCGAAGCCAGCAAAGAGTGAGGAATCATCTTCTTGGAGAGATGAAAAACAAAACTCCTGTCAATGAAAGTGTTTACTCTGGCAGAGTTTCAAAGTGTTTGTGCACTGTTCTTTGCACCACAAAAATATAAGGGCAGATCTTTTGGCCCGCCCAAAAAGGAAAGCTTCATCACGTACTACGTAGATTAGGGAGTGACATATTACTTATGGTAGAGAGGAAAAATCTATCTGTTTCTCCTTAAAGGAAAAAGAAAGGAGACCCCAATGCCCTTTAAAAACACATTTTTTAGTTATTACGCAAACATCACTTATATACTAAAGTGTGGAGTTGTTCTTTAAAAGCTTGGTAGTTTTGAAAGTTAATTTTAAATATCAAATGAATATGAAAGTAAAATATGCATTATTTAATTATTTTTGAGTCATGTATTGCGATATGACTGTTGGTACAGTTCTAAGGAAATAGCAGGAGCTTGTAACATGAAACCACACACCATTTCTTGTACTTCTCCACAATAGCTACAGGGCTTTTTAAAATTATTTTATTTGTGTTTGTGTCCTAGTGTGAGTAATGCATCACATATATGTAAAATGTTTAGGTAATTACTTCTTACGAAGTTGTTAAAGTTCATTGAATCATGTCACGTTAGTAGGCGTCATGAAATTTTCGTTTTTAAAACCCTGCCTTTACTTTGAATTGCGAGCATTACTGGCATCCGTTCAAACCTGTTTGCTTTATGCACCAGTTCCGTATGTTACCAGCCACTGACAGTTTATTGAATTTTTATATTTAAATATCTATTTACTCATCAAAGCCATCAAAGTTTTTCAACCACTCTACACTGTTAGAAATTGCTGTTAATTTACGGCAAATTTTCAACAGTATAATCCTGTTCTGTTCAAAAGCAGTACTTTACTGGTTTTATTTTTTTTGTGAAATGACGTAGACAAAATATAACCGCATTTTACCGTATTTACTGCTCGAAGGAAATAAATCAGTACTTTACAGTATTTTCAGAACAGAAGACTGCAGTTAGCACGCATGGATTTTCAACTGTTTTTCTTCTGATATTTTTTTTAACATTGGGTACATTTAAACACTGAATCCTTTTTGCTAGCAGTGCACGACTCAATAGCTTATACAATAGCATGTCGTATATTTGTATTATTTACACTAAAATCCTGTAAATATGCCCTTTTGTGAAGAGCTGAAAATAAACATTCACAAACTATAAATGTGTTTCTCAGAATTTTACTTTAAAATGTAGAAAGAGTTTTTTGCTGTATTTGCAAAAACAGTAGCCAATTGTAAATTTCACCAACAGGTAGACACCGTAAATTTATCAGTAACTTGCTGGCAACCGTGCTGCCAGTTTTTTTTTTACTGTTTTTTAATAAACAGTAGCCAACTGCAAATTTCACCAACAGTAAGATACTGTTATTTTACAGTATCTTGCTAACAACCGTGCAGCCAGTTCTTTACTGTTTTTAATAAACAATAGCCAACTGTAAATTTCACCAACAGTAAGATACTGTTATTTTACAGTAACTTGCTGGCAACCGTGCTGCCAGTTCTTTACTGTTTTTTAACGGGAAAATTTTTAACAGTGTACCCTAGAGTGACCTTCTAACCTGTCCATTACAGTAATATAAGTACGCTTACGTAAAATATAAGTTGTGTTGCATATTATTCCATTGATGTTACATTGAAAATGTAACTTCCACATTGATATTTATTTCATCAGGTAACAAATATTGGATTCCATTTTATTTCGATGCACTTTAGACATTCTAATAACTGTAAGTTACTTTACTATTGTGTCAACTAGCAGTCAGAGCAAACTGTAGTACACTGTAATAGGCGTCACACTTTAGGGTTACACTTTATTTTAAGGTGTCTGTGTTACAGTGTATGTATACATTTAAGTATTGAATAATAATAATTAACTACATGTACTTACTGTAGGGTTAGGATTAGGATAAGGGTTCAGTTTAGGGTTAATTGCATGTAATTATGTATAATTTATAGTTATTACTAAAGTAACTACATGTAACAATGACACTAAAATAAAGTGTTACCAAATAAAGTGTAACCCATTTTAGTTTAGGGTCCAATTCCCACTGTTAACTACAACTTTTTCCTTGGACTCCTAATTATTGCTAATAGGTAGTAAGGTAGTTGTTGAGTTTAGAGGTTACAGTTACACTTTATTTTTAGGTGTCCGTATTACAGTGTAATTATACATTTAAGTACTGAATAATAATAATTATTAACTGCATGTACTTACTATAGGGTTAGGAGGGTTTGGTTCAGGGTTAGTTACATGTAGTTATGCCTAATTTCTGGTTATTAATACAGTAACTAAATGTAACGTGTAACAATGACACTAAAATAGTCAGTTACCCAGTTTTTTTAAGGAGTCCGTGTTGCGGTGTGATTACGCATGTAAGTATTGTGTAACAAAAATGAACTGCATGTACTTACTATAGGGGTAGGGTGCATGTGCATGTAAATATGCACAATTTATTGTTTTTACATACTTACGTAACGTTATGTAACATTACTTATGTACCGTGTAACAAGGACACTAAAATAAAGTGGGATTGGCTAAGATTATGGAATGTAGAATATGGGCATGTGCTTTATAAGTAAACAGCCAGTATCCTAGAAATATGCATGCTAATAAGCAGCTAGTTAATTGTGAGAACTGGACCCTAAACTAAAGTGTTACCCATTAGGGTTAGTGGAATATGTTAACATGTAGTAGCAAAGTTACATATAGTCAGTAGAATGCTTTTGGGGAGCATCAATATAAAGTGTTAGGCAATAGACCGTTGACTAAATTTCTAATATGACAGTTAGTTGACATGTAGTTGCAAGATTACGCATTATTAGAATATCTAAATTGGACCATCGAAATAAGGTGTTTGTGTTTCATTGGTTTAGGAACATCAGAGATTAAAATTACATGTTAAAGAGTGTAAAAACAAACAGGGATTGCATTCATTCATTTGGAACAACAGACCACAGGAGTGTAGTATCTGTTGTGCTTTTAATATTGCAAAGAAAAAAGAAAATTAATTGGATGAACAGAGTGCAGTGGATATAAAAGAGCTCGTCTCACATATTTGTGATATCAGTGTCACATCAAAATACCAAGCAATTCGTTGGATGAAAATTCTGATGGATAAAAATAAAGCATGACTGAAATTTTACAGCTCATTCAGTCAAACTGACGGATAAAGATTTGTAGCACAGCCTTATTATTTGGCATGATTTGATCTCAAATAGTTATCTCTGTGACCGTATGTTGTTCTGGTCAATTGTTCTCTGAAACAAAACTTGCGCAGTTCAGTAAAATTCTACAGGAATAGCTAACTTCTCTTAAATTAGTACTTCACAGATCCCAGTTTTGTTTGTCATTTGCCCTCAAACAGATACAGCTTTACACTGGATGACATTAAAAGGACTTTAGTGTCACTAGTTAAGGTATAGCATTCATTCATTTGGAAGAATAGACCACAAGATATAAATGTTTTAAATAAAAGATACATTATTGCAAAGGCAAATCTGGATGAACAGAACACAATTGATATCTCTTGTCGCATATATTCCTGTGATATCAAAGTCACATCAAAATACCAAGCGATTCGTTATTTTTCTGATGGATAATAATAGAGCATGGCATTTTTCTGCTCATTCAGTCAAACTGATGGATAAGCTTTATTTGTAGCACAGTCTTATTTGATTTTTAGTTCCCAAAACCCACACCAATGTTTAAAAAAGGTTGGATATTTCAAACAGTCATCTCTGTGACCGTGTCTTGTTCTGGCCAATTGTTCATTGAATGCACTGTAAAAAGCGCTTCAAGGGTGTTGTCTGAAGGAATTTATTTTAAAAAGTATATTTCTTCCAATAAATTGATTCCCTTTTCTTTTTGTATTCATTTAAGTTTTACATAAGTAAAAAGTGTGAATGTTTTTGTAACTTATTATTACCTATCAAAAAATTATTTTACTGAACTTCACAATAAATTGCTTCTCCAAAACTCTATTTTTGTGTTTATATCCAAAGCCAAACGTCACGACCCGCCCAGGCGCCCACATGCTGCATGACAACGTGATCGTTAATGGTTGTTGTCACCTGTACCTGCACCTGTACAGCTTCAGATTTCTGTGGAGTTTTTGAGGGCTTTATACAACGTGATTGCACTTTGAAGGTGTTCTATGCTGAACTTAAAGATGGTCAGAAGTTTCTGTAATTTTTAATGTTAAAATGTTTACATTATCATTGTTGTGTTACATTAACATTAAAATTGATTACAGAAAGTGCACCCAATTGTTTGTATATGGCAGCTGTTATAGAGCGTTGGAAACCAATACCTCTCTTTCCTGATTTATTAAAGTTATGGCAATGCTAACTAATTATTTCAAGTGGATTGAATAAATAATTTGTCTAAATTAATGAGAGTAAATTAATTCATTAAAATCAAAAAGTTCAATTTTTTTATTTTAAATGTTACTTATTTTAACTACATATGATTTGGTCAATATGCTACTCCTTGTCACAATGGTTAAACTCAAATGTTTTGCTTTATCTTGTAGACTCTACTTCATTTTTTAACATACAGTAAAATACATAATACTGATTTTTACGAACTCAAAATACCAAGAAGTTCACTAAACTTACAAAAAGTAGTTGGAAAATGTTGCCTTAATTTTTTTTTGTTGAATTTAAGTAACAGTTTTTACAGTGTGCTTGTGCAATTCAGTAAATTTCTACCTCAGACAGATACAGCTTTACACTGGATGACATTAAAATGACTTTTTTATTTTGGTAGTCTTTCCATAGTCAAATATATCAAACATTTACAAAAATGAACATTAAAAAATTCAATTCTAAACAGCCTTATGCTGCTTTACAATATATTTTATTGACCCCTGAAAAATGTTGCACTGTCAAAACCAGTACCATACTTTCCAAACATGAGTCCATTTCTGAGAAAGTTGGAACCCGCTGCCCAACCCTTTAACAAACCAGTGAAAAGCAACCATTTTTGGGTACCAAACCAGAGCTGTCCAAAGAAAAAGCCCAGCACCGCAACTTTGTTTTGAGGAAAGAAATACAATTTAACACATAAGACTCTTTTACATAACATTAATTTCATACACAAACATTATTGCTTGAGAAGTGGGTTTGGTCTTGGTATTCAAATGCACTGCAAAGAGAAACCACAAGCTTCTAAAAAAACCTCACAAATCACACTTGCTTCTTCTGTCTACAAGTGATTATGAACAATAGGAATGAACAATACTTTGAAAATGCAAACCATACTCTGATCTTTTCCATAAATGTCTTCCTAAAACATAAATTGTAGTTCACCTGATGCCAAAAGTGATGTATGAATTGTCTTTTACAGTACTGTACATTTAAGGATATGAAAAAACATCTGCCCCAGTCTTTTGAGGCCACAGTACTGTGGCTGATTTATGGATTTGACAGGGTGATCTCATATATCTGCTGTTTACTAAAATAGCTTTGAGGTGATTTGCATAAACTACACTGGGATGGCCTTAGGGCTACCAGAACTGCATATTATGTGCAAACAACATTCTTTACAGCACACACACTGAATTCATACATACAATAACATAGTACCTATATGCAAAAAAAATAAAAAATTAAGAAATTCATGTATAGTGCACAACTAACAAGTAAGTATAGTAAACAAGTGCAGTTTTTCAAGCATTAATTTGCATATTCTCCTTGACCTAACATGTTGAAAACATGATACTCTAATGATTGGCATGCATGAGCTGAAAATTGCTTTTCAAGACTTTATATGGCTTTCTAAACCCTTGAACACTTTCACAACTGTACACATACTGTAAGAGTGTTACATTGTTACTTGATATTTTGCGTTGTCACAACCTTTCTCTCCTGGACAACAACTTTATGTGACGATGGATTTTGGTTAATCTGGACAGATGACCCATTGAATCCAACGTTACCAATAATGGACCCTGCGGCGGATGTCATGCCCTTTTGAAGACCTCCCTGGACCATCCCCGATCCCCCTTTATTCTCCACATAAAGGACATTTTGAGATCCTCCATGAGTGGAAACGCCTTTTGTGAGGGACCCCTGAAACATCTGGCCCCCTTGTCCGTCCACAACCATCAGGCCCTGAGATCCAGCAACTCCTCTCTGAAGTGTCCCCTGAAGGACTTGACCGCTTGTGGCTCCACCTTCCACCAAAAGCACTTGTGATCCAGACATATTACTTGTGTGCAGCAGTCCAGTGTTCAGAGCCTGAGCAGATCCACTCCTGTCCAGAAGCACCATTCTCTCACCGCGATTCAGGGTATTTGATGCTATGTTGGTGCCCTGGACGACAACCCCCTCGGCTACCGGGCCGCTGTTCAGCACGTACATGCCCTGTCCGACTCCCATGGCGGGCCTTTCAGCGAGCAGTACTGTGCTGGGCTGTTGCTCGACCATGTAGTACATTGGCTGCTGTTGCACCAGGTACGTAGGAGCCGGCTGGACACTCGCAATCACTGTGGGCCGGTTGTCTGTGACAAGCACGTTCTCCACACGAGTAGATGATGTCGCCGCCATGTTGGAAGTCATATTCATTGTGTTTGTAGATACACCTCTGTTAGTGGAGATATTCCCAGCATTTATAACATTGGTCGATGAAGACACCACATTGGTACTGTCCCCAACGGGTTTGGGAGGGGGAGGAAGAGGAGCGGGGACCTCTGGCTTTTTACCTCCACATATTTCGGCGAGAGTGGTGAACTTTGGCCCAAGGTCATTCAGAAACTGTAGGTCATTGTCATCTTCGAGTATGCTGCAGCAGCCGACAGAGCCAACAGGGGAGCCCTTCCCTTCATAAACATACACCATGGGTTCATTCTTAGCAAATCCATCCTCCATTCCTCGGCTTTTCTGTAACACACATAGAGGAATACATATATGTCATCCACATAGAGATAGATATATAGATAGGTAAGTTGATTGTGTACACATTATCCCGTAACTATATATTACCTGTGAATAGTATTCACCCAGGAACATTTCAGACACGGCCATTCCGTCAAAATCTCCAGCCATTTCTCTACTCATTAGGGTCTCGCTTCTCCTCATCGAGTCCATGTAGGCCATTTCCATGTCATTGTAGCCACGGCCACCCATTGTGGAAGAGGATTCCAGGTAGCCTCCTGCTGCTCCTCCACCATTCGCAAAACGCATACCACCAACATCTTTGGACATAAAACCAATCATCTGACCATCAATATTGTCGACCGGGCCCACCATTGGAACATCCTGTCGGAGACAAAATGGTCTGGTTTATTTAGCGGTTACATCTCAGATTTTGTACCTGATAACATAAATCAATAAGATTTTTACCCTGTCCTCTCCCTGGCCCTCAGTATGGTAAGAGATGAGATGCTCTTTAGTGTCATAGGGCATGTCTGTAAAAGCTCCCGCCATCCCAGCAGCTCCACACTGACATAGCAGCAAAAGGAGTGGGATGACTGTAACAGAGTAGATATACCGCATTTATTTCAGCACCATGATAACCATCAATCATAATCTGTCTGTGAACTTAATTACTTACGCAATAATGCAAGTAATCCAAGGAAGAGCAGGCCAATTCCGGCAGGTCCAAATCTTGTCCCCCTCTTAGTCGCTCCTGTTGCAGTTCGGTCACAACCTCCTCGGTCTGTACAGGTACACACTTCAACCACTATTTTCTGAGGTTCTGGGCATCCCAACCCCTGCTGGTCCTGAACCTCCACCGTCAGCTCATGTTCTCCCGGCCACAGCTTCTCATGGGTCCTGAAGATGGCAGTAGTATCTGAGAAGAACAACAACCACAGAGTCAGCAGTGACATCTCAATTATTAGATATCTGTCTAGTAAGGGTGTAACGGTACATCTATTCCTCTCGAACCTTCGCGGTATGGAAGTCACGGTTCGGTGCATACAGTCAGACTACGAATACAGTCACAGGCGATTCGCACTCCAATCCTGAAGGGGGTGTACGGTAATGTAATGCGGTTTGCCAGTGCAGAAGAAGAACAGAAGATCTACGCCTGGATATGTTTATGTATAATCTCTCAACCGGTATTTCTACCCCAGAAAGACATCGATAAAACAGCTTGAGAATAATCTCACGTAACCTTACATTTACCTCAGACAAGTCATTTAGTGTCGACAGCATGTTAGTTCAGTGGAGAAATGAACTCTAGAGGAGCATTTCACTAAATACATGCACTATATTAGCTTATATAATCATTATATTTACCTGTTAGTAATTTATGACAGTGACTTTGTCAATTATTATATTTCAAAAATGAATTGGAGTAGAAAAATTATGATTTTCTTTTTATTTGAGTGTTTATTTATATCTAAAAATAAAGAGCAACTGAATTTATAGTTTATGCTCTGATGTTAATTATAATCTTTAATATTATAGTAATGTGCAAGAAAGGGCTTCCTGTAGGCTATATACCCCTTGCAGAATCTGTAAAACTGTATTAACATTTTTAACAAAATAAGATGTATCATGAAATTCTTGACTGTATGATTTTGAGACCCATCTTTTCACGTGAGGACAACAAGGGGACTCAAACACAACTATTAAAAACATTCACTGATGCTCCAGAAGGAAACTTTAAGAGTCTGGGTGTGAAAACTTTTTGAACTGGATGAACAGGATAAATTGTTCTTTTTGTCTTCTGGGAAACATGCAAGTACCTTCTGTAGCTTCCGAAGGGCAGTACTAAATGAAAAAGTATTATCTTTAAACAAAAAAAGAAAAACTTGCAGATCATCCTCTTGTTCAAAAGTTTTAACCAGTTTATTCAGGACACAACTAAATAAAAAATAACATGCAATTTTCATGATCTTATTTTGTTAAAATGATTAAAATTTTTGCAGATTCTGCAGAGCTCAAACGTAGTTTACACATACAACATCCCGAAGTACGTACTCAACCATCAGGTTTTTGTACTGCCTAGTGCTTAATTTTTACATGAAATACCTCAAATATTTAAAAAATGGATAGTTCTAGTCCTTGATTCTGATTTTGAGACATGTTTGAACCCACTCTGAATAACTCAACAAACATAAACCTTGTGACCTCATTACTTCAGTAGCCTATTACTGCGCCACTGTGTCTGCGTATTGCTGCGGTTCCAGAAATGATGCATTTCAGCAAAAGTAACTGTTTATTATTTATGTAATGAAGTATGAGTGACCCCTGCAGGCGTTATGCGGAATAATTCACCTTTAATTTTGAGACCACACCCTTCCCTGTCAAAGAAAGTCTTCTCATGTTGGAGATATGTTGATGTGTGTGTTCTAAATTCATTATAAACCACGGCTTCCTGGGGCTTATTGCTGTATTAAACATGTAGGCCAAGAAGATACATTTTTATTTGTGTATGGAATGTGCTATATAAATAAACTTCCCTTACCATTTAAATGCTCGACGGACCATTTCCCCTTGGTTCCTTCTGGGACCACATTGAAGGTGAATGGAGCTCCATTGGGTGGTGCATCCTCATCCACAGCAGTGACTAAGACAGCGTCCTTTTCAGTACAAAGTGTCTGGACTTTGCTTGTCAAAGTGGGGCAGTGGTCATTAAAATCCTCTACCTGGATGGCAACGGTGCCTGTTGCTGTCTTAGCAGGCATATCTATAAGAGAGGAAAAAGAAATACATATTTTACATTTACATTTTATATAAACATTATACTACTATGATATATAATAAAAAATAAATAACTTTAAACTTTTTTTAAAAGACAAAAAAAAAGAATAAACTGTAAATGAATGGCATAAATGAATTAAATAATATAAACTGACATTTGTAGACTATAACTTGTAGATTGTTATTACATATTCAAACATCTCTGACTCAAGTTTTCAGTAACTTGTTGATTTATGCGAAGATGCCGCCATCTTCAGGACAGGTTATGTATCTGCAATGTTCTGTGGTTATTAGATTTAACAATATGGCTGGAAGTATGATGTCATATATTTTGGTATTCTGTCAACACCTGGGAACAGTTCGAAAATACTTTTTTGTAGAAATATTAGAAAATTAAAACAGCTGGCAAATCCACATCCTTATAAAACAACAAAGATTGAAAAGTTTTCCCTGGAGCTTGCCTTGAGTGACGCTGAGAATCTTGGCATAGTAGGTGCCGTTAACTAGATATGTGGACTCGCGGTCAGGAGCCTTGTTCAATCTAATGGCCCCAGTTTTCTCATCGATGCTCAGCCAGTTATCTGGGTCATAAGATTTAATATACCTAGAGGAAAAGGGAACATTGTTCAGGGACATTTCTTATTGATTTAAAAGCTGTTTTCTTTTCATTTCTGATAGACCTGTTTTGATGTAAACGTACTTTACGTTGGTAGCTTCCTTTCCTGTGTCTGTATCAATAGCCGGGTACCTTGCGATGATCTCATTGCTGTCAAAAGTCTTGCCTTCTGAGACGGGGATGGCTTTTGTTAGGGGCATGAACTTGGGACCTTCAGGCTGGTTTTTCACCTTGATGTTCACGTTGTAGAGCGAACCGCCTGTCGTTGACCATGAACTGCCACCTGCACCTCCGCCACCACTGCCACTGCCACCGCCACCACTGCCACCGCCGCTGCCGCCGCCGCCGCCGCCACCACCACCGCCTCCGCCTCCGCCTCCTCCTCCTCCTGCACCGCTGCCCCCAAAGTTGACACCCATTCCAGAATTTCCTCCAGTCACAGAGGGGTGGAACGGAGCTTTGTTGCGTACACCAATGCCAAGGTTCAGGTCTTTGACGTCCTCATAATCAACAGCCTGCAGGGAAAATGGACATGACTTTCTTCTGGCAAATGGCTGAGAGTATAATTTGCTTCAGAACAGTTCAATGCTAATGTATACCAGTTAGCATGTAAGAATGCTAGCGTGCAATGCTAAATAACTAGAAATGTCAAAAGTACCAAGAGTTTTAAAGTAAGTTGATACTAAATGCTTGGTTGATACTTTTAAATTCATTAAAAAATCCTGAAAAAATATCACGGTTTCCACAAAAAAATACTAAGCAACACAACAGTTTTTTTTTTTTTTAACATTGATGATAACAAGAAATGTTTCTTGAGCAGCAAATAAGAAAAGGATCGTGTGACTGAAGAATGGAGTAATGAATAATGATGCAATCACTTAAAATGGAATAAATTACATTTTAAAATATATTTAATATATTTTAAATATTTACTTACTTTACTTTATTGCTTTATTACTTACTTGAATGATTATTTAAAGTAATTACTTGTTTACTTAATTAAAAAATACCTGAACGTTACAAGTTTTGTTTCAGTTTGTCAATATTTATGGTAATAATTTATTTAAATTAAACAGTGTGTTGAATAGCAAATTCGTTTTTCATGTGGTGTCGAAATTTGACCAATATCGGTATAAATACTGATATTTTGGTATCCTGACCAATCTAAAAAAAAATTGCACACCTTGTCAAGCATCAGGACTGCCTCATTGGTCTTTGGGTCCATAACAATGCTGAAATATCCAGCCTCGTTGCCTGATTCAATAAAGCAATCGGCCACCCAGTTGTCCGTGTTCTCAAGATCCAAGTCACTTGCTTTGAGTCTCATCACCTCCACATTCTGTGTATTTTCCTCAATACTGGCTTCAGTCTATGGAGGATGAAAAAAATATGACCCCGTGTTCACTACAACAACAACATACTAAAACCATGTTGATGTAAACAAAGTGTAGATATTTCCTCACCGGGCCTTTCAATACGGGCACATTATCATTGACGTCATTGATCTTGATGGTGACTGTCCCTGTGGCGGCATTGCCTCCTGCGGCACCATTCAGGTCAGATGCTTTGATAAGCAGGACATACTGATCGACGGTCTGAAGAGAGAGACAGTGTGTAAACAAACAGGTGGAATCATTTACATACTGCTCAAAGTGCTAAACAAAGCAAGTCATTGTGTGTTTGTTCCTCATTTAAAAATGTAAACAATAACAGCCCACGTGGGGTGGAACATCTGGCACTGACACAGAGAAGCTCAGAACTGCTGACAATAAAGACGAGCCAGAGCAAACACATGGAGTCTGTATGCGTTCGTCATGTAGCATGTTGGATATCACACACGCTCGATGCAGCGATCGTGACCACTCACCTCTCTATCCAGATTAGGACTGGCAACACGGACTGTCCCGTCACTGTCAACTCGAAACATTCTCTGCCCGTCTGGTTGCTGCTCAACAATCTCATACTTGATTTGAGAGTTTGGATTTCCTGGCTCATCAGCATCAAAGCAATTGATCTTCATCACTGCTGTATCTGTGTCCATGATGAAGAGTTTAAAACATGTGGCAAGTTCTTAGAAATGTGCGCTTTGAATTCATTTGGCTTCATAAGGTTTATTTTTTTAAACAATTTTTTATTCTGTATAAACATATATATATATATATATATATATATATATATATATATATATATATATATAAAATAAAATTAATTCCAACAAATAAATGCAAAATATGCTCATAAAAGAGATGTTTTCAAACCATTCAATGAATAAATAGCATTTTAAATTAAGAGTAACCCTTTGAGTGTTTGATAATTATCATAATCACTATTGTGTTTATTGTACAAAGTCACATTTCTTTTAAGCTGTAACAACTGCACGTCACATACCTTTTACACTGAGTTCATCTACATCCCCTGGAGTCATCTGACCAAAAACTGGCGGATTATCATTCTGATCCTTCACTTTTATTCTCAGCCCAATGTTGTTCTCCGCAATTTCGCCATTTGTGAACCTAGCAATCCCTGACAGCTATGGAGGTGAAGAAATGGATTGCAAGATTACTTTTGCAATAAGCGTAGGTATTAAAGCCATCATCATCATCATCATCATCAATCATCATTGTCATGATGGTCCTTTCACTTACATTGTATTGCGCAATGGACTCTCTGTCGAGGATCCCAGTTACTCTTACATATCCAGTTTCGGGATTCACCACAAATAAATTGAACGGCTCCTTGTCTGCTCCGACGCCAGTTAGTGAGTACCTCAAATTTTTCATTTGGACGTCTTCCTTGTCTGAGCGAATCTAAATCAATTAGAAATACATACATTTTTAAAACGCTAGTTGTGAAAATTAGTTAATAAAAATGCAATTGTTCACTGTTAGTTCACGTAAGCTCAGGTCCATTAAATAATACGGTAACACGTTACCATGAGCTTCCATTAATTAGCATTAGGTAATGCATTAACAAACATTAAATAACAAAGAGCAATGCATTTGTTACAGTTTTTATTCATCTTTTTTAACATCCGTTCATAAAAATACAACTTTTCATTGTTAGTTCATGTTAGCTCAGGCTACGTTTACATTAATCCGGGTCCAGGTCGCGCTCAAAATCAGGTTTAAAACACAACTGTCATCATATTTTGCTACACAGGACAGCAAATGTGAGTAAATTCTTCTAAACATCTTTGCAGGAATGTAATATGACGGATCTGCAAAGTAGCTTTTATCTTGGGCAATACTGTTAATGTAAATAGCAGGCAAAACAATGCCAATATCATTATAGATATCGATGAGTGCAATATGCGTCATGTGACTAAACATCCATCATCGTTCTGAAATGACACGTTTAGTCGCGAAAACGCCATCTTCAAATTGATCCACTTTGGAGACGTTTTCTTTGACAAAAACGCAGTCTTTCTGAGGACAGTTTTCAAACAAAAACACTTTATTTTAGGGCCCTTTAACTAGTTTTTTCTTAGCATGCACATTACTAGAATATTGGCTATTTATTAGTACTTATTAAGCACATATTAATGTCTTATTCTGCATGTCCTTATTCTACATTCTTAATCCTACCCAACACCTAAACGTAACAACTACCATACTGACTATTAATAAACATTAAATTAGACATTTATTAAGAGAAAAGTCGAAGTTAATAGTGTAATATGCATTTCCTATACAAAAGTGTTACCAAACGGAATAGTGTGGACAAGGCCTCAGTTCCATTAAATAATATTAATAAATACAACTTTAGATTTTAATAATATATTAGTAGATTTAACTAAGACTCATAAATGCTTTAGAAGTACTTTGAATTATGAATTAACTAATGTTAACAAATAGAACCTTATTGTAAAGTGTTGCCAACTTCTTTCCTTGAACTTTGATTATACAGTAATGGTTATGGAATAATATATTAACTTTTTTGAGAAAGGCGCACTCACTTTTGCAATGAACTCTCTCTTGGTGTAATCAACATTCTCCTCTAGGATTTGGGGAGGAACGATCCATTCCCTCTTCTGCCTGTGGAGGGCCACAGAGTGCTGGAATCTGGCTTCAGCCTCGAACACATGCTGTGGCAAAACACAAATACACAATAACTAATTATGAAACACTTATTCTGCCAACTTTTTCAGTTTTCCCACACACAGCAGAAAAGGAGACAGGGAGTTGTTTTTATATTTGTTGCCCTTGCTGGAAAGAACATTCTCGTAAGGGGGATTTGTAAATGAATCACTATAAATGAGTCATAACTAACGAGCAAAACTCTACATGCATGCATAGTTTGACACTAGGATCATGCTGTCTGTATACAGACACAATTAAACAGAAGAAATCCATGGTTTGACAGTGATTTAATGATATAAACCTCAAAAGATTTACAACTGTGGAAAAAGCAATGCACAGAAGTCAATCCACTTCTAATTAACAAAGATAAGATAAAGAAATACTTGGCAAAAAGCGAAATGCATTCCAATTAACTCAAGATCACCTTAATCAGACCACACACAACTAAGATAAAGCATGTGTGCAGTCACATATAATGGCTGAAAGCAAAGAAAACCCAGTTCCACTTTATATTAAGTGTCTTTGGCTACAATATACTAACATTTAAAGGGATAGTACACCCAAAAATTATAAATTGTTGTTCCAAATCTGTATGAGTTTCTTTCTTCTGCTGAACACATGAAGATATTTTAAAGAAGAGAGCTGACGGCATCCATACTAAAAAAATACCACCTAGGTCAATGGGTGCCGTCACGTGGACATTATTTAAAATATCTTATCTTTTGTTCAGCAGAAGAAAGAGACTCATACAGGTTTGGAACAACATGAGGGTGAGTAAATGAGAGAATTTTCATTTTTGGGCGCAACATCCCTTGAAATTAATGCACTTATTGTGCACATACTTGCTTTTAAATTATACTTGTATTAAAAAAAATAACAGCATGTAAATACAGCTGTAATTAATAATTGTAATTACATCTATAATTACACTGTTAACCCCTCCCTTACCAATTTATTTAACCTAACCATAACCTCTCTAACCTTACCCTCAACAGCAGGTTAGGACATGGTTTTAGTTATGTAAAGACCAGAAACCAAAGTTTTCTTTTCTGCATTGTACTGTAGAAAGATTCAATAGTTACTCCCACAAGCTACAAGATCAATGCCTTAAATTGAACAAAGGCATTAATCGTCATAAGAATAGACGGTGCAAAACACTCAGCAATAAACGTTAAACCACTTTAAAAGCTCTTTACACACACAAAACATACGTGTATGGGCGTAAGCAGACATCATATACGCAAATGATCAAAAACAAAATAGAAATGACAAACAGCAAGTTGCCAGAGGGAGGGAATTTCAACACTCCTGAAATTGAAAGGATGTTCGTTACAAGTGTTATACTTGCAGATCCAGCTTTACTACTGTCTGTCTGTCTGTCTCTAAGAGCTTGATCTGAAATGCCCTTTACAAAAATACACATAGTGGGGGTTATTATTAAAGTTTCCTGTAAAGGTTACTAATGTAAAACTATAAGTAAGGTATCGCCACAACAATGTATAAAAATCTATAACTCTCTTATTTTGTATACTAATGTCATAATATAGACACTGTGCAAATATCAAGACACTTAAAATGTTTAATAATAATAATAATAATAATAATAATAATAATGATAATAAAATAATAAAAAATAATAATAAAATTTAATTTAATACATTTAAATTGTTGCGATGTCTGAGAAGTTCAATGAGACTGCTTTGAATTTTTTTTTTTTTTTTTTTTTATGTTTTAGTTGGTAAATTTGCACAAGTGTTGTTCAACTGAGTCGATTCCCCACCGGCATTTTAAGAGTTAAACAGAAACACGACCTCGATAATTGACTTTTTGTCACATTAACTTTCTGAACACAAACGTTTTTGCTTTATACATCGAGTCCACAATAAACAAACAAGCTGCCAAACAAATAAGCAAAACCAGTTTCTGCATGATGCGAGACGCATGCGATTATTTTGGTTCACAAAACGATACTTTCGAAACGGAGACTGTATCCTCTGTTGACGTGTTTATCTGTAGACAGATATTTAAAAACACGCCAAACTTACCGATAATCCAAAACAAAACAGGAAAGCAACAGCAGGCGATATACGCCGGGCCATGGCCGGAGGAACACACGGTATTTCCTGAGCACCTGAGATCCGCTGCTGTCTCCAGCTGCTGGTGGGAAAGTTTTAATATATCCCGCTGAGGCAGATGTGCGTCCCGATGCTGTTTGATGCACGATAATGTGAATAAGATCGATCCGGAGCGCTTTAGAGAAACTCCTTATTCATTCTTTCTCCCACACCCTCACCTTGGGGGTTAAAAGGAGGACCTAACGTCACAAAGATGGGTGTGTGAGTGTGTGAGAGAGAGAGAGAGAGCGTGTGTGTGAGAGAGAGAGAGAAAGAGAGAGAGAGAAAGGGGTGGGAATATACTGTTTAATTTTCAAAATGACATTACATGTATCATAAAGGGTGGCATGGGTGTTCTCTTCCAGAGATGTATTAACTATCCTGAAGACCCAGCCTTTCATTCGGTGTATGAGTAACATTACATGGATCAAGCAAATGAATAAAATAAAACAAATATTATATTTTATATCAAACAAAGAATGTCTTAAATTATTATAAATATTTGAATTGTGAATCTTGATCTAAATGGATGCATTTTAATATATTTGATGTAACTGACTGTTATAGTTCATGATGAAATGTGTTCAGTAGAAGGTGAATCTAATATATATATATATATATATATATGTATATATATATATATATATATATATATATATATATATATATGTATATGTATATTTCCACAAACGTTCAGTAATTTTGCGGTAAGTTTTAAGTGATTAGTTGTTTACAGAATCATAGTAGAAGTTTAATATAATGGCAAATATATAAAATTAAAAAAATAAACAAACTAAATACAAAATAAAGTAATAAAATAGCAGAAATGTAGGCCCACTTGTTTTGAGGAGTTCAAACCTGCCCAAAACAACTTATTAATGTGTTTCTGAAAAGTTTTCAATTTATTTAATTTATTTATGGATTAATAAAAGTTTGAAAACAACCCAAGTTGGGTTGAAAATGGACAAACCCAGCAGCTGGGTTAAAATGTTTGCCCAACCTGCTGGGTAGTTTTATTTAACCCAAATATTGCTTGAAAATTACTATATGGCTGAATTAAAATGAACCCAAAATAGGTTGGAAATTAAAAATCAGACACATAATTAACGTAAGCAACAATAATGATCAAAAGGTGAACATTTATTAACAAGCAGTTTAATAACTGTTTATTGTTTAATTGTTATTCATGGAACTTATTAATAAATGTTCATTTACAATATTTTGGGTTCATTTTAAGCAAGAAATACCGTAATTTTTAAACAATGGTTGAGTAAAATAAAACTACCCAACAGCTTGGTTAAAACAACTTAATTGCAAGATTTTCAACCCAACTTGAGTTGATTTTAACCCAGCCTTTTTTTAGAGTATATATATTAGCTAGATAGATAGACATACATACATATTTTATGTACTAAAATGCCTTTAAAAATGCACATACATCACTATTCAAGTCACATAAAAAAGACTGCACATACAGTATGTTGTATGTAAGGATAGTTTTGATGAAAAGCTATTGAGCTGTCCAAGGGATTAGAGATCAGAAGCAATGCTCTTTGAGGTGTTCTTCACTATTAATCACACATATAGTATGAATTGATTCATCACAAGCTCACACCTTAGCAGCATGTGCACATTAAAAGTTGGTCATACTAAAAATGTCTTAACCGAAACGTTTGAGGGTTTGCCCAATTAAGAAACTAATCAGCAAAATAGTTTGTATTGCATTACACGTGATTGTACACACAATTATTTCTGAAAATAGCTTGATCGTGTTTTGCATGGGAACTTATTTGGATGTGACAAGACTATCAAACAATATAATAATGATAATATCTTCAACTGGAATTTCAGTGGAAAAGAGGGGGCATTTTTTTTGAGAAAAGGTGAAGTCAGGGCATGGCTGTTTTCTTTGAGGAGGTGTAGTAACAGAGTGGGAAAAGAAAGAAAAAATTGGGCGAGAGAGCTTTAGCTGCTTTAGTCTTTCTCACTTACTCACTCCCACTCGGTATTTTCCTTAAGTGCTCTTTTTGCTGACTTTGTCTCAATTTGACAATACAATAAACAAATCATCATGCCATAAAGTATTATCATCATACTTCAACATGTGTTTGGAGATGTTTAAAGGGCCTTGGGGTCTCTCAGACTGGGATATATGAAGGTTAAGGATTTCCAAAAGTGGTCACAGGGGCCCTGTAGGGTCTGAATAGCAAGTCTCTGCCATTTGCACACATTTAGAGAACAAACTGAATGTGACCTCCATTCAAATGAAGCCTGCACTGTCTGAGCCGTCATAAATCTGTTTCACAAACACGGTGAAAGAGAGAGAAGAAAAGAAAGAGACGGATTCCATGACATTTACTGCAGGTCAAGATATATATCAGAAACATGAATTGGAAAATTAGAAATAGTAAAGCATTGATCTACTGTATGAGTTAGTGTATCATGTAGTAATATAAAATAAAATAAATAATAAAATAAAATCTTTTCCAAAAAAAAAGAAAAGATACATTTAGTCGAAAAGCAAAAATAAGACTATTTTGAGAGAATATTCATACTGTTTTAAACTGAAGTTTAAACTCAAAACAGCAATTTACCAGTGGGGTAACAGAGAATTCAAGATATATTCTCAGGAAAAATGTCATTGCATTGCTTTAATCTTGTATATTTATTTTTCTTTGTCTGAGGAGTTAGAGTACAGAAAACCAGTCCTGCAGGAAACTCCCTTGAGTTTGGATGGTAAACAGTAACAGGTCTGTATCTGTAGACGCTGCATGCACACGCTTGTCACCTGTGCACAATGATTTTATGACTCATGGTGAAATCAGTGAGAGCCATAGGGAGTGTCAGGCTGGCTTAGGCAGGGTGTGTTTGAGGGAAGGGTTGTGTTCGCTCAGCAGACAACGCCCTAGTTTCCAGCACTCACATTGCAATCCGCCTAACCTATAGGATGCTCTCCATCATACTGGTCGTATACTCGTGTACCTTACGCTAAGATAAGGAAAAGCTTAGGGGTGTGTGAACCGTGAGACCAGGTATTATGCATATTTGTAAGGGTTAGGCTACGGCAGTGTGCCATCTGGAGAGAGCAGGGGTGCTGTGTAAAAAAACCATTTATGTACCATCAATCTCTGATGTCTTCAATAACAGCAAATAACACACAAATTTATAATAAAAACGCAAATCGTTAAGTTGGTCTGCATTTCGATCATTTTCATTCCCGTGCACACATAAAGCCGTCTCTCAAACAGCTTGCGACTGCCAGATTGATTTACTGTCAGATACATATGAAAATATTGTCAGCATATTGCATATTAAGGAGCTTTATAACACCGTGTCCTACTAAATGCGATTGATAAGATTCCAGCGACAAGCGATTGACCTTTCGCAAACAGTTTGATTGACAGGCGACCTAACCAATCATAACGCAGAATCCGCCATCTTATCGACAAAGCAGTCAGGGAGTGATCTATAGTAGATTATTGCTCTTTAACTTGAAACATTGTGTGTACTCACATCTTTACGTGCTTGAAACAACCTTCCTTCTGATGTTCATTCATGTATATTTGATGCTATAAATGAACTAGTATGAAGAGAAGATCAGTTCACGAGCCATAAGGAGCCATACGGTATTTAGATTTTAAACTGCTTTAAAAAATAACAATATTTTAAATATGAAACTGTTTCATACGTTGTCAGCGTCCTCTTTGCTCCGCAATGTATTTTTCACTGCGGGAGAACATGATGTGTGGTTTTTGCAAAGGGTCGACGATAAGAAGCGATAAAAATCAATCGAAAACCACAGCCAATCAGAAGAGAGTGTGGGCGGGCTCTCACTGCCAGAGCCCAGCTAACACAAGGAAATGGCTAAGTATGTAAAATTAATAAATATTACACCATTTAAGGTACATATGAAGTGACTGAAACAAACTTGTCATAGAATATACTTGTTTGTTTGTTTGCAATGAATTGACAGTTTGAACGTTCTTGTGCCCATATATTTATTTGACATTATGACATTTAATGAATGCAACCGCAAGTTTCTTAACTGTGTGTGTAAATGCAGTTAAGAAAAATAACATTTAAATGATCATTTTGCTACAATTCTTGCTTGAATATGTTAAACATGTATAATCTGTAATACAGTTTCATTTTAATCATGCAACTTATAAGCGTTCACATATGTTTAAATTATATGTTAAAACTGCAAATCATATTATTGAATTTGAATTATGTTACACATATGGTATGAAAGATGTACATTTAAATACAGTAATGCCTTGTCATTTTATATATTGCATTGCAATGTTGCATATTACATTTTAAAGTGAATATTGCGACAAACAAACTTCCACAGGTTTGAAGAAAAACTCAAATAAACATGGAAAAGATACCTTTTATAGCGTGTCGTGTCGTCACGTCTGGTTAGGGCACGGTGTTGGGCATGACGTGGAGCAGAGAGCCTAAAACCCCCTTAGCTGTTATAAATTCACTGTAAACCATGGCTTCATGTGCCTTATTATATTTATAAAATGGTTATTTCCATATGTACAAATATTAAAGCAAATATATTGATGCAACATTCACGAAGTAAAATCACTAAAAGCCTTCCTTCCATTGGAAAAAATAGTCCCTAACTGTGAACAGCAACAGAATGCGTCATCTCCTGAAGATCAACTAAAAACAAACTAGGAAAAGTCATATGGTGGCAAAGATTGTTTGAGTCGGTAAGTCAGTACCGAAGACTTTTATTTTGAAAGGACTGATACTGTGCTGTCAGTGTCAGGGTATGGGAACAAGATATTGCAGCTGACATTCAAACAGATACTTTAAAAAAATCAAATAAAATGAACATAGTACTGACCTGAAGGAAAATGCTATAGATACACATTATAGCGTGAACAATATCAGTGAGAACAAACATATGTTTATGTTGCTAAAGGTGGTTGCTAAGGGTGCTGTGCAGTGATACATAAATCTGTTGGGTGAAGCAGTCATAGCCGTGTTTTATGGTGAATAAAACACAGCTATTGACCAATCAGATTCATGAACTAACCATTTTATAAGTGAATGTAAACACTTCAGAAAGAAAATGCATGTGCAACAGTATATTGGATCTATGCGTCGGGTCTTAAAGTGACAGTAACATAATAAACGTGCTGTCTTTGCACTAAAACAATTTATTTCATTTCAACCTTTTTTCTACTGTATTTATTTGTGTTATCATTTGTAATTTGTTTATACAAATACATTGAGTGAGCAAACATTTAGGTGAGATGGTTGTAATGGTAATTGAGCAATGTTTATTATATGAATAAAAAGGGATTCAGAATTGAAGAATTAGATACATTTTCATTTAGAATTTGAATTAGAATGACAGGGAGTGGAATTTTAATTCAAAGAAATTCTATTGTTCTCCACCCTGGACCACAAAAGTAATTTTATTAAAAATGATCAAATATAATTCTTTGAAATTTTGTAGTTGAAAAATAACAGCTATTCAATTAGTTGGTTTTAATTTTTCATCCAACCATATCTCATGAGAAACCTTAAGTATTTTATGAGGTAGCAATGTGGTATGAATTTGTACGATTGTGATAACAATTTTTGTACAAAATCTGTAATTTTTGCTTTGTAGACACTGGATTGGTACTTCCGCCTATGTCACGTGTGACCTTTCCAACGTGATTACAAAATGCTTGGCTCATCGCAGAGCAGTACAAGATGAGTACTTGTGGTTAAAAAATATATACATTTTTATTTATTTATTTATTTTTTTTAGAAAATGACCAATGGTCTCTCTAGTTAAGTCTGCTATTCCTCGTCTGGGATCATGTAGAGCCCTTTGAAGCAGCACTAAAACTAAAATTTGGACCTTCAACCTGTTGAACCTCAATGAAGTCCACTATATGGGGAAAAATCCTGAAATGTTTGCCTCCTTAATTTTTTGTCAACTGAAGAAACAAAGACATGAACATCTTGGGTGACTTGGGGGGTGAGTAAATTATCAGGAAATTTTCATTCTGAAGTGAACTAATCCTTCAAGGGAATCTCTGATGCCTCCATGAAGGTTGACAATGTTTATCTGTGTGTTTTTGGATGATCGATTGGCCTGTGGCACACCCTTTCTCTTGCATTCCTCTGACTATTTTTTTCCCCCTTTTCTCTTTTCAACCCATAATTAGTTTCTTTCTCTCTGTCTCACTCTGTCACTTCCGCTCCAAAGTTAGTCTCATTACAGCATTCTGTTCATTAATTTTTCCAAAAGTTTATGTTACAGTTCTCAGTCTCTGACTATCCTCATTTCCTCTTCTCTTCTCTTCCTCCCTCCTTCCTCTCTTTGTATGAGTGCACTCTTTCTTTTATCTTCTTTCTCTTTGTGCACAGTCAAAAGAAAACAGCTCCATGGCAACGGCTGGGACTGAAACCTGAGCTCAGTGATAAGGTGAGAGAGGTGGTAGGCGTTTCTAGTCTCAAATAAACAACGTTTCCTAGCACTCAGTCATGCGTAGCCAGACCTTTGCTATTTATTCACTAAAGACTAGCTGTAAATTTTAATTTGTATTTATGCTCTTTCAGAACATGGCTTGCACATGTACATATAAGCACAGTGGGTTTTTATTTTTATTTTACTCATTTATTTTGAGTATTAAATGGTTTAACATCACTTTATATGTAATTTTTACTGTACATTTCATGTTTTTTGGAAGCATTATGAATTGCCATTTAGTATACATCTTAAATCTATATATTTTTTTAATATTTTAGAAAAAAGTCTCTTTTGCTTGTCATTTATTTAATCAAAAATTACAGTAAAAAAAGCTATTTTATAAGAGAATTAAAATTGAATATAACTGTTTTGTAATGGAGCAATGTATAGCCATTACTCCAGTCTTCAGTGTCACATGATCCTTCAGAAATCATTCTAATATGATGCTCAAGAAACATTTACTGTTATACTCAATGTTGAAAAGTGCTGCTTAATATTTTCATTGAAACTGATTTTTTTTTTTTTTCAGGATTCTCTAAGTTGAAGTTCTATAATACATAAAAAGATTTTACTAATTCAACATCTCAAAAATGTGTTTGTAAAGAGGCAGAGAGAAAGAATGAGAGAAGTGAAGTTAAGACATTGATTGAGAGCTATGAGAGGCCGATAAGGTTGAAACCACTGACTCACTGTCTGACTGACATCAGTGTATCTACCTGTCACACATCTACACATAAAAAAAAATGTCACACCCAAAGTACAAGTGACGTTTGATGATGACTTACAATGCCCTCAAACTATATTTTGATGCCCTAAAAATGTCATGTTTAGAACATTATGTTTTAGTACATTTTTGTACACACTGATTATATTGTTCAGTCATACTAGATTGTCTACATGTATGTTTCATTCCAGCATTTAGAGACTGCAAAGTGTGGGAAAGGAAATAGGAGAGAGTGTCGCATACCTGCGCAGCGCAAAGAGACCTCTTGTACCGCGCAGGTGTTGAATTACATGCATGCATCAGTACTCATGCAGGCAGAGCGCATTACCACAAACAAAGGAGTGTTCCAATACTGAAGCAACATTTGTGAGAAATCTGCAAATAAATCTGGTGAAAGTGGTTTGTGGTTCATGATTGGAGTTTGAAGGAATTTAGGACATGTTGCTGTCAGCGTGTACTGTCACTGTCAACAGATATCACATCCCATCTCACACATGGTTTAGTGACTGGTATCTCTTTCTCTTGGGTTCACTCGCTCTCTCTTTTGTCTTTCTGTTTAACACTGGTGTTGTTCACCATTCAGATCTGCATCAATTTGAGTTCCTCAATTTGAATTAAGGCAGCAAACCGAATGCATAACTTTAAATATGAATTGAATATAAGGAAATAGAAGTAAAATGGAATGAATCTGTTGTAAGTTTAAGTTTATATATTAAAGGGAACCTATTATGCCCATTTCACGAGATGTAATATATGACTCTGGTGTCCCCAGAATGTGTCTGTGAAGTTGCAGTTCAAAATACCCCACAGATCATTTATTATAGCTTGTGAAATTTGCCTCTATTTGGGTGTGAGCAAAAACAGTGTTTTTCTGTGTGTTTTCCTTTAAATGCAAATGAGCTGCTGCTCCCAGCCCCCTTTCCAGAAGAGGGCAGAGTTTTAACAGCTTGTGTTTCAGTTGATCAGCAACAACAATCCTGGAGAATCTCACGCAGCCATAATGGAAAAAATGAGAAACTTTTTGCATGAGAATGAGTTTGCGGTCTGACGTTTTCACATGCGAATGCATGGAAGGGAACGGAATGAAAAGTGTAGTGTAACACTTGACTTGTTGACCCAAGTTCAAATCCCGTCTTTTGCCGAACAATTCCTCTCACATTTCCCATTGCATATCAGATTGAAAAGGAATATATTTTCAATAAATATGTGTAAAATGAAATTAAAGTGCCTAATGGTTATTTAATAATAAAGTATTTATTGGGCAGGGTTAGGGATAGTTGTATCAACAACTATATCATTTACACACAACAAGTATATCATTTACACTGTTATTATTGCATACTGATTTATAATGTACTAAAATACTGAGCTGCAAATATAACTACTATTTACACCTATATATATATAAAAAAAATACTGTTATTTAAATAGAATCTATTGCTATTTGCTTTATTACTATTTGTCAATAGCTGCTGCCCATCTGAAAAGTGTGGTGGACTTTTTGTGGGTATGTATGGAAAAATAAAATCTGTATTAAAGACTGTATTAAATTTAGCTCAAGAATAGATTAGCGAAAGTCTAATGAGTGACAAATTAAAGTTACAAACATTTTACATACTGTAACACTGAATAATTAGGCAAAATTAATAACGTAATTGGTAAAAAAGAAATGAAATTCCTCTGATGTTCAGCTTTGAATCTTTCGTGTTTCCAGTTCACTATGCTGCAGAGCAAAGCCCATTCAGATTCACTGATAGTGAGGCAATTCTTAAATTCAGATTTTTGCCTCACCTTGATTTGCACACACATTTTCTCATGATTCAGCTATAATGACAGCCTTTCGTGTGACTTTCATCTGTCAGTCAGGTGTTGGGCATCAGCAGGTGTGGCAGGTGTACACCCAGAGCCCAGAGAAGCTTCAGGGCTTCAACATCACCCAACACACAATGTTCATGAAACAAACAAAAAGAAAAAGTTTTCATGACACAGTCAGAAAGACTGAAAACGTACTTTCAAAAATAAAAAAACATACTCCAATAATCTTTGTTTTATTTACAACTTTGAAAAATCATATTTATATTGTAGAATAGAGTAGAATAGAACAGAACAGAACAGAATGTTACTAAATTTACATTCATGTAGTAGTAAAGAGTGCATTATATTATACTATTTTAAAGAGCCAGTAAAATTGATAAAATAAAAAATGGACAATAAATGAAAGTAAAATAAATAAATAGACTATTAAAATCTAATAATAGTAATACTACTAATAATTATATAGTATAATTTATAATATAATAATGAAAATAATTTATAGTTCACATTTTACAGTGCCACCCAACCTCCCACTACCACCTCCTCTGCATGTGTCATCCAGTTCTTTGGCTCCATCTCCGCCTAGCTCCCTTCATCCTTTCGGCTCTTGCTTCGCTGGCTCCACCTTACAGCTCGGATCCACCTTGGACTTCCAGTTCACCTGCTCCGCCTTGGTTTGTTGATCCCTAGCTCCACCTTAGGCCTCCAAACCCTAGACTCCACCTCATCCTGTCGACCCGTCGGCTCCACCTTGGCTCTACGCTCCCTCGGCTCCATTGTGGCACATCATCCCTCATGCTCTGCCAGGCTCCCTCATCTCTCTGACTCCATCGGTCACCATTCCTCTTGCCATAGGTTATTCTCAAAGGCCATATTCTCCCTCCAAGCCTTTGGTGCTTCCTCCCTCTGGCTCGGCCTCAGTCTGCCGAGTCCCCGTCTCGACCTCTGTCCCATGAGCCTGCAGTTCCACCTTGGTCCTCCAGTCCATCGGTGTCACCCTGGGTCTTCGTCTCCTTGGCTTCGCATGTGTTTCTACCACCCTGATGTCTCTGTTTGGCTCGTCCCTGGCTCCTCCGACCGCCATCTCCTCCCGGGTCCCTTCTGCCAGCTCTGCGTCCTCCACCTCTCATCCCTGTTTTTTTCATGTTATGTTTCCTGTGTTAGTATTTGTTACCGTGGTTATTTATTGTTTGATTAATGCACTCCACCACTTTCTCCTATTATTTCATTGGTCTGCTTTTGTAAATATAGGCCTGTGTTTGTATTCTTTGTCCGATTCGCCGCTATTTTAAGTGGTTGCTCTGTTGGCTGTGATTTGGATGTTCTGGAAGTGTCATTTTGAGTTAGTTTTCAATAAAAAGGAACTTTTGTGTCTCGATCCAGCCTTTATTCCATCCTTGCAGCAACCCCTTGCTATGGAAGCTTGTTTCTGCCACTGAATTAAAACTATGACTTTTTCCTCAGAATTGTGTTTATCTCGCAGTTCTGACTTTATAACACGCAATTGCAAGTTATTTTTAATAAAGTATTTTGTATGCGTGTATTTAATTATGCAATTACAATCTGGTTTATTGGCAAATTAGGTAAATGTGATAACTGCATTAAAATATGAATATAACATTAAAAAGTCAAACCCTGATGGTTTTGTGTCGATGAACAGCGAGAAACTGATCAGCAAACAGTTCATCGGAAACACCAGAGGTGGCAGACTTTTAATCTCAAAATTGTGATTTAAACTCAATTCTGAGAAAAAAAAGTAAGAATTTTGACAGTTGTTTGCAAAAACATTCTACTGCTGATACATTATATTCTTTCTTACAAATCTCTGCTGAGAAAAACATGCTGTTTTGAGCATGAGTGAAGTACAACATCTCGGAAAAGGGTGGAGACTGATAACATGCTGCATGTTGTTCACCTGGGGCCTGGGTGCTCCTCAGGACATGTGTCGCAATAACACAATTATTTAGGCCTTAAGGCTGGTGAACCGATGTGGAATCCATCCACCCTTGCTGTTAACTGTAAGTTGTTCCTGTGGAAATTTTACATTTTGTCTTCATTCGGAGGATATTCGCTTAATATTTTCTCCAAGCAATTTCTGTTGACTGACTTGAGCTGAATAATGGCATTGTTTTTTTTTAGAGCTGCTTTACAGCAGGATTTAAATTAGTCATACATTTGAAGTTTGTATTAATTCTGTTATATGTATTGTATAAAGCGCTATAAAATAAAGGCGACTTGATGTGTTTCAGAGGACACATTGGATGCTCAGATTGCTCAGAGTTCTGTCTTGTAGACTGGTTATAGGCCAACTCGTATACAAATAATGTATAATTTGATAACTATATAAAATTTCAGACACAATTCCACTTATTTAATGACAAAAAAGCTGTTATTTTCAATGGAAAACATGCCTTTGAAGACATTAGAACTTAATGAATGAACATACTATTTTTTGTGATTCAGAATTAAATAGGCCAATTATCCATTGTTAAGTTCTAATTCCCTTAAACTGCTTACTCAAAACAACTTAGTGTCATTTATAAAGCACACTTGCATAAATTAGTCACCTAACTATATGTAGTCAACATCATGAACTTTACAACACCATCTACAACAGACTTCTATGTGTCTTGTAGTAAAATGAATGCTGTAAATGTATTACAGTTCAGTGAGCTGTGTCTAGCTGTGTGCACAACAGTACAGACTGAACACTTACTGACAGGACTCTGCCAAATTCCTTTCCACCCAACCCGACCCATCCTCCACCTCCCCTCCACACAAACACCATCATAATTGCAACATGCTCATCTCCAGGCTGTTGTGCTTCCACACATTCCAGGCAAAGGGTCTAAAAACTTGACAAATTACTTCCAGAAACAAGAAATACAACTTTTCTGTGAAAAACACTAACTGCCTTTGTTCATTGTTTGTTTCAGCACATATCACTAATCCTCTTACTTTAGCTGTCTATTTTTTAGCAAAGAAACTCTGACTAGTTTTAGAAACTGGCATATCTACCATGAGGCCTGAAAGGAAATAAGCAATAAAATCGTATAAATAGTCACTTCAAAACAAAGTTCAAATAACAGTGCTTTACATAAACAGAAACACCCAAACTTTCTTTTCTTTTCTTTTCTAAACTGAGAAACAAGTGCTCAAACTTCAGAAATTATGATGATAAACCCCAGAAGGCCTGACTAATTATTATATATATTATATATATTATAATTTTCAATTAATTTTACATTAGATTTGCCAAATAAATAAATAAATACATTTGCGTGATTTTGTCATATGGTTACAAGGTTGCACACTTTTTTTTTTTTTTTTTGGTCTTTACAATAAGTTAATAACATAATTTTGTTTTGTTTTTTCAACAGACTGGTTGTGTGATTTAAATTATTGGAAAAAGTCTGGAAGGTGTGACTGTGATTTCTTTTCTTTTCTTTTCTAAATTTAGAAACAGGTGCTCAAACTTCAGAAATTATGATGATAAACCAGGCCAGACTAAATATTATATGAGCTCATTCATTTTCAATTAATTTTATAATAGATTAGCCAACTTTGCAGACAGATAGATAGATAGACGGGTAGACAGACAGACAGATGGATAGATAGAGAGATAGATAGATAGATAGATAGATAGATAGATAGATAGATAGATAGATAGATAGATAGATAGAAAGATAGAGAGAGAGAGAGAGAGAGAGAGAGAGAGAGAGAGAGAGAGAGAGAGAGAGAGAGAGATAGATAGATTTTGGGGACAGCTGTATTTTTGGTCAATAAGTTAATAACATAATTTAGTTTTTTATTGCAATTAATTGACATTTAATTCATCAGACTGGTTGTATGATTTAAATTACTGGAAAAGGTCTAGAAGGTGTGACTCGGGAATACAGTTTACTTTCATGCTTTTTTGCGGTCTAATAATTTGCAGAACCTGATTTCACTAAGGACAACATGTTCCTGGATCAACATCTTTGTTGATCCTGGAACAACATTCCATTCAACCAATCAGGACAATTTTACAATTTATGTCAAGTTTAGGCTTACAACCAGGGTTAGGTGCTTTAATCAGTGTTATATTATGGTGACCTTGAGTGATTTGAAAGGTGCCTTAAATAAAATGCATTTCCCTCTGATTTTAGGGTTTTAACTTGTGGGTAAGGTTTAAGGGTAGGGATGGTTAGGATTAAATTTTCGGACAGGAATGCTGTTCCAAGATCTACAAAATATGACACAGGAAAGCATCCAACTCAGCAAAATCAGGACGTGCCTAATAATATATCTGACTTATATTTGTACAACACTGTAAACAAGAATTGTTGGTTTAACTTAAAAACGTACCTGCTTGCCGTAAAATTGTAAGTTAATTGAAATTAAAAATTTGAGTTAAGACAATGAAGGCGATTGATTTAATCAACAGAAACGCAAAATATTATGTTACCGAACCAAATGAATTATTGATTTAAGTTGATCTGACAAAAGAAAAAAATGTGGTAAATCATGAAAATAATTTTTACAATGAACAAAAATGCGATTTGAGCCTCTAATGCTTTTAAAAATCAATTGACAGCACATAATAGTATCATTATTTGAACACTTTCGGTGATTTAATAATGTTTTTATAGCTCTCTCTCATCCATTTGTTCAGTCTGAGTCACTCTCTTATCAGTGTTTCAAGAGTTTGCTTGAAGTGAAACATTCCCAGTCCTTTTCATTTTCCACGTGTTTTACCTCCCGTCCCCTCCGATTCCTGCTATTTAAAGACTCCGCGTGTTTAAAGTCATCAGGTTGCATATTTTCCCTTTTTTAAGGCCTATCACACCACAGTATCAGACAATGAAAATCAGAAGTCCGCAGACCCACAGAGCCACAAAAACTTGCCTAGGTAATAATTTAAAATCCCACGTGAAAAAGGCGTGCGCATGTGAGCAGGGAAGTTGTTTTTTTATTATCTTTTCAATTTAGTTAACAGGTGAGTAAGTGCAAAACTAAAAAAAAAAATTCTTTGCTGAATGTGTAAATGTGATGATGACTGTATAATCATGAGTACCTTCTGCACTCCACCCAAAAAGATGGAGATTAATTGTATCATGCATTAATCATGTCTGGAAAGTCAGATGGTATAACAGGTGAAAGTCTGCTCTGTTAAAGAATAACCTCCCTCCCTCCCTCTCTCTCTGTCTCTCTCCCTCACACACACACATACACACACACACACACACAAACTCCGAGGGAGTTTCAAGGGGCAGTTTGGGGTGGAGTCTAAGCCTCCCAGAGCTTCCCAAGCTAAGGAAGTCAGGGACAAAGCAAAGTTTAACCTGTTTAGTTTACTCAAGACTCCCATTCAGCCCTACTGATACATTCAGCGCGAGGCCGAGGCGATGCCACACCCATATTAAAGACTTCAATGGCATGAGAGCCGCACCGCGCCCACAGGACTTTATCCGAGCTCTTCTGTGAGGTACACGCAGTGTGGCTGAGTCCAGAGAAATTCAACTACTGCAGACCACATACACACACACACAGCAGGATGTATGAACGCGCGCTGTTCGCGGTCTGGCTGCTTACTTTGGTAAGTTACTTTTGTTGTGTAGAAGTTAGTGTCGCATCTTATTTTTAGGACATATAAGTCTGTTGTGGGCCTACCTGAATTTTTACCGTATGCTTGCCGAATTACCTTGGTAACCATAGTTTCCGTCAAAATGCTAGTTAGTTGTTATTAGCCTCCCCGTTACGCTACCAAAAAACACACACAAAAAAACTTCTTAATCGATATTTTGCCCCCCCCCCCCCAAAAAAAAATATCTAAACACAATTAAAACATAATGTTATTAATTGACAAACAAAATTGTTAAGATTATAAGAGGATACTTTAGCATAAACGTCAACATTTGAATAGCTAAAAACACGATTTAAAAAGTTTTAATATATCTTACCTATATTTTTTCCTAAATAAATGTATTTGCTTTTAAACATGTTTAGATATTTTTACTTTTTTCTCATTTTAGAATATTTCTGACTTTATAATTTCATTTTTTTTTTCATGATTAATACCATGTGATCACGTTTTATTGTTGTCAGTAAACTGAAGTACTATGGTAATTTGGTTGAAAGGTTACTATGGTTTATCTTTAAATTAAGTTTTCTCCAGTGACTTTATATTTAGCTAGACTATTTTTTTTAGCTGTGTTATTATTGGTAAATTATATATTTCATAGAGATGTAACTGCTAGAACATGAACAGTTTTAAATGGTAAAATTCCTCCACCAAAGTTGTGATACCAGGTCTACTTGGGATCATCCATACCTTCAAAAATATGTCAGTAATTTGTTTTGAAGACTTGGTAGTGCTATTGTAGATGTCATTCATTCATTCATTCATTCATTCACTGATCACTAATGTTGAGTAATGAGAAAGGTGTCTCCACACTAGTTACAACAGATTATTTAATGTCCATGTCCAGTTTTTGTTAGTGATGATGTGTTTTCCTGATATTGCTGTATATATTATAGTAAATAACAGTCACATTTTATTTCCTGCATGTTTTATTGACATATTTTTATTGCATCAGTAAAAGACGCATGAACACTTCAGCATTCTAATAAAGTAAAATTCATTTTTACTTGTTTTCAAATCTGTTTGTCTACAGGTTTCACTGGACAGATTAGGCAGGTTTCAAGATAAGATGAAGCTGATATGTATATCTGTCCGAAACTCATAACATTACACTGCGAAATGAGAACAAAACCATTGAGCTGCATGTAGAGTACTTGTTTTTTGGTGCTGGTTTTGTTCTCAATTGTTGAGCTATGTTCTTATTATATCTGTATTAGTCACTTCATGTCATTCTTGATTAATGCCAGTAATTGTTTTGGTTTGCCACATATGTAATGCCTTCATATAGCTATGGTATGAATGTAATATGCAACAAAGTTGGTAATTCATATGATATGGTGGTCAAAGAGATATTATGCAGTTTTTTTCTGTGTAAAACAAAAGAAGATACTGATTTTTTAAAATCATATACTTGATTGATCATATATCAGTCAGTACAGTATATTACAACAATGAGTATTCTGTACTGTATAGTAAAATGCAATCAAGTGATGTTAAGTTTCATTTACAATTAAAATGATTAGGAGCTGTTTACACATGTTAAGCCATTACTGAGTCTTACTCAGTCACGCTGTGGAATGTGATGCTTCATTTTACTCTCCCTCTCACTATCTTTCATTCCTCCATCAGGTTTTGTTCCAGAATGCTGAGTCTTGTGAGTTGAGGCCTGTGCTTGCTCAGGTTCCCAAGACACTGCCCGCCGGTTATGTCATCTCTGAGGGTACGGAAGAACGTATGATTTGTGGTTTCATTAATTCTTTTCATTTGAATAGCATGAATTGACCTGGTTTGACTTTATACAGATTAAGCTTTTCTTCCAGTTGATTGGTTGTTATATAACATAACCGTTACATCAAGTTAACGGCTTAGTTTGTGGTAAAAGAATTTGCGCACGTAAAAATGCATTTACTTTTATTTACTCATCCTTACTCATCCTTCCTTAGAACAAAAAAAGCAACAACAAAAAAAGCAGCATAAAAGTATCACAAAAGTCACTTGAAAAGGAAATGTCATATAAATGGGAAGATTATTATTATTATTATTTTTTAATCAGTGAATAATGATGAAATGTCATCTGTTTCTCATGGAAAAACTTCCATGATGCTTCAGCACACTTGAAATATTGTTTTATGATAGCGTTATTGCTTATATACTGTTACAACATTTATTAATATTTTAAATTTGCTTTTGTAGTTTCAATTTTCCTTTTAAATTTCCTTTTAAATTGTTGTTTCTATGTAGCTTTAATTTATTTAAATTTTTGTTAGTTTAGTACTTTTTTCATTTAGTTAGCAACATTTCTAATTTTTTATCTAATATTTATTTTATTGCATTTCAGCTTTTTTTTAATAATAATCAATGGTGTAATAATACTTTAAAATAATTTTTGTGATAATGAATTAATTTATTAAAATTATTATTTTAAAATATATATTTTTTTATATAGTTTTATTATTAGTTAACAATAACATCAATGGTGATACTTTTATGGTGCAACCTTTTTGAAACTTGAAAGCTTTAGTGCCCACGTTACAATTAAATCAATAAAAAGGAACAGGAATATACATAAAATACATAAGTAAATGATACAAAAGAATATAAACAATAAATAATAAATAATTTGATATAAATAAAATTCATTTAGGACCAAAAATAAGATAATTCAAAATCAAAAACAAATGATCAAATAACAGCCCACTCATTTATATCAGGTGAAAAACAAAAACGACAATCAATAAATTCAAACAATGGTTTTGATAATTATCTGATGTTACTATTTTTTCACAGTGACCCTCAAAGGCTGCGTGTCCAAGCCCGTGGCCTTTACCTCCAGTGACCCTGACTTCGCTGTAAATACAGATGGAACCATCATCACAGTTCGTGGTTTGGTGATTACAGCAAAGCGGTTTTCTGTGCTGGTGCATGAGGAGAGCGGTTCGGATTGGAGGGTGGACGTTATCCTGTCCTGTAAAGATGAGGTAAAACTACAGTCTGTAATTCTTAACCATAAACCATTTGATCTGGATCAGCAGCATAAGTAAAGTCTCTCTATATGTCCTGACTTCAGGCATCTCAGAAGTCTCGCAAGCGCATTAAGAGAAGATGGAGACCGTTGCCCTTCGGTCTTATTGAGAATGACAAAGGCCCATTCCCAAAAGACCTGGAGATGGTGAGATCGAGTGACATTAGCTACATCATTCCATTACTAACTTCCCGTTTCCTCCTCCCTTCCTTGATCTCAGTTTGACCTTTTGTTATACTTCCTGTTTTTATTTTGCTGACTGTACATTGCTGTGTGTCTCTTCACAGATTGCATCTGATTCCTCTGTAAATTACACAGTGCATTATGAGATCAGTGGGCAGGGTGTTACGACAGATCCTGTGGACCTTTTCAGGCTCAACGTGAACACTGGCATGCTGAGCGTGACCAGGCCCGTCGACCGTGAGCAGTACCCAAAATTCGAGGTAAGGCTCTATTTTACAAGCCTTATACTCCAAACTATTAGCTGGTACACCGTTCTCTGTATGATTACTGCATTACGTCTGCTTCTCTTGTCCCACTTGTTGTAGTTTATTGCTCGTGTGCGTGACCAAAATGGCAAGGAAGTTGATGAACATCTGCCCATCACTGTCATTGTGGAGGATGTGAATGACAACGCCCCTGAGTTCACAGGAGGTCGACTCTTCTCTGTAGAAGAACGGTGCAGGGCAGGTAAAGAGACATTTTCATTGTCCAGGCCATACAGGATATCACATGAAAATCAAAAGATAGAAACAAGACATAGTATTTTAGAAATATATAATAAATAAATCTATCTATGTACACATGTGGTGGTATTTGTTTTACCACCTTTAATTTGTGTTGATTTTAATAAAAAAAAATCCATTGTATTACCATATCGTTTTACTGTAAGCAGTAAAACAGTATTGTATTACAGTAATGAGAATATTGTTGAAAATAATAGGAATGGTACAGTTAAAGAAGTAAACAAATATGCCAGAATGCATATAAGAAATGGTGGGTAAAATATTTTAATAGTCCTGAAAATGTCACAATCAGTGGTTTTAGTATCATTTAGTATCATACTATTATAGTATTAATTCATTTTTTATTGTTTATTTTTATTGTTTGTATTTAAAAAAATAATAAAAATTAAAAAATCTAGTAACTTTGTGTTTTTATAAGTTTTACTAGTGTTTTTTTAGCATTACATTTTTATTTCCCTGCAAAAAAGATTATTTCTCTTACCACTTTGGCAGATAATTTAGCTTGTTTTAAGCAAAACAAGAAAAATATCTTATGCAATTTTACTTATCTAGTTAAAGCATCTGGATTGAAGAATTTTTTAGATATTTAGACTTGAAACAAAACAAAAATACTAAATAAGAAAAGCATTTTTTTGCCATTAATTTCATTTTAATTTCTTTTATTTACGATTCGTTTTTAAAAATCCTTACCAGGGAAAGGAAAATTAATTAAAGTAATTTCAATACTTTAGTTCAAGTTAAACTTTTTATTTCTAAAAGTTATTTCAGTTATTTGTCAATTAAACATTTGTAACTTTCATTGAAGTTTTTTTAAGCCTAATGGTTTCATCCAACGTTTTATTTTATTTTAACTAATTAAAACAATTTTACTCTATACTTCATTATCTTATACTATATATATATATATATATATATATATATATATATATATATATATATATATATGTGTGTGTAATAATGATATAATAATATCAATATCAACAATAAATAATATAATAATGTTTATATGTTATGTTTATATATATATAACATTATTATTATTATTATTATTATTATTATTATTAATCAAAATAATAAAAGAAAGCAGTAAATGATACTGAACTAAACCTGAATATACTGACAGTGAAATTGATTTATTTAAGTATTGTATTCTGTTTTTTTAGGTACTTATATAGGAAAAGTGAATGCCACAGATAAAGATCTGGCAAATACCACCCACACCAAGATCAAGTTTACTCTGCTCAACGCTACTGACATGTTCTCTATTGATCCTTCTACCGGAGTATTGACCGCTAAAACCAACACCTTAGACAGAGAGGTATTTTTCTGTCATTCAATAGATCCATGTGTTGGTGTGTTAAAGGATTGCTGTTGTGTCTACTGTGTCTTTCACATGTACTGTTTACAGTCTGGGAATACTGTACTGTAAATACTAACGTTTTTTGTTCCTCCCACAAAGGCTCAGGACAAAGTCTATGTTAACATAGAGATCAGAGATATGAATGGCGCTGCTAATGGGCTCTCCAACAGAGGAGTAGCTGTGATTACTCTCACAGACGTTAATGATAACCCTCCTACCTTTAAAGAGAAGATGGTAAGACCATTTTATTGTCTATACAGTAATATAAGAAAACAAGTAAACCACTTTAACAAATTAAGACAAGAATAGCACTGAATAACTATAATTTTAGGCTGCATGTCATAAAGTGTGGTAGCCTATTTGATGTTTAAAGAATCAATCCATTTTGTGTGTTTTTTTTGTTTTTTTTTTAAATGAAGTACAAAGCCAAGGTCATGGAGAACCAAGAAAATGTGCTAGTTACTAGGATCCCAGTGGAAGACAAGGATTTGGTGAACACCCCCAACTGGAAGGCCCTGTTTGAGGTCACCAAAGGAAATGAAAGTGGACAATTCAGGATGGAGACAGACCCCAAAACCAACGAGGGGCTTCTGTATGTCATAAAGGTGAATATTTTTAAAGGAATTAAATAATACTGTGTAGAAAAAGTTACCAGCATCTAGAAATAACTTATTTTTGCAAGAAATAAACCCCAGATATCCTTGATGAATCTGTTTCTGCACAATTTGCACTTTGCTAGTAAGTTCATGTTGCGAGAGCTTCCGCTGAGGGTCATTGTTGTTATCTTGAGAGCTCTCGTTCACTCTCTGACAGGGTTGTGTTGGTTTTATTTATAGCAGCTTTACAGGGTTAGCTCACCATTTTAGAGCTGTGTGTGAAAATGCTTGTCTGTTGGATATGCGTGTGCAGTTCAACCACACCCTATTGTACACAGTACAACCACCTTGCAGGCAAACGCAGGTTCTGCTCTTCAAGGAGAATTCAAGGCAGAGATTTTGACAGCTCTTGACAGTATTGTTGATTTTGAGGACAGTTAGTTTTGTGTAGATGTGCTCGAGTAGGTTCTCAGTGTTCTCATTACCCTTCTACTCTACTTTCAGGGATTGGATTTTGAAAAAAATCCTGTGGTGAAGCTGGAAATTACTGCCCGCAATGAGGTTCCACTGGTTGGGACTGACACCACCTGGCTCTCTGTGCCACTTGAACTCAGTGTGGGAGACGAAGATGAAGGACCAGAGTTCAACCCTGGCATTCTATATCTCTCAAAGTCAAGGAGAACGTTCCCATTGGAACTGTCATTGGAACCTATAAAGCTCTGGACCCAGAGACCAAGAACAGCAATGGGATAAAGTATGTTCTCTGATCACCTGGGTTTTGTTTTAAGCTAATGAAATAATTCTCTTTAAAGCACCACCATAAAAATTCAGTTGGTCATTGATCTTCTGTTCTGTCGTGCTGTAACTAGCTGTTTTTGAAGAAATGCAAGAAGATATCTAATAATGTAAATGCTCCCAAAGAAATTAATTTGAAAACCACCTTAAAGCACTGATTCACTTCAGAATTAAATTCTGTTAATTTACTCACCCCCATGTCATCCAAGATATTTGTTTTTTTTTTCCTTCAGTTGAAAAGAAATTAAGGTTTTTGAGGAACACATTCCAGGATTTTTCTCCGTATAGTAGACTTCACTGGGGTTCAACGAGTTGAAGGTCCAAATATCAGTTTCAGAGCAGCTTCAAAGGGCTCTACATGATCCCAGACGAGGGATAAGGCTCTTATCTAGTGAAACGATTGGTTATATTCTTAAAAAAAAAGAAACTTTTTTGACATAGGCATTTGGCAAGGGAGGAAAAACTTTTGTTTTTCATTTTCAGTTTTACCTTTTTTTTGTAAAGGGTGTTTGATTTAGTCTTTGCTTGTTCGCTTTGTAGACTCTGGATTGGTACTTTCGCCCATGTCTCGCGTGACCTTTCCAACTTGAATACATAATGTGTGGGGTGCATCGCAGAGCAAGACGAGTATTTGTGGTTAAAAAGTATATGATTTATTATTTATTACTTATTCCTCATCTGGGATCATGTAGAGCTCTTTGAAGCTGCATTGAAACTGTAATTTCAAGCTGAAAATTCAACCTGTTGAATATGGAGATATGGAGAAAAATCCTGGATTTTTTTCCTCAAAAACCTTAATTTCTTTTCGAGTGAAGAAAGAACATCTTGGATGAATTCTGAAGTAAAGTAATCCTTTAAGTATAGTGTCTTTATACACAGACTATAGAGACACTATACTCAGTGTAGTATGGTAATGTAATGTACATGATAAAACTTTTTACCATATTTTGAATGTACTTTCTCACTTTTCTGTTCAATCTATTTGTAAGGTACTATAAGATGACAGATCCAGGGAACTGGATCACTGTGGTGGAGAGCACTGGAGAACTGAAAACAGCCAATACTATAGACCGAGAATCACCTTTGGTCCACAATGACAAGTACAACATAACCATCAGAGCAGTGGATGAGAGTGAGTCTGGACTTCACCACATACTTGAATCAAACTTAAAGGGACAGTTCACCCTAAAATAAAACTGATCCCTTAATTTACTCATCCTCAAGCCATCCTAGGTGTACTATCTTCTTTCAGTCAAACACAATTGGAGTTATCTTAAAAAATATCCTGGCTCTTCCCAGCTTTATAAAGAGACTGAATAGTAAAATGACAGAATTTCCATTTTCTATTTCTTTAAGTCATTAACTTAATCTGTGGACATTCAGCACAACACACACCTGTGCAGAACTCGAATGTTTGTGTATTTGTGAGTACACACTGTTCCATTTTGTTCTATGAATAGGCGTGTGTGTTTTCTCTGGCTGTTAATGAAAGACCATTTGCTTGGGTGTGGTTGAGTAGAAATAGCTCGAGGTCTCTGAGAAGATTTCGTCATGATTTTGGGTGGTTATCTAACATTTCTTTTTTTCTGACGATCAACATGTCCTATCCGATACAACATGTTCTAAACACTGAAGGTTGTTGAATGGCATTCCAGGAAGTGCTGGAGTACATTTGTCTCTCTTGAACTCTAATGCGCCATTCATCTCTGGACGTCATCAGGTTGCTTTACTGTGGGTTGCTCATGGACGTTCTTGCTGCTTGATGACCTAATTTTTTTATTGGTGAAACCGGTTATAGCTTTTTAGAAACTGATCACAAATGTATGCATGTACTGTATGTATAACTTGTTTAAAAAGGGAGATTTTGAAAAGAAAGAAATGGTCTCATTGTGACACTGTAAAAAGTTACAGCTAGTCATAGTTGTAAGATGTAACATCTCAATTGTGAAATCTAAAGTTGCAATTATAAAGTTGCAATTGTGAGATGTGAAGCCATAATTGTAAGAAAGGGGCAATTTTGAGAAATTGTCATTTGCTTGACGGGAATTGTAATTGTTTGAAAGTTGCCATTGTGAAATATAAAGTTGCATTTATTCTAAGATTCAAAGTTGCAATTGTGAGATATGAAGCTATAATTGTAAGAACATTGCAATTTTGAGATGTTATCATTTACGAGAATTAAGATTCCAATTGTGAGATATTTAGTCACAATCATGAGATTGTTGCTGTTTTAAGTTGGAATTGTGAGATGTAACCGTCAAATTCACAATTACTAAGTAATACAAAGTTGACAAATATGAGATATAAAGTCACAGTTATGAGAAAGCCACATTTTCTCAGGAACTTTAAAAACAAATAATCAAGTTTGCTTTGGTGTGCATCCTTACAGTAGTTGTATACTGTCAATGCGTCCCTAAAAGTCGCATGAGACTCACTGGAATCTCTTTTTCCTCAGGTAAGAAGACAGGAAAGGGGATGGTTATCATCCAGATCGAAGACGAGAATGACAACATGCCTGTGATTCCCGGAACTGACCTGGTGATGTGTGATAGAGGCGATACGCTGAGCTCAGTTCTGGTGGAGGCTGTGGACCTCGATAAGCCACCTTACTCTACTCCCTTCATCTTTGAACTTGGAGCAGAGAATGATGGGAAGTGGAAACTGAAGGATAAAACAGGTAAAGATTGAGGGTAGTGATGTTTCTTGAGGGTGGGGTACAGAATTAATTTTGATTTATCACCATTTTCTGTGTTATTATTCCTCAATATAGCAATAGGCTGATAAACTTAAAGCGTTACGGCTGCAGTTTGATCACTGATATCATGTCCTCCTGTGATTTAGATTCCTCTGTGGTGCTGGAACAGGCAGTGGCCATGCCAAGCGGGGTCTACACTGTCCCGCTGATGGTGAAGGATCTGCAGGGATTCGGGAAAGAGCAGACTGTGAGTGTACGAGTGTGCTCCTGTGAGAGGGAGGACAATGGAGCAGGAATTTGTGGGACTCGAAGTGCCTCTACCTCTTTGGGAAGTTTGGGCATCCTTGCCTTAGTGCTCTCTAGCCTGCTGCTGCTACTGTTATGTGAGTGCCCCCTTCTGGCTAAGACCACATACACATCGTTTACATGAACATGTATTTATATTTAGAATAATTTTAGGTAATATTTTTGCAGTGTTTTTGAAAGAAGGGCTCTTATCAAAAATACAGTATTTTTTTTTTTGCATGAATGTATTTTGAAATGTAATTTATTTTTGTGATGATCAAAGCTGAATTTTCAGCATCATTACTCCAGTCTTCAGTGTCACATGATCCTTCAGAAATAATTCTAATATGCTGATTTGCTGCTCAAGAACATTTCTTATCAATATTTGAAATAATAAATAGTTATGGTACTATATATATATGCATTTTTCTAATTTAACTTTTTACAGTTTATATATTAGCATAATTATTTATGTAAAAAGTTCAATTAGATTTTTAACATGGATTTCAGAATTTCTTGGCATTCTGTCTTGATTTTATGTAAACTTTTCAAAATTGATAAACTTTTGGCTTCAGGCTTAAATAAAAACAATGTTTAGATTTGTAATCCAGTCTTTAGACTTTTGGATGTCACTCTGGTCTCACTGGCCTTTGTTTTTCTTGCTGCATCAGGTCTGTTACTCATCTTCATATGCAGTACTAAGAGAGACAAGCTGTACATCAATGATGATACTGGAACAGGAGGAATGCTGCTGAAATCCAACACTGAGGCTCCTGGTGAAGAAGTGGTAAGAAAATCACCTCCTTTTAATTACTCAGAGTAACCACAATAAGACTTTAACCATATTTGTGTGAAATGCCTTTCTCTCTTTAGAAGGATGGAGCTTTGATGATGATTCCTGGTGTGGATGTAGTGGACGGATCACTACAGAGCGCCGGCATGGACAGCAAGAATGTGACTTCAGCTGCTGGACGTTATGGGCAGCAGTATTTCCAGGGAGGCGGCGTGTACAACACCACCACTCAAGATTTTGGGACAGAAAAGTACTACTCATCCGGACGCTTTGATAACAACCTGTATGGCAACGCCATGTTCCAGAAATTCTCAAACACGACTGGTCTTGACACATGGAAAACTAATGGATGCTACTTGGACAGAGTGAGCTAATCTTATATAACATTTTTAATCAAATTAACAATAATATATGAGGAATTTTCCACCTATACCTGTGCATAAGTTTAAAGACAGTCTAAACCTATTAAAGGGGACCTATTATGCAAAGTTCACTTTTATACAATGTTTGAACACTGATGTGTGTCTGCAGTGTGTGAGAACAACCAGTCCATAATAGTAAAAATCCACTCGCTCATTTCTTACAAATCAAAAGCAGTCTCTTCAAGCGAGCTGATTCAGATTCTCCCCTGCAATGACGTCATTGTAGGAGAAGCTCCGCCCACAACCGTTGACGATCTGCCCTATTAGCGTAGCCCTGAGTGAGAAGCACAGAATACGCCATTTCTGTATCCTCGCTGTAGCAGCTGGAGTTATACAATGTCTGCGCCAAAGAGGCATCACAAGTGTTAGGTTTTGGGATGTACCAATGAACATAAGAGTCTCCATAGTCTCCCGCCATTTCACTGTGGACATTGTGGTTAAATTTCTTTTCGAAGGAAATGTGCCAAAGAAAATGTGTAAAGTCTTACACGTTTGCACCAATCATATTTTGCTGGATAGCTTAACAAACGACTGTCTTTTCAACGACAGTGGTTTGAACATGCACAATAAATCCCACGATCTGACAGAACGCGTTTTTTGCAGTGAAAGGCGCCTTTTTTGAATTATTTTCTATTGGCAGTGAGCGTTCTGCGCGCTGTTTATGCTGCCCGTGCGCCTCGCGCTTTTGGAGTGCCTGAAGTAAAAAAAAAGCAACTCTTTCGCATTTTTTTTTTCCATTTTCCAATCGAATGAATGGAGCGATGGGCTTTCCGTCGTGTTGACGAATGCGCCTCGCATTTTCAGACCTGTGAAAGTGGCATAAATTTAAAAATGTATCAATTAAACTAGTGTTTTCAGTCGGTGTCGGCTTCAAAAGGTGAAGTTAGTATAGTGGATGCGCCTACAGGTTTAACATCATGCAGAAAGCGCAGTACTTATTTAGTTTTTACACTCCACACAAACACTTGGATATGCACCTACCGGTAATAATTGAGCACATTTATCTAGGCTAATATCCGTGCGAGCGGCCTTGTTAGACTACTATTTACACATTTCAAATGATAAGCCATGTTTGAGGTCAATGAATGATACGCGAATACTTGGATTTCCTTCCCCACCAACTGACTTTAAAATCCGGTTGACCAAGCCTTTTCGTGTTTGGTGCGGGTAATTGGTATTGGCAAAAAATGGCAATATCTCTGTAAATTAAAATCTGACTAGCAAAGTAATGTTATTTACATATTCGTTCGCACAGGAAAGTCATTTTCACATTTCGCTGAAGATGTTTTCATGTGACGTAATTTTGACCCTTGTTTTGTGACAGAAACTGGCTTACTTCGGAGACGAGGAGGAGGGGCGGTACGCGGACGACCTGCTGAAGACTTATGGTAATGAGGGGGCGGGCTCTCCTGCAGGCTCTGTAGGATGTTGTAGCATCTTGGGTGAACAGGAATCAATGGACTTTTTGAACACTCTCGGCCCCAAATTCAGACCATTGGCTGATGTCTGCTACACGACAAAAAAAATGGGAAACTAAAACAAGACGTGATCGAGATGAGAGAACGGCGTATGCTGTTTGCCATGGGCAAAAACACACTGCAAAAAAACATTGAGGATGTTTAGTTATTTTTTACTGGAAACGAGACAAAAATAGTGATTAAGAAAATGCAGTGTATGTCTTTCTGCTGGATTAATCAAGTGCCTGTGTGTGTGTGTGTGTGTGTCTGTTAACTTTTGTAAGTTAAGTTTGAGTGTGTGAATGATGGAGATGAGCTTTTCTGAAATTGTCTGCTACATTTTGCCCTGCTTTGCAAACCTCTTCCTCACAAAGCCGAGGAGGGACAGTTTAAATATTAGTATATAGAAGAGACATTATTCTCTCCCCGATCAATTGCAATTTTTCAGCCGTGTGAAGTATTAAGACTATATTTACAAGAACATGATGAAGTGTGCTCATAAACATTTTTTGGGAAACGTGTGGAATACTGAGCGCTCTTAAGCTCCAAAAGCACTGACACCTGACATAAACTCTGGACATTGAACTCATCCTTAGGCCATGATGTATTACTGGAGTTTTTGTATTTTTTTTTTTTCTTACAACCTGCTTAGGATTTATTTTTAATTTCAATGAAAAGAAACCAAATATGTTGTATGTAAGTCACTTTATACTATTAATGAAGATGTAGGTAAAAATTTGGAAAAACTACACTTAGAAGTACCTTTTCCGTTTTATTCTGACAGCGCATATTATTTTTTTTTTGTATTTGTGGTAAGCAACATAGAAATTTATTTAGAGGGTTGTTCTGATTTTTGATTTATTAAAGGGATGTTCTTTGTAAATATTTGAATAAAATTGAATACAGACCTTATATTATTGTCTAAGGCTGTCTTTATGCAGTAAAGGTGGCACAGAAGCTTCAACTATGCCAGCATACAATGAAAAGGCATTGTTACACATTGTTTAAGGCTAAGCAAAGATGGGTTACACTTTATTTTAAGATGTTTCTGTTACACTGTAATTATACATTTCAGTATTGAGTATTATTAAGTAACTACATGTATTTACTATAAGGTTTGGATTAAGGTTTGGTTTGGTTTAGGGTTAGTTGCATGTAATTATGCATGATTTATAACTATTTCTATAGTTACTACATGTATCATATGTAATAATGAAATTTTAAAATAAAGTGCTGCCCAAAGATTGTATAAATGTAGTTACCCAGTAATTACAATAGCAGGATTATGCAATTAAATGATTGTATCAAATATGAAATTCTGAATATAAAGAGAAATATAAACAATCAGTGGTTTTACTTTGTAGTTTCAACTTAAGCTACTTAGTGTATTTGCTTCATTTTGGGAAACTTGTTGAATTACTAAGGAGCTTTCTACAAGTGTTCAAGTTTTAAAAAGGACAAAAAAGATGTGTATTGTCAAGTCTGCTGAAGTCATTTATTAGCTTTTGTGTGTTGAGGAACAAACGGAACTCATCTGCATGGTAGCTTGCTAAGTAAATGCAACTTTTATATCTCACAATTCTGACTATAACTCACAATTGCAACTCACAATTCAAAGAGAAGAAAAGTCGAAATTGCAAGTTAAACTAGGAATTGCAAGGAAAAAGTCAATTGTAAATAAATAAATAAATAAAATAAATTTGGATTTGCGAGTTTTAAACTTAGAACTGCAAAGAAAAAGTCAAAAATGAGAGTTACAAACTTGGAATTGCAAGAAAAAACGTCAGAAATGTGAGTTTTAAATGTGGAATTGCAAGAAAAAGTCAGAATTGTGAGTTGCATACTTGAAATTGCAAGAAAAAAACTTCAGAAATGCGAGTTTTAAACTTGGAATTGCAAGAAAAAAGTCAGAAAAGCGAGTTTTAAATTGGCAATTGCAAGAAAAAAAGTCATAATTGTGTTTTAAACTTGGAATTACAAGAAATTAAACTTGGAATCACAAGAAAATAAGTTAGAATTGTGAGTTTTAAATGTGGAATTGCAAGAAAAAAGACAGAAATGTGAGTTATAAACTTGTAATTGCGATAAAAAAAAAGTCTTCTTGCAATTCTGAATTTTTGATTTTAGAATTCTGAGGAGAAAAAGTCATAATTGTGAAAAAAATGGCAGTTATTGTTATTATTATTTCATTCTGTGGTGGAAACAAGCTTCCATAGTATTCAGCAGTTAAAATATTTATTCCGCAGTTAAAGGGTGTAAAAAATATTAAGTGAATTACTTTCATTTCTTCTCTAGGTTAAGTGAAATCAATAATCCAGAATTGGATTTTGTCCCACTGTTCTCTGATCTGAAGCCCTGTGCTCTGTACGAGACCGTGCTGCTGTTGCTGAGTGCGTATGTCTGTTGTTACTCAGTGTGTCATCCTCAATGTCCCTGAAGTCTAAGCGTAATATCAGTGCCAGAGCCCTGTGAAGTTCTCGCCAAGGTCTCGGCCTTAGAAAATGGAAGAATTGATTCAACATTCAATGAAAAGTCTCAGTCAGGCAGATTGCCAGAGAGTTCATTCTTTATTCAAGGAAACACACACAGTCTGAATGCAAAGACGCCTCCTTCAAACAGACAGAAAGAGTTTAAAGCAGAAAGGAATCATGTTAGTCTCAGATCTCATACAGCAGGTAACCAGAGAAGGAGCTGAAACGGCTTTGTGAGTCCCTCTTGCCTACTTCACCGGTGCTCAGCCGAACGTACACCCGGTCTCCAGCTTTCAGCTGCAGCACTGCACTGTTGCTCGCAGTATCTGAATGCAGGACGTCCACTGCCACTGCACTCGCCACAACCTACAACACAACATCGGAAAGGATCAATTTATTACAATGGACAAAAAGTGTGTCCTTAATATGAGTGAGAGATCAAGTGAGTTTAAACAGAAATAATAATAAAAAATATTTATGCTAATTTAAAGATTTATATATATATATAATTTATAATATAATTTCAATTATATATAATTGAAACATGAAACCTAGTGTTTAGGGAAAAAAAACTTTATTCAAAATAACTTAATATGAAGAATTTCCAGACAGACAGCATTTTAATAACTTGCTTTGGGGCATTAAATTAATCAAAACTGATGTATGTATATTACTACAAAATGTCTAAATACATTTCATTTATTTATTTTTTAAATCTGTTCTTTTGAACTTTATATTCATCAAAGAATCATAATAAGTTTCTTCAAAAATATTAACAATATGAAATGTTTCTTGAGCATCAAATCTGCATATTAGAATAATTTCTGAAGGATCATGTGACACTGAAGACTGGAGTAATGATGCTTGAAAATAAATAAAAATAATTGTTCACAATATTACTAGTTTTTACTGTATTTTTGATCAAATATATGCAGCCTTAATGAGTATAAGAGACTTCTTTCAAAAACATTTAAAAAATCTTACTGACCCCACACATTTCAACAGTAATGTTTTATATAACACAATGTAAGAGCGCAATTCCACAAATGCGCCGTTGGGCGTGGCAAGTTTTGCATGTGATGATCTACTGCTGAAAATTAAATTAAAGAACATGGACACAGTCAAACCATTTACATAATGACAACGCGATATCCGAAGAGCAGCGCAAATAAGCGTTGGGTCGCAAATAAGCAGAGCTGATGTGGGTCGACACAGGCGCAACATGTAACGGATAACGTGTTTCTTTGCCATTCCAAAGAAATTAATACGAGTGGAAAATATTTCTCCATTCTACCACGCACTCTCTGTTCTCTGCGGTGTCTCTTCCTATCAGCAACAATTGCAGCCATGTTGTAAAATGAGTTAAGACATGCTTTTTTTGGGCGCTAAATAATGGCGCAAAACCCAGTAAATTGACTAGCGCAAACATTAGTAAATTGCGTGACTCATTTAAATACTCCCATAAATTTTGCGTCTGAAAGGGAAACTCCAACAAATGCATATGCACTTTGCAAAACAACTATGTCCACCCATTTCAGCGCTAATTTTGCACTGCGTGTCTTTAGTAAATCTCGACAGTAGTTTTTTAACGCCAAAATAGGGTTTGCGCTGGCGCAAGCTGTTAGTAAATCTTTTTTATTTAAATGTATCTTTTTGTACATGAAAATTTGTATTACCTATATTTTATCATTCTTGGATAACCTTCGTTAGAAAATCTCTGCAAAAAGATTCATGTTAACGAGGTAAACTCACCGTTTGGTCATTAAGAACCAAGTCCACACGCAGGTTTTGCCCAGTCTTCACAATGTGAAAGATGAAGTGGTACACTCCTGCAGTTTTACAGGTGAAAGCTCCGGTTGACGAGTCATAACCAGCTCCCAGATTAGTAATCACGTCGTTAAATTTTAGCACATCATTCTTGCTAAAGGCGTCCTGCAGCGCAGCACTGAACGCTACACCTCCTCGACTTGCGCCTACAGCTGAGGGTCCAGGAGGGCCAGGAGGACCTGCTTTACCTGGAGGTCCAGATGGACCAGGTGTTCCTGCTGCAGATGAGGTCAGAGGGATGACCAACCCATTGCTCCGGTCATTTGAACGATCTGAGGAAGGGTCACACACGATCCTGCAAGATCCAGGGAGCGTCTCACAAACGCCTGCTTTGGTCAAAGACAGAAATGTGAGGAGAATCGCTATGCAGTGCTTGACCATGATGAAGTACGAGTGAAAAGAGATGATGGGACTCCGATGTAAAGCCCATGGAAGAAAGTCTTTGGGCCGTGATTGGTTCTGTTAGTTGGTCACAGGATGGAGTTGAGAAATTGTTTGTCATGTGACATTTTCTAACATCAGCAAAAAACAGTTTTATCCTGCATTAGCTTCCCTACAAGTCTTACGAAATTGTTGTTGCCCAACAACGCTCTCGGAAGATCAGATCACTGAAATTTCTTATAGTTGTACAAGCGATGAACCGATATTAAAATTTTGGCAAATACCGATATTCCAATAATTATTTTCATGCTGTTGCTGATAACTAATAAAAGGTCGATATTAAAACGATACATTGATATAAATGATTTTGTCTAAATAAATGAGAAATAAATTTGAAATGCTTCAAGTGAATTTAGACAGCACAACATTACAATGCACAGCATGAAAAATGGATACTGATTTCGAGATTACATTTGACAGTTATTAAATTAGTAGTGTTTTTAAAGATAAACTTTAAGTGAGAGTTAAATGATGGCAAATGTAATCTAAATACACTTTATGGACAATTGTATTGGGACACACCTCTAGATATTGATTTTGAAATTGAAATATATAAAAGCTGAATGAATAAGCTTTCCATTGATGCATGGTTTAGCCGAGATACAACTATTTGAAAATCTGAGATCTGAGAGTGCAAAAAAAATCTAAATATTGAGCAAATCACCTTTAAAGTTTTCCAAATGAAGTATTGAGCAAGGAATCTTACTTAGAAAAATCATTTTATATATATATATATATATATATATATATATGGTAGGAAATTTACAAAATATCTTCATGAAACACTTAAACTAATGATTTTTGGCATAAAAGAAAAATCGATAATCGATACAAATATACCCGTGCGATTCATGACTGGTTTTGTGGTCCAGGGTCACAAATATACTGTCATTAAAAAATGTTAATATAATAATATAGAGACAAAATTAGTTTTAGAAAGTAAAGATTCTGAAAGCAATGAAGGAGATCCCATAATAATTCAACATAGATTTTCATTAATTAATATCATATTTTTAAATATGGTGAATATCTTTAAGGTGGACACCCAAATTATTACAAGTCAGCCATATATTTATTATAATGTTAATTATTGTTGTCTCACATAGCCAGGCTGTCTGACTGACGGATTAGTGTTACCTGTAGATTTCAATCTCTGTACAGTCTAATCCCGTGGAAACCTACCAGTACCACTCGAATTGGACAACATTATTACAAGCTTACCGTTGTAAATCTGGGTACGGTAAGGAGATAGTTTTGAACACAGGCTGGTTATGTACTTGTTCAAAAATTGATTTTGGATTATTTTTATCAAAAAAAGGTACAGACCTTAATATGAGTGAGTGATCAAGTGAGTTTAAACAGAAATAATAATATATATATATATATATAATAATAATATATATAATATAATTTCAATTATATATAAATTATATATATATAACTGTTCTTGCATGAAGTTTTGCAAAAAAAAAAAGTTTAAATAAATAAATAAATGTTTAAGCATAGAGGAAAAGAGATGGTACTGGGTAGCTAGAGGTGATTTATAAGTGTCAGGCTGTTGCAGGATATAATTTTGTCAGTGATGTAAATGAGCATCCATATGCACCGATTCACAATATATACCCTCTCCACGTCTTTCAGGAAATGTCACTGAAAATAAAAATTTCCCAAATGTCAGCTTGAATGTCAAGATCCACAGCAAACATATTCAAACACTTCCACACACACATGAACCAACAGTCACAACATCTATTGCAGTAGCAGAGATTATGTATATAAATGAAAGGAGCCTCCAGTACCAGCAGACCCCCCAAACATTAACAACAAAACTTACCAGGGTATGTTTGTTCTCTGCTGAGGGTTGGTAAGTGAGTAACAATTATTAGGAGTATTTGTAGATTATCTTTTTTCAGGGTTTACAATATTGAACTATTTTATGGCTTGCCATTTTTACTAGCATTTATACAGTAAAATCACACTGCTGGACATTATCAATTCAATCATTGAAGCACTGCAACCAACCAACCAACCGTAACACTGAGTGTATAGTTTGAATTAAGCTTATATTTTATATCCTATTTTTAGTTTTTGGTTTTTTTTTTTTTTTTTTGCTAAATGTTATTACATTTATGCATAAAACAGGAACAAACGTTTCTTAATTTATCTTGTTTAAATATAATGCAATTGCAAAAATCGCCTATATTTTTAAGTGCTTAAAAGAGCATTGATAGGGCAACAGATGAGGTTATAAGGTTTTTTCATTTCTGTAAATAACCAAATAAACAGATGGATGGATGGATGGATGGATGGATGGATGGATGGATGGATGGATGGATGGATGGATGGATGGATGGGATGATGGGATGGATGGATGATGGATGGATAGGATATAGATATAGAGATAGATAGATAGATAGATAGATAGATAGATAGATAGATAGATAGATAGATAGATAGATAGATAGATAGATAGATAGATAGATAGATAGATAGATAGATAGATAGATAGAATGTAAGAAAATTAGACCTATTTATCAGTTTAATCTTGGTCTGAACAGATTTGTCTTCAAATATTAGATGGTTACAGCTAACAACCGTTTAAAAAAACATCTGAAATTGAGTAAAAAACATTCAATAAGTGTTCTCTGAAATGTATTAATATATCTTAAATTAAATATTTTCTAGAAAACAAGACAAACACACTATTCAAGAAAATGTTTTGCAGTTTTAAAAGTATTGAATGTTAAAAGTTCCTTTCACAAAACCCCCACAAACTTTCAGTTCTGTAATGCTAAGTAATTTTAGACATTAAGCAATTTCTCTGTGCGAGGGCCATGTGTGATATTACAGCTGTGAGAAGATCTGTAAGAGCAGCCACACTTTAATATTTTCACAATTACTATGGAATAAACACTATTTGAAGCCGGCAGAGATGTGTCTGCATATAACAATCAGCACAATTCTTTTTTTCTTTCAACAGAATTTTCCCATAAGATTTAATTAGTTGCCTTCGATTAAAGGCAGTTTGTGTAAAGAGTGCTTTAGGAAGAACGAATTAAACATGATCATTTTAACAAAATAGATCTTAAGTGAGGAAGAATTTTCTGCTCTTTTAGACTCCCAAAGGATCTCATTAAGAGCTTCAAAAAGGTACTTTTAACATTCACTAACACATCCAGAGAAAATGTGGCAGGAGAGAGAAAGTAAAAGAAGGATCTGTTTTAAAAAAGGCTGTTTGCACAGAATTTGTCACCACATTTAAAAAAAGAGGTCTATCACTCATATGTGCATATCATTATGTGGCTATATTATGTCTTAAAGGGATAGTTCACCTGAAAATGAATATTCTGTCATTTTCTCATTTACCCTCATGTTGTTCCAAACCTGTATTACTTTTTTTCCCTCTGTGGAATATAGAAGATATTTTGAAGAGTGTTGATTCAAAGTGTTTGGACAAAAAACTTTATGCCCTTATACAAGAGGACTATTATGTCATTTTACAAAGTCTTGATTTTGTTTTTGGGCTCTATTAGATACTTGAATGTTCAAAAAAAAAAACATTTTTCATCTCCTCTCTTCCCAGTCTGCTCTGTTAACTAAGCCCTGTTTAGTTATGGTCATTATGAAGTACTTCCGTCTGAAAAGCGATCGGTGTCTTGTGATTGGTCAACTGCTTTTGAGCGTGTTGAAATGTTACCATGACAGCGAGTTTCAACACACAGGCTGGGTCTGAAATCTTAAAGGGGCGTGTGTAATGTTGCTGTTTGAGCATAAACAACATCTGCAAAGTTATGACAATCAAAGTTCAATGCAAAGGCAGATATTTTCTTTTACAGAAATCGCTGTTTAAGGACTACAACGAGCTTCTTCCTCACTTAGTGATATCACCAACCCTAAAATTTACAAAAACCCCACCCCTGGGAGCACTCAAGGGGACGAGGCCATGTTGGGCTGCTTTAGAGAAGAGGAAGAGTTGTTGTAGTAGAGTGTTGTTGATGTGTTGGCAATTCAACACTGGATTTGCACAAAAGATTAACATGACAACACATGCTAGTCGATGAGTTGAATAAACTTCTCAGCAACTACATAAATTTATTCTAAAAGTTGCAATTTCTCCCTGAATCTCGCCATCAGTGTCGATTCTGGTTTGAACAATGTAAGGCTGAACACGTTACTGACAATCCTCATTTTGGCTGCGTGAGATTCTCCAGGTTTGTTGATGTTGAACAACTAAAACATGAGCAGTTAAAGAGCCGCCCTCTTCTGGAAAACGGCAGGAGCTCATTTGCATTTAATGGGACACACATAAAAAAGGTATGTTTCTGCTCACACCCAGGAGGTCCAGAGAGGGGGAGCTAGAGGTTATGGCTCTGCAGTGAGTAGCCTCTCCAAATTTGACAAACTATAATAAATGATCTGTGGGGTATTTTGAGCTGAATCTTCACAGACACATTCTGGGACACCAGAGACTTATATCTAGTAAAAGGGGCATTATAGGTCTCTTTAAAAATGCTGCTTTTGGAGGATGTATTCCAAGGTAGGAAGGCATCAAGGTACAAATCCAATGTTAGCTTCACCTCCTGTCTCCCGAGAAACCTTCATTTGATTTTTGAAGGCAGCATAGATGTGTCCTTCGCTGCCTTTGATATCCTACAATCTCATGCGTTCCATTCTGTGACAGTTTAGCTAAAAAATAAAGATGACGTCCGAAAGTTGTGTCAGTTTGTGTGTAAATGTATTTTCAACTAACTTCTGAAGTCATTTATAGTTAAACTTGCAATTGTAGAAGTTACATATTTGCTTAGTTATCACCAAAGCTCACTCTATTTTGCTGTAGATCATTGAACTGTTGCACTACCTCAGTCAGAGGTCTGTCTGAAATCAATTTGTACAAATTCGTTGGCTGATAAGGACGCAGCCACTACTAACGCAACTTTTCCAGGCCCTGCCCCTTTATTGTATGCTCTGGGCTGGAAATATTTAAATGATAAATATTGTGACATATTCGTTCCCAGAGGAAAATTCAAGACTACAATAGACGTGTTTTAACACTGACACTGATATAGAAAATAACTCCCTTTGGAGTCAGAGCTTTTTCATGCTCAAACAGCAACATTACACACTACAGAAAGATGAAGATGTAAAAAGCAAAATAGGTCCTCTTTAAAAGGAACATATTTTTGGACAACATTTCAGTAAGAGACATCATTTGCGTTATATTAAGCCATACACGTCTTAATACCCGGGGTTCCCTTTAAGATATTTCTTAAAATACCTTCTTTTATGTTCTTTTAAAGGCACAATATGTATTTTTCACCCTAGATGTTGCTAAACTCTTCAAAACAACAAAGGCATATTTGATGACGCAGTAAATGAGTGGAACGTGATCTAATAATGTTAATGGGGAAATAATGTTTATGGATGAGTGAATGGCATTCATGTTTTTAATATTGGAACATTGGAACGTTGGAGGCAGGGCGTGACTGAGAATCACGAGCGGGATTACTATTGAGAGACAGATATCAGTGGCACATGCGAGTCCCGGGGATAAAAGACAGAGGACATTTCATTCTATCCAATTACTGGCAAGTGCTGAAATGCTACGCATACAGGTCAGTTTATTTGATGAATTAAAATTACGAGGTAACGTTACACTATCATACTAAACTGCATTTGAGTGTGTTGAAAGTTGAAATGTTATTCTGTGTATTAGTTTGTTGTCTGTATGAGACTTAACAGTAAGCTAGATCAACATTACATTAATTCTTACATTTTGTCGTGTTGAGCTATATAACATTGATTAGTCTTATAGCCTACATTTGCTTATCTTGTCTAATAACGTGCAAGAGCGCCATCTCTGTCAAGTCAAAGTTTGTCGCAAAGCTCTCGGCATTCGAAAACGCCACTCTGATATTGATCCTCCATTTTATTTCTCCTTTTGTCCCCAAGTTTGCTTGCCATGGTCCATAATGTTTGAAGGAAACAACAACAGTGTGCCGTTAAAACACTGTCTGTGTCTAATGCCATGGTTACTATGCAGTACAAGCGGAAACCAGGGATAACGCAGATATTACGTCATTGACAGGCGCAAGTGACAAGAGAGGGATGGGGAATTTCTCTGAATTCACAAATTCTTGGAAATATTTAGGATAATGTAAGTACATAGCTGAACGAAATATATAACACTTAACATTAAATAACATTTAATATATAAATTTTACATACTGTGCCTTAAAGTTGAATTTAGTCATAACACCTAAGTTTGTCGTGGCATGAAAGTATGTATTCTACGCATGGAGTTGAAATGGTCCTAAATGTCCCCTCAGCAGGACGCTTTTAAATCCCTCAGTGCGACTGCTTGATTTGTCTATAAATCTGATTTAATCACGTTCCTCTCTATCCACCCTTAGCACAGCGAGACGCATCATTTTCTTTTTACTGCCATGTGCAAACATTCAAAATGTCTCCAATGGCTGCTGTTCATGCCAAAGAAATATCTGCTTCATTGACATGATTTACCCAGACACTGGGAATAAAGCTGTGTGGGTTGGCAACTAACAAGCATTTTATTCTCAAAAGAAGATCTTTTTTGTGGTCCGTAATAAAAATGATGCAATCGATGAAACCCTTATTTAATGTGCTATTTCCACTCCTAATGTCTAAAGAGTCTTCACAACGGTGATGTGCCTTATTAAAACAGAAAAGTTACCAGAAATCTTTATTGCTTTGAGACTATGAGAGATGTTGCTCTGCATTAAAGCGGGCGAGAGAGGCTTGTGTGAGCTGTACGGGGGTCTCATCAGATGAAGATCAGATTATCTCTCTGCTAGTTTGTACAGTCAGGATCAGCCTGCAGGCTACAAGCTTTGGATAAATGCAAATGTTTAACAAGATTTTGGAGTCTCAGGTGTAAAGAAAGTCTTTATAATCTCACATCTTGTTCTATATATTGCACAATCCTTCATAAATGCTTTATTTGCACCTGAGGCTTTTACTGAGACTCTGAGACTTTTTTGTGAACAGTAAACAGGTAAACCAACAGACAAAAAAGTACCATGGTACAATACATGTACCAGTGTTATTTTAGCATTGATATAATTTATCAGGTTTATTAATATTTTCAATTATGTTTTCTTGTTAAAGTTGTAGTAATTGTGTTGAGTATTTTTTTTTTTTTTTTTTTTTTTAAATATCTCAATATAGTTTTGTTATTTTAGTATTTCCATTTTGAGAAATGTTACTTTGTCAAAATAAAATAAATATAATATTTTTAAAAATTATTATTATTTCAAATAATGGAGTTCTTAAAATTTTAGTTTTAGTTAAAGCTGCAGTAGGTGATCTAGGAAATGCTAACTTTAGCCTGCTTTGAAAGCATACGATTCCCCCCTCCCTGCAAATTGCTGTCGAAGCAACACTTCCTCCAAAACACATGAACGCGCACAGACAGAAACAACATTGTTATTGGATTACATCATGTGTCATTCATGAGAAAACTTTACAGTACAGTTAAGGGAATAACGAAAAAGAAATAAGATTTGCAAATAATATATATTTTTGTATGTTTAATATGTTAAAAAATGCTAAATGTGTCTTTGGACGTCAGAATTGCAATGCAAAAAAAAATACTGATTTTTTTTTTATTTTTATAAAACTCCTTTTGAATCTAAATGGAGACGTTTATGATGCAAGTCACAGACTAGACTGATTAGTCTATTAAAGCATGAATTTGATGTAAACAGAAAGTCTACATAATATTCAAAGATATGGAGTCCATAGGGGACAGTTACAGCGATAAATAATTTTACATTTTACATAGATAACTTTTAAACATAGCCTATAACATTTTTTTTATTTCAAAAACACTTTATAATTCACAATTGTGAGTTTATATCACAATTCTGACGGGGGAAAAGTCGAATATAAACTTGCAATTCTGAGGAAAATAGACAGAATAACGAGTATATCTCAGTTCTGTTTCTCTTTCTGAGAAATGTGCGATATAAACTCGGATTTGCGAGAAAAAAAGTCTGAATTGTGATATATAAACTCGAATTGACTGAGTTCATGGACTGCTACTGCAGAACGGCCATTTTCTGCAACCAGATAGGCTCCGCCCATAAAAAAACCCCCCCATCATCACTGTTTGCAAATTTGGACTGTGGCGGTTACGGCCCTGCACTGAGTAACTTTGACAACATAAGAATAGTTCTTAATTAGATGTTGGGTGCTGTGGTCACTGACCTGACCAAAAGATATCCAGTAACCATGGGATCATCTTTCAGACGCTTTGACTCCCACAGTTGTCTCCAGCATGGAAAAGCATCACCAATGTTAATGCTGGTTTAGCTGTTTTCTGATCCAAACGTTTGCCAGTGCCACTTGTTCACAGTTCAGAAGGAAAGTTAGGTTGTTGCTGCTCATCTGTCATTCTCACTCTGAAAGAAATGCGCTGATGACGTACGATGTCTGCGTGAACAGGCAGTCAGTGGTATGCAAGCACAAATTGACCGTCAGCGAACACACATCATGTTTGGAGCAAATGCAATTGCTGCTCATGTGCCTGCTTGGTCGGCAGCTACCGTCCTGATTAAGGGGATGGAATGCAGTAGAAAGGATGGTTCCACCGTTTGGGGTCTGTAATGGACCATCAACCTTTCAGCGGCTTATGCAGGCTGTTATGAACGATCTGATCTTTCAGGTGTTGATAGTTTACTTAGATGACATTTTACTGTTTTCACAGACGTTTGAGGAACACTTGGAAAGATTGGAAATGGTCCTGAAACGGTTAGCTGAAACTGGGTTGAAGGTCAAGTTGACAAAGTGCCGTTTTCTCCAAGACTCTGTGCGTTTCCTTGGCCACCAGGTGTCGGCGCAAGGGATTTCTCCTGACCCGGACAAGGTCACAGCGGTCAGTAATTGGAAGACCCCAGAAACCGTCAAGGAGTTGAGGTCATTTCTTGGGTTTTGCAGCTATTATAGGAAGTTCGTCCAGGGCTTCTCGGGGATAGCTGGACCGTTACATGACCTGGTAAATGCTTGTTTGAGTGAAGGCAGGTGTGGTAGGAGTGGTCGTCATTTTAGCACCCTGTGGTCTGCGGAATGTGATCATGCTTTCGATCAGCTAAAGAGGAAGTTGACAACAGCTCCTGTGCTTGGCTTCGCAGACTTCACTTGTCCTTTCATTCTCGAAACGGACGCAAGCCAGAATGGTTTAGGAGCCATCCTGTACCAGAAACAGGGTGATGAGAAAAGGGTCATTGCATACGCCAGCCGTAGGTTGCGTAATGCAGAGAGAAATGATCGTAATTACAGTAGTATGAAGCTCGAGCTACTGGCCCTTAAGTGGGCTGTAGTCGAGAAATTCCGTGGCTACTTACTTGGGTCTTGGTTTGAAGTGATTACGGATAATAATCCGCTCTGTCACTTGCACACTGCCAAGCTAGGGGCAATCGAACAAAGATGGGTAGCACAGCTGTCAGTCTTTAACTTCGAGGTGAAGTACAGACCGGGCAAGAGTAATGCTGCGGCCGATGCTCTGTCTAGGCAGGAATTTGCAGGGGAGCCTGAACCTGATCCAGACGCTGACTGGGATGGGTGTGTTGCGATTTGCGGTGTGATAAGGCGAGGAACCACCTTGGAACCTGAACTTGCGATGAAGGGTGTTGAGTGCAGCAGGTTGAGACAAATCCGTGCGTTGGAGGCTGGAGAAGAAGCTATCGCTACTCTCCAGGGTAACACTCATACACTTCCTGGTTACACAAGGGAACAGTTGGTCGAGTTTCAGAAAAATGATCCTGTTCTACGGGTATTTCGAGGGTTCTGGAATAAGGAAAAGAGACCAGTTCACCGGGAAAGAAAGTCTCTGTCCAGGTCTGTGAAGTGCCTTTTAAAACAGTGGAGTCTCATAAAAGAACAAAATGGGTTACTGTATCGAGTAGTAGATAACCCGCCTGAGGAGAGCTGTTGGCAACTGTTGTTGCCTGAGTGCTTAAAGGATCAAGTATTGCAGAGTGTGCACAATGATCTGGGGCACCAGGGAATTGAACGGACCTTGGGGTTGTTGAAGCAAAGGTGTTTTTGGTCCGGGATGTACGAGGATGTAGAGGGATGGATAAAGAAGTGCCAACGGTGCATCCTCACTAAGATGCCTCATCCTAAGGTTCGTGCCCCTGTGAAAGCATTTTTGGCTTCCAGGCCCCTTGAAGTCATTGCAGTAGACTTTACAGTTTTAGAACCTGCTTCTGATGGGCGTGAAAATGTTTTGGTTGTTACCGACGTTTTCACAAAGTTTACACAGGCGTTTCCCACAAAAGATCAAAAGGCCGATACCACAGCAAAGATCTTGTTGAAGGAGTGGTTTATGAAGTACGGAGTGCCAGAGAGGTTACACTCCGATCAAGGTCGAAACTTTGAAAGTGAGGTAATCGCCGAGCTATGTAGACTCTATGGGGTGAAGAAGACACGTACAACCCCTTATAGGCCGCAGGGAAATGCCCAATGTGAACGGTACAACACTTCACAACCTGCTTCGTACGTTACCGCCAGAGCGTAAGCGGCGTTGGCCTGAGTACTTACCGGAGTTAGTCCATGCATATAATGTAACTCCGCATGCTACAACAGGGTTTTCTCCTTATTATCTTCTTTTTGGGGTGCAACCGCATCTGCCCATTGACGCTTTGTTGGGTGGTGAGGAAGTCTCTGAGCAGAAACGAGACTGGTTGTCTGTGCATCAAGAGAGGCTGAAATATGCCCATGAGAAGGCTAGGGAGTATTCAGAGGGGAAAGCTCTTGAGAGAGTGACTCGTTTGAATGAAAAAACATTTTGTCCCCAAGTCAGTGTGGGTGAGTTGGTATATCTGCGCCAGAGGCCTCCAGGCAGGAATAAAATTCAAGATGCCTGGAGTCCGATTGTGTACCGAGTTGTGGAGATAGTGGGCACAACTTACACTGTTGAACCTTTAGAGGGAGGGCCCTCGAAGAGGGTACACAGGTCAGAATTGCGTCCCGGTGCTTTGCCCACTCCTAGGCCTAGGACTAAGGACAAACCTCTGCCAGATATACAGCCTTTCTTCAGGGATGAGGATGAGAATGAGAAACCTGAACCGGATTTTGTGGTGGTCGAGGAGAGGGTGCAACCCTCTGTGAGGGGGGCCGCGAACACTCTATTGAACTCAGAGACACCAGTTATTTCTGAGTTGGGGGGTGACTGCTCTGAAGGTAATCAGGTACAAATACCAGCAGATACTGATGAAGTCTCTTCGCAACGTGATAGTGTAGTCTTGAATGCAGAGGCTACAGATGAGCATGATCAGTTGCAGGAGCTAGAGACGGGTGAAATGTGTAACACCGATCAGAGAGAGGCACCGGTTCCAGCTGTACGTAGAAGCAAGCGTGCAACTGCGGGTGTTCACACTAATCCTTTTCATGCACCAAGGTCCGCTTGTCATGCGGTGAGCATCAGCACAGATATGGTATCTCAAGTGTTGACCAGTATTGGCACTGCGTTGTTTGAGAAAGCATTAAAAGGTGCCATGAATGCTGAAGTTGATGAGTTAAAAATACACATTCTTCTGAAGATGTATTTATTTTTATTTGATTTTGTCCTTGTTGTAAAAATCTCCACAGTTGTAACAGAGGATTTCAGCCCGTGAATGAATGCGAATACAGAAGCTCAATGTTAAGTGAGTGTAATTTTCTGTAATTTTCCTCAAATGATGCGTAAAGTGGGTAATATAAAAATGTACTGATATTGTTTTGTTTATTGTTCAGTTTATTTTGCATCTTCTGTGATGCCATGCTAGAGCTGTGAGATTTACTTTGTATCACCTGCTCTGTGGAAACCATCATTTTATTTCTCTAAATTTTGTTTTTTATACCTCTTTTTCTGTTTGATTTGCGAACTCATTGAACCATTAAACGAATAAACATAAAGTGGAAAGAACCCCTTAATGTGTTCCTGGTGGTAAATTTAAATCCCCGGTCACACAATGATTGAACATTTTATGGTTCTACACCTTCCACAGATGATATGCATTTATAAAAATACGTTTAGACCACTTGACATAGTAATTGCTATCAGGATATGTAGAGACTTTCAACTAGCGTAACAAAAATGTTTCTGTAGAGAATCACCTATTGCACCTTTAACTATAATGACCCTGATATATACCATTATATTCTTTGATGTATCTTGGAGCAAATGGGCATGTTATACTGTGTGTTTTTTCCTGCCAGTTGTACACCGTTAAGGCTTTTCAAGGTAGCACCTTAAGAATAAATCCATTTTCACTGTATGGGGCTTTGGAATTGACTATATGGTTAAATTATAGTTTCATCAGCTTCTGACTACAGAAAAAAAAGTAAAGTTTTAAACTTCAAAAGGTTATTCTAAGGTTACTCTTATTCTTGGTTGTGATGTCAAGTATCATTTTGCATACAGACATTTTCTTTTGTGTGGCCTCCAGATGGCACTGTTGTTCCTTCATGCACACTTTGTCAAAGCACAGGGACTGCTAGGAAAAACAGATCAGATGTGTCATGGTATGATATATTTTCGCAAATAGGTGCTATACACTATTTCTTTGATTGTGAATGATTCTGACGGAGCAGCAATGATGAAACCCTTCTTCCCAACATACGCATCATCCCATCCCCATATTCATTCCCCTAACATGTATTTCTTGATATCATGGGTAAAATATTAAACATCTCCATTTTAAAGATTAATATTAGTTAACTTTCTTTTATCAGAACTTCACAATTAAGTCAGCTCTTCTGATGAGAAAACAATTTGTGTGGATTTAATAAGGTCTGTGATGTACTATTTAGTCGTTAGAGGAAATGACAGAAATCAGTCTTATTTATAAATTGAAATCCTCATGAAAGATTACACTAAATCTGTCACTGACCAATGGATAACTTTAGATCTTCTTCCATCCTGTTAATTGTTTTATTTCCATCCTGCTACATTCATCCCATAGGAATTCTGTTATTTTTTTTTTTACAACTGCAAACAGAACAAATATGTCTGCCACAGTATATCCTTCTTTAATGACAGCACAAACATTCACTTTTAAAGGCCATATAGAGCTCGAATGTTAATTCACAACAGGATCCATATGACTTCATTCTCTACCTCATAGATAAAACTAATTTCTCTGTCTGTGTCTCTGCCTCTCTCTTTTGCTGTTGTTTGATCGAGTACTCGCATTACAAAACTCGCTGCGACAAATCTCTACCAAAGATGTCTGTTTAAACACAGCCATTTATTAAAATCAATGGGACTGAATATGTTATTAAATGATATCAATCAACATGACACCAGGCTGAAACCAAGGTATGGTAAGGGCTTTCTCTCATGCTCTGTCTGTCAAGATATGGGACGATTTCTGCATGCGGTATTAGGATGGAGAAAGACTGGTTCACACACCATCGTTGTACATCAGATGCTTGAGAAACTTAGGGAGTTTATTACTCTCACTGGCTCTACTTTTGTTTGTGTGTGTGTGACAGTGAGAGAGTGAGAGCATGCTAGGCTTGAAGTCACAGCACAGAATCTGTTTACTTGAATGTGTGTTTCCACAATGACACTCGATGGCAAGAATCCACAGTGAGACAGAAGAACAGACAGAGAAAGAGGCCAGCTTCACACAAGGTCATGAGCATCAATACATGTTTGTTATATAAATTCTGCATATGTGTGTGGCGAGGAGGCGAGGGAGGCAGTGAAAAAAAAAATTGGATGAGAAAATAATCGTTATTACAAAAACAATTTGAAAGATAATATTACAAAATGTGATGTTTAAAAATGTAAAAGTTGCTCGTTTTCATAAGTAATATGGGGGATAGTCACGCGAGGGGAGGCATTTCCTTCATTGCGCTGATTGGATATGATCGGTTAAGATTGGATTGGATTGGTTGGTGTGATAAGTTACGCTTCTTGTTTTGTTGCGTGTTCTTCTCAAGCCGGCCCGAATGAAGACTATTTACAAGTAAATGAACAACGGTCACTTAAATATCAACTCTCAGGTCAAAAGCAAACATGAAATGGCCCTAAAACATGATGACTGTGGGGTTTTTAGTGCGCAATCAGTTGGGGAAACTGGGGGGTATTCCAGAAAGCAGGTTATGTGACATACCCAGATATGTTTAAGAGTAAGTAAGCTGATAACCTCAACTTGCGGTTCCAAAAACACAACTTTCAGGGTATGTAAGTAGCCATAGCAACTTACTCTCTGGTTGGATGTGTGTTATTTAATTAATATAGTTTTATTAAACGAACTACATTCATAGTTACTGGTGTGTGTATATATATATATATATATATATATATATATATATATATATATATATATACATATATATTATATAATAATATAAACGTTTATTCAATTTATATTTAATATAATATATGTAATTATTTATTTTAATCTCACACATGGATCTGCTTATTTCCTTTTTATAACTATAAATGTAGTTTTTTATTGTATAATTTCTATAATAAAATACATATGCGACATCTTATTAAATATTTAGCATCAAACAAACAATACAAGTCTTATTCTCAGTGAATAAAGATTTCTTATTCAATAAAATGATTGAAAAAGTGATTAAACAACCACTAAAATAGGTGGCGATGTGCACTAAGTAGGTTATGTAAATCGCCATTAAACAAAAGAAGAAGTCTGTTTCCATGTTGAATCATCGATTCGTCGCTCGGTTGAGAATGTCTTGTGTGTTAACCGGGAACATACTCTGGGTTGGTTGAACTTACTCCCTGATGCGTTTTTGGAACCAGCATACCTTGAGTAAGCAAGGTTTGGGTTAATCAACTGAGAGTTCCGGGTATATACCCGTATGCTGTATGCTGATTGGTCAAACGTACGTCAATCACCGGCTCCCCGGGATGCAACCAGGGACATGGCCGGGGGAGAAATTAATTCCAAGGGAACTATCCTAGTGGCTAGTTTCTATAACTTCCTAGAACTATTCAATGCGAAAGCCCTTATATATTGAATGAGTTTGAGTGAAATACTCAAAGCGCTTGGAAATAATTAATTTTCCTGACTAACTCTGATTTAAAACCACACATTTTCAGAACTTGGAAGTGTTTGTTGTATATATGGATGGATTTTACAATTGGATGACATCATTAAATATCCCCAAAAGAGGGTTTTGTCATATATAGCTGACTTATAGGGACAATTTTGTCCCCATTATAGCTAGGTAAATTCACACAGACCCACAAATCAGTCTCAGTTCATTCCTGTAAAAGCTGGCTGGTTCTAGGATAACACTTGACAGGTCTTCAGGGACACATTTCAGAAACTGCACTACAAACACTTAAGGGCATATTTAACCAGCGGAGGCTTAAACTTGGAGATTCATTTAGAAATTGAGTCTACTTTGGAAACCGTGTGTTATTTATGTACATGTGCAAGTAAATGTTAGATTAGAGCTGCGCGATTCTGGTTAAATTGAAAATCACCTTTTTTTCTCTCCTTCAAACAGAGATCATGATTCTCCCATGATTCTGGACAACGAAACGACATGCAATTTACTGGAGAATCTGACAAAATGTTAATTACTGTGATAATATGAATATTTTTAACATAAATAATAAAATCGTGTAGCTGGAAAGAGGAATGAGATTGCATTGGTGTTTGAAACGATGATATATGCGCAAACAGAGTTGACAGGCAGGTTGGACATCCTGTCATATATGATTGAATGAACATTTATGGCCCTACACCTTCCACAGATCATATAAATACGTTTAGACCACTTAACTTAGTGATTGCTCTGGGATGTGAAGAGACTTTCCTCCAGCATAACAAAAAATATCTTTGTAGCAAATCACCCTTTTTCTGGGTTCTGACAAAGTTTAACATTGTCGTCTGCGAGAAAAATGGCAGAGCAAATCAGCAGATGAGTGAGTTTCATTGCTGAGAAAATCAGCATGAGGAAAAGTCAAGTTTAAATCAACAGGGCACAGCTAGCCTTCATCAAAAGGACCCTGTACAATCACAATCAAAAGTACTGTGAGCAAGTCTGACCACAATAATCTGCAGAAAAAAAAAAATCTGATTTAAACCTGAAAAATAAACAATTATAAGCTTTTGATTTTTTTTTTTTTCAAATAATAACATCAAACAAACATTTTGATGTATAATTATTAAGAATTTTGACTTGGTCACTTGTAAAATAAGTACATTTGTGATGTGTCTGCTTCCATTGAAGCACAAGATGCTCTTTAGATCATCTCAAATCATGATCATCAGGATCTCAAACGCTGCTGGCGTCAAAGCAAAATGAAGACGTACCAAATATGAAGACGTTTTGACATGCATTTTCCAATTTAGCTTGACATATTAAATTTGTACAATTTTATCTTTTTACTCCACAATTTATCCACAAAATGAACTTTGAAGTTCATTGAAGTTTTGTCTTTATTTGATATATGAGGAAATATGGACAATGAACTTCTATAACTTCTTATAGATGTTTCTAAGGGTACATTTTTCCTTTTTTCGCACAGATGATAACATTGTCAAAATGATCCTCGACCGTTTCACACGAACCTGTGAAAATGACTAAACGCTGTGTGAAGGCTCTGCTGCCAGGCCAGTAGATGTCACTTTGTATAGACTGAACATATAATATGCGCGTGCATTACGTCACCATTTTCACAAACTCATGTTTTTTAGTTTACACCTAGACGATAACAGTATCATTGTCAAAAACTTGGACTTTGAAACACTTTTACCAAAGTGCGCATTTCCAGCCTCCCACAATGCTGTTGTCATGAACAAAAAGTATAAAAGTTGTGTAAAACTCATAAAAGTATTAGAAGTACCCCAAAATTGAGATTTTAAGAAATATTATCAGTAAATTACTTAAAAAAAAAAAAATCTTTTCATATTGCACAAAATTAATTTTTACAGTGTTTTTCTCATTTTAAGCTCTTTGGAAACGGCAACATGAACATTGTGCTAAATGTCAACATTTGTCTTGCAGAGAAGAAAGTAATTTAGGTTTGGAACAAGATGAGGCTGATTAAATGATAAACAGAAGAATTTTCATTTGTTTTCATGTTTTATGGGGATATTCCTTATGCATATTTTTTTTATACCGTACAAACTGTATAATCCGTCCCTCTACACTACCCCTACCCCTAAACCTACCCATCTCAGAAAATGTTCTGCTATTTTAGATTTTCAAAAAAGATAATTCAGTATAATTTATAAGCTTTCTCATGGGGACCAAACAAATGTCCCCACAAGATCAAAATTTACTAGTATTACTATACCTGTAGGGACATTTTGTCCCCTAACGTAGGGAAATACACACACACACACACACACACACACACACACACACACACACACACACACCATGAAATCACTTCATCAAAAAAAAAAAAAAAAAAACAGACTGCAAAAACCAGCAAACACAAACATCCTCATATCCAGGGTCTACATTTTTTTTTAATAAAAAAAAATATAATTATTTTATCTTACCACAATTTGTGAGTCCAATAAGCAATGTCCACACCAGTGATTGCAGCCGCCTCTTTCCATCCCCACACCCACATGACAATAGGCTGTCTAAATTGATTGCATTGTAAACAAGTGAACTTAATGAAAAATCTCTTATCAGGGCCAATGCACTTGCCGGCGGGGACCACGCACCCTTAATATAGCAATTAAATTTTTGCAAATGAATTATTCCAGGCAATATTTTCTCCCATTAGCACAGCACTACTTCCATTATATGTCTGATAGCGGCAATGCTGATGCCGAGGCCACTACTCTCTTAGAGTAGCAAAGTCAGAAAGACCCCGCACAAATTAACACAATGTGAGATTAATTAGTCAAATGTAGTCCTAAACACACGCAATGAAAAAGGTTTGTAACTGAAGCAAACATGCATGAGCACAGATACCAAAAAAAAATATACAAGATTACTGATGTTTTAATGTTACTGTGTTGAGCAGAGCATGGGGCGACACCAGTGTTATGTTCACCCAAAAATGAAAATTATGTTATTTATAACTCACCCTCATGTCGTTCCACACCCATAAGACCTTCGTTCATCTTCGGAATATTACGATATTTTTGATGAAATCCGATGACTCGGTTAGTCTCTATTGCCAGCAAGACAATAAACACTTTCAGATGCCCAGAAAACATATTTAAAACAGTTCATGAGAGTACAGCGGTTCAACCATAACATTATAAAACGACAAGAGTACTTTCTGTGCGACAAAAAAATAAAATAACGACTTTTCGAATCAGTGGTTCAGAACGCCAAAGGCACATGATTTCAGTAAACGAGGCTTCGTTATGTCATAAGTGCTTCGAAATTTCAAAAGTTAATGTGACTTCTGATTCGAAACAAAAGATTCGTAAAGCTTCGAAGCAGTGTTCTGAAATTGGCCATCTCTAGATATTGTTGAAAAGTTATTAATTAGTTTTTTTGGCACACAAACAGTATGTTTATGTGCCAATATGAGAAACACGTTCTCTCTCAGTTTTGTTGAGGGAGAAGGTTTCCGAAAATTCATAACTCAGTAAAGCGTACTGCATATTTATGACCTGTTTTTAGCGGCATTAATTATGGGATTTGACTGTTGATTCACAAGTCTTTAGAGGGTTTCCTACATTAGGAAACAAAACTTCCGTTTAAATGTGCACATCCCTAATCCCACTGGTCAAAGCCAACAGAATGTGGCACTGTGGCACAAGTCACACATTTCAATGATGATTATGGGAGAAATGTATCACAACAGTGCATCACACTGCGAATGGGGCTGCATACCCTCAGACCAATCAGTGGATCCCTGTCCACTGTCGAAAGCTCCAACAATGGGCTCATGAGTTGCTGCCCTGGCCTCAAAATTCCCCAGATCTCAATCGAATTGGAGTATTTTCTTTGTGTTATCATGTGACCATATTGCTGTCATTATTTTAATACTTTTTGTTCGTCTATTATTATGGTAATCTCGATTTCAAATAAACCCATCTCTGGAACTGTTTAGTCAAAAGACATTTTTAGTTTGCACAGAAGGGGTATGAAATTTACAGTTCCACCAGTTAGGTAACAAAATTAAATCATGCAAGTCAAAACAATGAAATATTAAGAGATTAGTATGGGTTTCTCATCCGTTTCTGCTCATGAGAAACTTTCTTATTTAAAACTAAAACCTTTTAAGTATAATGACTTTTACTATATAATACTGAGGAATTTTATTATAATCAAAATATTTAGAATCTTTCAAATAATAATAACTTAATTTCTCTATTAAGATATTACAATAATACTTGGTATTATTATGAATTAAAGTACAGAATATGCAGTGTGGTAGAGAAAGAGTCTTGTCTTCATCTGCATTGTAATATGATATTGATCTCGCATATAAATAACAGCTGTACTGAAAGGGATAAATTGTTCTGAGATGAACAGAACAGTCTAACACACACACATATATATATATATATATATGACCAAATTGCATATAGATTGCACCAGAAAACTACAGAACAAAGTCACTTATTTGTCAACTGTCAGGAAGTGTAGATGCCATCAATTGAGTTATTGATTTCTGCTGTTTGGACCAAAGTTGACACATTTCAAATTGAATTGAGTTTCATCATGCAGAAATTTCAGCATGTCTATGACATGAACATCTCTATTGCAAGATCCGATTTCCCTCTATATGACTGCTTTAAATAATGGCACAGCGTGTATTTGCGCGTGCATACAGTAAGTCATAGTAACAAGAGTTTCACATTATTACAAGATAATATGGGAAAATATATCATTATTATGAGATGATTATGGAAATGAATAATGACCATTGAATGCCTATGAATAAAGATGGCAGATTTCAAATCACCTATCTGGAGAGTCCCGCGCCAGTTGAGTTAGTGCCATCAAGATGAATTGGAATGCGAACGGATAGCTTTCTCCAGGTATTAAAGAGCTTTTGGCACACGCTTCCACAAAGAATAAAAGAGTGTGTCAGAAGAATATATAAAGAGGGCAGAAGCATTGCTTTCCATTTTCACCCTTCACACACATTAAATGGAGGGCAAACCCTGAATAATGTACGTAGAACATCCAACTAAGCATGTAGTTGATTAAATATATCACAGCCCTTTACCCATGCTGACTCTCTATCCTTGAATGATTCAAAGTTCCTTAAGCTCCGCTGGCAAGTAAAATGTATTTTTTGTTGTGACAGAAGGTGAAATGAAAACCTCAAGGCTTCATTAGACAATAGAAACAAACAGTGAAAGAATGTAATAGAATTTTTTTTTTTTAAATGTGTAACAATGTGACAGCTAACCATGAGATCTTATTTGCCAACTGCATAAATAGCAGTAACCTTCAACCGTGGAGAGCTGTGGTTAAGAATAATGAAACAATAGTTTTTCTGCAGGTTTAAACACCAGAAAAGATGTAGAGAAAACAGTCTTGACTTAAAAAACATCTATATATTAGTGGTTTAATGGTACAAAAAATGATGGTACCTCGGTATCAAAGTCATGGTTGTACGGGTTTGGTACAGCAGGGCGGGAGAAAACTAAACAAAAAATTGCTTTTTTAAAATTAAACTGGTTTATTTTAACAAATGTTTTTGAATAAATTCAATTATAATTCATTTTTTAAAGGATAATAAAAGCTAATGCTGTAAACTAGCCTATATAGGGAGCCCTATAATGAATATTACCTATGAAACTATTAAGTTCTGTTGCTATTTATTAAAAAAAAGAGAAAAAAAAAATGGAATTAACTTCGAAATCTAATTATAAAGTAAATTTTCTACTGCAATTAATTTTTGAAATACAAACATTTACACAGCAGCTGTCATAACTTGAGACATATATCTAAACATACATTAAATAATCAAAACATTACTAACAGGTTAAGTAAATATAATGAATATATAAACCGCATATATTCCCTTCTAGAATTCATTTCTCAAGTGAACTGACATGCTGTCAACATGCCTGAGGTGAATGTAGTGCCTTGTGAGATTTTATTCTCAAGCTGATTTATTGATATCTTTCTGCAGGTGAAACACTAGTTGAGAGACGTTGTAAACATTCAGATCAATCCCCAATTCGTCTGCGCTTTTTACTAAAAACAAACAGCGTTGGATTAGTGGATCACCTTTCACTGACTGTATTCGCCGTGTGAATGTCTGAACCGAACCGTGACGCCCATATCGTACAGTTTGGGACGAATACATGTACCGTACCTCCCCTACTGTATACACACAGGCATATCTTTGAACAGTAGGAAATAAAGCTTCAGTTAATTGTTTGCCATGTCAATACCAAAGTATTGAATTATTACTTTGTGCCATGATGTTTTCGTGGTACCCAAAGACAGCTTAAATGTCCAAAAAGACAAAACAAAACCATAAAGCATTATTACAAGCTTACCGTTGTGAATCGAGGCAAGGAGATGGTTTTGAACACTGCCTGGTTATGTACTTTCTCAATAATTGATTTAATTTTTAACCAAAAAAGTTACGGACAGCAGCTTTAACAAAAGATAAACAAGAATAACTAACAGCAATATGAATAAAGTGCATAAACTACATAAATTACAAGTGTTTAAGTTGGGTGTGGCTATGGAAGAGTTACATTATCTTAAGAAAGATAAACTGTTGTGTCTCTGATGCAAAATATGGTTCTCCACCTTATTATTTTCAAACAAATCAATGAAAGATTCCACCTCCAGTGGATTATCGTTACAGTGAGAGAACATTGTGCTTGTACATTTTCTTTTTTTGTTTTCAATCCAAATTTAGGTTTTCAGCCTACAAAGTTTAATCCCGTCTGGCTAGCTTCCCGTAATGTTTATGCATTAGGTCAGTAGGCGGAGAGTAGGGGTCTTTTGTGGCTGTTCAAACGCATCCGAGCACATGAGTGTCTACACTACGAAAGCAATTTGGTTGAATGCATTTTCAACTACCTCTGGAAGTGGTCGAAAGTAGACAAGCTCAGAATGTTTTACACCCAGTTTACACCTGTATTTAGCATAGTGTACTTCTGACCAAAACGAATCTAAATACCAAGTGAAAACAGGGCCACAGACGATAACTATTGGACATGCGACTTGACTCAAATATATTGAGGAAAAATGGTCAGTCAATGTTAATTTTCTCTGAACTTGAACCAGTACACCATTGATGGATTAGATGGACCCATGAAATCCGATTTGAACATATTCAAATTTGTATAATGTTTTGTCAGACTATATACGGTTTGCCGTCAACTTAATTTACAGTTCATACATCTGAATGGAAATAGCTGGTGTTTCATTTACATTTACCTTTACATTTAGTCATTTAGCAGACGCTTTTATCCAAAGCGACTTACAAGTGAAGAAAACAAACAAACGATTCTTCATGAATTGGCAAATAACACAATGTTTCGATGTTGTTCTCAAATGTATACGTTTGCTTCCATGCTTTAAGTCTTTCAAAAGGCATTTGTGTCGCCCTTTCTCTTCGTCGCATTCATTTTGTATTTCCCAAGATCTGTTTTCTTTTCAGATGTGTTTTTTTTATACTTTGCACAAGTGTTGTCCTTGTACAGTGTTTCCATTTAATGTTTCAACAGCATGCAGACAACTCTTTACTTACTTGCTTCCTCACTGTGCAAGCTGTACTAAATAACTTTTTTGTTTTGTTTGAAAGGAACACACTTTAAATAATAACCGCTAGTACATCATAAATCCATCTTCGAAGCCATGTTTTTTCCTTTTCCCTAAATTACTGTGGTAAACCTTTAATAATGATTCATATCTTAGAGCATTTGAGATGGAAATGGCATACTTCCATCATTCATCTTTGCGTTTACGTCATATCTGTAAATAAAGGTTAAAAAAGTCAAGCTATTAGGATTTCACATGTTCACACTTAAATATAAGTGTAATAAGAGTGTCATTGGAGTAAAGGTTATGCATGTTTGGCATGCTGTCCCGGGGCTCAGAGGTGCCCTTTGGATTGTTTGAATTTCTTATAGAGGATGAAGAGCATTCAACAGAACTCCACCCCGGACTGTTGTTTTTCTTGCATGGACTTCATTTCCCATAGTTCATTGCCAGTGTAAACATCCTGATTAACCTCATTACCTCTGCATATAGAAAGCCTGGTTTTTCAATCACTCTTGGCCAAGTCTTGGACGTGTTAGTACTGCGTCTCTGAGTATCATGATTCTCCTGTTTTAGTTTTTGGACTCTTTGGCCTTTTTCTGGACTTTTCTTTTTTGCCTGTTTCCTGTTATTTGGACTGTTTACCTGTGTGTTGACTTTACAATAAATACTGTGTTTGGATCCTCAGAACCATCAGTCTCGGAGCAGTTCATAACAAAATTGGAAAGGCTTTATAAATTTTATATATATATATATATATATATATATATATACACACACACATATAATATACATACATACATATATATATATATATATATATATATATATATATATATATATATATATATATATATATATATATAAAATCCCATACAAAATTTCTAAGTGAAATTAGCCTTTTGAATTGGCCACCAAATTAATGTTATGACACGATTTTCAATAAAAGTTTAGTTTAGAGTTTAGATGTTTTGGAATGGCCCTTTATTTTTCTTGTAATGTGTATCGTAGCATATTGATGTGTCGGAGTAAGTGTGTGTGTGATTGGTGAGGTTTTGAGGATCTCCCACTGCGAGCTGCGATGACTCTGTCGATCAGTCTGGCTGAGGGGAGTCTGATGTTTTTGATGTAATTTGTGTCTAAGCTCTGAAGAACAAGAAGAAACATGCACAGCAAAGACTCCATCATTGACACCACCCTTTGTGTTCAAACGGCAAGACATGATCCTTGTCACTTTGCAGCTTTCTGTCATCTTGCTCTCTTTGTTTATCCTGAAGCTCTTTTAGGACAGTGTTAGTTTTTTTGAATATCTCTGCACATGTCTTCCGTCTCCACTCTCATTCTTCCTCTGTTTCGCTCTTTCTCTCTCACATATAGCTGGAAGGCCTGGCTTTGTAGCTGTGGCACAATCTTTTGCCCCGATTACTTTTTTTCGTGGAATCGCAGAAAGTAAAAACAAAAGTTGTGGAAAACATCAACAACTCCAAAATTTGGAGAGCAGAGAAAAAGGTTCAGAAAAGAAAGGTTCATATTGATTTAGAAAAGTTCATATTCAAACCTGATTAAATTGAACATTTTGAATTTTTGTTGCTACAGGAGACTTCTTCAGAACCTCCAGGCAGATGTGAGATAACAGTGGTCTTTTTTTCCCAGGAAAAAAACAAACGTAAGCATAAGGAGATTACAGACTCCATTTATTTTCACAGCTGTCTAGGAGAAACCGTTGAGCTATTAAAGATTTCATTTGTGATTTTTTTTTTCCTATAGGTAAAATCCCCCTGTAGTCAGGACTCAAAATTTAATGTTAGTTCATGTAATTTATTTATTTATTTTTATATATATATAAAAAAAAACAGAATCTTGACCAATGTGCTGTACAATCGTACAGTATATAGAATAATCAACAATAATTACACCATAACATGACACACAAATCAACAACAGACACGTTAATTTACAAAAAAAAAAAAAAAAATCTTTAGTTAACCTTTTGGACAAAATGCTAATGCGAGTAGATGTGATTTCAAATTGTTTAAAAAAACAAAACAAAGCAAGGGAGCGAGTCTCAGATGAAGCAGTAAGTTAATCAAATGTTTCTGAGGCAGCACTGCAAATACACGGTTGCCACTCGATTTCAGTCAGGAACTTCTAAAGTCATGTGACTTGCTGATCATAGGGTTCATGCAGTTTATGCACTTTAATAAGGTTTGCTAAATATGGAGGTGCTGGGTTGTTTAATGCTGTATATATAAGGAACAACATCAAATCTATATTGCACCTAGGGCTGTCAAGATATCAGATTTTTCACTCCACAGTTATTGTGGCCAAAAGAATTCACAATCTCGATATATAGAAACCTTGGGTAAACACGGCATGATAAACATGGCATATGCAATCTCAATCTCAATTTGAGACTCTGGCTTCCTCTGTCTTCTTTAAAGATCCCTATGAAATAACGAGAGAAAATACTGTCAGGTTCAACAGTAGGCCTACGATGAATAAATATTAACATCAAAACTGATACTTTAACCTGTTAACTTGCAGTTAACGCAGTACTTATTAAAAGAAGCGCCCTTTACTTAAATATATGAACACAGAAATTCGCTGTTAACATTTTAATATAACATTTCCCATTCCATGACTAGTAAAATAATCTCAATTTACTCTCTGTAAAATGGTGTAATTCACAGGTTGATGGACTTGGAGGTGGGTAAAAACCTCTCTGACCGTAGACAGGCACATTTTGGAGATTGGGCTGTTTTCTTGGAAGCCGAAAAACTCCCATATTTTGGCGAGCCTACTTTTTTTCGGGTGTGGGCAGAGCCTCTCACTCTCCCACTTGGATGACATGGTTTTCACAGAGTCGTCTTCTTGTTTGACAGGCATCAGCATTAAGGTGAAATACTGCCACCTGAGAGGTCAACCAGGTGCTGGCGCTGGAGTATTAATGTGTCATGATATCACAAGAGTCCTATTCATTTTAAATATTGTGGTTATCGCCACCACCGGTATATTGTCACACCCTAAATTAACACGATGTCGATATTTCATGCTTTGAATATCACGATTATCTTCAATACCGGTATATTGCGACACCCATAATTGGACCTATATATGATGGTTCTCTGACAGAACTTTTACTTGCCCTATCATGCTTTTTTTTTTTTTTTTCATGTACATGAATATGTATGTGTTGCATGCTTAAAAATGTGGTTTTCTGTGTCGTTTGATAGCAGATTTTGGTTGTGAAATTTTTAAACTTATAATCTACTGTAGGTAAAATTATAACTGAGTATGCAGGGTATGCATATGGATACTATATTACGGAATCAGTCTAATGTCATTTACAGCTCAAAAACTGTCCAGAACTGAGCTCCCATGAGTGAAGATGGCATATTTCAAATTGCATGTAGATTGTTCATCAAATCGAGTAGATTTCAAATCCCATTGCAACTGCTATTAGGATTATTGGAAATGGCTCCAATCTAATGATCTAAGATCTGCATTCATTGTGAATATACTGTATACAACTTTTATATTTGAGAAAAAGAGTGCTTTGCAACACAGCTAAATGAAAGAAGAGCAAAATCAAGCAATAAAGAAGCCAAAGACTTCAGGCTCTTTATATCCTTTGTGTTTATATTTTTCATCTTCAGAAATGCCTTTGCTGTGTGTCCTCTTTCTTTTAATATGCATTTCAAGCAGCTTCACTGTGTATAATGCTCTCAAACTCTTTCTCCTGAAATTCTGTTCAATTCAAAGAAACTCTTTTGATAAATGTAGCTGTCTGTCCATGATTACCTTTATTCAAAAAATGTTGTTGTGTCTGCGATTCTTTGTACTCCGATAGTGCCTATTAAAGTTTGTTGCATTTGAAGGTGCATTGCAGATTTTATCGGCAGCTTTGATTAGACAATCTGACATTTTTTACTTTACTTGAGTGACTTAGTTTTATTAAATTGCAGTTTGCAATCTGGAGTGTGTTAAAAAGAGACAAAGAGGAGCTGAGACTCAGGAACAGCCCAGAGGCAGTTTGGCCGTTTTATCCAGCTTTTGGTTTTGCAGAAGGGAGAGTTTTAGTTGTTTCCAAAACTCAAACTTTTGTTTTGTTAAATAGTTCTGCCAGGAACGCTTTGTTCATAATGTTCCTTTTGGGTGTTTTCAAGTGTGCAGGATGCCAGTTGGATATTTGTCACTCACACAAAAATCTTGGAAAGAGAATAGACCCCACACCCCACTGGTGTCTGTCATCTCCAACTCTGTTTCCGCAGATCTTGGCGCTCTCCAACCCTGTTGCTTTGACAGGCGTCTTTGTTGCATTAATTTATAGCTGCAGTTCATTTGCTTTCTGTCACCTGTCAGTCATTTTTCAATCTCCGAGGAGTCATTCGGTGAAATTACAATTCGGCAAAAGGCAATATAACAGTGAGGCATCTGCCTGCGGGGTCGGCGTAGAGTTGTCATCCCTGTAACCTCTGCACTGTGAACGGAGCCTCACTTCCTGTGCTATTGTCAGCAGACAATGTTTCTGGGAAGGAGAGCAAGATTGTAGGATGAGTTCAGTCTTTCACTGACGGAAAGCCAAGTTTGTCTTTGTCTCAGCATCTGGCACCCGTCCATACTGGCCTTGTGATGGAGAAAGCACCGTCCTTTTCCTTGCTTCCGTTTCCATCCAATCAGCAAGTCTTTGCTGGTCTATCTGGCCTCCAGGCACATCTGCCCTCACAGACACTCCAGTCCCTTGATGCAGCAGTCAGCATGTGTGTGTCCCTAGCACTCCATCAAACGGCTCGTTTCTGCCCCGAGAGCACTGATGGCTGCTTCAACAGTGCACAGACTATTAATGTGCGGCAAATACATGCAGAATCTGCCACGGACAGACTGAATGTACTTGATTGAACGTATTCGCTACTAAAAAAAAGAAAAAAAAGAAACCATAAATCATAGCGGTGTCTAACGCTGGATGATTATATTATAAAACGTAGACTTTTTTGTTTAAATATTATGAATTGGTTTGTGAAATACCAAATTGTGTATGAAATGGAGATTTCATTGATTTTGCTATGCGTGTAAAAGTCATAACATCAAATAGCTTTCATTTTTGGATTTAAAATCGAGCATGACTAAATAATGATAATTACGATCATTTGAGTGTTTTCCTCACAGTGTTGCAAATTTAATGATTAATTTTACCTGAATCATTTTGCAACTTTTATAAACCTTTGTATAGCAGGTTGCCAGTGAGTGTGTGCATTACACATAATCATCTGTCAGTAAAAAAATTGTAACTCTTATTATTGTTAATGTGACATTGATTTCATAAGAGCTCTTTTAGAATTACTGAGCACTGGGCTTTGAATTCTTTTTCGTATTTGTTATTTTTATTCTGCTCTTCCAATGTGAAAACAGGCATCGCACTCTTATTCTTATTGATTTAATGATCAGTGGCTACGTTTACATGCACCCATAATCCATTTGTAATCGGATTGACGGCTCAATCGGATTGAAAAACCTTTATTTAAACACCTTAATCGATCCGATGGAGCTTGAGGGGTGGTTTATTCCTTTTCTAATCTGATCCAACAGCAGAAAATGACCACGTAAACGCTTGAATCGGACTACTTTCTCAATCGTATTCAGATTTGTCTGGGGCACATGCGCATTGCAATGTTGACATGCATTACGCAGTGCGCAAGTTCACGTTCACGTACATCAGAATAATGTGATGAAGCAACACAGGATGTTGTAAAGCTGCTTGTATTCTCCTTTGTTGGCCGAATAAAGATAGTAATATTTATGAGTGTGTATGCCAAGGGGGCACGATGAGCTCAGTCGGTGTCACGTCCATGGTTGTCACCGCAAGTGTGATTATGACGTCACACGCAGAACATGTGCTCAAAAGTTTTAATCGGAACGTATATAAAACAGACATTTGAATCTGATTACATTGTTTAGAGTACATGTAAATAGATCTGTAATCGGATTCAATTCATTCAGATTGAAGAAAATTGGTGCATGTAAGCATAGCCATTGTCCTTTGAATTATTGCACAAAACTGCTCTTGTAATCTCAAGTATCTCCTGGTAATTTTTGTGATGGTACTTCAATAAAACTTTGGGGGCATTTACACAATGCCATTTTCAACTAAAACTTTTTGGGTTTCGGAGCACAAGTTTTTGAAAATGATACCATTATTGTCTCCATGTTAACTATAAAAATGCAAATTTGTGAAAATGGTGAGGTAATGTGCATGAGTACTAAGTTCAGTGTACAGATGTGTAGGTACTGCATTGCGTAACTTTTCTAACTTCTCCAACTGCTCTCATTTGTTTTAGTTTGATGTTTATTTGCCATTTTGTACACGCACAGCCAGTGCGAATAGAAAGTTTTTGAGCCAAGCTCTTAGAATCAGGATGTGTTTTTTGGTCCAAATCAGGATTGATGACACATGTAGGCCTAGATACTTAGAAACAATCAGCACTCTCCACCTCAGTCCCGTTGATGGATTTCCTTCAGCAGTCCATTATTATTTCCTTGGTCTTGTCTGCTCTAAAGGCAAGAATATTATATAACCTAATGGTTATAGAGTCAGATTAGTAGCCCGAAGTTTATGGGTTCGAGTCTCAATACTGGTTGGAAACAGCACCTACCCCCAATCACTACCCAGGCGCCACAGCAAAAATGGCTTCCCATTGCTCTCCGTGTGTGTCCATGGTTTGTAGTGTGTGTTTACTACTCACTACTCCTAATGTGAGTGCACTAACTGGATGGGTTAAATGCAGAGGACAAATTCTGAGTTACCATAATTGGCCTTCACATGTCACTTTCACTTTTCACTGTAGATACTTCATTGCAACTGATGTTAGTGCTACTGGCCTAAAGTCATTCAGGGTAGATGTGTTTAGTTTCTTAGGGACAGGTATGACAATAGGGGACTTGAATAAGTGTGGTACTACTTCTTGTATAAGAGACAAGTTAAAGATGTCTGTTTACAACCCTACCACTTCTTCAGTGCAGACCTTCAGGGCTTTTGGTGATATACCCTCAGGTTCCACTGCCTGGTGGAGGTTTACCTGTTCTACCTGAAAGACTCGGAAAGCAAGATAACGTAACAATGATATTTATTAACAATCAGGAAAATGTGGTAAGATAAAGTTCTTTGACGTAGGCCCCATCTGTAGCTTACATCCTGAGGGTTGCGGACTGCATTTCCTGCTTAAAGATGAAGACGAGCATAGCCGACCCACGGGAGGACCATTCTGGTGGTGGTGGGGAGGATGGAGGTGAAGGTTGCCATCAGCATCTGCGAACTCAGACATGTGTAAGTACCGATCTTATATACGCCAAGTGTTAGAAAATGATTGGTTAGATCTAAACTAAAAATGACGCAACTTTTGAGTCTTCCCGGCAGAACTTACACTAGAGCTTCCGTTTTCAGAAGCTTCAAAACTTCTGCGTGTGTCACCTGGAGTGTATTGTCCTTTGGGTTGCAGAAAAATCTGTCAAATCTAGCATAGAAACTGTTGAGTCTGCCAGGTATGGTGGTGTCTCGGGTCTCAGTCCAGTTTGTTCCTCCTGTAGTTGGCAAATTATTTTTACCTGCTTGTACTCCTCTCTGATCCAATGACTAGAAAGCTTCCCATCATTTCTTGATATTAAAGCGAATATCCCCAATAAACCAGGGCTTTTTATTTGGAAATACATGAACAGTTCTGCAAGGGACGCAGATGGAAGAACACCAGTTGATATAATCACATTCTCTGTGTAATCATGAATATTATCTGTAGCCTCCTTGAAGATATGAGTATCTGTAGCCTTTAAGCAGCCCTGCAGGTTTACCAGTGCACTCACTATCAGTCCATATGTTAACAGCTCTAATTGTGACTGGGTTTGTTGTAAATGGGCATTAGTGGATTGTTAGGTGGTCAGATTTTCCAAAATGGGGTTTGGGATTTGCTACATATGCAATTCTGATGTTACTAGAGCAATGATCTAGTCAATTCTGACTGTATCACTGCGTAGATACATGTAGTTGGTCCATCTTATTTTCCAAAGGGCGCACTGGTCTTCCTCCGCTAATCAGCTCCTCCTAACCTGCCATGTTTCCGCTTTGCCTAGGGAAAAGCCCCCGCTCGGGTCTGGCCTGGCATAACATCGACAATCACAAAATAGTTCTGGGAAGGAGTCCAGCATACAGAGGTCATAGTGTCAATTTTGACTGCGCACTCTTGGCTGTATCAGAGTCACCTGATCTTACTTAATGTTTGCATCTATAGTTGTCCTAACATGACGCACAAAAACAAATGACAACAGTAAATACAAAAAAAAAAAAAAACCTTGAATCTGAGAGCTCCACGATGGGGAGCGCCATCTTGCTATTTGATCAAGAATTTAGTTTATTTATTATTGGACTTCAGGGAAATGGATTAGACCTAATATCATTTCCCCCTGACATTTATTTGATCAAGAATTGTAAGGACTTAGATTAAGAAAATCAAAAAATAAATCTCTCTTCAGTAACAATTAAATAATGCATGGCAGAGACAGAGTTATCTGACAAAATCCAAGCCCTTTATTCAAAGCTAATGTGAACACCAGCTAAATTAGCAAGGCAGTGAGATTAATTACACCAACAAACTAATTCTCGCATTCTGCCTAAAGTCTCACTGTTTACATGTGAGTGTTTGCATCTGTCTTTGAGATATCTCAATCATCTCTGATTGATCTTAAGCATGTTGTTGAATGTGATACTGAATGCTGCTAATGCTCAAAGTGTCCCAAAGTGGGTTGGACTCACAAACATTCACAACTAAATTAAGTACTCCCACTGTCTCCCATGAAATCGCAATAATGAAATTAATGGAGTTGTCACATGGACCTGTCAATCATGTTGTTCCCAGCTTCTCTTACATTGCACTCAGTTCTGTCAGTTATTAATAGTAACTAATCTGTTTAATGTTAAAACATTCTAACCATGCCATCAGCAGCTCAACATGGATGACCATGTTTGCTGATTTTTATGTTCATCAGAAGCAGTCCTTTTAGATTTAGCAATGAAATACGATCTTTTTGTTTTATAGTGCCGATTTAAACGTTTGATCTGCGTCAATGACGTCAGATGGTTACTCTTGGTGAGCTACTGGTGCTTCCTACACCAATTAAAATACTGATATGATGCCACATTGTGTGGCTTTTGCTTGTAATTTTGAATTTTCAGTCGAAGGGCAACAAGAGAAGAGACAACAGCAGACACAAGAAACACTAGATGCCATCCTGGCACGATATAAACTTGCCGACACTTGTCATGACACTACTGCCACTACAGGAGAAAGTTTGAGTTTACTTGCGGAAGAACGATTTGTCAGTTTCACCACAGTAATGTAAGTGTACAGTCTTCTCCAAAACCGTACAATGTGGCATCGTATCATTATTTTATTTTCCGAGTTGTGTTGGTAGTGCCAGTTTGACGGCATCGACACACAGCGCATTATTTGTTCAAAATATGCATAAAACATGTGTATTCAACATGTATTCAAATGCAAATGTGAATTTTTAAAATTAGCTAAATCTTTCATGAGAGACATCATTAACATCATATTAAGCCATGTATTATTATATTAAGGATTACAAGTCTTAATACCCGGGGTTCCCTTTAAACTTTTGATCAGATGAGACTCTGTTTAGCTTTGATACAGATTGAGGCTGCCATTTTCATTTCATTGATGCATATATTTTCCATTCAGAAAGTTTCTCCATATTGAACATCACAAAAGTTCAGATTGCTCTGAACCGGTTTTAAAAGAGAGCAGAACAAAATAGACTGGTAGCAGTTTTAATATTGTTGTTGTCACACTTTGTATTCCATTGAATATTTCTTAGAGTGGGTATATTTTTGAAAGTCAATATCTGTACAGACACACATACCTTAAAGTCTTGGCTACAAAAAGGCTGTTACATTTCGACTGTTATTGACCAGGGGGGAAAAAAAAGATATAAATCCCAATCTCCCCTTCCACATGAAGATTCTAGAAAGTATTTTGATTGGCATTTGGTCAGCAGTGACCCAGGTACGCTGCTCATGAGAGCCTTTGTCAGATGTTTGGGCTGAAGCTTTCTCTTAAAGAGCAACAAATACACAAATGTTTTCAGAGCAATGAAGCAAATCAGAGAAGCAAAGTACTACAAACAGCATAAGTCTAAGGCAGTAGCAATTATAATATTTTAATGAATACCTGCGGGAGTTTTAAAACGGAACGTTTATCTTTGAAGACACAGAATCATGCAGTGTTAAACTCTTACCAGTTCATGTCTAGAGAAATATTAATGCCTTCTGTGAAGAATCATTAGCTTTCTGGTTTATTGTTATGAATGGATGTTTTGCAGCAACAGCTGTAGAATTCAAATGTGCATCATACCATGTGATTGACTGACAACTTATGTTTTGCATTGAACTTTTCATTGCTTTTGAGAAATATATTGTGGCGTTGGTGAGTATTGATTATTTATATATATATATATATATATATATATATATAAAATCTCAAATCCAAATTTTTGCAAATTCTAAATCTAACAAAATGTAGTGAGGAATATGCTTGAAAGGTATGTATGTTTGAACATGATTAACAGTTGAAAACATTCATTATAAATTTAGAAAAGTAATCAAATGTAATCAGTTACATTTATTTTAGTAAAGTAATTGAAATAGGTACTTGTAACTTGTAATCTGTAACCTATTACATTTCCAAAATAACCTTCCCAACACTGCTAACATAATTGCATATCCGTAATGACATCAAGCGCAGGTGGAATAGCGGTAAATTCTTCAAATAAATCTGTTAAAGATCTCCGAGATGCTGCTGTAACGAACATGGAATCTGATGACTACTTCACTGTTTTTGTTCCATGTCATTTTGTTAATCGTGGGTTTGCTCTTGCATCACAGTTACTCCAGACTTCCCATGCACATTTTACACACATGCATATTCTTTAAAAAGGGTGTTGAGTGTTGCCACGCTAAAATACATAGAAAATGTGTATAGAATGTACTCAATGTTGGCTTCCTTATTGCACCCAAGAGCATGATATATTTAAGTTCACTTTGTCACTTAGCAAGACACTGTTTCTAGGCACAGCTTGAGAAAACAAACCACATACGTTGCTGTTTGCGAATGTTTGTTGGACCTATGGTTTCAGGAAACGCCAAATCACGTTGGTAACGATGGAGCTTGCAGCCATAGTTGGCTAACGAGGGTTTCAGAGCGTTACTGACAGACTGGGAAGAGAGGTGCAATACTGTGAAATGTATGGAAAAATAATGTTTTTTGAACATTCAAGCAAGAAAACCAATTCTAGCAGACCCCAAAATCAAATTCAAGACTTTGAAAAAGATATTTTTCAAACATGATATTAACAATGAAAGAAGTAAAAGAGGTGCACATGAACTGAGACAAGTTCTGTTTTTGTTCTTAAGCAAAAAAATTAACAAATTTTTCAAGGCTCATTGAACAATTTGATAAGTATGTTTCATTTCACCTCCTCACTGGCAAAGGTGAAGCCTCTGACACCCACACATACACTCGCACACACACCAATTCTAGCCCTATGCATGAGCGCCTCTTGACACGAGCACCATGTGCCACAGAGGCACAATGACAGCGGCTTTAAGTGCAGAGCTAATTAAAGCACTGAAAATAGAGGAGGTGATGAATGTGCTGTCAAAACCTGCGTGAGCGCATGTGTACGTGCTCCAGTGAGAGAAAGAGAGCATATGAAAGGTAGAGGTAGTGAGCTGAAGGAGAGAAGGAGGCAGCAGAAATGTTAGAATCTCAAGTGTGTTCAAGGAAATCGGTGTGTGTGTGTGTGTGTGTGTATCTGTTGGGGTGTGTGGCAGCGGTGATCAATAGCGGACATCAGGAGCATGACACAGCATTTTTCCGTAATGAGGCAGACATTGTTATCAGTTTAATTAACTAGACTCCTGCTGCAGCTATTCCTGTCCGTCAGCACTAAAGCCCAAAGCAGGAACATCCTGATGATGACACAAATTTCATCCTGTTTATGTTTAAACCTATTAAATAAAAGCAAGCTAATAAGATTTGTATGATGCTTCATTGTGGTGATTCAGGAGACTTCAAAGACAGCTTCTAATTTCACTGCAAGCATCATTGTTTATATCTCGTTTTCCAGTAAAAATGATGTAAACATTGTTAGAAGAAGATATATTTAGCTAGAGAAGAAACATTATGTAAGATATTAGGAATTTTTTCAGAGCAGGAAAATTCAACATCACAAATTTTGATTGTAAAAAGATACTTCATGGTTATGCTGATATGGATGCACACAACTGTTTTATATCAGGAATACAATATTGTTTAGAAGAGGTCAGTAAATTACTTTTAAACAAATTCATATTTTATTCAGAAAGGATCCATTAAGGTGACCCTTCGCAAAGACCCGCCCCCTTTAGTTACTGTTGCTATGTCCGAAAAATGTCTGAAAAATATAATGCGGAGCAAAGAGGACACTGACAACGCATTGACAGACAAGACAGAGCAGATTTCTGTTGATATGAAACAGTTTCATATTTAAAAATAATTTTTTAAATAAGTTTAAACAATAAATAGTGTATAGTGTCTCTTTAATGTGTTGTGACAGATCGCTGTAATTCCTTCAAGCGGCTCGTGAACTGATCATTTCTTCATACTAGTTCATTTATAGCATCAAATAAACATGAATGAACATCAGAAGGAATGTTGTTTCAAGCAGCGAAAGACGTGAGTACACACACTTTTTCAAGTTAAAGTTCACCTATGTTAATCTACTAACTCCCCTGACTGCTTTGTCGGACAAAATGGAGGATTCGGGGTTGTGATTGGTCAGATCGCCTGTCAAACTGCCGGCGAAGGGTCAATTGACTAAGGCCCTGTTTACACTAGTGTAAACAGCGTTTCTAAAATTGCATTACCACAGTGTTTCAGAAACGATCTCCATCTAAAACGTATGCCACATTACTGTTTATGCACGTACAAGTGTAAACAGTTGCCTCTTGCGCATGAGGGTGGCTGCAGTATTTAAAAAAATGCAGAGTTTAACTGCACAGTGGTGGCTAAAAATTAAACAAAGCCAGTTGAGTCTTCATGTTATTGTTTACACAGTCGTCAAGGATACGCAGAGCGAATGTGGGCTGCCATGCCATCGTTTTCAAAAGTCTCCGTTTTGGTGTTCACACTGAAACTCAACCCCGGCGTTTTCAAAAGTCTCCATTTATGAGGTTCGAAGACGCAGGCGTGGTGTAAATGACAGGTGTAACTGTAGCAAAATGTATGAATTTTAAAACGAAAATGCACTAGTGTAAACAGGGCCTAAAAGTGACAGTAAATACAGCTACAATGATACAAAAGATTTCTAATTAAATGAAAAGAATAATAATGAAAGATTCATAAAAAAGAATCCTGAAAAAAATATGCATCTCGGTTTTCACAAAAATATTAAGCAGCTCAACATTAGCATAATAGAATGATTTCAGAGGAATTATGTGACACTGACGACTGGAGTAATGATCATCACAGGAATAAATGCCCGTTTCAAATATTTCAAATTGTGTGTGCATTTTTATCAGTGTATTTTTATTATTTTCCACTACAACTGGTGTACTTTAGTTTTATGACCAGAGTCAAGTAAATCTGCAGACTCTGAAGCAGTGGTGATATATTTTAAAGGCCAGACTCATTACTGAGACTTTAACTGTTACTGCCATTTCACAGTTATGCTGGGTTCATTCGAAAAAGTCGCAAATTGAATTTCCAAATCTGATCTCCAACAGGCTTTTATCATAATATATAAATATAAATATATATATATATATATACCCTCATGTCATGATTCGATACATATAATATTATTGCGATAGCCTACTCCAAGACATTATGGTAAAAGGTAAATAAAAAAATCCTGTTGATTAAAATGCTTAGTTTGGCATTATATTGGGGGTGGAAATGAATTAGCTTGGTGCTGGAAAACAACATGCGAACGAGATCGTATGAATTTGCCAAAACATAAAATAATAAATTGTCCTGAGAATGTCACCATGGTACTTTTCTGTTAATGAAATATGAATTGATTTGACGATGATCCACACAAAATAAGGTCATATTTTTTCAACAATAGGCTGTAATTGCTTTTAAAATGTAAGAGGGTTCAATATTTGCACTAGAAATCATCATTGAACCACTGCAAAGTAGAGAGTCCCTCAACAGACCTTGCTCAGTGTGTGTGTGTTCGAGAAGCATGACAGCCAACTCCCCGTTGCACTGCGAACAGAGCGTATTTTTAGTCATTATCACACTTTAAATGGAAGTCGTGTGAGACCGTGGAAACTCCCACCACCATACTCTGCACGGCTGCGAAAGGCCACAGTCTGCAAGAGACTAAGTGAAAGTTATTTGTGTGCGTTCTCCGTACAGGCCTGATGTTCTTTAATTCAGCTCCAGTTAGTTGTTCTTTTAGCTTTCATTTCCTTCCTCCTCAATCAGTGAGACACATTTAGAGGTAATTGGGGGGCAGGAATCAACTCAGGAAGTATCTGAGGTGGCCGCGAAACACCAGAGTCTCGCATCAATATGCATCAGCGCTGGGTTTACATTATGCATCCTTAATCAAACCTCCACTTCAGGTTCCAAGACCTTTCCCGCTCCCAGAACCATCATCTAATTATCACACCAGACGGTAAGCTTGAATGCAGCGGGCATTTGTAGTTCCCCTCTAATCAAGAAATGATATTCTCCAGCAGCACGATAACAGCATTTATGGGGGTTAATATGGTGGTTCACTTCATGTTAATTTCAGTTCACATTGGGTTTGGAACTGTTTATTCCGAAGGATGTGTTAGGATGTGGCCAGTGTGCCGAATATCAATGCGATGTTTTGCCTGGAAAGAAAGCGTACATGTACAGTATTGACGGCTCACGGATCCTTTGAGGTGTGAGCTGTACGGAGTTTGACCTGCCTGGTTTGCCAAAAACTCCCCCATTATAAGATTCACATCTGTCTGATTAATGCAGATAACTTCAGATGTGGTTGGGAACAGCAGCAGTTACTCACTGACTGCATTAATGAAACGGAAGGACAGACTGTGACCACTTTATTTGTCTCACCGCAGTATACTATATCTCTCTGCCCTAGAAATTGAATATAGTATATATGTACAGTATTGTGTATGTAAATGCCCAACATTATGTTTTTGTGAACAGTATTATCTGGATAGAGAGCCTGCTGAAAAAACAGTTAGTCATTTTGGTGGTTGTAGAGCTGGGCAATATGACGATATATATCGTTTCCTCAAAATAAAATGTCTGTCGTTAGAGACTTTATTATATCGTATATATCACAGTATGTAAATATATTGCACTATTGACACTTCAGAGTGATAAAATGCATAAATGAGAATATAAAGAGGGTTCGAGGCCCGCACAGAGAGCGGGGCAAGTAGGACCTGGGTAGAGGGGTTATATTGGTGCCGTGACCCGGATGGGAGTTAGGTTTAGGGGGGTCAGTGTAACGGAGGCCATTCCTCTGATTTCAAGACATGCTCTAGCGACTGATGGTTAAGGCTGCAGCTTTGTTAGAGTGTCGGACTCCCACGCTGGAGACCCGGGTTCGAGACCCACACATGCAGAGTTTCACGAGCACAGAAGCATACCTCTCTCAGAGGGCGATTGGGATTTAGGGACGTGCTTGCTGTTAAAGTGTAATGACGCACAATAAGAAGGGGTGGGCGATATACTGGTAGACGTGATTAGCTTGTATAAAGTTGTCAAACGGTATAGATTTTGAACTGTTGTCTCTGTTGCGGTTTACACTCACGTGAGGTTGCTATGCTGCACAGTCACGAAAGCTTATCATTTCCATGACATTTTAAGCATAGTGGTTTGAAAACATGTGGTTTTAAACTGTTGGAGCACAATTAGCAGCGAAAGACGATTTATTTCACCATATGCGCGTGCTCTCTGAGAGACTGTTTCTGAGCTCTTTCTGAGAGACGTGCGACATGAAGCCGCTGCTCAGAGTGCTTGAAGACTGAACTGAGTGTTTTTTGCTGCCTAAATGGGATTGGATGGATAAATACACACACCTATGTGTCAAAGTGACACTGTATTTGAAAGTAAACAGAGCCATTTATGTCTTAAGTGAAGGTACAGTTGAGAAAGGCTCTATAATCTTGAAGGGACAGTATCCAAATTTACCTGCTGCCATTATTAATACTGATTGAATAACAAAAAAAGAGAGAAATCTCTCATTGCTTGCTTTTGTAACTTTAAAAAGAATAAGTGTATATTTAATTTACACAGTAAAGACAATGCATTGTTTTTTTATACATTTGATTACTTTATACTTGGTAATGGTATTTCTAGTGCTTGAAGTCTATTTCGGCTGTGTCTTTGTTCTATTGTAGTGTTTTGTTTGCTCTTTCTTTATCACTGTTTACTTGTGTTCAGCTTGAGAGTTTTTCAGGCTAGTGTTATTTTTTAAGTGATATTGAAATTGATAAGAATTATGAAATTTCAATGGAATGAAAATTTTTGATATGAAAAACGTGATGCATATCGTTATTGTGATATAAAATTTATCATATCGAGATTTTGGTCATATCGCCCTGCCTTTGGTGGTTGTAAATGGGGCCTAGGCACTTAACCAGCGAGACCAGCTAAGACCAGCTAAGACCAGCAAACCCTCTTAGACTGGTTTAAAGTCAGTGTAAATGGACATTTACAATCCATTTTTTCTTGTGTGGTATAACACACTTCAGAGTGAAAAGAGACATACAATGAGAAAAAATGTAGGGCACCGAGTGATCCATCAAGTATTGATTGGATGTTGAAAAATGAGTGTTACATACCAGAATGGAGCCAGACCAAATGCGAGTTCGCTGCATTATAGGATAGTGATGTTCATCCTGAAATGACTATTCTGTTCTGCTGACAAGTTATTAGATGAATGAGAAATAAGGATGTTTTTGAAGAAATGTTTGAAAAGATTTTGTAATGTAATCGGTTTCATGTTGGTTTTATTTATTTATTTATTTATTTGATGACAAAAACATCTAGTGGTGTAACCATGAATTCTTTGCAATTTGAATATAAATAAGGGTGTTTCACTTTAAAAGTTGTGAGTATCAAGATTTATTAACTTATTAATAACATTACTATTTTTAATGTTTTTGAAAGAAGTGTCATCAAGCCTGCATTTATTTGATCAAAAATACAGAAAACAAATGTAATATTGTGAAGTATTATTACAATTTTTAAATAATAGTTTTCTATTTTATTTCAGTCTTCAGTGTCACATGATCCTTCAGAAATCATTCTAATATGACGACATATTATCAATGTTGTAAACAGTTGTGCTGCTTAATATTTTTTGGAACCTGTGATACTTTTTTCAGGATTCATTGATGAATAAAATGTTAAAAAGAACAGCATTTATTCAAAATAGAAATCTTTATGCTTAATTAAGTACTAAGAAGTATTAATTTCTTTAAAAAATGTTTTGAGCATTTGCATGTCAATCCTAGATGAGGTTTTTAAGCGTGCACCATGCTGACACAGTCTAACATCTGTGCTTTTAAGGTTTAGATGCCATCATCTTTGAATGCCTCCACTACACTGTCTGTTCCGTCAGCCTGCGGTGAGGCAGCACGTCTCTGCTTTTGGCATTGTGCGAACAACCCTCCTCCTAGAGCGCTCCATGGTTTTCTCACTTTGTCTCTCCTTCTGTTTCCCTCTCTTCTCCTCTATATCTTTCCACCTCCATTCTTGAACGCCTCGGGAAGCCACTTCGCATTTTGTGGAATGGATACGTGTTTGTGTTTATTTGATTTGAGGAAGAAATTGCCTACATTTCTCATTCTCATATTTTATTTGTACAATAATTGACTGTTTTTGTCCCCATGCAAATGTGCGGTGTATTGAATGTGTTTGTTTTGAGAGCTTAGAGCGGCCGAACACACACACATCACACGAAACCATTACCGAGCGCACAGAAGCGGCTCTGACGTTCAGATGTGCCTTCGTACTTATTGACCTGCTAACTGTGATTTGCGGGCTCTCTTTCTGTTGACGCGAAGTGATCATCTGCATTGCACTGCAGGCAGAAAAAGTTGATCTATTCTGTCATTATGGCATTAGTATCCTCTCGCTTCTCCTCCAACAGTCTGTTCCTTCAAATTATATTCTATTTTTCGTTTTCTACCCTGGCTCTCGAGCATCTCTTTTTTTTCCCTCATCTCCTGTTATGCACTGATGTGCTGTTTTCTTTTAGGAGAAATCAATTTTTGAAGAAATGCAATTTGACAATGCATCATTTAGTCAAACTATTGTAAATGTACATAAGCCTGTCCATCAGGCACATTACTGTGCTCATCAGCACAACTGCATGTGTAATCCAACTCTAAGGCATATGATACATTATGAGTACTGACAGGTGAAGTGAATAACACTGATTATCTCTTCATCATCTCAAAGTTGATGTGTTAGAAGCAGGAAAATGGGCAAATGTGAGGATTTGAGCGAGTTTGACAAGGGCCAAATTGTGACGGTTAGACGACTGGGTCAGAGCATCTCTTGTGGGGTGTTCCTGGTCTGCAGTGGTCCGTATCTATCAAAAGTGGTCCAAGGAAGGAACAGTGGTGAGCCTGCAACAGGGTCATGTGCGGCCGAGGCTCATTGATGCACGTGTGGAGCGAAGGCTGGCCCATGTGGTTCGATCCAACAGATGGGCGACTATAGCTCACAGTGCTCAAGAAGTTTGAGGAACACAACAACAAGTTTGAGGTGTTGACTTGGCCTCCAAATTCCCAAGATCTCAATCCAATCGAGCATCTGTTTGGCTACGTTCAGACTGTCAGTCCAAATCTGATTTTTTTTGCATATCCGATTTAAATCCGATCAGATTTAGCAAGTCTGAGCGGCCAAAAATCACATGAAATGCATTTCTTGAAATCCGTTTCAGACTGCTCTGATCGGATTTACCGTGGTTTATGAAACTCTCTCACGCAATGTAAAATGTAAACGTCAGATGTTGTTATTGGAAACATGCTGAAAGTCGCTGCAGAAACAACACAGTAAAAAACAACAAAAAACACACACACAAAAAAAATATTTACTGTGAGAATTTGAATTGAAAAAAAAGTTTACTTTCAGAATTGTATATCGACATTAAAACTGTACAATTACAAAGAAAAGCAACTTTAGTATAACTCTACTCTTTGGCTTAACCTTATTTAATAATGGACGTGAAATGGAAGCGTTATTGCAGCAATACTCAAATACTTCAAAATTCACAGGAAAACCTTATATTTCTTTATTTTGTCATTTTTAAAAAAATTTTTTTTATTAAATCATTATTGTTGGTCACCCTTCCCACTGTCCCACTGGGTTTTTTGCAACCAATGAAAAGTATTACAAAGAGCATGTGACTCTTGTAACTCCTGGATTTATATATATATATATATATATATATATATATATATATATATATATAGTTAGTTAGTAGTTTATGTAAATGAGGAGCAGTATATAAAGTCATATAGCAAACACTGTCTTAAATAGCCTATGCATAGCACTTAGTCTTTAATGACATGACATTTTAGCCAAATGACAGAAAAAAACTGTACTCCCACATAGCTACAGTAAATTTTATAAACTATAAGTTGATGAAACTTAACTCAATTGATTACATTTTTTGATGTAGACTATTAGCTAACTATAACAGATTTCAAGTTACATATAACTTTTCTTTACACATGATGTTAGGTGTTGGCAGCCAGCAGATGGTACTTGTTACATCCATAGTACTCCTGTAGTAATTGCCTTTTTATTAAAGCAACGTGACACTTTGCTCGACACTTCACAACTAAAATCATTTATGTAGTAACAGATTAAGAAAATTTGGTTGAAAATGATGAAATTAAGGTCTGGAGAATGAATGGATGGATGCTGATTTTGAGTTGTGACAACATCTTGAAAGAAGAATCAGCAACCAGCATCCAATCCTGAAAAACATGAACTCTTCAATCAGAAGTTTTATACGGTGAGAAGACTGAGGAAAATCTCAATGTTTTGTAATTAGGCCTGTTAATGAACAGTTTTCATTAAATTTTAAGCATGGAGGAAAACTGAACGAATTGTACAAAAATCCATCCACACACACACACACACACACACACACACACACACAAACACAAACCGAGGCAAAAACTAGCTTTATTAGTCTATTAGCTTCTTCATGGCGCTCTCCAAATTAAAATCTAATTTAAGGGGCTTTTAAATTAAATAGTACATTTTTTTTCCCACTGTCCTCTTCTTCGTAGAAAGCTTCCATTCCATTAGGTATCTAATTTTTACCTGTCAGAAATAGAGGTATATAATCTTCCCTGAGGAGAGCTGTTGCATGGCCCTGTAATTAGGCTGGGAGTGTTGGGATGTGTTTTCAGAGTATGTGTGCACGTCTGTGTGTCAGCGAGAGAACGAAACTGCAGTCACAATCATCTTTTACTTCATAATTGCTATCCTCATCTTTTAATGCATCTATATGCAGTATAGACTCATATTCTTTCATCTATATTTAGCCTGAGGTAAGTCATTTTAAACTCATTTAAGTTTTGCTAATGTCATGTAATGTTGCTATATCTCAAAACGTACAATATCCCACAACTGTTTGGCCTCCAATGATTAGCACTGCATATGAAAACATATGTGCAGGCTAGTGTTATTGCACAACATTAACTGCTTCGTATCCATCGTTTAGTCGCTCCTTAATGTCTTCACATAAAGCTGACTATAGCCATTCATAGAAATAATCCTTGACTATATTATAATGCACAGAGGGAATGAAATAATGTCTTTTGAGGTGAAATTGACTTACGCCGTGTGCCAACCATGCGTAACACAACAAGATTGCCAACAAGCAATTTGTCTGTCTATATATCATACATGAAAATGAAGCATGAATTTTTTTTCCTCAGTCAATCACAAAACGGCCAATTAGAGCAGTTATCTCTCATTGCAAACTGAAACAATAAGAACAAATATCTTGGATTTCACAAACTCTCGGATGCTTTTCCAGATAGCATTATTTTCACTTTTTTAAATGTATTTATTTATCGTGAAATTTGAGGGCTTTGTGACTTTTAACATTATAAACTTACGGTGTCCACTCATCCTTGTTTCCTGATTAATGCACAGCACCAAAGAAATACAATCCAAGCAACCGACAAAATGCCATCTCACATGTTTAGGCAACAGTGTTTGAGAAGTTCTTAAAGTGCCCCTATTATGTTATTTTAAAGGTTCCTAATTGTGAGGTTTGTGAGGTCTCCTACAACAGGTTTACATGTATCAAAGGTTAAAAAACACTTTGATTTTCTCATAATTTACATTACCACATTTTTCATTGATTCTCAAACGACTCATCCAATGCTTCAGTCTCTCTAAACCCCTCCTTTCTGCGAGCCTGCTCTGCTCTGATTGGCCAGATGGCACATTCTGTTGTGATTGGTCTACCGCTTTTAGTGCCTGATGACACCAAAACAGCCATTACCATAACAGAACTTCAGTCCTGGTGCAGAGGCTTCCGAAGCTCAGTGACTGTGAAGACAGTAACCTAGCATCGATTATATATCAATCTGAGCGTGAGTCTGATGATGAAACATTGGAACCTCCATCGCCAGGATGACTTCTCAGGACATTTCTCAGTGATACGCTACTCAGTTTGACATACAGTATGAGATGTTGCAACTGTAATTCTTCTACATCACCATTAAAAAGTGTATGTCCAACAACAGACCAATGTTTTAGTTTTAGCCAACAGCTTATTTGCATATGTATTTCAGTAAAACAATAATAATTTGAGTTAGCCGGTTAGACATACAGTACTGTGCAAAAGTTTTAGGCAGGTGTGAAAAAATGCTGTAAAGTAAGAATGCTTTCAAAAATAAACTTGGTAATAGATTATATTTATCAATTAACAAAATGCAAAGTGAGTGAACAGAAGAAAAATCTAAATCAAATCCATATTTGGTGTGACCACCCTTTACCTTCAAAACAGCATCAATTCTTCAAGGTACACTTGCACAAAGTCAGGGATTTTGTAGGCATATAGTTAGGTGTATGATTAAACAATTATACCAAACAGGTGCTAATGATCATCAATTCAATATGTAGGTTGAAACACAATCATTAACTGAAACAGAAACAGCTGTGTAGGAGGAATAAAACTGGGTGAGGAACAGCCAAACTCAGCTAACAAGGTGAGGTTGCTGAAGACAGTTTACTGTCAAAAGTCATACACCATGGCAAGACTGAGCACAGCAACAAGACACAAGGTAGTTATACTGCATCAGCAAGGTCTCTCCCAGGCAAAAATTTCAAGGCAGACAGGGGTTTCCAGATGTGCTGTCCAAGCTCTTTTGAAGAAGCACAAAGAAACAGGCAACGTTGAGGACCGTAACGTTGAGTGGTCGGCCAAGGAAACTTACTGCAGCAGATGAAAGACACATCATGCTTACTTCCCTTCGCAATCGGAAGATGTCGAGCAGTGCCATTAGCTCACAATTGGCAGAAAACAGTGGGACCCTGGTACACCCATCTACTGTCCGGAGAAGTCTGGTCAGAAGTGGCCTTCATGGAAGACTTGCGGCCAAAAAGCCATACCTCCGACGTGGAAACAAGGCCAAGCGACTCAACTATGCACGAAAACACAGGAACTGGGGTGCAGAAAAATGGCAGCAGGTGCTCTGGACTGATGAGTCAAAATTTGAAATATTTGGCTGTAGCAGAAGGCAGTTTGTTCGCCGAAGGGCTGGAGAGCGGTACACGAATGAGTGTCTGCAGGCAACAGTGAAGCATGGTGGAGGTTCCTTGCAAGTTTGGGGCTGCATTTCTGCAAATGGAGTTGGGGATTTGGTCAGAATTAATGGTATCCTCAATGCTGAGAAGTACAGGCAGATACTTATCCATCATGCAGTACCATCAGGGAGGCATCTGATTGGCCCCAAATTTATTCTGCAGCATGACAACGACCCCAAACATACAGCGAAAGTCATTAAGAACTATCTTCAGTGTAAAGAAGAACAAGGAGTCCTGGAAGTGATGGTATGGCCCCCACAGAGCCCTGATCTCAACATCATCGAGTCTGTCTGGGATTACATGAAGAGAGAGAAGCAACTGAGGCTGCCTAAATCCACAGAGGAACTGTGGTTAGTTCTCCAAGATGTTTGGGCCAACCTACCTGCCGAGTTCCTTCAAAAACTGTGTGCAAGTGTACCTAGAAGAATTGATGCTGTTTTGAAGGCAAAGGGTGGTCACCCCAAATATTGATTTGATGTAGATTTTTCTTCTGTTCACTCACTTTGCATTTTGTTAATTGATAAATATAAACTATTAACATGTCTATTTTTGAAAGCATTCTTACTTTACAGCATTTTTTCACACCTGCCTAAAACTTTTGCACAGTACTGTATGCTTCACAGTATAAAAAGCATATTGAACACTTGGTAGAAAATATATACATCAATACTTAATCATTCTTACAGGTTGTGATTCTGAGAAGCAAGTTGGTCCACATACAGTGGATACTATCCCATCTTTAATGGATAAGCGTTTTGTAAATTAAAGTTTTTAAATTCAAATTCAAGTTGTTCGTGGACAGACAACATAGAACATAGGTGGACATGTGTTACAGAGTGACTTATAGCCGTCATGGAAGTGGGATTCAAATTCCTGATGACTCATTTAAGCTGTTCATAGTCGACTAATAACTTTATTCATCTTGCACGTTTAGCTTCACAACTTTGCAGATCATTTACATTCACAGACAGCTACATTGCATGAAAGATAATATTCAAAACAGCATAATAGGGGCACTTTAAAATTATATTGGACACTTAGACATTTCTTTCATTGTTTTTTTCCTGAAAGTAATGAATATTTTCACCACAATCAACATTTCTCAAATTCTGTATTGTGCTTAAAGGCACACGAGGTAATTTTTGCCTCTAGAGGTCGCTTATTCAAAACAAAAGCGTAGCTTGATGATGTCACATGTCATCTAGTCCTGTCTTGTTAGTTTTCACCTTGTGTAATTAGTTTGATTATCGTCGCCTGTTTCCGTTTTACCCTCGTCATCTGTGTGTATTTAAGTTCCTCCCCTAGTCTCATCCTTTGTCGGTAATTGTCTGTGCATAGCACACTGTTACGTGTCTGCTCTCATGTTAATAAACCTGCTTGTTATTTGTGACTTAAGACTCCTGTCTTCATACCTGGCGTGACAGAATTACTGACCTCTCAACGTGAGATATAATGGACAAGATGGACTCACCCTCACTGCAGCAGCTGCTGAGCCTGGAGGCTCGACCTCACCTGCACTACTGGGTCTGGAGGTGCATGAACAAAGAACGGTGCCTCCGCCTGGCAGCCCGGGGTGCGCTCCGAGATTTCCTCCGCTGATCCCAGTCAGCCCCCAGGATCCGTGGCCACCGCTGCTAACGACCAGCTCCTCGGCTCTGCCCCCGCCGCATGCCCCGTGCGGCTCCTCACCAGCACCTCGGGCTGTCCTTTCACCAACAAGGCTCGAGGCGGAGTCCCCAGCTTCCCTTCAGGCCTCCATGCCCACAGCACCTTCTAGACCCTTAAGCCCGTCACCTGCACCTCGACCCACAGCTCCCTCATCACCTCCTCGGCCCGTCAGCCCGGAAGCTCCGCTGGACTCACTCGTCTCTCCAGGTCGGCCTACGGGGGTCGACGCTCAGCTTCCGCCACGGACTTCCGGGTTGGCGGCTACACCGTCACCCCTATGCCGTCATCGAGCTCCTCCCTCCCTACAACCTCCCCGTCATCCTCACTCGCCACAGCGTCACCCCGATCTCCCAGACCTGCGTCGGCTCCTCTGTCCCGCGTGTCAGCGGCTCGCCTCCAAAGTTCCGGGGTCCGTCGGCCAAGAAGCTCCCCCGGTTCCTCCACCAACTGCCATGGTTCTGCTGCCATCGACCGGCCCCAGCACGTCATCCATCCACACAGTCTGGACTCCTCCCTGGCCCCTCCCACTGTCAGCTTCACCATGGTGGCGGCCATCTTTCCCTGAGCACTGCCTGTCTGCAGCTCCACTCCCTCCTCCGAAGCCACCGCCTTCCCCTTCTTCCTTTTTACGGCGCGTCCTTTCCGAGGGGGGCGCTATGTCACATGTCATCTAGTCCTGTCTTGTTAGTTTTCACCTTGTGTAATTAGTTTGATTATCGTCACCTGTTTCTGTTTTACCCTCGTCATCTGTGTGTATTTAAGTTCCTCCCCTAGTCTCATCCTTTGTCGGTAATTGTCTGTGCATAGCACACTGTTACGTGTCTGCTCTCATGTTAATTAACCTGCTTGTTATTTGTGACTTAAGACTCCTGTCTTCATCCCCGGCGTGACAGAATTTCGCAGAATCATGGGAGGTGTTGTCTTCACGTCTACAGCCAGTGGAAAAGAATCCGATAGGACTTGGGGAGAAATCATATTCATGGATGAGCTAATGTATTAAAGATTTATTAACATTACTGTAGAAGCAGGCTGTGGCAAAAAGCTGTTGGAGCGGAACGAGGCTGCTGGAGCGATTGCTAATGAGAGATGAGTGCGACACACGGCTCGAGAGCAGTGGAACTTTTATTATGCCACAGTTGCCACTTCTGCTTCTTCCAGTGTATGTGGGGTAATGCAGCGCTGTTTTATAGTATTAGATACATTTGTGTGTTGAAATTTGTTTGCTTGGCAGCTGCTATGAGACACTTGCTACACACTGCAGTAAGCTAGATCGATATTAGGCATGGTAGAACATGGTATTCGTGGTAAATTAAAAAAAACGAGATTTAAGACTTATTACTTTGAGCTATATAACGATTAGTTTTCTGTCGATTAATGTATCCATACAGTTGCTCGTCTGTCTAATAAAACACATAATATATTAAATATTATCATTTAGTGTTTCCATGGTTTCTACAAAATAAAACAGGAAATGGAGGGTAACATGGGTATGATGTCATTGATAGGTGACGCACGGACACAGTCTGTTTCCTGGTTAAAATTGCTTATTTCTCTGGATTCTTGAAAACATTTGGGGTAATGTAAGCACACAAATCAATGCTGTTCAAGTTGTTTTTGGACATTTTAATCCAAAAATCTTACATATTGTGCCTTCAATTGTTTTCCTGGGGTAGAAATTACTAGGAGAGTGCGCACGTTGGTGGTAATACAAAAATGGGCATGGCATGAAAATGTGGAGAGTGTCAAAATAAAGATAACTCTTAAATATATAGGCAGCCTAAAACGTTTTTACATGTTGCATTGATAGGCCTAAATCATATTGTTAGTCATTTGATTAATGTAGCGATCCAAATCTATGTATTGTTACACTCCTAGAAATTACACTTAACATTTTTGAAATAAAATGGCTGTTCCCTATCAGTCAGTCACGTTCGACGTTACGTCGGACTGACGTCATGGGATCTCGCTTGGGAGCCCAATCAACTCCGCATAGTAAAAAACAAGCCAATCAGAATTGGCTAGTGAGATTTACATGCCGGGCTCCTCCCCCGGCATCCGGGTATAAATAGAGCCGGCATTACTCACTTCATTCATACTTTTGCTTCGGAGCCGATCGGGACACTGATCTGCCTTTCATCTTCTGCAAAGAGAAACTAAGAGCGAAAACAGCAATTTTCATTGCTAAAGGGACCAGTTCCCGCAAAAAGCAATTTTAATTGCTAGAGAAATTTCCTCTTGCTCTGTTCTCTCTCGTTGACGGACGACAACACAGCAGCGGTGGAGTGCAGCAGGCGCTGATGCGGGAACGAATCAGCGCGCATTCCATCCCTCGGTGTTCCAGCGGGAGGGCACGTCTAAAAGAGCAGCACGGGAGAAAAAGCGTCTTTTTCAAGATGTCTTTTTTCCCGTGTGTTTCTGGATGCGGTCGTTTCCTGACTTCATCTGACGGCTACGAGCGCTGTTTCACGTGTCTGGGCAGGCAGCACGCTGAATCAGCGCTCGTGGATGGTTCATGCTCTCACTGCGAGAGCATGGCCATGTTGACATTGCGATCGCGACTCTCCTTCAATGGAAGGCGGAGTCCCCTCTGTTGCTACCCAATCCCCCGTGACTTTCCAAAGGAAAGCTGCGGGAATGGTTAGCACTCTGGGAGATCTGAGGGTTACAGTGGGAGCCTCTTCGTCGGGTCAGCCCCCACGAATCTCCCACTCCTCCACAATGCCATGTGCCGTCGAGTTGCTTAGTGCTGATGCGGGTCCTTCTCGTGAGGATCCCCGCATCTCATTTGGCGCTCTGGATGAGGATCGGATGTCTATCGCTGCATCGGAGAGTGGGCTGTTATCTTCTGCAGAGGAAGATGAAGCCAAACTTCCGCCCTCCGGGGTGGTTGCATAGGCTGAGTCTGATGCAGAACTGACAGCTATGCTGGCTCGGGCCGCCGCGGGCATCGGACTCGAGTGGAACCCTCCACTGTGTTCCGAGCGCTCGCGGCTTGACAATTGGTTTCTGGGTGCGGGGCGTGGTTCACAGCCGCGGCCCGCCCCAGTGCCATTTTTTTTTCCCGAGCTGCATGAGGAGGTTCAGAAGACATGGCTCGAAGCCGTTCTTCTACCTCCTCCACTCTCACTACCCTCGATGGTGGGGCCGCCAGGGGGCACGTGGACATTCCACAGGTGGAACGGGCGATTGCGGTGCACTTGTGCCTGCAGTCGGCTGCCACCTGGCGGAATCGTCCACGTCTCTCTTCCAAGGCGAGTAAGACGATAGCGGCTCCCGCCGCTAAGGCTTACTCCGCCGCTGGACAGGCGGCCTCCGCCCTGCACGCCATGGCCATCTTGCAGGTCCATCTGGCGAAAGCTCTCAAGAGCTGCACGAGGGTAGTTCTGACCCAGGGATGTTGCAAGAACTGCGTGCTGCGACCGACCTCGCTCTCCGGGCGACAAAAGTCACAGCACGTGCCCTGGGCTAGACGATGTCCACCCTGGTGGTTCAGGAACGCCATCTTTGGCTGGACCTGGCTGAGGTGAGGGATGTCGACAAAGTTCGCTTTGTCGACGCCCCCATTTCCCAGGCCGGCCTCTTCGGCGACACTGTCGAGGACTTCGCTCAGCAGTTCTCGGCAGTGCAGCAGCAGACTGAGGCCACTGGTCACATCCTGCCTCGGCGGGGTGTGGCTTGGGCCCCAGCCTGCTCGTCGCCGGGGGCGCCCCCCTGCGGCTGCACAGGCTTTGGGTGGATCGGAGAAATCCGGTCCCCCGCAAACCTCCCGCAGGAAGGTGGCGCAGCCCGTCCTGACCACTAAAGCTGCCAAAAAGAGGCAGCAAAAGCGGTCTTGAGATGGGTGGCCCAGAGGTGGTGGAGATTGCTCTATCTCAGGAGACGGTGAAGGCACCACTCCTTCCCCCCCGGAGTGGGCCGGGGGGGTAAATCCTTCGTTCCCTGGTTCCGCCGCTGACCCCAGGGTCAGTGGTACCCACCTCAATAATAGAGCGATTTCCACTATCTCTGAGCCAAAAAGGGTCTGTGTTGTGAATGTGCGACGCACCGCTTCCTCATTCTCAACCACTCCCTCCTTCGCCACAAGCAGGTCACGGACGTGTTTGGGACGCACAGCCTCCCCGCGCCTGCCTGCTCTGTCCCTCACGGGACACACGGAGCCAAGTGAGTTCACATCACTCGCTGCCTCTACCTCGGGACGCACTGCCTCCCAGGTTGGGCCCCAGTGCTCCATGCTGCCCCCCCCCGCGGGTACTTCTGGGGTTCGGATGTTGCCACTCGTACGGTATCTGGGGGCCTGGCTAGGCCTTCCCAGCCCGTCCCGTTGGCTCATTCGAACAGTCAGACTCGGCTACACAATCCAGTTTGCCAGGCGTCCTCCCAGATTCAGTGGCGTCCTATCCACACCAGTGGTGGGCAGAGATGCCACTGTTTTGCGGGAGGAGATTGCAGTCCTGCTGGCGAAGGACGCAATAGAGCCGGTCCCACTAGCCGAGATGAAGTCAGGGTTTTACAGCCCGTACTTCATAGTACCCAAGAAAGGCGGAGGGTTACGGCCAATCTTGGACTTGCGTGTCTTGAATCGGGCCCTGTACAAGCTCCCGTTCAAGATGCTCACCGTGAAACGCATGCTCGCATGCGTTCGCGCACAAGATTGGTTTGCAGCAATCGACCTGAAGGACGCGTACTTCCATGTCTCGATCCTCCCTCGACACAGACCGTTTCTACGCTTTGCGTTCGAGGGTCGGGCATACCAGTACAAGGTCCTACCCTTCGGGCTGTCCCTGTCCCCCCGTGTCTTTACCAAAGTCGCGGAGGGGGCCCTTACCCCTCTCAGGGAAGTGGGCGTTCGCATCCTCAACTACCTCGACGACTGGCTCATCCTGGCCCAGTCCCGAGAACAGTTGTGCGAACACAGGGACCTGGTGCTCACGCACCTCAGCCGGTTGGGGCTTCGGGTCAACTGGGAAAAGAGCAAACTTTGTCCAGTACAGAGTATCTCTTTTCTCGGTGTGGAGCTGGACTCGGTCAACATGACAGCACGTCTCACCAACGAGCGCGCACAGTCTGTGCTGAGCTGCCTGAACTCGTTCTCGCAGAAAACAGTGGTCCCACTGAAACAACTTCAGAGGCTCCTGGGGCATATGGCATCCGTAGCCGCGGTCACGCCGCTCGGATTACTCCATATGAGACCACTTCAGCACTGGCTACACAACCGAGTCCCGAGGTGGGCATGGCACCGTGGCACGCTCCGTGTGGGCATCACACCGAGCTGTCGCCAAACATTCAGCCCGTGGTCGGACCTTGCTTTCCTACGGGCCGGGGTGCCCCTAGGACAAGTGTCCAGGCATGTTGTTGTCACAACAGATGCCTCCACCACCGGCTGGGGTGCTGTGTGCAATGGGCATGCTGCGTCGGGCTCCTGGACAGGACCCCACCAGCATTGGCATATCAATTGCCTCGAGTTGCTAGCAGTACTGCTGGCCCTGCGCCGGTTTCGGCCGTTGCTGCAGGGCAAGCATGTACTGGTCCGGACGGACAACACATCGGCAGTAGCGTACATCAACCATCAGGGTGGTCTACGCTCACGCCGCATGTCGCAACTCGCCCGCCACCTTCTCCTCTGGAGTCAGCGGCGACTCAAGTCACTGCGTGCCATTTATATCCCGGGCGAGCTCAATCGTGCGGCCGACGTGCTCTCACGACAGCTCACGCTCCCGGGGGAATGGAGACTCCACCCCCAGGCGGTCCAGCTGATCTGGAGCAGATTCGGGGACGCACAGGTAGACCTGTTTGCCTCTCAGGAATCTGATCACTGCCAGTTTTTTTATTCCCTGACCGAGGGGACCCTCGGCACGGATGCACTGGCACACAGCTGGCCCCGGGGCCTACGCAAGTATGCGTTTCCCCCAGTGAGCCTTCTTGCGCAGCTACTGTGCAAAGTCAGGGAGGACGAGGAGCAGGTCTTGTTAGTTGCGCCGTACTGGCCCAACCGGACCTGGTTCCCAGAACTCATGCTCCTCGCGACAGTCCCTCCCTGGCGAGTTCCCCTGAGGAAGGACCTGCTTTCTCAGGGACGGGGCACCATATGGCACCCACGTCCCGACCTCTGGAACCTCCACGTGTGGTTCCTGGACGGGACGCGGAAGACTTAAGTGGCCTACCGCCCGCGGTAGTTGACACTATCACTTCGGCTAGAGCTCCCTCTACGAGGCGCGCCTATGCTTTGAAGTGGAGTCTCTTCGCTGATTGGTGTTCTTCCCGCCGGGAAGACCCCCGGAGATGCCCGATCAGTTCAGTGCTTTCCTTCCTTCAAAGTGGCTTGGAGCGGAGACTGTCCCCCTCCACCTTGAAGGTCTACGTGGCCGCCATCGCAGCACATCACGATGTGGTCGATGGCAAGTCACTAGGAAAGCACGATCTGATCATCAGGTTCCTGAGAGGTGCTAGGCGGCTAAACCCGCCTAGACCTCCCGTAATTCCCTCTTGGGACCTTTCTGTCGCCCTAGCTGGGCTACAGAAAGCTCCCTTCGAGCCCCTTGAGTCAGCTGAGCTGAAACACCTGTCTCTTAAGACAGTGCTCCTGACGGCGCTCGCTTCCTTAAGAGGGTAGGGGACCTGCAAGCATTTTCGGTCAGCGAGGCGTGCCTGGAATTTGGGCCGGCTTTGTCTCACGTGATCTTGAGACCCCGGCCTGGATACGTGCCCAAGGTTCCCACCACTCCCCTTCGGGACCAGGTGGTGAACCTGCAAGCGCTGCCCCGGGAGGAGGCAGACCCAGCCCTTGCGTTGCTGTGTCCTGTTCGTGCTCTCGCGCTTACGTGGACCGCACGCAGAGCTTGAGAAGCTCCGAGCAGCTCTTTGTTTGCTTTGGAGGACAGCAGAAAGGGAAGGCTGTCTCCAAACAGAGGTTGGCCCACTGGATAGTGGATGCCATCGCCTTGGCGTACCATTCCCAAGGCGAGCCGTGCCCCCTAGGGGTGAGAGCACACTCCACTCGGGGTGTTGCTTCCTCCTGGGCGTTGGCGTGCGGCGCCTCTCTGGCAGACATCTGCAGAGCTGCGGGCTGGGCGACACCGAACACATTCGCCAGGTTTTATAACCTCCGAGTGGACCCGGTGTCCTCTCGTGTGCTGTCTTCAAGATAGCCACGAGAGACCGCTTGCTGCGCCATTCTCCTTTCACGAGGAGATGCGAGCGCTTGTCTACTCCTCAGTTCAGTTCCCCAGTTGGTGAACCCTGTGGAGTTCCTCCTGCATCCTTTCGGCAGTCAGACGCGGCGGAGGCGTCAGACGCTAGGTCCAGTACTCGTGTACATGCCCCCAGCGGTCAGTCCTTGTACTGGGCTAGATGCCCATATGTTTGTGGTTCCCTGCGGGTAACCCCATATGTGTATGGTCCACGGTACGGTTTCCCCGATGGTAAACCCGTGTCTTCCCTGGGCGACCAGCCCCTGCCCCTGAGGCGTAGCGTTCCTCCCAAAGCCTGGGTAGGACCTTCCTCAGGGAGCTCTCCATATGCAGATACTGCCCCGCGGGTCAGTGCATATGTGCTCCACACGTTACCTCCCTTCGGGCAGGGTGGGGTCTCCGTAGCTTCCCCAAGAGGGACGCTTTCCTGGCGTTTTTGGTCAGCTGAGAAAAACGTGGGAATTGAGTCACCGAAGCACTCTTCCCCTGAGGTAAGGAACAACAGCTTCGACCACCTCCTGAGTAAGATCCTGTCCTCTCCATCCCGCTGGTATGGAAGACATTGTAGGGCTTGCTCCGGGCGCTGGAGGGTTATGACATTCGAGGTTGCACTTGCAGGTGGCACGCCTCGGCCTGCCAGCATCTGCTTCCCCGACGCTCGTAGCGTGGCTCGGTTGCTATGGCGTTTTCCACGGGATCCCATGACGTCAGTCCGACGTAACGTCGAACGTGACTGACTGATAGGGAACGTCTAGGTTACTAATGTAACCCCCGTTCCCTGAAGGAGGGAACGGAGACGTTACGTCCCTTGCCATAGCACAGAGTCACCGCTGAGCGGCCGAGATCAGTTTCGGCTCCTCAGCAAAATATGAATGAAGTGAGTAATGCCGGCTCTATTTATACCCGGATGCCGGGGGAGGAGCCCGGCATGTAAATCTCACTAGCCAATTCTGATTGGCTTGTTTTTTACTATGCGGAGTTGATTGGGCTCCCAAGCGAGATCCCATGACGTCAGTCCGACGTAACGTCTCCGTTCCCTCCTTCAGGGAACGGGGGTTACATTAGTAACCTAGACGTTCTCTTTGTCCGAAGCTAATTTCATAGTATTTATGCAATGCATCTAAATACAACTCCATAGTATTTTCACACTTCTTGCATAATTTGACAAACTGGTGTGAATATCCCAAATGCATGCTCTTAAGTTAACCATGGTCACAAGTTCCATCGTTTTCTGCATAGTTCAAAGAGTCTGCTTCCCAAAAGCATAGTTCAAATGAACGTTTGCAAACATCATCGCATATTTGTGTGGTAGGAATGACGGCTCTCGAGCTGTGATTAGAAGCACAGTTTCTTGTTTTTATGAAATGTGGACATAATAAATCATTGTTTTAAGCAAACTAAGCAAGCTAACATTCAGTGCAATCTATTATTTTGAATATATACAAATTTACATCTTTTGTTTGTTGAGATTTAAAGCATCGTTTTTGAAGATGTGTGCACTAGTACGTAAGAACGAGACTATGATTGAATCTAGAAATAAAGGAAAATAACTGAGAAAATGAGAATTACTCCCCAAAATACCTAGCATTAATGCCATCTCAAACAGATTGATTAAGATTATTATTCCATTAAGTTCCATTAAGTTATTTCCAGGTGTTATAACACCTGCCTGACATCATTAACCAACGTGGTTCAAGAACAAATTTGCGACAGTAATGTTTCGGGAAACAGTCATGACTTGCTACTTGATTTCTTCAACAATGCATCGGACTGTGGTAGTTAAGAAGCGAGTGGCGTCGTTGTATAGAAAACACACCCGGAGCAGCTTACCATGTGTATCACGTCATCTTTCAGCCTTCAGCTGGTAATTTCCTCTGATTTCACAAAAACACAATTCAAACTTTCATTCTAGGCTCAGGAAATGCCACACTGTGTAATTTTAAAATGTTTTCTGCGCCCTTGAAATTGGTTGCCCTTGATTGTCTCTGTCCATTTCCCTCCTCTTCGACGCAGAAATGGAACTGCCCCCAGATTACGTTGTTTAATTGAATTTGCCTGCGTTTGGTTCGTCGTAGTGAGAAAGAGGAATATTTCTCAGAGCCCCACGCTGACCTTCAGGCACACTGTGATTACATTATGTTCTCATTAGCAGGGTGCACTGACTCAGTGGATGGCACTCTGCCTCCCAATGAGTGAGGCTGCTCTCCATCAGGTCCTCTTTGACCTTCAGTGCACTGCTTTATCATACTCTTCTCAATACTAATTACTCACTTTAATCGCTAATGAATTATTGAATAATCTATTATGGGCATGTGCGATAGGCTCATGAATATGGCATTTGTTGATTTAATTGGACTGTCGTTGTTTTGGCTCTGGCTGACAAACTGACAAACTCCACTTTGTAACCTCGCTGAAAGTGAGTGTGACTTAAAAGGGGACGCTCATTGTGAACAGAATGAGAATTTCACTTGAGGAAAGAGCCTTATTCAGTTAAATTTACATGTTAATTCCTGTTTTAGTAATTGTATTGTGCTTTTGTTATTTTTATTGTTTTATTATGTTTATCTTTAGCTTTAATTATTACTTTTTTATTTTAGGGTTACAATTTATTTTGATGGTAAATGATGAAGATAACTTTTAGACTGAAACTGGATGTTTATGAATGGATAGTGGATACATTTATATAGTTTCTGTGGAGTTGATTCAACTCATCAACATGTTAATCTTTTGTGCAAATCCTGTGTTGAATTGACCCTCGTTTGTGAAGCAGTCCGGCGTAAAATGGCGGCATCAACAACACTCTACCCCAACAACTCTTCCTCTTCTCTAAAGCAGCCCAAGATGGTCTCGCCCCTTTTGGTGAGTGTTCTTGGGGGCGGGGTTTATTTAATATTTGGAGTGTGGGATGTCACAAACCTGGGAAGAAGCTCATTGTAGTCCCTACCAGCCTTTTTTTGTAGTCCTTGAAAAGCGATTTCTGTAAAAGAAAATGTCTCTGCATTGAACTTTGAGCGTCGTAACAGATATTGTTTCTGCTCAAACAGCAAGATTACACAATAACTGAAGTTAAAAAAGTAATATCATAATCAAACATTCACGAGTTCACAGTTACAAATAATCAGATAGAGTAATTAGTATGCATATTTTGCATGCTGTCCGAGGAGAGGGCTCAGAGCTCGGTATTTGGCCCGAGCCCAGAGTACTCCCCCGTATTCTAGTGTAAGAAGTAACCAGGCAAGTGTGAGGAGACTGGTGGAGGGATGCTGAAAACTGCATAAAAGCATAGGTGAGTCGACTGCGTCGATATATGTACAGTCGTGGCCAACAGTTTTGAGAATTTCATAAATATTAGAAATTGGAAAAGTTGCTGCTTAAGTTTTTATTATAGCATATACTCCAGAATGTTATGAAGAGTGATCAGATGAATTGCATAGTCCTTCTTTGCCATGAAAATGAACTTAATCCCAAAAAAAACCTTTCCACTTTATTTCATTGCTGTCATTAAAGGACCTGCTGAGATCATTTCAGTAATCGTCTTGTTAACTCAGGTGAGAATGTTGACGAGCACAAGGCTGGAGATCATTATGTCAGGCTGATTGGGTTAGAATGGCAGACTTGACATGTTAAAAGGAGGGTGATGCTTGAAATCATTGTTCTTCCATTTTTAACCATGGTGACCTGCAAAGAAACGCGTGCAGCCATCATTGCGTTGCATAAAAATGGCTTCACAGGCAAGGATATTGTGGCTACTAAGATTGCACTTAAATCAACAATTTATAGGATCATCAGCAACTTCAAGGAAAGACGTTCAATTCTTGTAAAGAAGGCTTCAGGGCGTCCAAGAAAGTCCAGCAAGTGCCAGGATCGTCTCCTAAAGAGGATTCAGCTGCGGGATCGGAGTGCCACCAGTGCAGAGCTTGCTCAGGAATGGCAGCAGGCAGGTGTGAGCGCATCTGCACGCACAGTGAGGCCAAGACTTTTGGAAGATGGCCTGGTTTCAAGAAGGGCAGCAAAGAAGCCACTTCTCTCCAAAAAAAACATCAGGGACAGATTGATCTTCTGCAGAAAGTATCGTGAATGGACTGCTGAGGACTGGGGCAAAGTCATATAATCCAACAACAGTTTGGTGAAGAACAATGCATTTTCCAGCACGATGGAGCACCGTGCCATAAGGCAAAAGTGATAACTAAGTGGCTCGGGGAAATTTTGGGTCCATGGCCTGGAAACTCTCCAGATCTTAATCCCATTGAGAACTTGTAGTCAATCCTCAAGAGGTGGGTGGACAAACAAAAACCCACTAATTCTGACAAACTGCAAGAAGTAATTATGAAAGAATGGGTTTCTATCAGTCAGGATTTGGCCCAGAAGTTGATTGAGAGCATGCCCAGTTGAATTGAAAAAGAACGGCCAACATTGCAAATACTGACTCTTTGCATAAATGTCATGTAATTGTCGATAAAAGCCTTTGAAACGTATGAAGTGCTTGTAATTATGTTTCAGTACATCACAGAAAAAACTGAAACAAAGATCTAAAAGCAGTTTAGCAGCAAACTTTGTGAAAACTAATATTTATGGAATTCTCAAAACTTTTGGCCACGACTGTAGGTTTCCGCTCATGCTGATTGGCAGACATGTCGATTGCTGATTAATGACTGCTGGTTGGAGTGATGTGATGATTAGTTAGATCATTTGAACGTGTTCCTCCCGAACTTTGTTAATAAAACATCATAAAGTAAGAAATGTTGCTTAGGCAGCTAAACAAAGCTTTATTTCATTTGACGTAACAATTTTTAATAGTTAAGTCAAGTCACCTTTACTTATACAGTGCTTTTTACAATACAAAATGTGGCAAAGCAATTTTACTGTAATAATTGGCAAATCATTTTTGGCTGCACAGCAGCTCCCTTAGAAAATGGTGTCATGGTCCATCTTATCCTATATATTTGTATTGATTCATTCTGTTGCAAAGATCAATAGTTATTAGTCTAGTTAATTTATGTATATCAGCACTGGAGAAAACAGTGATGTAATCATCCAGCTCAGCTCAGTTCGCATACAACGGCGCCAATGCAGGCATACTAAAAACATTGCTGAATATCAAGCTAGTGTAATAGTTTCAGTTACAACTGAATATAATGATATCATTATATAGAGATGACTTTAAAGTTATTCCACAAATAAGATCAAATGTAATTTATTAACTGGAAATTTAAAAAAGTAAAATTGCACGGAAACTGGTGTAATGTGCGTTTTTTCAATGGCGTCTTTCATGCGATGAATTTGCAATTGAAGTTTTCTGTATTTAAATGCCCGCTGACAAGGCCAGAGAAAATGAAATCAGAGCACCTCCTCCCTGTACCGACTCAAATTAGAGCACTGCCTTCCTATCATAACTAATGCAATCAGAGACAAAAGATTATGCTGCGTTTGAAGTAATGCAGGAGAGACGGAGAGAAAGAGAGAGAAGGAACCAGAAGGGGAAAACAGAAAGGGAGGGGGTTTTGGGGATTAAGCTGTGGAAAAATTTGTTATTAAGAGAAAAGGTCACCGAATGCTATTACCCACAACCTGATTAGCAAAAGGGCCTTAGGCCAATGCATCAATGCCTTCTTCCCAAAAGCCCCTTGCTTGCGCAAACGCATATGTGAGCCTTGCGAAGACAAAAACTCTGACAAAGAGGGAGTTGCAAAGTCAGTTGTGATTTGGTATTTGAATGTGTCGTTCTCGACAGTCTTTTACAGATCAATTACCGCACTGGCAGCCATGTGGCAGTCTGGGAGATGGGGGCTACATTAGCCGTATCTGACACAAAAAGAATCAGACAATTCCACTGTAGAACCAAACCATTCCCAGCATGCTCTCTGGCCAACATGGGCCACTGCCATTCACTCCCTCAAGCCAGTCGTACTGACAGACCACACAAATGTGCTAGTGTAGATTAAGACTACAAGCTGCTAATTTACTCTGACACTGCTCGATCCCTTTAAACTGTGAAAGACCAGTGGAGACACGCTGGTGCTAATAGAGTATGCTGCAAGGAGATTCCAGCACAGCCGATGTCTCCCGAGATAAGTTTGTTTGTCATCCTAATGAAAAGGCAATATTAATATTGAAGACTTTATCCCCTGGACACTCTGTCAGATATTTTCATAACATGGAGAAGATTCTGATGAAGGCCCCACTGGCTGCTTTTTCTCTCTGTTAAAAGGGTGAAAAGAGGTGAATGACATGATGCTTTTTTGGTCAAGATATTAGCACTGTAAGGTAACTGATAATTACGATTATTTTTCTCAAAAATTGCACTTCTTTTAACCTACTATGACAGCTTTATCAAATAGAAAACTTAATATATATAAATAAATAAATGAACTCCACTAGACCCCTGAAGGTGTGTTGTGGTATATAAAGCTGCAGATCCTTTAAGTCCTGTAAGATGCGTGCAATGGCCTCCATGGATCAGACTTGTTAGTTTCAGCACATCCCACAGATGCTCGATAGAATTGAAATCTGGGGAATTTGGAGGCCAAGTCAACACCTCAAACTCGTTGTGCTCCTCAAACCATTTCTGAAGCATTTTTGCTTTGTCATGGCGCATTATCCTGCTGAAAGAGCCACAGCCACCAGGGAATACCGCTTCCATGAAAGACTGTACATGGTCTGCAACAATGCTTAGGTAGGTGGTACATGTCCAAGTAACATTCAAATGGATGGCAGGACCCAAGGTTTCCCAAAAGCCCAAAGCATCACACTGCCTCCGCAGGCTTGGAGAATAAGAAGTCTTGCCCTTCTTCTTCTTCGCTTCCCAAGTAAGCGACACCATCCACGTGATGTAAAAGAAGATGTGATTCATTAGACCAGGCCAGTACTGATGCTCAAGTGCCCATAATTGGTGCTTTCAGCAGTGGACAGGGGTCAGCATCAGCACCAGCACCCTGACTGGTCTCGTCTATGTAGCTCCATACGCAACAAACTGTTGCGCTGTGTATTCTGACACCAAAACTTCTTGAGCAATTTGAGCTATTAGTAGTTTGTCTGATGGATCGGACCACACGAGCCTGCCTTCGCTCCACATGTGCATCAGTGAGCCTTGACCACCCATGACCCTGTCGCCGGTTCGGTTTCATAGAAAAACAAACCATAGATTCAGATCACTCAACAAAAGCAAATTCATACAGACTGACTGCAAAGCAATTTTATTTTCTTGTTATTGCTTTACATCAGTGACTGGCGTGGAAGAGAAGAAATTGTTGAAAGTCGTAATTTTTGGGGGATTTTGGCACACAAAAAGTTTTCTCGTCGCTTCATAAAATTAATGTTGAACCACTGTAGTCACATGAACTATTTTAACGATGTCTTTACTACCTTTCTGGGCCTTGAAAATGGTAATTACATTGCTGTCTATGGGGATCAGAAAGATCTTGAATTTCATCAAACATATCTTAATTTATGTTCTGAAGATGAACGAAGCTCTTTCTCTTTCTCCTTGTATATTCATATTGAAATGTCTGATCAAATCAGAGATGTCGAAAATGAAAACATTTAATAAAATGACGACCAGCTAGAATATAAAATATTTTTTATAATTTTAAATTAGTCACACTATTAGCATTATTATGAAGATTTTATTTTAGTCTTATTTCAGCTTGAAAATTTACCAATAACCTATATCAAATTCATAACTCTAGATGGATCTCTCACAATAGTGAAGCAACTGCTGAGATTAATCTTTGAAAGATGACATCATCTTGCAACACAATATTTTTTTTCTTGCATCACCTAATGATGCACAGACATCAATTCCCGACGTACTGTACAAAACACAAGGGTGACACCCAACAAATAATAACGATAAAAAAAGATAAACTCTGAACATTACAAAATAAACCTGTCAAAACAACAAACGGCTAAAAGTGAAGCACAAGTAAGTTACGCAGCACAGATAAAAAAAAAAATAAAAAAATAAAAAAAACTACAGCATAATCTATTTATGCTGCATTACATGCTGGGTACCTGCACATAGTACATATGTACTGTATCGTTTAGTTATTTTTGTTTTGTAATACTGTAAAGTAATATTGATTTTTACAGTACAATGTAAAAACATGCCAGTGAAGTATTGTAGATTTTACAAGAAATTTCTGAGAGTGCAGAGATAAAAAAGCTCTACTGTGACATTACTGTGAAAGTAATGCAGTTATTAACCTAGAATATACTGTAATTTAACAGTGTAAAGATACAAGCTCAGAAACATTTAATTTAATAATTTAATATTTTGAAAGAGCTTTTTATTTTGAGGTATCACTTTCATTTTTAGGCTATTTTATGTTCTTTTGTAATTTTTAAAATAGTTTTTAATTTTTTTTATTCAGCAATAACATCACCTGGGTACAACTGTATGTAAAATGTCATGTGGTGCGACTTTTTTTTCCCTTTGTTTTTTAAAAAAATAAATTGAAAAACTTAAAATGAAAAACAAGGATGTGTAACCTTACATGTATTGAATGTGTAAGAAAAATACATTATTGATGGTTACACCATTTTTACTTCATTTTTATTTTTCAGAACCACAAACATGAATACAGTGTGTACTTTTTAAAGTTTTTAAAATATATATTTTTATATTAGTTATCATGAACACCGGTATATGCAAGAACATATATTAATTTTCTCCATCGACTAATAATAGAGCAATTAAATTCTTTGATTTGTTTTAATGTTGCTGTTCTTAATTCTTGGAACAGGAAAACTGCTCAACATTTCTGCATTGAACCATTCTCCTCCTCCTCTCTCCATCAATATCCCTCCTTCAATCCCATCTCCCCCCTTCTATGTGAAACAGATGTGAATCCTGACCCAGTTCCATCTCTCCTGCTTCTCTTAGGCATCCATTGAATCCACAGACAGACAGACAGAAGTTATAAAACTTTTATTCCAACTGCAAGCAGGGAGAACAAACAGCAAGAACAAAGCTAAGCCACAAAAGGGAATAATAGACAAAGAAGAGACTGCGTGAGAGAAAAGACAGCATGCTCCTTTACGACTGAGTGATGTGCTGTCCAACTGAGCCTTTCAGTCTTTTGCCTCTGTATAGATTTGTCGCCAGCCTTTTGCAGTTACTGGTGGAGACAGACACCGAAAGACCGAAAAGACCGTCCTTCTTTCAATGCTGGATACACATCTTCAATACCTTAATGCTTGTTCCTGTGTGCCGAAATGCAAAAGATCGTTTCTGCTTTTGTTCTGTTAAGCTATGGGTAATGAAGTGGTAAATTAAAGCGGATATGTCACACTCTGACACAAAACTCATTTTCAGGTGATGTAGGGCTGAAGTGTTTTACATTGAAAATGTCTGTCAGATTCATAGCCTGGTTAGCACATCATGCACTTTGTCTGTTTGAGGGAACACCGGTGATTTTGGCACAGTTGATGTCCTGGGAAAGACTATATGAAGCAATATAGTAGTATGTTTGTCCATTGGTGTGGTAAAGCTTCCACATGTAGGTAATTTGAGTTCAGATATATATATTTTTTCAAAATAACCAAGCATAATTGCAACTGACCAAGATAGCCATACATCAGCATGCATTTTTGCGTGGAAGAGAGCTTTGACATTTTGATAATGGCTCCTTTTGTTCACAGGTAAAAATGTCATATGAAATACATGAAAGTGTACGATGACAGAAGCAACTGCAAATGATCGATGGAAAGTGTGATTCAGTTGGAACAGCCGAGTTTAGAGCTGTTGAATGGGTGATTTAGTAGACTGTGGTGCTCAAGTGGAAAATGTGAATTTGAATCTGTCTCGCAACATTCCCCAACAGTTTCGCAATTTTAAGTGATGGCAATATAGGTTTTGACTAGATATAAAGTCTTTTCTTAAAGGAATAGTTCACTCTATAGAAAACATAACTAACCTATACTCATTTACGCACATTCATGTCTTCTGCAGAACAGATATTTCAAAGAATGTCTCCACTTTTGTATGTTCACTAAAAGTCATTGAGGTCAAATGTTGTGTTAAACACCGTTGACCTTTTGGGTGACCTGTCCCTTTCAAAACTGCTATTATAGTCAGCAGCACAATTGATGATAATGTGACTGAGACTTCAATTATTTCAGAAAAGTAAAAAATTGTTTGTAATGACTGTAATGCACGGTACAGACTACAGACATTCAAGCACAAAGCCGTTTGTGTGTGTGCGCGCTTTAAGAGTCCTCCCTCTGGATTTGATGTGATGAAGTAGCGCATTGAGGACACTGATATTAGAGAAGAAATCCTAGGATGCACAAAAAAGCATTTATCTTATGAAATGAGAAATTTATTTGAAGCCTTTTTTGCTCATTTTTCTAAGGAGATCTCTAGGGAAATAGTTTTTAATGAGCCATGTTTAGATTTGTAAGGAGGAAAAAAGTTTACGTGTCATAAAAATAGATGCTTTTTTCTTAAAGACTTTTTGGTCTCACAACAGTTTTAAATTGTACCATGCTGTGAAAAGAAAATGATACAGAGCAAAAGACAGGCCAAATGGTATACTGTGAGAGAATGATGGCCTTGCATCAGGGCAAGACCTCTCATTTTCCTGTTGTATTTTATTGTCACTATAACTTCACTTGAAATGTATTTTTTATTAAAGGATAATCAGAAAATTAGTGTTGTTCTGGACATATTTATACCGAGATTCATTTTCAGATTTTACTTCAATGCAGAGTTGAAGTGAAGAGTAACTAACTAAAAGTTGCAAAAGCTTCGATCTCTATTATTATCAGTGGTGCAGCTGTTTTCAAAAAAGTGCACAGCAGCTGTGGCTTTTCCAGTGACTTGCTTCTTTTTCCAAAAAGCAGTGATGTAGCTTCACAAATGGCTACATCACTGTATTTTTTGCTGAGTGAAATAATCATATGTAGTTCTGGAAAGTCTGATTTGATTCTTTTCATAAAGAAGGTTCAAAATCCACCATTTTGCTGTTCATCACTATTTTTGGGGGTGGGGGAGGGGGCATATTTTGTACATTTATCTGTTCAAGTTTAATAACAATTCATTCATTTACAAACCCCAATTGTTTCTGCAACAGAGAAATACTGTTTAAATTAAATTAAAATAGCTGATAGTTATTACCCCCCCCCCCCTCCCATATAGATTTGATAACACTTTATTTCAATAGTCCACTTTATACATTTTACTCTTTGCAACTGCATGTCAACTAGCAATCAATGGAGTATTAGTAAACTGTCTGCTAAATATCTGCTAACACTATTTTGATACTCCTCAACAGACATTCTACTGACTATAAGTAATGTTGCAAGTGCAACTTATTCTACGAACCCAAACCTAACAGTCTAGTAATGCTCTAATTACATGCTGACATGTAGTTACAAATTAATGAGTGTTAGTTTGCTTGTATCACAAAGTAACTTATAGTTGGTAGAATGCCTAAAGTGGACTATCAAAATTAAGTGTAATCATAGATTTTGCCATATATGTTGGAATGAGATACAAAGTGTGAAACCCCCAAAATTTGTTATGAGATGTTAAGTCAGAAATGTACAGAAGTAGCCTGGGATCATGATGGCAGCAATCACACCCCTGGCCGCTTCAACAGTTAAAAGCACGGTTGCCCTAAAAGAGCAAAAGTAGTTGATGTTCCGTCTTTTTAAAGATGGCATTCCACCCGTGTGTTTCTGGATGAGGTCGTTTCTTGGCACCATCTGACATCCATGGTCTCTGCCTCATCTGTCCAGGCCATAAGTATGCTGACGTTCTCACTGCGAGAACATGACCATTACAGTTTTAATATCGAGATTCCAACACAGTACCTTGGAAAAGGTGGAGTCCCCTCTGCTATTCCCTGTTCTGGTTTCTATGCACTACAGAGGACCACTTCAGTTATTACACAGGGTTATCTGAGGATTGTAATGGGGGCCAGTGCCCACGGGCCTCCCAATCCTAACATACAGCGCAGGCTGTGGAATTTCCTGATGATTCTGCGGGCCTTTCTCATGGGGGACCTAGCGTTTCATTCGGATCACTCTTGGAGGACCAGATGTTTATCGAGGTCTATCGGAAGTTGGGCTTGAGTCCTCCTGGGATGAAGACTTACCAGTGCTACCCCCTTTGGGGAGAGTAGCACTGGTCGAGTTGGACCCATCAACACACAGGACAGAATCAGCATCTATTAAGCCACTGCATGAACATGTCTTACCAAATGGGTGGGGGAACAAATTCTGACAGCTGGAATGTTTTCTGGATTCTGTTCCCCCCATGTTTCTTATATAAGGTGGTTCTAATATTTATCAAACTGATGCTGCTTAAGCTTTATCCACTTTCAGGATATAATCATCACCTTTCAAGCCACTACATCAACATTTGTCGTGATTTGGGTGGGGGAACGGTTTCCGACAGCTGGATTGTTCGCCATCAGATTCTGTTCCCCCCATGTTTCTTACTCAAGGAGGTTCTAATATTTACCAAACTAAAACTGGTTGAGCTCCTCCATCTTTTAAACCACTACAAAAACATTTCTCATCATGGGGGTGGGGGAATGGATGCCAGATTGTTTGCTGTCGCATAATTCGTAACATTCGTAAATGGCTTTTTAACTACAGAGACGATAAACGCTAAACTGGAGTGGTAGTCCTTTTAGCTAAACATGTTCACACAGCATCCAAAAATCAAATTAGAGCCGGCGGAAATGTTTTAAAATCACTTCTACCCTGATGGAAACCTGGAAAATCTGCTTGGCTGTGTATGTTTGAGTTTTTTCAGATTGTGCGTGAGGAAAACCGTCTTCTTAACGCTGCAATGTTTGTTGATGTTGAGTGATGAGCTGTTGGCGCAACGTGCATCTTACCTTTTTTAAATCATCTTTTACCATTTCAAAGTGCATCCGATTCCACATTTTAGATTTTCTTATCCCAGATATTGTTAAAGATTTAAATCCTTATCGCTAAAATACTCCGATCATGGAAAGTGAAACTTAAATCTGTTACAGGGGTGGTTAGATTCATTCATGCACATTAAAAATAGCTTACATTAAAAGCTTCTTTCTTTTCACATTTTAATTAATAGCATTATCATTATAGGCTGTATGTTAACTTATTGGGAGAAAACCAGTAATTCTATGTGAAATCAGACATTGAGCACCCCCATACACCCAAAATGGTATGAACCTTGATCATCTAATAACACCTCTTCGCAAATTTGACCATGAGATCCTATCGAATCTTCGACTATTCCGGGTCACCCCTATTAAACTGTAAGCACAAACTCTATGCAAAAGCAGCAGCCCTTCTGGAGCACAAAAAAGCTGATTGTATTAGTGGACTAGTGTAGGGAACAGTGAATGCAGGTATAGGAGGCAATTTCAAACATAGCTGCTCTTGTCAACTGAATATGACAAGGAACAGGAACAGAACAGAACCCAGGCAAAGCAGAACAGGAAACAGAATGAAAATGAACACAAAGAAAATAGACTGGAACATAATCTTGACAGGACCTTTGCAGGAAAACGTTCAGTATAAAAATCTTTCAGTATTAAAATGTCTCCCTCTCCTTCCTTCCTTATAATTAAGGTTTCAAGAGTAACGTTAGGGGGAGCAGTGGTAACTGTTTCTAGCATCTAACGACTTCATCTAGATGCAGTGCTTTTGTCATATAAGAAGACATATGTTCTCCTGAGAGCCGTGGACTGTGCCTGGATGTGTGGAGTACTGAAGCTGATCAGACTGTGTCAGAGACCTGCTGAGAAATAGATTACAGTCAGTCAATGCAGTGAAGACTGCTGCGAATCAAGATGCCGACTATGAGAGGATGTCAGTTAGTGTAAGTGTATATGTGTGTGTTTAACGCTAGAAAGAGAGATAGGAAGACGACAGCGCATGTACACAGCCTATGGTGAGGATTACAAGGTTGGAGTTCTCGTAACCTTGTATGAAAGGATTTTCCATAAAATTTGCCTCTGCAACCCAGCTCAAGAATACTGTGCTCATTACTAACTATTAGAACAATTTCTTAAAGGGACAGTTCACCTAAAATGATACCCTCATGACATTACACACCTTTAATAATGTTATTCTCTGAAAATCTTTCTTTTTCTAAAGTCAGCATGATATGGATAATTCGATATTACTGTACACGATAATCTTTTCTCCCCAATTGTAGCATATTTCCCGCATGTAGAACCGCTCTCCAAGCCGAACACAAATTAATTAAAGTGATGTGCACGGATGATTCATTTATAATTAACACTGCAATATGCCACTTAAAAAAGGGATTGTCAAAATTGTCGATTTTGATTTCATGGTGACTTTCCTTTAAAAGTAAGTAGGATGATTTCTTTGAAATATTATATTATTTTTATCATCTCATCCATTGGTAACAGAGACTTGGAATAAATAATATCTGAAGATCCTACATTTATCCTTAGGAGTCAGATCCATTAAGTGCTCTTGTGTGTGTCACTGGGCTGTGGGAGTGGGATAGTGGGCGGCAGGTGGATGAAGAGCATTGCATGCTGGTCTGTATGGTAATAAGATATAATTGCACAGTACGTTCAGCATGCCTGTCGTCTTGAAATTCAAAGGGAATTTGCATCATTATGTGCAGACTTTTCAAATATGCTAATGTTTTTTTTTTCTCAACGCTCACAGGCATCTTTCAGTGCAATTAGATCCTCTCAACTGACTGTGTAATCACAAGATTTCCAAGCAGAAGGGGGGGAAAAACACTTAAAATGTTTCTGTTAACTTTAAATTACACATAGTGAAGTGCCCTATACAAAAGTCTCTGACAGTTTTTGTAATCATATCCAGAGGAAATAGTCCCAGGAAATGAAGTTCATTATAATTTTGAATTAATTATAATTTGTAATGATTTAAATCATATAAGACACGCATTCAAGTTTTACTTTAAAACAAAAACTAGAGAATGAAAAGAAAGTAGCTTAATTTTATTCATAATCCTGATTCATAACTTACAGTACTAGGCTGAATTTAGTCTTGTGTAGTGAGACTTTTGGTTCAACGACATATGATACCAACATTAGACCTTTGTATATGTGTTCAACTAGATTTTTCCCTTTCTTTATTGTAAACACTCTTATATTGGCAGACGGATAAACTTCCAAACCTCACACAAATCTGAAACATTTTAGAAAATATAAAGTTCTGCTCATGGGTATTTAGTTTACTTGCTATTGCACTGATTATTTCATCATCATCAAAAGCACAGGCTGGTAACTTGTAAACAAAACCTTTTTTTCCCTCATGGATTGATACAACACCTGTTCGTTCTTTCTTTCAGAAGTTGTGTAAAGCCAGCCAACCAGATTAAAGTTCATCAAGAAAACGCTTGTGCAATATGAATCAGATGGTCAGTTTGTGGGTAAAATTAACCTTGTTTAAAGATAAACCTTCCGCATGAGTCTAATAATGGTGCGCAACTGAGGTCAACAACATCTTTTTAAAAATCCATGATCAGCATGGAAGAAAAGAAGCCCTTCAGCTTGTTATCGTTTTATTTATTCAAATGGTAATTTATCTTTTTTCATTCCTCAGAAATCAGCTTCAGAGGGATGAGACATGCCCATAAACCCATTCCTTGCAAACCTGTACCGCCTCAGAAAATCTGAAAATGATCATTTTCTACAAAAGGCCATTGTGGGCTGCTTCTCTGGTAGAAATCAATGGTTCTCCCAAATCTCCTCGAACAAGACTGATTGCGTGAGACAGATCGAAGAGCACAATAGACTTTCAACAACAGAGCTGTGTTAGCCAGGGACTTGGATTTGTTGAGTTAAGGTATCTTCTCACGTTGTTTTTTAATAAAGAGAAAAAGAAGTGGAGCAGTTGAAGAGATGTTTTTATGTTTTTTCCCCCCCACACATCTGAATATCTGCTCATTTTGCCTCGCTGTTTTCTTCTCCCACACCAAGTCCTGCTTAATTATGGAACAGCACCGGTGGCCATCTTAATTCAATGCTTTAATAGTTTGTATGTATAAAATGAAATGAAAAGATTATTTGCTGTGGTCAATCACGTTGATGACGTGCCATGTTGAATGCAGACGGAGGAAGCCTTGGACCTGCTGACGGTGGCGTCTGTTTGTCGATCTGTTGGACTGCATTGCTCATTTGGGTCAAGTGCACGGTAATCAATGATGCCTCTGGGCAGACGAGTCAAAGGCGATATTTCACTTTAGAGGAAAAAAAGAACAGAGGAAGATCAAAGCCTGGCATGGAAAAGCGGTCCACTGGCCTTGGCTTTGAACTTCATGCTGATATTAACTGAGTCCATCCCTCAACTAAGAGAAAAAAACTGCAATAACAAAATAACAATAATCATGCATGTCCTACAGCATACTAAATAATAAGACTTAAAGGGACATTTCAACCAAAAATGGAAATTGTCATTTACTTACCCTCTTTACCCCTTTTTTCTTTTTAAAGGGGACATATCATGAAAATCGGACTTTTTCCTGATGTTTAAGTGCTGTAAATTGGGTCCCCGGTCCACAGAAAATGTAAAAAAGGACAACACTTTGTTTTGGTAAGCCTTGAAAAAAACCCCTAGTGACGTAGCAAGTGGATCTTATTATAATATTACCTTCCCTTAATCTGCACATTTCCACCCACGGTGCCGCCATTTTGTTTTCACAAGTAGCAACAGTGTAGAAGTTCAAATAAAGCATGCTAACTGTTCTGTCATTAGCTGCACAGATGAGCACAGAACAATGTGAAGAGTCTTGTTAGCTTGGATAGCCTGAAAGTTGACCCTGGCGAGCTTAAGTTTAAAGTCTGAATAAATGAAATTAAAACAATTAGTATAATTTTCAACAATGCTGGTGAGCAAACCGTTTCGGTTACCATTGACTTCCATAGTGTGTGCAAAACAAACCAACTCTGTAACATTCTTCAAAATATCTTATTTTTTGTTCCACAGTGGAAACAAAAAAGTCATGCAGGGTTGGAAGGACATGAGCATGAGTAAATGATGACAGAATTTTCATTTTCAGGTGAACCATCCCTCTACTTCTGATAAAAACAAAAAAAAAAATAATACTAAATGTAATATTATTATATTTATAACACAACAAATCTAGATATTTCAAGCAAAGGTCAAGATTACCACCCTTTTCTCACTTTGAAATCCTGAATTATTAATATTATTGTTGTCACTCATAAAATCCAATAAATCAAGGTATCACATAAAAAGCAAAGGTCTTTGAGAATGATTTCCGCCTTTCTCTCTTTTATCCATTTCATGCTTTTTGCGTGTTTTTCGTAACAGCAGCGGTTGGTTTTAATTGCAGGGAGAAACAGCTTAGGGTTTAATTGCGGCAGATTTCCAGAGTTGTTTTGTCCATTCTTGTCTACCTGCTGGTTCCACGTTCCACCCCTACCAACAGAAATAATAGTTTGTTTCTTTTAAAAAACCCACTAACCACAACCATGAGCTTTAGACCATATGAAGGCCCTGCATTCAGAGTAGTACAAAGCCATTAACGGCCACTCGTCCACAAAACATCGGTTTTGTGGCGAGAATCTAAAGAGCATCAGTGTCGGAAAAAGAACGGTGATATTTTGCTCAATCCCTACGTATTGAATTGTGATATTTTCTGACATTTAGCAGTTGTCATCGTGCTGCGTACCTATGTGCTGAATACTGATAGATCGCGGGTCTGCGGACAGGGTAAGCAAGTGGCACTTAAAATGCGAGCAGAATAGTTGAAAATCGAAATCTGGGTTTTCTGAGAATCATCTGTATGTGTGGTTTGTCCACAGAAATAATCAACGACATATAGTATTATTTTCTTATTATTCTGTGTGGGCTATTAATGGCTAGTCCATTAACCAGTGGAATATTACAGTATTATAAAATCTTCTTTGTAGGCTGCAAGGTCAAGACTAACAAACCCTGTTGGGTTTATTCAAAGGTGTCATTGTCACAGAATCTTGCCGGACGCAACAGTGTCAGAAACCTTTAATGAGAATCATGAGAGCTGTGTAGTAATGCAACACTAAAGTAGCCTTTATCTCTTCTTGCATGTTAAATCACAACTTTAATTGCTGGGTATGCCATGATGTGCTCTAAAGATTACAGTTATAATTGAATGCAAAAGTCAATGCAATCACACAACTGGCTTCATTTGGGTCTTGATTCTATAGAGTTCATGGGCAGTCTAATAGTAAAACTTCAAAGAAAAGAAAGCTGAAATGTAATTTAACAGCTCTCATATTTAGACCTGCTGCTGCTTTGATACTTCTTTGTGCTGTTGTGCCAACAGACTTCAGAAGGTTTTTAATATACATACTTAGTCACTGGTGTAACTAGGATTGTATGGTGCAAAAACACTTGATGGGCCACATCAACCTACGAGAATGAACACATTAATCATATTTTGTTTATTCAATGGTGGTTCAGTTCTATATCCTCAAAAAACCTTTTCACAAAATATGTGAATTCCTTCATGTTCTTTGACAGTGGCTAAAATGATTTGGCCTGAGCACTTGTGTAACCCGGGTCCTACTCAACTTGCTCCAAGTGGGCCTTTGACTTTAAAATTTTTTTTTTTTTTTAAGTCTACTATCGAGGTTTTAAGTAGAGATGGAACTTTTTGTACATCATAAACCACTGAAATCAGTTGATAAATACAAACGTTATTTTCGTGTTTATCCATAAAAACCGCAGGTCGCCAGTTTACTCGTATTTGTTTACAGTGCAGTCTTTCCCTCAGCAATATGGCGGACGCGTTGACGTATTGCAGTAACGTTCCAAAGTTGCCAGTGGGGTGTCTATGTATTTTATTATGTCTATGGACAACACTATCAACGGCGAAATTAAGCTGCAGTCAGGTGGTACAGGTCAGTGCTCTTTAAGTAAATGGTAAATGGACTGCATTTATATAGCGCTTTCACAGACCTATGGCCACCAAAGCGCTTTACAATTCTTGCCTCACATTCACCCATTCACACACACATTCATACACCGACAGCGACGTCAGCCATACAGCTCGTCGGGAGCAGCTGGGGTTAGGTGTCTTGCTCACGGACACCTCAACACTTGGTCAGGTGGAACCGGGGATTGAACCACCAACCTTCCGGTTAGTAGACAACCCACATGAACCACTGAACCACTGTCAGTATGTATGTAACCACTGAACCAGTATATGTTCATTATTATTGTAATTTTATATGTGTTTTGAGACATGAGGTAGTTTAATACCATCTCTCGTGACGCTTTTGTTTCCTCCCTGCTGTACGAGTTCATGTGTTTTGAAGGAGGCGTGGCTTTTGGGAGGCTCTGAAGGGTTAGGCTCTTATGCTATCAAAGCTAGCTCACTATTGCTAGCTTCTTTGAAAATAACCTATAATTGTTTTAGAGTTAAATAAGAAAATTGCGCAAAAATAGTAGCTTCAGTAGTGTATGAGAAAGCTAATTAGATACTGTATGCTTTTTTCATCATCATTTAACAGCGTGTTTTATAATCAAATGAGCAAATGCCATCTTTTGCAAACGCTCATGAGAAAGTTGCATGATTTAAGTGTATATTTAACTTGCAAGAATGAGTTAATTTCTTTAATGCATTATTAGTTTGTTTTATAATGTCACTTTAATGTTTTTACAATTAGAATGCAAACAAAAATGAGAGTAGTAGAATATTACAATTGAAGTAGTTTCATTTATATAAAATAATAATACAATAATAATAATATCTTGAATCCCCTCACATCATTATTGGCTGGTCAAAACATATATTCATTAATTTATTATTATTTCTAAATTATTTAATGTATTATTACTTAATTTATTATTAATTGATTTTTACTTGACATTAAATATTCCGTATTTATGTAAGCGATTTTTGTAAGTGATCAGAATCATTGTCTTCTTACCACCATGCAGAACCCCCTAGAAACCACCCAGAATGCTTTAGCAACTGCCTGGATAATAAGCTAGATGTCTATATAAATTTTAATCTGTTTTAAACTTCCAGGCAAGGCTTTATCATGCCAAAATTAAAACTTTTTTAGTTTTTTTTTAAATTATTCTTAATCAAACTGCCTTTGTAAGTTGCCAGGCAACTCTACAGATTAAGGCACACAAAGAAACATCCCTTTACTGAATAATGCATTTGCAGTATAACTAGAGGGAGCCTTTAGGAAGCCTTCAAAGTATTAGTCCAACAGTAATTAAAATAAAAGGGCCATGTGATGAGATACTGAGTTTGAAACTCAGCTGTTAAAGGCTAAATTCAGCTGCAAGACTTTGGCTTTCACACTGAAGCCCTTATATCTGGTTCCTGTTATTTCTACGTTTAAATCTTCAAATTTGCAAATTCAGTGTGGATCATTATGCAGTCTTTTTGAAATGTCCAGAAACTTCTGAGAAGATACATTAAAGGATTAGTTCACTTCAGGATTAAAATTTCCTGATGATTTACTCACCCTCGTGTCATCCAAGATGTTTACAGTATGTCTTTCTTTCTTCAGTCAAAAAGAAATAAAGGTTTTTGAGGAAAACATTCAGATTTTTCTTCAACAGGGTTCAACGGGTTGAAGGTCCAAATGTCAGTTTCAGTGCAGCTTCTACAGGCTCTGTATGATATCCCCCCCCCCACCCCAAAAAAAAAAAAAACCTTTTAAACACAAATGCTCTGTGATGCACCACACATTACGTAATCACGTTGGAAAGGCCTAGTTCGAGGAAGTCATTTTATTATTTTTGGTCATGTGACTGAACGAGTACTCGTGATTCATTCATTTTAAAGCTAAATGACGGGAGAGTTCAAGTGAAGTTACAAACAGTGCAATTCTAGTTTTTTTTGCAATTTTCTTGCAATTCTTTTTTTTGTGATATATTTCAAACATTTTAGTAATTTATTTATATACACATACATATATATATTTGCAACAGCTATGTTAACAGCAATAAAAAGAAATTTCTGTCTTAAGAACAGCTAATCAGCTGATATACACCATGAAGCGTTGTCATGGGAACATCCCAGGTGTAGATAATGAAGAAATTAATTGCTCATTGCTCCCTTCGCCAAGTGCACTACAGCTACATAATGGCACGCATGTGCCCTGCTCCCTCCAAAATCCCCATGTCTCTGCCCTTCGAAGGGAGTAGGGCATAGAGATGCTCCCTTCCATTTTTAATTTGCCCAAAGTCAAAGGCCCTTACAAAGAAAGGTAAAACAACAATGATGATATTGAAGGCGGTACTTCCGTCTATGTCATGCGTGACCTTTCCAGCGTGATTACGTAATGTGTGCCGCATTGCAGAGCAGTGAAAGATGAGCATTTGTGTTTAAAAAGTATATAAATTAATCGCTGAGCCTTTCTTTCGCTAGATAAGACCCTTATTCCTCATCTGGGATCGTGTAGAGCTCTTTGAAGCAGCATTTAAACTGCAATTTGGACCTTCAACCTGTTGGTAACTGTTGTCCACTATATGGAGAAAAATCCTGGAATGTTTTCCTCAAAAACCTTTGTTTTTGAAACTGAAGAAAGAAAGACATAAACATCTTGGATGACATTTGGGTGAGTAAATTAATAGGAATTAAAGTGTTTGTTCACCCAAAAATGTATATTCCGTCATTATTTATCATGTACTTACCCTCATTTCTAGAAGATATTTTGAAGAACATTAAACCAAACCACAACATTGGAGCTCATTGATTTTCATTGTTTAGACAAAAAACACTTTTTTTTGCATCCCACATGAGAAAGCAAGTCATGTTTGGAGCATATCATTTCTGGCTTCATTTATTCTGATGCGTGTTGGTTTGAAATGGTACGGATATATTCAGTTTATACCGTTTAGGCTGTAATAAAAAATATTTTAATGCTCAGTGCCATGATTGACCAATTAGAATCAAGTATTCAAAAAATGAAATCTCATTTCTATGAATGAGTTCTTTGTAAATGACAGCACTGGTGATAGATGGCATGCCATTGTTTAAAAAATGCTGCTGCATTCCCCATTCTCTTTAGCTTTCATTACCATTTATTTATTTTCAGGAGATCACATATATTTTAATATTCATAAGACTTAGAAAAAGATGACTACAGAGTGATGGCCATATCTGACATGAGATTATGTCTGTATATGATCATTCATAATACAGTGGTACAAATGATGTGATGGGTTTTCTCTTTTCAGAGAATGAGTGAATGCATACAAACACAAATGTTAATAGACATTTCTAAATGCAAGCAGTTTGCGGTTGCGTATGTGTGCATTTGTGTCTTTGTAGGAGCTGTCTGTGTGTCTGAGCTGATAAGAGAAAATGGTCGTGTATTTCTCACAGCTGGAACGCTTTGCACACTGCATCCGACAGTATCACTTGGCAAACCATTCAAATCAAGACACACAAACACACGCTCGCATGGGCTGCAGCTGCATTTAATCAAAATCATTCATAATTCACACCTCTGTGTGTGACTCCTTCCTGTGAAGATAGAGTAAAAATGCCATTTGTGATGAAACAACATTGATTGGCCAACATTATTTTGAGTGGCCATTATGGGTCCATCTTTTATCCCAGCGCAGTTTCCGCAGTGTCTTGATAGAATGTACAGGCTTGCTGTTGAAACTGGACTGGGCTGTTTTGGCAAAGGATTTTTATATTTGAATGAACATAAGGCCGGTGATTAGCTGGGCTAGCACATTAGCACTGCAATTCTTGGACAATTGCTGATGTCTCTGGGAGCTCATGTGCATTTATCATGCATAGGTTGGTTTATTCTAAATGGCTAATTCCTGTTTTATTAAAAAAAGATCACAATGTGTACACACAAACTGAAATATCATGTTTTGATAACTTGAACATATCCCAGAAGATTTGAGAGCAAAGATGTTAAACGTAACAGAGGTTCTGAATTCATCAAATAACTCACACTTTTTATTGCCAGTGGTTTCGAGGAAGGTATTAGATTCACCGATTTACAACGTAGGGCATGTGAACCCTTAGGGGATACTAGGATTTTTTCGATTTTCTGCTTCGTTATACCTATAAAACAACTGAAAATTTGAAAAAAAAAAGCCTTAACAGAAGATTAAAACAATGAATCATGGTTAATTTCATTATTTCTTGTAGTTTTGTAGTCAGATCCTTTTAAAAGGAAATGTTAGTGTTAGGTTTGCAGTCTCAGTCAAAGCGCATAAACTATGAAACTAAATGCAGGGCATAAAATTGCCACAATGAAGTCAATGCAAAGCTAAAATTTACACAATTATGTTACAACTTTCCTGTAGCAAAAGTTTTTTTGAGTCATATTTTATACTTGTACTTTGACTCTTCAATTTATTTTAAAAATGGAATCATTGTGTTCATGTGGTCAATGATCATGATTAAGTGATGATAATGCTAAATTCAATTTGAATATCAAGGAACATTTCTAGTTTTGTGTTGATGAAAGGGTACTTGAACTTGTGGGGCTTCTAATTGGGCTGTGTGGTTACATAAGACTAAAGTTTAGGAAGTACAGATGGTTACACTTTTAGATAGCACACTTTAGACTTTCTACTGACTATAAGCAACTTTGTAACTACATGTCATCTAATTCTCATTAGAGTATTTGTAGACTGTTAGGTTAGGGTTAGTAGTAATGCTGATAGAGAGGGAGGAAGGGAGGGAGGGGGGTTCAGGTAGAGCAGTGGTTCCCAAAGCTGTCCTGAAGGACCCCCAGCACTGCCCATTTTGTATGTCGCGCTTATCTGGCACACCTACTTCAAGTCTTGCGATCTCTACTAATGAGCTGATGATTTGAATCAGGTGTGTTAGAAGAGAGAGACATCCAAAATGTACAGTGCTGAGGGTCATTTAGGACAGGTTTTGGAATCACTGAGGTGGAGGATGTGGAGCTGGATAGGGATGTAACCAGACAGAACATTCCATGGGGGAATGGGGGGAGTGAGAAGCCAAGGAGGAGACGATGGATGGAGGAGATAGCCGAAGATCCAGAGCACAGCGAATATGAATGTCCACGGTGGAACTGATGGTGATAGGAGCAAGAGTGAAGTTAAATATCTGACCACCAGCAGTGGAGCCAGGAGAGTTGGAGACCCAGGCAGAGCCACAGATACTGGGCAACACTGTAGGTCCTGGAGGCCAAAGTTGAGCCGTAGTGATGAGCGACTGAGGTGGAACCAGCCTGCCGGATTACTGAGGCACAACCGATGGGACTGAGGTCCAAGGTGAAGTTGAAGGGAAGGCAGAGCCAAAGGGGTGGAGGGATGAAGCACAGCAGAAGGCCTGGAAGTCCATGGCACTGGCAGAATGATGACTGAACAAGGAGGAGCCGGAGGGAATAGGGGGACCGGTGGAGCCGTAAGGACGACAGTCCCATATGAAGCTGAGGGAAGAAGGAGCCAAGGTGGAGCTGACTGTTCGACGGACTGAGGTGAAATGATGGGGTACAGTGGCCTAAGTTGCCGACGAGGGATCCATGTGCTGGGTGGAGCTGGAGGCTAGAAGGCCCGAGGTGGATCTGTGCAGCAGAGTGGAGTCAACAGAGGGGGAGCCAACGGACTGAAGGGAGACTAGCTGTGTAGCTTTGGTATAGGAGGCAGAAGAGGTCGAAACAGACATCTATATGTGAAACAGGTGTGTAACAATCAGTAACAAAGGAGACAGAATGTCTAAAGTGGAATATCAATATAAAGTCTTCCATACAGGTCTATAATATTCTTGCTGCACAAGTTACATTATGTACATAATAGTTATTCAGTTGTTTCTGGTCAATTCTTTTGAATGCTATAGGTCATTCATTCATTTATATTTATTTCCTTTTATGCCAGAATTAGATGTTGTGTGTAATATAATTTTGAGAGTGTAATTTCAGAAACATCATTTGTAGCGGCACTTTTCTTTTGGTCTGTTTGTTGTTATAAAGATGTGTTGGGGAACAGGTTGTTATGATACATTACAGTCAACACAGTTTCATTTAACTCAGTGTTTTGGGAAGCCCAGCCTTAGGCCATGTAGTTTAATTTAAACTTGGCAAACACAGGAATGCAGCTTTAAAGAATCTTCCTAAGGCTTAAGTTGCAGAGAAACATGTGGGCCTGTCATGATATCAGATTTTCACTAAAAGGTTATCGTTGCCAAGTGTTTTGTGATAACTGTATTATTGCGATATCTATGGAAATAATATATGATAATAAATAATGCTGTCAGTCAAGTTCATCTTATTTTGTGTTTTCTCTTTATTGGCTAAAGAATCACACTCAAAAAATGAATGTAGGAGGCAGTTCATAACCATAACTGTATTTGTGGTGAGGTAGTAACTATATACTTTGTTGTCATTTATCTTTTTTTTTTTTTAACCATTTTCTGATGGGTGGCAATCAGCGTTAAGGTGCAATACCGGATTGATTTTTTTTTTTACTGACACTGAAAAATTTAAGATGTTATTGTGTGTGTAATATTAACATCTCATTATTTCATTTTTAAATATCACAGTTATCCTCAATACTAGTATATTGTAACACCATAGATACATAAACAAATTTGGTTTGTTAAAACTATAAAGTTGTGCTGTCGATGTGGAGCTGGGGAAGAAGTGACCAAGGAGGGGCAGGCAGAAAAGTCCATGGGGTAGTAGCTGGAGGGAGGAGACGATGGATGGACAGCAGAAGACCCCAAGCACAGACAGGACAAATAGGAATGGTGGAAACGATTGTGGTAAGAGCCATGGTGGAGTCAGTTGTCTGACCACCAGCAGTCGAGCCAGGAGAGTATGAGACCTAGGCGGAGCTGAGGAGCAACACCGTAGGTCCTGGAGCCCAAGTTCAAGCCATAGTGTCAAGCGGCTGAGGAGGAACCAGGGTCCCAGATGACTGAGGCCGAGTCAGTAGTGGGACTGAGGACCAAGGCAGTGTTGGAGAGAAAGGCAGAGCCCAACTGAGCCAAAGGGTTGGAGGGAAGAAGTGTAGCTGAAGGCCCAGAAGTCCATGGCACAGGCAGAGCGACAACTGACCAAGGTGAAGCCAGAAGGATGAGAGAGGCTGGTGAAGCCATAAGGATGATGGTCCCAGGTGAAGCCGAGGGAGGAAGGAGCCAAGGTGAAGCCAACTGGTCGATGAGCCGAGGTAGAGTGACTACAACATCATAGATGTGTAAACAAATTAAGCTTGTTAAAACTAAAAATTAGTGCTATCAATCGATTAAAAAAATGAACTAGATTAATCACATTTTCTACGATTAATCATGATTAATCGAAATTAAAAACACTTAAAGACAGTATCTTTTAAAGACTTGTTGAATGGCATCTTTATGAATGAAGGTCAGTACCAATGATACTAATACTGGTGGTGATGTCTCTATGAAATAATTTTTTTCCCCCATTTTTAAACACGAATTACAGCTATTCAAAATAACAGTCTAATTTCATGTTTTTTTAAATTTCTCATTCTTTAAAAAAATATATAACATTTAAAATTTAACCCAACTGAACCTTTTTTTCTCAGAGTTTATGTGCATAGTCTCAATAACTTTATGTAAACATATACTGTAACTAAGAACAGCTGAAATTATATATCTTTCATAAAGATATGATATTGATTTAGCATGAAATGTGACCTTGCAACAGTTTTCACATTTCGGTACAGTTAACTAATGAGATTTGAGAGAGCGTGGGCTAGATGAGTGCCTATAAATCTCTTCCTTCTCCTCTTCCTACAGTGGCAGTTACAGATCTGTTCTAGCATCCTGTACTCTGTAGCATGTCAGTCACAAGTAGTTATTGAACTGTGATGAGACTTCAGACCACATGATCTATGAAAGTGGCACATTAAACTCAAAGACAAGATGCTTGTGGTGTTTTGAGATGCAATAAATGAGGAGACACTGATTTAGTAGCGCCTTGATAAACATGGCTACCTGCTCAAATCGTGCAGAGCCTGTTAATTAGAATGATTAGCTACAAACACCTCACCACTGAGTAATTAATTTATAACAGGAGTTGTTGACATGAGGACAGCTCATTAACATAGGCAATAATTGTGTTGTTGTGAGTGCATCTGCATTTTATTTCCTTTGAATAGATATAGAAACAAAGAAATAATTTAGGAAAACCCAAATAGAGACAGTATTCTCTTTTTCTGTTTGTGTGCACTAACTAAAAAATGGTGCATTTCTAAATAGGCTTGTGGAACTCCAATAAAGAGTCTCAGCGGAAGAAAGCCAAGTTAGATTAATTTCCCAGCTATCCATTTTTCATGGTATCAAAGACTAAACTTTAAATCCATGCTTTAACTCTGATTAAGACCCCAGAATTATTCACATCAGTGTACACATTTTACTCTTTACTAAACCCTATTCTCAAAACATTGTGTGATAACAGATGAGAGGTTATAGAACACAACATGTTTTGAGCTCCAGTCAGCCCGTAAGTACATAGGTTATTTCTCAGCTAAGCTTTTATGTCGACTTTTCTTTTATGTAGAATGGAGAAAGTAAATGAAATGGACAAAACATAAAGAAAAGTAAGGATACATTCTCAGGCTGCTCACAGTCATCAAAATTATATAAGCACAGAAAAAAAAAAAAAAAAAAAAGAAGCTATCAGACGATAAATGGCACATAATATCTGGCAGTAAATCTTTTCACTATCTGAGACACAGATACAAGTAGAGCCTCTAATTTTTTTTGTTTTTGTGGTGACAATAAAACTAGTAAATTTAAAATTAAAGCACACACAAAAACACGAGAAATGTTTTTGTTTTAAACATTTTGTCTGTAAACCCTAACACTCAAAATACTTGATTGGTTGAGTAAAACCTTGAGTGAAACTTAAATCAAACAAATGGGTTCAATTAAATTAACTGTTATGAGTATTCACCACTTTCTTTTTCTTTTGAGTTCATAGCACTGACATATTTCAGGTAAACTGAACTGTTTCATTGTTATGAGTTGTATGAACTAATTTCTTTTAATTTGGGGATGGGATTTTTTTTATTTCCCGGCATGATTTGCCCATGGCACTCAAAAGGGACAGTTGATGCTAAAATTAAGCGTTATATAATGTTTCTTGTGTGTGTGTGTGTGTGTGTGTGTGTGCAAGATTAATAGTAAGGGAGATTTAGTAGTGATGAATGTTTTGTTATGCTAACTTAGAAGAGTTTCTGTTAATATGGGTTTTTGGAGAGTTACCATTATGGTGACAAGTTTTGCATGTAGCTTGGATTGAGAGACTTTCTAAATTAATTTGTTATAGTTTGCAAAATATAACTTTTTTAATTTTAAAAAAATTAGGATAAACTGATAATTTTAAGTTAAATGTATTAATTGGTGTACTCAACTATTTCAAGTTAAGAACAATAAAAATGTACAAAATAAAAAAATACTTAAACTTTGAACATTATCATTCAACTTTTTGAGTTCTGACAACTTATTGCGGTTTGAATTGATAACTCATTTGATTTGTAAGAACTCAAAATAAAAAAGTTAAGTAAATATTTTATGTTAATATTAATTAGCTTACTCAGTACTTCAAGACAGGAGCAATTAACATGCATGAGTACTACGAACTTGATAGTCCTGCTTATCATCATAATTCAAATAAATTCATGTTTTCCTCAATTTTTTTGAGTTAGCCCAACTTATTTGGGTTTACAGTCCATCCATCCATCCATCCATCCATCCATCCATCCATCCATCCATCCATCCATCCATCCATCCATCCATCTAATGTTTTTACATTGTACTTAAATACTTGCATGTACTTGCAGCTGTAATTAATTTATGTAATTATATCTATGACCCTTTCCATTAACACTTTTGGTTACACTTTATTTTAAGGTGTCAGTATTACAGTGTAATTATACATTTAAGTACTGAGTAATAACAATTAACTACATGTACTTAATATAGGGTTAGGATTAGGATGAGGGGTTAGTTTAGGGTTAATTGCATGTAATTATACATAATTTCTAGTTATTACTACAGTAAATACATGTAACATATGTAACAATGACACTGTAAAATAAAGTGTTACCACACTTTTTATAGTTTCATTGTTACATATGTTACATGTAGTTAAACCAAACCAAACCCTAATCCTAAACCTATAGTAAGTCCATGTAGTTACTTAATATTTAATATTTAAGTGTAACTCCCTTTTCTTACCCCTTAACCCACCCTTACCCGTATTCCACCTCAATAGCAGCAAAAGTATTTTGCAATATAATATTAGCACACTAAGTACATCATACTTATTTTTTGATGTAACTACATAGAAAGTTAAGGACGTCTAATGTAAAGTGTGACTCATCTGTCATTACTCTGAGTTTGAGAAATGTGTTTCCATACATTTGTACCACCATTTATCCGACAGTTTTTCTCAGTTATCTGAAATTTTAATATATATTTAAATTAAAATTGCACTTCAGACTCATTCACATCATTTTATTTGAAAGGAATTCATGTATGTTTGTTATTTGTTTATATTCTCATTTTCACTGATGCCTGTTTTCATTTTCATTCGTAACAGTATCATTTCTGTGTTGACTGAATATTTTGGCAATATTGTATGCCACAGTTATGCTAATAAAGCACACTGAAATGATTTGAATAGAGAGACAGAAAGTAAGGTAGACATTTAGATTCAGAGACACTGACATACAAGACAAGTGACATGATTTATGTCGTCTCTAAAGCTCTGTGTTTACTATAGTCCTGGTATCTAATGGGAAAGAAAAATCTGCCCATCCGTTTGTGTTTTTTAGGCAAGATAACTAATAATGAGATGATTTAATCAGTGCAGTGTTGAAACAAAACAGGCACAGGGTGACTTCTCAACACTGGAGGACTGTGGACAACCCCAGAGGAAGAGAAAAACAAGTATGCGAAAACTATCAAAAATGATTATGAATCCAACTAGCGTTGTTGTTATTGATTTCCCATCTTTTCTTGGCTCATAAACAGTGTAGTGTGAGTCGCTCAGCCTGAGCTCACAGCTTACCAACAGATCTGGGATCAACGGCCACAAGGAGATCGATTTTGCCACGCAGATTTCAAGTCCTGCTTAACTAATGCTGGCATTATGAGTAGTTCACTTTAGGCCATCAGCCAGCTTACATGAGCTGCTGAAGCATTATGGTCCAAAGATAAGTGTGTTCTGAGGACCAGAAATTTAGCTGAACATTTCCTGATATGCAGGGTTTCTCTGGAATCATTGTTCGTTGTTGGCCTTTTTAGTACCATAAAATGAGGTTTAACTTGAAATACATCACAGTACATGCAGATGTTTTAAATAGAGGTGAACTTGATCGACCCTTAAGGCTGGGATTCACTATATGACTTTTTACAAGATTTTAAATCACATCATGCACTTGCCGACTATGTAAATGGTTACAGAGAAAAATTGGGGATCGTACAGTACACTGCCAGACTTTCAAATCGTTCTGAACAAGTTTACACAGAAATATGCGCTTGTTGCGGAGGTTAATCACAGATGAGACAAACATGGATGTGCAGAAGATGAGCGCTGTACTTGGATGCGGTCTTGGGTGGTAGATATGGTCAATGTGGAATACAACGGCAGAAAGAGGTGAGTGGAGCTGTCAGTGCTGATAAGTCTAATATTGAGGATAATTTGTCACACGTATTCTGTTCATTTACCTTTGTATTGCAGTTGTATTTTATTGTAATGCTGGTTAAAAGAGGACAGCTTCAGGTTCAGTAGCATCATACTCGTGTTCTAAAATCTGCTCAAAATATCAAGCGTGTTTCGATATCCTCCCACTGGATGAAATCATAAGTCTGATACTAAAAATTCTGAGTCTGTGCCCATCATACACTCTAAAAAATGCTGGGTTGAAAATGGACAAACTCTGCGATTGGGTTGTTTTGGATTAAATGTTTGCCCATCGTGCTGGGTAGTTTTATTTAACTCAACTATTGTTTAAAAATTACAATATGGCTGGCTTTAAATGAACCCAAAATAGGTTGGAAATTAAAAATCAGACACATAATTACTTGAGGAAACAATCCTAATCAAAAGGTGAACATTTGTTAATATGCCATTCAATAAATGTTTATTGTTTAATTATTATTCATGCCAGGCCTATGGCCTATTACTGAACTCAAAACAAATTTATCTAGAATTTTTTACTGGGACAAAAATATTGCTGTGTAGTTGTCGGTTCAGTTCGTAGAAGTCACCATGACTCCAAATCAAATCAAAAGTCTCAGCTCTACAATGAGAGTGACAGTTTATTTCTGTTGTCTATGATTAACATTCTTCTCGTAAAGTGGGTGACAGATAGACAGAATATCCTGTCCACTTGAAACAGATGATAATAAAACAATTTTCTTTGTCCCGAGGTCAAAGCTCTGGGCTTAACCCGAGTAAGCCTGTAAAAGTGTGTAAAGTGATTAAAAGCGGAGAGAGAATATGTCAGCATCTTTGAGTCCGCTGGGATAAGCCTGTTAACCCTGACCTCTGATGTAACAACCAGAAACCACTCTGTGGCCAAACTCTCCTTATGTATACATTAATGTCATTATCAGCAAACGGGGTCACAACTGTTCAGTACGGGCTGCATTGAGAGGCGTATTGACACGGTCAGGTGTCAAAACATTGAGCCTAATAGTCATCACATTCTCCATTAAAAGAAATAAAACAGGAAGAAAACACTTTTTTCTCAGTAAGGGGGAAAAATGATTTCCAGTACTGCAGGAAGTCTGAGATCACTAGTTGGACAACTTGACTTAAAATGCAATGAATACTTTATGGTTATTAATTCTTGCTCAGCATTGAAAAGGGAGTTATACTGATGGCTTTATCTGGCTTATACTTCTTTTAACGTTCTGTGAATTTTGAAATTTTAAAACAAGCATCATTTAGATCTGGTCATCAAGTAGTTCATTCTTTAAAACCATGGGAAATCACTTCAAAGCAAAGGTCATTGCCCAGATTGTCTTTCAAAAATATCATCATCTCGCTGTTCAAATATATAGTATACAGTATATTTTAACAGTATTGTAAACTTTGGCAAAATTATTTGGGCCAAAAGTTATATTATCCATTGTAAATAGTGTAGCAGTGAATGAATTACCACTCATCACAAGTCACTTCCAAACTAAGGAGCTTTCTGTTGGGCAACGGGACCAATTTGAACACAAGCGAAATCTGTGTAGTGGAACTTTTTTACCCTCAAGCGAAACTCATTAGCATTCCTATCGAAATGACTGGATTTCACCCATAAAACTTTGATGACAAATGTGACGTTGGTCCACTTATACTGTATATCCTTCAAGGCGAAGACGAGCTTTCTGGTGTAAACTAATCTGAAACCAGCTTAGACTGGTTTTAGGTATTTTCTTTTTTTCAGGTCCAAGCGCATTGTAATAATCTCAGTCAAAGAAAAAAGAAATCCAGGCTGGTGAGGCAAGAGAAATTTTGTTTAAGCATGCGCTAGACTGACGTGTTTGATTCGAATTCTAAAATTGTGACATTCAAAATAAGTTCAAAACATGACCCTGGACCTTTTTCTTTCATTTAACAGCCCCTTAGAAGGCTGCTCCCTATGTAGACCGTAGGTAGCAAGGCAGTTTACCACTGTAGGTTTTGAAACGGAGCTCATTTTTCCATAACTTTTGCTCCACATTTGCTCCCCTTGTAACAACATACTTGAGAGTATTTAGCCATAATGAGTTCCTTTCTTGTTCAGGACTGACAAATGAACCCAAGTTGTGTTTGCTTTGTCACTTGTTAAGTCGTGAACACATGCTAATCACTGAATCCAGTCAGTTGCTTTCTCTTAAAACTAAACATATGTTAATTACCTGGAAGTCTATTCTGTCAAATCAAACCGCAGACTCTTGTACAGAAATTTGCCCCTTCCTACCCCGAACACATGTTTCTCATTCCACATAATTAGCCGCAGATTTCAGAAGTGCCATTGCAGGAGAAATATTATTGTTGGACAGTGAGTAAAGAATTTTAACGGGTGAGGAAATAGACTTCACTGTGGTTTTTTTTAGAGGTTAAAGTTCACAAGTGGTCTTTAAACCAAAGCCATGCTACAGATTGAACTCACCGAGAAGTCTGTAATTCATGCCGCACTGTATCTCACCGACTTGTTCTTCCGAATCATGTCAAGTTTTTCAAAGCTGCAACTACACTAAACTCAAATGGCCTTGTCTAGAGAAACATAATATGAACATTAAAGCAGCTCAGTGTTTAATGGAAACCTTTTAGCATTTGAAGTATTGCAGAAGGTATAATAAACAGCTTGAGACCTCTGTCTTTTTTTCATTTTTGAAGATAAAGAGCCAGAGGGCTGTTTCAGGTCTCTTGTTCTTTTCTGTGGGTTGTTTACAAATATACCGTGTTAAAAGCATTTGAAATGTCGGTCAGTACAAAAGACCTTTTTAAGAAGGTCGCTTAGTGCTAATTGTCATAAAAATAGCAATGGCGAAAAGGGAAATATTGCTCTTAGAGCCCTATTATTTTCTGGCCTTTGCAAAATGGTTGTATTTACTCTCTAAGGGTTTTCACATTGTACAAAAAGCTAACAAATGAGCTATTTATCTCTGTTATAACCTGAAATCCATGAAATAACACTTTGGTCAATATTTGCGTCAATTTTACTTTAAGTGAATGAAGTGCATACAAATATAAGACTAAAAATGTTCTTTTTACTAAACTTTTACTAAAATTTGCTACAATATTCTTACTTTAAATATATTGTCTTGAGATTACTAAACCAGGGTCTGTGAGCCAAAGTTACATTCTAAAAAATTCTGTTAAAAACTACTCAAGTTGGGTTGAAAATGGGCACCCAGCCGATTGGGTTGTTTTTACCGTGTTAAAATAAATGTTTAAATAAATGTGTATTGTATCATATTGCATTCATTATTATTCACTTATTAATAAATGTTCATGTATTAAACATATTAATAATAATGAATTTCCAGCACTTTGGGTTCATTTTAAGCAAGCTATACAGTCTTTTTTAAACAATAGTAGAGTTAAATAATAACTACCCAGAAGGTTGGGTAAACATTTAACCCATCTGCTGGGTTGAAAAAACAACTCATTCACTGGGTTTGTCCATTTTCAATTCAACTTTGGTTGTTTTTAACCCAACATTTTTTAGAGTGTATCTGTGTTGATCTTTGTTTTATTCATTTTTGCATTGAAGTGTAGAGAATATAAATTAATTGGATTAAAAAATAATCAAATTATAAAATGCAACATTACATTTAGCCCACAACCCTCACTTTTGACCGTTTTTATCATTATTGCCTGTGTTTGGGCATTCAGTCAGTGAATTGATTGGGCTTTTTCAATGACTTTCAGTGTAACTGCAGGTTTCATCGTTGTGAAATTAGGTGGCAATATCTGGGTGTTGAGGCTACTGCCCCGAGTGTTTATTGAAGGCAGTTCTTGGATTCTTCTATGTGACTATATTAGCCAGAAAACTGCCCTAAAAATATACACACATGGTGCTAATGGGGTGTTCCAGACTAATGATCATTTTAAACCAGATGCCTCTTCATAAAAATAATATGTAACATACAGTACTGTGCAAAAGTTTTAGGGCAGTGTGAAAAAAATGAGTAAAGTAAGAATGCTTTTTCAAAAAATAAACTTGTAATATATTATAATATTTATCAATTAAAAAAAAAAAAGTGAAGTGAGAAAGAAAAATCTAAAATCTAAATTCAAATGGTGTGACCACCCTTACCACCCCTTCAAACAAAAAACAATCAATTCAAGGTACACACACTTGCACAAAGTCAGGGATTTTGTATATAGTTAGGTAGGTGACAATTATTACAATTAACCAATAACAAATCATCATCATCATCAATCAATATGTGTATTAAACACAACAATTTAAACAAAACAGAAACAACTGTGTAAAAGAAACTAAAAGAGGGTGAAGGACAGCCAAACTCAAGCTAACAAGGTTGAGGCTGAAGACAGAGTTTTTGAAAAAAAAAATCATCACACAAAAAGAGCACTGAGCAAAGACACACAAGACACATATAAGTTATACTGCAGAAGCTGCAAAGGCAAAGTCCAGGGGCAGGCCAGATGTTTCAAGGCAGGGAGGGATTCCAGATTTTGCTCACAGGCTTGAAAGAAGCACAAAACAACCAGGTAGACAAGGAGTGCCGTTAGCAGCCGTATGCCAAGGAAAGGATGCTTATCAGATGAAAAACACAGAAGATGAATGCTTAGTTTCATCCGAATGGTGAGAGCAGAAGTGGGAGCTCACAGCCTGCAAAACAGACAACAAAACAGACACCCCCTGGCATCTACTGTCCGAAGAAAGTCTGGTCTGGGGCCAAGTCAGTGGAAAGAGCAAGCCAAACAAACCAAAAACTTGTAAAAAAAGGACAACACAAGCCGAAGCGACTGGCAGGCAAAAAAAATCAACTGGTGCAGAAAAATGAGAAAAGGTTTGGCAGTAGTGATGGCAGTTGGCTGTGAAAGATTTGGGAGTGTTTTGAAGGCTTTGGTTTTCGTATAAGGGAAGCAGAGCGCACGAAGGGAGTGGTGTTGGGGGGGGAGGTGAGTGCAATGGAGGTTCGGCTGCATTTTGGGGGGAGATTTGGTGCAAATTCTTGCAAGTTTTTCTGGCTGAGATGTTAATGGGCAATGCTGAGAGTATTATCCAATACTTATCCATCATGCAATATCATCAGGAATGCATCTATTTGGCCCCAAATTGCAATCACATTTGGCCCCAAATTTTACGAAAGTCATACAGACTGCAGCATGACAAGACCCCCAATCAGTCAAAGAAAAGTCATTAAGAAAGTCCCCTAAGAGTGTAGGAGTAAACAAGTCTTGGCCCTGATCCCATGGAGGAGAGAGAGCCCATCAGTCAACTGATCTGTCGCTGGATTGAGTAAAGAGAGAGAGGAGAGAAAGAGTTTCCCCAAAACCAAGGGGCAACCTACCTGCCGAGAAAAGATGCCCAACTGTGTCCTAAAGTGTATTTTTTGTTTTTGAAGCAAAGGGAAGAGCAAAGGGTGGTTGATTGAAGGCATTTTTTTTCTGTAGATTTTTATTGTTTTGTCACATGTGAAAATTTGATCTGATTTTTTGTTTATTTTTGATTTTTTTTTTTTTTTTTTTTTTTTTTTTATTTACAACTAATTTTTTTTTATATTGTATGTAAAAGCGACATATAACATATGAGAGCTTAACATGTAAGAGGAATGCAAAATTCCATCAGATTTGCAATTACAGGAAACATTTGGTGGTGGTTATTTCTGCCAAAAGAGGGTCAGCAAGTTCTGAAATGAAAAAGTTCCTTTTCCAAGCCTGCACTGAATATGTGGTGTTCAATAATATGAAAGCTATCATTGTGTTACAGTATTTAAGCAGACTTTGTTCAGCTATTGTTGTCACTTAGTTGAAGGTTGTATCAGATTTTACAACCAATTTAGTAGATGGATGATCTCACTTGAATGAATGGTTTATTTCAACTGAAACCATAGATGATCACAAAGTTCTTATTTTCAATATCACCCCATCAAGTGGATAAATCACAGCATGCCACTCTATCACAGATGTTGTGGGAGGATGTTGGATCATCCTCAATCCAGTTTTTCTCTACACTTTTGCCTTATCATCACACAGATAATCTTGTGCTCATCTGTCCATGCAGTTCTGTTCCAGAGTGTCACTATCCCATCTCTGTTTCGTGCCAAATTGTAATCCGAACTGAAGTTTGCATCTTCAGTGCGTGCTGTGAAATTCGCTGCCAAGGTCTTCTGTCAACAGTAGATAGCAGCAGTTTCATCACACTTTTATGGATGTTGTTCATGCATTCACAACACTGAACCTCGATAATCCTGCTGATGTCCAGCGCTGAAGTATTCAAAATACTTTCTATTAAAAATCTTTATATTAATTGGCTTTCTATTAATGTCACTTCGAATGACAACTGCCTGTGGTCCGCCAGTGGCTTACATTATTGGCAGTTTAGTATTAAGTGATAAAACAAAAGATAACATTAAGGGTGTAACAATATTCAAACCAAACCGAGTTCCTTGAACTCAGTACACGCAGCAGTGCAGAGCGTGAGTGAACGTTATCATCTCTTCCTCTTTAAAATGAGTTACAGAATAAACATGAATGAACATCTGAAGGTATGTTGAAAGATATAGCACAACTTACTGAAACGTGTCATATTTTGTGTAATCGCTCAATCAATGTTTCATTGATGGAGAAACAGCTGGTAAACAATGTCACTTAGCATTGCATTTACCTCAGGCAAGTCATTCAGTGCCCACAGCTTGTTAGTTCACCAGAGAAATGAACTCTTTTGCTTAACATATGGTTTTGTGTCAACGGCCCCTAAGATGGCCTTCTGTGGTGCTTGATGAAGTGGCAGTTGAGATGTAGCCATTTGAGAAGCATCCAATGTCTACTAAGAAAATGTCTACTGATGTTAAATATCATATTTCTCTGAATTGGACCCCACTGCTTTGTATTAGGCTAAACTTAAAAAATGAATTCCTTTTATTTCTGCCTTTATCTTTTCCAATTTTTTATTTGTTATAGTACTCAAATATCCAGCTTGAAGGCATTACTGTCCCAGTGTTTACACGTGGCATTGTACCTGAATCATCCTGATGTCATTTATTGTGTGGCCTTGGTAAGATTGTGTCATTTTAATGGTTCTGCTTATTTTGTCTGTGCGAAGGATTTTTTTTATTTTTGTTGCCCTTTGCCAATATCCAACGGCTTGGCACTCTTTGTCTAAGTGCCACTTGTTAATCTGAACTTTATTTTATCAGATAAATCTAAGAGCTCTCTGTCGAGAAGGCCAACAACAGATCTTTCAGTGACAAAGTGAGTTATTGCATCTTACAAAATGAGTCATTTCCACAGCAGGTCCAAACTCCAAGCAAGGCAGTTTACTGTTTACTGAAGCAACTGTTATTTGACCTTTAAATCCACTCCCACTGAGGATTCGGTCCCCTAAACACATAATCAAGACTCCCTACAAACTCAACTGCATAGTCTTACAGAAGACCCTGCTGAAATGCTGGTGCAGTCTGGCTTGAGCTGGTCAAGCTGGTGAACTGAAGGAAGGAGAAACATTGAATGGCATATCCTCATTCCCCAAAACCATAAAGAAATCTACTGTATGCCAGACATCCTATCTGTTACTTTATTTAAAGATACTTCAAAAATAAATTAAATTCATAGATAATGTCTTGAATGAGCATGTTTTGTATTAAATTTCATCTTGATCTTTTATTTATCAGAAAGTAAACATTTGGAATATCTATGTTGGTGTGACCAACACATTTCATGCATTGTAACTAAAATGTAGAAACATGCAGGAAAAGAAAAACAGGAAAGGACTCCTGCAGACCTTAATGACATCCAAGGTCAATAAGTCACTTTAATTCTTTAAACTAGATTTTCCCTTTTCTTTATTGTGTACACTCTTAAAGGATTGGTTCAGTTCACAATAAAAATTTCCTGTTAATTTACTCATTTTTCTCCATACAGTGGAACAACCTGTTGAAGGTCCAAATTGTAGCTTCAAAGGGCTCTACATAATCCCAGCCAAGGAATAAGTATCTTATCTAGCAAAACGATCAGTCATGTTCTTTAAAAAAAAAATACAAATGTATATACTTTTTAACCATGAATGATCATCTTGGTCACCTTGAGTTGAAGAATGTTCAACTCTGAGCAAAAGCTCCAGCCACCCAATGAGTAGGGGGTGGGACAAATACAACAGCAACAAACCACCACATTCTGCTTGTACAACAGATGACAACAACAATCTGTAATGAGGAGACAGCGGAGTGGGATCCAAATGCAGCTTTATTAAGAGTAGACGTAGTCAGACAGTTAGTGGTCAAGGATTAGCAAACATGTATGGCAGGGAATAAGCAGAATAGTAGTTCATATATAGGCAAACAGATCGAGGCGGGTGGCAGGCCAACATTCAATAAATCCAAAGCAGTAAATCCAACGGGCAGGCAGAGAACAATCAGGAAGAAAGGCAACAGGAAAACAAGACAAGGAATAACGCTCAGAAATGATAACAAAAGTAGATCAAGACTTCGCAAAATATCTGTGTGTGTGTGTAGAGCTTAAATAGTGTGGGAGAAGAGGTGCAGCTGGTGTGGTAATCGATGACTGGTGAATGAGGTGCAGCTGGTGCCGTGATCAATGAATGGGTACGGGGCTTCTTGGAAATGTAGTGAAGAGTGACTGCAGTGAAGTGTAAGTGTATGTGTGTGAGTCCAAGGTGAAGTGCCCTCTAGTGGTTTTCACGGGGACTTCACCTGATAATCATAACACAAGCATAATAACGGATCAAAATCATTTAAAACAAGAGTCAGAGCAAATACTTTACATTGTATCTACATTTTTTATATAGAAACAAACTGTTTGTGAAATTAATAACACTGCCGATAGTCTGTATCATAGCATTTTAATGTGAACTAATCCTTTAAATGTGATGGTCGATGGAACTATTAATAATTTGTTGTTTATAACAAAATATTTGTTTATTTTTTTATGATAACCAGTTTTGTTTTCCTGTTTATTTCCCACTTGGTCCAAAATGAAATCTGAAGTGAAATGTTGAAGCCATGTGATGTTAAATTCAACTTTAGGTCATTTCATCAAGGCATTGTTTGGACAAGCTTTGGCAGCAGCAATTGCATGTTAAAAACAGGACATCTAAATGGTGTAAAATTGTCCTGGCTTTCACTGGAAGCCTCTGTAATGTTGTTTTGAAATGTCTACAGATCAAGGTTAGCTGTGGAGTAGTTCTGTTGGATTTTATACACAACAGTTCCTCAAGTCTCTCTCCACTTCAAGGCCTGTGAGGACAAGGTCATTCATGGGCCATTATGGGCCTTTGTCCTTGTAAAACTTGTAATCATGGAGGCAATATCCACAGCCCAATTGACAGCACTTTGGGGCTCTTTTAGAGGTTACACTCCTAACAGTCTCGACTGTTGAGGCTCTTAGGATCATGTAATTGTACTGGATCGTTAGATTCAACACAACCTTGTATTCCGGCTTTTAGTCGGAATGAGTGTTATTTTTCCTCCTCTGTCTCTTTGAAAGCCTTAATCTGTACAATCTGATGAGAAGACAGGGAGCATGTGTGGTTATTATTTCATTTCTGTTAAGCAGTACCATTTGGGCTCTAACCCTTTAAAAAAAAAAAAAAAAAAAAAAATATATATATATATATATATATATATATATATATATATTTTACATATCGATAACAAAACAAGAATAACATAATAGCATCATTGTGATGCACCTTTCTATGTAGAAATATGATTAAGTGAAAATACGTTTGAAACAAAAGTTGTGCTTGTTTTTTGGTGAATAGAGGTGTGCATGTGCACTGATTCTGTGTGAAAGCATGAGCGGGCGTGAAACAAACGGAAGGAAAAAGAAGCCTAACAGCAGAAAAAAGGTGTGCGTGTGCCTCGCAGCCCCGGCAGGAGGGCAAATGGGATGATAATGAAACAATGGAGCTGTAAATGCTAGGTTGCTTTGGCAGAGGACGACGTGGCAGACATTTTCCGAGGTGCCTCAGTAGGTCAGAACCTGGCCGTCTGGTTCAGCATGATGGGTGTGAGGTGCAGAGTCAGGGTCAAACTGACCACTCTCAGGAGTGACAAAACAAAAAACAGTTTGAGGTGAGAGGTTTAGCAGACCAAACACACTATTATAGCTCCTCCACAGCAGGGGTCTCTTTGCCTTGGCTAAAAATGAGCCGCTGTCAGCTCATATGCGTAATGGCCACGTAATAGTGTGTGCGTATGTGATGTCCTGTGTTTACCTAGGGTATTTCATGCGTACTATAAAAAGCTCTTGGCCCACCAAGGACAGTTTTTGAGAAGTTTGTACGTCCTTTGCAGTTTTGTGAGTCATTGTGTCCTTTACAGAATGGTTAGTTAGTTTTTCTTTTGTAAAAACATCAGTTTCTTATTGAGCCCCACACATGACATGCAAGAAAAAAAAATTAAAACGTGCGTACGATTTACTATTTCGTTCCCTCGATTTACTAAAATGTGCGCATGATTTACTATTTAGTTTCCTCGATATACTAAAATGTGCACATGATTAACTAGTTTGTTCCCTTGATTTACTAAAATGTGTGCACGATTTACCCTACTATTTTTTTCCTGCATGTCATGTCCGGGGCTCCGCAGTTTCTGAATAATCAGATGGCAAACAGGATGTAAAATTGAAGGTGTTGGTCATGAAGGTGTTACAGACAGATCGGTTTAAAATGTTAAATTTATATTATAGACAATCGAACTTCATTTATTACGAATTTATGAAGAATGGTGGAAGAGAATGTCTCAGAATGTGTGGGCTATATGTTTTGTTTCTTTGAATTTCTTTCTCAAAATCACAATTTGAAAAAAAAAAATCTAATTTGATCCAATATTGAGGTGCATTTAATTCCACTTTTAGACATACACTTGCAAACTTCCCTAAGCACTTTCCTCAGGGGAGTCCCCACCACCATATTAAAGTGTGTTCAACTTCATCAAGTGAATAGGGAACTTTATTTGGACAGACCCTTGACCTCTTAATTTTGACAGAGGGAGAGAGTCTACTCACGCACACCAATATGCATATGCAACGGAGATAAAACAGCATGCCTCCACAGCAGATTGCAAGTGATCAAGGACTCAGGGCATTTAATTTAAAACCATTGCAAGGGTTCTGCCAGTAGTAGGCACTCGTGGAACGTAAGCAATGATGTATGTCCAAATGAATGAGATTGAGGGAAATTAGTAAGGGAAAGGCACAAAAAGTGGACATAAATTCAGCCCTGTTGGTGACAAGCAACTGGGAATAGTTATATGCCTGGGAGAAAAGTTTTTTTAACTTAGATTTAAATTCAGATTCTGATGAAACTAATCTGAGGGAAACCGGAAGACTGTTCCACAGTTTTGGCCCAACAACAGAAAAATCACAGTTGCCTTTAATCTAGATCTTGTGACCATCAACAATCTTTGTTCAGAAGACCTCTGAGATCTAACAGATGTATTTATATGTAGAAGTTCACAGACATATTTAGGAACTGATTCAGTGAGAGCTTTAAAAACAAAAAGTAAAATTTTAAAATAAATTCTGAAACGGACCGGCAGCCAATGCAAAAAGCACAGTACAGAGGTGATATGATCAAACCAGTGCCAGTCAAGAGTCTGGCAGCCGCATTTTCAACCATCTGAAGTCGATTTATATTAGAATGACTTATTCCACTATAAAGAGAATTACAATAATCAAGCCGAGATGACACAAATGCATGGATCACTCTCTCAAACTCTGCAAAAGATAAAAAGCTCTTGGCTTTAGATAGCAATCTTTAGTTGGGAAAAAAAAAAAAATACTAGATTTAACAACAGAAGTTATCTGTTTGTCAAATTTGAGTGCTGAATCGAAAATGACACCCCGATTTTTCACAGAAGATTTTAAATAAGAGGCCATGTCTCCCAAATCAAAACCATGACCTCTGTTTTATTCTCATTGAGATACAAAAATTTTAAAGAAAACCAAGATTTGATGTCAGACAGACACACAACTAAGAATCTTAAGGCTATTTTGTCATTATGCTTCAAGGGCAGATAAATTTGGGTGTCCTCAGCATTGAAATGAAATGACACCCTATGCTTGGTAAAAATGGACCCCAAAGGAAGCATATATAGCGAAAACAAAACGAGAGCCAAAATAGAGCCTTGAGGAACTCCAAACGTCAAGGCACACATCGAGACAAACAAGTTCTATCATTAAGATATTATTTAAACCAGTACAGAGCATAGCCTTTAATTTGAGTTACTTTTAAAAAAAAAGTAATGCAAGTGACTTTTCAGTTTAATTAATTTACATAAAAATGTCAAGTACTGAATCAAAATGAAAGTAGTCACATAGAATAAGAAGTTAGTCAGAAACTGAGTTATCAGGCCATAGCTTTACATTTCTGCGTTTTAAGTATTTTCATTATTTTGAAATCATTGAAGAAGGGAATAGTCATTAAGTGTAGGTTGTGTATGTAGCCACTGTCCACTGTAGAGGCGCCAACATTTTGTAATATCATCAGCAAAATCTCTGTGATAGGGAAAAGGACAGGAGATGTGCTGCCTGTTCACAAAAACTTTACAAGCTTTTTGGACAAGTGTCAGGGATCTGTTTATCTGTCTGGCTGTTTGTCATTTTGTCACATGTGTTCTTGGTTTGATTTTTCCGGCTTCTCCTTTGTTACCTTGGTTATCCTCATTAGTCTATCGTCATCAGCTGTCTTGTCAATTACCTTGTTTCTCCCTTTGTTTGCCACCTGTATACATTGCCTGTGTTCTCCCTCAGTCCTTGTCCGTTTTCGTTTGTAGCAAGACGTGTTGTGTGTTATACTTACCTGGAGCGTCATTAAAGAGAGCTTGTTTTTTTTACACCATTGTATTTGTGCATCCCTGGCAACACGTTGCATGACAACAAGGCATCGCTGGTTAATTTCTGAAGACAATATCTGGCTATGCCAAGGTACAACTTTATAGTTCTGACTTTATTCACAATATTCCACTGCTTCATAAACCTTATCGCTTAATCACATCATAACATAATCAAAGAATTATAAACAAGTATCAACATTAATGCGACTGCCATTTTGATTTTAAATCTAGCGCACTAACATTTTCTGACAATATATAAAACTTTTTCTCAGTCATGTACTGTGCACATAAACAACCAGATTGTCTTTAATGTAAATTAAACTGAAAGTAAGTGTGGCGCTGGTTGGTTTGGATAACCTTCAGATTTTGAAGAAACATAATTACTCATGATGTAGTTTCCATCATTCTGACACCTGCATTTTTCATTTCCACATGTTTGAAAAACTTTCAAACTTAGAAGCTTTTGTGACAAAGTCCATATGTGAGAAAGAGCCCTTTGTCATTGTTACTTTACTGTATTGTTAAAATGATCTGCGACTGAATCAAGCAGTTAGGCTAGATGTATAGCAATAGCATGAATGCTGTAAGATTTGTTTGTTTGAAAGATTTCTGTAAAAAGGATCAATACATGATGCTATTATATAGGTGTGATTTTTTTTTTTTTTTGTCCTAAAGCTGGCGCAAGTTTTGTCTCTTTGTCACTATCTCGGTTTGAAACCTGCAATTTCAGTTATTTGCGGCATTATCATCTTTACATGGGTTCCTCAGCAAAAAAAAACAAAAAAAAAACAACTTACGGACAACAGCTTTAAATGATACTACAGCACAGCATTTTAAAGAGAATTATAGAAAAAAATCTATTTAAAGTGAATGTTGAATGAAGTTCTTACGGATGTAGAACAACATGAAAAATGACAAAACAACATCTGTTCACTGAAAAATGAAAATTCTCTCATTATTTACTCACTCTCATGTTATGCCAAACCCGTAAGACTTTTTTTCATCTTCGGAACACAAATGAAGACATTTTAATATTCTGTTATCGTTTTTGTCCATTCATTTAAAGTTCACGCAACCAAAACATGCCTTTAAGAACAAAAAGAGATTGTAAAAGTAATCCATTTGGATATGAATACGGGATTGAAACCGCTTTAATCCAAGTCTTCTGAAAAGATATAATCACTTTGTATGCTGAACTGATTTAATTTATGCTTTAGTTAGCCATTTATCAAAACGCATGCATAGAGCTCATCAAATAATGGAAGCTCAACATGTTTAAAGTCCGAAGACAAACGTCATTGGCTCTCTTACGTCAAGCAAGCACGTTTAAAGGGTTAGTTCATATGACAAGTCTTAAAAATATCTTAATTTGTGTTCCGAGGATGAATGAAGTTCTTACGGGTGTAGAACAACATGAGTAACATGAGGGTGATTTAACTCTATAAGCTTTTGTTTACCATATTTTATACTTTATGTAAAAATGTACATAAATTAAATGTTATACAAGTCTTTAGAAGACTGAGATTAATATGGATTCATATGGATTATGTTTGTGTCTTTAGGAACTGCTTGAAGAGTGCATGGACTTTCAATGGAGGGATAGAGGGATCTCTCAGGTTTCTTAAAAAAAATATCTTTGTGCTCTAATGGTAAATGTAAAAACGAAAAACATACTCATTTAATGCATTTTTAATTTGGTGTACTGCATACCCTGAGCAAATCCTGTCACAAATAATCTTTCAACAGGTCTTATAGCACCTCCCCAAAGTTCAAATGAAGCCTAAATCACCGTTCATGCCATCATTCCTCTGAAACCATCAAAACTCTGCTCACCCCATCCTGAGTTTCCACAATTTTTTTTTTTGAACTGTCCATGTGGAATCCTGTTCTTTTTCACTCCTCTGCATCTCAAGCTGCTCTTTTTTTGTTTTAATCAGAGGAAGAATATGATCTCCCGACTCCCCTAGACTTTAATTATAACTGAAACCTTGAGCAATAACAGAGCAACTGGCGAATCAATAATGCATATCTCAGTTTTACACTACAAATGCACATATCCTGCACTCTCCAGTCTTCAGATGTTTGATTGTCGGAGTATCATTATGATGCTATCCATCTATTCTGGACACAGTTTTAATATTCCTTACACGCAAAAACCTGCTGTCCATCCGTGCTGACAGAGGCTGCATCTGTGGTTGGACACCAAAACGAAGGGCTGATTTACAGACAAGATGATTCCCCCTCAAAGATAGACAAAGCCCACATCTCCGCCATACAATGTTGTGACTTGCACAACATCTATCAGAGAGAAAATTGGGGTTGTGATAATGAAGCTACGCTAACGTCAACACAGAGCACAGTGTGAAATGTCCTCCCTTGATCTGCGTGTGCAGACAAAACCGTTAATCTACTGCGTCTCCACATCCGAGATCATCTAACAGAAATAGACTGACATCCAGAGGGGACTCGTAAGCGAGTGTTTCGCTAACAATTAAATGGAGAAGAAATCATGACTCCATTTGTGTCATTCTGTCACTGTGATTATGTCTGGGGCGCAGAACGGAGAGCAGAAGAGAGCTCTAAAAATACCGAGCACAGTACATGGTGTTGGCAGCCCTCCCGGCCTTCTTCATCATGTACAGCTACTGTTGATTTTACTGAGCAGGAAACAGATGTCATTGGCAAGGAGCTGCAGTGCCTCTCCCAACCTTTAGGGGGCAGTATTTACATTTTAAATGAACAATAGACGAGTGGTGGTTGGGATAGGGTTTTTGTTTTCTTTCCTTATATTTACTGTACTTTTTGTGGGGAGGTTGGTGATGGAAATTCAGTGAGTTGGTCTCTCCGAAACTATACTAGAGGACCACTGAGAGGTAAAGGAGCTATTATTAACAGTCTGAGATTGAGAGTGTAAGCTTGATGGCATGCTTTAGATCTATTTTTGATTAGATGAGATTCTTCATTACCCAATCCTTACAAAGAATTACCCATTTGACAGCAGATCAAGAATCACATGGCAGATCAGGAGGACACCATTTGTCATTACTCATTTAAACAAATCCTGTTATCTTCAAGGTTTGCATCTTCTTTTCAAGGTGCTGCACTGTATTAGACCCCAAAAACATTCAATAATAATTATATGGAAACGCTTTACAATAAGGTTTAATTTGTTAATATTGGTTAATGTGTTAATAAACACGAATTAACAATGAGCAATGCATTTCATTTATTAATTTCATTAATGTTAGTTAATTAAAATACAGTTTGTTCATGTTACTTCACAGTGCATTAACTAATGTTAACAAATATAACTTGATTTTAATAATGTAAATGTTGAAATTAATATGTAAAAGTATTGTTGATTGTTCATGTTAACTAATGAAAGCTTACTGTAAAGTTAATATAATTATTAAAATGAATCAGTTACATATGAGGGCTGGATGTCACACTTTTCACAACATAATATTTACAATTGTATTATAACTGTATTTATTTAAAATATATTATGGCTATAATTGCACATTAAACAAATATGGAACTTCAAAAATGTTACATAATTTTAATTCTAAAAATAATTTTTAATGAATCATGAATTTCAAATGAACTATTTATAAAAATGACAATACATAATAAAGTGATAAGGCAAAAATCATGAGTCTGATCATGTAGAACTTTAATGGAACGTAAGTTTAGTATCTTTGCATAAAAGCATCCATCAAGTACACAAATGTACATGTATAATTGTATTCATAAACACAAATAATGTGAATTATCATGCATTTATTTTGAGACTGTTATGCAATCAGACTTTTGATTCAAAATTATAAATGCTGAGCTCAAGCCCCAGTTTCCACTACACAAATATACAGAAGCATTATGCAGGTAAACTGCATAAGCCACATAAAGAAATGAGTCGGTAAAGGTTCTTGATTGAAATCAAGAAATTGAGAGAGATTTGTTTAGGGCGAGAATGAAGATTTGCAATTAGACTTCGATGAAATCTCAGAAGCGCTGCACAACGACGCAGTTAAATTGAGGAATCAAATTGGCGATGGTTCTATTCCTTTGGCAATACAAACTTTCTGTGGGATTTAATTAATTTGAGGATGTGATTATGCTGCGCCTACGCGCCCCAAATAATGTGTTGCATCTAAATGCATTACTATTTTTGCCATTTGAAGAATTAAATTTTACTCCCGACTTCACCCAAATAGGCAGCAGGCCCAAAGCCCTAAAACACCCCAACGTGTGCATTTAAGCTTCTCTGTTTGACAAATTTCTCCCCAATGCTGAAAGATTGAACTGATTAAAAAGATTTGTTTTAACCGACACGTAAATAAATCTATTTTATGCTTCTGTGTGATACCGCACAACCCGAGTCCCCTGTCAGCGTGGTGTGTGTTGCTCCGGCTGCATAATATCAGCTTTAAAAGGGTTCAGTCCTCAGAACAAATGGCTCACTTCTGCATTTCATTACAAAACTGGTGTAGATAAGCTGACCTCTGATTTTTCTTCTGAGACGTGAGGAATGTTTTTCTAGGTGCAGCGTGTAGTTTTTTGGATCTTAAAATACTTTCTCATTTCCCAGCTTAGCTTGCATTTGTAGCCTGGTTTCCTGAGAAGTCTAAACATTGTAGCTTTGTGGAATTATTAAAACGAAGATCTGTTTACGAGAGCGTCTTGACCAGACTGATGCAGGCTCAACATGGCTCAAGTGACATTAGTTTAGAGCCGACCTTTGTTTGTCTGACCAATGGTAAACAATGAGAGTTTGCAGGAAACCTGTTTGACAACAGTTAGTATTTTTGCTGTTCCATGTGGTGACACTGGTGGCCAAGAAATTACCTGTCATAGTATTTTGAATCATTAATATGTTTTAATGTTTTCTAATAAGAAGTCTTGTCAGAGCCAATAGCCTCATGGGCAGCGGGCCGATATTCAAGATTTTTTTAACCCTTAAACGCATACATTGGGTCTTTACCGAACATTATTTACAACCCTCTGCCTCAGTCTTTCTTAGTATTCATCACTCTATTTACTGTAAACATTATGACATGTTTTATAAAAATTTCGTTTTTGTAAAAAGTGTATAGAGTTGCTGGCGACCCAATGCATGTAACAGTGAAGGTAATTTTTTTTTTTTCTGCACAAAAATAATTTAATCTCTGATGACTCAATTAGTGATATTCACCTTTATTCCTCAAGGTGGCAATGTCTGATACACAATAATGAAGTTATTCTTCACTCAAAATTCAAACTTCAAATGGCTCAGCGATTTACTGCAGAGCAAGTACTGAATACAATCAAATATTACTGTAACTGTCACTTGATGGTGGATCTGATGCAGAAGCTGTCAGTTATCAAAATATTGATTTTGAAGACAGAAGTTATAGTTTTGAGAAAATAGTTGAGATCGCGAATATGAGCCAGACGCTGGGAAATGAAGACAGTAATGATAGTAAAAAGCATCTGCTCAAATTGAGCCCTTCCAAGCTCCAAAACTTAGAAATATGCTTTATTTTATTATTTTGTAATTGTTATTAAAATATTAGGCATTTTATAGTATTACTATTGCACCAGTTAGACTCTAGCAATGTTAAAGGTTCAGGGAAGAAAAAGGCGGGAATCAGCGAACGTTCATCGTAACTTTAATCATCAAAATAAGCAAACAACAAAACAAAAGTAAAGCGGCAGCCTCTCATAGATGACTGCTGCATATAAACATAAAACAATGTAATATTCAGGCCTGGTCCTCTCTCGTCCTTCACTGTCGTCGCACCTCTTTTTTTCTTCCCGGAGCTCCTTCTTGGGAAACTCGAGGCCGGTATGGCGCGCAGGCTTGCTCCGTTCCCACAGCTCTCAGCTTCACCCTGGTTTCCACATACCACCATCACCCCTCACAGGCAGGGGGTGTACATTTGAGACTGTGCTCCACCCCCCTGTCACAGCGGCCGCAGCACCTGGGGTTAAGGACAGATGAGGCGAGAGAAAAGGAGACGGTCGCGTTAGGAGAGACTGAGTTGAGAAAGGAAAAATAATTCTTGGTCCTGATCCCAAAATGCATTGCCATCCGGTTCTCCACCAGTTGAGTTAACTCTTCCACGGTCGCTGGGTATCCCTCGGTCAATGGCACTCTAGCTCCTCTAGCACCGGTGAATGGCAATGGCTCCTCCAGTTTTGGGCATCTGGCAACTCCTCCCCTATTCCCTGCTTCTCTCCCATCGTGGGGGACGGCAGCAGGATCCGGTCTCATCAAACGGCGGCAACTTCTCTGCTCCCTGTCGGACAGCAGCCGCCCCTCCACAACACATGGCAGCAAGCTAGTCACCCCCACCAGTAAATCACTTTAGCCCACTGCCTTGAGCATCCATGGTGGTAGAGTCTGCTCAGCTCAATGGCACTGCGGATTTCCCACACCAACGAGTGCTCTTTGACAGCACGTTCCCTCTTCCTCCGGGGTTTCGGCTCTAATGTAGTAAAGTTAAAGGAGGCAGGAACTGGTGAATGTAACTAGCTTAACTTTAATCATCAAAATAAACAACAAAACGAAAGAAAAGCAACAGCCTCTCACGGACGACTACCGCATGTAAACATAAACAAAACACAATATAAACTCGAGGCCTGGTCCCCTCTTGTCCTTTATTTTTGTGACTCCTGCTTTTATTCTCCCGGAGCTCATCCATGAGACGGCTCGTGGCCTCGCCCTGCTTGTAATAATGATTGGTGAAAAAAGTTATGCGTTAAAGTAATTGATACTTTTATTTATCAAGAGGGGCTTTCACACCAGGTAGTTATAGGAACTATCTGCCAGGGTACTTCCCCAAGAACTAATAGTACCTTAAGGGCCATTTCCTGGTTGCATTCGCTTTGCCGGAAGGAACTATGAAGTGACACGAACTGGGATTGTTGTTGTGATTATGAAAATGACATGAAAAATTATTAGCCGTGTGGTTGATGTCCAATGTCACTAGCAGAGCAGAAATACACAATCATTTGTCGCTTGGTCCACTCATAGTTGTGTTGGGTTTAATCTCGAGAGGTCCATCTGTTAGTGTCTTCTGTGTTCGTAGAGTTAGCCTATATATTTACTCCACAAACTATTTAAAAATGACAGGTCGAGGTGTTTCGCTTGTGTTCCGCCAATCGGCATTCTCTTACTTCATTGAAAGTTCCTATAGAGCTGGTTTAGACCCTACTTTGAAGTAGGAGCTAATTTAGTTCCCCCAAAAGGAGTTCCTAGAACTAAAATCACACCTGTGGTGTGAACATGGCAAAATCTGGGTATTTCTGCCAATGGTTCTAGGAACTATAAAAAGGTTCCTCCAGTGCGAAAGCCCCTAAGAATGCATAAAATCAATCAAAAGTGTCTATAGAGACTTTTATAATGTTATAAAAGATTTTCTTTATAAACTTTGCCATCATAGGAATGAAATTACATTTTAAAATATATTTAAATATAAAAGTTGGTAACACTTACATTTAGGGTTCAAGTCCCACTAGTTGCTTATTACTTGGATATTGGTTCTTTATTAAGCAGATATTAATGCCTTATTCTGCATGACCATATTCTACATCCCTTAATCCTACCAAATAACTAAATTTAACAACTACCTACCTACTAACTATTAATTGAGAGTTTATTGAGGCAAAAGTCATAATTAATAGTTAGTTATTAGTGAGAATTGGACCCTAATCTAAAGTTTGACTGAAAAGTTATGTAATATAAATCTTATATAATTGTGACTTGATATTTTACAAGTTATGTAAGAAACACATTTAATGTACAAAGGAATGTACAGGTATTAACGAAATCACATTGGTATGTTTTTGTGTACGTATTTGTGCATATGGTATTATCAGTGTATTTTCATTTTCCTCTGCAGGAACATCAGACGTGCTGCTCATCTAGTCTCTATATAGATTACCAAGGACGCTAGGCACAAACAAGAGTCTGAGATGAAAATAATAATGTGCCTCTATTCACTTCAATAAAATAGTCTTTCCTAAAAACTAATCTCAATCCTGTCTTGCATCCAGCGTTTTCAGTCACATGCTATCTTTTACAAAAGCACTGTGTCTTTTGTAAAAAACATGGTTTTTAGCAATAATTTACCATGTGGCATACCTTTTGTTTTATAACAGCCATTCCCACCTCTCCGTGATTGATTGAATTCATGACCTGCTTAATGACTCACGTGTTGTGCATGGATATCTGCAACTCCCACCGTTCCTCAGCATTCCGAGTCATCATGTAATTACACATCACATGTTAGTTTCATGCTAATTACTATATATCCGATCATTATGCCATTACCATTAGGGAGTTAAGTGTAATTCCAGGTCCCTCTCACAGCCAGACCTTTACTGCAGCCAATGTAACCAAGGAAACCAGAACTGAGGTGGTGGCTCATTTTAGATAATTAGTACAGAGCTCTGTGCATTGGCTCAAAAGAAGGTCTTGCTTAAAACAACCCTCATATTCAGGCACAAAGGCACTCGTGGCTCTGCACATGGTCATTCAAATTTAATTTCACCAGATAAAGATCAATGAAAAGAGTGTCGATAGTCAGTATAGAAAAGGAAAAGTCTTTTTAAAATTGAAATTAAGTGTAATAAATGTTTCTGTCTTACATCATGAATAAATGTGTGAGTGCACATATCTTAATCATTATTTTCAAAAAGGCTTTCAAAAACAATTTTCAAGGTAAGCAAATTTTTTTTGCAAAGATCATGAATAAATTATTTATAAATACTTTGTTTTTGTGTAGTGACACAGCATTGCATTTTATGACTGAACTTTTATCTCTAACTAACCTCGCCTTGTCATGAAAAAGTCAAATTATCAGATATTTTAAGAGTCTTATGGACCATGACATGCATATCTTGAGGGTTTGCAGGGGTTCTCTCATTTCTCATCTCACAAATGATATAATTTCCTGTTTTTATTATTGTTTTGCACGTCGCTGATACCCTATAACTTTTAATTTGTTGAGTAAAAGTTTTTAAATTATCAGTGAAGCAGTTTTGTCTTCTCTAAATTAATAATAATGAAGAAAAAATGTAAAAGAATAAAATTCTCGTAGTATATTCCATTATTATTTCTCATAAAAAAATTATTTTACCAGGCATTTTTCTTCTTTATGTGATGAAAGCAGTAGGACCACCCCCATTAAATGTCAAAATTAATTTTAATCCAGAAATGAAAAACATGCTCATTGTAGAAGGAATATATTGAAATCATTGAATATATTCAAGTATATAAACTGCGGCTCTGAAATGTTCTCTACTTGAGCAAATGATTGAAATAGATGCAGGAACAGTGACAGCTCAAAGCTCCAGGGCTGGAACATATACAATTACTGCACAACGGCCCAGCGACTAACGTCATGATTCTACTATCGCAGTTAAACTGATATCACATGCCTGCCATAAAAGTTATGAGCCTACAAGCATGGGAGATCAATGGTGCATGAAAGAGTGAACGAGAGAGGAAGATTGATCAAATGAGCATGTAGCCGCATACTGTGCCTCTCTGAAGGTGGAGCAGGACCGCTGTGTTCTTTCGTGTTGGGATGAGCATACAAATGTCCTTTCCTCATCTATTTGGTTCATATAGGCAGACAGAAATGTTTTTTTAGCATGTGGTGCTTTGCAATAACATACACCCAGAAAAGAAGTGCAAATTTGTACCTTTAGGGGTACAACAGCTTGTCACTGGGGAAGTATCTTTAAAGGGACAATTTTTATCTTGTTTAAAAGTTCATAGTAATACCTTAGTATAGATATAATTACTCTAAGGTACTAAAATGCACCTTTTAGGGGTAGATTATCTTTTGAGGGTACTTCGGAAACAGTGAGGGTACAGTGACAAGCTGGTGTACCCCTGAAGCAGGGGTGGCGAACTCCGGTCCTGGAGAGCCACAGCCCTGCAGAGTTCAGCTCCAACTCTGATAAAAACTTACCTGCTTGTAATATTCTAGTAACCTTGATTAGCTTGTTGAGAAGTGTTTGATTATGGTTAAAGCAAAACTCTGCAGGACTGTGGCTCTCCAAACATCCAAGCAACCCACCAATTAACCAACTAACCAACCAACCAAACATTCAACCAACCAACCATCCAACTAACCAACCAATTAACCAACCAACTGACCAACCAATTAACCAACCACCCAACCAAACATTCAACCAACCAACCAACCATCCAACCAACCAACCAACCAATTAATCAACCAACTAATCAACCAACCAATTAACCAACCAACCAACCAACCAATTAACCAACCAACCAAACATCCAATTAACCAACCAACCAAACAAACATTCAACCATTCAACCGACCAACCAAACATTCAACCATTCAACCAACCAAACAATTAATCAACCAACGGACCAACTAATTAACCAATCAACAAAACATTCAACCAACCAACCATCCAACTAACCAACCAATTAACCAACCAACTGACCAACCAATTAACCAACCACCCAACCAAACATTCAACCAACCAACCAACCAACTAACCAACCAACCAATTAACCAACCACCCAACCAAACATTCAACCAACCAACCATCCAACCAAACATTCAACCAACCAACCATCCAACCAACCAACCAACCAATTAACCAACCAACTGACCAACCAATTAACCAACCAACCAAACATCCAATTAACCAACCAACCAAACATCCAATTAACCAACCAACCAACCAACCAAACAAACATTCAACCATTCAACCGACCAACCAAACATTCAACCATTCAACCGACCAACCAAACATTCAACCATCCAACTAACCAACCAATTAATCAATCAACCGACCAACCAATTAACCAACCGACCAACTGATTAACCAACCAACCAACCAAACAAACAAACAAACATTCAACCATTCAACCAACCATCCAACTAACCAACCAATTCACCAACCAATCAACCAACCAACTAAACATTCAACCATTCAGCCAACGAACCAACCATCCAACTAACCAACCAACCAATTAATCAACCAACCAATTAACCAACCACCTAACCAAACATTCAATCATTCAACCAACCAACCAGCTAACCATCCAACTAACCAACCAACCAATTCACCTACCAACAAGCCAACCAAACATCCAACCAACCAATCGCCACAAGTGCCCTAAAGGTACAAATTTTGTACAGTAGGATCTGCAAAAAGAGAGCCAACGAGTTACAGAGATACAACTGCACTTCAGACCATCTCATATGTCTCATAACAGCAGATGTTTTAATGTCTGAATCACTCCATTTATCTGACAAGCTGTCAGTCTGTGTGGTGTTTGATGACACAGTATGGTTGTTCTTGCTTTGGCTTTATCTTTTGTTGGAGTATAGACGGAATAACTTCCTAAATTGTGTCTGAAATGTAAATTACTTGATAGTAACTTCTTGTTTGTTTTTTCTTTTAAAGGTGTTTTAAAGCAGTATCTCACTCACTTTATTAATGGTAATCAAAATCAATATCATATGAGTAGCTGTACGATATGGCTCTATATCAGCATGCTGTAATTACCTACGGCGCTCAAATCACAGTCGTGCTGATAAACAGGCATATCACACATCTACTCATGTGATATTGCGTTTATACAACAGGTCGACGACACAAATGAGTAAATAAATAAAAACAGTGGAGTGTCTTTAAAAACCTGCTTTTGCGTAGAACTACTTCCTTCTCCCACGGATTCAAATCTCAAGTTGACAGTTTAGAACTTAAGAACTAATAATGAACTAATGTTGAGTCACTTCTTTGAAGCTTATTGTATTATGTAGAGTACAGTATTATGGTATTATGAGAGAGAGATCGAATAAACGAGCGTATTACCTGCATCTGATATAGCATTCATTCTTCAGGTCGATGTCCATAATATTATATCCATTATAAAAAATCTGTTTGAACATCCACTGAGGTAAGTGATATCTTTGTCTTTGACCTTTTAAAAGATTTCCCATGACAGTGCTAAAACAACTTTCTTGTTGACGACCCTTTCAACAAATCCCTTTCAATGTGCAACTGACTCACTCATAAAGACAATCTTTGCCGTCATCTAATGCCGTAATGATGTAACTTTCACTGAAGTCCATATCACGATCACTAACAGACTTTTTCTCAATAACAAATACAGCATTACTATTAATATAAAATAATATTTATTGAACAATTATATTTAAATGAACAATAATACCCATTATTAAGGCAAACATACAAAAGCAGCACTCTAGTACAAGATTTAAGCCTAAATATATAATTATGAAACTTAATTTTCCCCTCAACCCAAATCGATTTGCTCTGGAACAAGTAATAGATTAATAAAACAAAAGATTGCCCATTTGATATTCACCAAATTAATTAAATCTTATTCCAGAAGGACTGGCCGAGAGCTCACTCCTCCGAAAGCTTCAGAAACAAATTGTAAAATAGGCACTGTTTATATATACGAGTCACATATTTGAGGTGTAAATAATGTCATTCTTGCCTTAAAAAACTTTTACAACTACATTCCGTGACACAATAACAGCAGTATTTGTTAAAAATATGGTGGATTTGCTCGACCGCAATACAGTCACCGGAAGTGGGGTGATACAAATGGTGAAAAGCCTATTAGCCAATTATCAGCCAATCAGATTGGAGAACCAGAACAAAACTGTAGTATAAAATCCAATATACAACTATATTTAATATTTGAATAATATTTGTCTTGGCTTTGTAATGCTAATGATACCCCAGAAAGAGAGGAAGAATTCGACTCAACAATCATGAAACAATGACTCAACAACATTCACTGGACATCAACTTCCACATTGTTTTTTTCATCCTTCATTTTCACTTGTTTTTCCTTCGTTTCCAATTTCATTTGCAGTCTTTGTTGTCCTTGCGAATGAGTTGGCAATATATTGCACCTCTTTTGATGCCAATAAAGCACATTTGAATTGAACTGAACAGAGAGGGAGAGAGAGAACATTAGCCTGGAGTGAAATTAGTGTGATTTGTTTTAGCTTTCAAGAATAGCTGAAGCCCATTTGCTGGACGTTCAATGAATAAAACACCAAAAAAACAAGTAGCAGAGCAGCCCACATCAAAATAATAGGCCTATGGTATTTGAAGATGAGAGCGAGCGCAAGCAGTCTCATCTTTCCTTCCTTATTTTCTCAGCCCAAAGTGCACGTTTGTCTTTTTTTTTCTTATATCGTCTGATTTTCCCTCAAGGGCTTCTCTCTCTCATTCTCACCCTCCCTCTTTCTCACATACTCTTTGGAGCTTGTGTGTTTGTGTATATGTCTTCCTAAAACCTTGAACATGCGTTTCCTTACCCTGTGGCCATGTATGGCGTAAATCCAGGACTGACAAACGGAGAAGGACAGTCTCACTTGAGAGTTATGGGCTAAACTAGAATATTTTGCTATATCTGCTCAATCTTTGACAGCCCATGTCATTGTCATGGCTTTGTTAGTTAACTATATTTGCCTGGTGATTTACTACGCGATTCGCTATAAAAGAAAATGGCTGACTCATGAGCCCGCATTCTCCACCATATGGAAACGCTCTCAGACAGCCTGCTGTGCTCTCAAACTCTTACATGACTTTCCTAGTTTTATTAAAGAAAAAGTCTGAGTTAAAGCCAAATTATTATGGCACACTGCTTTCTCTGGGCTTGGGTAAGTGTAGCTGCGGAGGTCTGGAGAGAGTTTTAAGAGCAGGCTTTAGGAAATGGTTTCCTCTAAGAGCTCTTAGCAACGGAGCCTCAGCAAATTTGATTATGAGTGGTAAGGGTGTGAATGTGACACAACTGCATGTATCAGAGCGATTACATTTAATCTCTCACTCGCGCCTTCGTGCTCTCTCTCCCACCCCTCGCTCGCTCCCTCTGAATATTTATTTGAAAGCATTTAAATTAATGGGGCTGACTTTTGCAGGTCAACGGGGAAGAACAAAACGAAAAAAACTTGTCGCATTGAAAAGACGGACGTGTTGGTAAGTCCCAAATCTGAATGGAGGAGAGCAAGATGTAAAGCTTGCGAAACTATTAATAAACTGTCAGTATGCAGGTGGTGGTTCGGGTAATCTTGTGCGTCCCGTGCCCCGGGGACATTTTGCATTTTGGACACTCGGAAGTGTTTGATGCGGTGTTAAAGGAATATTCCTTGGTTTAGTATAAGTTAAAGGGGGCCTATTATGCGAAATTCACTTTTACATGATGTTTGAAAATAAATGTGTGTCAGCAGTGTGGGTACGCGGTATCTGAGGCACGAGTTGTACAGGCTCCGCCCTCTTCTGGAAAGTGGGGTGGGCAGCAGCTCATTTGCATTTAAAGGTAGGTCACACAAAGGATTCTGGCAGTGTAAATTTAAGGTTTTTCACTGTAAATGATAAAATAACTTGTTCATTTTCATCTCCAAAATCTATACATTTAACTGTATTTTACTGTAAAATTGCACAAAATGTCCCATTATATCCATGGGAATATAACATTATCCTTTTTTCTTTTTTTTTTCATTATGCCCAAATGCTGTTTGAACTTAACTTGTATTGAACCTGAAATATTCTATTAAGCAAGTTCTTCAGGCCAACAAACAGACCAAAGATCCACCTGGAGCCAATCAGCACACAGGAATGTTTGACAAAGCCCTCAATCTGTTTCTTATGCTCTCTTGCTGCGTGCACTTTTGACCGAGTTTATCTGGGTGGGTTTTGAAAGCCGCCATTCCATGTGAGGGGCTGCTTTTAAGCCTGATGTTTGTTCGTGGTCCAAAATAACTCACTGTAACTGCTAAGGGTGGTTTTAATAAGGGCCTCGTTCAATCCTGAGCTATCCCAGTCTCTCTCCCGCACTCTCCTCATTTTCATGCTTTCTCAGTATCTTATTCCATTCACCTGGTTGTATCTGCCCTCCAGATGTCCCCACAATCCCTTTCATCTCTGTGGGAACCCTTGTCAGGGTGAAGTTATTTGTTTTAACATTTTCTGCCAGGGGAAAATATCCTGGCATGATACTGCCCTACCTTTTGGTCTACTGAGAACAAGATGAAAAATATAATTTCTTGGATTTGAACAGTGTGAACACAGAGCAATGAAGTTTTCCCTCTGACTAGACCATATCATAGAACAAATAAGCACATGAGAACATGTTTTAAAGGGATAGTTCACCCTCAATATGAAAATACTGTTATTATTTACTCACCTTCATTCCATTTCAAAGCCCAGTGGGTTTCTTTCTTATGTCAAACACAAAAAGATGTTAGGCAGATTGTTCACGCATGCTCTTCTAAGAGTATCATAAAGGTAATCAAAATGTCTTCTGCACTATATTCCAGTCATATGATAGCTTTGTATTAATTTTGTGCTCCATACAAGACACAAGAACTAATGATATCTGGCATCAAACCAGTTGTTTGATGTTTGGATGTACTGTAGGCAAATGTTAATTACACTGGAAGACATTTCAAAGGGTTTTTACAGTAACTTACTGGCAACACAAGTTAGTAAGTCAGTAAGTTACGGTAATTATGATTTACAGTAGCACAACGTATTTCAGTTTTACAGTAAATTTATGGTACTGTAATTATGTAATACAGAACACTATTGTACTGATATGATTCATTTAATTGTATATTTTTTTATGAAGAATTTTATCCTACAAGTGACATTCAATTCAAACAGACACAAAAGATAAAATTCTTTATTTTAAACATTCCATATTTAAGACTTAAAATACACAGTCTGCCAATGCCAGGACAGTGCACCTTCACTATTTCTCCTGTCTTATGACTTTTGCAGTGCAGTTGTATAGTCTGTATTTATCCTTACAAAGAATCTTTAGGCAACATAAAATTCTTGGGGAAAATATAAATACATAAAAAGGCTGCAAAATCCAGGTGCTGCTCCAAAACATAGGCCACCTTTGCACACTATCCACTTTACTACAGAGAGAAATGTGTTCCTTGAAAAAAACAAAAGGTGTACTACTGTCAGTCTAAATGTAGAAAATTAAGAAAATAAAAAGCTACGATGGAATGATGTGAAAGAGGCTGTTATGCAAATGCAGATATATATATATATAGGAATTTTTAAAAATACACTAAATCTCTGTATGTGGTGTTTGACATCAAAGAAAATTCAATGCAAAGGGAATCACTGTAAAGAATATTTGCAGTATTATACTGGGTGAAACTGTATAAAGTAAATAACTGTAAAAATTACAGAAATGTCTAGTAGTGCCAGCCCAGATCCCAAATCCACGTTGTTACGTTCCGCTAGTTGCGGTGTTTTGTGGTGTTCTCTCTCTCTCTCTCTCTCTCTCTCTCTCTCTCTCTGTCAACTTCTTAGGCCTGCCTACCCGCGACAATCATTGGGTAACGACCATGACCATCATGGTCTTTGCTTATTATACATCAGTGGTATCGTGGTGATTAAGAATCTCATTCGGAGAGGACAGGTATTATGTCACGTGACTTACATTTTCCAACACCTAGTGAATTAAAATGTCTAAATACATTAGTATAGAAAAGCCAGATATGGGCCAGATTTGTGCCAACTCTATGTTGCTGTCTGGGTTTCATTGAATGTAGAAGAGCAGCATGAACACTCTGCCAATCTTCTCATTTTGCGTTCCACATAAGAAAGTCAGTCATAAAGGTTGTGAAATGACATGAAAGTGAGTAAATGATAACAGAATTTCAAACCAAGTTCATTATGGTGACCCCTAATGGGCTTAAATTTTGAAGCTAATGTCATCTCTGTCCTTAATGCTACGTTTCCTTTTATGAGACAAAAATGGAGAAGAGATGGAGAACGACTACTTCTCTCTATTTCCCTGTGCTGGGAATAAATGGGATGGACTTTCAAGTTTTTCTCTTTCATCACTTATGAAGGTGTAGGATGACATTTACAGCCCAGATACACTATTTTACTGGCAGTGCTTTACTTTGGACTTGTTCTCTCTCTCTCTCTCTGTGTGCATGTGTGTACATGTGTGTTGCTATGAAACATCCATTTAGGAAATGTGTCAGTGCAGCCTGTCTGTGTTCCCTTTACCTTTTTTCATAGACAGCATCATCAGATGCAGGCCTTTCTCTCAAACACACATACACAATCATCAAAGTCATCTAACTGGCGTGGAAATCTCTCGAGAGAACTTTTTATGCATGGCCATGTCACTATTTAGAGCTGAAACTCACTAAATATACAAATCATCATCTAACTGATGGCAGACAGCATGAAATATTAAAGAGAGAGAGAGAGAAAGAGAGAGTGTATGTTGCAGCGTATGATACTAATTTGATACTTTAATGTAATCATTTAAAAGGGATGGCTTTGGTCTATTTAAAATTCTAAACTCTGTCTTTTGAGGGCTGGAGGGTCTAATGAATATTTAAAGACTATTTTGATTTGAGTGTTTTTCACTGTTTCAACTGGAACTGAAGAAAAGCTTGGTGCTGTCTGGTTACCAAATGAACGGGACCAGTATTTCTTACACATGCTGTTATAAAAATTCATTCATGCACTCCTTCCTTTTGAAGTACCCTTCATATTCTCAAAAAAGGTTTTATTGCATTTACTCAAATGATTAAGAAAATATGTTATACTCCAAAGTCTGAAGTTTTTTAATTGTGTTATTGTCCATCTATAATGGTTCAAAATTACATTTGAGCCTTCACAAAGAACCGCCACCTTTAGTTACTGTTACTTTGTCCGACAAGTCATGCGCTCTCACACCACACATGTTTTCACAAAGTGAAAAATACATCCTGGAGCAAAGAGGACACTGACAACACGTCGACGTACATATGAAGCAGTTTCATTTTTAAAATATTGTAATTTTTTAAAGAAGTTCATCGATCATCTCGTCATACTAGTTCATTTATAGCATCAAATAAACATGAATGAACATCAGAAGGAATGTTGTTTCAAGCACAGAAAGACGTGAGTACACACAATTTTTAAAGTTCAAGTTCACCAACTTTAAGCTACCAACTCCACTGACTGCTTTGTCAGACAAAATGGTGGATTTGGGGTTATAATTGGTCAGATCGCCTGTCAAAAGCTTTCTGAAGAAGACATGGTTTTTTATGATGAACAGATTTAATGTAGTTTTAAAAACAGTTTTCGTTAAAAAATACCTTCCTTTGTGTTTCAAAAATCAACGCAAGTCTCGTGGGCTTGGAACGATAGAACGATAGAAACATGTCTGTATTTAGAAAATGAAACAAAATGCTAAATGGTATTTATGCAGTAGAAAAAACTCAATATAACAATTTTTTATTGTTGCATATTACAAATATCTCAGCTCGGAGTTATTCCATCTAATAAAAATGATTGTAGATGTTCTCTCTTCTCGACACCGCTCCACGCTGGCATCACACAAAAGAGAGTTTGACCTTCCTTTGGTGAGATGGCTGAAGCGATAGTTTTGTGCACTTCCTGACAATTCAGCGGGGGTTTCATACATAATACATTCGATGCTATACACTGTAGCTGGTCATGGCCACAGTCTTTAATAAATATCTGTGACAACAGACAGACAGAGAGGAGAAGCATTATAACCAACAACGAGCTAATGTCTCCCTGCACTTTCATGAGGCTGTGGATGCATTATTCAGCTTCAGAATAGATGGCTTCCCACTGCATTTTTCATGGTCTTCTATTCTCTACCTTATTTATTTTCTTCCTTGCACTTTCAAACACTTCTTTTTTTTTTTATTCTCACTGACTCTGTATGTATGAGTGTATGTGTGTTCTCACTCGGTCTCGTCGGGGCCTGGAGGTGTGATCGTGTGTGTGTCACTGTGCGGATTTTGATGTTGTGTTTATTCACAGGCATTGCGTCTGTCTGAAGAGATGCAACTTCACACTGGGGCAAATATTAAAAAAAAACAGCACTTCAGAGATCTGAACCGAGACGACTTACAGGGCCTTAAGAAAAAAGTCAGTGCAAAGAGAACGGGGCTCCCTGCCATTAAAAGTCTCTTTTGCAACAGATGCATACATTTTCATAGAAAACATCTTGCGGCGTTATCTTATTTAGAGTGTAAATTTTTTCATATATCTCAAATTATCCTTGCAAGCAGTTCAGGATGATGCTATGTTGGTGTCACACAGTGATATCACACACGTGAATACTAACTGTCTGTGCACAATCAGCTCTGGCATAAAAGCACTCACCTCGCACACATTATTTCTGATCACATTAATGGACTACGGGCTACTTACCTACTCTACTCACCTTGTGATTTTCCATGTTATCATCTATTAGGGGTGTAACGGTACATGAATTCGTCCCGAACCGTCACAGTACAGAAGTCGCAGTTCAGATACAGATTTGGCTGAATACAGATTTGGCACATACAGGCAATCCGCACTCCAATCCAGAAGGGGGCGCACGCGGTAATCCACCACTGTTTGCTAACCGCCACAACAGGAAAAAGCGCAGAAGAAGAACAGACGATCTATACATAGATATGTTTTTGTGTTTCAACCACTTGAGAATCTCACATAGCGTTACATTCACCCCAGGCAAGTCATTCAGTGTCTACAGCATGTTAGTCCACTTGGCAAATAAAGTCTAGAGGAGCATTTCAGCAGTTCTAAATATATGCACTGTAATAGCTTATATATGCATTATGTTTACCTGTTAGTAATGTCGTAATTATTATTTAATATATGTTTGAATACAATTGTCATGAAAACAAATTATGACAGTAACTGTACATTTTTATTTGAGTGTTGATTATCTGATCTAAAATAAATAGCATTAATAAATAACTGAGTTTAATAGTTTGGGCTCTGTTGTTAATTGTAACCTTTAATATTATGGTAATGCTCAAGAAAGGGCAACCTGTGTATAGTTTACAGCTTTAGCTGAGATACATTTTTTTGTCCTTAAGAAAGTGTTAATTATAATTGAATTTATAATGCTGCTGTAGTTGACTTATCTCTGCCTCTGAGTCTGGTGTTCCCTAACAGATGGAGAAGGTTGTGTCTAAATCAGAATATTGAGGCACATTTTCTGTTTTCAGAGGCAGCGTTTCTGTTTTTAATATTACACTGTGACGAGCAGGGCGGGCGAGAGCCGTGAGGGAACGGGAAAGTTACGTTCAATGTTCGCCGGTTCCTGCCTCCTTCTTCCCGTACATAAGAACAGTGTTACATACACAAACATATCTTTTCAGAGCATGATGACAATCCCCTTTTTATATGTCCGATGTTGTGCAATAATTTTTTCTAAATTCAAAATGTCCACATTTTTTACATCGATTCTTCCATAAGAAAAATATGGGTGTTCCTGACAAAGAAATGTACTCATGTTGGTTTCAACGTTTTTCAGAATAGTTTTAAAAATGTCTAAAAGCTTAGAATATATATATATATTAAAAATAATGTTTTTTTAATTAATTGATTTGGACAAAAAAAATGTATCATGTATCATATATTATATCATGTCACTGATACATATAAGTGAACATACACTTGAATCATGTAAAATATATATATGTAAAAACACAAGCGCATATTCGTTATCATCAAACAAACAAGTAATACAAAAACATCAACTCTAATAAAATGAAAAAAAAAAACGTGAAGTATTTTAAGGAAAAATCAAAAGCGGCTTTGAGAAAATAATTGGTAGCTACAAATATGCGCCTTTTTTGACCAATGTAAGTGGCTTTCGATAACCATTAGCTTGACCAGCCTCACTTTTCTATTCTTGGCCTTGCCTTTTACACTGTATAATTGTAATAAATGTTTGGACCTGACCCTCAACATTAGGCATAGTACAAGATTTTCATGGCACTATAGGTGGATTTTTGCTCTAAAATAAAGTTTTGTGCATCTGAAATACAATGGGTTCTTGGTCCTTTAGTTTTCCAGAATATTTTAGAGGGTGTTCATCTTAGGGAAAATGTTTAGTGGTCTTGAGAGCTTTCTTTGCAATTCTGTTTGAATTAGAGTGTGTAGTAGCTGGAACTGACTGCAGCCAAAGTGAAATATAGTGGACTGGCGAAGGTGTTTGTGTTTTGGTGTCAATTTTGAAATTTTACCAAATACTTGCTTCAAAAAGTCATGTTTGCAGATTACAGTTTTTTACAGTTTACAGACTTACAGTCTTTGGCCTTACTCTCGCACTGGTTTTCGAGACATACATGTTGTAAATGATTCAAATCAAATACATATATATGCTGTACTAAAGATGCTTTATGTAGCAAGCAGGGCCGGGCTGAGAGCTGTGGGAAAGGAGCCTAAAAGTGACAACAGTGCAAGACAAGAGAGGACCAGGCCTGGACTTTTTATGTTGTTGTTTTATTATGGTTTTATGCAGCTGTCGTCCATGAGGGGCTGTCGCTTTACTTCCATTTTGTTTTTGTTGTTTTTAATTTTTGGATTAAAATATTTGAACGTTCGCCGGTTCCCGCCTCTTTCTTCCCTTATTACCAAGCCTTGTTTCACTCTACAAACAGATCAGAGTGTCAAGTCTTCTAACATTTACTTCTGTGGAAAATTTACCATCGGATGTTTTTCTAGGATACTAGAATGTTTCTTTTTTTTTTTCTCACAGAATCCCATGTGGTGACACATTTGTAGAACATTCCTTGCATTAAGCCACCAAAACAAAAACATAAGGAATGAAATCGCAGTGTGTTTCACAAATGTGACAGGTACAGATTTATAGAAAGACAGAAGCTGTTTCATCTCGTACAACATTTTTTCTGAAACACTGCTGTAAGTTTCACAATGTGATGTACCGTTTCATGCAATTAGACAGGATGAAAACAGCTGTTTTTATACAGTTTACATTTGGCAGGTATGAAAATAAAGTTAACTTTGGTACATCCCTCAAGTGACTAAGCACAATACACAAAATGTTGTTCATATTTAGCTTTAATTGCATAAGAATAAAAGTGTGTGCATGTTGCTGTTGCTAGACTGCTTCTCACATTTCCAGTTTGGCTTTAAAAGCTGTTGTTTAGGTTTTGACAGTGAAGTAACGCTTAAAAGAAAGAAAGTGGTAAATTCTTTACACAGAAACACACACGTATTCTTACTTGGACAGATACAAATCTATTTTATTTTCATTTATGGGGATGTTGGAAATTGTTCTCACGTCTTTCTAAGTGCAGGGCTAGGTTTGAGGGCTTTGATTAAGGTTTGACAGTGTGATATTCTTTTGATTATGGAGACAGCATGAAGGGGTTTATTCTGCCTCTAGAGATGGAAATTAACTGTCAACGTCCAGTAGAAGCACTTTGAAAGGATTGCGCTGAAATGTACTTTCTTCTATTTTCCTCTGTCTCATTAAAATGAAGGGGAGAGATGCTGAAGAGACTTTTGTATGCTAATGTACTGTATTGTGGATAAATCAGCATTTTTTTAGTCATTGTGTTGCTTTGGACTGTATACACAGTAAACATTTTTCATGTCATACTTAATTGAGATCTGAATCTCAATGGAAAGCTGAATGAAAACAATGAAAATGTGGTCATTTTTCTCACGATGAAGAAAAGGAAAAATCTGATTTATGTTGTTTTAATATGGCTTCATTGGTGACTTTTGATTTTTCCGGAAATTTTCCATGATTTTTGGAAACTTTTGTGAAATTTAGCAAAGTTTCTGGAAATTTACAGGAAATTTTCCACCACTTTGCATCCCTAATTGAGAATAAACTCAGTTAAGGAGTTAAAGGCATTTTCCTCAAATTTTCACAGTCCTGCTAGCGGGACGTTTGGCGCTCTTTTCATTTAGCGCATTTTTTCGTATGACATATTTAAGTAATCATCACAAATTAGGTATCATTCGAAAGCTTTCAAAATCCATCTTGTGAAAACCATTTTGACATTGAAAACGTTTCAACTTTTTAAATAGTACTCAAAATTCTTTTAGCGGGCTCTTTCGCTAGCGTGCGGTGTCAGGTTTCATGTTACAAATTATATTCTAACTACTTTATATTTAAAACTTTTTCTAATCTTAACAAAAGACATATCATCAGAAAGTCTCACGGTTCCATATTTGGTGATTGTTTTGAGGTAGAAATGATTTTTGGATAGAAATTTGTTTTTTCAAAGGAATGTGGGTGGATATTTTTGGTACCGTGCCTAAACAAGAACTTCCATTTTTGCGATATCAACTTTCCACATTTGGAATACAACTTGTTGAGACATATGGCTTGATTTGATAGCAATTTTAGAGATATATTTGATAAAATATATATTTATATAAATATTTTTATAAAAGAAATGATTAGTACAATACATTTGATTTATAGTAAATATACTACCAGAAAAAGGATTTAATTTCAGGAATAATCTGCTGAGTGTAACGTGTAGCTTCGGAACAAGACACCGAGAGGATGGCTTCACGTAGAACAGTTTAATAACTTGACTAATACAGGCAGGGATACAGGATGAAACACAAGCACGTAACTTCAACGACGAACAATGACAGGACTGACACAGATGGAATAAATACACAGGAACACACGAGGATAATGAGCAGGGCACAGGTGACAGACATAATTACAGACAAGACACATCTGAGCTAAATGAACTAATAATGACAAACTAATGACAAACGGGGAATCAAAACAAGGACCACATGACAATTGACAGGACTAGGACTCAAAACAAGGAACACGTGACAACTGACGAATGCAAACCAAGGAACACATGACAGGTGACAGGACTGAACTAAAAACAAGGGACATGATACATATGATAGGACTAGAACTAAAACCAAGGAACATGAGACCGGGGAACAGGGAAACAAACAGACAGACACAGATAGAGATCCTGACACTGAGTGTCTTCTTTAAAACGACCACCAACCTTATGCCTATATTCCAAAGTATTCTTGAGTTACAACTTTTAGGCTTGGATAGTGCATTTTCTTGTCTATGCTCAAAAAGGGGGGTGACAGTGAGATATGTACTGTAATTTTAATCTACAGATGCAAAATGAATTTTTGTTGCTTTTTTCATTTTGCTATGTTGATAGAAGGTTGTGAAAGCAAAATTAACCAGCAAATATATATTACAGTGTTATCTAAAAGCCAGAATTTTCAGTTTTGGGGTGAACTATCTCTTAGACTACACTTTAATCATATCAGCACAAATGTTTTTTCAAGCATACCGTGTATCATGCGGTTCTTATAGCATGTCTTATTCTGTAGTGTGCATGATGTATGTATGCACTCAAAAAACCTGTGTGTGTGATACTCACTGTGTGATTTCACACACCTGAGATCCATCTCATCACTGCTGCCTGCTTGGTTCTTGAAAAGTGGAAATGCAAAAGTGTGATATATCAGTTTCACATCTGTTGGCATGAGGATTCACTCTCACTGCTGAACCACAGCTTGCGTGGAACTCACTGCATGTAAATGAGACATCACAATGCCGCTTACCAAGAGAAAGCTGTCAGCAATGATTACCAATCACCTTGAAATGATAATTATCTTCCATTTGCTGGGTGTTATCCATAAGCAAGATAGACAGGTCAGGGCTTAGAAAGGATGTTCAGGACTTCTCTCCTTATTTAATATTTACCTGGTCATTAAAGATAGCTGGAGAGAATTTCAGCACTTTGCTTTGATTTAGTTGGTTATTATGCAAGAATTTTATTGAAAGGAACAATCAAACTTGTCGGATTTCCGAGATGCCTTTGCAAAGGTCTATAGTGACAAGAAATGCTCTTTGATCCCTTTGATAAAGAGATGCTCTGTTCTTAAACCTAGCAAGATGCCTACATTCCTGATGTGAAAAATCCAGTCAAGGTAGTAGATAAAGCTAAATAAAGAATGTTTATTATCAATAGATTTCATTCAGTAATAATAATAAAAAAATGTCTGTAACATAAGTTTTTTGTTAGAGTATTGCTACAAACGCGTTGAAGTCGAACTCTATTGAAATTGGAGATAAATGCTGGTGCATTAAAAGTGGATACAAAACTATGTGATTTAATTTGAGACGTGTCATTTTGGAGATATATTACAGAAAAAGTGAAGTTGTTTCTGTTTGTGTCCTCTTTGTAGTACACACTGAGATAAACTCATGTTTTCTCCGACCAAAAGTATATCTAGATATTCTCTCTCAAACACACACACACACACACACAGGACATGATGAGAGTGTCAGCTAATGCTTTTGTTTCAGATGAGAGCTGTAATGAAATGTGACAAGCTGTGTGTGGGGGGGATGTGTCGATAGCTAATTGCAGGGCTTGTTTAGTGAATAGGCTCATTGATAGACATCCGCAGGTCTGCATAATGTCATGTAAATGGGGCATGATGGTGTCTTAACCTCATTTAACCATCTCCGCTCATCTGTAGGGTCTCAATCCCCCAATCTGTCCCCCGTCTCACCCTCTCATGTGCTGCTGGGCCATATGATTTAATTCAGATGCTGAATGTCAGAGAGCTTCTGCATCCAGTTCTCTAATTGCTGATTAGTTGTGAGAGGTCCAGGAGTGTATGGGGCGTGCTGAAATTTGTGAAAGGGGTGGCACACCTCTTAGGAGCAGCTTGGATATGAGTGTGTCGTTGCTTTTGTTTCCCACTGTATGGTTAACACAATTTAATTGTGGAGGATATTTGAAACCGTTGTCGCTGCATGAATCACAATTCAGAGCTGTAACAGAGGTCATTGCACTCTCGCCGGGTGCCATTTGTTCTTGCTCAAGTATCCGTGATGCTGTAGGGCATGAGTGAAGATGGTGTTTTTAATCAAAATAGCCTGTTGGTGCTGATGTCGACCCATGGTGCCATTCATATCAAAAGCACATTACATTCACAAGCCTTCACAAATCTTTCAAGGCCAAGTCTACAAACAATACATTGTTAATAATTCTGCTGTATATGCTGTAAGTTAGCTTGAAATTCTCTGTTGCAGGAAAATTCATGTTATATGTATTATTGTGATATATATTATAACAGCATGTCTTAAAGGGGACCTATAAGGCCCTTTTACAAGATGTAATATAAGTCTCTGGTGTCTCCAGACTGTGTCTGTGAAGATTCAGCTCAAAATACCCCACAGATCATTTATTATAGCTTGTCAAATTTGCCCCTATTTGGTTGTGAGCAAAAACACACTGTTTTGTGTCTCTTTAAATGCAAATGAGCTGCTGCTCCCAGCCCCCTTTCCAGAAGAGGGAAGAGCTTTAACAGCTCATGTTTCAGTTGCTCGACAACAACAAAGCTGGAGAATCTCACGCAGCCAAAATGAGGATTGTCAGTAACGGTGTTCAGCCTTACATTGTTCAAACTGTCAACATATTCCCCATTATTTCTGGAACAACATTTCTATAAACGGCAAAGGACATTGATAACATGTGTGAATCACGCTAAGTGTGACAATTGTAAATGTGAAGACTGGAAAACTGTTATTCTTCTCATCGTTTCTACAAGATTTGTACTATACTTGAGTGAGTACTTAATAAATCCCAACTTGCCCACAATTTCCCATCAAATATTTAGTATTTAAAACGATTACCTGTCATGTTTCAGCTAATGGCAAGGAGTGAAATGAATGTGTATTAATGTTTGTTTACAGTGGCTTAAAAATGTTTCATGATCTAAAACAACAGTATTTTATATACCTTCGTTGGCTTATTTCATCAATCACCAGGATGCCGCAGGGTTTTATTGAATTTATGTTTTTTGTACTGTTTTGGCCTACAACATCTAACATGGTGTTATATATATAATATTTGAAAACATATTTGAACCCTAAAGTTTTTATATTCAATTGGGTATTATTTTCAAAACTTCATCCTACTCTCAACAGGTTGTCAAAAGTGTTTTTTCTCAAACGTTTCAGCGTATTTTCAATTCAATTTTATGTAAAGTAACAGGTTTTAATAACTTAGTTAACATAAATTTGCATATGTTTGTATTCACTTAATCAAATCTTAAAGGGACAGTTTACTCAAAAATGAAAAAAAAAAAAAAAATCCACACACTTTCGTAATTTACTCACCTTTGTCGTTACAAAAATGTGGAAGATTGTTGGTAATCAAACAGTTATAGTGACCAAACAGTTTAGTTGACTTTCATAGTATGGACAAAAAACACTAATGCTGCTTCCAAAATCGAATACTTCCCTACTATATATTATGCGGAAAATAGTATGCCAACAGAGTATGTCTGACTACATAGTAGGCGAAATGTCCAGGGATGACCAAGCGAGATTCTGCAGTGCACATTTGATGACCACTTTACTATCCCATGAGGCCACAGAAGAGGATTTGTGAATGGCAGTGAAGCAACACCGATGCTGTAGATCACATGACAGTGACAACATGGTGGATGTAGTACATACATATTTATTCATAGTAAAAACATTCATATTATTAAGTAAATATGGTTGCTAAACAAGTTTCAAACCAAGCACCTTCTATACAGTATGCAATTTCGGACATAATATCTTAATTTATGATCTACAGAAGAAAGAAAGTCAGACAGGTTTGGAACGCCATAAGGGTGAGATTTTGGTTGAACTAACTCTTAGTGAATAAATCATTTAACATACCAATAAAAATTGATTCTTTTCTGTATTTGCAAAGTATCAGCAAAAACTCATTAAAATCGTTCATGATATAAGTTCAAAATATGTGTGAGCATTTGCAATCTGTTAACATAAAGCTAGATAGACCAATATATGTAATTCAATTGTAACCAATCAATGACTGTTTCAACAGAGATGTCAAAGAGGAGGGCATGGGTCCCGTCAAATTTGGTGGGCATCAGAGGGAGGGAGGCAGAAGGCAGAGAACTGTTGTCAAATATAGTCCAGGTCATCAGTTAATAACATGCCGTGTGATGAACAGAAGCCTTACCAAGGCATATGAATCCAAATGTCTCGAAGCAATTAAATACTGCAGTACCCACAATGAGCAATTTGTTTAATGGTCTTAAAATGATCAATATCTCTTGCCAACTAGTTTCAACAGATGCTTCATTAATGTTTTTCAGCTGGTTTTTTTTTTTTTTTCTCTTGCAACCCAGGAAGATCAAATGTTTTGGTTGCTTGATGGATTGGAGTTGACCTTTTTGTTTGTTTTCAAATAAGACAAACTAGAAACTCCCAACATTGTGGCTCTAGCAAAGTAAGTCCCACCTTTCAAATAAAAACACTTCTCATATACAGTGACTGTTTGGTCTTTCTGGCAGTGCATATACTTACCTACTTTAAGCTTTTGTGATTTGACTATCGTATTAAGCCATATTGCATTATCGCATTTATTCCGAGATATTGTGCAACTACGGAGCATGCACATGACATGCATGACTTGCTTACAAAAAAATAAGTGTGTGCAGGAGTCGTTCCCTCAAATTATAATTCATGTGCATGTAATGAATGTGTGTAAATGAACACAGTGCTGAAAGTGACTATGCATATATTTACAGTATTGGCTACGACTCCTCCCATGTCCTTTGCTTTCCCATCACGAACTTTAATTCCCATAACCCATTGCCTGGACTCATTATTGTTTGATCACTTCCACCTGTGTGTCATTAAGTTTGCCAGTATGAGGCCTGTGTTTTCAGTCATTCTTTGCAAAGTCTTGTTTGTTGTCTCACCACAATTCTAAGCGCTATCCTGGTTTCTCCTTGTTCATGTTTTTTGATCTCTTGCTTGGTTTCCTGGGTTACCTTTTTGGCCTGTTTTCTGCCTTGCAGTGCTGCAAATATTTTTCGCTAGATTTAGCAACTTCCCCGCCTTTTGAGACTTTTTTCAAAAGCCATGTGACAAATCTAGCAACTTCTAGGACAAACCTTATCTAGATTCCATGACTCGCCCTTTGATCTATATGTATATTAATATTAGTGATGCAAACTCCAATTCATTTCCGCAAACCAGTTCTTTCAAAAAGCCGATTCATAGGTTCCAGATGTCAAACTCATTGATTTCACTCCACCACTTAAATTGTAATCTGCATGTACAATAAACCATAGTAAAATGTATTTATATCTCTCGACAAAAAGGTTTTTGCGGGTTTTAATAAAATGTTATTTAATAACAATAGTCAAAATAAGCATATTTCCAATACGTGCCTCAGGCCTGCATGGTATCGTCAACTCACTCTTTAACAGACGCCTCTGTGATCCTCGGCAATCTTCAACTGTTGGTTGAACCGGTTCAATTGGTTATTTTTGAGTCGGACATGCGGCTTCTGCTTGTGCGTCTTGCTGTATCAACCTGGAAAGTTCGATTCAGTTCGATTAGTGACCGGTTACTTCCTATGACTCGGTTTCAACCGGCTCAAAAGAAAGATTCACTGAAGAACTGAACATCACTAATTAATATAGATCAGTGGACTCGCAAATATGACATCTTCTATCGACATTTAATGACCATTTTTATCTACTTTCAGCTGAAAGCAATTGCCAACACTGCTGCCTTTTTGTTACAGGACTGCATTTGGATCCTCAACCTTGTGTCTCAGAGCAGTTTCGTGATATTTTTTTTTTTAATTATTTCAATTTTTTTCATTAACAATAATCACAATAATAATAATAAAAAAAAATATTTTTGAGTTTAATTTTATTTTATATGCAAATGCGCTTTAAAGATCACCCAGGCATTCTAGTTGTAATGTTTTGAATATTCCTGTATGTTTTTCAAATCTCAAAATATAATGCAGAAAAACAAAATAATGCAGTATAACTTTTCTTCCCAGTATACTGTGCAAGCGCATTGGCAAGACCACTCTTTTCCTTTTTTTACCATTATTTGAGCATGAGAACAATTTATGATACCATAACTGTCAGATTCCTTTACTGAATTGAAATATGTTATTTAAATGTGAGTTCGCAAAGCCATTTTGAGATTTCAGTGCTTCCCCATTCAATTAGAAAAGAGCTGCAGTTGCATAACTAAAAATAGCTGCCCAAGATGGCCGCCGGTTCAACTGTCTTCCCTTAAAGGAACTTCTATTATCGGTTAGTATGTAATTACGTCTGAAATGTTGACATTATGGGCCATTAACGCGTTATGCTCATGATAGAGTAGTATCGAAGTGATCGTGGAGCGAGAAAGAACACAGGCAGGCTTCTTGCTTCTAGCAAAATCACACATACTTTTCTCCCAAACAGCTTGTGTGCTCTCTTCCAGATCATTCCAGTCAGACAGTGATTGTTTGTTCGTGTTTATCTAGTCAAGAATTCAATGTAAATGTCAGTTTATTATCGTGTGTGATTCAGAAGTCAGGCTGCAGAGGGAATACTGCTGGGTGAGCAGGGTGAAAGAGGGCCGCCATGGGTGTCATCTGATACTGCATGATGACTCAGCCACACACACAAACACACACTCGCGTGTTTGTGTGGAGTTAATTCCACTGTGTTATTTGGTCATGGTTTTATCTTTCAATTACTCTCCTCTAAACAATAAAACTGCAGGATGGCACAGTGTCCAGTCATAGGTCACCTGAGTCATAGTGGGATTGCGTATCGACGCACACACCCACATCAGGGCACACACCATTTCCCATGAGTCAATGAGATTTATGCCCTGCCCGGCCCTAAGTAAGGCAGCTGGATGCCCCATGGCCTTCTGGGTAAAATGAAAAGTCTCTGAGAGATAAATTATCACCGGCTTGGCTGATTTGGCCGTCGCGCTTGGCCACTCAGGCTAGCTGCTGTTTATAATTGATTAGCCTCCCACAATGTTTTCTCATTTAGCGACCTTTGTGAAACACGGTCACGGTCGTAAAGCCGAAGCCTCCCTCTCTTGCTCTCCGCAAACAGGTCAGAACCGGCAGCGACGAACGATGCGAAAGAGTGACTGAACAAGAGGAGGATGACGAAAAGGACACTATGGGACAAGTGATCTGAAGATCTAAATCACTTACAGCAGAACTTCATCCACATTATCTCACAGTGGATCAGCTTAAAATCCGGAAGAAAAGTCGAGCGTCAACAGGTGCTGTGTAAAGTCATGAGGATTTTCTAAGATAAGTACATCTCTTGCAAGCCTGTACGCTGATTTTCAAACAGTAAAAAAAATGGTGAAATGTTACATTTCCAGCTCAAAGACTTTGGCACATGGCGCCGTCCTTGACACTCTAATTACCCGGCAGCCGGGTAGGACCTATATATCACCATGTTTACACTCACAGTATCGATCTTGATGTAATGGGCCAGAGATTTCTGCCTGTCAAATCTCTCTCGCCCCGTCCTCCTCCCTAACTCTCATTTCTTGAGAGTAGAGAAGGGTAGATGTGGGAGGTCATCTACTCATCTCCCTAAAGACACTTTTTTCTGCATTTTACTGTCTGCGTGTGAGTGTTTGTGTGTGTGTGTGTGTGTGTGTGTGTGTACGTGTGCGACTTGTCCTTAGCTGAAAACTCAGTAATTAGATAGTGATGGGTCTCTAATGGATTTGACTTAGTGCATTAAGGTGCAGACTCAGTCCCTGAGGAACGTTCCCACAGCACAACAATCACATCAAAACAACAACAGTGACTCAAAGAAAGAAAGAAAAAAGTAGTTGCCAAGGGCAACCCACTGATAATGAAATGATGAGTTGTGACAAGGTGAAACCCAAATTAAAACTAAATGAAAATACAGAAATCAAATTTTCCAGGACGTTGTTAATTACAGGATGCGCCAAATATGCTGATGCTATATATGTGGAAATGTTTGCACTCACTTGAACTTTTCAATTCTGAAAGTACACTGGGTTAAAAACAAAGTTGTGTTTAAAATGGACAAATCCAGTGATTGGGTTGGTTTGACCCAGTGGTTGGGTTAAATGTTTGCACAACCGTGCTAGGTAGTCTCATTTAACTCAACTATTGTTTAAAAATGACTATATGTCTGGCTTAAAATGAACCCAAAATAGGTTGAAAATTGAAAATCAGACATAATTACTAGAGGCAACAATAATAACCAAAAGGTGAACATTTATATTCAATTTAATATATGTTTTTTGTTTAATTATTATTCATTAAACTTATTAATAAATGTTAATTTCCAATATATTTTGGGTTTCTTTATAAGCGAGCAATACAAGTTGAGTTAAATAAAACTACCCAGTAGGTTGGGCAAACATTTAACCCAACCACTGGGTTTTTCCATTCTCAACCCAACTTGGGTTGTTTTTAACCCAGCAGTTTTTAGAGTGTACAAACACTAAATTCTTAAATGCAAAACTTTACAAACGCGACACACGTAGGACTTTTATTATGACAGTCGCTGGCGCCACTTCCGCTTTTCCGATCATGAGTATGAGGTAACGCAGCTCTGTTTATCATATTGGATACATTAGAGTGTGTTGAAATGATGTTATAACGTTACTGTGAGCGTTCACTCGCCGGCTGCTATGAGACCCTGTATTAAAACAGATGTTGTCTATTAAAGTATGTAAAATATTAAGCATCTTTGGTGTTTTCATGGTTTCTACAAAATAAAACCAGAAACTGTGGGTATTGCGGATATAACGCCATAACGCGACTCCCTCACATGTCCCGGATTCTTGGTTAAAATTGCAATTTTCTCATGATTCACAGTTGGAAACTCAGCTAAACAAAATATATAACACTGGTCCAGTGGTTTTTGGACATTGTACTGCAAAAATTTTACATATTGCAGCTTTAACATCAAAAATGTTTAAAAGGTTTAAAAGGTTTAAAGATTTAAAAGGTTTAGATTTGATGAGGTAAACGTAAACATTTTAAGTCTATCCACTGTGTGCGCATTGTCTTTTTTTATTAAAGTTCATCTAAACCAGAGGCACCTCTTCCTGTATGCAAAGTTACACACTGCATCACTCTGATATCACTAGCATTTCAGAGTCATGTGTCTGTCAGTAATCATGTCAATATTTATTTATTTATTTATTTTAAAATACTCTGGGTGATTTTCCCTAGCTATAGTTGTCTTTCCTGCGACTCTAAGAGAATGTAAAAAACGTTTAGTGACAGTCTCTCATTTCACAATGCAGTCCATCTGCTACTGTGATAGTTGTATGCGTTGCACTGGCTGAGGTACATTTAGTGTTTGTGGGTCAGGTTTTCACACAGAGTCAAATTCAGTGAGCTGAATGAATGCAATTGAATGCAATGCTTTTTTTTTTTTGCTTATAAAAACACGATACACAGTGCAGTGGAGTGGAATGAAAAATGCACAGGGTCCTGTGATGCATTTTCAAAACTTGAACAACTTTGGTGCAACACAAATGGTCATAGACTACAGTTAAAGTCCCTTTCAGGCAAGTCATTTCACTTGGCGGCCATCCTTGAAACGTCTCTCGGGCAGCTATTTCAGCTTTTTTCCTCTTCGAATAGGGAAACATCAAATTCTCCAAAGCTGTTCACCAAGCTTATGATTGAATTATATTTAAAGTCACCAATATGCATTTTCCAGGCTCTTTTACATAGAAGGCGGGGCTTATTCCACCATATTGTGTGTTACACTTTCTCCCATTCATAGTAATACGAGTGCACCATCTTTGTATATCTACAGTCGTGGCCAAAGGTTTTGAGAATTACATAAATATTAGTTAAAGTTTGCTGCTAAACTGCTTTTAGATCTTTGTTTCAGTTGTTTCTGTGATGTACTGAAATATAATTACAAGTACTTCATACGTTTCAAAGACTTTTATCGACAATTACATGACATTTATGCAAAGAGTCAGTATTTGCAGTGTTGGCCGTTCTTTTTCAGGACCTCTGCAATTCGACTGGGCATGCTCTTAATCAACTTCTGGGCCAAATCCTGACTGATAGCAACCCATTCTTTCATAATCACTTCTTGGAGTTTGTTAGAATTAGTGGGTTTTTGTTTGTCCACCCGCCTCTTGAGGATTGACCACAAGTTCTCAATGGGATTAAGATCTGGGGAGTTTCCAAGCCATGGACCCAAAATTTCAACGTTCTGGTCCCCAAGCCACTTAGTTATCACTTTTGCCTTATGGCACGGTGCTCCATCGTGCTGGAAAATGCATTGTTCTTCACCAAACTGTTGTTGGATTGTTGGAAGAAGTTGCTGTTGGAGGGTGTTTTGGTACCATTCTTTATTCATGGCTGTGTTTTTGGGCAGAATTGTGAGTGAGCCCACTCCCTTGGATGAGAAGCAACCCCACACATGAATGGTCTCAGGATGCTTTACTGTTGGCATGACACAGGACTGATGGTAGCGCTCACCTTTTCTGCTCCTGACAAGCCTTTTTCCAGATGCCCCAAACAATCGGAAAGGGGCTTCATCAGAGAATATGACTTTGCCCCAATCCTCAGCAGTCCATTCACGATACTTTCTGCAGAAGATCAATCTGTCCCTGATGTTTTTTTTTGGAGAGAAGTGGCTTCTTTGCTGCCCTTCTTGACACCAGGCCATCTTCCAATAGTCTTGGCAGGTCACCATGGTTAACAATGGAAGAACAATGATTTCAAGCATCACCCTCCTTTTAACATGTCAAGTCTGCCATTCTAACCCAATCAGCCTGACATAATGATCTCCAGCCTTGTGCTCGTCAACATTCTCACCTGAGTTAACAAGACGATTACTGAAAAGATCTCAGCAGGTCCTTTAATGACAGCAATGAAATGCAGTGGAAAGGTTTTTTTGGGATTAAGTTAATTTTCATGACAAAGAAGGACTATGCAATTCATCTGATCACTCTTCATAACATTCTGGAGTATGTGCAAATTGCTATTATAAAAACTTAAGCAGCAACTTTTCCAACTTCCAACATTTATGTAATTCTCAAAACTTTTGGCCACGACTGTAAAGCATTGTTGACATACAAAAACAAATTGAGAACAACAATGGAATGTAAAAACACACAAATTGTTAAATAGGTTGCTGTAGGCAGGCTTCAACAAGCTAATAATAAAATATTGAGCCATAAGGAGAACTGTTGTTTAACTTCTACTGTATAAGTTTACAGTGGGACACAGTTTTAATTAAAGCAATAGTTCATCCAAAAATGAAAATCCTGTCATCAATTACTCACCCTCATGTTGTTCCAAACCCATTATTCTACTTTTATTCATCTTCGGAACACAAAAGAAGACATTTTTAAAGAAATATGAGAGAATTCTCCATTTAAAGTCTTCAATCCAAGTCTTCTGAGAAACACAATCACTTTATTTGAGCAGACTAAGTGTAGGCTTCACAAACAAACCTCATTGGTTCTTGTGGAAATCCAAACACTTGAGAATGAACCTCATTGTTTTTCGCACCTCGAGCAGGCATGTTTGAACCACTTACCAAATTTGTGTGTTCAATGTATACTCGCTGAATTTGAGTGCTCTATGTATTTCGTTAAAAATGTCTTCATTTGTGTTTCAAAGATGAATAAAAGTTCATCTGATCAAGAATGATTGATTGATTGATTGATTGATTGATTGATTGATTGATTGATTGATTGATTGACCGATTGATCGATTGATTGATCAGTTCAGTTAATCAGTGTCCCATTGCTGTGTTCTGTTGTGTAAGCAAGTTCCAACAATCTATTGTGTGTATGGGAACATGGTAAAGTTAAATAAGGAAATCTTGGAACAATGACATTTACTTTTGACATTTTTTTTTTCTGTATATCTGTGTAAATCTCCCCTTCTCTCTCTCTCTTTCGTAGTTGGAGAAGGAACAGTAATGTGTTTTTTTTAGTGCTGATAAAACCTCACAGATACAATCACAGCTGAGATCAGACATATTGTGTTTTCGTTCATCTCCACAGTCAGTGTCTCTGTTAAATTGTGTTTTCCTCTCATTACTGTGGCTTAATCTCTGATGTTCAAAAAGCAAACAAAGGAATAGATTAGTTTGCCTCAAAACCCTCAGTATAATCAAAGTCTTTTTAAGGCAAGTAAGTTCCCTTGGCGGCCATCTTGGAAACACCCCAGGGCAGCTGTTTTCTATGGAGGTTTTCTATGCAAACAAGTTCCTATCTACTGGAATGGGAACAGAAAGTTCTAAAACTGTTTTGTCAGTGTTACATTTCAGCTACATATTTCAAATCAGCAATAAATTCTGACTATCTACTTTATCCCAAATCGGGTTAAAAAAAATACACTTTAATAAAAAAAAAAAAAAAAAAAAAAAAAAGCCATTTCGGGTAGCCGAAAAGAAACTTCATGGTAACATTTAAGTTAACTGCTTTTATTCAACTCAAAATATGTTTTTTTAATTTGACTAAATCAACTTGACAAATTAGGTTGCATCAACAAAAGTAATTTTTATGGATTAAATATAGGTAATATTGAGCAGGTAATAATTTTTCATTGAGTATTTTAAGTTTGCTCCAATTAATATACATAAACATGAGCAAAAGGAGAATTCTTAAAAATATTGTAATTTCTATTTAAATATATTTTAAAAACGTAATTTATTCCCTTGATGGGAAAGTTGAATTTCAGCATCATTGCTCTATTCTTCAGTCACATGATCCTTCAGAAATCATTCTAATATGATGATTTGCTGCTCAAGAAATATTTCATATTATAATCAATGTTGAAAACAGTTATGCTGCTTAATATGTTTGCAGAAATCCTTTTTTTCCAGGATTCTTTGATGAATAGAACGTTCAAAAAGAGCAACATTTATTTGAAACAGAGGTCTTTTGTTACGTTATAAAAGTATTTAATGTCACTTTTGATCAATTGAATGCACCTTTGCTGAATAAATATTTAAATTTCTTTAAAATGTGACCAACACGTTTGAACAGTAGTTTAAATATAAATTAACTGATTTTTTTTTTCCCAGTAAAAAAAATATTATTTAATATAATATGACTGAACCAACCTGGCTAGTTTAAGATACAACCAAGTTACAGAGATATCACAATGACACAGAGCTGTATTTATCACCAAAAAAAATTTAAGAACTGTTTTGTACCTTTAATAATGTCATTTGAGATTCGGGATCAGTACTTCATACTGTAAAACTTTACTGCGTGGTTTTCAGGGCTGCCATGACTTGAAGAGTTTGAAAAGACTTTTCTATGATATATCTTTTCTCCTCACCAACTCTTCCTCCTTCATGTTCTCAAGTCATATTCTCACTTGGGTCAGATGGCCTAAGAGCTTCTTCAGAGGTTCACTGAGGTCTGAACAGAGCTGTGGAAATCAAGGGTTCTGTCTGTCTAACACTCTCTTACACACACACATATATAAAGTACACTCCTGGAACTGGAACAAGCTGAAAGAAATTCTTACATAAAAGCTGACATGGAGTCTCTCAAGCAAACCTTTCTGAGAAACAGAGAGAGCAGGAGAAAGACGAAGATAGAAAAGTCGAGAGAATGGTGGAGGTTTTTGACTGGGTAAAACCGGTGATGTAATGGCCGTGCGATGGCTCTTTGGGGTCAGCAAAGAGCATCCATTATGATTCCGTGGCAATAATGTGATAATCTGAAGCCTAATGAGAAACTGCCTCAGGGATGTTGTTTGAGAACAAGGGGTTGGGATGTCACCTTCAGTCTTTAGCCCTCTTCGCTTTACCCTTTCAATCTCCGCCGTCCTGTCTCTCTCTCTTTGTCTGTCTTTGAACTAAGAGGTCAGTGCATTAGCCTTGCTGCAGGAGCTACTGGGGGAGTGAAGTGTGCAGTCCATCTCTTTAGCCTGAGCGGATGACCCTTTGCACTCACACACACACTCACACACCTGCGGCTCAGACATGAAACAACATTATGAAGAAAAAATATGCTCATTTTCTTTTCTTATCTGCTTCTTTGAATTTAAAGGATAAACTCTATATGGCCAAAAGTATGCGGACACCTTCTTCTAATTGGGTGATTTTACTATTTTAGATGCACACGTTACTAACAGGTGCATAAAATCAAGCATATGTCTCTGTCTGATTGCCTGTTTGTTGTTCTGTCTATTGTTCTATTCAGTCTATTGATCTGTCATTCTATTATTCTGTCTTCAATCAAACTTTTTAATTTATCAAACTATAAAACAAGGCTTTGTCAAGCCAGCATTGAACGTTTGTGTTGACAAACCTCACTTTTCTACTTTAATTAAAGCTGCAATGTGTAAAATTTTTGCAAGAAATACAATGATTTTTTTTTTTCAATATCTGAACTTAAAGGGTTAGTTCACCCAGAAATGAAAATACTGTCATTAATTACTCACCCTTGTGTCGTTCTACACCCGTAAGACCTTCGTTCATCTTCAGAACACAAATTAAGAAATTTTTGATGAAATCCAAAGGTTCAGTGAGTCTCTATTGACAGCAAGATAATGAACGGGTAGTCGTGGCCTAGTGTTGAGGGAGTTTGGCTTGTAATCTGAAGGTTGTTGGTTCGATTCCCACGCTGGCAGGAATTGAAAGTGGGGATTGTGAATAAACAACACTCTCTCCACCTTTGATACCATGACTAAGGTGCTCTTGAGCAAGGCACCTAACCCTAATTGCTCCCCTTCTAAGTTGCTTTGGATAAAAGTGTCTGCTAAATGATGAAAAATGAACACTTTCAGATGCCCAGAAAGCTATTAAATCATATTCAATCAAACCAAAAAAACTAAATAATGACTTTTCAACAATATCTAGTGATGGCCGATTTCAAAACACTGCTTCATGAAGCTTTACGAATCATTTGTTTCAAATTAGTGGTTCGGATCGCCAAAGTCACGTGCTTTCTGTAAACGAGGCTTTGTTACATCATAAGTGATTCACAATTTCAATAATTCATATGACTTTGGCAGTTTGAATCTGATTCGAATCAAAAGATTCGTAAAGCTTCATGAAGTGTTAATTGTCTTCCTGGCAATAGAGGCCTCACTGAGCCATCTGAAATTCATAAAAAATATCTTAATTTGTGTTCTGAAGATGAAAGAAAGTCTTAAAGGTGTGGCATGACATGAGATTGAGTAATAAATGACAGAATTTTCAATTTTGGGAAACTAACCCTTTAATGTTTTGCAAAAAAAAAAAAAAACATCTAATTCGAGCATTGAGGCAAAGCGATTGAGAGAAAGGAATTTGATTGAAATATTAAATTTATCTGGCATTCTTTGTACTGTTCTGAATCGTGCATTACCCATACACTTTTGGCCATGTACTTCAACCAGTCTGCATCGACAATGAGACATAGAATATTTACATAGAATAAATAATGCTTCTGTGGTTTGGACACATGCAGAGATACATTTAAACACATCAATATACCATATTTAGTTTCTTACAGCACTAGCAGAAAAGAGTGGAAATTCCTGTGTCATTGGTTAGTTTGTGTCTACTCGGCCATGCGGTCTAATTTACAATGTCATTAATTAATTTACAAGGTCATTATCATGCAGATCTATTCCTGTGTGTGTGTTTGTGTTTTGTCTGTAGAATCCACTCATCCTTGTGTGCATATTTGTGTGTGCGTTATATACTCAGTAAGTGTGATGTAGTAGACTAATTCAGTTACATTGTGATTACAGGAGCATATCTCAAAGCTCCCTATCAGGATAAGAACAAGATGAACGAGACTGCCAAGGAGAGTGGGAGGAGAGAGGATCGAGAGGGTGAGAGAGCCGAGAGGGTACGAAGAAGATATTGAGACAGTCAAGATGACAAATAAAGGAGGGAAGACAGATTAAAAGAGGAGAATAACATGGTAAAGGAGACAGAAAGGACATAAATGGTGTCGTTAGTTGGGATCTCACAAGCACACAACTCACAAACACTCGCATCTGTACACGCGATCTTGCGCACACAGTGGAGCTGTTCGATGTATTAGTTTTTCTCTACGGTGATCTATCTTCAGTAATGGCTAATGCTTAAAGACAGCATCTGTGATAGTGAAGACGAGCAGAGGATGAGTTAGTCAACGCAGGGGACCAGCTCTATGCCTGGGGACAAGCCGCAAGGGCCTGGCTCTTAAAAAACATCAGTACTGCACCCTGATGCTCGCCCCTGGCAAACACTCAGTGCCTGACTCTCAAGACATTACCTCAAACGCATTCTCTTCTATTATTAAGAGTAAAATACACAGGAGGAATTTGCTTAGAATGAATTGTGCCTGCTGGTAACAGGGTCAATGACGTTGCACTCTGTTTTGTGTTCGGATATTTTAATTTATTCAAAAATCATTAAAAATGCATTTCTTTTGTACAATAACTTGAATACACCTTAAGCTTTAGAATGAAATGAAATTAAGTTTTATATTTTGAGGATATAAAGTAAAAAAATGTCAAGGTGATACAACTGTATTGATATTATAATGATGAAAAAAGTCTTTTCAAAGAGATGAAGTGCTTGAAATGAAAAAAATTAAAGGGCACCTATTATGCCTCTTTTTACAAGATGTAAAATAATGATGTCTGATATCTTCAGAGTGTGTATGTGAAGTTTTAACTGAAACCCCTACAGATCAGTTTTTATAGCACGTTAAAATAGCCAGTTAGACGGTAAAGCAAAACAAGCCGTTTTTGTGTGTCCCTTTAAATGCAAATGAGCAGCTGCTCCCGGCCCACTTTCAAGAAGAGGACAGGCCTTCAAGAGCTCATGCAACATAGAAATGACACAATCTCAAGCACGTAAAATGTTAGAAACTATCAGTAATGGTGTTCAGTTCGAACCGGAGTCAGACAATGATGCCTACAGAGCCAGAGAATGTATACTGCATGATGACAGTACAGGTATCGTTTAGTTTAATTGAAGTTATAACTTATGTTCGAATGATGGCCCAAACTTTACTGATGAGTTTAATGAAGTTTATTGTACATCACACAAAAGATGAAGCCTCCGTTTCGAGCTGAATAAAACACAGTACAAGAAATGTGCATTAAAACCTTATTTTTAAACTGTCATAAACTTTCCCTTGCATAATATATACACAGTGATCGAAAATTATAAAAAAACTCAAACACAAATGTCCACGATTTTTTTTGATGGCGGGTTGGTTAAAAAAAAAACCATATTATATTATAAACAAACAAAATGTATATCCGCTCCGCACAGACATGCAGACATGCAAAAAAAAAAAAAGTAGCGTTAAATCGTGCGCGTATGATTGAGGGAAATTGGGAGTAAATTAGTAATCATGGCGCACGATTTAGTAGTAATCGACGGACGAACGGTGTTGCCGCAACACCAATGACATCAAGAGGGAAATATGGCATCAGAACTGTTAAGCTGGTACTAGTTTGAGTTTTACTTTTTTTTTTTTTAACCTGTTTTTTTTTTTAGCACCTTTGTATTTGTTTTGCCCATCGTTGTATTGCCCATCGAAAGTCTTGCACGGAGAGTATGAAAGGATTTTGTATTTTTGGGGTGTATTTCAGGTATATTTTTAATTAACGTCCTGCAGTGTTTAAGATATTTGGAGATCAGTGAGAAAATGAAGACTCCAGAAGTCAGAAGAACATTGGGATTGCTTACGAGTGTTGTCGCTGTCGGTGCTCGAAAATGGCAAAAAGGCATGAACACCTCTCTGAGGGTGAGACCTCTCTGAGGGTGGAAACTATGGGCTAATCAGGGGCTGTCAGCAGCAGTGGGGTGGGGGGGGCTAATCAAAATGGCATGTCTAATGGGAAATGGTTGGTTTAAATGGGGAAAAAAAAAAAAAAAGGGAGTTGGTGGAATTTTAGCATTGTAGGGTGGTTTTGTTTCACACACCACACATTTAACATGGACACAAAAAACAAAATTTGGTGCCCTTATTGGTGGTTTGTAAATAAGGGTGTCACCAAATCAAAATGTAATCAAGTGGTTTTGTTTTAATTATTAAAATGAAGTATTATAAAGAAGATTATAAAGAAGATGCATTTTGTGCACATCATGTTGTCTCTCTCTGATGATGTGTTTAATGGTGTGGCGGGGCGTGATGTCCATTCACAACAATGATTCCACAGCAATCACCACAACCAAACAATCAATCATCAATCAATTGACAAAATCAAACAATACAACGTTTCTGTTTTTTGTTTGATTCACTTGGATATTGGATAGATAAAGAAGAATACTTTAATCTTTTTTCACTCTTTTTGTCTGCCAATTCTGCCATTTTGAAGACAAATTGAACAACTTTTCACAAACCTGAAAGTCTAACCAAAGTCTTACAAATTATACTTGAAAATTATTTGCATGTTTCATTCATATATCTTTTATTTTTTTTTTTTTTGTTTTTTTTTTTTTTTTTGTTTTGTGACGTGTGTCTGACATGATTGAAAAATGTTGCCGTTGTTAGTGATGGATGATATCGGTTGGGATTCATAAAAATCATTAAAAATTCTATATAAAGAAAATTAAGAGCTTGTTCAAAGTGCAAAACAACAGTACAAAAAATAAAACAACACTACGAAGAAAGGATGTGCAAAAACAAGGAAAACATTTTTACTATCATAAAACACAATTACATGGGGAAAACACTTTTACCAAGGACGAAACAAATGTACATTTTAGAAAACAAATTAACAAGATGTAAAACACTTTTACCAGTCTGTCATTGTAAATTTGTTTCGGGACTGGTAAAAGTGTTTTGCGTTTTGTTAATTTGTTTCCTAAAATATAAAATTGTTTCCTCCTTGGTAAAAGTGTTTTCCCCATGTAATTGTGTTTTATGATAGTTAAAAATGTTTTCCAAAATGTAAATTTGTCTCAAGTTTCGTAAAAGTGTTTCACACTTTGTAATGTTGTTTTGCACTTCCCGGCCACCGTAGAACAAAGCCCAACTCACATAATTAACAAAACAATTGGTCTCATTCACCAAGCGTTCATGTGCACAAATTTGTGTGTGAAATCTGTGTACAAACATGTACACAAATCATGACTCACCAATAACTTTCATACACAAATGTATTCAAGCTTTATGAAAAATTATAGCAACAATTGAAACCACACACATACAAAAATGGTTTTGAAGTGACCGTCGGTTTCACTGATCTTGGAAGAACCCGTGTCTTTTTCAAGAGGGAATGTTGAACAGGAATCCAACTGTGCTGGAACAATATCTCTCTCTCTTTGGGATCTTTCTTCATATTACTCGTATCCAACACAAACACACAAAATTAGATTAAAGAACTTGACCAAGTTCGCTTTTTTTTTTCTTTTTTTTTTTTTTTTACAGTATAAATACACACTGACTCAAACACACATCCTTGGAAAGAAAACTGGGAGAGAAATTTTCAGCACGATTAGCCCCACTAGCAGTCCTAATTGTGAGCGTGTTTCCATGGTGATCACTGTCTTTCAGCTGTGCTTGCAATGTCTGACAGGTGGGTTTTATTGTTGGGTAACTGGACTTACTAAATCGGTCTGATGGGATGTGGTCTTTTCACTCATGAGTTAATTAAGAGTCAACTATTGACTTCTAAATAATATGTTAATCTGAAATGCAAGTGTGGAAAAGATATCTTTTATCTTGTGTGTGTCTGTGTGTGTATATATATACATATATATATATATATATATATATATATATATATATATATATATATAAATATGCGATCCTTTACATGCAATTGCAAGCAATCATATCATTACTGCATGAGATTGCTTGCTCAACATTTAAATAGTCTGGTTCATTGTAAGCTAGTCTCACAGTGCTATCATAATTCCTCTACATTTAACATTTACATTTACATTTAATCTTTTATCCAAAGCAATTTACAAGTGAGGGACACAAACAAGCGATTCTTCATGAAGAGGCAAATAGACACAGGAAGTGCTCACAATACAAGTTTCATACATTGCTCAGAGTAACATAAGCTAGAGTAGGAAGGGAAAAAGGAAAGGATAGATTTTTTTGTTTATGAAGGGGTTAAGTACTCTAAAATCCTCCACCTCCCCCAGCTCCACCTGCCTAGATCTGCTATCTATTATTAGCATATGAATACTTGCTCAGCAACAATAATTTCAACAATAATCAACAGCAACTATTCAGCTATATAGCCCTAATACATGTATGTATGTATATATTAGGGCTGTCAAAATTAACGCATTACTAATTAATTAGTTAATAATAGGTTCATTAATAGAAATTCATTTTAACGGCACTAATTTTATAAAAGCGCAATTAATGCAGCGTGCATTTTCTGTTTGACCCGTGGCTTAACCCGTAGTTGAAGAAATGGAGGTGCAGCCATAGACAGTAAAGGATGCAGCAGTAAACAGAAATGGAGAGAGAAAAAATTCTAAACAGTAAATTCGTATACAAAACAATGTCTGTGGTTCTGTCAACAAGAGAAATGTTGTCTGCATTTATTGTCCCTGTGGATTATGTTATCACCACAGCACAACGAGTTTTAAATTTTAACTTGACGTCAAAGCATACAACTGATTGACAATATTGATTAATCGATTTCACCCGATCGTCATTTGAACCAAAATCCACATTCCAAAACCCGAACTTGAGGCTTTTCAGTACGTATCTCAGTTTTGAAGTCATGGTTCGGTATGGGTTCAGTACAGCAGGGTGAGAAAACTGAACATAAATTTGCTTATTTTATTAAACTGTTTAAGTAAATTCAACTATAATTAAAATTTTCTTAAGGGTAAGAAAAAATCTATCTTAGCTAATGCTGCAAACTTTATGCAGGGAGCCTTTACTTGCACATTACTATAATATTAAAGGTTGGCTGCTATTTATTTTTACATAATAATCAACAGTCAAATAATAATTTAAAAAAACGTGTAAATTATACATGAGGCAGGTTTTGCATTAATTTATAAATATAATTATAAAGTAAATTCTCTACTGCAATTCATTTTTTAAAATAATTTACATATTTACATAATTTACATAGTGGCTGTCATAACTTGTTTTCATGACAAAATTATTTAAACATGCATTAAATAATCAAGACATTACTAAAAGGTCAAGTAAATCTAATGAATATTTAAGCTAATATAGTGCAGACACTACATGCTCCTCTGAAGTTCATTTCTCTAGTGAACTAACATGCTGTGGACACTAAATGACTCACCTGAGGTGAATGTAACACTGCGTGAGATTACATTTTCAAGCTGTTTTATTGGTCACTTTCTGCTTGTGAAACACTAGTTGAGAGATTGCATGTAAAGATCATCTCTTCTTCTTCTGCACTTTTTACTGGTAGAAAAGAGCGTTGCATTACAGCGGCCGCCCCCTTCTGGGGAGTGGATCGCCTGTGACTGACTGTATTCGTTGTGTGACTGTCTGAACCAAACCCTGACATCTGTACTGTTTGGTTCAGAATGAATACATGTAGCGTTACACCTCAAATATATATTTTATTAGAGTGGAAACATAATTATAATTGATTGCTTAAAACTAAAATTATTGGGTCCATCTTCTTCCCTCTGATCTCTACCATTTCAGAATGGTTCAGATATTTTGACATCTCCTTTTCATTGGTTGTCTGATATTGATTGATAGATTTAATATCCTTCCATTTTTCCCTCACTTCAAAAATATGTTTAAAAGCTGAAGACATTGTGAAACAGCACTAGTTTTTAGGCATACAACGCCATTGAAAAGGAGACAGTGAGGGACAGTATGCCTCACTGTGCACCTGGGTGTCAATCATTCAGCTGCCGAAACACTGATAATTAGACAAAATACTAATACATGAGACACAGAAGAACAAATTGTCTGTTCATATTGCGCACACACACACATACACACATATACATCATTTATTAGAAATGTTTTGATTTCCAGTGCTTGTAATCTTAGCAATGGTGGGTCAGTTTTGCAAACCCTCCCTGAGGGACAAAGAGTCTCCTCATCCGTAGCCAAACTGCTAATTCATCCGGACATGATATTAACAAAACAGCTTTTGTTGGGTAAACAATAATTACTATTTCATGTCTGCGAGCGCTAGTCTTCCGACATCTTTTTTTTTTTTTTTTCTAGCTGCAGGGAACGACTCTCAGGATTCTGCACTGTGCTTACTCTGAGACTCTTTTTAAATTCAGGTCTCAGACCCACAGAGATGAGTTTAAGTATCAGCAGGGAAATGCAGAACATGGCTGTTTTCAAGCTGCGATCATAAACAAGCTTTACACAACACTCAAACACACACAAACTGCCTCAAACTTACAGGCAGGAGGAGACCTCAGCTGAACTCCGCCGATTCATTAGGCTTCGATGATATCTGCATAGCATTACCCTCTCGCACGAAGAGCAGAAATGTTCATTGTGTCACGCTGAGAAAACTATATGTGTTCAATCTAAGATAAAAGCAGCAAATCTGTGCACACAGCGCAGGGCTATAAGGCTGATTTGCTTGAAATTGTAATGTCATTATGAGTCCTTTAATGTTTCTAGCATAGACACTCAAGCAAATGCCTTGCTGGAAGCTCCCGCTAGTGTGATTTCATTGGCTGAGAGAGATTTGGTGTATCAGAGCTTCACAGTCAGGCTGATGAGGTCTTTAGTTTGAATGGTCTCAGATTTGCCATTGGACGTCAAAGCAAACAGTCAGAATCCAGAGACAGTGCTCCGAGGAGGTTTTTGGCCCTGTTTGAACCTTTCAGTCTTCTCTCCAAATGCCAATCTGCAATGTTGCAGGGTTGGATTCAAAGCTTGAGCTATTTGTCTTGATCAAATCTGTTACAATAGAATTGTGAAGGAACCAGTGGCATGATTAGATTTTATGACTGAGGTGGTCCATGTGTGGCATACACTGAATCAATCATCATCTGCAGCAGCATTTAAATTACATTTTAATTTATTATGAATTATATCATTACATTATTACATATTTAAGGAATGTGAATTTTGTTATATTCATCTATTAAGAGATTTTCAGAAATAATTGATTTCCCAAGGATCAGCATTCTCCATTAAAAGTGATCGGCCAGACCAAACTGTAAGTTATAGAGACTTGAAACTTTGAGAGCTGGTAGTACTCACACGGTCTACCATGTCACCAAAGCTCACCCCAATCGGCCTCATGGGGGTGCAACAGCGGACAAAAGTACAAAATTGCTCATAACTCATGTATCTTATATAATTGGAATCCTTGGCTCAAGACGGACAAAATTCATGCCTCATATTTGGTAGTTGCCTTGGCGAAATTTTCAGGTATTTTGGATTTTTTTGAAAAACCTACTTTTGTGAATTAGTCCTAGGTTGTTGGCCTGATCGTAACCAAACCGGTGCAGAGAGATTCTCTGGAGTCTGATTGTCAATAATGACCAAAAAAGCGGACATTTCGGTTCATTTTCTCTAAGTGGCAACAACTGTTCGAATTGTGCTGAGCCAGTTTTACTAAAACCGCTATATCTCGTCAATGGAATGAGATATTTTCACCAAACTTGGCACGCATGCGTACGAGTTCATTCTGTGGTCGTGGTGACTGGCCACTTGGTGACACTATAACATTTAAAAAAAAAAAAAAAAATGGCTATAACTATGCTACCCAAAGTCTGATTGACTTGAAAATTGCCATGCGGTGTCTTTGTCCAAGGTGCCAAGACTGCCTTAGAGGACATTAGTGTATCTCGAAAAACACGTCTGGCGGTGGCCAATGAATTTGAGAAGCTATCTGACAAGCTAAACAGGGGCCGAATGGAACGAAACTCCCTGGGCTTGTTTGACTCACAGCCCTAGCGATCGGCCACCGGGGACCTGCCTTCGTGTTTTTACATGCCTAAAGGATCAGATATCACACAGTTTATTGCACTACATTTATACCCGCATGGTAGAACTTCTCATTCTGAGCAACTTTACCTCTAGGTCCGCCGCGGTCAGTCGAAACGCTCAAACCATGTATTTCGTTAGTAAATCCCATTATTCATTTCCATCTCAGATGTAAATGGTTGTATGCTTGCTAAAAAAAAAAAAATCACAACTATTTATGCAATTGCTTTAAGGTCTTAACGTAACTGCTGCATGCAGCTATATTTTTATATATTATTTTGGTAACACTTTACAATAAGGTTTCAATTGTTAATGCATTAACTAATGTAAACTAACAATGAGCAATATAGTCTTCCAGCATTTATTAAACTCTGTTAATATTAGTGAATAAAAAAAATGTCATGTTCACGTTAGTTTTTGATCTTAAAAATGTAGTAGTAAATGTTGAGATTAACATTAAGATTCAGAAGAAGTGTTGATCACTCTTATTTTATGTTGACTAATGTAATTGACTACAGTTAACAAATTAAATATAAAGTGTTATTATAGAAAGTAACATATTAAATAAAATCCTGTATTTTCATTCATTTTAATTAATACTTTTATTTACATTTGTTTATCAATCAATCATACTTAAAGTTTACAGAACATACAAATATGACACTTTTTCAAATAACACGCTATTGTCTAGACCATAATATATACCAGAATTTATTTCAACTCAAAATATATCATATATAATATATGAGTTGATGATAAGACACATCTGACCATGTCAAAGAGACGACGGTCGGATCGTCATAGTACGTGATGTCATGTTCCCCTTAACACAGATTCGCACATCTGACTACTTCATGCCTGTTTGACATTCACAAGCCAAGAGTGCATCTTGCAGATGCCTGTAAGTATTTTCCTTGACTTGGTTCTAATTTAAACTGAGGAAGTTCTGTCTGGTTTAATTGAAAGTCTGCCTCTCACTTATGGGAGCCAATCATAATTTAAAATTTTAGAAATGTGAAGTGTGATAATTGGAGTGTCCTGCATCTGTGTGTATCTGTGCATGTCGATGCATGCTGAGGCATGCGTGCACATGTTAGTGTGATGTTTTTTTCCAGACTAAATGAGTACCTGTTTAAGAATATATTTGCACTTTATGTCTCATGCGGACGTATTGTGAGAGGAGTCACGTCGCCATGGAAACCATGAGCTGGAGGGATGTTTTTTGGGCTATATGTGTGCAAGTTACCAGCAGGATATGGCAGCAAAGTCCTCTGATCAAGGCTTCAAAATGTGATTGCTCTCTCTACACTTCTTTCTCTTTTCCCTGACCACGCTTTCGTTTTTATAGTACTTCATACGGACACCATGAAGCTGGCAGATAGATTATAGTTTCACATCATGTTGTGCAGCACGCTCTTGTTTATAGTGAGATTCTGCAGAAAAACACATTCTTCTGATGTGTCTTGTCTGTTAAATCCTGTGTGGGATTTAAAAACAAATACAGTCTTTCTCTTGTCATTTCTTTGAAACATACTAAATGCTGCATGTATATTTTGAAAGATTGTCTTTTTTAGGCATTTCATTGGCACACAGCCAAGAATTCACGCACATCGCATGTTTGAGATCAGAGAAAAATGCACGAACAAACTCTCTCACACAAAAACGCAAAAGAAATAAAGGCTTGGTTCACCTAAAAATGAAAATTCTGCAATCATTTACTCACCCTCATATCTTTCCGAACCCCTGAGACTGTCATCTTCAGACTGACGATATTTTTATAGAAAGCTGAGAAAATTCTGTCCCTCCTTTGACAGTCCATGCAACTACCAATTTTACATTTTAAAAAGTTCTTAAAGATGTCATAACAATAACCTATATGTATTGAGCGGTTTAGTCAAACTGTTCTAGAGAGACTTGATCGCTTTATATGATGAAGAGATTTAATTTAGGCTTTTATTCTCATATAAACAGACTGTCAATAGAGGGACAGAATTCATTAAAAAAAATATCTTCATTTGTGTACTGAAGATGAATTAAAGTAAATAATGACAGAATTTTCATTCTTGGGTGAAATAACCCTTTAAGGGTAAAGACTCTGAGGGATCCGAAGCATTGATTTGATTCTAATTGCATCGTCTGGTAGCATAGAAAAACAACACCATTAGTGTCTTTAAGTGTAATTATTCTCAGGAGTGAGTACCATAAGCTAACACACACACACACACACACACACAATGCATTCATCAGCATCCCTCTTTCACTCCCTGTCTTTTCTTTTCTTTAAGGAATCTGTAGTCATTTGGATGCATCTTCTTTCTTGTTAGACACCCCGCCTGAGCGTGAAATGGTTTCCTTCTGTAGTTTCCCTCTGGTTATGCTAACACAGCCTGCTATTGGTCAACTGGAAATAAATCAATCTGGTTTCTTCCTTGCGCATTAATATGCATGAGAATGTGATGTTAGAAGTGAGGTGTTAATCCTGGTTTGTACTGCCCCAACAAACAATAACACTATAACACTTCAGACATTTTGTAAGTTGATTGTGTTCAAATGGACCCAATAAACACACATTTAGGGGGCAGAGTTTGGGTGCTCTGGTTAGCATTCTCTAAATTGTACTTGGGTGTGAATGTCGTTGTGTGTTGGTATTGTGATGGACTGGCCATCCGTCCAGGATATTAAACGTTTGGAAAAGAGAATGGATGGACATTCATAGTTATTATTCATAATTTTTCTCCTTTAAAGACAGTGACTGAAAGATGTTGTGGATAAAGCCCTGGACTAGAAGCTTGTATTTTTGGTTCTTAAAACATTTTGTTGTTGTTGGTTGTTTTCATTTGCATTTGTTTTTGCATTGCTTTTTGTTTATGTTTTGTTTTGCTTTTCGTTGAACTTTTGTTGTTTTTTGTTGTTGTTTATGTTTTGTTGCATTGGTTTGCTTTGTTTTGTTTTGCTTTGCTTTTCTTTGATTGTTTTGTTGTATTTTCATTTTTTTCGTTTTGTTGCTTTTGTTTGTTTGTTTTTTTTTGCTTTGCTTTCCTTTTTGTTTGGTGTTTTGTTTAGCTTTTCTTTGAATTTTGGTTGTATTTTATTTTTTACTTTGTTGCTTTTATTTGCTGTTGTTTTGTTTTTGTTTTGCTTTGCTTTCCTTTTTGTTTTATGTTTTGTTTTACTTTGCTTTGCATTTTGTGTTTTGCTTTTTATAGATTTTTTCGTTGTTTTTTTATTGTTGTTTTTGTTTTTTGCTTTGGTTTGCAGTTTATTTTGTGTTTTGTTTTGCTTTGCTTTTCTTTGATTTTTTCACTTTGTTTTGCTTTGCTTTGATATTCATTAATATTCTTTGATATGCTTTGCTTTGTGTTTTGATTTGCCTTGTTTTTTGTTTTCTGATAAATTATATTAACATGGGGATCATTGCATTTCCTGTGTTTGAATTCATTTCTATGGAGTTGACAATGATACATTCTGTAACTCGTCATCTAAGCAACGGTTTGTGATAAAGTCAGATTATGTCAAGGGTTTGTTGGAAAAGCACACCAGACTGTGCAAATATTCCAAGAACCCATCAAACATGTTCAGTCAGTGAAAACAGACGCCAACAAATGGCAACATAGTTTACGTACTTATTCGACAAATTCTATCAACCACTGAATGCTGGTGTTTGTGTAACTAGCCATTAGGCAGAGAGAATTTCTGTGCTAATTTTGTTTCTTGAAAGATTGTGGTAATGCTTGCTGCGAAGCACACACTTCAAAAATAACTCATTCCAGGCAAAGCACAAAAAGAATGTGTTACTGGAAAATCAGAAGTATAATCAAAATATAATATTGCCACATTGTTGCTAATAAGTAATAATAATTTTAAAAAAAACTAATCAAGAGTATGTGACTGAGGAATAGTACTTTTTATTTTTTTTTGTCAAATAAAATAATATTTTTTATATTTTGATTTTGCTTTATGTTGCATTTTTATCATTGGCATTTACCTTGTTTTTTTTCACTGCTGCCCCCAGTCGAAACAGACATTTGGATCAAGACCTTTTTTAAAATAAGTCCATCATATACAGTATATTCTGATACAATCATCTCTCTATCCATGACCTTTTAACTTTGCAGAGGAATTCTGTCCGATTGGTCTTCTATATTATGAAAACGTCTAGGTTACTAATGTAACCCCCGTTCCCTGAAGGAGGGAACGGAGACGTTACGTCGGACTGACGTCATGGGATCTCGCTTGGGAGCCCAATCAACTCCGCATAGTAAAAAACAAGCCAATCAGAATTGGCTAGTGAGATTTACATGCCGGGCTCCTCCCCCGGCATCCGGGTATAAATAGAGCCGGCATTACTCACTTCATTCATATTTTGCTGAGGAGCCGAAACTGATCTCGGCCGCTCAGCGGTGACTCTGTGCTATGGCAAGGGACGTAACGTCTCCGTTCCCTCCTTCAGGGAACGGGGGTTACATTAGTAACCTAGACGTTCCCTATCAGTCAGTCACGTTCGACGTTACGTCGGACTGACGTCATGGGATCCCGTGGAAAACGCCATAGCAACCGAGCCACGCTACGAGCGTCGGGGAAGCAGATGCTGGCAGGCCGAGGCGTGCCACCTGCAAGTGCAACCTCGAATGTCGTAACCCTCCAGCGCCCGGAGCAAGCCCTACAATGTCTTCCATACCAGCGGGATGGAGAGGACAGGATCTTACTCAGGAGGTGGTCGAAGCTGTTGTTCCTTACCTCAGGGGAAGAGTGCTTCGGTGACTCAATTCCCACGTTTTTCTCAGCTGACCAAAAACGCCAGGAAAGCGTCCCTCTTGGGAAGCTACGGAGACCACACCCTGCCCGAAGGGAGGTAACGTGTGGAGCACATATGCACTGACCCGCGGGGCAGTATCTGCATATGGAGAGCTCCCTGAGGAAGGTCCTACCCAGGCTTGGGGAGGAACGCTACGCCTCAGGGGCAGGGGCTGGTCGCCCAGGGAAGACACGGGTTTACCATCGGGGAAACCGTACCGTGGACCATACACATATGGGGTTACCCGCAGGGAACCACAAACATATGGGCATCTAGCCCAGTACAAGGACTGACCGCTGGGGGCATGTACACGAGTACTGGACCTAGCGTCTGACGCCTCCGCCGCGTCTGACTGCCGAAAGGATGCAGGAGGAACTCCACAGGGTTCACCAACTGGGGAACTGAACTGAGGAGTAGACAAGCGCTCGCATCTCCTCGTGAAAGGAGAATGGCGCAGCAAGCGGTCTCTCGTGGCTATCTTGAAGACAGCACACGAGAGGACACCGGGTCCACTCGGAGGTTATAAAACCTGGCGAATGTGTTCGGTGTCGCCCAGCCCGCAGCTCTGCAGATGTCTGCCAGAGAGGCGCCGCACGCCAACGCCCAGGAGGAAGCAACACCCCGAGTGGAGTGTGCTCTCACCCCTAGGGGGCACGGCTCGCCTTGGGAATGGTACGCCAAGGCGATGGCATCCACTATCCAGTGGGCCAACCTCTGTTTGGAGACAGCCTTCCCTTTCTGCTGTCCTCCAAAGCAAACAAAGAGCTGCTCGGAGCTTCTCAAGCTCTGCGTGCGGTCCACGTAAGCGCGAAGAGCACGAACAGGACACAGCAACGCAAGGGCTGGGTCTGCCTCCTCCCGGGGCAGCGCTTGCAGGTTCACCACCTGGTCCCGAAGGGGAGTGGTGGGAACCTTGGGCACGTATCCAGGCCGGGGTCTCAAGATCACGTGAGACAAAGCCGGCCCAAATTCCAGGCACGCCTCGCTGACCGAAAATGCTTGCAGGTCCCCTACCCTCTTAAAGGAAGCGAGCGCCGTCAGGAGCACTGTCTTAAGAGACAGGTGTTTCAGCTCAGCTGACTCAAGGGGCTCGAAGGGAGCTTTCTGTAGCCCAGCTAGGGCGACAGAAAGGTCCCAAGAGGGAATTACGGGAGGTCTAGGCGGGTTTAGCCGCCTAGCACCTCTCAGGAACCTGATGATCAGATCGTGCTTTCCTAGTGACTTGCCATCGACCACATCGTGATGTGCTGCGATGGCGGCCACGTAGACCTTCAAGGTGGAGGGGGACAGTCTCCGCTCCAAGCCACTTTGAAGGAAGGAAAGCACTGAACTGATCAGGCATCTCCGGGGGTCTTCCCGGCGGGAAGAACACCAATCAGCGAAGAGACTCCACTTCAAAGCATAGGCGCGCCTCGTAGAGGGAGCTCTAGCCGAAGTGATAGTGTCAACTACCGCGGGCGGTAGGCCACTTAAGTCTTCCGCGTCCCGTCCAGGAACCACACGTGGAGGTTCCAGAGGTCGGGACGTGGGTGCCATATGGTGCCCCGTCCCTGAGAAAGCAGGTCCTCCCTCAGGGGAACTCGCCAGGGAGGGACTGTCGCGAGGAGCATGAGTTCTGGGAACCAGGTCCGGTTGGGCCAGTACGGCGCAACTAACAAGACCTGCTCCTCGTCCTCCCTGACTTTGCACAGTAGCTGCGCAAGAAGGCTCACTGGGGGAAACGCATACTTGCGTAGGCCCCGGGGCCAGCTGTGTGCCAGTGCATCCGTGCCGAGGGTCCCCTCGGTCAGGGAATAAAACAACTGGCAGTGAGCAGATTCCTGAGAGGCAAACAGGTCTACCTGTGCGTCCCCGAATCTGCTCCAGATCAGCTGGACCGCCTGGGGGTGGAGTCTCCATTCCCCCGGGAGCGTGAGCTGTCGTGAGAGCACGTCGGCCGCACGATTGAGCTCGCCCGGGATATAAATGGCACGCAGTGACTTGAGTCGCCGCTGACTCCAGAGGAGAAGGTGGCGGGCGAGTTGCGACATGCGGCGTGAGCGTAGACCACCCTGATGGTTGATGTACGCTACTGCCGATGTGTTGTCCGTCCGGACCAGTACATGCTTGCCCTGCAGCAACGGCCGAAACCGGCGCAGGGCCAGCAGTACTGCTAGCAACTCGAGGCAATTGATATGCCAATGCTGGTGGGGTCCTGTCCAGGAGCCCGACGCAGCATGCCCATTGCACACAGCACCCCAGCCGGTGGTGGAGGCATCTGTTGTGACAACAACATGCCTGGACACTTGTCCTAGGGGCACCCCGGCCCGTAGGAAAGCAAGGTCCGACCACGGGCTGAATGTTTGGCGACAGCTCGGTGTGATGCCCACACGGAGCGTGCCACGGTGCCATGCCCACCTCGGGACTCGGTCGTGTAGCCAGTGCTGAAGTGGTCTCATATGGAGTAATCCGAGCGGCGTGACCGCGGCTACGGATGCCATATGCCCCAGGAGCCTCTGAAATTGTTTCAGTGGGACCACTGTTTTCTGCGAGAACGAGTTCAGGCAGCTCAGCACAGACTGTGCGCGCGTTCGTTGGTGAGACGTGCTGTCATGTTGACCGAGTCCAGCTCCACACCGAGAAAAGAGATACTCTGTACTGGACAAAGTTTGCTCTTTTCCCAGTTGACCCGAAGCCCCAACCGGCTGAGGTGCGTGAGCACCAGGTCCCTGTGTTCGCACAACTGTTCTCGGGACTGGCCAGGATGAGCCAGTCGTCGAGGTAGTTGAGGATGCGAACGCCCACTTCCCTGAGAGGGGTAAGGGCCCCCTCCGCGACTTTGGTAAAGACACGGGGGGACAGGGACAGCCCGAAGGGTAGGACCTTGTACTGGTATGCCCGACCCTCGAACGCAAAGCGTAGAAACGGTCTGTGTCGAGGGAGGATCGAGACATGGAAGTACGCGTCCTTCAGGTCGATTGCTGCAAACCAATCTTGTGCGCGAACGCATGCGAGCATGCGTTTCACGGTGAGCATCTTGAACGGGAGCTTGTACAGGGCCCGATTCAAGACACGCAAGTCCAAGATTGGCCGTAACCCTCCGCCTTTCTTGGGTACTATGAAGTACGGGCTGTAAAACCCTGACTTCATCTCGGCTAGTGGGACCGGCTCTATTGCGTCCTTCGCCAGCAGGACTGCAATCTCCTCCCGCAAAACAGTGGCATCTCTGCCCACCACTGGTGTGGATAGGACGCCACTGAATCAGGGAGGACGCCTGGCAAACTGGATTGTGTAGCCGAGTCTGACTGTTCGAATGAGCCAACGGGACGGGCTGGGACAGCCTAGCCAGGCCCCCAGATACCGTACGAGTGGCAACATCCGAACACCAGAAGTACCCGCGGGGGGGCAGCATGGAGCACTGGGGCCCAACCTGGGAGGCAGTGCGTCCCGAGGTAGAGGCAGCGAGTGATGTGAACTCACTTGGCTCCGTGTGTCCCGTGAGGGACAGAGCAGGCGGGCGCGGGGAGGCTGTGCGTCCCAAACACGTCCGTGACCTGCTTGTGGCGAAGGAGGGAGTGGTTGAGAATGAGGAAGCGGTGCGTCGCACATTCACAACACAGACCCTTTTTGGCTCAGAGATAGTGGAAATCGCTCTATTATTGAGGTGGGTACCGCTGACCCTGGGGTCAGCGGCGGAACCAGGGAACGAAGGATTTACCCCCCCGGCCCACTCCGGGGGGGAAGGAGTGGTGCCTTCACCGTCTCCTGAGATAGAGCAATCTCCACCACCTCTGGGCCACCCATCTCAAGACCGCTTTTGCTGCCTCTTTTTGGCAGCTTTAGTGGTCAGGACGGGCTGCGCCACCTTCCTGCGGGAGGTTTGCGGGGGACCGGATTTCTCCGATCCACCCGAAGCCTGTGCAGCCGCAGGGGGGCGCCCCCGGCGACGAGCAGGCTGGGGCCCAAGCCACACCCCGCCGAGGCAGGATGTGACCAGTGGCCTCAGTCTGCTGCTGCACTGCCGAGAACTGCTGAGCGAAGTCCTCGACAGTGTCGCCGAAGAGGCCGGCCTGGGAAATGGGGGCGTCGACAAAGCGAACTTTGTCGACATCCCTCACCTCAGCCAGGTCCAGCCAAAGATGGCGTTCCTGAACCACCAGGGTGGACATCGTCTAGCCCAGGGCACGTGCTGTGACTTTTGTCGCCCGGAGAGCGAGGTCGGTCGCAGCACGCAGTTCTTGCAACATCCCTGGGTCAGAACTACCCTCGTGCAGCTCTTGAGAGCTTTCGCCAGATGGACCTGCAAGATGGCCATGGCGTGCAGGGCGGAGGCCGCCTGTCCAGCGGCGGAGTAAGCCTTAGCGGCGGGAGCCGCTATCGTCTTACTCGCCTTGGAAGAGAGACGTGGACGATTCCGCCAGGTGGCAGCCGACTGCAGGCACAAGTGCACCGCAATCGCCCGTTCCACCTGTGGAATGTCCACGTGCCCCCTGGCGGCCCCACCATCGAGGGTAGTGAGAGTGGAGGAGGTAGAAGAACGGCTTCGAGCCATGTCTTCTGAACCTCCTCATGCAGCTCGGGAAAAAAAAATGGCACTGGGGCGGGCCGCGGCTGTGAACCGCGCCCCGCACCCAGAAACCAATTGTCAAGCCGCGAGCGCTCGGAACACAGTGGAGGGTTCCACTCGAGTCCGATGCCCACGGCGGCCCGAGCCAGCATAGCTGTCAGTTCTGCATCAGACTCAGCCTATGCAACCACCCCGGAGGGCGGAAGTTTGGCTTCATCTTCCTCTGCAGAAGATAACAGCCCACTCTCCGATGCAGCGATAGACATCCGATCCTCATCCAGAGCGCCAAATGAGATGCGGGGATCCTCACGAGAAGGACCCGCATCAGCACTAAGCAACTCGACGGCACATGGCATTGTGGAGGAGTGGGAGATTCGTGGGGGCTGACCCGACGAAGAGGCTCCCACTGTAACCCTCAGATCTCCCAGAGTGCTAACCATTCCCGCAGCTTTCCTTTGGAAAGTCACGGGGGATTGGGTAGCAACAGAGGGGACTCCGCCTTCCATTGAAGGAGAGTCGCGATCGCAATGTCAACATGGCCATGCTCTCGCAGTGAGAGCATGAACCATCCACGAGCGCTGATTCAGCGTGCTGCCTGCCCAGACACGTGAAACAGCGCTCGTGGCCGTCAGATGAAGTCAGGAAACGACCGCATCCAGAAACACACGGGAAAAAAGACATCTTGAAAAAGACGCTTTTTCTCCCGTGCTGCTCTTTCAGACGTGCCCTCCCGCTGGAACACCGAGGGATGGAATGCGCGCTGATTCGTTCCCGCATCAGCGCCTGCTGCACTCCACCGCTGCTGTGTTGTCGTCCGTCAACGAGAGAGAACAGAGCAAGAGGAAATTTCTCTAGCAATTAAAATTGCTTTTTGCGGGAACTGGTCCCTTTAGCAATGAAAATTGCTGTTTTCGCTCTTAGTTTCTCTTTGCAGAAGATGAAAGGCAGATCAGTGTCCCGATCGGCTCCGAAGCAAAAGTATGAATGAAGTGAGTAATGCCGGCTCTATTTATACCCGGATGCCGGGGGAGGAGCCCGGCATGTAAATCTCACTAGCCAATTCTGATTGGCTTGTTTTTTACTATGCGGAGTTGATTGGGCTCCCAAGCGAGATCCCATGACGTCAGTCCGACGTAACGTCGAACGTGACTGACTGATAGGGAACAGCTATTGCATTGCATTTGTAAACTTGTAAAAATCATATTTTCTGCTAAACTTTCTCTTATAAATCCTTGTAATGCATTACTTTTGTATAATATGAAATCTCTCGTTAAGAAATGTTTCCTTGTCTTTCCTTGAACAGCTGTGCCACTGAGATTTAGTCACATCAGACGAATTCAAGTTCAAATCTGGAGGGCTCAAAATCTAAGTGCAGATTATTCTTCCCATAATCCACTGCTCTCTCATCTAGTGTGCTGAGTGGGATTAGAGCCAGACTCTGCCAGATGTGAACAAAGCAAACCACTACCTCTTTACTCTTAAGGAAATCTTTTTTGGAGTTCTTGGAGAGAGAGAGAGAGAGAGAGAGAGAGAGAGAGAGGGAGAGAGAAAGAGAAACAGATCAGTGGAAACCTTTCAGTCTTGTCTGAGGTCACGGGAAAGGAGGACACAGGGGAGGGTTTCTCAGCCTCCCCCATTTAGTAACATGTATTATTTAAGGTGGTGGTCTGGAACCGTCATGCTAATGCAGGAGATTAGCAGCACTGGAGAGCTCTGTATGTTTCGAGGCAGAAAATACATTAAAAACATCTCCATTTTGCATTAAAAGAGCCATGTTTACGGCTAATTTGCAATTATGCTATCTGGCTGGCAAGGACAAGCGAGACGTACCTGTGTAGTGGAATGACTTAGACTGTAAGTGCGAGGCTAAAGCCCCACAGAGAGCTAGCTGTGAAACGCTAAGTGCAGATCCAAGCAGCCGCCTTGGACCTAACCTAATTCCCCTCACGCTCAGAGCTAGCATAACAGCACATTAACATCTGCTGAAAGGAGAGCACGTCAGGGTTGTGGCTAATGTCTCCTATATATGGTTAGTGGATGTCTTGGTGATAGACATTTAGGAAGGTTTGAAAGACGCTGTTTCGGACTCACTCGCACATGGAGTTCAAGGCCTTTCCACACAATATAGCTAGACAACATTTTCCATTTATGTGAGTTTTCAACAACCGGCCTGTGTATTGACGTCTAGCCCCTCCTTTCTTGTTCCCTGAAGACACACATACACAAAACGTAATGCACAAAACTATCCAATTGCAGGTTCTTTGTTCTCGTTTCTGGCTGAGTGAGGATTTTAGACATGTGTCCAGTTTAAATCCAGCGTCTGCAGCCCGAGGCCCTGTCTTTTATGGGCTGAACTCATGTTCTGAAAGAGAGAGAGAGAAGATATTGCAGCTCTGTCTTCTCTAAGGCTGTGTATATGTAAGTGATAATGGAGAATGTAGAGGAGTGAAAATGTGATTGTGTGTGTGTGTGCGTGTGTATATGTGTGCTTGTATAAGGTACGGTTGAGGAGACTGGCTCTCCTGCCTGCAGCTAAAAGGATTCATAACCAATCTATTCCAGACAGACAGAAGTAGATGAGGGGGGAGAGCGAATAAAAGAGAAAGTGGAGATGGTGAAAGGGGACTCGGCTTTCTGAGGAGGGCCTGTGCTGCCGGGCTCAAACACTTCAGCCAGTGTAGCATTTTTCCCTTGAAAGATCGCAACCCTGTCTTTTTCTCTTTCTGTCTCCTCTCATCTCTCTCCACATCCCACCCTGCTGATTTATCTCTAGTTCAGTGCTTCTCAACTGGTTTCACTTCAGGATTTTGACACAGCCAACACAGTACCATAATAGTATATTGTTTTGCTTTAGCATTTAGTTTTGTTTGGTAACACTTTAAAATAAGGTTTAATTGACCCTTCACAAAGTCCCGCCCTCTTTAGTTACTGTTGCTATGCCCTACAAGCCATGTACTCTCACGCCACACATCATGTTATCACGCTGTGAAAAGCACATCCCAGAGTAAAGAGGAGACTGACAATGTGTCGACAGACATATGAAACAGTTTCATATTTAATATATTGTACATTTTTAAAGAAGTTTAAACAATAAATAGCGTCTAGTGTCTCTTTAATGTGTCGTGACAGATCGCTGCAGCTCCTTCAAGCGGCTCGTGAACCGAACATGAATAAACATGAATGGACATCAGAAGGAATGTTGTTTCAAAGCGCGGAAAGACGTGAGTGCACACAATTTTTCAAGTTCAAGCTCACAAACGTTAATCTACTAACTCCCCTGACTGCTTTGTCGGGCAAAATGGCGGTTTCTGAGTTATGATTGGTCAGATCGCCTGTCAATTAAACTTTTTGCAAAGGGTCAATTGCTTAACATTAGTTAAAACTTTAGATACTCTGAAATTTCAATGAACAATACCTTTACAGCGTTTATTAATATAGGGTAATGCTAATATCTAGTTGTATTAATTAATATTAGTTAATGAGTTATAAATGAAGATGACTTAACATTTATTAACATTAGCCTGGATTCTTTATTTTCAGGTGACGTCATTACATTGCACTTACTTAAGTACTGGGCAGTATTCATTTACTACATGTACTTACTAAAGAGTTAATATTAGGGTTAGTTGTAATTATACATAATTTACTGCTACTATTACAGTAAGTACATGTAGTAACTACATGTCACTACACCTTAAAATAAATTGTTACCATGTTTTCATGGCTTAATGGAAAAGGCGATCCGTGGGCCGGATGTGGTGAAAAATGTTTGGCCCGCACTAATGTCAAATAGTGTTGTCAAGGTTTATAAGCACTTCTCTGTTGCGAAAATTCAAACACAGCATCATTGCTTACGTTGCATAACCACTGGTGCATTGAAAAATGCGCCAGCTTTCGTGATTTTCTCGCCTCCAAGTGATGTGAATTATGAGCGAGAGTCTCAAATCTCTGAATATCTAATTAACATTTAATTTCACAGACCTTGCTGATTTATTCGAATCCAGCAGTGAGATACAAACAGACGTGCCCGCATGAACGCGTGTATTCTGTGCGTGACAGTCGGTGAAGTGAATGCGGATTTCAGTTCAGCTTCGCTGGAAACGTGATTGACAAACATATATTATACATATAGCCTTAATAGGATTGCTGGATTAAGAAGTTGCCATCTAAAATATAAGCATGTTTATTTTAAAGATTTTTTTTTATTTTTATTTAATTTTCATTCGTTAATTTAATTTTCATAGTTTTCAATTTCTAATTTATTAAATATAAATTTAAATACATATAAACTATACATAGATATCGGATTTAAGATATTGGCATCTGCCATTAAAAAAACAATATCGGTTGACCACTAGTCAGTGGCTCTTGGCATTGTATTGTTGGCAGAATTTGGCCCTTGGTGAAAACTAACTGAGGAACCCTGGCCTAATGCATTTAGCATCGATAACCAATCGAATCTTATTGTAAAGTGTTACCATTTTTTATAATATTTTGCTTTTTTTTCTCCTGCTATCTGTGATCAAAAATAACTTTTGTTCCGATTACTTAATTAAAATATGTTAATATGACATAATTTGTGAATATTTTATTACTCCCAATCCATTTAAATTTACAAAATGGAAATTATACTAGCATATTTTGCATGGGATTTGATGGTTGTGTTATTGATTGTAGTTAATTTTGGGCAAGATAAGGAAAGAGGGATCATTTATAGCATTTATAATGTCTATGAGGATGCACATACTTTAATGGATATGTCGGCTGCCGTTTACTCAATGAGTATTTGTTATTTAGAATGCTTGTTGCTTGTTGCTCATAACTGGGTGACTTAAAATAATAAAATTGTTACTTGTACAGTGCCCTCCACTAATATTGTCACACTTGGTAAATATAAGAAAGGGTGGCTGTGAAAATAAATCAGCATTGTTTATATTTTTGATCTTTCATTCATTCATTCATTCATTCATTTAATCAAAAAAATCCTCTTCTTTAATTGAAGTAAAACAGGGTGACTAGGAGCATGAAATTGTCTAGCCCTGACTTTCTGTTCCAGTAAAATAAATACAATAATAAATACACAAAGGCCAGATTCCCTCAATCATCATAATGAGTACAACACAATGTTCTCATGTTCAGAAAAGATTGTTGAGCTTCACAATATAGAAAGTGGTTGTAAGCATTAAATCTCTAAAGCATTAAAAATCACTATTTCCTCCATCAGAGCAATAATTGAGTTCCAATCAACTAAAGATGTTACAAATCTGCCTGGAAGAGGACATATGTCTATATAGTCCTGATGAATTTGAGTGGCCAAAGAGTCTCCAAGGAGAATTGCAGAAAATAGTTGAGTCTTGGGGTTAGAAAGCCTGAGAAATTTATCAAACAAGCACCTACATCACCACAAGTTGTTCAGGAACGGTTTCAAGAAAAATCCCCCTCGCTCATCCAACAACAAACTCCAACATGTTCGGTTGACACCACTGGAACTACAAACAGGACCGGCTTCTATGGTCAGATTAAAAATGGCAGTAAACCCACCAGACTTTGGTGCACATAGGGATAAAGAGTACCCAATGTCCACAGTTAAATATACTGGATCTTATATGTTGTGAGCCAATTTTTTTGCCAGAGGTCCTAGACATCATGTTCAGAGACATGGCATCATGGATTCTATCAAATAGCGACTTTGAAAAAATCGAAACCTGACCGCTTCTGTTATAAATCTTATAATGGGCTGTGGTTGGACCTTCCATCAGGACAATGATCAAAAACAAACATGAAAATCAACACAGAAATGTGTCACTGAGCACAAAGTGAAGCTTCTGCCACGGCTTTTTAAGTTCCCTGACCTGAACATGATAGAAAACGTGTGGGCTGAACTGAACAACTGGGAATCTGGAGAGATTGTATATGAAGGAATGGTCTCTGATTTCTTTAAAGGTGTTCTCCAAACTCATCAGGCATTATAGAAGAAGACAATAATTGTTGCCAACATGAACTACAGAAAAACATTTATTCCATTCCACTTTCAATTGTTTTACTTCAATGAAAGGTTAGAATTTTGTGATTTTTTTGAATGAAAGATCAATTTTATTTATTTTAACAGCCACCTTTACTCATATTTACCAAGGGTCCCAATATTAATGGAGTTCACTGTACATGAATGCATTGCTTATTCTGACTTAACTGAAAAAAAAAAAAAAAAGTTAATATAATTTAATTGATTTGTGCAGAACCATTGCACATGATAAAATAATGTAAATTCAAAGGATTTTTTCTCCCGGTATATTCAGCTCATATTTGAAAGCGCTTTATTTTGACCGGGCTAACGAGCACTCGTTTACCCGCCATATTGTTAGAGGTGCATGAGTGGTGCTTGAGATCATTTTCATAGAAATTGCAGAATTGAAGCATCATTATCACCATTCTTTTGGTCAATATTGAGATCACGCCTATTTCACACGATTACTCATTGGAAACATTGTGCATTAATTGAACTTTTTAAAAAAGTGTGTTTTTGAATGGATATAATTTGTTGTAGTGCACAACCACAGATCGCAAACTCTTAAACTTATACATTATAGTTTTAACTATACTCAACATTCATGCCTAATTAGCAGCCTTTTTCTATGGGCCACTATACTTAAGCCATCCGCCATATTGGAACAGTCAAAAACATTTGAGAGCAAGTTGATCGAGTGTCTACAACCATAGTTAAATGCATGTATGAATATCTATATCTAGACCTCAATAGATGATTTTTCTAAACACAATGCAACAAGCTGAAGGCATCAGCTAAAACGACAATTTACCAAAGTAAAAAGTACACTCTTTTTTCAAAGGTTCTTTACACATACTGTAGTAACAGTTCTATTTAGAACCGAATCGTCTTGAAGAACCCTTTGTATGCTGAAATGGTTCTTTGTGTTGGAGTTTAGTGTTCCATGAATAGAGAATATTCATGACGTGACTTACCATTCCGTCTAGCGCGTTACTTAATTCAGATTATTCAAAAACATTGTTCGTGCATTGAATCCTGCATGCGTTTTTTCAACAGTAACATAAATGTTACATGAATCCAAAATCGCAAATGAAAATAACATATTATTAATGGCCCAGCCCTAATTGGTTCCTATAGTTCTTTGGCTTGAAATGATATCAACGAGTACTGGATGCTGTTTGTCAAGTGTAAATTTCCAGAGAAATCACTGTGTTCAAATCTACCAAGTCACCTTTCAAAGTAGTGAAGGACTTAAGAACAAATTGCTTCCGTTAAACATGTTTAACCTTGAGAATATCGCAATTTAAGCCTGCATGTATCTTAAGAATGATTGAAATATCTATTTACCTATTGCGTTTGGTTTAAGAAGGTCATTTTACAAATCAAATCACAATTGGAATGCATTTCAATTATCAGGTATGAATATTTTGCATGTGTGGCTAGTAGAGTATCTAAAGCTTTGAAAGAACGACATTTTTTTAATTACATTTTCTTTTACCAAATGGGTTAAACAACTTGCAAATGGATGTGAGCTCAGTAAATAAAGGCAAAACTCTGTTTGCATAATGTATTAGCAGATATTGCTCATCTGAGGACCATGCAGAATCTGACTTCACAACATTCCATTCAAACAGATTTGATTTGAATCAGATTTGAGCGACAAGTTTATAGTTTATGCCCAATTTAGGCTTACAACCAGGTGCTTCTACGTCAGTGTTATTCATCTATTTCCCTCTGATTTTAGAGGTAAGTTATGGGCAGGGTAAGGTTTTGGGGTAGGGATATGGATCAACAAAACATGTTGACACAGGAAAGCATCTAAATCAGCAAAATTGAAGCCCGATCTCATGAAAGTGCGAATCAATACCATGATTTTCTGTTTCTATTTAGCGTGCTATTTATACGCAGAAATTACAATTGGTTTGACTATGAAATGCTCATGCTTTTCATGTGCGTCTGATAAGCATTTTTCGCGTGCATATGATACGCAGTTTTGGTGTGCATATGATACGCAATTTTTGGTGTGGATATGATACACAGTTTTGGTGTGCATATGACACGCAATTTTCAGTGTGCATATGATACGCAGTTTTGGTGTGCATATGATACGCAATTTTTAGCATGCATATGATACGCAGTTTTGGTGTGCATATACAGTATTTTTGTGCATATGACACGCAATTTTTAGCATACATATGATACGCAGTTTTGGTGTGCATATACAGTTTTGGTGTGCATATGACACGCAATTTTTAGCATACATATGATACGCAGTTTTGGTGTGCATATACAGTATTTTTGTGCATATGACACGCAATTTTTAGCATACATATGATACGCAGTTTTGGTGTGCATATACAGTTTTGGTGTGCATATGACACGCAATTTTCAGCATGCATATGATACGCAGTTTTGATGTGCATATGAGACGCATTTTTAAGCATGCATATGATACGCAGTTTTGGTGTGCATATGATACGCAATTTTCGGTGTGCATATGATACGCAGTTTTGGTGTGCATATGATACACAATTTTCAGCATGCATATGATACGCAGTTTTGGTGTGCATATACAGTTTTGGTGTGCATATGACACGCAATTTTCGGTGTGCATACGCAGTTTTGGTGTGCATATGATACGCAGTTTTGGTGTGCATATGATACGCAATTTTCGGTGTGCATATGATACGCAGTTTTGGTGTGCATATGATACACAATTTTTAGCATGCAAATGATATGCAGTTTTGGTGTGCATATGATACGCAATTTTTAGCATGCATATGATACGCAGTTTTGGTGTGCATATACAGTTTTGGTGTGCATATGACACGCAATTTTCGGTGTGCATACGCAGTTTTGGTGTGCATATGATACGCAGTTTTGGTGTGCATATGATACGCAGTTTCAGGCGTGCATATGATACGCAGTTTTGGTGTGCATATGATACGCAGTTTTGTTGTGCATATGATACTCAATTTTTGGTGTGCATATGATACGCAGTTTTGGTGTGCATATGATATACAATTTTCGGTGTGCATATGATACACAATTTTCGGTGTGCAAATGATATGCAGTTTTGGTGTGCATATGATACGCAGTTTTAGTGTGCATATGATACGCAGTTTTGTTGTGCATATGATACGAAGTTTTGGTGTGCATATGATACGCAATTTTTGGTGTGGATATGATACACAGTTTTGGTGTGCATATGACACGCAATTTTCAGTGTGCATATGATACGCAGTTTTGGTGTGCATATGATACGCAATTTTTAGCATGCATATGATACGCAGTTTTGGTGTGCATATACAGTATTTTTGTGCATATGACACGCAATTTTTAGCATACATATGATACGCAGTTTTGGTGTGCATATACAGTTTTGGTGTGCATATGACACGCAATTTTTAGCATACATATGATACGCAGTTTTGGTGTGCATATACAGTATTTTTGTGCATATGACACGCAATTTTTAGCATACATATGATACGCAGTTTTGGTGTGCATATACAGTTTTGGTGTGCATATGACACGCAATTTTCAGCATGCATATGATACGCAGTTTTGATGTGCATATGAGACGCATTTTTCAGCATGCATATGATACGCAGTTTTGGTGTGCATATGATACGCAATTTTCGGTGTGCATATGATACGCAGTTTTGGTGTGCATATGATACACAATTTTCAGCATGCATATGATACGCAGTTTTGGTGTGCATATACAGTTTTGGTGTGCATATGACACGCAATTTTCGGTGTGCATACGCAGTTTTGGTGTGCATATGATACGCAGTTTTGGTGTGCATATGATACGCAATTTTCGGTGTGCATATGATACGCAGTTTTGGTGTGCATATGATACACAATTTTTAGCATGCAAATGATATGCAGTTTTGGTGTGCATATGATACGCAATTTTTAGCATGCATATGATACGCAGTTTTGGTGTGCATATACAGTTTTGGTGTGCATATGACACGCAATTTTCGGTGTGCATACGCAGTTTTGGTGTGCATATGATACGCAGTTTTGGTGTGCATATGATACGCAGTTTCAGGCGTGCATATGATACGCAGTTTTGGTGTGCATATGATACGCAGTTTTGTTGTGCATATGATACTCAATTTTTGGTGTGCATATGATACGCAGTTTTGGTGTGCATATGATATACAATTTTCGGTGTGCATATGATACACAATTTTCGGTGTGCAAATGATATGCAGTTTTGGTGTGCATATGATACGCAGTTTTAGTGTGCATATGATACGCAGTTTTGTTGTGCATATGATACGAAGTTTTGGTGTGCATATGATACACAATTTTCGGTGTGCATATGATACGCAGTTTTGGTGTGCATATGATACACAATTTTCGGTGTGCATATAATATGCTCCTACCCCACACCTCTAATCCTACCCATTGCGTAACATATGCACGCAAAAATTAATTTCAGCGTATAAATAGTACACCAAATACAAATGTAAACTTGTGCTATAGAGAGCAGTACTAGGAGATTGCGTTGGCAAAATTTTGGACGTGCAAGGATCAGAATTACGCAGCAAAATAGTTTTTCGAGGGGAGATGCCAAAAGAATTGTTTGATTAATGTTAGTGAAGTGCAGTTTATATACTTATTTATATTAATATAAATATTGTAATATTCTCAGAGCATTAAAAAAACTTAATAACAGACTCCAAATAAACTCAGCTTTTAAAACTGTAAAATGATTTCTTCTCTTAGGTGAAGGTTGTTGATTAAAGGTACTTCAGAAAAGTGCTAATCTGGCAAAAACAAACAAAAAGGGTCTTAATTTATCCACACACACACTCCAAAATGCACATGAGGCAACTGCTAATTCTGTTTTGTTTTTTAAAGAGCTGCGTCATTATGATTTGTCAGATATTTTCCGCTGATAACACAAAAATGAGAGTAATGATGAGGGGAGAGTGTGAACTCCTAAGTGGGTGATTGTTCATTAGCATTAGACACACATTAGCTATTATTAGCGTAGTATCTTACTGGATTCTTTAGGCTTTGTATGTCTTAGTCACAGGGTTGTGTGGGATTTAGGCTTGATTCATGGTACATCTGTTTTTTTTTTTTTTATGGTACAAAACACACAAAGGCTGATGTCACTTAACTCATTCATAATGCAGCACAGTTGCAGACTAGCGAATGGAGCTTTTTTTAAAGAAGGGAGTTTGTGAGGTAAATCTCTGATGATAATGATAATGATGCTGATGATAATAAATCTGATATATGCTAATATAGGCTAATATAACAGATAAACAACCACAATTATGAATAATATGGCAATAAAAGTTGAGTGTGAGTTTTTGTGAAAGAAATGCTAATGTCTAGCGTACAGGCTGATGATATCTTGTCTCTCCTTGTTGTTCCATTAAAAAGTATTGCCAATTTGAGATATATTGTATCTGATCGTATCCGGGTCACACATGACTATATTTCACACCGAACAAAAAACTGAATTGAGGAAGAAAATAAAAACAAAAACGAACGTTTTTTTTTACAAGTATGTGCAAATAGAGTAAAATTCTGTTTAATAAAGCAAACACTATAAACCGACCTATGTATTTTTTTTCCTTTCACTTCATAACAAATCCTTTAAATTTAACAGTATTCTTAACAGGAATTAAAAAAAATGTAAGAATAAAACAAACATACAGTATGGCATTCATTTTAAACACATTTATTATCTTTTTCTCTGTCAGTGTTTTTTTTTTTTTTTAAGTTGCCAGCCATTTTCACAAAAATTTCATGGCCCCCATAATATTTTGTTGTATGAATATCTGAAAATGCACTTTATGAAAAGAAAAAACTTTAAAAAAATCATAAAAAAGCAACACTTTTTGAACAAACATCTGAGAAATTTACTTTTTTCCAAAGACAACATACATAAGCAATGCTTTCATCGCTTGTTTCTGCTTCTTTTGTGTCTGCGAGACCTTTATCCTTAGACTCTCTCTTTCAGAATGTGTAAAAGCGCCCTCTACCGTGTAACAGTGAAAACACGGAAAGCCGGAAAGTTTCATCAATGGCGGGTAAAGAGTTATAAACGCCAAGCCTATACTAATTTATTTAAAGCGAAACGTAAACTACCAACATGTGGGAAATGCGCTATACAAATAAACTCACCTTGCCATTAATTGCATAAGTCGATTTGGATTATGAGTATCCGCATGTTTCAGATGATAGAAAACATAATTTATATTATATAAGGTATAGTATAATGAATGGGGACTCATGGGAAAAAGAAAGTTATATGGGTTTGGAACAATATGAAAATTAGTACTTTTTTGTCAACTTTTTGGTTTTCGTCTTTTTTGTACTCTTCAGGAAACATTAGAGGCCGTATTTTAACAATCTAAGCTCATGGTCTGAAGTGCATGGCACATGTGTACTTACCAAATCCACTTTTTCTAGTTTAACAATGGAAAAAAATGGTCGGTGCGCCTGAATTCGCTATTTACATGGCGGAATATAGACCCTGACGAGTCAGTTTAAATACATGTGTGCATTGCCATGATTGGTCAAACAATTTGCCAATTTCATTCGTCATTACTGCAAATAAGTAAATAGGTGTAGGCATTTTTATCTTTATGTACACAATAATAATCATTAATATTGTAATTTTTTTATTTTTAATTTTTGTGTGCACACGCATATTACTAACACGTCCTTTAAATAATAAAAAAATAAATAATTAGTGTGCTATTGACTTTAGACCAGGTTTTTGTTGATCAATGGCGCAGTCATTTTCAATCGCGTCAAAATAGCAACACGGCAACAATGTACCTGGATACACTTCATTTTCAGGCCAGCGTTGGGCTAAAGCTAGTAAAAAACACTTGCGTTGCACTTGGCGTAGCATTGTGTGATAGAGCCCTAGATCTTTGTCATCTAAATTGTCCCATTCTTTTATGACATCTACTGGTGCTGCTACAAGGTCTTCTGCTGTCAGATCGATGAGAAGCAGTTAGCATCATATGCTGTTGTTTTGGAGGCTTGGATCTGTGCAGGCGCCTTCGGTCATATCTCTCTGATGCAACTCATCCCTAAACCCTTAAACATCTCTACTCACTTCCGCTCCTTCTGTCCTTATGAGCCTTCTTACCACTGCTAGATCCCCTTTCAGTCTGGCTGTTTTGGAGAGACACTTCTTTATTTCTCTGTTCAGCTCTCGTACACAAACCCTCAGCAGAGCTTTGACCGCACTGGACTGATCTTTGAGGAACTCTGGGCCTTTTGTACTTTTTAAAGCTGTTGTACTTCAAACCGACACACAGTCTGGAGCTGTGTCTCCTTGTCTCTCTCGCTCTCGCTCGGTATGTGAGTTAGTAAACCGAGGTCGTTTTTTTTACGTATTAACCCACATCTAACAGATTGTAAAGGGATTAAAGCAGTCAATCAGTCTCATCTCTCCTCTAATAGACATATTAATCATCTGAGCCAAAACCGTATTAGTTATACCAGCTCAGAACCATACCGTTCATATGTGGGTTCCTCATGATCTATCGTTCTCACAAATATTATTGTGTGTGTGTGTGTGTGTGTCAGACAAAATCCCTTTTTAGTGACATATGGTAGACGAAATTGATTAATAAATGATAAAAATATAAAATGTTTTCTTTTAGTGTTTGGGTTAGTCTGCATTCACTGTAATTAGATATAAAAAGCAATAGATGGTATATATTCATGTAAAGTGCTAATGACATGACAGACATTGTTGTTTGGACAGTTATCTATTAAGGGGGGCATGTAATGAAAATCAGACTTTTTTTTAAGTGCTATAATAGGGTCCCGGTGCATCTACCTTAACAGAAATGTGAAAAAGGACGACCCAGTAGTTTTGGTAAGCCTTTCTCTACATGTATGTGAAAAAAAACGAGCCATTCAGATTTCGCTCCGCTAGTGACGTAGGAAAGGGATCTTATTATAGTATTACCGCCCCTGCTCCGACATTTTGTTTTCGCAAGTGACAACAATGTACCAGTTCTACCATCATGGCAAAAGTTTGAGCAAAGCATGTTAACTGTTCTGTCATTAGCTGCACAGACGAACACAGAACACTATTTAGAGTCTCATTAGATTGGAGAGCCTGCAAGTTGACCCTGGCGAGCTTGATTGCTAAAAAAGGAACATTTCTGTCCAAGCAATATTTTGGAAAAAAATAGTCCATTGACAACATTTGATAGCAATCATAAATGTTAGTCGGGTGTGTATGGCTCTGTTTGGCAAACAGGTACATTATGTATAGTTGGCGTCTATATGGGTTTTGCACAATAGATTAACATGACGGCACATGCTAGTTGATGAGTTCAATCAACTTCACAGCAACGAGATAAATTTATCCACTAACCGTTCAGAAACGTCCAGTTTCATTCTAAAAGTTGTAACTTCTTCCTGAGTTTCTCCATCAGTGTCAGCTGAACACCATTACTGACAATCCTCATTTTGCCTGCGTGGGATTCTCCAGGTTTGTTGTTGCTGAGTAACTGAAGCTGTTGAAGCTCTGCCCTCTTCTGGAGCCAGTTGCACCATCTGGGCGTAGCACACGTCTGAGACTAAATCGTATGCCTAGTCAAAGGTAGGTGTAAAGTGAGAAGTCTTGACTTGTTTCCATGTTGAAAATAAAGGCAAATAAAAACGTTGAGATGATGGCGCGTCTGGTGTACAGGCTCCATGATCAACTGTCGTCGTGTTTTTCAGATCTGTCCTCGGTACTAAAGGTGGCTCGATATTATCTTCAAAAGTTGAATGCGTCATTAAAATATAACTTACTCCAAAAATGTGTGTAGGCTACTCTGTACACTGTGTAAACAGGTCTAGCCTATAACTTGCGCCATAAATTTGTACACCATTTAAACAGCTGTTATCTTTTGCTAGACATCTTTTTTTTTTTTTATTCGCTACTGAATTGTTTTGCTTGCATACCAAAATATGCATATACTTACTGACTTGCTCAATAATTTTCTTGTTTTACAATCAAGTAATTTAATTTTCTTTTTCTAGGCTTAGGGTAGCTGCGTCTAGTCGTAGTTTTCGATGGTGGAACAGGTGCTGGACGTAACTAAGTCCGGTGTAGAGCTTACACCCAACTTTTTTATGTCCAGCTGGGGAGCGAGCAGCAGCTCATTTGCATTTAAAGGAACACACACAAAAACGGTGTGTTTTTGCTCACACCCAAATAGTGGCAAATTTGACAAGCTGTAATAAATGATCTGTGGGGTATTTTGAGCTGAAACTTCACAGACACATTCTGGAGACACCAGAGACTTATATTACAACTTGTAAATGGGGCATTATAGGTTCCCTTTAATTTATTCAAAAATAAATTTATATATACAATGACGTGAATACATTTACGTTTAATGTATGAATACATCCAAATATATTAAAATATATCTTGGTATTTTGGGGGTCTTGATACAATATCATTTTAAAAAGTAAATTAAATTATTGCAAAGAAAACTATGTACTTTGGAATGATCTTTTATTATTATTTCTTAAAATACTTTTGCCTGCCAAATCATGTTATGCAACCAACATGCATAAACATGCAGGAAATGATATCATACAGTGGACCCGTGAAAACCCTTGTGACTGTGTGTCAAGCTTATTAAGTATTTTAAAATATCTCATCATTTGACCTTTTTATGGCAAGGCAAGGTTATGTGAAATGTCATGTGATGCATTTTATTTTGTTTATATATTTAGATGTTTATAAGTGATCATTTTTATTTTAAAAAATAACTTTAAGATTTTAATTAAGAGGTGTACTCGCATTTATTCAAGGTGTAAGGAAAATATTTTATTTCTGTGTTTTACTTTAACACATAACATGAGTCATTAAATTTGAACTTTTCTTGAAATACATGGCATCAATTTTTTTTTCAAAACCAAAACGGGAAGAAAAATTAAATTTTTAATGTGTTCTAAACTAGATGTTAAAAAAGATCTGTCCTTTTGTGGTGGTCAGTGTATGTTGTTTATAGTGTGTATGTTAGTGTGTGTGTGTGTGTGTGCAAATCAGTAAGCGCATGTGTGTAATCCCTAAGGAGTTTTCTGATAAGAACAGAGTTTTTAATCCAGCGTTCATCCAGCTGTTGGACAGAATATCTGTCACCACAGCCACTGGGTAATCCTTCACTGCTCATGCTCTTCCATCGATCAAATTCAGCACATTTCTACATCATAAACAAATACATCTACCCCGGTCCATCCCGACACCTCCCCGATCCATCACCTCTCAGACACTTTCAATACAGCCAGAAATGAGCTGGATAATTAGACTCGATATTAATGATTCACAACTGATATTTATGAGCTAATCACCAGGGTTTGCACTTGAATCAGTGCATCAGCAGCCTCAATACTGGGCCGTGCCACTTGCCGCAGCAATATAATGAATTCCTCCCCTCTAAAAATCAATATGGAAATTCGTTTTTTTTCCTAGTGGGGCTGAGTGGGTGATAGATCCAGAAAGACCCATCAAAGAGGAAGTACGGGAAACAGAGCCATTTTGTAGCCTCTTTATCCACAAAAGTAATAAGAGTAAGAACACCCACTGTTTGATTGGCTCTTTCAACAGCTTTTGTTTAATTGACATCTTGAAAGATATGGCAATGGCCTCACAATAGCCAGGAACCTGTGGTTTTGTGAGTTTACATGCAAGTTAATCAATTCCTTTTTGTCTTTCGAGTAAGTGTGTGTGTTACTACTTAATAACAGTGTAATGACAGTATAATAACATCCTTACGAAGCTTAATGAGGGACCGGCGCAGCGGGCCTCGGAGGCCATGTTTGGTGTCACATCCTAAGTGCATGCCTAGGGAAACGATTAAAGTAACGCAGCGGACACTGCTGCAAATCTTACTGCAGCGGGAGGGATGCTGGTGGGCCTCCAGCGAGAATTTTTAAGCTTGATATTCAGCTGGTGAATGTAGGTCAAGAGATTAATCTCCATTTAGCCACCTTGAGCTGTTTTTCCACACTTTAAGAATGAACAAAACACTCTCTAGGACGTGTAACTCTCCTCTTGTTTAAAATCACACACGTATACATATTTATCACATATAATTGTAAACCAGCCATATGATTTGTACGGGAGAGTCCATGTGACATTTAGATATAAGGCTAATACTGGTGATTTCCCCCTCTACTGAATCAAAAACAGTCCAATCACTGTAGTCTGATTCCCAAATTGATGACAACAAACTGTGAGACTGTAAGACAGTAATATTTAGTAAATGTAATTTGCTTTTGTTTGTTTAGTATGTCTAGTATTGTCATTTATAAGTCTCTATTATTATTTTAAATTGCCCGATTATCCTGAAGTAACCCTATATACTGTAGACCAATTGTTGGATTGTATTTATGTTGATGATAAAAACATTTTTTTAAGAATTGTTATAAATTTATTAATGCCCTGAAATTGCATTTCTTACTAAAAACAACTGTAAAATGCTGTACAACTACTATATTAGCACTATATGCCAACATGAAAACTGTAAATGGTTTAACATTAAATTGTCATTTTACTGTAAATAATGATAAATGTGTGGTTTTTGCAAGTAAAAGCTATGAATCACCGTATATAATTTATTTATTTAAATAGATTTGCTACTTATGTTTGTACATGTAGATTTTAGTTGTACATTTTCTATTATTCAGTTAATGTTTATGGTTCTATTTAGTGTAATTTTAGTGTAGTGTTTTACCCTGATGGTGTTATGTTAAAGAGGACATTGGCCCCTTTTTACAATATGTAAAATAAGGCTCTGATTTGAGTGTGTATGAGACATTTTAGTGCCATTTTTGTATATCCCTTTAAATGCAAATGAGCTGGTGCTCCTGGACCTCTTTCAAGAAGAAGGTGGTGCTTCAAGTGTTTAACCCACAACAAAAAAAGGACAATCTCACGCACTGAAAATGTCAGAATCGGAGACGGGCACAGTTTCAGCCCATAGAAAATTGGCTATGTGTTTTCATTTTCTCACAAAAATTAGTTTGAGAATAACTAGGAATGCTGGGCCATAAATATAAATATTAAAATTACATCAAAAGGGCAAACGCCAACTGTGCTTACACATATACTCTGTATAAGTACTGTGTGTGTGTGTGTGTAAGCTTGAGCAGAGACTCTGATCAGCATCTGCATGTTTATGTATGGTATGGCCTTTAAAGTAAATTACTTCTTAATGTATTTATTTATACTTCCAGCTAATCCATAACTTGAATATGCAGAGGTCTGTTTCATTACCATATTTCTGTAGCCTCATTACAGGCTGAGAAATAAACACCTGATTGAATAGTTTCCGAGCACATGCAGCGCTGCCGTCCCAGAGATAATATTTCAGCCTGAATCACGTTGACCAAATTAGAATAAAGGTTTCAAGTCGGTAATAACAAGAATGATCTAAACAGCTGCGTACATTTAGCAAGCAATGCGCAGAGAGTACCAACAGCAGACAGCATTAAAAACTCACAGAGGGATTTGGCCAAAACAAATGAGTTTGGACTACAGCTCTGGGTTTCAGTTATCAGCATTCACATTGGTTTGTGTCACAGAAGTGCAAAACTCGTGAATATATTTCAGCGAGATCAAAGCGCATGCCGCTGCGAGGCATCCTTCCACTGTAGAAACATTTACCACTTTTTGAATATTCTACTATGGTCATTTTTCATAAAAATCATGATTCTCCCAAAGTGATCTTTGAAAGCCAGACGCAGGGCACAAGACAAACTGGCGTCAGACTCCGTCGAGTAGAGGGGTAAAGACGTCAAAGCTTTGTTTCCTTGCAAATCCATCAAAGCTGTAATGCAATAAGAAAACACAGTACAGTTTCCGAGGAAGAATACACAAACAACGAGTTCAAGTGCAGGAGAGAGGTCCAATTTAAGGGCCCTGCTTTATATATGAAAAATTAACAAAGGTGAAATGTTTCAGCAGGGAGTGTGTATACTTCTGCTGTAGCAAAAATAATCTCTGAACTTCGACAGGTTTAGTTTAATTTTAGCAGGCTTCCACTGCAGTGGCTTTCACGGTATGTTAAGGAGGTGGTGGAAAATTTAGTTTCACAGATAAGAGTCAGCCTGGGACCACCAAGGTGTTCGAGCTCAGAGTGATATCCAGAGGATTTAAATGGGTGTTATATAAGAGAGAGTGTGTGTGGTCCGAAACTTTACTGCACAATTCAGTAGTAACATGTGTACAGTGTTGCTGTAACAAGAAATTAAAATGCAGATAAAGCAGATATGATAAGATAATCGATTTGGTGCCAATGTAAGATTTATCACTACCATTAATTTTCATATTATTTAAGTAAATAAATAAATAAACTTACATCAACACTTGATGTAAGTATGGGGAACGCATATTCGCTATTAACTTTTCCCTCAATCAACTCCTAGTTTACTGCTTATGAATAGTAAGTAAGATAGTTGTTGTAGTTGTTAAGTTTAGGCATTGAGTATTAGGATTATGGGATGTAGAATATGGTCATGCAGAATTAAGAATTAATATTTCTGCTTTATAAGTACGAATAAAGTAAACGGCAAATATGCAAGCTAATAAGCAACTAGTTAAAAGTTATAAAAGTTATACACTTCAACAGACATATGGAAAAGTTTTATATTTCATATATCGTAATGTTTTTAAAAAGTTTAAACAATAAATAGTTTATAGTGTCTCTTTAATGTGTCGTGACAGATCGCTGTAGCTCCTTCAAGCGGCTCGTGAACCGATCATCTCTCCATACTAGTTCATTTATAGCATCAAATAAACATGAATGAACATCAGAAGGAATGTTGTTTCAAGCGCGGAAAGACATGAGTACACACAATTTTTGAAGTTCAAGTTCACCAACGTTAATCTACTTACTCCCCTGACTGCTTTGTCGGACAAAATGGCAGATTGGTTATGATTGGTCAGATCGCCTGTCAATCAAACAGTTTGTGAAGGGTCAAATGTTCCCCATACTGAAGTGTTACCAAATTTGATGAATCATAAAAATTATGCCGTCAGTTTTACCGTATCAAAGCGTCCTCTCGACATGTCGACAACATGAATCAAACTCTTCCAGTTTCAGCTACAACTACAGTGTTTGAGGGTCAAAGTAGATGTTGTTCGCGGACAGCCAATGAAGACCATAGGTCACCATTATGCAAATTTGTTACACAGCAGGAAGTAACATTGGAATTACTGATGATTCGTTTCAGGCAGTTCAGAATCGATTCTTTGTTTTGGGAGACAATGAGTGCGTTTACATTCACGTTCTTAACCTGATTATGCTTACTGAGCAGACAATGCATGTAGTCATGAAAACGCATTTACCCATTTTCCTTTATCGGAGTAAGGTCATAAACGGCTTAAGCATAAACCGATCACCACAGCTAGATTTTGACCCTTACACCGATTTTGTCCAGCATGGACGCATTAACCTCCTTTTCGTCGACTTATAGACCCTTTTAGTGATGACATCCCAATAATGACATGGCGTTAGCTTTTCTGCAAAAACAAGGTAACAAAACTTGCTTGCTAGCGTTAGTAAAGTGATCAGGGGAATCGTTCTGCCTCCGCCTAAGCTCCGCTCACAAAAAAAAACATTGCAATGTTTAATAACTGAAAAGAGGTCTATTGAAGTGTGCATGTGTGATATGTGACAGGATAGTATCCTTATTGCAGATTTAAACACATGCAAACAGAGCAAACGGTTAGCAGTAAGGGAGGAGGAAATATATCAAACTCAAACTCTTTCTTGATCCAAGGAATTATAAAAATGTGTTCTCATATCGAACAGCAGAAGTAGATGTGGTACAGTCAAAATGCTTCATCTGTATGCATGAGAGGATAATATATTAGAAAAATATTATATAAGTTTCTCGCTGAAATGTTGCAATACTTTTTCGGTTTTTAATGCTTTATTTAACATCACAACCAACATAGCAAATTACATACTCTGAGTCAGATATGCAAATTATTACATTTTGATGTCACTACTGGGAAATAATCTGATTTATTAGTCAAGTCATGTAAACAGTTTACTTGTGTTGTCGGGTTATTAGTTTGCATGTAAACCTGGACAACAGATTATTTCAATACGCTCATTTTATATGTATATAATGTAAACATGTTCTATAACTGTTGTGCACTTTTAAACTTTACATACAATTTACATTCACAAACAGCTATAAAAGGTAATATCCAAAAAAGAATAATAGGGGGTCTTTAAAATATTGAAATATCTACCAATAGATACGAATGCTTCCCTAGAAATGAATGAACCAACAAATAAATGACCGAACGAACAAATGAATTACCCAACCAACTAACCACCCAATTAACCAACCAAACACTGAACCAATTAACCAACAAACCAACCAAACATCCAATTAACCAACCAACGAAACATCCATCCATCCAACCAACCAAACAAACAAACAAACAAACATCCAACCAACCAAACATCTAACCAACCAATGAAATAACCAGCCAACCAAACAAACAAACAAACATCCAACCTACCAAACATCCAACCAACCAACCAAACAAACAAACAAACAAACATCCAACCAAACATCTAACCAACCAATGAAATAACCAACAAACAAACAAACAAACAAACATCCAACCTACCAAACATCCAACCAACCAAACCTTCAACCAACCAAAGAAAAAATAAACCAACCAACCAACGAAAGGACAAACGAAACAACCAACCAACTGATAGTGTGAAAATCATGACCCATGTTCAAATCTCAGATTGCACTTCACTTCTCCATAGACTACAGAGCAGGGTGAACTGCATTTATTTCATGATTTGTTTTTACTGTCTTGATTATCTTGACCTGTACAGGTGAAGACAGTCATCAGCATCAGTCTGGTAGCAGCAGAAGTGGAATGCACATGTGTGCTCAGTTCACTGGTCAAGAGAACAGTAGTGTGTACTCAGCTCCTGTTTAACAAACACACTCCGTCACTAGACCAGATCAAAGCTACGCTACACTCTGTCTCTGCCGTTCTGTGGGAGGAAAGCCCTGACATCTACAACTCTCCCTGTCTCCTCTTCTAACATGTGCTCAAAAACATTGTCATACCAATATACAAATCCACATTTTTATGTAAATACATAGCCTATGCTTGACAACACATTTTGTATTTGTATAAAAATCCATATTTGTCATATAAATACATTTTGACCCCTTAAGACACTGCAATTTTGTCTATACAGACCGGAAAAAATGATGTAACATGCATACAATATATAGTCTCGTTCGTGGGATGTACCTGTTCTTGTTAAATTAGCATCAATGCTGACATTTCTTCTGTTTTAATCTCATTCTGTGCTCTTCAAAGTCAGTTTTTCTTTTTTTTTTACTTTCTTTTGTCCTGGCTTAGAATGCAGAAACAACTATTTGAGGTTGGTTCTCTGAAAAGTTAAATAATTTGGGTCAACCAATGGTGTGAGTTTGGGGCCTTATCAATGGAAAATTCTTTCTATGTGAGTAATTCTTTTGCATCTTTTTTTGGCCCATTAAAGGCATACGACATTAGAACAACACAGGGTGAGTAATCTATGACTTCATTTTAGGGTGAAATATCCTTTTAAAGAGATAGTTCACCCAAAATGAAAATTATCCCATGATTTACTTACCCTCAAGCCATCTGTCATTCACCAGAAGTTAGTTATTTGAATTTATAAAGTTTTAAATAAGGATATTTGTTTTACACAAACTCATCGATTCACTTCAGAAAGCCTTCATTATTCCCCTGGAGTCGTATTGATTAATCTTTTTATGGATGGATGCATTTTTTTGTCTTCAAACTTTTACCAGTCATTCATAACCATTATAAACCTTGGAGGACTGAACGTGGATATTTAAATATATCTTAATATTAATAATATAATTATAATAATTATAAATAAAATATATCTCTGATTGTGTTCGTCTGAAAGAATACAGCTAGGATGGTTTAAGGGTGAGTAAATCATGGGATAATTTTCATCTTTAGGTGAACTATCCCTTTAACAGTTATTTATTATTATAGTAGTTATTATTAGTAACAGTATCTGATTGTTTGCAGCTGATTGTATCTTGCTGCTTTCATTGCCTACACTACATTTCTTGCTGATGAATGTCATGTAGAGGTAATTCGATATAACCAGACGGATTTCTCATTTTTTAAGATATCCTAGAGGCGCATCACACATCAGGACATCAACTTGTGAATTGCTGTGGGAGTTGCTTTAGTAAAGGTGTGAATCTCAATCGCTGAAGGATTTGCCTCACTGAGCTGTGAATCACAATCGCTGTGTGAGTGTGAATTGCAGCAAAACTGCCAAGGTAGATTTGTAAGAATGGCATTGTAAGTAGCCACAGTTACAAGAGAACATTCAGACCAGTGCTGTGAGTAGAGGTAAGTGAACTAAGTTGACCTTCTTTGTTACGGCATTAGAAATGAACATGCTCGCAGAGCATTTTGCTTTACTGCACTGCTTTTTATTTGTAAAAAAAAAAAAAGAAAAAAAAAGTTTAATGTTGCTATTTCAACTTATTTTATGTGTAAAACAAAGCAATATTTGTCAGATGCATGTATATGGAAATGACATCTCTGACATGTAATTACACAATATTTAGTTTTCTGAAGTCATACCATAACTTTCATTGTGAGCACATCTAACTTCTCTTTTTCATTTTCCACTGAAGACCACAAAAGCATATGACTTTCTTTCTTTAGTGGGAGAGAAAATGAGAAGTTAGATTTGGAACAAGGTTTGGAGAAAGTGAACTTTTCCTTTAAGGGTCACGGGAACAGGATGATGTACTGTAAACTGTATACCATTTGGGAGCAGATGACACCGTTACATCATTGCAGCTGCGTGTGCATTGTGGTGGCAGAAAAACGGTGGTAACAAGTTGTATGAAATGGGCAAAATCCTTAGAATAAGAGAATATAAATGTCTTTTGATGTCAGAATCGAAAAAAAAGAATGGCTATAATTTTTACAGAATACAGTCGCCGTTTGAGGCTAAACGCAGATGTTTATGGTTGCAAAACAGACAGACTGGACTGACTGAACCTGTGACTATTACCCTACTATTAAAGCAAGAATCTGACATTGACTATAGATCAAAATAATATTCACATATACAGTTCATTGGGACATTATGTATTGGCCCTACAGTTAGAGCATGAAACAATATTTAAACCTATATTATTTTAGATGATATTTATACCTACGACTCTTTTCTCACAATTGCAAGTTTGACTGATGTGGGCTGCCCAAACTAACTATTTATTATTATTTGTGAACTGATGTTCTTTTTAATAGTCAACTTATTTTTATGTTTTCAGGCCATTTCAACTTTGATTTTGACATGGCTAAGTGGTTGTTTACTCACTTTTTAATTAGTCCATTAAATGCCATGATTTTGTTTATTCAGACCAATTTGTGAATGCACACAAACACAAGAGGTGGGATTTATCTCATGAACCAATCACATATACTCATAATCAATCAAAGCACAATGGAGTAATTGCCTCGTCTCACGTAATTTTCCATCATTCATTCTCAATTACCCCCTACCAAACCCACCGCAGGCTTTAGGGGGTCTGTTAAAACTAAATGGGATCAGGGGAGGCAAGAGAGACTCAGACTCCCACTCTAACTTTACTGGCTACTTTAGAAACACTAGTAACTTTTACGCTTTTAAAAGTCACATTTTGTAATATTTGCATTGTTTTGTTTTTGTAATATGGGTTAGTTCATCATCCAGTTTTTTTTAGGAGGCACTGCCTCGCTTGCCTCCTCGGAGGAAAAGGCCCCTGCAGCCAGAGCTGTCATTTTCTGTTACTGGGTAGGCTCCACCAACAAAATACGTCATCACTGTTTACAAACGGCCTATAGTCAGGAAGTTATCATCAGCTTCATGTCTTTTTAGTTCGCATCTTGCCAGTCTCCACATGCTAGGTTACCGAAACCCTCATGTACGTTTTGTAACAGACTAGCTCAGACAGTGAAGTTAGCAAGATGGTCCTTTTACACTATTCCCCCTCCTCACAGCCAATAACAGCACCAGTAGAGAAGCAGTATTTGCAGGAAGTTAAAGCAATATGGCAATGTCAAATAACAGTTCAGGAATTTCACTTCTTGTATCACAAAAAAAAATATATAAAAATAAAGTACACTGAAAAGCCCTACTTCTATTGTCCTGTTTGTGTGTGTGTGTGTGTGTGTGTGTGTGTGTGTGTGTGTGTGTGTGTGTGTGTGTGTGTTTTTTGTACCCTTAGGGAGACAATCGCTCCCCTGAAAATGAAAAATACTCCAAATGTGTTTTACTGCCGTCTCTCTGCGCTCCCCTCAACACTTGAAGCAAAGTCATTTCCATCAAGTACTGGAATAATTTACAGCATACATTCCATGCCCCCCCCCCTCCTTTTTTAAGCTGGTTTTCCCCTCGTGAAAGAGTAAGAAGCAAGAGTGAAAGAATTTGGAGCATTTAGCAGAAGGCGTTTCATGGCCCTTCCTCGTTTGTATGTTTTTGTTGTGTCCTGTTTGGGATTGGAGGTTGGGTCTGGGGGAAGCGGAGGGGTGATGCATGGTTGCATTTGAGCGATGGATTTTGGCCCACCGCTCACATGTACAATGGACTTGAAGGAAAAGAGCACTGTTGTGAGCTCTGGGATTAGTCCAAGACTCACGGAGGCCCTGGGGTTAAACCTGTTGTAAACACTGAAGAACGAGCCCCTGCTATTCATCCATCATTACAGCAATTAATCACATGCGGTTCTCTTAACATGCAAGTGGTTTCGTGCCATTTTTTTCTAAAACAGGCCCAGATGGAGTAGCTGGTTCAGGCAAGGCGTTTGTGTCAGGGTGTTTAAATATAGAGCATTTGCATTCATGGATGGTACTGCATTACAAAACATCACCTCATTTTACCTCAACACATACATAAAGATTATGTGTATGTTGCTATTGCCTTTTGCATGCAAATGTGTATACGGAAGTGGACGTCCATTTGTTTATTAGTATGTCTTTAGTCATATAGTGAGTTTATCCAGGTAGCCAGGACAATCGGGCCAATTGCGGCTGAGTGTTGGGTCACTTGGCCGTGTTCCGGCAGCGGCTCACCAAAAGTTAGCCAACTCTGGCCAAGTAATGGTTGCCAGATTTGGCTAGGCTTTGGATATGCACATTATCCACATTCGACCCGATAACAGACTATAAGGGCTGGTCTGATTTTGGGTGAGATATGGCCGTACAGACCGACCAGTTTAGGATAAATGCTGGGGGTGGGTCTCCTTTATATCTTAGAATTCTGACTTTATTATTCAGAATTCTGACTTTATAATTCAGAATTCTGACTTTATAATTCAGAATTCTGTCTTTAAATCTCACAATTCTGACTTTATATCTCAGAATTCTGACTTTATAATTCAGAATTCTGACTTTATATCTTACAATTATGACTTTTTATCTCACAATTCTGACTTTATATCTCAGAATTCTGACTGTATAATTCAGAATTCTGACTTTTTATCTCACAATTCTGACTTTATATCTCAGAACTCTGACTTTATAATTCAGAATTCTGACTTTATATCTCAGAATTCTGAGATGGCTGCAAATGGCTGCAGCTCAATTTGGACAGAAATGGGGGAAGAAAAGAGTGGGCCCGAAAGCAAACAAATTCTTCCTAAGGTACAATATGTTCCAAATGTTAAAATTTATTAGAGTTACCATTAATGTCTGACTATCCATTTGTGACATGTTCCCCCTTTTTCTCTCTTTCTGTCAATCTGTCCCTCTTTTAGGGTACACTTACTTGGAGGTTCCTGGAGTTTATTATTATGATTATTCTATGGTGCGATGATTTATAACTATTTGTTGTTGTCTTGCTCTGGAGGCAGTCATATGCAAATGTATTCGCCTGTGTGATGTCACAGATCACCCAGTATAAGAAAGAGCTGTTTTTCATGGACAGTGGTTTCACAAGATGGATGTTTTAACATAAAATTACCATATCAAATCAAATTCCTTGCGTAGCAGAAATATAACTGAAACAAAATGAAAAAAATAAATAAAACTTAAATAACAACAGACATGCCAAGTGAATCAAATAAGTCTTTTTAAGTTTAAGGGTTAGTTCACCCAAAAAGGAAAATTCTGTCATTAATTTCTCACCCTCATGTCGTTCTACGCCTGTAAAACCTTTCTTCATCTTCAGAACACAAATTAAGATATTTATGATGAAATCCAATGGCTCAGTGAGTCTCTATTGACAGCAAGATAATGAACACTTTCAGATGCCCAGAAAGATACTAAAACATATTTAAAACAGTTCATGTGAGTATAGTGGTTCAACCTTAATATTATAAAGCGACGAGAATACTTATGTGTGGCAAAAAAAAAAAAAGAAAACATTATGACTTTTCATCAACATCTAGTGATGGTCAATTTCAAAACAGTGCTTCGAAGGTTTACGAATCTTTTGTTTCGAAACAGTGGTTTCGGAGCGCCAAAGTCATGTGATTTCAGAAAACAAGGCCTCGTAATGTCATAAGTGTTTCAAATATTACACTCCCCTGATCCCATTCAATAGTTCACATGATTTTGGCAATTTGATAAACGAACCGAACTACTGATTCGAAACAAAAGATTTGTAAAGCTTCATGAAGCAGCGAAAAGTGGCTTTATATATTAAGGTTGAACCACTGTACTCACATGAACTGTTTTAAATATGTTTCTGGGCATCTGAAAGTGTTAATTATCTTGCTGTCAATAGAGACTCACTGAACCATCGGATTTCATCAAAAATATCTCAATTTGTGTTCTAAAGATAAATGAATAGTTTGTAATGTAATTTTTACTGTTTTATCAAGAAGCAGAAGACAAGGCTGATCCCATGAATTGATTTTTAGACCAATACATTTATCGGTGATAAAAGCTACACTTTTTAGCAGCATGCAATGTAGCTATAGTAAGTTTTCAAAAGAGTAGTTTTACTGTAGCTTAACAACTCTTCTGAGTAGCTTGTTGCTTCAAAGCAGTTTCACCCAATACTGTTGCATTTGCAACTCTTAATTGTTTTCCTCTTATTATAAGCCTGCTATCTGAGCGCTTGCTAGCGTTTTCATTCCCATCAAATTGATCCATCTGTCATTTAGAAAATGGTTAAAACAAGATATCTTGCTTCTAAAAGGGTCAGTCAACTCATATTAGAGATTCCTTTAATCTGACAAATTTCAGAGGGTGTGGTAGCACTGCTTTCATCACAGAGTATCTGGACCACATCTGTTCTCAGCATTACGCAGCCTTTCACAGTACAGTTTAGAGGCATCTACAAAAACTCTCTTTATGAATATTTAGGGCACAGATCAGCGATGTGATTTTGCTTCTGCCCTTTTTTTCCGTAGCAGATCAATTCCTTGTTTATGGGATTTACTTTCCCGTAAGCCCCTCGTCTGTTCTCGCGCTGCCAGTAGGCTGAGCTGTTAGCCTGTTGTGCTGCTATCTGGTGATGGAGTGGATCTGTCCCCAGGGTGACTAATATCTGACCTTCCACCGGCAGCCCCTTTAGCCCACAGACCTGCCCAGAGGCGCGAGTGAAGCACAGCTCTGATTCCTACCGAGTCAGCGCCTCCCTAAATGAGAAATATTGAGCGGCGGTGTGCAGCAGGGAGGGCCGAGGACTCGGATGCAGTGCGAGGGAGAAAATATTGGGTTTGTTTCCTCAGATTACCTGTCAGGTTAGGTCTCCAGTCTCTCCTCCACTCCATTCCACAGCGTTACGTTATGTTCCCGCCGAACACACATCAAGTGCCTGACAACCTAATCTTCCCCAAAAGAAGCGAACAGTACTACAACCAGCAGAAAATGTTCTTGCAAAGAGCCGATTCAAAGAGCTCAGCAATATGACTAAAAACCTCTCTTGTGATGCCAGTCCATCTGGTTGATTTCAACGGTGGTATTAAAGCTGGTCATTTGACTGAAGATTTTCAGCGGTCTTTACGTTCTTTGCAGGAAACATCTCATTTTTCTTGATAGATTGGAAAGGACACCTCCCCGACGTCTCGACCGTGTGCCGTTGCTTAACAAGACAGGAGGGTAAACCGAAGCAAACAACAGTTTATTTACTCCCAAAAGCTTCAAACTTTTAATTAGGACGAATCAATTCAACAGAAAAGTGAGAGTGAAAGCCAAAATAAACAAATAAAAGAGTAATTAGCAAATTACTCAGTGCCTGTTCCAGAGACGCCATAAGACTAATTAGTGTAGAAGGAGGGATGGAAGGGAGATCTGTGATTGGTGACAGAGGGGGCAGCCAAAACAAGGCAGATGGACACATGGGACAAAGATATGAGGATATCTGTATTCCACATGAACAAACCTGAGCGTGTTCCCTGTGAAAAAGCTTGACATTCAGCGCTTTACACACTGACGTTTGCCAAATCCCAGGAAGCTCTTTGCCTGGTCAGGTTTTGCTGTCCATTAAAATCAGTTTTATGGTGCACCTGTTCAAAGCTGAATTCCACTCTCAGAATAGCACCTGTGATTCTCCAGCAAGCTGTACTGAATCGCATCTCATATGAGAAGAGAAAGTATCCTTAAAGACCCCCTGTGGTGAAAATCAAGTTTTTAATTTTGTTTATATGTCTGTGGTGTTTTTAAAATGCTTTAAGACAAACCATGTGCAAACACATGTATTTTCTCTTTAAAACTGTTGTGAAAAAAGGCCGTGGTTTGAAATCGCTGGTGTCTTTGACGTCACAAACTTCCATATAACCAATCACGTCAACATGTGGGCGGGCTTTAGCATATCATTGACAGCGAAATAGGAGGTGAGAGAAGCTAGGTTATCCCGGTATACGTTTTGAAAAATAGTGTAGATTTAGTAATGTTATGATATGCGATATGATATGAGACTGTTAGAAGGCATCTGTCTAACTCTGACCATAGCGAACGGGAACATGGTTTGTGTAAGATTAGCAACACATTATTAGCTGTTTGTAGTCAAGCAAAAGGCTAATCATATGAATTATGATGATGTTGTAAAGAACGATACCATTGTGCTGCGTTTACCTCATATCTGAGGTATATCAGATGAGCTGAGCTGGCACGAGTGAGTGGAGGCGGGGCTAATTTGCATATTCATAGATCCACATACACTAAATGAAGCAAGGTTGTAGAGTTACGTTCAAGCTATTTTAAGGCATGAAGAACTTTTTTTCACAGGAAAAGAAATTAAATATGTAATTTTGTTAATCAAAGATGAGTTTTAAGGGATGAAATTGACTACAGGGGGACTTTAAATAGAGAATTCGAACAATCATTCGTCAATGAAACCAATGAAAACCTCAAGTGATGTACTGCTGTAGCACAAAGGGCACTAATTAAATCTTAAATTGGCTGGAAAAATATTGATTTCCTGATTAATTGCAATCTTCATTTGAACAATCATGATTTCAATTAGTAAAATCCATAGAGCTATATTGTGCTTTATGCTATTTTCAGTGGTTGTATGAAAATGTTGTTTCATTGTTCAATGGATTTGAACTGATGACTTTTGGAGCCAGTTATTTTTAATTAACCAAACTGCGTGACCAATGTAGTTTGACTTACATACAAATGATTTTTAAGGTCAATCAAAAATCACAGCCAATCAGAAGAGTGCTTGGGCACTCGAATAAGTATATAATCAAATTTATGAAGATTACAACGTTATTAAAATACATACTGAGTTACTGAAACAATATTTTTCATATTTACTTGTCTGTTCACAATGAGTTGACAGTTTGAATGTTCTTGTTTCCTCTTATTTATTTTGAAGATCTGAGGTAAATTAACCCTTTGCTGGGAGTTTGATTGACTGGTGATCTAACAAATCATAACGCTGAATCCACCGTAATGTCCGATAAAGCAGCCGGGAGTTAGTAGGTCAACGACGTGGACTTGAACTTTCAAAGTTGAAACAACATTTCTTGTGATGTTTTTTCACGTTTATTTGATGCTTTCAAATAAACAGCGATCTTTCACGACACATTAGAGAGCCACAAAATGGTATTTATTTTTTGAATTTCTATAAAAATTACAATATTTGAGACTTTTTTTCTGCTCTGTCTTGTCTGTCGACTGTCATTGTACTCTTAGCTCCGCGATGTATTTTTCATCATGAGAACATGATATGTGGCGTGAGAATGCTGTGAGAACTGCACCGCTTGTCAGACATTGCAATGGTAACTAAAGGGGGCGGGTCTTTTCGAATGGTCAATGCGGGTCTTTTCGAATGGTCAATTGTCCTTTGTTGCTTTCAGTACGGCTATAAAAGACACAAAAAATTATATTCAAACTCATATTAGATGATTTTATCATTAAATAAAACACACAAACAGTACTCATTATCATACTTTGTGTTTTTCTAGCCGCGACGTTGCAGAATAATAGAAAACCATTTCTAAAATAGAATTGCGTGTGACCGTAGCAGCTAGTTAGGACAAAATTTCTGATTAACATGGAAAAGATACCTTTTATCAAGTTACACCCTGATCCATGAGAGCCTTTGGATAGAACTCAACCCACGTGGCGTCCTTCACCCTTGGACCTTTGGTCCTCTGTATTTAGCTAATGGTGAGGCAGAAGTTCCATTAGGATGGATAAATCTGCCGATTATTCTGCAAAATAAGACTTTCCCAGTACAGGTGGCTGTCCTTTCCTACACAGCCCTTGCTTATGCAGTGATCCTGGGATTAGATTTCATTTTTGTCAGCCGACTGCAGATTGATGTGACTGACAGAAAGTATTCCTTCAAGTGTGTTCCTGATGAACACTATCCTTTTCAACCAGGCCAGGCAAGTGTACCCGTGGTGAAACCACCACACCTAAAAAAGATACAACATCTGAAGACCGCTAATCAAAGCCTCTCCCTACTCAGTTCCATTCCTCCACCCCAACACCCATTGCTATCCCGACCACTTGATAGCCTGGACGACCAAGCATTACTGGGCTTGGGCGTGAATGGTGCTCGCTTACCACCCGACGGAAAAAACAACTCGGGAAAATCTTGGAGTCCAACTCTCAGGTGTGTACCCTCCAACCTGGACGAACTGATGTTCTCCAACATCACCTCTATATCACTCATCCAGTGCCCATCAAACAGCGACCCTATCGCATGAGTCCTTCGAAACAAGCTGTTGTGAGAGAGCAGTTGGAGGAAATGTTAAAGGCGGGTATTGTGGAACCATCTCACTCAGCATGGGCATCCCCAGTTGTCCTAGTCATCTGGTTAGGACACGATGTGACCAGTGTGGTCTGATTCACAAACAAATGACTCTTAAGAGCTGACCAGGAGTCAGTCTTAAATAATTAAGTTATTTCAAATAACTTGCAGTATTAGCAGAGAGAGAATGTCGTTCAAATTCAAGAAAAAATAAATACAATAACTGAAACCTGAGCCTAAATGTGTCAGAATCAATAGAATCAGAAATTGAAGAACTGCAAAAGCCTGAGAATAAGCATCAGGTTCATACTGAGAATCATCATTAGAGCAAAGAGAATTTATAGTGCAAATTTAAGTTGTCCCCTCAATAAAAAAGATCAGGTTGTCCTTTAAAATCATTTCTATGGCAACACTGTCTCTAACAAGGTCAGGAGTCTGACAATAGAAGAAAGCAAAAAATATGCAGAGTTACAAATTCAGCAAAGCCAGCTGAAAACTGAAACCTTACATTATTTAGCTCTCTGTGCAGAACTGACCCACTAGAATATCCACCTTTCTTTGCCCTTTACTTAGTATTGAGCATAATTTATAAAGCCTACTTCATGAAATAACTCCTGACTCAATAATACTCATTCATCATGTCTAACCAGCGCATCAGTGTGTTCTCATCAGCCCGTGCCTTTATTTCAGCCGTGGCCCCTGTGGAGCTTAATTTCAGTGTGTGAATATCTTCACCCGTGAGCGGCAACAATCGGCCTGAGGTTGAGAACTTGTGGATTATGAATAATACAGAGACAGAAGAGTCATATTTCCCCTGACACAGCCTCCCCTCTGAGTATTACACCCATTTGCACTATAAAGTGAGCAAGAGGAACACTTGTTATCGAGATGAGGTAGACCCTATGTCTGTGTGAGGGAATGAGAGAGAGAAATAGAGCATTGTGCTCCATTCGCTCAGCTGGAGACTATTCTAGCCAACATGAAAAAGAAAAATCATGCATGAAACGAAGAGATTTCACAAAAAGGAAAAAACAGCATTAATGCCTGAATTTGCACCTAAGCACATGAAGTCACAGATTTCAATGTATCAGCAGGTCGGCTGTCCGCTGTGTGAATGTGTGAGCTCATATGGAAATTGATCACCTCAGGAAATTTAGAGAAAAAGTGGTGTAATTTTAGTTGTTGACGTCAAAGGATGTACGTCCAATCAAACTGTATTTTGGCGGAAATTCATCTGTCACTCGATAGAAGCAAGCCAAATTAGCCAGATGCCAACATGGACAGGTTGCACGGCATCATTGAAAAGCATAAAATAAAAACTGAGGAAGGGTGAAAGAAAATACAAGCCAGACTACATGAAATATGTTTTTCGCTTGCAGCGAGCATAAACGTGATGTGCGCCCACCACACTATTTTTTCTAGTTAAGATATTAATAAAGTAATATTATCCCCCCGGTTTCACAAACAAGACATCATGCATCAATAGCTATTTTTTAGCTACAGTTCATACAATTACTGTGACCGTTGTTTTTGAAAATAATTCATCTGCAGTAACATTTCTTGAGTGTAAATAAATGTATTTGTGTTATTTGAATGTAATTTACATTAACATCAAAAGAGTATTGTGATTACGTAACATGACTTGCAATGCATTACATTACTCGTTACATCTAAAAAGTAATCTGATTACGTAATGCACGCTATTTGTAATGTGTTACTTTACTCGTAACATCAAAAGTAAACTGATTACGTAATGCACATTACATGTAATGTATTACTTGTTAGATCAATAAGTAATCTGATTACATAATGCAGGTTACTTGTAATGCAAATTACTTGTAAAACATGTTACTTGTAATGTGTTACTTTACTCGTAACATCAAAAGTAAACTGATTACATAATGCGCATTACATGTAATGCATTACTTGTTAGATCTAAAAGTAATCTGATTACGTAATTCACGGTACTTTACTTGTGACATCAAAATGTAATCTGATCACATAATGCATGCTTTTTATAATGTGTTACCCACAACACTGCTGATTTCAGATGAGACTGAAAACACCTGATCGCTAGATTTGCCTCAGAGGAGAGCTATGTCACAAATGTTTTTTTCTTGAACATAGTCAGAATTATCAGCTAATAAGGGTAAATCAACATACAGGAGGAGACATCTGAATTGGGTTTCCACAGTTTTACCTTGACAGGTTGTAGAAATCACTGATATCGGAACATGAAGATGTGATTCCATCAAAAATACGCAAAGTTCAACTTGTATGAAGCACAAACAATGAAAAAGAAGTCAATACTGTTATTTTACTAATGTCTGAGATTCTCTGAAACGGCTCATTTGTTCTGTATGGTGACATCAGAATGGTTCACCTAATGCTGGACTTAAACCATGAAGTGAGCACTTAGTCCGTCAGTTCTTTTCAGGAACTATGTATTTCCAAAACTATTTCTCTGTGTGATGGCTATGTATTTGCTCTGCCTGTAAACCTCACCTGTATTGTGCAGCAGTATAGATTCAAACAGATCAGCAGTTAGTTTACCTACATTTCAGGAAAGCGGGATAGCATTGATAAACACTCAGATGTTGTCAGTTTTCCTGACAATATTTTTCAAAATTGAAATTGTATGTCCATTATTTCTTTCAGATACTTAGAATCCAACCCAATCTCATGAGAAAATTTAGCAAATTTACTTATTGGTGAATTGGTGGTGAATGAGTCATAAGAAAACACATTTTGAAAGGAAACTAAGGTCCATCCCAAAAATCAAACCCACAGCGGGGTTTAAGTCGATTTGTAAGAAAATGTTCAAATGAGATTGTACAAATTCACATGAATTCACCACCAATCTGCTAAGCAAAATAATTATGAATTGCCATGAGACTGACAAAACAGTCTTATTCGTTTTCAAACGGCTAGTGAATCATTTGGAGCAGTTGCTCATCAAGTAAAACTAAATCAATACTTTGGAACACAGAAAAAAAAAAAAAAAACCCTGGATGAAGTGAATATTCATGGCAATCAATTAAAACAAACCTGCAGATGCATCCTGTCACTTGGTTGTCTGCAACAAAGAAGTTCTATATCAAGTATAACACTTGCATGTACAGCTTGTGAACAACTCTGCACATTAAAACTCTCTCCTCATAAACACACAAACAAACACAGCAACTGGCAATATAGTTTCTTTTGTACTTTTAAAGTAAACATTACATCAAACAATATTTCATATATAGGAGGATTTCAAACATAGAAATAGAAGATCTAATATGGGGAAGGGGAAGGAATGGGGACTTTTTCAGAGCCTGGTCGCAGACAGTGAGAAAGCCTGGTCGCCTTTAGCTTTAAAACGTGAACAAGGAACTGAGAGGAGAAATTGACTAGATGGCTGAAGAGATCTTGAAGCAGTATAGAGGGTGAAGGGATCACAAATATACCGGGCAGTTAGTCCATGCAAAGCTTTAAAAACGAAGAGAAAATCTATACTGAACTTTACCAGTAGCCAGTGTGGAGAGGCCAGTACAGGTGTAATGTGCTCATGTTTTCTGGTGCTAGTCAATAATCCGGCTTCAGCATTTTGCATCAACTGTGAGCGATCTAAAGCTGATTTAAGTAAACCCAGATAGAGCGAATTTCAGTAGTCTAAACTTGATATTACATGAATTACAGTTTCAAAATCCTGCTTAGAAAGAATCTTCTTGATTCAAGTAATAGACTTTAAATGAAAGAAACTACTTTTCACCAAGTGGACCAAGGTGATTGACAATGCCAGAATTCAGAACTGATGAGCCAAAGATGATTATTTCAGTTTTGACGCTATTTAGCTGAGGAGAACAAATCATGTCCATTCAGCATTTTACAAATTAGATACAGAACAGGAAGATAAAACTGAGTGTCATCGGCATGGAAATGATATAAATTGTGTTTCTTAATAATATGACCAAAGGCAAGCATATATAAAGCAAAAAGAAGAAGACCCAAAATGGAACCCTGTGGAACACCATAAGTGTTTTGAGGAGAAGAAAGAACAAAGAAGATGTAGTTCTTTAAAACCAGAATGAAAATTGTCAAAAATATTAAAAATTTCTCAGGTACAATTTTTTTTCCAAGACTTTTGACTAATACTCTACTAATACTCTATTAGTCATGTAGTTGCAAGTTACTTGAGGCCTGTTCACACCAAAGCCGATAACTATAATGATAATGATAAAGATATATTTCTAAAAATCATTCTACTGTAAATATAAAAGAATAGCATAGTCCACTGCACAACTATAACGGAAAAAATAGCGTTTGCATCACTTTCACAATGTTTTTATTCCAGTGGATTAATGATATAAACAATGACAGCCAATCAGAATCCACCTTGCTTTAAACAACCCGAAAATTTAAAGCAGCGGACTTAGTATAAACAGAGCCTCATCGCTCGTTGGCGTAGCTAACCATTTTTGATTCCCAGAACATTCGTTTTTGGTTCCCAGAATGTTCCGAACATTCCCAAAACACACATTTTTTATTATTGCTTAGCCAGAAAAGTTTTTTCTTTATGGAAACAGAACATTCTTTTTATGTTTGCAAAACATAAACATTCCATTGTTCTCCCAATGTTCTCCTATCTTCTTTAATCTGTAGCTTAGCTAGTTGCATTTTTATATATTTTATATCAACACTGCCAGTTAGTCCTCCCAGCTACTGCCTACCTTGGAGTGGGTCTGTTTGTCACATATCATCCCCTCCATCAGACTGTTTGATTGTGTTTTAACTCACACAGTCACACACACACACAAACACACTATCTGAGCTCAGAGAGTCCATTAAGAGCCAGTGATTTAGAGGCGTTTGCCTATGTTTACATTCCTGCCTCTCTTGAAACGGTGTCTGAGTGGACAGCTGAAAGTCAGTCTCTAAACACACTCACTCTTCTCCAGCACTATAGCCCCATTTCACCTCTTCCTTCAGCTTCCAGATGGCAGTCTTTGAGCAAAGTGCCTAAGATCAAGAATGTGCAAAAAGCAATTTTTGGTTGATCCTACTGTAGCTTATGCCATTGAATATGAAACATTAATTGCATTTACATATGATGCGGTAAGAAATTTTTGGCACCAGGAACGGGGGAAAAAAGTGGAAGAAAATAAAAAGAGGAATGAAGAAGAAAAGAGTTTTTTAACTCTAAGACCATTTTTTTTTTAGCAACATGCTGTGTGCTTCTCTTAAATGTCCTTCTCATGTGAATTTACACGCAGCATGTAATTGCTTTTGGCACGTACAAATATACGTCTTATCCAAGGAGGCACTGAATAAATTATGAAGCCCTGTTTTTCCATCGTTCATCTTTAAAATCTGTAGCGGAGCGCATGAAACAGTCTAGAATCACCCTCTGGTCATGTCATTCCCGGGATCTGAACAAATCCTCCACATCTGGAATAAAACCAAAGACAGGAATGTGGGTTCAGAAATCTAGTTCAACCAAAGAAAGCGCTCTCGCTTTACAGTCCCTTCATTTTAACATGAATATTCTCGACTTATGACTAATCTTAACAAAATAAAGTTGTTCTCGCCAACAGTGGTGGGAGAAAACTGGATAGAAGCGTGGTCTAATCTTCACTATTACATGCAAACAGAACTGCTTTCAATCTAAATAAGCACAAGCTGGCCCAAGGCTCTCTGGATGGTAATTATACCGTTCTGTATAAGGCAGCACAGCTGGGGACGGATCACATTCAATTATTATATCAAACATTAATTATTAGCCCATTACCTACACTATAGAGTGCATATCCTGAGCACACCCCCTCACATAAACCCTCAAAAATGAGCTTTTCTGACTGAGAAAAATGACTTAAGTGCCTCAAATCCTCACAAATACAGATTAGTCCTGGAGAAAATGCATACTTTCCGAAATCCCTCACAAAATGACAATGAATTGCTATTCGGAGTGACAATGAAGCGGAGGTAAAAGCCTCCTTAAAAGAGGCTACAAGTAAGTTTACACACAGTCTTTGCCCTGAAATGCTCCTTCTTTTTTGTGCTCCACGCTTCATCGGTTCTGGGAGAGGCCTATTTATTTCACTCGTCAAATCAGTCACTCATCTGGTTACCATGGTTTCAGTAGATCATCCTCTGTTTGAGGCCAGAGATAGTCCGTCAGCGTTATGATGGGCTGTCACACGAAGAATATGGAAGAGTATATCTCAGATTGAAATAATAATAATGCCTGTCTATCATCATAAGCTTCCTGATGAGCCTTGGCACTTCCTGCGTTTCAGAATGCCACACTGACTTTCTGTTTGAACTCAACATGGCTGCCGCCCACCAAAAGCACTTACAGATATTCCAGTGATCCAGTCAACACAGAAAACCGTTTGACAGTATCATGAATGGCTTGATGGTGAAATATAGCGATGGCGAAGTCTTGCTGACGTTTAAGCAATAGGCTGTGAGAAGTTGAGTATTGCAGACGGTTTCCTACTATTACCCTCCTAACCATGGGGAAAATTGTTGTGCAGATTGGCTGGGGGCTTTTATAAAATGGTGGAAATGGAACATTAAAAAAAAAAAAAAAAAGATTCAATAAAAGATAAAACTTAATTAATTAGTAATGACAATAAACATTTCTATGGCCAATTATTTTTGTATAGCTTTTTTAAAGTTTAAAAAATATTGTGAAATATTATTATACAAATTATACTTTTTTTTAGCAACTATGATTTAGAATGTAATTTATCCCTGTGATCAAAGCTGAATTTTCAGCATCATTACTGCAGTCTTCAGTGTCACATGATCCTTCAGAAATCATTCTAATATTATGATGAGCTGCTCAAAAAACAAACAAAACAAAAAACAAATAGTTTGTATTATTATCAATATTTTTGTAAAAATAGTGACATTGTTCAGGATTCTGGATGATGTCTTTAATGCTTCCCTGCTAAAAAAAAATAACAATAAAATTGTTAAAAAAATCATACCACAAACGTTTGATTGCGTTATACTGTATGTAATTAGAAATCTTATAGCAGTGGCGAGTAATGCAGTCATTGTTACTACCCACTTTGGAGGGTTGAATTTTATATACAATATATAATTTTTTTTAGTCTTTTTGAAAAGACATCTGAAATAATAAACTAAATGCAATGTTGTTAAAAAATATTGAATTTGCGATACATAACAATACTGAAATATCTGAAACGCTTCCAATTCTCATTTCCTGCAGAATAGTTACACGACACCAGCTGCTCTTTCTCTCTCTCTCACCTCTCCGACAGCGAGTCGACACACAAACCCTCCTCTCCTCACTCACTCGTTTCATTTTCTCCAGATGAATATTGTTGATGTTACAGGGCTTGAATTTCGTGGGATTGCGTGTATTGCGCATAATTTTACTAATTCCCGCAGATTTTGTGCTCACACTCAAAGTGTGCAAACATAAAACCACCTTTCAGTACTAAATTAAGTTCTTTTTCGCTGATTATTGCATTTTAACAGTCAAATACACACAAAATAATGTCAAAATGCTGGTCAAAATGATGAGTATTCACGTAAACTGTAAGTTATGTTTTAAGTGAACATAAACAGGAAATTAATATTGCATTACTACTTCCATGGCTATTGGAGAAAGTTTATGATGGTGCAGCAAAACCCAGGTGACAAATTTTACCTCTGCACTATTTACCATCATGCCGCACAGCTCTAATATAGTTCATTAGCTTAACTTGCCACATTAACATACTGTAGCATTCAATTGATTTGAGGTCACAGGTGTGACTCCCTCAGATTTCAGAGCCTGAACTCTTCATTTAATATTTTCTGAATGCATGTATCCTTAGATGAACCTCCCTCTGAAAGGTCTTGTTTACCTAAATACAAGCTTTTAACCTGTCCTCTCTCTGCCCTTATCTTTATAACAGTTAAAGAGAGCTCCACAGATCTTCACAGAACACTAGCAAATAGAAACCCACACTTAAAAGGTTGATGGGAAACAGCAGCTCACTCATGCATGAGGGAAGAAAGCAAATGGCTTTTCCTGATGTACTACATGGTTTTCTATTCTCCATAACAGTTCATTATTTAATATTTCTCTTGGCTGCAGCATCTAACTACTCTGTCGCTGCATGCATGGCCATGTGATATTTATTTTTTATAGTGCCTTAAAAAATACAGATTGTTTCAAAGCAGTTTCACAGTAATAAACAAGAAAATAACAGTTTAAATGCTGCTAAATTCTATTTTGAAACAAATACTATATCAGCTGTAGAACAGCTAGTCAATAGTGTCATTATTATTGAGCTCAATGTAGTTCAATGTTGATTCAGTTTAGTTAAATAACAGTGTGGACATTGCAAAGTTCTTCAGGTATAAAGTGAACTCAGTTTGACTATAAAGCAGCTCAACAGAAGGCAATATTGTTATAATTCAGCTCAAGTCCTTTTAGTGTTGATTCAGTAATGTCAATGTCGCAGTTCATCAATTATGAAACAAATTTGCTCTACAGAAGAAATTTGTCTCAATTTCGCAACAATTTAACACACAATTTTGAGAGAAAAGCCACAATTGCAAGATATAACCTTGCAATTACGAGAAAAAGAGCCAAACTCAATTTTTCAATCAGAACTTTATTTTACAGAATTGGAACTTTTTATCTCACAATCCTGACTTTTTTTTCTTGCAATTGCATATTTATATCTTGCAATTCTGCTTTTGAGTTTATATCTCACAATGCTGAGAAAAAAGTCAGAATTGTGTAATACAAACTTGCAAATTGCGAGAAAAAAAGTCATTGTTGAGAGATAAAGGTTGCAATTAACTTCTCAATTCAGATGACAGTGGTGGAGAAAAAAAAAAAACATTAGGAGAAACCAGGCACATTTAGGAGCCATTCTCATCTGGCCAAATGAACAAGCAAAATGGCTACATTCACACTTTCAGTTTTTCGGATTGAGTCTCAAAATGTCCAGTTCACACAGCAGCACAGTAGCATCTTGAATACTGTCTGTATGAATGTATAACAGGAGTCAAGCCCGTATTCTCTACCAGCAACTATAGCAAGAGTGACTAAAGTAATTTCAAAGATGGTGACGTCCAGAAAATTGAAAAGCCTCATCACATTTGAAATGACAAGAGTGCAGTTCAGCTTTGAGTTCATCCATCAAATCTTCATTAACTGATTTTATATCTGGGTGGAGAGTAGAGCATTTGAATTGAAACTGACAGGAGCAGCTGGAGAACAGTGACATAATCTAAAACCTTGAGATGGCACACAGCTCATTTCGCTTTAAGTTACTGAAATCACCATGAAAACCCACAGTGTGCAGTAAACACACATCCGTTCAGTGCAGAGCAGCTCTCTTTCACTCCATGGCCCTGTTTACACCTGGTATTAAGTGGACGAGGGAGACCCAATCCTGTTTGCAACTGGTGTTTTAATCCACCTCTTTTGTACGCTTTTGACCATTTCTATCTTGATTTCTTCTATGGGTAACCTCTCCTGTTAAAACTGCCTGTTCTAAGAGGGACTCAAACCCAGGTCCACGGGCATGGGAGTCGGGCACTCTAACAAGAAGGCTAAAGACCACATTCTCTAATGTCAGTGGCTAGAGCGCCTTTTGAGTTTAGGGAAGTGAGGTTTACAGCACAGCTCTTACCGGCCTATGTCCGTCTCCGTCACACTCACCCCCCTAAACCTCGCTCCTATGGATAGTAGATTAAATAGTAGACTAAATGTGCATGATTTAGCAAAAGGAACGAAATCATTAATTGTGCGCACTATTTATGCAAATTGAGGGAACGAATTAGTAAATCATGTTCTCGATTCTATTTCTTGCATTTCATGTGCGGGGCTCTGTACACGCCCATCCGGGTCATGGCACCAAATGCAACCGGTTCTACTCAACCCACTCCGAGCAGGACGCAAACCATTGTCTCCAGCATGGAAGTCGGCGCTCTAACAAGAAGACTAAACACTGCAGCCTCTAGCTTCAATCGCTAGAGCACCTCTTGATATCAAGAGAGTGAGATTTACACTTACTGGCCTATGTCTGTTACGTACTGGCATGTAAATTAATGTTTTTTTCTTCAGATCTTTTGACCTAATGGACAAAATAATGTTTTGCAATTGACATATGAACGCGAACATATGTGCTTGGTATGTTTTTCATCTTCAAACCAAATTTGGGTTTTCAGCTGACAAAGTTTTAATCCCGTCTGGCTAGCACGCTTCCCATAATGTTAATTCATCAGGGCAGTAGGTGAAGAGCAGGCAGGTTTTTGTGGCAGTTCGAACACATTCAACCACAAGAACATTTACACAACGAAAGCAAACCGGTTGTTTTTTTATTACCTCTGGAAGCTCAAAAATGTTTTTGACCTGTATTTAGTGTCGTCCACTTGTGATTCAATTGACCAAAACGCATCTTAATATCAGGTGTAAACAGAGCCTCTGATATGACCGGTTATGACCCAAGTCCGGTTCCATTCACACAGCGTGGGTTTTCTGAGAATGCGGTTGTGAGTCCTGAAAATTTACGGGTGTGAATTCTGTCATAGAAGGCAATTTTCACTCTTCTAAATAACTGAACTGTGTGTGAACCTAACCGAATTAAGGACTCAAATACAAGACTGACAACCATATTCTGCTGCTGTGTGAATGCGCTCAGTCAGTGTGATTTATGATTTCAGGCTGTATCACAAATCAAACTATGTGCACTGATATTATTCAAAAACGTAGACGGCTTCACTGCGATATTAAAGACCTTGTGATGACAATGCGGGGGATCAGCTAAGTTGAATTGTTTTGATCTGTGCGTGTGGCCGAGTGGGGCTGCTAGAGTTTTGTCCTGCAGGAGAACCGCAGGATCCCGAGTGCACAGTTCTAACCCTGCAGCTCTGTCTCACATGCATTAAACATCAGCTGCCACTCAAACTTTAACTGCAGGTTCACAGTGTAATTGCTTCCTATTTTAGTGAGGTCGATGCCAACTGCATAGCAATGAGACAACAGCTGCACACGGACACACGCGCACGCTCAAGCATACACAAGCAGTCACATGTTCGCCCCGGCACTTCTCTCGCTTTCCCTCATGCATACATGCACGCTTACAATTAGAGGGAGCTTTCATTAACATTGATTAATGTAATGCATCTGCTCCTTGCGGTGACAAGATCTCGCTGTCAGACGGGAACATAAGCCGTGAATACCTGATTCTAACTGATCCGGGCTCAGTCCAACCTGTTTATCTGGGGTCAGGCATTTAGTTGAGCAGGCTGGAAGCGGATATCAAAGGTTGATGCTGATCTGGGATCGGATGAGCTGCCTCTACATTGCCTTAACTGATGGTGGATCTGATTTTGGATCAGGCTTAAGGGATTTGGGACTCTTAGTGAACAGCGAGCGCTCATCCAAGCAAGATTCTGTGTGCAAGAGTTTGATCATCTCACTATTACAGAGAAAGATGTAATTCAGTGGCGTATCATTTGAAGTCAGTATAGTGCATTAAAGTGCTGTAGACATCAGTAGGATGGAACTAGGATGTGTCTAATGGATAGAAGTACTAAATCAATAATACAATAATAAATCATATTTAAAATGTCCGTAATTGTTTTTGGTTTTTTAAAATCTTAAAATAATAAATGTAATTATAATTGTGAAAAGTATATATTTTAATGAGTTTAAATGTTTAAATATAAAACAGTTTGTGGTCAGAAAGAAAATATTAAAGAAATTAATACATTTATTCACCCAGGACGCATTAAATAATAATAATTTAAAAAAATCAAATAAATGCTGCTCTTTTAAACTTTTGTTCATCAAAGAATCCTAAAAAAAAGTATAATTGTTTACCAAAAAAAAAAAATAAACATTAAGCAGCACAACTGTTTTCGACATTGATAATAATAATAAATGCTTCCTGATCAGCAAGTCATCATATTAGAATGATTTCTGAAGGATCATGTGACACTGAAGACTGGAGTAATGATGCTGAAAATTCAGCTTTGATCACAGGAATACATTACAGTTTACAATATATTATTATATAAAGCACTTTTTATTTTTATTATTTAAAAAATAAAAAATAAATAAATATATGTACACACCCATCGGAATATTTGTTTTTACTGCATTTTTGATCAAATCAATTCCACCTTGTTGAGCATAATAGACTTCTCTCAAGAACACTTTGAACTATGGTGTAATGAGATGGCAAATCAAAAACACCATTAGGGTTGGGGTGAGTTACTTATAAAAGTCATGTTACAATATTGTGTTACTCCCTGAAAAGTAAAATTGTGTTACTTAGATACTTTTTTATGGAACATAATATGTTACTTGTGCATCACTCACACGGGCTGGGCTAGATTGTTTGTTTTTTAACAACTACAACAACAACAACAACAACAAAAGTTGTATTTTTTTTTGCAAATGTAAAGGCGTTTTCACACCAAAAAGTGAAAAGAATAATCCTCAGGCTGAAGGAAATTCAGATTCACTCCTGTACAGTAGAGGGCGCAGCTCAAACAAACTTTTCAGCTGTGCTGCCATTTTAAAGTAATTTTTGCTTATTAGTATGGTTGAATTAGATCATTGAAGGTCAGCAGCAACGACATTGGTTAATAAAGTGAGATTAACTAAGAAGTGCAATTTAACAATTATTGCACGTTTGCATGACATTGAATTTACATTTCACCTGTTTTTATTTATTTTGAGGAATACTGAATCTGTTTTTGTGCAAGTGAGGTGAGTAAATGCATGTTAACATTAAGCATTAAACTACAATAACCATCATGCTCACACACAACACCTCTGAACTTATGATTTATCTCAACATTGGGACAAGACAGGTGTCAGTCTATAAATGTGAAGTACCTTATTTGAAAAAGTAACTCTGATGTAAATTTAAAAGTAATGTGATACTTTACTAGTTACTTGAAAAAAGTAATCTGATTACATCACTCCCATTATCTGTAATGCTCTCCTCCTGAACACCTCTCGCTTTTTAGCCAAAAAGTTTACATTTTAGAAATTCACTAATAATGGGGTATTTAAATATATATTCATGAATAATCAAATATTGAACTAAGATTACAATTCTTTATTAAATGAAGTACAATGCATTACCATGTTTATTTGAACTCTATGGATATCTTTTAATGCTTTTACATGTCTTCAAGTAAAGTATTAGCCTACTTTAAAGCTATAGGAGCTTATAGAGATTATAAATTCAATGGTGATGTCGTTGATTAATTGTTTCCATTGAGAAAGGAAATGCTAAGTCCCCATTGTATCTAAATTCCCAGCTCTACTGTGTCCTTTAAAAGAGTCAGAGTGAGTTAAAGCACAGAAGTGTGATTAAGCGAGAACTGTTTATGACCTGATTTTTGAATGTGTTTATACTGCAAGTGTGTGTAAGCAAGAGATACAGCGTTTCAGTAAAAAGAGAAGGAATTATCAGTGTTAATTTGAGGCTGAAGTCTGCTTTATCAGTTCAACCCGCATTGCCTCTTTATCGGCTGCTAGCCGATCCTGCAGCTCTCCGATGAAGTGAGTGGATTAATGCGGGATTTCAGCTGGGTGGGAAACAGGGACTCGACAATCTGTGCAGTCCCTCAGCGCACACGTGTAAGACACAACGGCGTCCTGCACGACATACACACGCACAGCCTCCTGTATGCAAACACACGTCCGTTGCGGGTTCCCCCTCCTCCCCGTCACACGAACACACACGCGGAATGGTGTAACCAACAGCGGGGAGTTGCGAGAGCCTTGTCACACTTTTGGTTCTCATGCCCATGGGATGGTTTGTCGTTCTCGCTCTCTCTCTCTCTCTCTCTCTCTGTCTCTCTGAGGAAGATGTTATGCATTTTGACAGGATTATAAAAATAAATAATGAGCTGGAAGTTTGTTAGAAAAAGCGGCGCCATCTCAGAGGCCCTGAAGTATGTGTGAAGTGTGTGTGTGTGTGTGTAAGAGTCCTACAGCTTTACAGTCTTGCACTACAAAATCTATTTTTGCAAAATGCATGGTGACTGGTAAGGGTGTGTGGAGTCATATCATGAGCACTTATGGATGCTTTTTTTTTTTTTTTTTGCACAATTGCATCATGCACCTTTTTTGGAGAGAGAGCACTAGTGACAAGTGATTCCCTAGGCAAGATAAGACATGACCAAATGAAAGCAAACACACACACACAACTAGGCATTCTCCCAAATGCCACATGTGATGTTTTCTCTTTGCCTCTCTATTGGTGTTGCATGAAGTCATGCAAACTGGGTCCCGTTTCTTACTTTAGGTTTCAGAAAGGGGCTTGTGTGCTTTTCTTGTGCAACCTTTATACATACCATTTTTATTTAATTGAATTTTACATTTTTATTGTAGTATTGGAATATTAGGAATAAGGTAAAAGTCAAAAATAGGTAAGACAAGGGAGACAAAAAGAATACATTATTTCATAGTGAAAGATACAATCTGAACACTGCAAAGATATAAATATGAAGTATTGTTTTCTGAAAAATCCAAATTAGATTTACCATTCTTACCATTTTGGGTAAAAAAAAATAATCCTAATTTAAAGTGAAAATCATGCTTTGAAGTGTATAAGATTTTGAAATAAATATTCCTATTGACCCTTTGCGTTCTGAACTTTCTGAACTGTCTACTAACAATAATAATAAAATATGCGTAAAACTTGTTGCCGGAGCAGAAAGATGGAGTTTCTCCATATTTTTTAATATATATATCAATACTTATGCTTTTTTAAGCATTCAATATATCAAATTCCAACTGAACTTGACAGCGAGTGATCACATGTTTTATGTGAAATAGCAGCTTTAACATTTCCTCTCCTTTGTACTTTCTTTTGGTTTCCACAGGAAGTGAATTATAGACAATTTTTATATCTATAATATTTGCGCAATGTAAAAAAGTTTTTTTTTCTTCTTCTTTTTTGGAAAATCCCCATCAGGTTCTGTGGGAACATGTGCGAGTCTGAGCGATCATGACAATTCTGCTTAAAGTCTTGACCAAACGGAAGTAGTGGAATATCTTTTCTTTCTGTAATGTTACTGTACAGCCAAGTGAAACGGATCATCGAAAAATAAAATAAAGAATAGGGCGGCAACTTGATTCTATGTACCTGATTCTATGTATGATTCTGGTGAGTGAGTTTTGAAATGTGGGTGTTGCACTCAAAAGTGGAGCCAGGGTTTCAGCGACTGAAGGATTGGAGAAGTCCGGAAAGAAGTCGTTATTTTACCCGAAGTTCCATTGATGACATTTGACTAAACTTGTCTAAACTTTTTGAGATATAAAACGTATGCATGGATAAATTAATGTCATGCTGAATTTAAAGCATATACGGTATATCAAAACATCATCTTTTTTATTGTTTCGTCTCAGCAATAGGTCACATACTTATTTAAAAGTGTGACTAGAGTGCTTTTGCACAATTTATTCATCTTAAACTAAACAGTCTTTCACTGTGAATGGCTTTGCAGTCTGAAAAGAGTGTGCTTAACCAAGCTGTCTCTCTTGTTTCTGTTTTATGTGTATAGATGTGGCCCTCTGTTTTCATATTAGCTGCTACACACTGCCAGTCTTATACCCTGCTATTCCAAACAATAAACCCCGGCTCTCTCAGAGCAATTGTAGAGAAATATGTGCTGAATCTGCTGTTGTAAAGTTAGAGTAATTTAAGGGGGAGAGTTCTCTAAGAAAGAGAATATTGTGGCCTATTCACTTTCTTTCTCTCACAACACACCACTCTTTCTCTCTTGTTCTCTGTCCATTTTCTCCCGACTATTTCCCCTCTCATTTTGCACAATGGAAACAATGATACGTTCTTGGAAAATTCACCAACCAAATTTGTAAGGCGTTCAGTGTAGACCTAGACAACAAATATAATGCATCCGGATGCCAGTTCACACTCATTCTGTGGGAAAACACACCAATTGAGTTATGGCACAAAATAAGAGTGAACGAGAGAAATAACTAGGCCTCAAACCTGGCCTAAAAACTCTACCACTAAATATTCCTTCTGTTAAATTATCCTCAGCTAACAAAAAATATGCTTTAAGGATGTTACCATTAAGTTATAAAAACGTGTGGGGGGGGGGGGGGTTCTTGGTTATGCAAACATTAAGGGAATGTTCCATTTTAGAATTTTACTAACATTTTAAGAACGTTAAGAGAACATTAAAAAAAGAAACATAGATGCATCTCCAGCTAAAAGGTTTCAGGAAAAAACCTTAGACATTTTTTCTGCTAATGTTTTGTGACCATTATTAAGCCCAAATATTTTGAAAGAACTTTCTGTTAATGTAACGTTTAGTTTTAATAAATATTGTGTTCGCATAGACCAAATTATAGTAGAATTAGTTTCTGGTAAATGGCGTCTATAGTCCCTATTAGAAACTGTGTGAACATCACGAATTTACTTTGGACTAAAAAGACAAATGGTGAAGGGATTTTGGCGCCTTCTTTCAGAAGTCCACCACACACAGCACTGCTACATCCAGTATTCCCATTAAAACAGAACTGCTAGTTTTCCTTGAGTGGCTCTGTCCCTTTGGAGAGTTTCATGTCTGTGAAAGGATCTCATCAAGTTTTTAACAGCAGGCTTCCAGTCAAACAGTCATGCTTTGCACCCCTCTGAGACTACCATGATAAGATTTTAATTGTTTTCCTCACTAGTGTAATGCCAAGATTTATTAATGGCAAATTAATGGACATGTTCATAAACAACCAATCAAAGCATTTGATGCTTTTGTGCTTGGCTAACACAGTGATAGCTATATCAGTTTTCTTTTTCTTTTTTTTTTTAAATCCTGGTTTCAGTACAAGTTAAGCTCAATCGACAGCATTTGTGGCATGATATTGGTTACCACAGAAATTAATTTCCACTTGTACCTCCTTTTTTTTTTTAAAGGAAGCATGAATTGAGAAATCAACTTTTCATTGAGCTTTTAATATATAAGGGGTCATCATACTACAAGAATATCCTGTAAGTACTGAAAACTTCCTTTTTAGTCCAATAAAAGCTTTTATTGTCACCAGGCCCAGCGAACGATTGGAATACTGGATACTGGAATTTGCCTGTAGATAGGTGAAACGCCGCCCATGCAGTAGAAATCAACACCATTGCAACATTAGCCCCGCCCACTATTGTGTTAGTGAGATGACGAGGAGAGAAGAGCGATACTGGACTAAAAATAACATTGCCTTTCAAAGGATCCTAATGCTAGGAATGTGGTTATTTATTTTCAACAGAGTAAATGTCTCAGTTAAGCTTTATTTATTTGTATTCAGTACATTTCACTGTGGATTCTTTGGTAAATCAATCCCATTTTGGAGCAGGCTAACAGACTTTTATATGTTAACGGTGTCAATTCTAATGCCTAATCTGAATCATGTGCAATCGGATGTTCTTTGTCTACGTGTAAGTAAATCAAATCAGCGATTAAACAGTCAATTTCACTTAGTAGGATGAAAATAATCTGTTATTTAAACAGTGATTAAATTTTATATAGAAAGCGATCAAAGAACGCTCCCTTTACAATCTGTCAATCAAACAGTACAAGTTTATCAGTGACTGAGTTCTGGACTCACGCCAAACCTCCAATTATTCCGTTTTATTCATCAATTCTTTTAGTTACATTGAGTTTGCACTGTTAGTTATGATGAAAGCATTCGTTAGTGTGCAGAAATTGAGTTCCAATGACGAGATCACTGCTTTCATGCACTCAACAACATGCCTGTGATCGGCTACAATGTTCATCACTGCAACCTTTCATGCCACGATCTAAATATAATCCTTTAGATTTAAGTGTAATTCTATAATAAACACACTATTAGTTAACCTTGAGAGCTGTATTATGAGTAAAAACAGGCTAAAGTTTTCGAGAGAGTAATGCGTAGCTATTTCATTTTGCAAAGATGTTAGCCAATCACAGCAGTGGGCGTTTACACTGAAGTCTCACAGCAGACATGCCCCTTTAAACAGAGCATTCAAATCGGAGGCTAAAATCAGGGTAGGAAAAATGCCTAACATTATAAGTGCACCTCAGCAAACATATTAAAAAATAAAGCAACACAGTTCAAGACTCATTCAATATCTTTAATATGTAGTTTCAATGAGGCACTTACAGTGGATGTCAATGCTTAAATGCTAATGTACAAAGCATGATTTTAGTGTGGAAAAATGACTTAATGGCATAGTTCACCCGAAAATGAAAATTTTCTCATTACTTACTCACCCTCAAGTTGTTCCAATCCTGTATGAACACAAAAGAAGATATTTTAAAGAATGTTAGTCTCCAGACATTTGATGGCACCCTACTATGGAAGTCAATGGGTGCTCTCAACTGTCTGGATACCAACATTCTTTAAAATATCTTCTTTTGTGTTCAGCAGAAGAAAGAAACTCGTACAAGATTGGAACAACTTGAGGGTGAGTAATGACAAAATTTTCATTTTTGGGTGAACTATCCCTTTAAATCTTTAAATATATATATTTACATTATAAGAGCCTCATCATAAGCTGGATTTTTGAAAGAAAATAATTTTGTGGTAATCAACATAATGCCAGAAATTCTTTCGAATGAGCTCAGGTTGTATTGTAACATTCCTTCAAGGTCCAGAGCTAAACTTTAAGAAAACCCATTTGAACAGTGAAATTGGCATATGTTCGTGTGCTTTGTTTGCAACCAACCAAAGATTTGCAGTGACACAAGTTTCATAGTCACCTTCTAAATTAGAGAGCAGCAGAATGCTTTTAAGCAAATCCTGTCATCTCCTAGCAACTGATTTTACCTTTCGTGTCGGAGGCGAACAAGGCTATATAAACAAATTTCCGGAGTACAGAGGTACTCTGACAGACGCTCTTGCTTAATGAATTTAGAGAGGTGCGTCGGGCCCTCGACAAGCCCTTTGTTGATGATGTCATTTTCCTCTTCATCTTGTAGTGCACACATCCCACTATTACCGAATGAAGGTTGTTCAAACACACACACACCTATAGACAGTCAACATGCACTCATGGCCTCCGTAATTGACTGGAGAAGACTGCAGCGCCGCACACATGCTGATTAAAACGCTTTCTAATTAACCGAAGTAGATCTTCTGCTAAAAGGCATCCTGGACGAAGCATCTTCTGAAGATGCATGGACGTGTGTGAGTATTTGCAGGCAGATGAATGAGATAATGCACAGTCATAATCAACACATCACAGCTGTTAAACATTTGCCCATATCGAGGGATGGATTATCTGTATCATCTCACCATTCGGTGCTTTTCAAAGCAAATGATGGCAATTTGTGTTCAGCTCTCTTGATTTCCTTCTGGCTCCTCAGCTGTTAAGTATATGTTCTAAGAGGCTGTAATGGATTGAAGCTAGCTTGACAGTTACAGTGCATGAGCGTACGGCGAGGTAAGATCTGGGAACAATCAGCTTCAGCTGGTCTGACCACAGACCGCAAGATGACCGGCTGATGCATGTTGCATTTAAAGTATTTTAGTAGCAAGAAAAGGGATATTTTCACTAGCACTGTTTTCAACTTTCATAATAATAAGAAATCGGCTCAAAATCAGCATATTAGAATGATTTCTGAAAGATCATGTGACACCTTAAGACTGGAGTAATGATCAATTAGTAAATCTCAAAATGAATATCCATTTTACCAATCACAATCATTTTATGATGCCTTCATTCACTTGGCAGCCATTGGAATCATTAAATTCACTTTTCATTTTTATGGGAGGAGAGTATTTGAATGAATCATGCGAGGGTATTTACCAAGGTTTGCGCTAGTCAACGAACTGGTATTTGTATGAAAGCCCGTTTCCGTCACATTTGAGTAAACAATTTGATTCTTTAAGTCATGATAATGAGAATCTTTCTTAAAATTATGACTTAGTATCTCATTACATTGAGAAATTTACTCACAACAATGGCTTGCTGTGTCATCATAATGAGAAAATGTCTCGTAATTATGACTTAGTATCTCATAATAAAGAGAAACGCTCTCGTAATAATGACCAAGTATCTCATAATGAGAAACTCGTAATAATGACATAATACCTTGTAATAATGAGTTAATGACTTAGTATCTCATAATAATGAGAAACTCTCGTAATAATGAGAAAATTTCTCATAATTATGAGATGTCTAGTAAATAATATGAGAAAGTTTATCGTTATTACGAGGTATTATGTCATTATTACAATTACGAGAGTTTCTCATTATGAGATACTAAGTAATTATTACAAGAAAGTTTCCCAGTATCTCATAATAATGAGACATTTTCTTGTAATAATAAGTCATTATAATGAGAAAGTTTCTCGTTATTATGAGATGTTACGTCATTTTTATGAGAAAGTTTATCATTATTTAGATATATTAAGTCTTTATTGCGAGAAAGTTTATTATTATGAGAAACAAAGTCATTATTATTACTAATTATTATTAATTATTATT